>OX103947.1:80359518-81630896 GCA_944470405.2 Schistosoma mattheei
GACTGCTAAGAAATGCTTATTCGAGCTGAAGAAAGACATTTTTAGCATGCGAAGCTCATATGTAAATGTTTCAAAACTGTTTCCTAAAACTTCAGTGATTTGTTTTCAATATTTTCAAATGATCAGAAAAGTGCTGTAGGCTTGCTAACTAATGCTTTATTAAAGTATCTTTAATCTCTAGTAATCTTTAGTTTAAACATAGACTCTAACCTTCACAATTCAAATTAAGATGTTACCGTAGCACTTGAGATTATTTTAAAATTAAGTTTCGTCTGTATGAAGTTATTTTGTTATTTGAAATTTCCCCGAATAATGACGTGCAAACTTTCGTAGTTATTATGCTAATGTTAGACACAAAATATCATGTTATCTAGTCTTTGTTGTTGATTGAACTCTATTGATCAAAGTTTGTCTCATGACCATTCAAATACATGGCTCAAAAATCATAATGAATTGCTTTCATACTAAATGTATGTTGACAAACATCAGGAATCAAATAATTTAGGGTTTCTTGCAGAGTAACACTTAATATATCATTTAGTGTAGCCGTTACATACATCAGTAATGATCCATTTGAGAGGTAACTAATATCATGTAAGACTTAGTTGATTACAATCACCGATCAAAAGATAATAACCGACTTCATGCAGTACAATTCTTAGTGCGAACTAAATTCTACTGATCAAGTTCTCAGTGCTACTAAAAGACTCAGTAAAAGACCATAATATATATCTTCAATCGGTTATCTTTGAATTGCGCTAGTTATATCAGGGGATATTTCACTTAAAGTAAGTCGGTATCATGAATTTACGGGTGAAATACGTATATACAATAGTAAGCATAAAAAAGGTGGAAGATGTAAGTGACGTCTGATTTATCAGCAGTTATTCGTTTACTTCTTTTTTTACGTTAGAGGTGAAACATAACTATTTCAGAATTTTATCCATATTTAGTTTTGGGTTATATCTGACATCTCACCAACCCCTTCGGCACAACATCATCCAAATCTTTATGGATTTTTGAAAATATGATAAATAGTTTGTACCATACATTCAATGCTGGTTGATAGAGGAGAAGATTGGAAAGAAGTAGTCGGAGGGATATGAGGTCAAGTCGTGGAAGCCTTGATTACTGATATAAATCATGTGAGCGGGTCCAGATTGAGATCCGATTAAAATTGGTCGCGATCTCACAACTGTATTCATTCTTCATTTTTTCCTTAATATTTTGTGATAAATGTGATTTTCAATTATTTATTCCTCGATTCCATTCTCTCATCTCTAGATTTATTTTACAACTGATATTATTTTGTCTGCTCTGATTTTATTATTTTCAGTTTCGTCTTTCGTTGTACTGATGACAACTTGAACTGAGGAACATTTATGTCGAATCCTACATTGATAATAACTGATTGCATATTTTTCATCAAAGTGTTATTAGCTTACTACCTCTTTCTTTCTGAGTTGTCTGAGTAATAGTAAACCACACTAAATGCAGAGTTAGTCAAAGTAATGTACATAAAATGTGTTCAGATCATTGGGAGTGGTATGTTGTGGCAAGTTTATTTGTTACATCAAAATATTTATCTGACTTAGATTCTGTTGTGCTTGGGTCAAATGATATGGTCAGGAATTGTGACAAGATAGAATCTTCTTTAGCCAAAAATTAATCTGAATCAATTAAATTCAACACTGCTTACCATAATCATTCATCTGACACATTTCTAACAAGCAGAGTAATTTACTGTTCATATTTCGGTAGAATTGCGTTCTGTGAAGTGAATGTCTCAACTGTTAAATAACATAATCCGTTATGATATTCATCAACCCTCTCAAGTCATTTTAAGAAGTCCTTTTTCTACAGGCGAGACCTTCACATAATCTATATCTCCATATTCAGTTCTTGTTCAACAGTTCATTCCAATAAGTCATTTTATTACTAAATATTTCATAGTATCTCATTCCTTCATGTGAAAACATCTAGACCATATTTGATCAGTAGTGTTCTTAAAAAACAATATCGAAAAAGGAAATTTCACTATAGATTGAAAATGTAAAATAATTTTATGTAATCAGTATTCACAACTAGCCATCATGAATTTAATTCTTATTGTCAAGGCAACCTTAAACTAGAGAGATAATTACAAGAAAACAAATACTCGGTGCAAAGTGAAAATATTTGTTGTTTAGATCTACAGTTATAATTCTTAGCTGTAGGTTAGTCACTATGCAAATGTTATATATATAATGCAGTTGGCCATCCTAACTCTCCCAAGTCAAAAATTACAAACATACAACATTCATGCTTACACGCATGTTCATCGGTTTTACATCTTGTACACTAGTTATTCACCAAGTGAGAATTCAAGTTCCGCCATGGTCCAAGAATATTAACCGATACATATAAATCAATGAGTTTGTTCATTTCTCTCAATGAATTTAGCACAATGTAACATACCATATGAATCAGAGAGTTTAAATCAATTGCTTATAATGCTTGTAAATTAAGGCAATATCGAGGCATACGCACAGTATGCACATATGCCAATAAGAGACTGACCAATTTCAGTCCAAAAACATCAATGGGAAGATTCAAGTAAAACAATTTCAAGTGAATTTGTTGTAACGTGTGTGACTTGCAGGTTTTGGTAAGCAGCGTTTTATCGATCGATCACAGTAACACGGAAAACACGTATGGACGACCTAGTGCCCTGATTGGTCCCGCTTCGCAGTCTGTCCTAGCCAGTTGAGTCAAGAACACAAGTCACAGCCTTTGAGTTATGAATCAATGTATTTCAGACATACTTTGTTTATATACCAATCAAGCACACCACATCGTACCATAAAATAGGAAACAACATTTACAAAATATTTAACAAGTGAAATAAACATCGACCAATAAGAAATGTACATTTAAGGTCCAAGGCCACCATAGACTTAACACGATAATTATTGGTATATTTTTCCGACTATCCTAACAGAATTAAACTTCAACCCATTGCACAAGCAAGTGGCTATCAGGACTCAGTAGCTAAGTGGATAACGCGATGGCGTTTGAAGCGAACGGTACTGAGTTCGAGTCCCAGAGTGAACATCAACTCTCAGATGCAGGTACATCCAGCTGACGAGTCCCAAACAGGACGAAACGCGCGTCTTGGATTCCACTGCTAGCCACTATCCATCTTTGCTTATAATGCTTGTTTAAATCAATTGGTGGAAAACTTTTAAACATGATGTTGAATCATATTTCTAAAATGGATCAAATAATTTAGTTTACTCCATTTAACAGATAGAGAACGCTGACTATTAAGTTTGCCATCTCATTATTATCAGTACTGTGATTTTACAGAAGGTTAATTACCATTAAAAACAGTAGCTCAGTAATGCCAATTAGCATTTTCATTTTATTTATTAGAGGCATTCAAATCCTAGGTTGGTTTTATAAATATCTCCAAAATTGATAAGTACTGCAAAAGAGTTGGAAGTAAATTTGAGGGTTCTCTAACAATTGAATTCAACTGTCAAATGAAGCCGAATCATTTTAAACAATTATTTAACACTAATTGCAAACGGTGATAAAAATAATTCGAAAAACTGACTGAAATCCAATTAATTTACACATATTTATTAATTTCACTTGCTCTTTTGTATGTCATAAAAATGATTTCACAAAACAAATTTGAAATTATTTAGCTGTAAGTGACTTGAAGAGCATCAAAAGAGATAATAGAAATAAATTTATGCCTAATTTGGCCACTTAACAAATATATATATATGAAAGATGGGGATGTTGTGTGAATGTGTATTGGGTGGATAATGGAAATCCAGTATATGTAACTTCAATGATTAGCTGATAGAGGGAGGTGATTTGATCAAAGTCAGTTTTGGAAATGGAAATAAAAACACTTATCACCGGTAACTGGTAAACCTCGTAGTTGGTTACACAGAATTAATAAGTCAAATTGCTTGCATGTATTAAACACAGGGTTATTTTTTCGTATTTATTAGTTTATCTATATTTTTTAAACTTACAAATTAGTAGTTGTGGTTTATTTAAACAAATAAACTGAAATCAGCAACCTGTTTGGGGTCGCTATTTTAAGTAAATCGACATTTCGTTTGAGATAGGTCAGTTGACAGTAGTCGACAGGAAATCCTTGAACTAGGTTTCATTGTAGTTAATATTCATGAATAAAGTGTATCTGCAATATTGACGGAATCGGTGATCCCAGTAGGATTTTCAATTCGTGTCATTCAATGTTAAATTTAAACACATTATCACTGAAGTAAATGAGATGCAATCGCACTTTTCTAGAACAAGGAGAATGAAGATAGTAAAATGTATGTATTGGAAATTATTTAAAACTAGATTAGTCTGTCTGGATATTCATACAAAAATGTCAAAGAGTTTATAGTGTTGCAAACTATTCTTTTTAATGGTAAGGCGGTGAAGCTGCAAATTGATACGGGTCTGACATAACATTAATTTATAGAGAGACTTGTATAAAACTTGGTCGACCTCAATATCAACCTACATATTCTAATGCTAGGAGTGCGACAGGAACTAACATCACTCTTCTTGGAGAAATGAAGCTACCTCCCGCATTCGGTGGCAAGACTATGACCGGCAAATGCTAAGCATCTGGAAACTGTGATGCCAACTTATTGGGTATTGGTTGGATAGATAAATGTGGTTTGTGGGACCTGACGTTGAGCACTGTCTGCAATATGATTAATTAGCTCAGTGAAGAGTTCTCTTTCCGGGGACTTCATTTTCAAAGCTGTACAATCGCAAATATCTATACAGGATGATGATAATACTGATAATAACCTTCTGTTAAGCATAGTGACAGTGAGGTTAAATAAACAAAGATATTAAAATAAAAAATTTTAAAAACAAAGAAAGTTTAATAATCGTTTGATTGTTATTGGCTTAAGTATTCATCAAAAGATAGATAAGGAAATTATTATTGGGAAAGGATGCCTCAGCACGATAAAATAAAATGCTGAAGTAGAGATGAAATGTAATCGGAATGGTCGTGGAAATAAAAACAAACCAGTTGGGGGTAGAAGATTTAAAGGAAGATGGAAGGTGAAGCAGATGGCTGTAAAGAAACAGGAGTATGAAAAAGAGAGAAGAAAAATTTTAGTACATTAAGACCATGGTAGAACCTCTGGTACAACCAAGAGGTTGTACCAGTCTCTTTTGCACACGCAATTCTGGTTTTTCCAGATGTATGGCTATTGCCTCGGCAATGCAGAAATGATGCAGTCTAGTTGTCTTCGGAAGACTTCTACCTACCTTGCAGATGACTTTGAACGCAGAGTCTGTCTTGATTGAGTGACTTGTGTTCACAAGGTGTTCGACTATAGAACTTCTTATTGATCCGTTGCCTCCTCCTTTTAGCCACACCGGATAATGTTCTCGAATTCTTTTGGATAAAGTACGCATCGAACGACCTATATACCTAGCTCCACAAGAGCAGGTAAATTGGTAAATGCACGTTGAGTTGGTCAGATGAGATAATTTATCTTTCAGATTATTGGTGAGCATTGATCGGCTGGAGAATAATATTCTCAAAGTTGCTGTGAAGAATGTTCTTTTTAAGGAATCAGAATTTCTTCTCTTTAAGATATATGTGGCTCTGTCACTTTTGAAGTCGATGTTCATGTATAAAGTTTTGTTTTCTACTGTGATTATTTGTGTTTTTGGCGTTTTTGGCTTCATATTCTTATCAATGAATATCGAAGGATACCCGTTTTTGATAAGTATCTCTTTTAAGAGGCCCAATTCCTCGTCTACGATCTCAGCGCTACAGATTCTTCGTATTCTTGTACGTATATTTTGTACAATCGTTGGTCGAAACAGACAAACAGAGAGATGCAGTGAAGAAAGCGAAGAGAAGTGAGCGAAGCGAAATGACACACAGTGGAGAACGCGTGTGACCCATCCCGATTTAATCAAGCGTTAATCAATATTTATAACCAGATAAAAATAAGCTACAGACGTGCGATTAGTAGGATAAGATGTACACACATATGCTCATCTAAAAACAGCCAAGGTCAAAATGTAACTTAAGAAGAATGGATAAATTGGTTTATCTATAAGCTAGAATGAGCTATGTAGGCTCGACATAGGACCAGCCACTACAATTTCCTATGAGATACTTTGATCAGAATTGAAAATATGTCCCAATATTTGTCTAAAGTTTATTTGACATTCTTTTTCGAAAGCCACGTAGCGTGAGGCTTGGAGACGCGTTTATAGAGATCTAACTTTCTGCAGCCAGTATAATGTACTCCATATTGGTAATTAAACTTGTAAAAACAGATTGATGCTTACCAAGTAAGTAGTATATGGCTTATACATCCACAAATGATAGGACGAAAGGAGAAGTTTAGCAGCATGAAATGCCTCTTGAAAGATTTCGTCAGCATATTTTTAATTAATCATAATTAACTATGATTTTCAGCAACTATTTTGGCGGTAAGACTCACAAACAGGATTGGATTGTGGTCCCTCTCTGTCATTATTTACAAATTTTAACGATCTCCACGAATACTCCACTATAAAATGATGTGATTGATCATTTGCTTCGGTTTGAATTATTACACAAAACATTTGTGTATACATTACAAACTTACAACAAAATTGATATCATGTAAGAACTTTCGCTCAAACTTGGATAAATCGTTTCACGATAGTTGGGCCCCGGTTGTACGGAAGACATTAGGAAGGGAATTATATTTTTTAAAATCTCAGTGACTAAAATTTGAGACAAATACAGCATTTTGTTTAGTATTCTGATTTGAACCCTCTCAAAGAAACAATCAAATTCAATTTTTTTTGAATATACATAAGGTCTATGAAAAGTAACTGTGTACTAAATAGATGGTTTGATCATGTTTAAATAGTGATTTTGAAACTTATCATTTCAATTTTCAGTTTTGATTCCCAATATAAAGCTATCCCCAAAGTCCCATTTAGTCTCTCCCTCTCATACTAGAGTGTGGATTAATAATATTGAATTGCTGTTTTGTGTCAATCGATATGAAGTTAAGTTCATACTAAATTGTTTCCGTATTAGAATAATCTTATTCATTCGTAACATAGCAATTACCATGGGTTCAACCTAACCTCATTACCAATCGTAACCATTTATTGAGATTAAACAGGTGAATATTCGTTTTAATTGATTAAGTAATTTGTAAGTTTTGTCATGTTTTACTAATATTTTCCACGTTTCTGGAAAACGTTTCACGTAACATTTATAACTATGAATTTTTAACAAAATCATGGGTTGTTAACAACTACTTATACATAATAATAATAATAATAATAATAATAAAAATAATAATAATAATAATAATAACCTCAGAACAATGTTTTACCCATAAGAAAAGATGATAATTAAAAACTGAAGGCATATGAAATGAGAAACGAAGAGAGATATTTTTTATCAAACTACCAAGCGTAGACAGTCCATGTGGAACAAATGCAATACATTTTTATTGACAACTAGGTAAATATTGATTTATCACTATTCGGTCATTTGTTTTGTCGATTGAAGTCAATTTACCAAGTATCTTTTACAATGAAGTCAAACAATCGACCTTTACCTGCAAATGGTCTTTTCTTTTTAAATCCAAAAGTTAGGTTAAAGCAGTATCGAAAAATTAGTCCATCAAATGCATTAAAACTTTGTATGCCTAAAATGTATGCACGTCTTAGTTTGTCTTAGATGTCTTATTAAAACAATTTCAATTCGTATTTCGACATGCACGAGGTTATTATGCTTTCGACCCATGACTATCGAGTTTTGATCAGTACTGAAAAGGAGAATATGAACGTAATTTATTTCCAGTGATTATCTTAAATGGAATTCAAATGAAATGGATGTCATTTAGTTTGAGGATAATATTTGGTACAATACTAGTATTTTATGAGACAAACAATGAATAATAATGTGAGTATCAACGCGAAGGTTGGACTTTATAGTTTCAAATAAATTAAATTAATAATGAATGTATTTTTTGTCATATCTCAATGAGTAGAAGGTTTTATTACTGACGTTTCGTGACTTAATGTAAGCCACTTCTTCGGGATAAATAGACAACCTTTGTATTATTTAAACCTGTGTTAATTTTATTTCGATTATTTATTTACTCTGAAAAAGTGGCTTACATTAGGTCAGGAAATGCCAGAAATACAAGTATTTACTCATTGGGATATAACAAAAATGCATTTATTATTTATGAATGATAATCTTTTTTCACAATTTTTAGCGCATTACGAATTTGTTCAATTCACACTGAATTCATCTGGGATTTGTGTTTTGTTTTAATCAACAATCTTTTTTCAAAAAAGTTAAATTTGGTGTTTATATATATATAAGTAGTTATATTACATCTATTTTTATTTATTAATTTTTTTAAAACTAGTTTTATTCATTCTTACTATATGTTAATTTTTTTTAAAAAAGGAAGCATTTTGGGAGAAGAAGCTCTGGAAAACCTGAAACACATAATCGGAATTATAAATAAAATAACTTGTAAAGTAGTGATTACATTTGGAATAAACGAATGACTGAGATAAAGAAACCATGAGATTAAATATTGGTTCCATGAATTGAAATTTTCTCGAAAAGGGGACAATGAAAGATAATGTCACGAATGGTACCACTGAAAGTAATTTGAAAGTGTTGTGTTCAATGAGTTTTATGATTTAGTGTTGTGAACGGGGAAACTACGAGAGCTATTTTCTTGGGACGTTATTTCATTTCATTCAAACCTTGTAAAACACTTATATTTATTTCTGTCTCTATTTTATTCTACATAACATGAGCTTTCATTCTATGTAACATTCACTGCCATACCCCTTTTTGTTCCGAAAATATTGTAATTTAAACATACTATTTTGCATCTTATTTCCTACCCTAATTCCCAGTTTCGGGCACAATTGTATTTTTCCAAATTATCGCAGGTTGTGGTCAGGATATTCACTTATTCATGTACATTTTTGCACTAACCCGAATTCAGAGAATTCAGAATTCAGTGTTCCAACTGTCTTGTCTTCTCTCACTTGTGTGTTTGCCAACCAATCAGGTTATAGAATAGTTCTCTCTCTACCCCATCTCGAACTCATGCGTACTATACTCCAGGTTAGGCCGCTCAGTCTATCGCATCAAGGTCATAATCTAGTCTAGATAGATCGATGTCAAGTCATAACCAAGTACCGACGGGGTAAAAGCGATTAAAGGTAATAAAGACAGGCGACTGGGCCATAACAATTAGTTATGAAGTTTTCAGTGTTTTTCTGGACAATAACATCAGCATATACTTTTGAAACAAGTTACATATCATTAGAAGAATTTAAAGATGATATTGCCTAGGAAGGCAGTGAATACTTCATGAATAAAGCATGCAGTTCAATTGTGCACATCACTGTAAATCTTCCTTCTGAGCTTGAGATTTTTTTCGCCATCACTATGAGTAAATTCGTTACGACAAAACATTAACCAACACTTAATCCGTAACAATTTCCGCTTGAATTTAAGCAATGATAACTGCAAAATAAAGTCCTTAACGGATATAATACTTCTGGAGATGCTTTGTTCAACTGAAATTTTTTAGAGATAATCTATATGTTTTAGGAAAAGAAAGTGAAAGTAAAACAAAGAAACAAAGTTGTAAAACACCCTGACTTATATCAATTTGAAATGGATTATTAATAAGAAATAGTTTAATTAGATAATAAAAATTTAAGCTATTGACAACTGAAGTAAATATTTCCGTACTTCTGTTTTTAATCCATAATGTTACGTCATCTGAGTGATCTGACAAGAAAGTTTATCACATTGTCCCATCAATCCATGTGAATTATGCAAGCGCTTATCAATTATAACTTTAAATCTGTTAAAGCCCATTAAGTAAAGCTGTATTTTTTGCTAAGTGAAAATTTTCCATAGCCATAGGTAAAGTGGTTTCTCGCAGCTGACTGAGAACTAGTTTACATGAAGTTTGGAACTGTGCTTAATATTCTGAAGGTGTAAAGCATCATATTCACTGTGAAACGTGTTGGTTTCGAGTCTAATTTTGTGTGTTTTGACGAGTGCGTATTGTTGAGGAGTCGAAAACAAAATAGAATTGGTGCCTATTGCCCCCTTAATTTTCAACCGTATTTCATCTAATATTCTTTTCGTGATGAGAACTATTTTCAAACTATGATAATTTCTACAAATAAAACCAACCAAAGAAAATTTTATTCTGCTAGATTTATAAAGTAGTTATGCGGTTCTGTCAATAACAGTATTAAATATAGCTAAATATTTCATAAAATATATAATATGTCTATGATAAGTAATTATATATATCACTTGAGGGCCGTTCACGGAATCAGTCAGTGAGTAAACTTTTAACCAGTCCAAATTTAACTACTAATCATATTATCTGAGACCGTCCTTGGTAGCCTTTGAGATCAATATCAAGATGTCAATTTAAACAAAATTCATTTTGCTAAAATAACGAAACCATATACTAATTCGATCATACATATATGCCGTATTCTACGTCATACCATAAAGTCTATCGAAAAAATTCTATTTAACAAAATTTCAAATCCGTCATATGTCTGTAAGAGAAGTAGTTGGAGGCAGCAGGGAAATTCCTGAATCTAGTTTTCGTGTTGGTTAAGAATTGTGGTGGTCGGTATTCGATATATTCCTTAAACTTCGTATACAATTCGTCTTGATAACCGTCCTAGATAACCCCAACGGTATATTAATCAGAAGGCGAATACGAAGCGTTGATTACGTTTATTGCGAGACCACACATAGATGTCCAAAATTACAAATGCATTAAACGAGCATTAAGAGTTGTGCCGAAAGGCAGACAGGCAAGCGAGCAAGCGAATGAGCGAATATCAGTAATCGAGTACAATCAATCGAGCGAGAAAGCAGAGCAAGCGATCAATATGAATAACATGGACATATATATACACAGTGAAATGAATGAGTCATCGAATCAAATAAGCGGTTAGTAGTAAGACTAGCAGAGTGAATAAATGCGTGGGCCGTAAGCAATATTCAAGCGTACATGTTCATACATTCGCAATAGCAATAAAGATACAATGATTTAGGTAAGTAGTTGTACGGATGACTCAGTTCGTTAATAAGTTAATAAAATGACTTAATTGAATTAATTGTCAACAAACTCAGTTTCACGTGATCTGCTATAGAATCATCGGCAAGAAATACCTTCAATATTTAGAGAACTCATATTCTCAGTGGAATTACTAATCATGTCACGCAGTTTCAAAACTTTTGTACTTACTACACACATATCCATGTTGTGACTAGCTCGAGTCGGAATCACACTGGAGGAATCACTTTCCTCAAGATCGAAAGTACAGCTTGCTTATGAGCGCCAACTATCACGAAAACGGAGATTTAGAGTTTCTTGTCGATTATCATCAACCCCCTTACATCAAAATACAGTGTAAACAGTGTTAAGTCTCTGTTATAGTTCACATTCGCTTTTGACCACGAACTACATCAGTGTATACTTCTTGCAATTTCTCAACATCGACTATCCTAAATCGCAAAGAAAGTTGTTTAGATAATAGATATGAATGAACTGATTACATTAAAACCTACTAATTCTTTACGATTGGCAAATCGGACACTTTCTAACCACCAAGTTACAAATGGGTTTTTACATAGAGCACAAAATCCAGCTGTTTGCCATTGTTTTGATCCGATAATACTTTCTAACCAAGGATTGCTAACACCAATACTAAAAATATGAATAATACATTTTAGATAAAGTTAAATATTACTCAATAAATCCTAAACGGGATAATTTTCGTAAGACAATTTCCTATATGAAAAAATTTTTGCATCAAAATAAAGTGAATATCAAACAGTCTACTTTCAATGTTAAAACATTTTCTTTATACGTTGAAGTAAATAAATCGTTTCGTGTGAATGGATTAGCTTCAGCGTAGAATTCTTTTAATTTCAACTGTGTAAACTGGAATTATAGAAAAACAAAACATAATTTATTCAGACTGAACTTTGATTGAACATTATTCGGGTTTGAAGTTAGCATTTATTATCATCAACTGACGTCATCTGGAGAATGATTAAGAACAAGTATATATGTGACAATTACTTCGTTGTCGGACTACTTAGAATTGTAGATTAATAACTCTACATAAAATCAAATCTAGGACATTCCGGTTATGGAGAGCACAGTGCTTTCAAACCAGTGCAACGATTCATATTACCAACTTTTATCATTCCTCACTGAATGATGTTAAAGTAACATTTTAGATTGACAGAAGTTGAAAATTACTACCGTTTACTTCGACTTAGTCGTGAGAATAAATAGTGATTGTTCTGGATTTGATCTTATGATGCGTCATGGATTTAGACTTCGTAGAAGTTCAGTACTAAGATGAAACAGATATACTAATCTCGCTAACTGTTTGTAATTCTACAGCAGTTGTTGAATAGTAATAAAAGCGAATTTCATCATAAAATGTAGTCTCATAAAATAACCCCCATTTTATAAAGTGACTTACGTTGGATGGTAAAAGTTGTAAGTTATTACCAGCTAAGTCTAAAACTGTTAGTGATTTCAGTTGCCCGAATGTCTAAAATCCAAATTCTCTAAATAAATATCACACTACTTACCTCAGGTAATCGTGTTAAAAAGTTCTTATGTAAAAGCAGTGTTTTCATGTTTTGTAGTAGACCAAAATTAAATGGCAATGTCAAAATATGATTATAACCTAGATTTAAATATTCTAATTTGTTGAGCATTGAACACATTGACTCTGGTAGTGTCGTCAATTTATTATGTGAACTCGACAAGTATTTCAAATGGGCTAAACTAAACAAAGTAAATTAATGATATTTTTTTATACTTGGATATTGAGTCATTTAGTGCATTAATGTAATTATGATTGAAATTTATGTATTCAAGATTAACCAACCGTTCTATAGAAAATTTAAGTTATTTAGTAGATATCAACTACCGAAAAGTGTACTTGGAATAGATTGAAGTTGATTGCTATACATACTGATTGATTTGAGTGACGTCAATTCAAATACAGAATTAGGTATTGTTGTAAACCAGTTGTGACCTAAATTAATCGATTGTAGCTGATAAATAAATTAATAGAGAATATTAAACAATGAAAGGGACAAACTCACATGTTTTGGTAGAATTGGCAGATCAGATAAACTATTTGAACGTAGATCTAATATTACAAGCCAGTTAAGAAATTCAATGTTGTATGGTAAATGATAAAGTTTTTTATTACTTAAACTCAAACGTTTTTGTTGAGTTGTGATTGCGCGTAAAACAATTAAATCAACATTTTTCATGTCTATTTGAATAAACAAAACCATACCATCATTTAACGTACATTGAAACAGTATTTACAAAATCGTGAATTCACATGCTAGCTATTTGAGACAGTTTCAAATGTTATACAATAATGATTATTTAATTAGTTTTAGCCATCATTTTCTCCGCATTTGAAATTGTCACAAATAAGAGATGTTATGAGACCAACTTAGTTGGTAAAAGTTTAAACTTTATAGTAATTTCCGAATTGAGCGTTTCATCTGATACTCGAAACGCTTGATAATGAAAGGTGATGTGGTATTTGTATGAACTAATAATTCCTTTGTACTTGATGACTGCTTGATTACGAATCCCAAATGCAATACGTTCGTTCGTGAACAAGGAAGATGTTGACGATGTTAATATTGATCGGAAAAGAAGCATATATCTTAATAAAAACTTTGGCATTTCCAGACAAGCCGATTTTGCTCCCTTATACAACTCTCAAGCAACTACTACTAGACCGTGTAAAGTATACAAATTTCGAATGCAGTAAAAGAGAAAAATTTCATAAAACGATTCATCAAGACGTCAGGAATCTCACTACTTTAATACTCTGTCCCAGTCCAAAGCGTAATCAGTGTTATTCATATAATGATTCATTGAGAAGTTGTGAATCAGGTCACGAAGATGAGCGCAAGTTTGGTAAATGCGTGTTCTGTGACAAGTTTCACCCATGTGATTCATGTGTGTTTTGTAATTCTAAATGCTTTAAATGTGATGAGATTGGGCACATTCAGTCCGCTTGTGATAATACGGTTCACTTGACTGCAACTAATGCTAAAATTTGTAATTGCTATCCCATTAATTTGAGTGTTTCTAATGATCATTCATCTTTATCCATACTTCGAAAAGCGGTATAGAGTCACATGGCAGTCCAGAGTCAGATGAAACTCAGAATCATTGTGTTTCTAATCAACCAACTTATCAGATTTATCATGTTATTGTACCGGATATGGTTTTTCCCTAATGATTCACATATTTCTGACTAAATTTCTTACAAATCTGAGGAAAATATGTTGAATGAATCATATCATGATCGAAAACCTGATGCAGATTTGATAGATGCTGATTTTTGCAATGATCGATAATTGTTTAATGAAATTCTTAATAAATTTGAGGAAAATATTTCACAAAAATCAAATTCATATCAAATGTCATTTGTTCTCACAATGGATTTATCTCTAATGATTAGTCAGAGAACCAGTTTCCTCAAATATGTAATAATGTAATAATTGAAGTGTGAGATATTTGAAGATAATTCAAATTAGGAACGTCAAATTGTTCATAACATTGTGACGTAAGAATCCAACACTATTTCGTGGAGGAGGATAGTGTTGGAAAGTCTATCATGCAAATTCTGGATATCTGTGGTTTCACTACACAACCGACATGGTGATTGTATACAATTCCAAGACACAGACGAGTCCGTTTCAATTTCAGTTATTAACTCTAATACTAATGAGTACATTCTAGATAGTGTAGAGTCTATATCCAATACACTGCTGAACAGACATTGGATGAAGTTAAGGAGAAGACGTACAATCGTTACAGAAACTTAGATTCCAATTTAAGCTGTGGCGGATGTGGTGTTTATATGAACTAACGATTCCTTTGCACTTGATGACTGTTTGATTACGAATTATAAATACAATACGTTTGTTCGTGCTCATATAGTTCTTCTTAGTTATTTCTGGGATTCTTAGTTTGTACTAATATTTTAACTACTCCTAATCATCACAAATGATTAAAGCTTTTCATTTGATATTAATATGAATAAGGAATGGTTTAATTATTACTTACTTACTTTAAGTTGCATCTAACGTATTGACGTTACTATTAAATGATTATTCACTAGTTTTAAAAATTTCAATAAATCAGTTTGTTGATACTCACTGGTTAGTCCATAAACGACCTTAACCTTGTGATTATTGGAGATACATTTAGCTGGATATTTTAAAGTGCTGAACTTAATTTTTATTGATACTAGGTGAAGAGGGTATATCTCAATAAATAATGTTGGTAATAAAATATTTACTAAAAATGGTATCTAATAGCAACGTGTTTGATAGTAGTTATAGATGGTTGTGTGTAGTTTAATAATGAAACTAGGATGCAATCCCTGTCCACTATTTCCTAGTTTCAAATGTTTTTTTTATAATTTGAATCCGATTTGCGGTGCAAAAGCTTTTTTGGGAATTACTTATGGAACGTTCTCGACTTTCTCTGTATAATTGCACATATGTAAATATAAATGGCCTTACTAGACAAAGAGTGTAATTAAAATACCAAGTCTTAAGTTAAACGAAAGACACCTGCAGTAGTCCTCGTATATTTCTATGCAATCTATTTTAATAAACAACTTTATCCATTAACTCAGTGATTTTATCATGGCCAGGAATTCTATGACCCTCCTGCGTGCCCGAGTTATCTGTGGTTTTGTTGACTATGTCCGTGTATATTTTTTGTGTGCTTGGTCCGTATGTTTTTTAGCAAGACCTTTTCTACAGCACTGGGTTGCCAACCCCACGCTCAACCCTCCTCCTTTACCCTAGCTTGTGACAGGCAGAGAAGACCAACTAGACTGTTCTGTAGCAGTTGAATGTTGAAGATAATATTAATAAACATAAGTGGTGAGGATTAGATATTTTTTAATCGACACAAAATTACAGGACTTGTTAATAAAATCTAACAATCATAAAGTAAATGCTTAATTTGCAAAATGTCCACCAATTGTCTCAAAATGACTCAAACTTCATTGTTCTTGTATTTTCATACAAATTGCATCCTGTTTCCATTCTTTACTGTTCGGTCCTCTTGTCTCTCTGCTGCCAGACCTTCTGTTCACGACTAACATCATATACTACTTATGTCAATATAAGTAGCACACACCACAGTATATAGTGTAGCATAGTATAGTATTGTTTTGTATTGTGTGTTGACAGACTTCAGTATTTCATAATATTTGAGTGCATAATAAAAGAAAACTCCGGTTTTAATATTAAAGTGAATGACACATTTGATTGTTGGGGCTTTCATGTCATACAGTATTGGAAATTATGATGAATAAATATAGAATGTCGGAAACTTCCATAGAAAACTGTGCAAACAGAACAAACGCGGGTGTTCGTGTGTAATATTATTGTGCCAACAAAACGATTTTCACTAGACTTCATACCATATTTTTTATTGCTTCATAGAAAAAGTCCAAGAAATTACACAACATTGTATAGTCTCTTTACGTAAGCACTTATTGTGTTCATAGATTGTGGAAAACTGCAGTCGGAATCGACAATACCAGAGTGTTCGTTGGAGCTGTTTACCCTACCCACTCTTATTTGGCTTCGTTATAAACATCTTTTCGGAGACGGCGCTCTCATTGTTTGTAATTTTAGAGACTAATGTTCCACCAGATGACTCACTTGTTGAATTGCAACACACAGATGAGATAACCTTATTCGACGAAGTCTTACAAAATCAGGGTCTCCCGATCAGTTCGAATAACACTGGTTAAATACTTAGGGCGCGTTTATCTCTCTAAATGCGTAATATTATTACAAGAATAATTTGCGTCAACACCAGAACTATAAATAGGGAGTGAAATGGCTGAATAAATTTACCACATGTAGCTTCTGCAAAAAATTATTATCAGTTTCGTCATGATTGGGCGCCTGGTTTCAATCAAAACACAATACTTTAGTGTGTTCATTGTCTGTGAGATGTCTCTGAGTCTGGCCAAGTCATACACCAGGCTAAGGCATTTGTAAGATGGGTGATGAATCACTGAACGCCGAACTGGATACTGGACATCATCAGGATCAAGAGTGACCAACGAAGATTATTCATTGGCACGTCATGGACTGAGGCATGGAGCATTGATCCAACTCTGTATTTCCACAATCTATTTTCATAATACACGATGTTGTCCCTGTTAGGCTACTTATTATAATATGTAACCAAGCGAGACGGTTGACATGTATACCGCGTTAGGATAAGCTTGGTTAAATTTCAACCACAAAGTGCGACTTCGAAGTAAACTAGGAGGAAACACCATACCCGACTAGACCAAGTAAACGGACCATCAATACAGGTTACCTACATTCACTATCTACATGTGCTTGTAGCAACCAAAGTTTTTGTAGGGCCAGCAAAATGTCATTGCGTTCTAACCGAATCATGCGGCAGTCAGGTCACTGAATATCAAACAGTTCACCTATCCTCATCAAGGTCAAATACAACCCATGTGCATCAGTTAATTGCATGTCATGAACTGGCCCATGCAGCAGTGGTCGCACTCCGCTCCTTGTAATACTCATATTAATATATTTCTGTAATACTGTCGTTTGTGTTGTACGTTTATGAAAGTAGACATGGTACCAGGATACAATGAAGGTGTAATCCACGTTAGGTGTTAACCGTGAGGTTAGCTGATTGGTCAAACTTGAGTAAGCCCCCAATCACTCAACATCGATAACCTGTAGCGTGGCGTCGAGTTGAGGTTAACTATGAACACCGCTACCAAGAAACACGTGCCAAGTTAATCAGAAGGCGAAGGTTGGACGTAACCAAATAAATCCAGAAAATCCCCGAGAAGCCAAATATCAGAAGACAGTTAATGGACCAAATCGAGATGTATTCGCTGGCGATCTCGTGGCATCGAAAGGATACCGAGATCGTGCCAGAATACAAGCTTGGTTACAGAACGTAACCGAATTCGCGCGAAGTTACAATCAAGGTGTAAGTAAAAGAATGGAAGCAAAATAAAGCTGTCATTAGCACAGTCAAACAAAAGCACATTAAAACAAGCACTGGTACAGTTGGTTATAATAATAATTGTTTTTATTAAACCAGTCGTGATAAATGTGAGTCACTACAGGAGCCCCCCGCTAGAAAGGGTTTACACTTTCGATAAGTAGCGGTTTAAATCGTGGGACTGATCGGCTGACGAGCGATTGTCGGACGGAAGAATTGGCGAACAGGAAAGCGATCTTTGATCGTCGAGTTGCCAACGAAGGTCGTTTTCGGAGAACGGTACCAGGAGCGATGTGCTGTATTTGTTGCTTGAGTTGGCATGCTACACCACAGTGGTTTGTATCCAGAATCTGAAGATTGCGTTCGTAGGGGTGCGCACCAGAAACGCTGCAGATGTAGGACGAAACCACGTTGAGCCAAAAGACCAGAAGCGACCGTAACGACCAAGTTCGAGACCAAGCGTATGCCAAGCATTCGAAACCAATATATCGACTGCGTACGTTGACAAGAGCGTGGGTGATCAGGCCAGCTTTCGCCAAAGTTGACTGAAGTCGACGGAACCAAACGGAGATGATCGAAGGCGTGGGCTCAGGAAACAAAAAGAAAAGCAAAAAAGAGAAGAGTGTAGCATGCGTGTAGCATAGGAATAGTCCTACACCGTATCGGTTGTTAACTGTGCGGCTAGTCGCGGAAGCGTACGGGCAACCATACTCGGCGACCGGAACGTGAGACGGTAGTCTCGTTCGCGTCGCGTGAGCCTGCAATCTCATCCGAGGTCAGAGGCGGCGTGGTCTGCTGATCTGGACGTGAGACTGTCGTCTCGTCCGTAGACGGTGCAGATGACGCGTGCTGTTGACCGGGACGTGAGAATGAAGTCTCAGATATATCTAGCGTGGGACCTGAAGAATATTTAAGGATCCCGCTAGGTTTAATAGGTCTAGCATTGAATCTCAGGGTATCAGATAGGGCACTGTCATCGACGTGTGATGGTTTGAGACGATCAATGCTGACAATCTCGACGCGGCCGTGTCGATCAACCTTGAAGGTCTTTTCGTGACGAGCGATCACGTGAAAAGAGCCTTCGTAAGGTTGTTGCAAAGGTTTGCGTACCGAATCTACTCGTACAAAATCATGTGAACAGGTAGATAACTCTCGAGGGAGAGCGACCTGTCGATGTTGTATTCGAGTTGACACCGGAGACAGCGTTCGCATAAATGCAGACAGTCGATGGACGTAGTCTGATTTACCGAAATTAGGTCTGCTCCGTGGTGTGAATTCTCCGGGCAGACGCAATGTCGTGCCGTTTACCAGTTCAGCGGCGGAACATTGTATATCTGCCATCAGGCTCGTTCGAATACCTTAGAGGACGAGCGATAAGGTTTCGTACCAGTTGTCGTTCTCGTGTGCTCGTAGAGCACTTTTAAGTTGGCAGTGAAACCGTTCAACTTAACCATTTGATGCTGGGAGGTAGACGTTAATGCTTATGCGAATGCATGCCGTACCAAACAGCCGGGTCAGCGAGGAGAATAATTAATAGGGGAAAATTTCTCGAATAAAGCGTGGAATTCATCGTCACGCGAATAATAAGTAACAAGGATTCGGTACACATACATGTGAGTCTATTATATTAATACTATTATTATCGTTATCCGTCATGTCGCGTATATTATATATTAAAAAATATGAAAATATACGACAGACGTGGATAGATAAATCATAGACTCACCGAATTGGCTTCTTTGGAAGATTTGACCAGAAGTTGAGGCGTGTTCCAAACTTTGGGATCACCAATTGTAGCGTGGCGTCGAGTTGAGGTTAACTATGAACACCGCTACCAAGAAACACGTGCCAAGTTAATCAGAAGGCGAAGGTTGGACGTAACCAAATAAATCCAGAAAATCCCCGAGAAGCCAAATATCAGAAGACAGTTAATGGACCAAATCGAGATGTATTCGCTGGCGATCTCGTGGCATCGAAAAGATACCGAGATCGTGCCAGAATACAAGCTTGGTTACAGAACGTAACCGAATTCGCGCGAAGTTACAATCAAGGTGTAAGTAAAAGAATGGAAGCAAAATAAAGCTGTCATTAGCACAGTCAAACAAAAGCACATTAAAACAAGCACTGGTACAGTTGGTTATAATAATAATTGTTTTTATTAAACCGGTCGTGTTCTCGTGATATATGTGAGTCACTATACACCAATTTTGATGGTCTAACGTTTCTTGGAATTACTGCTTGGGTATTTCGGGACCAAGTGGTGGTGTATTTCGAAGTCAAACCTATCAGATTTCTCATGTTAGTTCACCAGATATCAGTTTTCTTAATGATGCACATATTTCTGATGAACTTTCCTATAAAAGTGAGGAAGATATGCCGAATGAATCAAATCATAAACACAGATCTGATAGGATTTTGTTAGATTCTGGCTTTCCTAATGGTCCATTATTCACCAATGAAACTCTTAATGAATTTGAGGAAAATATTCCAGAAGTACCAAATCCTAACGATTTCATACCAAATGTTATTTGTTCTCATGATGCATTTGTTTCTTGTGGGAAACTCGCTCAATGCCAAGTACGAGTCCTAAATGAGCTTGATCTTCATTATAGTTTGGATGATTTCATATCAATATGCGTTAAAGAGAATGAACATTAATCGTATTTCGATTCCCGAGCTGCTGAATTCTAACTGCCGATCACTAATCAACAAATTGGACTATCTGCAATTCCTACTAAGTCAAAATATGTATCGTAAATGTAGAGTCATCACAAGACCGATTTTGAATCTTTTGTGTGTGAAAATCCCTCCATATATACATTTGCACTTTGTTCCTACTGATTCCTTTAGTTGTACATTGTTAGTCTTTTCGATTCCATTTGAGTTGTTAATGTTTGTATTTTATTATAGCTTTTATTTTTCTTACGCCTTCACTAAGTTTCCGCATCTCTTCCTGAACTGCATTTATGTTGTTTTACTTGGTACTTAGTCTTGGCGGCAGCCATATTGGTTTGTTCCTCCTTTTGATTGCGTTGCTTGTATTGACTGGAATTGTGCATTTTTGATTGTGTATTGAAGCACTCTTCCAGAATTGGAAACACTCTGTGTTATAAAGCAACCAAATATTATCTTTTGAACGAATCTGTGCGTGGTCTATCCAGACAGGATAGAGCAACATTTATTTGTTGTGATTGGCAATTTTCTTGCATACATCATCATCAAATTCCTTATTTATTGTAATTTAGATTTAATTAATTGAACTATTATTGGTTGGATAGCTGGGTGGTCATATTTGTTTGGGCAACGATGTACATTTAAATTCATGATGCATTATAGAACCGTCACTTTACCCAATCACTTTGTTTTGTCTTCAACCGGGCAAGGGCGCGTATCTAACCCACCTAAACAGCTATTCTTCAGTCCAAACTTTAGTTTGGATCTTACACTTGGTTAAATGATTTACAGGACAACTGCCTAGTATCACTACGTGGTTTCAAACTTTATCGTCAGGATCGATCGAACAATAAAAAGAGGTGTGTCGACGGTGTAGGTACTGTAGCGATAAATTAATATCTCTCGCTTCCGAACGACCGCCTACCATCCACAAGCAAACGGGTTGGTAGAACGCTTTTACTGACAACTAAAAGCTTCACTATCAGCTGCAAACGTTTCACAGTGGACCGACGCTCTTCCACTCGTCTTACTAGGTATTCGCAATGTCGTGAAAGCTGACATTGAATATACTGCAGCCCAACTCGTTTGTGGAACAACACTTCGACTTCCAGGAGAATTTGTGGATCCTACATCCTCTTCAATGAACATGGATCTAACCTCCTACACGAACAGGCTTACAAACGCAATGCGTTCAGTTAAACCTGCTTCCACTCGACCACAATCAACCGATTTTTTCGTTCAACCTGACTTACGATATAGTACACACGTTTTTGTTCGTCGAGACTCACATCGACGACCATTCGAATCAGCATACGAAGGACCTTCCAAAGTTCTTCAACGTGAATCTAAGCACTATATAGTCGATAAGAACGGAACAAAAGATAACATCAGCATCGATCGCTTAAAAGCAGCGTATTTAGAAGGAAATCCTATTCACGTCGATTTCCCTTCGGTACAATCGCACAACACGACTCCTACGTCTATAATACCTCAACCGACAGGCAACACACCCGATAATACTTCAATAGTATCAGAAAATAAACTTAGGGCGACGCGTTCTGGAAGAGTAAGATTTCCAGAACATTTAAAAGATTGTTGCACGTAAGGCACTATTTGACATTTTATATTATCTCGATATTTTACCATATGTAATATTTTATTCAAAAAACAATTTTAATATGCTTATGTATTTTTATTTTTAAAAAAACAAACAAAAAAGCATAAAAATCCTTTTTTAACGATATTACGTGTATATGAGTTTATTTTCCATTTTTCTCGCCGACATTGTGTTTTTACGCGCGTGCGAGTGTATTTCGACATGCACTTACATTTTCTTCCTTCTTTTCCAGGACGGCTGGAAAAGAACGATGACGTTCACAAGGAGCCGAAAACTTCATTTACCTTTTCTTTTTTTACTATACTGTACTTCATGGTCCTATATAGTAGGGAAAGACGACCAGACGCTGCTAAACCTAACAAGCTATCAGAAGAGTGCTTACCAACGACAAACTCGTTGGGTTTTAACTTCTGGTTGGCCATGTCTTAGGGTCATCACTACCCCACTAGGGGGGGAGTGAGCTGTAGCGGTAAATAAATCCCCAAAACAAATAAGTTTTTGACACTGGATGCTGACCAGATTAGTTTTAGTGGACTCACCAAGCTGAAGGCGCTCGACTATGCATCCGCACCGGATAACGTGTGGGAACTCCGTGCTCAACATCTACTGCAATCGCTAACCAGACTAGATCAGACAATTCCGATATATTGGCAATCGCCAAATACAACTTCTGATCTCCTCGATACTGTCTTTTGATTTCCCTTGGTGGGTACGAGTTATATAAGAAGGTTTTACTGGTAAAGACGTTGTCAAACACTGAATACTTGTGCCATCTTCAGTACGTTTGTAAACGTAAACTGGTGTCGATCTTGGTTTGTGTATTTTACGTTTTCAATGACGTAATCGACTGTTTAGCTCTAAAATGTCATCCACAACATCTGGAAAACTCGTTCAATACGACGTACGAGTCCTAAATCAGCTTGATCTTGAATATGGTTTGGATGACTTCATATCAGCTGTTGTTTATTCTTATAACGATATCACTTCTAATGAATCACCTAGTTAATGTGAGAAATATGTTTTGAATGACGTCACTTTTTTAAAAACCTTTATTTTGTCTTCGTTACTGTAATTTGTAGAAATACCCTGTTCTGAGAATTCGATATTGAACCAAAATATAATACTGAATAAAGCCGTTAATAGTTATGATAATCATAATAATCAACTGTTGTTTATTCTTATAGCGATGTCACTTCTAATGAATCCCCTAGTTAATGTGAGAAATATGTTTTGAATGACGTCATATTACTTATAACTTGGGCGTGTGAAGATAAAACATTATTTCATGGAGGAGAATAGTGTGAGAAAATCTATGGTTCAAATTCTAGTACATAATCGACATACTGATCATATGCAACTTCAGGATTCCGGTGAGTCCGTTCCGATTTCAATTGTTAATTCTAATACTAATGGGCGTATTCCAGATCATACAGAGTCTACATCTTATACACAGTCTGACAGACATACGATGAACCTAAGGAGAAGACGTTCAATTAATTACAAAAACTTAGATTCCAATTTAAGCTGTGGCGGTTGCACTGTTCTTATAAACTAATGATTCATTTGTATTTAATGACTGCCTGATTTCGAATTACGAATACAATACGTTCGTTTGTGCTCCTCTAGTTGTGTGAGTTGAATTGCATTATTTCAGGGATTCCTAGTTCGTATAGTAATTCAAATACTCCTAATTATCACATTGGTTCAACAGTATGTAGTGACCTACTTTTATCAGGAGAACGTAATTAGTGTTGTGGAAACAATATTGTTATAAACAATTGTATCAGCGATTGTTTTACCGTACTTGTTTGTTTAACTGTATCAAAAACACATACATTCTTCCGTTGATCGTGACCTTGCACGAATTCGGTTACGCCCAGTAACCACACCTGTAACCCATCACGATTTCGGTATTCTTTCGATACCAGGAGATCGCCAGCAAATACATCTCGACTACAACCATCAACTGCCTTCCGATATTTGGCTTACGGGGGATCTTATCGGTTAACTGGCACGTGGTCTTCCGGTAGTGGTGATCATAGTCAACCGCGACTCGACGCCATACTACAAGTACTTGCTTTCTCCATAGCTGTTATCTTTTTGAAGTCTAGATATTTGCACCTACACTATATGCGAATGGGCAAATAGACATTCAAATCAATAAATTGGAAATTAGTCCAGACATTAAATTTCATGATGTTCAAAACAGTACATCATTATCTAACCCACTGGGGCATGTGCAGTAGAATGTCTAGATAACCTTCTCTGTACCTTACAAATACCTAAAACTGTTCTAAGACACCTAAGGATTTACCATGTTCTTATTGTCGTTTTATAACAGTGTTGATTGCTGTGCATGACTGTTTGACACCTAGTCAACCCAACACGAGCAATCAACTTGAACATCAGCGCCATCAAAGAATGTCATAGCAAACAACAAAAGCTAGGTAAGCTCCCAATGAAAGTTATCTCTGTTCGGAATGTTCTTCTAGCCGAAGTGACCACAACGCACTCAGAGGATGGCTTCAGGAGGAGACTTTAGAACCTCATATTCACCCGTGTTTTAACATCTCGCGCTTTGATTAAATGAGCCTTCTGCTATCACCTAAACTATTTACTGTTATCATTATCACATCTTATAAACATATTCCGTCATTGCTTAATGCTAACTCTGCTTCCCTTTTTAGTTTTGTAGGGCTAGTGGAATGTCATTAAGCCCTAGCCAAGTCATCCGGCTGTTAGGTAACTGAATATCGAACAGACCATCAATCCCTGTCAAGGTCAAGGGCAACCAATGAGCATCAGTTAATCATATGCCATGGACTGGCCCATGCAGTGGTGGTCCTACCACCTTCTGTGTGCTCATTCTTAATAATATACTTCCGTAATAACTTTCTTTGTATGATACGATCTTTAAAGCGGCCATCGTACTTTAATAGGTCGAAGGGGCAACCCACGTTAGATGCTGACTAAGAGGTGTGATTTCGAAGTCACCTGGTTCGTCACACCGTTCCCGTCTAAGTTCAGTAAGCCCTCTGATCATTCGACATAGATCATCAAAATTGATGACCTACACTGTAATACTCTAGTCTTCGCACACTATCTTCATTACTAATTAATTAACACGTTTACTGCTTGTTTCTTGAAGACCTGGTTAGTTCCTAGCATTCGAATTTCCGAGTCATTATTTTTCACATTACAACCAAACAACCCCCTGCCTGATAACGTGAAAGGTGCTGTTATCTAGAAACCCTACTGTTCCGAGACAAACGCATTCACTCAAATTACAAGATCTGTAAACCCACAAATAACTAATAAACTGACTAGGATTAGTGCAATTGAGTAACCAGACTACCGCCTATTAAAAGTTATTAAAAACTTGGGAGCGTATAAAAACAACAAGAAGTGAGTTCAAAGACACCAGTCGGTATGCACAACTTCGTCTCCAAGATATTGGATACTGGAAGGCAGTTCGGGGTTCTTTCAAATCTCAAGGACGGCATGCAAACTTTTTGATAGATCTAGGTCATCTTTTTATCAACTGCTTTTCATATGGACACAGTATGTTACAGGTCTAGTTTTTCCATAGGTTATTCGTAGAAAAAACTTCCCGAGAGGTTCTTCAGGAAGAAGGCAGAGGCCTTCAACCGAAAGGTTAAATATGCTAAACAAAGTGTCACTCAAGTAGCAGCCCTACACAATGTATTGCCTGGGTACGTTGCGTTTCTCTTCTTTATGGCACTTAGCTATCTTGAGAAGGAAGATGAAAATGAGATGATCACTCAAGATGCTATGTTGAAAGAAGTTGATATTGGTTCAGCAACTAAGGTAAAATACTATAAGCTCTAGGCGAATATTAAAACTAGCGTTTTGATGTTAAACTACAGTATGGACCGTATGCGATTGATTATTCACGAAACGGCAGGTAAATTGGCTGCCAAACGCTTGTAAAAAAGACAGATTTTTAGCCCTGTGTGGTAAATCAGGTCACATAGCGGCATTCGACTGGATGGTGAAGAAGCCTCTTTTTGAGATCACTGTCTCCAACGAATGCAAGGATGTTAAGTAAAAAACTTAATTGATAATCTTTTAGGTTTCTTCACCAAGAAACGTTCGTTGCCGTTGCAGAGAAAAGATATGTTTCCATATATGACAATCAAGGCTTAGAAGTACATTGCTTGAGAAAACTGAATGGGATATTACGAATGGAATTTCTCCCGTATCATTTCCTTCTGGTATCTTCCGTAGGTTTTTGCACTGGAGCTTTTATTTCAGGCCGACAATGGATTTCTTTATTACCTAGACTGTTCTATTGGTACGATTGTCACTTCAATACCTACATATATGGGGCGCCTTGGTGTTATGTGTCAAAACCCTTCTAACGGAGTTATTTGCACAGGACACAACGATGGTGTTGTGTCTATGTGGATACCTTCAGAGAAGTCATACGTTATCAAAATGTTCGCACACCCAACTGCCATTACTTCGATTGCTTGCGACCAAACTGGAAGGTTAGCTTTTATGATAAATTCACAACTTTTGATAGATTTCGAATCCATACCCAATTGAATCTTTCCTCATATATATATGACTGGACATTATTTCTCAGTTCACTCAAAGCTGATTACGTTTCGTTCGCTTGATAATTATAATTGCTGGTATTAGAGCAGCTTCTAATCTTGGTATATCTTGTATTGAGTCGTGATAGTAGGTATAAAGTGATGCGTTATGTGAGTCAAAGTAAGCTATAATAATTAGGAGTATTAGACCTAATGTGCTAACTAGGAATTTCCGAAATAGTGCAATTTACAACAGCCTGTTTTTTTCAATTCAAGGATAAATCCTCTAATTTTTTGGTTGTCCTGTCGAATCATCTTATTAAATTTTGCCTTCATAACACTCGGAATTTGTACAATTTGCATGGTTTAGTAGTAGCCCTTTGAGAGTTGCGTAGGGAAGTGAAATAAACTTGTCTGAGAATGCCAAAAGTTTTAGTAAGCTGCAGGCATCCTTCCCGATGAATGTAGGGAAATGAGCTGCTACTTCATCATTCTTAGCACCGTTTCTGATCATAGTCCAGATTTCATACCTTTCCATGTAATTTTCGAAAGTCCCAGAATTTGAGTGTCGAACTGTTCCTTCAAATGCTCTGGTACGGCCGAGAGTAGAAAGAAGCAGCTCTCCCTCTCGAAATGCTCTCACATGGTCACTTGCATACAACTACTGCCAGGGAAGTCCAACTGACTGCCTTCTCGCAGCATTACTGTTGCTTACGAAATCGAGAGGATGAAAAGCGAATGTCCGATTTCTAGTTCTACTACAGAAAGTGCATTCGACAGATATTGTATTACTAGCCGGATACTTGAATGCTCAGGTCAGGCATCTAGGCACCGAAGAAAATCGTTTAAGTGGCCGACGGGGACCTGTTGGTTGCAGGTCAGATAACGGAGACCGTCTACTGCAACTGTGCGCAGACCACGACCTGTTTCCGTCTAGCACTAACTACCGCACAGTCATCATTGATGTGCCATCTGGAACCCTCTCTCTGCATCTCAGGCCTGGACTCAGATTGATCATATCGCGATCAGCTACCGCTGGCGTGGTTGTGTACAAGACTGCCGCTCCTTTTGCAGTACCTATTTGGACCCTGATCATGCACCTGTTTGCGCCAATCTTACCTTACTTTTCAGTGGCCAACAAATTCATCGTTCTAAACTGATTGATGTAACTTGGTTGCAGCTTCTGTTACAACTAAATATCAAACCGAGTCAGGTTCAAGACTAGCTAAAATCCCACTGAAAAAAGTATAGATGAGCATTGGTTGCAATTGCACGATGCCATGAAAATGGCGAGTAAAGTCGCATGCGGCTTCGCGAAACGTCTTGCTTATGAGCACTGGGTTTCTTATGGCTCCTTACAACTTATTGAAACCCGTCGATCTACTCCGGGTGACCGTGGGTTTGACCATAAACGACAACTGTTACGTAATGAGATTAGGCAAAGCTTGCGTAAGGACCGAGAAGCCTGGTGGTCGGAACGCACTAATGAGTTGGAAGCAGAAACCGCACCTGGTAACTGCCGGAAGCTCTTTCAACTCATCCGAGCCACTGGCAGCACGAAGTCTGGTGTAAGCGAAACAATCTGTGAAGATGACGGGATGCCGGTCACTAACATAACATCAAATGACGTCTTGGACGATGGGCAGAGTTTTTCGAGGAGCAGTTCAACTAGTCTGCTGCCCCAGTAACATCGATCACACTGTCCTGCCCTCCATGGTCCGTGACGACTGATCCATCAAATGAGGCGGAAGTTCGCAAAGAACTCCAACTCTTGAAGCGCTACAAATCACTGGATCCAGATGACTTACCTCCGGCCCTTTTTAAAGATGATGGTGACTTTCTAGTTAAGGAACTGTCTGAGTTTTTCACAAAGGTTCGGCAGTTAGACAATGTACCAACGTCATGGAATGAGTCGATAATCGTCCTTATCTTTAAAAAAGGTTCACATCATCTATGCAAGAACTATCGGGGAATGAGTCTACTTCCGATTGCGTCCAAACTTTTGGCTTCCGTCATTCTTGGTAGATTGTTCAAAATCCGAGAAAGATTGACTAGCAAGAAGCAGGCTGGTTTTCGTTCTGGTCGAGGATGTTTTGATCATATATTCACCCTCCACCAAATGTTAGAACACCATCATACTTATCACAGGCCAACAGTCGTAATGTTTCTTGACATAAGGTTTTCCTTCAATTCTTTGGACCGGATTGTTCTCTGGGATTGTCTATTGAAGAAGGGTGTGTCTGAGAAGTTTATTAACATCTTAAAAGCCCTATATACAGACACCTCAGGCAGAGTAAAGGCACATAACCACCTCTCTCCATTGTTCCATTCAATCAATGGGGCTAGGCAGGGTTGGCCAATCTCACCATTCATCCTCAACTTTGCTATCGACGACGTTCTGGGAACAGCTTTGATGGATGCAAGTAATGGTTGTGTGGATCTGTTGCCTGGAGAAAGACTCCTCGACCTTGAGTATGCGGATGTTATTGTCCGTAGGTATGGTATGTGCTTTGCACCTTCTAAGTGGAAAGTACTTTTACAAGACTGGTAGGACCCTGATACTGCACTCACTCTGGGTAGTGAGCATATAGAAGTAGTCGAGAAGTTTGTGTATTTGGGTAGCTGCATAAGTGCTGATGGTGGCATGAGTGATGAGATCAATGCACGTATAATTAAAGCCAGAGCGGCTTATGTCAATCTGGGCCATCTTCGGCGCCCTCGTGATGCTAGTTTGGCTATAGAAGGTCGGATCAACAACGCGTCGGTGAGAGCAGTTTTGCTCTATGCTTGTGAAACCTGGCCTCTCCGAGTTGAGGATGTTAGACGACTCTGTGTTTAATCATCATTGTCTCCGAAGGATTGCTGACATCCAGTGGTAGCACCATGTTAGTAATGCAGAGGTTCGGCATCGTGTGTTCGGGGACAGAGACGATAATGCAATTAGTGTCACCATCTTGAAACATCGACTGCGGTGACTTGAACATGTTCTACGAATGTCGTCCCAGAGAATTCCACGTCGTGCATAATTTGCCGACGCTGGGACTGGTTGGAAAGAGCGGAGAGGTGGTCAGTGTATGTTGTCGCGGTATGAAAGAAAACGGTACAGGACTGGCTTCTATCGGTCCTTCACGACCCCCTGGTGGGGACTTAAAGATGGTGCAACACAGTGGCTAGAGGCGTTATCAAATATGGCTCAGGATGGAAGCCAGTAGAGATCATGCTGTAACTTTATTTACTTCCTTCATAAAAAAATGCGTAACTTCTTTAAGTGGCAGAATTCTCTGTGACTGTACTTTTACTGATTGAACTGTCTCTCACATTATTATTATTATTATTTCAATCTCATGCACTAATTCCTCTTCGTTATTGTTCCCCTTTTTCTTATGCGCACCTTACATTCGTTATATCTTCACATTCTCATTCTTATTATTATGTGGCGCAATATATATATATATATATATATATATATATATATATATATGGTGCCTCTTTGTACCAATATTTATGTGTTCAGTCAATCTCACTGCCAATACTGGATCTCCATCCTTATAAATCTTAGGGGTAAACCTGACAGGGCCTGCTGCTCTCCCACGCTTCAGATTTCCTACAGCTTTTTAAACTTCGTAAAGAGTTGGAGAACTCGCCATTCAGGTCGACTGGAGATCTTGGGAAACTGAAATGTGGCTGAAGGCCAGTTGAACTGATCCCTAAAGTGTTCTGCCCATCGATCCAATCTCCCTGATTGAGAATGTATAATATGTCCATCTTTTTCCAAGATGGTTTCGCTAACAGTTGAATTCTTAACACCGGTTTCCTTGAAAAGTCTGAATAGTTGTCTGCCGTTGTCTATTGCCCACCACTGTTCGCGATCATTGCGTAGGCTTCTTGCCAGCCTGCGCTTAAGCTGACTCCGCTCTTCGTCATGTTCAGAGCCAGATGGGACGAGTTTTTGAGCATCTATCAGTGCGGTGGATGCTGCTGAGATCCCGTGTTTCTCCTTAACCTTATGGTTTACCTTACTAGCAGATATCACTGTTGTTCCCACAGCTTTCCGGATATCATTCCACGCTGCCTCGGGATGGGCATCACTTACATGGCTGCCTAACTTTTTCTAGTCGTTCCTGAAATATATTCCTAGCTTGGCTATCATTAAGTAGGACCGTAAGAGGTTTCCTTGCAGTGTCTTTCCTACGTTCAGTAAGACGCAGACAAATACGCGCTTGCACTAGAACATGATCTGAATGTAAGCATGTGTTCCAGAACGACCGACAGTCTTCTATCGAGCTCCTCCATCGGTGTCTGATAGCGATGTGATCAGGGGTCGCCATGCCAAAAAGTGTTTTTCCTTTTGCTAATAGCTAGTATTTGCAAGAAACAGGCGGTTATCTGAGCATAGCTGCAACAGACGGTCGCCATTATCTGTTCTTTGAGTCACGACACCATAAGGTTCATCCAGGTGTCTTTCCTTTTCGCTTAGTTTACCTACTTGAGCATTAAAGTCACTGGCCACTATTACTGCATCGGAGCGCCTAACGTTTTGGAGGTCGGAAAGCTCTCTGTACAGCTCATCTTTTACATCATCTGAGCTGCAGTCAGTGGGAGAGTGGGCAGAGACAACGAGTGTCCCTACTTTTCCGAGTCCTAATTGTTCCGTTTAGTTGGACAGTGCATAAACGACTGTCTACTGAGATCCAGTCTAAGAGAGCTAGTTCTACCCTAGGACTCAATGCTATACCTACGCCAGCGAGGCCACGGGAAGCACCATCGGGGCTTCGAGATACACGAAGTGTGAATCGAGATGATTCTTTATTTTGATATGGTGAGGTCAAATGAACGACGCTACTCTGATTCTGTATAAGCGTTACGGAGACGCAGTTTATTTTTATTTTTATTTGAACACATAAATATTGGTACAAGAGAGCGCCAATATATATGCGCCACACAAAACAATGAAAATTCGAAGAGAAATAGAAAGAAAAAAAAACTAGGGAACGCAAAAGAAAAAGAGAACAATGACGAAGAGATTGGAGTAAGGTGTGGTAGTAACGACGGAACGAAAAGGTACAATCAGAAGAAATCTTTCAGGCAGTGCACATCGATGGCGCGAGATTTAAAGATCCTAGCTAAGGAAGCCTGTTGTCCTATTTGGCACAGTGTTCGGACTTTAAAATCTCCTACATGTAGTTTAGAACGTAGTTTCAGAAGACCAGGAATAACGTTCCGCGTACTCGAATAGTTTTCACTAGCGGTGCGGGATGATAAAGTAACGTGAGAAGGGTTAGCGGTGGAAATGATAGAGTTATTACGAGGCGTAGGAAGGATTTGACTGTGACCAACTTGGCCTCGTCTGCTGTTAGGGATATGAGGGCTCATGTCACTTCCCGGCTGCCCACACCGTAGAAGGGTACTTCTTAAGGAACCACCTTAAAGGGAAGTTGGATTAGTGTTGGTCTTAACGACCTGGGAGCGTGACCACAGAACCCAAGGGACAACTGCTTGAGGCCGGTCACTCACGGCCTTTTAGCGTGTTAGCTCTATTCCTCAAAAGGCCTTACCAGCGGAGACGGAAATCCATGAAGTAAGGTGATGTGTGACATATTTAGAGTCGACCTTTTCTAACCCCTTCCTTCCTTGTGAGAAAGCAGCATCGCTGCAGATGCTGGTTGCCCAAGGGAAACACCTTACTGCAATTTACAGCAAGTAGGAATAGATGAGCACAAAGAACGTATTATATTTGGAATTCGTAATCAGCTGGCCGTCAAGTACAAAGGAATCGTTAGTTCGTACAAATACCACATAATCTTAATAAACGATCAAGTTTTCAACAGTAAAGCATAATATTGGCATCTGTCTTTTAGGTTTGGTTGATTGTTTTGTGGATGAATTTAGACGATCTCAGTCTTAACACCTGATCAGTCCAAAACACAGGGTGTTTTATGGGTACCGCTTTTGATGAAGATCAAGTTTTGGTTACCTAACTTATTGTAGTAATTATCCTTATACATTGCGGTTATTGTCAAAAGCTATGTATGTTGTAATGTGTAGCAGAGTTACCTTTTCTGAAGGTAAAATTTAAAACACTTGTGTTGCAAAGATCGGTTGATTTTATTCCGAACGGCATACCACCCCCATTAGCGTTTACGTATCAAGCTTATCTTTCTAATTTACCATCGTTAGTGCCAGTAGTAGAGGAATTCAATAGAATAATACTATTTATCTCAGCTATGGAGATCCGTAGTGCGTTTTTTATTTTTATGCTGATCTAGAAACCGCTATGAATCCTACGTTTGTTATTCAAGCTTTGTTTGAACAGTCTTTGATTAAAAGTTAGATTGGTGAAACCACTCGCTTAGCCTTAGCCAAATCACTTTCGTGTAGTTTAAAATTGACTGGTTATGAATTACCGTTTTTCTACAAAGTATTTCAACAACCGGTGTTCCTCTAAACTAAATTTTTCTCACTATTTGAACGATGTATTTGCTCATAGCTTATTCTTTCTTCATATCCATCTTTCCAGCTACTTGGCAACCTGTGGAGTTGACCGAAAACTAAAGATTTGGGACTTGAGATCCACTTATGATCCTCTTTCCGAAATCTTGCTACCTATGTCTGCTTCAACAATTAATTTCAGTCAGAAAGGTTTATTAGCATTGGGTGCTGCTAATACCGTACAGGTATGATATTTCTGGTCATGATTTAGTTTAGTACTTAACTTATCGCATCAAGTGGTTGTTTCTCCATATACCATACCATACTGCAAAATGCCTACTTTCCTTGTTTTCATCCGTTTGTCATGGTTATACTCTTGGGGATAACAATTTCTTCTCCTGATCGCTCTCTTACCTAGAACCTTGTATGAAGACGTCTCCTTGCCTGGTAAAAACTGACGAAATATAATCTGAACAAAGCACTGTGTGACAGTACAGGAGTTTGTAGGTTGCGATCCTCCCCTTCCAAAAATTAGGGTCGCATCTGGATTATACGGTATCATTTCCCAGTCAAACAGAAGAGAGTAAGCAAGTAGTGGGCATTGAACACCACACACGTCTACCTTTTGTTACTTCGAAGTTATAAAACTTGTGTAGGTTGTAATTATTTGGTCATACATGTCTTAGAATCATTGCTCACGTAAACCGGAACCATGTAGGAGCAAACAGCCCATGAAATAATATCAGTCTATGAGGTTATGACTTTAGATCCTAACGTAGTCGGGATGTGCGGAGTCGTTAAGTAAAGTTCACGAGATAATTATGGCATGTAGTTGGAACTCTTCTGGGTATTGGTGCAGGTACGTGGATTAAGCTTTTGTTTAAATCTCGGGCTCGTTTTTATTTTTAATTTCCTGAAGTTGTTCCTTTTGTCTATATGAAGGAGTGTATAAAACTGGAACTAATGACTAACGACCGTATATCTATTTTGTGATTGCCTGTTATTAAGAAAAGTCCTTCCCATTTTGAATAATAATAGCCGTGACAAAAGACAAAATATTTATTGTTACGATTTGATATGGCCAAAGTAGTGCTTTGAAAAGAGGAATAAATCTACTGTTATCATAAAATTAAGTTATCCTTAGTAATATTTACCATGAGTAGATGGTTGTGTTTAATTTTATTCCCCATTTCACATAAACCCACGATGATTTCAGTATTGCCTGTGAGGAAGTATTATGATCTATAAAATAAGGATTTCAATATAGTGAAAATTCCCATTTTGCCATTTGGTAAATAAAGAAGAAACGAATTGAGCGAAGAAATTTCTTTTCAATTAGTTTTTCATCATGGCTCTACACTAATATATATACGTTTTACAATAATAATATAATACTCATCGAGTGGATACGTTACGTAATAATTACATAATGACATTTAAATTAACATTCAGTAATTGGAAGAGAGAGGATTATTAATATTCAAAGTAATCAAGAAGTTGCTATGTTGCGTAATATAAGAAACAAAGAGGGAATAGAATTTTACCGGATGGTCAATAGGATAGTAGTTACGTAAGAATCAAGAGATGAATGTTGAGAAGTTATAAGGCTCAAAAGCGATAGAAACAAAATTACAAAAATTTTAAAATTAAAATAAAAATGGAAGAAGCATGAAAAATAGTTCTTCTGACGGAAATGTTATACTGAAGGCCAGGGTAGAGAAAGTGGTTGTACGAATTTCTTTTGGATGCAAAGGTCAGGTTTGTGAACATGGGTCGCGATGGCTTCCGCAATGTGCAAAAGGCGCACTCGTAAACCATGTGGTAGATTTGATGGAATATTGTAGATAACCTTAAAAGCTTTATTCACTTCGACTTGATGACCTGTGTCAACCAAGTGAGAGAGAATAGAACTTTTAATTACTTTCACCTGTCCTTTGCTTAGCCATGTTGGATGATGTTCTGTAATGCGGTGACGGACCTGTCGAATTGTACGCCCTATGTAACTGGCTCCACAGGAGCAGTTGAAACGATAGATACACATAGATTTGGCGAATTCTGGCAGTCTGTCCTTAATGGATGTTCTTATTTTCGGGTGGTTGTAGAAGATGACATTTAATTTGGCAGCATTAAATGTTTTTTGTACCGCTCTTCTTAGTTTCTGAGTCATGACTTCTTCAATGGTGTCATTTATGAATTGTAGTTTTATGAATAATACCTTCTTGGGGACAGTGGGTATTTTTGTCCTTGTTTTCTTCTCCGTTATATGTTTTTCGATGAATTTCATTGGGTACCCATTCAGACTGAGTAGGTTCCAAATATTGTTCAATTCATCTTCAATAGTGTCTTCAGAACAGATCATTCTAGCACGATGTGTCAAGATCTTTATTAAGTTCCTTTTGTATCTGATTGGAACTGCACTGTGGAAATGAGTGTATTGACCAGCTGCTGACTTTCTGTGTACTCTTCTTTTTATAGTTCCATCTGTTCTTCTAGTTAGTTGGACATCTAGAAAAGATATGCTATTATTTTGTTCATCTTCTGATGTGAAGTTAATTGATGGGTGAACGTTATTAAATATATTAAGTAAATTGTGCTTATCATTTTCTTTTTCTAATACTATGAAGGTATCATCTATATAGCGATAATAAGTTGGTAAATGGGTAATTGTACTTTTAAGTGGTCCATTTTCCAGTTTTGCAAGGAAAATATTAGCCAGTAGAGGGCCCAATGGTGATCCCATGGCGACTCCATCTACTTGTCTATAGTATTCATTGTCAAATCTGAATTGGACGTTCATAGTGCATCTAAGAATTAACTGTTTTATCGCGCATGCGGGAATCGGGGTTTCTATGCGTCTCGCCGTTAGTTCATTGCAAATATATTCAACCGTTTCGAGTAGTGGAATATTAGTGAATAATGATGATACGTCAAGTGATATCATGAATTTATTTTTGACTGATAGATTTTTTATGTTCTCCACAAATTCAAAGGAGTCTGTAGAATTATGGTCTAGTATGATATTAGTGCTGCTCTAATAATAGACCTAATCCTAAATTTGTAGATTTGTCATGATATAACTGCCTAATCTATAAGATCTTACGTGGAAGTCACACCATCGACTACACCAACTCACTGTATCGTATCAATTACCAGTACATGATGTAGAACAACGTTAAGCTAGAGAAGGAACAATACATTTAATACGAATAGAAGATATAAGATAACATTCAGATGGACCACGCCTGCATGGCCGAGCCATGCCATCCGATCAACTCCAGTCCATTCAATTCATTCTCGCGCCTTCTCCATCGTTAGGTATTTATCCGCGTTAAATATTGAATATCTATTTTTTGAGTAGTCTCGTGTTTAGCTTTGTGGATTGTGCGGTTATTGTTCCATGCCACTACAAGTCTTTGACACTATGTCTGACAATTTCTTTGTGTAATGGTTGAAGAATTTGCACCAACCATTTGCTAAATTATGATACGCTGAGTTATTCACATCTAATACTGGTCTAAGGGGCAAGCCACTTTTGTGTATTTTCGGTAGGCCATATAGTCTTGGTGTAATTGTTCCTGTAGGTTTCAACATTTCGGATAAAAATGACTACATAAACAAAATGAAAGCCCTTCTAAATGATAAAAGCAAATTTCAGAAACTGGCTGTGAAAAACGACATAGCAGACAAGATCGAAAAACAACTAACTGATTCACTGAAAGAAATAAACAACGAGGACTACAGAGGCATCAAACCATTGTCAGTTACAGGAAAGACGTAGACGTCTAGTCTCCAGGTCAACAGACGGGACTCTATAACGACTGGTCGTGCACACACCAAATCGTGACACAAAGAATCATCGTTAGACAATGCAACTCGTCACTATGCTCCATTTTCTGTGATTATGAGAAAGCCTTTGATTCTGTGGATAGAAGAACACCCTGTAAACCTCTTCGACACTGTTGTGAGTAACTGAGAAAATCGTCAACGTCATACGAAATTCATACGATGGACTTCACTGCGAAGTCATGAATGAAGGACAGATGACAGAGGCATTTCATGTAAGCACCGGATTCACACAAGGCTTCTTACTCGTCCCCTTCCTCTTTCTTCTTTTGGTTGACTGGATTTTGAAGGCACGGAATACAATGGACTGCTCGGAATCAATTAGATCTGGACTTCGTAGATGATCTGGCCCTTCCATCCCATACAAATCAACAAGTGCAGGTGAAGACAGCTAGTGTAGCAGCAGTTCTGTATCAGTAGAATTCATCATACACAAGGGGAAAACCAAGATCCTCAGATTCAACACAGGGAACACCAGTCCGATCGCACTTGGTGGAGAAACTCTGAAACAGATGGAATCCTCCACTTACGTGGTCAGCATGCTAGGGCAAAACAAAGATTCAAGGATTCCAGTTAACTGCCTATAATCAAATGATATAAAATCCTTAATATTGATCACAAATTAAATTAGATGCGTATGATTTGTAAAACGAGGGCCGCATTCCTACAGTTGAGGAACATATGGAACATAATGGAACTCTCCATTAGGGATTCTTTCGAGAAAATTAGTCAGCTGAATTTCAGAAACACAAACAGTTCTGGGTCTGCGAACATTTTGATGTGTCCTTGTAAATCCTCTGTTGTGGAAAACAAGAAAATTTAGGGCGCATCAGATGAAAATTTGCCACTTAATAACTTGAAAACTCTAATCAAGGTCATTCTGGTTCTTCAGTATGACAACGGGAATCAATTTAGCTTGGTCGGTCGAGAATCATACGAAAGCCTCGTTATTTCGGTAATCAGCTTATTTGAGGTCCTTTGAACCATCTCCAAAAGCTCACTGTTTTTTAAGCAGGGTCTAGCCACTTTTATGCAGTAATCTGGTCTAGGACGCACGAATGACGTATACAAAGTCAAACAGTTTTGTCGTAGACATGCCTTAAGGCCTTACGTATTGACCATAGGGTTCAAATCCTTTGGTAACTATCACGCGGCAGTGTGCATCAGTTTTGTAGACGGGACCTACCATAGCATTCTTCCAGTCTTTGGCAATCGACCTTCGGCAACAGATGGATTGAAAGATGCTTAAGTGTTATGTTTGAAACTTCACGAGTTCATTTGATCTCCCAAAATTTTCGGTGGCGGCTTCCCCAAAACGGATAAAATTTCCCCCATAATAAGGAGATTAGTCTCCCGATCGGGAATGTACAGGAAAACATAACGTGAATCGATGACCCAGTAATACTATTCTATCCGACATACTTTGTATGGGTCTCCAAATCTTTATGTCATCAGCGAAGAGTAGAACGGATGATTTGATACAGTTGGTAATTCATTTACACAAAGTAAAAAAGAGAAGAGGATCGAGGATTGTATTTTGGGAGACTCCACATTTACAAGTACCCATGAGGAGACGGCCACATTAGCCCTTACTTTTTGTCTCCTGTCATGCAGAAAGTTACTTATCCAATCCACGACCGTATGATGGATTCCAAAACGTTCCAGTTTTAATTTAAGACCAGAGTAGGAAACCTTATCGAAGGCCTTATTTAGATCCATGAAAATCACACCCACAGGAACATTACGATCTTTTGCAGCAGCCCAATCTTTTCTTGCAGTGAGAAGATTTGTCAAGCAAGATAGGTCTTTCCGAAAACCATGTTGTGCCCTGGAGAAAAAATTATGCCCTTCAACATAGTTTAGAACGGATATCCGAATGATTTTTTCCATCAGTTTTACAACCACACTAGTTAAGCTAACGGGTCTATAGTGACTAACTTAGTCCTTACTCACAGCCTTATACACCGGACTTATTATAGCGTCTTTTCAGTATCTGGGCAGTCTGTACTGCCTTAGAGACATGTCAAACAGTATCGCTAATGGTTCAGCAATTACATCTGATAGGGCTTTCATAATCCTAGGATGAATATCATCAAGACGACTGGACTTATCAGGTTTGAGATGCCGAAGTAGCCTTAAAACAGTACCTTTCTCAATGACTACAGGGTCTATCAGCGGGCCGCGACGATCACAATGAATCGTTAGTCGTTTCTCATTACCGATAGAAAACACTTTACTAAAATATTCCGATTAAGGTTCGGCTTTTTCGGCATCATTCCCTGCTAAGATTAGCGGATTATCTCGTATCAAAAGTGATGGGATTCCATAGCTTCTCTGAGTTCACCTTTTTATATACGAGAATAACCGTTTCGGACTATATCTAGAATCCCTAACCAATTGTTTTTCATATGATCATCTAGTCTTACTTATTAACGCTTTACAGGCGTTCCTAATCTTACAATAACTGGATCTGTATTGTTCTAATCAAGCAGAGATGAACATATTCCAGTGCTTCTTCCTTCTTCTAAGAAGTTTCCTAGCAGAGTTAGTTATTCGTGGCGGATTGTTATTCGGTCTTCGCGGTACCAGGTATGGTTTGAACGAGGACGTAACTAGTCTAAATTTACCTTTAAATACAGACCATGCTTCTTTAACTGATATGCTAGTATCTACAAACCAATCTGTCTTAGTAGCGCATTCCTGAATAGCTGATATGTTAGCTTTCCATACATTTGGGCGGGGTGTAGCATGATCGTATAACATGCCCCTAGTTCCAAGCGTGAATGACAAAACAGCATGATCGCTGTTCACTAACGGTGGAAGGATATTTAGGTCGACAATATCCTCAGTATCATGAGTGATTACCAAGTCCGACAGATAAGAGCCTTGATTATCACCGAACCGTGTGGGTTTGAATACATGCTGCACTGGTGCATGTTCCATTATTGTTACCAGAAGCCTACTATCAAAGGAGTTTATAGATCCTTCCGTGATCATCTCAGTTCAACTAATATCAGGTGCATTACAGTCTCCTGTTATCAAGCATCTGGTATTTGTACGCCAAAGATGAATGTGCTTTAAAATAAAGTCATCAGCTAAGCAGATCGGGCTGCGATAGATGACACCGAGCATAAATGTACTACATCCGATAGCCAATTCACAGCTAATGACTTTACAAGTACCGCTATCATAGGATTCGCTAGAAGAGGAGCGGATATTTATATTCTTGGCTATATATAACAGGACGCTACCTCCTTTTTTACATCTATGTCTACCACTCCTTAGGTAATGGTATCCGAACAATTCTGGAATAATATCTAAGTCATGGACCAACCACGTTTCTGTCACTGCTACAATGAGAGGCTTTAATCTGTCCACTAGTGCTTCTAGTTCACAGAAATTATTTCTTAGACTACGAGCATTGGCATGTAAAACTTAAGAAGAACGGCCTATCCACATAGGCCTTGGTAGCATTCACTTCCAAAACCTGACTATCCGAGAGACATATCAGATCTAACCTTAAGGAGTCTGCATGGTCGGGGTTCAACATTGTTCTCAGTCCTCTTGCCTATTCTAACCAGTTTTTTGACCTGAAATCCTTTAGAGTTATCTGGTAAGATACTACGAATATATTCTCCTAGCTTCTCTAAATCATGTGCGTTTGACTCCCGCAATTTGTTCACAATAATATTCGGTGATATTAGATTCTTCTTCTCAGTCACGCCAGAGTGGGTTTCTCTCTTACTATCAAATTTCGGTAGTGCATTTTGTGACTCACAATGGGAGTCCACCAGTGACTTGCTAACCATCTGCGTATGCCTACAGCTTCTTTTCGTTTCGGTTTCTTCGTACTGTAGTCCATTTTTCATCCCTCAGAACACTTTTACTATGTGGGGCGGTGAGAGTTTCGTCTAGATCTTCAGTTTTTACTAGAGGTGCATGGTCACCATGTCAGTGTCAGGTGGTACTACCTCCCTCGTTAATGTTAACGGAGATTTCACTTTTCCGTCAAAGTTGAGTGTTTGAGGCGTCTCGTAACAACAGGCACTACAAAGACACATTCGTCACTGTCAGCGCATGCTTCATCGTTCTTCTTAAAGGCCAAAGCCAATAGGCTCATAGCCCCCTGTATTAGTAACGTCTTATTTGCACAGCAAAACGTGCAAAGCCAATGTGAGTTAGGCTTTGAACATCTTTTGTATGTGGTGGGAGTTAAACGGGTGCGCATCTTATGGAACAACTTTTTGCATTCATCACACCGCATTCCTTCCTCCACAGGGAACAAACAGTTTGGTTGTCCTTATTTGTGAGTACTACCAACCATTTTAGTCAAATTAAGGTTACAACACAATATGAACACAATCGTCAGTCAACGAGTAAAAGGGTACCACAAGACAAACTTTAGCAAGATTTCAAACCTTAAGTAAAGTGCTTTGGTACAGACCAAGAATGCTTTTGATGCAACAGTTACACAAAAGCAAGGATAATCATAACAAGTACAAAGTCCCCGCCCTTCTTGAAACACGCGCCTCCCTTAACGAAGTTTACGATGGATCGAAATTTTCATTGTACCAGTCCTCAAGTACTACATTGTACCGCATGGCCCTTCCAATTTGACTGGGTTGGCACATGTCAGTTATAAAAAGTGTTACTGGTTAAGGTGTCGTCAAACTCTGAACTGTTCTTTTAAATGGCGCGCGTGTTTACCTGCAGTTTCTGAAAAATACTATAAAAATAATAAATTCTCGTAGAAAAGAATGCGTTCCTCCTAATTAGGTGCATTTTGAAAATAAAACGTTCGCCTATTTGGCTCAGGCAAGTTTGAAATTTATCTTGGTAATATTGGAATTTTGAAGATTGTCCCTGAGGCGTCTCGCGAGTTTATGAATGTAGGTAGTGTGACCTGATCTTCACGAAAGAAGGTTGGTCGTAGTCTTTGGTGTTATTTATTTAGTACACGACGATGCTTGTTTTCTAACCTGATTAATTGCAAGGTTTTGTAATCTAGTCAAAGTACTGTTCCTTTCCTGGTCAGTTGTTAATTTTTTACTTAGTCGTGCTACACACATCACGTGATGTGTGTTGTCTGTAACCGGTTTTCGACATATCACTACATAGAGTTAAGTGGACTTGCTGAGATCTATCTCCGAGTTTCTTATCTGTAAGCATTTATTTATAAAATTCACTGGTTAATGAGTCTTAGGATTTTACTGAAATCGATTTCTCATCTCACTTGGGATGTACAACATAGATGGTTACAGTAGCTTGTATGTTTGTCGCAATCGATGTATATTCCTGCATATTGAGTCCGAGTCTTCCAAGTTGCACAGCTATCATCGCACTACATAATTTAACACGATTAAATTGTAACATGGGATATGTTGTTGCTGGAATTTTCGGAACGGTTAATTGAGTTTTATAGTTAGCAGCGTGTTATTTGTTGCTAAATTAATAACAGAATTAAGTGTCGTGTCTCAAGGACCTGTTTGCGTTCTCACCCAGTTCGACAATAGGCATTTGAGTTGTCGCACTCGTCGATCTTCACGGACATAAGTATTCGGATATGAGTTACGCATGGCTAATCGCCGCCTACCCCGACGTGGAATGCAAGGCGAGGTGCGAGTTTATTTGGGGAAGTTGGCGGTGACCGATGAAGACATGGAATTAAACCATAACAATGCAAGCATTTTGACCTAGCTGTGCTTGTATTCATAGACTTTCAGGCAGTTGCTGCGATGCTAAGTAACACTATTTGAAGTTGACTGCTCTGGAGAAGGTGTTTTTCCTTTTGGCTTATTATTTCTTATTGTCCATACTCCAATGTCATTCATTCTTTTTGAACTATATCCTAATAAAAGATATTTATTTTCGTAAACACGTCGACAATCGGAATCTCATAACTTTAACAACTGCCTAGAGAATTTGTTCTGTAGTACAGGGTGTTTGACAGTCATTAAGTGAAGAAATGCAACACTCGCCAATACGAAATTGTAGTAGTGCGGTGTGATAGGGTGACAACTACTCACAGTACCGAACTAGTCACTCAAACGCTTAAATGTGTTTTAAATAATAAGCCTTCGAATTCCCTCGTACGGCCGAGAGTGGGGAGAGTCAGCTCTCCCTCACGAAATGCCCTCACATGGTCACGTGCATACAACCACTGTCAAGGAAGTCCTACTCATTGGCATCTCGAAGCGGGGGTGTTTTTTGCGAAATCGAGAGGACGAAGTGCAAATGTCCGACGTTTTAGCTGGGTTTTTCGATACAGAGGATCCACTTAGGGGAATTGGGAGACCGTGATTCCAAACCAATGATTCATTTGGACTCCAGGATCCTGAAGGAACATAAGGTGTGTGAGCCTATTGTTGGTCACCAGCTACCATGGGACTGCACCTCCTAACGTTGCTCCACTGCTTTTTCGATTAGACCTCTAAGTCAAAGGTTCGGGAGTGGCTTCTAGGGCAAATACCTGTTTCGGTTTGAGCGCCACTATCCCAGCCCTCACACAAATCAGATGATTTGAGTGGTGCTTATATTTTAGGTGCCTCTTTGTACCAATGTTTATGTTTAAATAATAATAATAAATAATAATACGTCTAAATGAACTATGATCTAAAACAGGACCATCAATTAGCAAAAGCAATTTTATTTATGATGGATCAATATTATTATCTAGAAATTACTAGATATAAAAACAGACGTGCTTGGAAGTCAGTTGAAATGGGCAATTAGAATATGCTGTACTTCATGGACTATTCATATGTCAATAAAACTAAGACCCAGTTCCTGACCGATATACCATTTTCATTGCAATGGATTCCCCTCCTCATTTTAATTTCTCCCGAGATTCTTGTGCAAAATGTGCGAACTTGAGTCAACATATACATGTACTACATCACTTCGATAGGGACTGACTAGTTCTCGTTAAATCAGTAGACTAAATCAGTAGATTAAAAGAATCAATAGTGATCAGTTTTTAGTTTCATTTAGCTTCAGTGTTTTTAAACTGGCATTCATTCGGAAAATATTGTAGGAATAAGTAAATTAAATTCATCTTAATGGTAAGTATTTTGCAAAATTAAATAAGGAATGCCTGGATTAGGGGTAGGGTATAAGGTAAAGATGATAAATAGACTAATGAGGTAGTGAAACTTTAGCGAGTGAGATAATTATAATATGTATGCATGCATGTATGTATGTTCGATGCACAATGATGGTTAGTGTGGGAGTGGTTTAAAAGGGTAGAAGGGGCCAAACCAATACGTGGCACCAGTCCATAATCATTAACGAATGTGTTGAGACATAGGTAGATGCTGACTACCTGTATTGAGCTTATAAGATTATCGTAACCAGTGGTTAGACTTCGGGTGGCATGTCTCGAAACCGTTCGCAATGGCACAGGTGCATTCTCACTATTTTCCTTCTTCTGGAACTTGATTCCCCAAATCTTATACAATTTTACTATTCCCGTTTATTTACAACTTCTAATACTGTTACTACTCCTAATACTCTTGGATTTTACCTCTCTGTCCTAAGTTGGTGTGACGACTCTAACCGATATTCCCACTTGTCAGGTTCTGCGATACACGGTATAATGACGATGACTACACTAACCAGTAACCATCCGATAGTCATTTTCTGCCACAGGAAGTGTTGTATGCTATGAATTGTTAATTGCCACTTAGCTGTGGCTCAAGATACCTATCAGTATGACCGGTGACCTATTTGTCAATCGCGACAGTGGCGAATGAAAGATAACCAGAATATTTACACCTATCGGTCCTCGGACTCCTAATACAGTAGCCTGTTCGGAGACAATCATGGGAAGTGGAATAGTTCTCTATTTTACCTTATTCAGTTCATGACTCAAAACTCATGCATTAATATAAAGTCTTGACTACAAATCAACATAATTAAGAAGTTAAAATGTGGGCATAACTACGTCACAAGTGGAAGAAAACTATGTAATAGTTTGGAGAGGTATAACAATAAGTTTATTCTTCACGGAAAAGCTTACAAGTGGAAGTATGCAAAAGTACAATAATATGAGTATTTAGTAATTAAAGAACCAGAATATAAGTGATAACTATGTAGGACAGTTCCGAATTTTTCATCCTGTTACAACAAGTGGTCTATTATTTTTCATTTGAACTAGGTTGTACAATGGAGTTTAACTTTGAAATGTTTATGATATACTGTCGACGAACTGTGTGAGGGGTAGATTAATGGTTAAGGTACTCGACTTTCAACCAATAAGTTCCATGTTCAAATCCCATTCTCAACTAGTCGCAACGTAGAACCTGTTACGTATGTACTTCGGTTCAAGTTGTCGTACCCTCATTAGCACAGCGAGATAAAATTGTCGGGGAAAATCCTCGAGTAGTAGAGATAGCAACAATATTAGTGGTAATAGAAAAGATCGAGTAGTATCATTATTGTTTCTATAAACGGAGTAGCTTAAAGCCGGCCACATAAACGTATGTTTTCTAAATGAGTTACTTTAAGTCAAAATTTATAAACTACTTAATGATAGAAAAGATTGTCGTTAAGGTGTATGTATTATGTTTCCTTTTTTGTCGTCTATCGCCAGTCGTACCTATTTTTTTGAAGATTGTAATAGTGTTTTATCAGTACTGGGCATTTTAACTGTAAAGACCATCAAAGATTTAAGTTCTTCTTAAAGTCATCAAATCTTTGTGTTATGTTTAGAGCTGAAGTCAGTGAAAATGAAAGATATATACAACTAATTGTATCGTACCATATATCTTTGATGAGGTAAATCAATTAATAGAAGAAATTTTAAACCAATGACGTTCTTACACATTCATGACTTTTTAAATCGTCAACATTTCACTTTATGCCAATCAAATGTATCATAAAGAATGTGATAATATGGATATCAATATGAAAATTATTGAAGCCAAATAACAGCCGGTAGTTACTAACTATTATCTTTAGACCCATCCTCAATTCCTCCAGTTCGTCTTATTGTTTGTTAATACAGGGTTTTTTGAGAGAAAAATATTCTAGAATCACAGCCTCATTTATAAGTACAGGTATAGATAGTTGTGTTAAAATGGGTGAACTTTAAAGTAAAGTTTAGAATCGAATAGTTTAGTTTTTAATATAATTCACGCATCAATTTTAACTTAATCTATTAGACTTTAAGTCACACGTTTCAGCATATAAGATTTAACTACAATGTTTGGCTATCCAAACTAAATTGCATAGAAAGTAGCTTGAATATGGAACTTTTTTCAATTGAAAATTGAATAGTTTCACCGCTAAACCGTCACTCCTACAAATCATCTCAAACAATAAAATAAGAGAACACCTAAAGATTTGCTAGACTAGTTGCTTGACAGTTGATGCCTAGCTTTATGAAATCATCACCACTACTTTTTTTCCACTTTTTCCTTTTGATTGTTGAGGTTGGTTTTAGTAGTACGTGAAGAATTTATTATATTTATACTATTTATATTGAAAAACTGGCTTACTAGGATTATATTCCCATTCATATAATCTGTGAAATGGTGGGTCAGTGATTAAGGCGTTCAACTTTCATCCACTAAGTTGCAGATTGACATCTCGCTCCACCCATTTCAATTTAATCAGCTGGGTAGTGTCACTACTGAATACTAAGCAGCAACATTCAGCTATTTTATTTGATTCAAGACTTATTGAAGTTATGTAACTTAGGTAGTTTAGAAACTAAATACAAACTATTCATAGATTGTGAGCAAAATGTTATACGGAGAACAAGATTACAAATAATCTATGGTAGGAAAAATCAAAAGCTCCATAATAACTGACTACTTAATTGATACATCATATTACAACGTAATGTAATTAACTCTGTTATGTCCGAACGATGAATAAATGGATGGTAACTCCCAGGAATTATTTATAGATTATTATTATATATATTCCTATCGTATATGTTATATCTAAACGAAGAATAAATAAATAATTGTTAGGAGTGATTACGGACTATTATTACATATATTCTTACTGGATATTTAAGTAACTAGACTATAAACATATCTTTTATCTTAAGCTTTCACTTGACCCATCATGAGTGCTGTTAGAGGTATGAGGGCGGTTATCACTTTTCAGTTGCTCACACCATGGAAGGGTGCTTCTGGAGGTATCTGAAAAGGAAATTGTTTTAGAGATGGTTTTAGTAACCTGAGTGCGTGGTCACAGGGCACAAGAAACAACTGCCTGGGGTCAGTCACACACGACCTTTTTGTGAGTTTTCATGTTAGCTCCATACTGGTTGGGACCTTACCGCCGGAGATGCAATTCCATGGGATAAGACGAGATGTGCATTTTTAAGGTCGATTTTTCCTAACCCCACCCTTCCTTGTAAGAGAGCAGTGTCGCTGTTATACTGGTTGTCCGAAGGAAACACCTTACTGCCATCACATCACTGGCCCCCGAATACCCTGGTACGGCCGAGAGTGGGGAGAGTCCGCTCTCCCTCTCGAAATACTCTCACACGGCCGCGCGTATACAGCCTCTGCCAGGGAAGTCCTACTCATTGCCTTCTCGTGACGGGGGTGTTGTTTACGAAAATGAGAGGACGAAAAGCGAATGTCCGGCGCTTTAACCGGATCACAAACCAATGGTGCACATGGGCTCCAGTATCCAGAATGAACAAATGGCGTATGAACCAATATGTGACACAGCACATAACCGACTGTTAATGGGGATCCAATCGACTAGTGCTGCCTCAGCTCTAGCGCTTAGTGCGACACCAACTTCAGCAAGACCAGATGAAGATGCCACAGGGTCCCCGGATAAGCGCACGTAAAACAAGCTTTTTGAAGTGACAGATGGAGATCGAATTTGTAGTACTTCACCAGAGTCTTGAATACGGGTCTCGGATAGACAGCAGACATCGATATGAAGACTTTTCAAAGACATAGCCTGCCCTATCTGTTGTCCAACCTGCATAAGTGTGCGAACGTTGAAGGCAGCCAGTTTGAATGGCGCACGTGGTTTCAGAAAAACTGCTTCAGTACTCGTATTCGGTGGTAACATACAATTTTCAACCGGACAGTGACTCGAGAACGTTTAGATACAGTCGAATTTCCACCAAAGACGAGCCGCTGTATAAGTATAAAAGAGGGTGAATAATGTGGAAAATAATAATAATAATAATAATAATAATAATAATAATAATAATGACAATAACAATAATAATAATAGTATTAATAATGGCAATAATTGTAATGATAATAATTTGAATCAATTGATTGTTTTTCGAAGCGAGAAAATTAATTTCCATAGACACAGAGAGTTCATTATTTGTGTGTGGGCTGTGATACTGCCCGGGTGCCCGAACCGAAGCAGGTGGTTATCTAAGGGGGCCACTCCCCGAGCCTTTGACCTAAAGGTCTAACCCACAAGGCAGTGGAGCATCGTAAGGAGATGCAATCCCATGGTAGCCAGTGACCAACGATTGGTTCATACGCCATTTGTTCATTCTGGATACTGGAGCCCATGTGCACCATTGGTTTGTGATCCGGTTAAAGCGCCGGACATTCGCTTTCGTCCTCTCATTTTCGTAAACAACACCCCCGTCACGAGAAGGCAATGAGTAGGACTTCCCTGGCAGAGGCTGTATACGCGCGGCCGTGTGAGAGTATTTCGAGAGGGAGAGCGGACTCTCCCCACTCTCGGCCGTACCAGGGTATTCGGGGGCCAGTGATGTGATGGCAGTAAGGTGTTTCCTTCGGACAACCAGTATAACAGCGACACTGCTCTCTTACAAGGAAGGGTGGGGTTAGGAAAAATCGACCTTAAAAATGCACATCTCGTCTTATCCCATGGAATTGCATCTCCGGCGGTAAGGTCCCAACCAGTATGGAGCTAACATGAAAACTCACAAAAAGGTCGTGTGTGACTGACCCCAGGCAGTTGTTTCTTGTGCCCTGTGACCACGCACTCAGGTTACTAAAACCATCTCTAAAACAATTTCCTTTTCAGATACCTCCAGAAGCACCCTTCCATGGTGTGAGCAACTGAAAAGTGATAACCGCCCTCATACCTCTAACAGCACTCATGATGGGTCAAGTGAAAGCTTAAGATAAAAGATATGTTTATAGTCTAGTTACTTAAATATCCAGTAAGAATATATGTAATAATAGTCCGCAATCACTCCTAACAATTATTTATTTATTCTTCGTTTAGATATAACATATACGATAGGAATATATATAATAATAATCTATAAATAATTCCTGGGAGTTACCATCCATTTATTCATCGTTCGGACATAACAGAGTTAATTACATTACGTTGTAATATGATGTATCAATTAAGTAGTCAGTTATTATGGAGCTTTTGATTTTTCCTACCATAGATTATTTGTAATCTTGTTCTCCGTATAACATTTTGCTCACAATCTATGAATAGTTTGTATTTAGTTTCTAAACTACCTAAGTTACATAACTTCAATAAGTCTTGAATCAAATAAAATAGCTGAATGTTGCTGCTTAGTATTCAGTCGTTAACCTGTTTAACTGATCAACTTTCAATCATTATTTTAAACTAGATAACTTTCAAAGCAATGAATAAGTTTCACTGTTAGTTCTTATAAAAAAGTATTCATTGTTACCTTCTTGTTGTTATAGTTTATATATATTCTTTATAGGTAATATCCATAATGGTATTGTTAGAATGATTAAAACATCCAAATAAGTGAAAGGCTTTGTTGATTTACGTGTACATATGTAAGCGAACAAAGCTTTTCCCTTAATGTCGACAACTTAAAAAGTCTACGTATTGGTATTTATGTTATATATATATATATACTTAAATAACGTAATATTAATCACCTCCAAACTGTTGTTAATATGATTCAGGAAAAGTTAATATAATCAATCTACCTATCAAAAAAATGTTGTGAAAATCCAAGAAAGACTGAAGTAGTTCGTTGTATACGTCTTAAAAGTATAAGTTGCAACATTAAGCTCAACATACTATCTGTTAACTATTAATAATGACGTAGTATAACTTGTTTTAATCTAGGAAAACGCGGTAAAAAATTTGTGACGCAGATACTTAGTGTGACTTAATGTTAGTGCATCATAAATCATGTTTTTCTCCACAAACATCCGGTGTAGATAGGGTTTACAATAATAAACAACCCAGATGTAAGAATGTTTAATTTAGTGTACACTGGAACACATATTAATTTATAATATACGAAAAACAGTGTATGTAGACTTTCGTTGTAGAAACATATTTTAGTATGCGGTTTTAAAGTTTGAGTTTTGGGGAAATGCATCCGATTTTAGCACAGAAGTGATAACCAATGGATTTTTAAATGTTTTGCATCAGCTTTGGATATAAGTTTGATTTTCTCATTTCATAACCCTTTGAATACCTCTATACTGCCGAAATTGATGTGATTCCGCTATACACCTAGTAACGTTCTCACATAGCCATTCGTTTGTAGCATCTACCAGGTGAGTCCCTGCTTACTGGCTTCATGCGGCATGGGTGTTGTCTACGAAATTAAAAAAATAGAAATGGAGCTTGTGGGGCTTACATCGCGTTGGTAGATATGGAGCATTCACCCAGAAGAGTTAAAAAAACCCTGATTACAAACTGATAATACACATGATCTCCAGATTCATAACAGGACGAATGACGTATGAAATTTCTTTTGTCCTTCACGTGTCATGGGACGGCGTCTTGATGTTGCTCCATTGCCATATCGATTAAACTCCTCGGTCAAAACTTCGAAGACTCTGTCCCCAAAAGTAATCAACTTGGGTTCGGGTGCATCTGGAGTATTTTTTACGTGGTGCATATTAGTTTTGTTGACCAGTTGTATCTGATTTTATGTAAATTAGATAAATAAGCTAATAAATTTCTACTACTACTGATACTGTCACTACTTCTACTCCACAATTTATCTTGATTATTTTATCTCATTGTGCTAATCATAACTGGGACCAATGTACACACGTGTCAAATTCTACTTTGTACATAAATGATTGATGAAATAAATCAATGTTCTCCACGCAAACACTACTTCTTTTAATGTCCGTTTTAGGTTTACATGCGTACACTGATGTTACTAAATTCATTTTGAGTTTTACAGACTTGAGAGGGTTTATTTTAGTGTAAAGTTAAATTTGTAATATAAGTGTAAAATGTTTTCACAGTCATATTAATTCATTTGTAGCGGGGGGATCTACTTGTATTTAAAGTTGCTTTTTTTTATAAATAATACTTTCCTAGTATGAATTCTTAGGAATTTATTGGTGCCTGTCATTTGTATGCAAAAGCGTCCGGAATAATTTTTTTTAATGCATCTGAGAGTAGTACATGATAACGGTCTAAATTCGGTGAATTACTTTTTGATCTGAAGTTTAGCCATGTTATTATTTTGCTATAATCACAGATTAGTCAAACCACATATATTTGGTTTACTGTTTTCAGTTAATATTGATCTATTTTATTTCAAAGCTAATCCATTCACATCTAATTGCTGGTTGTGTTTACTGGAATATCCTATTAAATGACCATTATGAAACACAATTTTGGAAGAATTCAGGGTGTGAACATTGTCATATGCAGCTGAAAGCATCAATTAATTATTAATATTGAAAAAAGACTTGTAATTAATTAACAAAAACATATATATATATATATATATATATATATATATAAGATATAGTTCATGAATATTGGTTGTTTGAATTTTCTCATTAATGTTTAGGACTTCAATTGATCGGTCTCTTTTGGCATATGTGCACCGTGTACTAATGGCCTCTATATTATCATGTTGGGGTTGACACTAAGTCACAGGCATTTTTAGTAGAAATAGACAGTGGCTAGCAGTGGAATCTAGGACGCGCCTTTCATGTTATTTGGGACTCCTTAGCTGGATGTACCTACATCCCAATGTTAATGTTCACCCTCACACTCGAACCCAGTACCGTTCACTTCAAACACCATCGCATTACCTACTTAGCTACTGAGTCCATATAGCCACTGGCTTGTGCAATAAGGTGAATTTTAATTCATACATATTGGTTGTTTGGATCCTCGTACTGACGTTTAGGACTGTAGTTGGTCAGTCTTTTAAGGGAATATGTATAGTAGAGTTTACTCAAAACGCTTGTTATCGGTTAATTTTTGCTATTGTAGTCTAATTTTGTTACTACCTCTACCACTACGGGATTTGAATCGACAGCTGCATCTCTATGCTAATGTGGTATGGCAACTCGAACTGATGTACGTCCGTACGAAGTTCTGTGTTGTTACTGACAGTCTAATTTTGTAATTATTATTCAAGCATAGCATAGGGTATGGATCCTAGACTGATTGTCTCATTGATCGGGAAGTATCGTATACATTTAATGTTTATTACTTCAGCTACGTTTTATCTAATTACTTTGTGTTATTACACAATATAGCTTTATTGTTCGAATTAAAATTTCATATTCAACATTGTTTAAAAATAAATTATTTTAGTGTAAAGCATTCATTTTTGAATACCCAAAAATCCCTATTGTTAAAGTATAGTTAATATAGTTGTGTGTAATCTTCAAGATGATTTCACCTATAAGCATCACCAAAATTATAATTTTGCAAATCGTTGTTTTCTAAATTGTTACCAAACAAAATAATTTACTTGTTGATAACAGTTTATTGTGTTCTATGAAAATATGGCCATCTCTATTATTACCCCATATTGATTGAATTATTTCCGTTCGTTTTTAACTGATGAAGCTAACTTAAATAAGTATTTCCTTTTGGCCTGTTAAAACACCCAACTGGTAATGAGAATTTTAACAATATTAGCGCAAACACAGAAACTAGAAAGGTGGTACATTAAGAAAAGCAACGTTTATGTAAAAATGTGCAAGTTAAATTCAATCTTGAAAATACCAATCTATTTCTTTTCTCAGATTTGGATTGTTTCCTGTAACTCCTAATCAGATTGTGTGTATGAAGAAAGGAAAGCCATACAATTTATGAATACATTGAAAATAATTCATACTTACCATCTACGTCACATAGATTTCTCTTGTTTTGTCCTATATTAAGGTCAGTGCTACATCACTGACGTAAATTAGAAGCATGGTAAATTTATTGTTATTACTGACATCAATAAAATTTTTTGTGAGTTGTGATTGTCAGGCATATACACAAGTAACTGTTTTATCTTTTTTGAATATTAAGTCCTTTCTATAGATTGATTGTATCATTTTTATTGACATTGTATCGTCGATATGTAGTGCCAAAGTTATCAGTTAAGCTAGAACAAATCTAAAAAATTATTATAAACAATTTCTGTTCCATGTTAAAGTCAATCGAATGGATGATATATCGGGTCCTGTTTCTGCTAAACTGGTTTAACACTTTATTACCGACAAGAACACTATGTGAATCAGTCAGTCGTTGTAGCTGACTGACTGACTTACTATGTGAATCTATGCTTGAGTACACACCGATGAACCATTCGTGATCTTAAATGGAATTTTCCTCTATTTGTTGAGCTGTGGGATAGTGGTTAAATCACATGACTTCCAACCAGCAAGTTGTTTAGAACAACATAGTGTCTGTTAGTAGAGGGGAAATTGAATTATTTATATCGCAAAATTGTTCTGAAGAATACATTGAAATCAGATTATTGTAGCGTTTTGATCGAAATATTTCATTAGTATTCTGATATTAGCACTGCTATTATTAGAAATACATACTAATTTAAGTCAACAGGAAACTTCAGCTTTGAATCTGTTCAAACTTACACCCTTCAAACAGGCTCATCAGATTTGCTACCAGCCTAAATAGAAATATTGATTACTGATGAGTTTTCAACCTTTAACTGTCTTACTCAATTGGTAAATAAACGAAAAAAAAACAGGTTACTGATTGCTTCGCATTACAGCCAACTCTACATAACTATGTTTAGCTTAGTCAAGTAAAAATAATCATTCCGAGACCACTAATTTTAATTCATGTGGGATATGGTTTGGTTTTTTCACTTGACTTAATATCGAACAATCGAAGTTATGCTAGATATCCCAATAAATGATCATTCATTTAATTCCGAATTAAAGAATTTTCTTAGTCCACTTTCTACGTTTATTTGATCAACTTAGAGTATGCAAATGTCTTTTTAAACAAAAGCGTCAGATAAATGCGAAGAGTTTGATAAACTTTGAAAGAAAGTGTTTTTTTTTACTTTTTAACTAATACATTTTCAAATTGTTCTTGCTTGAATCACTGCCTAGTTTTATAATAATGACAAGCGGTCTTAAATGCACAAAAAGTTAGTCATTCATAAAGTCTCACCGCATATGTTTCAAAAATATTTATACGAAATTCGTGCAAGTTGCAAAAACATCCAACCGAAGTGTCCAAAATAGCACGTAACTCACATTCTAAATTCCACTGCTATCCACTATCAAAACTTTGTTTAAATAAACCTGTTATTTGATGTCAGTATCGAAGTAATCCGCTGATGATATACATCTACTAATATAGACTGATCAGTTGCATAGTACTTAACATAAAAAACGGACAAATCTAAACCCTTACAAATGAAATGTATACGAAGTATCAGTGTTACTCATTTTTAAAATTTGTTGATAAATTATTCTTCACAATCACTTCGACTTTTTTGATTCATCCTGTTTTATTTATATATCTAGCTTATTGTCTGATTGCTTTCGTCGATAAATAGGTAAATTGCTCTGTTTTTTTTTGGGACATTTGCCTAAACATTCAACCAATATAATGGATGGATTTGGATTATAGCGGTTAATTTATTCAACAAATCTAAACATGAATTCTGCATCAACTAACTTTCAGGTATGCTCATTGTTAACTTTATTGGCTTTTTGGAAAATACAAACTTTATTCTATTAATTAAACTTTTTATCTGAAATTTATATGTATTTCTTAAGTTTTAGTACAATATTATATTAGACAGGTAGCTGGTTGGTTGAGGGTTCATCGTTTTACTTGTCTTTAGTTTTAACTTTAAGCCCTCTGGTTTTAGTTTAGACGATATCCTCTTCAGCCAAAACTAGTTATTTCTACCACAGATACTACTATTATTTCGATTATCTTATTGTTTATTTTGATGTGTTTTGGCAATTCAAACCATAGTCCATCTGTTCAAGGTTCTTAAATCGGTTGTCTTGTCAAACTAAAATTCGAGTAATCGATTACATAGTTGCACTCAACTTTTGAGTTCTGGAAGATTTTAAAATCTACCATATTTAGTAATGATTTGGAAGTTTAATGAATCATACTGACAAACAGCATTAATGGATCAATTTATGGAGTTTCCCAGAGTTTCTGTTTGTCTATGTTGTATAGTATAGGTAATCCTCAGTCGAATGTTAGGAATAACGACTATGGTTGATCAATTTTTTTTGTCCTTGAAATTAACACGTGATATGTTCACTTGGCTTTTCATAATTCACCATATTTTCTCTCCTTGACATAAACATTTACGATTATGATACATGAAACCTAAAATCTGGGATTATAGTTTGTAAAAGGTAATGTGAACCGCATTGGTAATTGTTTTTTAAATGAAATATGGCCATGCAAAAGAATTTGGCTTTTGTTGAATATATAAAGTCATCATATTTTCCTTTGTATAATAAAGTCACGTATATTCTTATTAAGAAGTGACCGAAACCCTCTGCATAGTATAGTTATCTAATTCAACATTGTTTACAGATTAATTCATATTTCACTTATTAGTTTATGTATTTTGGTTAATAGTCCTGGGCTTGGTTTTCTCAATTTTGAAATTTTACTTGAAAAGATATTAATTAGTAAACAGATTAAATGACATAGAATATCATACAAAAGTCCACCGGTTCTGATATTTTTCGATAACAAAAAATATCGAACATCCGATAATTAAAACGTACACGGAAATTTTGCAGTTCGATGTAAATCTTTTTCCTGAACTGACGTCTAGTAAAGAGCTTTTAGGGACCAGGTAACAGCTGTTTTAATCATAGTTTGTGACTTTTCAGAAGTACCCATCCATAACCGTGCTAAATATTGTATTTATTTATCTTCTGACATGCTCTACAACAATATTCTCACCTTATTCGAAGCTTAGAAACTTATCCTCGTTTCCCCATAGGAGTTTTGGTCATTTTAACCACTCGATTCATTGATTTTTATTTCGTTATCTAGAGATCGTTTACGGGAAGCATAGTCTATATGGTTCTGTTCACCTTTAACGTCGTATCTTCACGGATCTAGCTTAAACAGTTCATGTACAATCGTTAAACTCTTGTCCATGAATCTTTCCTATTTTTCGTGCATTATGTTTCACTGTTAGATGGTTGGAAACAGTCAGCAGGTGACCATAGAACTAAGTCCCAACTAGCACAAAATCTAGGTCCAAGGTTCTCTACAAATCGCTCCAAATCACCCAACATTAGTTGATAGGTTTCAATAGTCATCGCAGTTAAGGAACAATTGTCTTGGGTATCTATCTATCAAATTAATTAGTATTGTTTTTCTCACAAATTTTTTCCCCATAAATCACTATATTATCATGAAGCGAAAGGTCAATGTCTATTTTCCTGAGTATTATTCTGTGTGTTTTGTCTTTAAAATTACTGTTTTATTTAATAATCGACAATACAATTCATGAATAAAGTGCACAACTCTACTACCGGATTGTCTAAATTCTAATGCCTTAAAAACATCATCATTATATATGAGACGATGGAGAAGGCGTCAATATATGAAGTTGAAGACTGATCGACTTGAAGGACAACAGTGTCAACAACAACAACAACAACAACGACAAAAACCATTATGTAAGTGTAAAACTTAATTAATATTTTATGTAACATGAACAAATTAACATTTTCGATTACTTATTCAATTTATTTACATAATCTTATAATGGCAATCCTCATCCCAACCGTTGTTGCTACCTTGACGTGGTGGTCGGGCTTGCCTATCGTGATGAAGCAACCGAGCTATACTGGCTGGAACAACCGTTCCTCAAGGTCCTACCATGTCAGACAGGTCGGTTGAAGAGCGGTAAGACTAAAAGCAACAAACCCAAGGTCCGAAGGCGAAGTCGTACTGCTGACTGTACAGAGGTGTGACAGCAGTAAGGTGTTTCCTTCAGACAACCAGCATGACAGCGATGCTGCCTTCCCACAAGGAGGGGTGGGGTTAGAAAAGGTCGACCCTAAAAATGCACACCTCACCTTACCCACGGATTTCCGTCTCCGGCGGTAAGGCCCTTTGAAGAACGGAGCTAACACGTCGAAAACCTTCCACGAAAAGGCCGTGCGCGACCGGCCTCAAGCAGTTGTCCCTTGGGCACTGCGGTCACGCTCTCAGGTCACTGAGACCACCTCTAATCCAATTTCCTTTTCAGGTACCTCCAGAAGAACCCTTCCACGGTGTGGGCAACCGGGAAGTGATAACCGCCCTCATACCTCTAACAGCACTCAAGACCACTGTATTCATAATCAACCTTCCTCTTCAATTCCTATTATTCCTCCTACATCGACTTTCAACCCTAAACTTCCTCCTTTGGCTTCCTCCTCAAGTGTCACCATAGCCAACGATTCTAGTGCTCAAAACTCTGTCCCAGGTCTACTGAAACCTCGCTCCAAACTACACATTGGAGCCTTCAACGTACGCACCCTATGTCAAATCGGTCAGCAGGCTTCCTTGGCTAAAACCCTAGAGTCTCTTTCCATTGATGTATGCTGTGTCTCCGAAACACGCATACAGGATTCCAGTGTGGTCATTCACTTGACCTCACCTCGGCAGAACGGAGAGCCAACGAGATACACCCTTCGTGTATCTGGTGACCCGATGGCCAGTTCTCGTGGACTGGCAGGTGTAGGCATAGCACTAAGCATGAGGGCCGAACAAGCACTGCTAGAGTGGATCCCCGTCAACAGTCGTCTATGTGCTGTTCGGCTGAACGGCTACGTAAGAACTCGGAAGGATAGGGACACACGTCGTTGCCTTTTTGTCGTTTCTGCCTACGCTCCCACTGACTGCAGCTCAGATGAAGTGAAAGATGAATTTTACAGAAAGCTTCCGAACTTCTTCAGAAAGCTAAACGCTCAGACATAGTACTCGTAGCAGGTGATTTTAATGCTCAGATAGGTAGTTTAAACCAAACAGAAAGGCATTTAGGTGGATATTTTAGTATTCCGACACAGCGAACAGATAATGGTGATCGTCTGCTGCAGCTATGCTCAGACAATCGTTTATTTTTAGCAAACACAAATTTTAAGCATAAGGAGAGACATCGTCTAACATGGCGACCCCCTACACCAAACCAACGATGGACTCAAATAGACCATATTGCCATCAGTCATCGTTGGAGAGGGTCGGTAGAAGATTGTCGCTCATTCTGGAGTACCTGCTTGGACTCCGACCATGCCCTAATACGGGCACGCATCTGCTTGCGCCTCACTGGACGCAAAAAAGCCACATTAAAAAGACCCGTTAGAACTGAGTTGAGTAACGAGAAAACCAAAAGTAGGTTCCAGGAACAACTGAGGTCACACTTAGGTAGTTGTGAAGACGAGGCTGACCCAGATGTTGCTTGGAAGGGCATACAAGCAGCTGTGGAAACAGCAGTGACATCTATTAGTGACTTAAACCACAGAGTTACAAGGAACCAGTGGATTTCTTCAAGGTCTGTCACACTGATGGATTCTCGCAAACTCGTCCCATCAGGTTCCGAACATGATGAAGAGCGACAACAAATCAGATCTAGGTTAAGAAAAAGTCTAAGGAACGACCGTGAGCAGTGGTGGGTAACGAAAGCAAAAGAGATGGAAAAGGCGGCGACTATAGGGAACACAAGACAGCTTTACAGACTAATAAAAGAAACTGGAATTAATAAGTCAAGTGTAAGTGAGATTATTTCGGAAAAAGATGATACTCTCATCTGCTCCCAGTCCAGACGTTTAGAACGATGGGCGGAACATTTTAGAGAACAGTTCAGCTGGCCTTCAGCTACTCTACAACTACCCTCCATTCCCAGACAATGTGAATGGAACATTGAAGTAGGTCCCCCAACTCTTGCTGAAGTTCAAAAGGCTATAGTTAATCTGAAACGAGGAAGGGCAGCTGGTCCAGATGGATTGGCTCCAGAGGTCTTTAAGGATGGTGGTCCAATTTTAGCGATTAGGTTGACTAATATTTTAGCTAAGATCTGGGAATTAGACGTTATCCCATCTGACTGGTCGCAATCACTTATCGTCCCAATATATAAGAAAGGGTCAAAATCATCCTGTGACAACCACAGAGGGATTAGTTTAACAAACATAGTATCTAAAATACTGGCCTCGATAATTATCAAACGCCTAACTAAGACTCGTGAACTACAAACACGAGAGAACCAAGCTGGCTTTAGACCTGGTCGTGGCTGCATCGACCACATATTCACCATTCGTCAGGTTCTAGAACACAGGCATACCTATCGGCGTCCGACGATGGTGGTCTTTCTTGACTTAAAAGCAGCATTTGACTCTGTAGACCGCGAGACTCTGTGGCAGTGTCTGTCATTGAAAGGCGTACCTCAGAAGTACATAAACCTTGTGAAGGCTCTTTACTCGAACACTACTAGTCGAGTCAGGGCTTATGGCGAACTGTCATCTACTTTTGCAACCTCAAGTGGTGTCCGTCAAGGCTGCCCACTTTCTCCATTTTTGTTTAACTTCATCATAGACCTATTGATGGAAATAACACTCTCGTCGACTGAATTCTCGGGTATTGATCTCCTTCCAGGAGGTCCACTTATCGACTTAGAATACGCAGATGACATAGTCCTGTTTGGTGAAGACGCTGACAAAATGCAGAGTCTTCTGGTAGCACTAAGCAACAATGCCAGAATGTTTGGGATGCGCTTCTCTCCCTCTAAATGCAAGTTGTTGCTTCAGGACTGGTCTGCGTCAACACCTGAACTAAGGATAGGGAGTGAAGTAGTCGAACGCGTTGACAACTTCACTTATCTTGGAAGTCTGATCAGCCCTAATGGGTTGGTGTCTGACGAAATCTCAGCACGGATTCGTAAAGCTCGTTTGGCTTTTGCCAACTTACGTCACCTTTGGCGGAGGCGAGATATCCGTCTATCAATAAAAGGACGAGTATACTGCGCGGCAGTCCGTTCTGTTTTACTTTACGGCAGCGAAACATGGCCTTAAGAGTAGAAGACACCCGTAAGCTACTAGTATTTGACCACAGATGCCTTAGAAATATTGCTGGCATCTGCTGGGATCACCGGGTAAGTAATAGTGAGGTTAGACGCAGGGTATTAGGGAATGATGGTAAATCAGTTGATGAGGTTATGAATCTTCATCGACTGAGATGGTTGGGCCACGTATTACGTATGCCTGAACACCGATTACCACGACGTGCAATGCTAACCGGTGTAGGGGATGGTTGGAAAAAAGTTAGGGGCGGCCAAACCAAAACGTGGCATCAGTGCTTGAAGTCACTAACTTCTAGTCTGAGCCATGTTGGTAGATGCAGACTACTTGGTTGGGGTCCGCGTGACTTTCGTAACCAATGGTTGGAGACTCTTGGTGACATGGCTCAGAATCGATCACAATGGCGTCGGTGTATACACTCCCTGTCTTCCCTTAAACTAAGAGATTAAAATCACTTCACATCTTTCTTTCTACGAACTAATTCTTCCTTCCTATACTATATCCTTATTGCAACCTTTGACCTAACCACTCCTATGAATCCGGTGTTCATCTTGTTGTGCTAATGAGGTATGGCAACCTGGACCGATGCACATATGTGCCTGGTCCTACGTTGTAGCTGACTGACTGACTGACTGACATCACAGTATCTAAAATAGTTTGATGTTATGCATATTATAGCAAGCATATAGTGAAGTGTAAATATATGAGGTAACAAAAGCCGCAGTGGTGACTTTCATAAAGCTATATAGAATGTTAAAGATAAATATGAGTGGTCCATTGAAATTAAGACAATGATTCATCTAATCAGAGTCACTGACCATATGTCTCCGTTTGGGCATTATTAGAATATTTATACACGTCTGAGTTGTAAATATCACTAATCGACCTTTGACGTAAAACTTCGTACTTAGTGTTTGTCTTCATTGTTTACATAGTGGCTGGGGATCATAAATTAGTGGCTGTGGAAATCAAAAGATACAGCTTCACAGTACTCGAAATCAGCGAAACCCATTAGACCCAAGCTGGACAGAAAGGATTACCTTCTGGAGAGATGCTATTTTACTCGGGTCACGAAGAAGAAAACGTCTCGTACACACAAAGAGTTACACTGGTGCTGTCCGAAGAAGTACGAAATGCACTTATAGGATGGAAATCTCATAGATGCAGGATCATCAAAACATCCTTCAAAACAAAGGAGGGGATCGCAATGTATGTTATCTAATGTTATGCACTCACCAATGGTAGCATTGACGACGATAAAGATCAGTTTTATGAGAGGTTGTAATCGGTCATAGCGAAGTGCTAAGGAAAGGACCTCACCATCCTGATGGGAGACCTAAACTTGGACAACACCGTATGGATTTATATATACGAGGATGTACATTGTTTGTGAGCATCCTATTGACTCAGTATCCTTTCATTATAACTCAGCAAAATTTAAGGAATTTAAGAAATTATTGAAGATTCGTCATGTTTATAATACATCCTGTCTTTTTTTATCAGAAAATGCAGTACACATAAATCAAGATGAGTCAGTGTCATAATAATATTCCGATAGTCTAGATAACAAAATAGATTTTAAAAGCGTTAATAATGCTAATTCAATAGTGTTGAGTAGCAGTAGTAGAAATGATCAGTGCACTAGGGAAAGAAAAATGGATTTAAATTTTTGGCATTCTTATTGTTAAGTTAGATCATTAGCCTGTTTAAAATCGCTAATGTTCGGTATTCCAACGAAATAAAATTATCCTTACTTACTTACCTACTTACTTACGCTGTTATGTGTCGTGGGGATGCATAGACCACCAACCAGCATTCTCCATCGAACTCTGTCCTCGGCAATCCTTTCCAGTTGCCATTTATTCTTTTGATGTCTGCTTCCAATTCTCGACGCAGTATGTTCCTTGGTCTTGATCTTCTCCTTTTGCCTTCAGGATTCCAAGTTAGCCCTTGCTTCGTGATGCAGTTCGATGATTTTCACAATGTATGTCCAATCCACCTCCAGAGTCTTTTCATAATTCGCTCTCCGTGTTGTATTTGAGGATTTTGATTTTCCCTTGTGTATGTTGACTCCTTCGGACGTTTCTGCTACACAGGCTGTCTTGAAACTCATTTGCTCGTGTGTATGGGATAGAAGGGCTAGGTCATCTGCGAAGACTATATCGTCTAGTTGCATTGCCGCTGCCCATTGTATTCCGTGCTTCCCCTCAGATAAGGTTTTCATAATCCTATCGACCACCAGAACAGGGAGAAAGAGTGGTGGTAAACAGCCTTGTCTGATACCAGTTTTCCATTGGAACGCATCTGCCAACTGTTCTCCTTACGTGGCTTTGCAGTATAGTCCGTCGTATGAATCCCGGATGATGTTGACTATCTTCTCACGTACACCGTAGTGTCGAAGAAGGTTCCATAAGGTCCTCCTATTCACAATGTCAAACGCCTCATAGTCAATGAAGTTGATGTGTAGTTGCGAGTTGCATTGAACTGGTCGTTCGACGATGATCCATGGTGTCGCAATTCGGTGTGTGCACGACCGGTCCTTATAGAATCTGGTCTGTCGGTCTGAAAGCTGGACGTCTACTGAACCTTTCATCCGGTTCAGCAACACTCTGTTAAAAACGTTTCCTGACACCGATAGAAATCTTATGCCTCTATAGTTATCACAAATGCTGATATATTTGTTTGGTATCTTGATGAGATATCCTTTTTTCAGTCTATTGGCTCTTGTTTCTCCTCCAAAATCTTCCAAAATAGAATGTGGAGCATGTTTGCGATTGCTTTTATATCCCAGAACCTCCTGACACGTTGAAGTTTGTGCTCCCTTGATCCTTTTCCAATTGTCCTCCATAATAGCTTCCTCGTCTTTGAGTACGTCTTGTAAGGCTTGTGACCTGTCGTTGAGATCTATCTCGAATTCGTTGAGTATGTCGAAGGAAGGCTGTATTGAACCTTTGTAATTTGTTTCCCCAGTTGTCCAATGCTACTTTAGCTTCGGTTTCATCTTGAATACCATCAACTAGTGGTGATCTTAAAATATATCAACTCCTGTCCTCGTTCCCACGTCTTCCATCGATCTGAATTTTTTTAGTGATGCAAATATGATCGGTCTGGTTCTGTGTAGTGTGATCCGATGAGACCCATGTAGCTTTGTGTATGCGTTTGTGTGGGAATATTGTGCCACCTATAACCATTTTGTTGAGTGCACATAAATTTTCAGATTTGTCACCATTCTTGTTCCTTTCTCTCAGTCACTCCATATTGTCCCATGATATCTTGATACCTGGTGTTGTCCATTTCGACTTTGAAGTTTAGGTCTCCCATCAGGATGGTGAGGTCCTTTCCTTAGCACTTCGCTATGACCGATTACAACCTCTCATAAAACTGATCTTTATCGTCGTCAATGCTACCATTGGTGAGTGCATAACATTAGATAACATACATTGCGATCCCCTCCTTTGTTTTGAAGGATGTTTTGATGATCCTGCATCTATGAGATTTCCATCCTATAAGTGCATTTCGTACTTCTTCGGACAGCACCAGTGTAACTCTTTGTGTGTACGAGACGTTTTCTTCTTCGTGACCCGAGTAAAATAGCATCTCTCCAGAAGGTAATCCTTTCTGTCCAGCTTGGGTCTAATGGGTTTCGCTGATTTCGAGTACTGCGAAGTTGTATCTCTTCATTTTCGTAGTTATTTGGTTGGTTCTCCCTGTCTCCCACATTATCTAGACATTCTATATACTTATATTAATTGTTGCTCTGGTTATTAGGAGTGGCATCGGCTTCGTAACTTATGAAGAATCTCGGCTTTCACCATGAGACGTTATAATTCTTCAAAATGATGATCGCTTAACTCGGTGTACAGAGTTTGAATGGTTTAATTTATTTAATCTGGTTAGCGTTTGTTTTTAGTAGGGTTGTTTTCTACAAGATATGGTTACGGACCGTATTCACGACCCTCCTTCTTTACCTGGACTTGGGACCGACAGTAACCCGAGAAGAGCTCTAGGCTGCAGTGCCATCTTAGAAACAAGTTTTAAGAGTTAAGGAGAACATAATATCTGTATGTTTTTTATGGATTAATATAAAATCCTTTACATCCAAAGGCTATAAGATATTTTGATCTAAATAAATCTGTTAATATGTTTTTTCGTAATTGCATCTTCCTTTTTCTTATGTTCTTTAGATGACGATTTCGTTTCAAATACGAATTATTTCCAAAATGCAATTATTAACCTTAATCAAACTGTGGACAGTATTCCGAAGACAAATTCCATGTTAGCAATTAGTGAACTTACAAATTATAGTGGTGATACTTCGATTACTACTTCTTCTACCATTGACGTTACTTATACTAATAGTGATAATAATAGTAATAACAGTAATAATAATAATAATCGAAGCTATCAGTCACTGTCTACAAACACCTCAGTTACTAGTCGATCGAATGCAGATGCTGAGTTTTGTAAGGTGTCTAATTCGACGCCGGCGATGTTTAATGGTGGTGTAACATCTCCTGGAAATTATAAAAAAATATTAATTGATCGATACTTGTTAAGTCAATCAATGTCACATTGCGGTACAATCTATGAATCAATTAGTCCATTTACTAAGATGGTAAATATTATTGATCTATTACTGATATATTTTCTTTAAAACATTTTTCATAAAAAATTGATCTAGTTTTTGAAACAGATTTCGTTCAGTCATGAACCTAAAAGTTTTCACACTTATCAACTTTTGGGAATCTACACCTCAAAGGTAATCAAATTTCCTTCTCAAACTGAAATTGTATCGTTTAGAATCCTAGTTAGTGATGCTTGAGGTTCGGCTGGACCTATCACATGCTTTGTAGAAAAACACTTGGTAAGTGAGTGATCTAAATGTGGGCGAGGTCACTGTGAGTAGATTACTCATCTAGACAAGGTTACCGGCCATATATATCTTGTCTAGGCCAGTTCAATATTATATATATATGTATATATACGTGTGACCTATGCACATTAGTGGTTTAATTATGGTGATATTAATTAAATCAGCTTTCTTGTTTACAATATCTTTAAATTGTCCCTGTTTATTTCATCTGATTATCATTTCCTAATGTTTATTTATTGCTTTACGGTGGAAAAATAATTTTTGTCTCATTGTGGTAAACAACTTAGATGATTAAGTAACAAAATACATGTTTTTTTATTACAAGAAGCGATTCATACATCAAAAGAAGGTGGGAAAAGATATTTTCTGTATATTTCTTTGCTCATCGTCTTGAAATAAATAATTTTTTTTCACTAGATGATGTTTTCAACTATTGTTCAGTATGAAGATAGTAGTTTATGTCACATATTGACTTTATCCAGAAAATTATTAATGCCAGTCCTTGTCACATCATAGTTATGCATTTCTGATGAGCTGAGTATTAGATTAGAACAGTTGTTCAATGCTCCCTGCTTTCCTGTAGCTGTCTGTCTTGTATTTATTTTATATCACAAGCGTATTTTACTATGCTATCAATATGTTACAATGTAACTAAATAATAGGCAACTATTCAAGAGACTAAAATTTATTAGCTCTTTAGCGCCTATCGTTGACTCTGTAATTATTGAATGGTAATGATTTTAATGATATATATGTCCTATTTACTTGGCATATGTTCCGTCGACCTAATATGTTTAAAACAGCGGTATCAAAAGTGGAATATGAATTGTACTTAGAATACATACATTTCAGACATGTTAATAATATTGAACGATAGACAAAAGCTGCTGAAATTACATAAAATATTGGAGTTTAATAATACATCAACTCAGAGACGACTCAGTTCTTAAAAGTCATATAAGAAATACAGGAAATGGATAGGTTCATACGTGGGTGGAAGTATAATATAATGATGACCTTGGGCAACCTATCAGCCTATCAGGAAATGCTGCTTATGTATGAAAAAATTAACAATAGAAAGTAATGAAATAACAACTTTGATCGTAATAATTAACCCTCACAAGTCAGATTATTCCTTGTAGTAAAGAAAGGCAAGTTTACTTATAGACATACATATGAATAGTTGGACTAATGTTGTGGATTAGGGTTATTATCATACAGAGTTTCCATCAACTGACATCAGTTATAATGCATTAGGATTAGGGTTAGTTATGAGCTAGGCTTACTAATAAATGTCACAATTTTCAACACGAACTGACGTCATCTATAATCCATTGCCTTCTTACCTTCCTGTTTACAAAACTGAGAAACTTAGGATTGAGATTTTGAGTAAGATTAGGAAACTGAGAATATGATCAAACTTCACTGAACACTCGATAACACAATAAACGACATCACGTTCTTTAAAACACAATCGGCCTTGAGAGCAGGTATGTTTTGTAACTTAACCTAGCCACCGTCTAAAACTCACCTTTCGGTTGCTTGGTAAATATTTTCATTGGTTTCAAATACTTTAAAAACCAAATAGTGCCAATTTTCACTTGGTTGATAATGACATACACATTGTCTTTTACTAGATTTTAGACTTCGCGCAAAATACTCAATTCATTATCTTAATTCTGATTAGTCCACTCAAGGCCGTCGGCATAATATAATTTTATCTATATTTGCTATCTTATGCACAAGTATAAAACATCGCCAAAGTACACACACGTGAGTAGTTGACAAAGTCAAATATTTGGTTGACAAAATAAATGGAATGATTAGAATAATTGATCTGTCCAATACTAGTTGCTACAACTTGTAGGGAGTTACACCACCCCAAAATAAAAAACAATAGATGAGTCCGAACAACTCATACAAAAATGAATGTATTTTTATGCAAAAACTTTCAACTTGAAAAAACAGACAAAATAATATAGATAATGCAATGAGAAGACGAAGTTTATCAGAATCATTTGATATATTTGCTCAATACTTTTCGAACAATCTGATCACACATATACTTGTTAAGAACATTTATATATGGAAATTGAAAAGTCAACTAGACAGGTTAATGGTAAGTCATAACAAAGGAAAAATAATGAAGTACACAAAAACAAATGTGATTTCAACAGTTGAAATCATGAGTCATTTGAATCCAGACCACCATGGAAAACCTGGAAGCACTGGACGGCCGTTTTGTCCTATTGTGGGACTCTTCATCAGTGCGTATCCACGACCCCGCCCCGCGGGATCGGAACCCAGGACCTATCAGTCTCGCGCCAGGCGCCTAATCAACTAGACCACTGAGCCGGCATCCAACTGTGTTAATGTCTAACTTCAACTAATCCACGAAATTGAGCGACACATCCACTATTGTCTTCAGTGAGTTACTATCTCACAACAGACCTGGTTGAACTCCACTGGTCACTACTTCTCACTAGAACTCCAGGATATACCTCTTGAAGTCAGTCACTAGTGAGCATAGGTTGATTAGTATCAAAAGGGTTTTTGTGGAGATTGTAGTGATTTCAACAGTTGAGATCATGATAGGTCCTGGGTTCGAATCCCGCGGGGCGGGGTCGTGGATACGCACTGCTGAGGAGCCCCACAATAGGACGAAACGGCCGTCCAGTGCTTCCAGGTTTTCCATGGTGGTCTAGCTTCAATTTACTCATGATCTCAACTGTTGAAATTACTACAATCTCCACAAAACCCCTTCTGATACAAATGTGATTACCACTCTGGATAATAAATTAGTAATAACGGGGTAGGTTAAGTGTAAGGACAAATTGTTTTTGAACACATAAAGGGGTTTTCAGTTTCCGTATAGCCAAGATTTCAATAAACCTTAGTATACGTCCTTGAAGGCTTTTGTATAACACTACAAATGCTGATTGATGTCAACCTTATGACCCGTCTCAATCAAATGTTTCGCAATGGATGATGATGTCTGTCTATCCTGTGAGTCTTCAACTAAATTTTCCACATGTCCCATGAATACATCAGTCACCAATGGTCCTAGAGGGCTCAATTCGAAAGGTGTGTCTGCATAAACGTTATGTTGATAATATAAAGTCATAGGGGATAAGGGTGAAAACATAAACCGCTTGTTAAAAGAATTCAATAGAAGTCAAAAGCACATTTCTCTTACATATGAAGAAGAGAAGAACAGCCAACTTCCTTTTCTAGACATCCTGATTAGTAGGAGAGATGATGGTTCCATCCAACGTGCTGTATATAGAAAGCCAACATGGACAGGACAATATCTTAATTTTCATAGTCACTGCCCTATTCATTACAAACACGGTTTAATAAAGAGCTTATTCAATAGAATCAATCGTATTTGTACTAGTGATACTATTGAAGTAGAGACGAAGCTCGTGACTGATATCTTAATGAATAATGGTTATTCTTTGAAGTTCATAAACCGCTGGAATGGTTGCAATACGACTAGACCTATGACGCTTCTGGCACCCAAAAAGCGAGTTTATATTACGTTACCATTCAGAGGCGACAAAAATAGTCTCATGTTGAAACGGAGACTTAAATTAGCTATCAACCAGACATTTTATGCAGCCCAACTTGTCATTATCGAAAAGACAAGGTCTATGTTTCACCAAAAGCCCAAACAGCACGAAAGCGATTGTGTCACATTCCATTGTCTATCAATTTACATGTATGTGTGAAAACACGTGCATAGGGCGGAGCAATTGTGGTTTTCAATTAAGGGTGGCGGAACACATACCCAAATGGCTGCAGAAACAAATGAATTCCAATGGTCAAATAAGATCATCGGATAAACATACATCTCCCTCCATTGCGAAACATTTGATTGAGACGGGTCATAAGGTTGACATCAATCAGCATTTGTAGTGTTATACAAAAGCCTTCAAGGACGTATACTAAGGTTTATTGAAATCTTGGCTATACGGAAACTGAAAACCCCTTTATGTGTTCAAAAACAATTTGTCCTTACACTTAACCTACCCCGTTATTACTAATTTATTATCCAGAGTGGTAATCACATTTGCTTTTGTGTACTTCATTATTTTTCCTTTGTTATGACTTACCATTAACCTGTCTAGTTGACTTTTCAATTTCCATATATAAATGTTCTTAACAAGTATATGTGTGATCAGATTGTTCGAAAAGTATTGTGCAAATATATCAAATGATTCTGATAAACTTCGTCTTCTCATTGCATTATCAAAATTTATCAAAGGGACTAATTGTTTTAAATTTCTGAAAAGTAGACAAAATAATATGTTTGATAGATCGGCATGTAACGATATTTAGCATTCATGTCAGCATCTAATCAATATAGGACTATCAAATATTAGTCAACTTCCTATCCTTTCCAACAGTTAAGTAGTGATAGAAAAATTTTTTCTGATTAGTGAAGAAAATGTAAAAGATCCATGGGACAAATGAGTAAGTTAATGAAAATTTCAATGAGAATTGGTTTTAAAATAATGTTTTAATCATAACTGAAGAATTTCAGTTATTAACTTAGCATGGTAGTTTATCAGTACAACTGTTAAACAAGGTGTTAATAGGACTATTTAGTAAATCCGGTAATTAATCTTTACACTTGAATACAGTTTCAAACTGATCACATAACGATTAAAAACATTCTAAAACAGTAAAATCTGAAAGTGATAATTGAAATTTTGAGAATGTTTTTTTGGTGAATCTGAATATGCGTTTCAGTCTCTCAATCAGTTATAAGCAACGTAGAACCTAGTACATGTATTCATCAGTTCGAGTTGTCACACTATGTCAACACAATGAGATGAAATTATCAAGATAAATGTCAGAGTAGTAGAATTAATAACAGCATCCGTGTTAGTAAGCAAGCATTAGACGATATGATTACAGAGAAACGAAAGTATTCGTGCAGTAAAGTTTAAGTTACAAAATCTGAATGAATACAAGAAGTAAATGAATCTTTATTTGTTTATTTATTTGAACATACAAATATTGATCACAAAGGGGCACCGGATGTATATGCGTCACACAAGTCACTTGATTTGTGTGTAGGCTATGATACTACCCAAACCGAAGCAGGTGGTTTTCTTAGAGGGCCACACTCGGAGCCTTCGACCTAAAGATCTGATCCACAAAGCAGTGGAATAACGTCAGGAGGTGCGGTCCCATGGTAGCCGGTGACCAATAATTGGTTCATACGCCATTTGTTCTTTCAGGATCCTGGAGCGCATTTGCACCATTGGTTTGGAATAAGGGTTTTCCGATTCCTCTAGGTGGATCCTTCGTATCCACCACCAACCCGGTTAAAGCGTCGGACATTCACTTTTCTTCCTTTGAATTTTGTAAACAACACCCTGTCGCGAAAATGTAGTTAGTAGGACTTTTCTGGCAGTATCTATATACTCGTGGCCATGTGAGAGCATTTCGAGAGTGAGAGCTGACTCTCCCCACCTTCGGCCGTACCTAGGGCATTTGAGTGCAAAGCCCACTAGCTCCGGCGAGGCAGATACGAACCAAGAATGTATCTACACCATTGGAACTGATTCCCTTTCATATAATCAACATCTCCAACTATTCCTGCCACCCTTGAACAGTTTTCAGTTAATGGTTCAAGTTATCTCGACTCGAGTACCTTATTGACTGGATATCTGATATCAGGATCTCTGGAAAAATGACTCCGTTGTTTTATTAGTCAAAAAAAACTATGACATATATACAAGAGATATGAAAAACTAACATTCATGTGAATAATTAACACAATGAAAATAGAATGCTTCAACGAAATCTTTTTCAAATACTTCATTTTGAACGCTGTGCAAAATTGTGTTTGTTATGAACATCTGGAATCACGAACTGTACTTCTAAAAAGAAAATTTATTCAATCCCTTTTTAATATCATAGTCGTAATCTGTGGCTTTATTTTCTTTCCTTCATTCTGTAATTCACTTATCCCTAATCAATTGGTTACTGTTTTTATGCTCTTTCTAAATAGATTTAACTTTCGAATTAATTTTATCAATATTTGATCAATTTATCGTCTATAATTAATAATCTTTTCAGCTTGGGGTTATGGAGATTGTTGAATTTCATTGAAGTCTTGAACCGATCAATGTTAGACGATTCCCACACCCCAGGCTGAAAATTATCATATGCTCACTGGTGATTAACTTCGGGAGGGAATTCTCGAAGTTCTAATGACAAACCGTGACCATTGGAGTTAAACCGTGTAGGGTGTGAGACACTTACCCACCGAAGACAATAGAACATGGTCGCGCGACATGGTGGATTGGTTGAAGTTAGACACTCATACTATTGGGTGCCGGTTCATTGTTCTAGAGGTTGATGGTTTGCGCACGAGACCGAGGGTGCTGGGTTCTAATCTTGCATGCGGAATCGCACTGCTGAGGAGTCACTTGCCGGGACAAACAGCCGTCCAATGCTTTCAGGCTTTCAATGGCGGTCTAAAACTGATCGATTCATGAGTTCAATGAAATTAATAATCTTTGTTTAATTGATGATAGTTTGTTTATTTTTCAACTTCTACAACTATTTTATCATTCATTATACAATCAATGCTTTTATTTTTGTATTATTACTTTCATACTGTAATCAATAAATTGTTTTCAGTAACAAGCAGGTTACGAATTATCACAGTTTTAAGTATGATGTCATTTTACTGAATCATCTTTTTTCTTGTTTTGTGTCTTATTGTTACTTACAACTATCACACAGCTAAAGAACTAATCAAATCTGAAAGCGAACACCAGCCAATTGTGGGAAAAATTTGTAGTTCAGGAGGATAATTTCACAATGACGTATTTTCTAAGCTTGTTTGAACTCAAAATATGTCAATTGTCTGTATTTTTCTTTAGACTTTCCTATCAAATTTCGTTTTCCATTGCTCATGTATATGTCTAGTGGATTCCGTGTTATTTTTTACGCTTTAATACTGTATTCTTTTGTTAATTAAGTCTTCATAGATTCTAAATTACAAACTGATCTTAGCTAGACCACCGTTGAAAACGTAGATGCATTGGATTATTGTTTCATCCTAATATTATGCTTTAACAGTGCTCATACACAACCCCGCATCTCAGAATCAAACCTAAGGCCTTCGATGTCGCATAAGAAATTTTAATCTCGAAACTATGGTGTCAGATCCAATGGTTTACTAGTCTAACTTCAATCCACGATATTAAGCGACCATTTTCCATTACCTTCAGTAGATAACTCTCACATCCAATATGGTTGGACTCTACTAGCCACTGCTTTTCACTATAACTCCAGGGATATCATCTAGAAGTTAATCACTTGTGAGCACGTGATTAGTATCAATGTAGGGCTTTGTAGAGATTAAAAAACTTTCATAGATTACAAGCCACAAACTGGTCTTAATTTTTGTTTCCCTTAACCAATTTAAAATATGTTACAAAATTTCAAGTATTAGATAATAATGCGATCGGTTATGATTTCTTTTTCGTGTTTGTTGATCTATTAATAATGCTACAAAATAATGGATCTTTTTTTCTGTGATTAAATAATATTCATATACATTCATGGGAGTTGTGCTTGTTAGCTATATATCCTGTTCATTTATTTTAGCTGTGATGTTTTCAGTAGTTTTGTTGAAAGCAGTTACGGTGTATTTTGTTCTAAGATCTTTCGTATCGCAATGTGTATTTCATGTTCAATGTTTCATAGTATTCATTATTTGTTCGATTAGTATTGAATTTTGGTGAATGTTCTTTCATTGTTCCTGTTCGTTATTTTTATTAATTCTTCGACTTAGTAGTAAGTTGAATAATTCATTTTATTTCTCATTGTTTCTCTGCTATTACGTTGTACATAGTTATAAGTGCTTTTCTATTATGTTATAGGTACATGTCCCATTATTAAAAGAAACACAAACAGATTACAGCAATGAAAAAACTATGAAGGTGCCGTTAAATACAGATACGAATTATCACTTGGAAACTAAAAGTACAATACCTGAAAAGTTGATCAATAGAAAGAAATCTAATTCATGTATTATACTTGTTATTTGTTAATTTTGTTTCAATCTATTCAGTATGACTGTATAACGTTATTAATATTTGTCAGATCTGTTTAGAACTAGAATACATTTTATCCTATTAGGGTAAGACTATAATTTACTGGCGCTCTTGAACAACCGATCAAAATTAAGCTGACCGTTGCAAGAATTCAAAACGCTGTTATGGACAGCTCGCTGTTAAAACTCACGATTTTCATTATGATGTTTTCTTTGCTCAATAAACTGTTAATGTCAATATGTCTGCGTTAGGAGTGTTAATGCTAAGAGTATTAGGGCTAGGATTTACGAGTTTTTTTATTTATAATGTGCACTTCTTGACATAGTTGAAATTGGTAAAGTTATCAGCTGTAGAAAAAGGGTATTCATCTACAGAACATTAAAAAATCATATGCAAGAGGTTTTCTGCAGTTTAATTTGACCAAGTTTCAGTTTCTTTATGACATTTGAGTAGTTTCTAAGTGAAAAAGTTAGTTTGTAAGTTAAAATTTAGAAGAAATGCTGATCCAACAGTTTTAGATTGCATCACAATCTGTAACTCAAAGTTCAGTGCGTCTATTTCTATATAGTTGTTGAGTTATGCTAGTATATTTGGGTTTAACATGGAAAAGGCTTTTTCTGTACCTAAACATTGTTTTGTTAAATAACAAGAACCTACTTATGTAGAACAATGTCTCAGTGGTTAAAATAATCAACGTTCAACCGAAAGGTTACAAATTCGATCCCTTTTTAACCTACTTCATGTCATAAATAAAGAGATAAATAATCAACTTATTCATCAGGTGCTTAGGTATAATCCAAACTTAAAGTATCAGAGCTAGTTATATTAATCCAGTTTCCTAGACTGAAGTAGATCAAGCGGGAAAAGTCAACTACCTTAGACACTGAACCACTGCTTGGTTTATGCAAACAATCCGTGTCATTAGCTCAAAGTTTGTCTCAAAGTCGAATATGTAAATGTATATTTAGGAAATGAGTTTTTAAGTAACTTGTACTCTCCTTTTTCTCATGGTTCTTAGGTTTATGTAAATATTTTATAAATCTTACGCTGTGCATAACATATCACTAATAAATTGAGTGTTTTACATTTTTTTAACGAATTCAGCGGACAATGAAATCAGAAATTTTCAATCTTTCTTGAGAAAATTGCTCTGTGATATTTTAACCAGAGAACTATTGCCTAATAAATATAAAGATGAACCAAACATGATTCAGTCAACCGTTTCTTCCAATCACAACCGATATTGTAATACATTGAGTCCACAGAATCCTATCAGCGCCATCAATGACAGAATTTACAATCCCGATTCTTCAAATACTGAAACAAAACTATCTTTTAATAACGAAAATTATGAACAAGCTATTTCAACCCCATGTTTTTATCCTAATGTGAGACATGAGGTGCTTTTTTACTTTTTGTTTTCATTTTTGACTACATAATTTGTGGAAATATATATCACAAATCGCAATTACTTTAATAAATGTTAGTCTAGATAGGCATTGAGTTAGTCATTAGAATTTCGACAACTATTTGATAAATCTTTTTTTTTACCATCTTGACTAAAGTAAAAATAACAAACCATGAGGAATAAGATGAGTTCATGTACTTCAGGGCTTTTTGTTCAGCTGCTTAAAATAAAAATAAAAAAAAACAATAGTAATGATTATTTATAACCAATGTACATACTTTGTATCATCTTAATGAAGATCTGTAGAATAATGACGAGTATAGATGAATTACAGAGTGGTGAAATGGAATAATATTTATATATTACTAACTTTTAAAGCTCTTGGAGGATAATATAACAAATTTCGTCTAAATTCGAATGAATAGTTTTACAGCATTTGGGCGCCAAGTTGGTGCGAGACATTAAGGAGGAAGGATGTATTCCTAAGATCTCAGTGAAACGTTGAATTTATTTCAAATTCATTCGCTGAGATTTTGCAAATACATTCTTCCTCCTTACTGCCTTGCAGAAAAAGTTTAAGACATATATAGACATGTTTAGAAATTAATGTCAACCATAAAATTGGATAGACCTACCAAGTAAAATGGCCAAAACTGAAAAATGAAGTAAGAATGAAAGAGTAGGCATTCTCCACTGAGTACGTGAGAGAAGATATTACGTAACTGAGTGATGGAAATCATGAGTCACTAGAGTAGTAGGAGATTTACAGCTGTATCCCTTTGAATATGTAGGTTCGGTTTCCATCTTTAAGTAGCGGTGGTCTCGCGGAAACATAGCCACTTCTTTGTTGTTGTTTATCATGAGCCGTCTTGAAGTGTTAAAATTATCTTCATCAAGTAGATGATGACAACGACACTGTTGGAAACATATTGAGTGCTTCCATTCTCTGTAACTTTCCTATTAACATATATCTTGATGTCAAGTTAAGCGATATAGTAGATGGTTTTTCATTTGTATGGTTCACTGTTGTTGATTTATATTCAATTGATCGAAAGTATTTTGTTTGAATACACCACAGAGCTGATCCGCTGGAGGTATAATCGAGTATATGGAAATGTACTTGTTAAATAAATGACGAACAACAAATTATCACATCTATTCTTCTCATACTTAACTAACTAAACTTTTGTAAACTTTGACAATTACTTGCCTCGTTTCACCTTTTTATCCTTTCTACAAACTATGACAATATCTTATCATTGTTTAATTTTATCTTACAGTTCTTGAATGAATTACAATCACTATTGCGCAATAACTGTTATTCAGACGATATGAAGGGAAGTGATCATCAACCGACTGTAATGCAAATTTTAACCGATGGGAAGAATAGTTCGTTGTATACATGTTTGGACAACTCAACATCATCGTTATTGGAAATTAATTCGAACAATCAATTGAAAACTCCTTTACTTGGTATGCATAATTCAAACGATAAGTTATTGTGTCCGGAAGTGATAGAGAAAAATTCAGTGGATACTAGTAAACCACAACATTCACAAAAATCATCATATCATTCATTGGCAGAGACATCTATGAGTCAAATGTCAAAGGATTCCATAAATAATAACGATACTGTTAATACTACCGCTACTACTGTATTCTCTCCTAATTTTTTACATTCAATACATAGTTCAGTAAAAAATCATAACATTCAAAATTCAACGTTTGATTCTTTATTGTTGGTATGTAGTCAACCATATACAACAGTGTCAATTGATTCAAAATCATCGACGTTAACTTCATCAACATGTACTACTCACAGACAGCAACAATATACATCAGTGGAAACATCTGTTTCATATCCATCAAGTCCTTTATTCAAATATCGATATCCAATAGGTATATCACTTTTTTACTCTCCATATCATCATGTTTATAGAGACGTATTTAGAACGTAGAAAAGGATTATTACATATGGGGGTAGTAGTAATCTTAGTAGTATAAGTGTTGGTAGTAGCTACATCGTTAATAATAGCGGTAATATTAGTACACTATGAGCTTAATAAGGATTTTATTGGTTACTGCTCAGTGATCATTTAATGCATGAAAAATGTATATACAGTTTCACCCTTATCATTGTAATCGTCCATTTGTGTGCTGCCATTATTCTTACCATACTTTTTCATCTGACACGATTTCATGTGATTTAATGGGATGCTCTATCCTACTGAGATGTTGAAAATCACAATGAAGCCATTATATCATTCATATCAACTACAGAACAAATAATCTAACCATTCCGATTCTCAAAGATTAAGAAAATGACTCTATTTAAACTTTTCAGAGATGTTATTTTAACTTTTGCCAATAAACTTCAACAGTAAATCATTCAGTTGACTTAGTTCGTAAGTAAAAATTAAAAAAGAAGCAGTAGCCGTTTAAAAGTACAGTTGTTTCAGTCCACTCAAGTTTCATGCGATGATTAAGAAATTTATCACTTCCGAATACCAAGTTAACATCAATCGGTGAATACTGTAATCTCTGTAAATGATTTATCTACCTATATATTAATTTATGTTTACTTTGTTGTTATACCCTTTATTTTAGATGATCACAAATTTTCGAGTACACCTCTTCATTCATCATTATTTTCACCGACTCATATCATGCCAGAAAAAAGTTTTGATGCCACCATTATTACTTCTACCACTCCTGTTACTACTATTATTACTACTAATTCGAAAATGAATGAACAAACTATAACACATCAGTCTCATTTACCTTTTATGAACACTTCGATTGCTCCTAATCAAATAAATACCACTAATGTTAATCAGATTTCTATGTTTAATAATAATGATAATAATAATAATAATACTCTTGTTCAAAGTTATTCCGACCTACTATTTATGGATGTTGATAATTATCAATGTGAAAATTCATCAAGCTGTAAACAAACTGTGTCGAATATTACTAATAACTGTACTACATTTAACACATTTTCATCTGTACGAACACTTACTTCTAATAAACATAGTAATACCACTTCTACCACTACTAATGATACTAACAAAAGTAGTAGTATTAATAGTTCACTTATTCAGCATAGAACTTCAAATGGTTTATATGTATGCATGGTATGTTCTCGTCAGTTTACTCGTTCTGATATGCTTGTAAGACATGCTCATGTGCATACAGGTCATAAACCATTTGAATGTATAATATGTGGTCAAGCATTTAGTCGATCTGATCATTTATCTACACATCAACGAACACATACTGGTCAAAGACCGTATCAATGTTCATTATGTTATTATTCTGCATCTCGACGTGATATGATTACAAGACACTTAAGAGTACATCAAAGAAAAGTAAGTTTTTACCATAATTTCTTTGAAAATTTCATATTTTACTCGATTTTTTTCAGTTGTACGATAAATTTCAATAATTAGATTCAAATGATCGTACCACACAAATAATTTCCATGTTGATTATTCAACCAACTATCATATTCTATTTAAATCAATTTACTTTTTCCTGAAATTCTTTATATTATTATTTTTATCGTTGAAGCAATGTCAGTAGTCCTTAGGTTTGACATTGCGTGTTCGAGATCAATGACAATAACTTTATTGATGTCATCATTTTGAAACAATAGCCTCAGTGGCGTGGATATGTTTTGCGAATGTCATCTTAGGGTCTTTCACATTGTGTACTAATTGCCAACACTTGGACTGAATTGAAAAAAAAACCAGAGTGGTATTTCCTTAATGGCTTGATACCATGATATAAAAGAAATTTATATAGGACTGAAATCTCTCGATTCATTACGACTCCTTGGTTGGCATCTGAGAGATCACTAAACACATTGGTGTGAGACGTTATCAGACATGGCTGAAGACAGATTCTAGTAGTGGTTGTGCTGTAATTTTCTTTTACATTCTTTATGCATTTGAGAGTAATTTCTTTAGCTTGAGTTCTGAAATATCATTTATATTGTTAACTGAACTGTGTCTCATTATGCACTGTTCTTGTTAATAATTTGTTTTATTTATTATTACCATTATTTTCTCTTTAATTTTACTCCCTTTTCCTAACAATGTTATCCATAATTTGTGTGCGGTGTCCAATTTTTAAGAGCTAAGTTTTATATACCTTCTTTCATTTAGCTATCATTTTGCATAGCTTTTTATATAGGGGAAAGTAACCATTATGCATGACGATTATCAACTTTCTTTCATCTTAAGGTGTATTTGGAAACGTTATGCCGTTCATTAAATTTTGTTAGGATAGTTTTGGTGAACTCTAAGACATATTCTACACAATCATTCATTTTATATCATCTTGTTTTGTGGGGAATTCAGTCTTCGTATAGGGATGCTATACCTGTGTAAATTTCAAGCACATTTCCCTCCCAATGTTCAAAGTGTGCGCAATATCTAGCGTTTTTTCCGTTTATTTAGTGGACGAATGCTGGGTACACGAACATAGTTTTTACTGGACATTTCGTTACAAGCCGTAACTTTGACTTTATTTGCATCTTTCATCTGACAAGTCGAAAGGCGGTACAGTAGCGTGTTCACAGAAAACATACATAGATAACTTTTGATAATTAAAATGAATTCCCCAGTAAAAACCACATTCTTATATGGAGGATTGAGACATAAAATGAAGGTGAAAATGCTAGATATTACTTGCTGAGCATATATATATATATATAATCATTTATGTTCCTTCTTTCTACTAAGGAAATCTAGCCTATTTTTTATTTCTAGGGTCAACTAGTTTCAACCAATGAAAGTGGTGGACCTATGAAATTACATTTCACTATAAACTTTTCACAGCCTTCTAAGTTTCCTATCAAACAGAAAGAAGACAGAAATACTTGTTCTGTAGTGAATGTAACAGATAATCGTTTCTCAGTCATATCATCACAGTCTCCTCATTTCAATAGTATTCATTAGAGCATATACATAACCTCACTGGAAAAAGCGCAACAATGTTTGAATGCATTTCAGTTTAGCATATAAACAATTATCAGCTGAATGACAATCGAATTTTGTTTTAATAAAATCACTCATTTTGTTCAGGTAAGTAACAATTTTTATCACTATTTTTAGTTTTGATTTACCATTCTTTGATGTAAACAAGTGATCAGTTAGTTTATCTCATAGGATAATGGTCATCTACATCGTAGTTTTATGCAAATTTTCTTAATTTCATAAGTGTTATGGGCATTTATATATATATATATATATATATATATATATATATATATATATCAGAGCTTATGTATAGTGAATTGTTTGGAGCTGGATGTGCTCAAGCATTATTTATTACTTACTTACACCTGTTACCCCTTGTGGAGGAGCATAGGCCACCTACCAGCCTTCTCCGTTGGACTCTGTCCTGGGCAATCCTCAGTTGCTATTCATCCTTCTATGTCTGCTTCCGATTCTCGACGCACTGCGTTTGTTGACCTTCCTCTTTTCCCTTTCCCTTCAGGATTCCAATTCAGCTCTTGCCTCGTAATGCAGTTTGATGATTTCTTCAATGTATGTCCTATCCACTTCCAACGTGTTTTCCTAATTTCCCCTTCAAAAATGTATTATGTAGAAGAAAGCTCAATTCGTTAAACTCTAATTTAGTAGGGAGTATTTCTAAAAAATAGCTATTTCTGAAACTTATTAGACTTATAACGATAAATATAGGTGTGCTAAACGTGATTCCTCACTAATTCTGAGAACACTAATTTAGATACCTTCATTTATATTTCTATAAACTGAGCTCTTGTGTTGTAGATTTGTTTTTATTTATTTGATCAAATTGAAGCAAGTAGAATACAGTGGAAAGCAGTGGACCAGTAGTTAACATTTCGATAGTTTGATTACTTCTAAGTGCCTTGTGATATCGTGTCTAATAAATTGTAATCATTTTGTTTTTTAGAAATATGTTATATTTTGCTAGAGAATAAATACAAGATCGGTCTGCAAGTGTAACACTCTTATGAAAAAGGAAAAAAAATACACTGTATTTAAAAACCCCAATTTTCAGTTACATCATCTGAAAAGCACTAAAAGTGACAATATATTTATCAAATTAGTATATAACAACAAACAGCATTTACCGTAAATCAAGAAACAACGTATTGAAAACTAGTTAGATTACCATTCAAAGAATGATAATTTGTTTCAAATAAAAGCAAGTACATATAAGAGTAGGAGAAAGTAATTATATGAGTAGAAGAAACAAAAAAGTATTAATGGTCATAATGAATTGGTGTTTTAGAAAAAGAATTTGTCATCGTAGTCTTTCTGGCATGTAAATAGCATAATATTACTTGAACAAATGAATAACTCAAAGTAATATAACGTAAAATTATAGTGAGATGAAATTGTAATAGTAGTTTTTTAAAAATCATCCTCTTTTGATAAATATTCATACAGGCAACGACGGATAGTGCCTAGCAGTGGAATCCAGGACACGCGTTTCGTCCTATTTCGGACAGCTGGATGTACCTGTATCTCAGAGTTGATGTGCACTCTAGGACTCAAACTCAGTATCGTTCGCTTCAAACGCCATCGCGTTATCCACTTAGCTACTGAGTCCTGATAGCCACTTGCTTGTGCAATGGGGTGAAGTTTAATTCATTTGATATTGTTTTACTTGAATCTTCCCATTGATGTTTTAGGACTGAAATTGATCAGTCTCTTATTGGCATATGTGCATACTGTGCGTGTGCCTCGATATTGCCTTAATTTACAAGCATTATAAGCAAAGATGGATAGTGGCTAGCAGTGGAATCCAGGACGCGCGTTTCGCCCTGTTTGGGACTCGTCAGCTGGATGTACCTGCATCTCAGAGTTGATGTCCACTCTGGGACTCGAACTCAGTACCGTTCGCTCCAAATGCCATCGCGTTATCCACTTAGCTACTGAGTCCTGATAGCCACTTGCTTGTGCAATAATGCTTGTGAATCAAGGCTATATCGAGGTAATACACACAGTATGCACATATGCCAATAACAGACTGATCAATTGCAGTCCTAAACATTAATAGGAAGATTCAAATAAACAATACCAAGTGGATTCATAAAAATTTTATTTTAATCCTAAGAAAAGATCAACTGAAACAAATCTCTTAAATATACATGAGTTTCCTTGTTTTTCTGAGAATTGTATGTGATTGTATAATATACAAGCTAGGTGTTCCTTGGAAAAACTAAACATTACATAACAAGATGTGAGATTGAATATTTCTAGATATTTTTTTATCTATACACACTAAAGCGTGTTACATTGGTGATTATCAACTATTGAAGTTGCGTACATTTTTGATTGTCAGTTCTTTATAATGAATGACAAATATCAGGATCATATGCTTTTGAGACGATATTTTACTTTATTAGTACACTATAAGGTACTTAAAATGTCCTAATGCTTTTTTAATATTTATTTACTTTTTAGCTTGACTTCCATCACTATGTCTTCCGAAATAAATTCTTACTCTATATGAGTTATTTCGTCTGTGCTTAAAGCTTAAATTTATATCGATAAGTGTTTGGAAGCAAAAATATTTGTTTCTTTACATATTTGTTCACAGCAATACATACACACAATCTCTGCCATTGTGAATAATTAAATGTTTTATGATTTCAAATTGTTGTTATTTCGATTGAGCAAAAAAGTATTTCATGTAGAGATTCCAATTTATATTATGCAAGAAACATATTACATCATCATAAATAGTCTTCATTCCACTCCTTCTCCTACCATCAATATATATATATATATATATATATATATATATATATATATATATATATATAATATATATATATATATATATATAATATATATATATATATATATAATGATGGTCGAATTCAATAGAATTGATAAATTCCAAAAGATGATCTGTTTTCATTTTTTTGTGGTTCATATTTTGTTTTCTATAAGAACAATATAATTTGTTCCTCCAATTATATTTTCTATTTGTCTACTGTCACTATGTTCTTTTTTCTGTTTGATTTTTTAAAAGTTCTTCTTTTTTCCTCTAAAATAATATTGTTCATCTTTAACAAGTATTAGAAAAGATGAAATAATAATCACTGAATAGACTGTTCAAGGAAAACAAAAATTGTGGAATATCGACTAATGAATTAACGCGTTTATGTATTGATGCATTTTTAGTAATATTATTAGTGTCATCATGAAATTGATTTCTGTGTAAAGTTCTGTTATTGTATTGTTGTTGTTTTGTTTTGTTTTTCATTTTCCCGCGAGCGTTTATTATTGTATGTGTTTATATTCATGTTGTTAGTTTGTCTATGAAATTTATTTATTTTGTTTCCTAGTTTATTTATTTATTTTTAATGATTGTTTTTTAAACGTTCACAATAGATCATAGCTACTAATCATTTATAAAGATCATTTTATACAGAGTTTCATCTATGCTTATGCTTATACTAATGTGGTATGGCAGCTCGAACTGATGTACGTACGTACGAAGTTCTACGTTGTTACTGACTGATGCTTAATGAATTGTTTTAATCTTCAATAATGTGACATTATATTTTTATGCTATTGACAGATGAAATGCTAGCAGATTTCTTCTTTTTATCCTACTGTATGCTTCAAATGATTATTATACTTAGTGCGTGTGTATGTGTGTCTTTTACAAATATATAATTGATACAATGTTTTGTTGATTTTCTTTTGTTTCTTCATTCACTGTAATTTAGTCTTAGATTTAATGTGATTATTATTTTTCTAGTATTTTAACATGTACACATAATAATAATAATAATAATAATAATAATAATAATAATAATAGTTTGGGCTTGAATCCTTTAGCAACACATCTTACATAGTAATTTCTCTACATTCAAAGTTTTTCATCTTCATATATGATTTCTCTTTTCAATTGAAATCATTGGTTTCCATGTTTATGTTCTATTTCAATATAGATAGATTTCAATCTTATTTGATGATAACATGACAATTTAGAGCATTCCTGATATTTTTCATATATATTTGTCTTATTTTGTGTAATATTATTGAATATATTGAAATTATTACGCTGCACTTATGTGTCTTCATCTTTTCATTCATCATAACAAATATTTCATGTTCATGATTACTTTCTTTTCTTTTTTTTAAAAAAAGGGAAAAGAAGATAAAAATTTTCGATGCATATCATCATCTAGTTTTTTTCTGTTCGCTTATATGTCTTAATTTGTGCTGTTTGCTTTTCTTCTTCTTCTTCTTCTTCTCCTTTATTTTGATCCTTATTTTTGTCTAAATTTTTTTTTGTATTTGTCATTAGATTGAATAAATCTAAATGTTGATTAAAATTTTGTTTTATTGTTTATTATTTTATGGATAAACGAGGTACATAAAAAAAAACATGGAATGATTAACTATTGTACTCATTAGTAATAAATTTACTAATGTTTATGACTAGTTATATGATTATAAGTAGTTAGATTTAGTTTATCAAATTATTGTTTTTCTGTAACGTGATAACCGTTTTTAAAACAAATCAGTAACTTATTGAAGTATTGGAATATTAGAAAATATGTAATATATATATTTTTCAGTCAGATCTTTGGAAGCAGTTACGATAACAATCAAGGTATATGTTATCAATGCCCCCAAATGCCCTGGTACGGCCGAGAGTGAGGAGAGCCCACTCTCCCTCTCGAAATGCTCTCACATGGCCACGCGTATATAGTCACTGTTATAAGAGTTCTACTCACTACCTTCTCGTGGCAGGGGTGTTGTTTACGGAATTGAGAGGACGAAAGACGAATGTTCGGAGCTATAACCGGGTTGGTGGACATGGAAAGTCCACCTAGGGGAGTCGGAAAACCCTGATTTCAAACCATTGGTGCACATGGGCTTCAGTATCCTGAAGGAACAAATGGCGTATGAACCAATCGTTGGTCACCTGCTACTATGGGACTGCATCTCCTTACGTTGCTCCACTGCCTTGTGGATCAGACCTTCAGGTCGAAAGCCTCGGGTGTGGTCTCCTAAGAAAACGACCTGCTTCGGTTTGGGTACCCGGTCAGTATCACAGCCCTCACACATATCAAATGAGTTCTGTGTGGCGCATATGTATTTGGTGCCTCCTTGTACCGATATCTATGTGTTAAAATAAATAAACAATATGTTACCAATAATTTTAAGTTAATAAACGCAATAACTTACGAGTTCACAAAAGATTTGTCTTTGAATATATTTAAATGGAACTAATCCATGTCATTACGATTAAGGATTCAACTAGACTCAATAAATTTTGGGTAAGTTTAGATAAATGGTTACATATTATTTCGGTATAGTCCAGTTTAATCACATAAATGACAATTGAATTTTTCTATTTGAAAACTTGGTGTCGATTTGTGAATTGTTATTTTTTTACTACATCAAATCTAAATATTTTTAACCTACAAAATAGATGTACGTTTTATTAGTGTTGATAATCTATTTATTTAAACACTCTTCACCTAATAGTTTTTGAACAAAAGTGAAATTCTTTTCCAGTACGCCTTCTACTGACGATGCCATTTAGTATTTCGGGATAAGACTAACTGATGATTAGTGTAATTGTTCTTCATAGCATCATGAAAACAAAGGTTCGTGATTGATGCCAATTTAGTGGTAAGGCCTAGATGACCGTATCAAAAAAGTTCAGTTAAACATGTCTCACCGTCAAAGGGTTTGTCTGTTAGATAAATTCCATCCAGGATGTTTGGATCATAATTATTTCAGTGATTGATAGCAAATTAATGTTCGAGAAAACTTTTTTAAACTACTTCTACATATTGTTCTCTCCTAAAGTAAGTTGTTGCTGATGGTATCCGGTTAAGGAATCTGGAGTATCTTGCGTAGATAATTGTATATAGATATCTGTACATTTTTGGTGATAATTGTGGTAGTTCTCTAAGTTTCAACTCCGTACAATAAAAATGTCTTGGCATTCATATTTAAAATCATGACTTTGGTGTTAGTTAAAAATTTTCCCAGTTATATGTCGAAATGCTGTTGTTGTTCCGCTAATCTGTGCATTTGCACTTGTATCAAATCCTCCTTGTTTGTCGAAGATGCTGCTTAGAGCTTGTCTACCATGTGTTGTATTTCAGGACTCTGCTTTTTATCTTGTTTATGTTGTGGCCTACTGCTGCTGCGCTAGCTGTCTTGACCTGCATTTATTGATGTGTATAGGATAGAAGGGCTAGGTCATCTACGAAGACTAAATCGTCCAGTGTCATCACAGCTGTCCATTGTATTCCGTGCTTCCCCTCAGATAAGGAAGTCTTCATAATCATATCAACCACCAGAACAAGAAGAAAACTATTGGGAAATTTTCCTGATACCGGTAGTAATGTTATGCCTCTATAGTTTTCACATTTGCTCAGATCTCCTTTCTTTGGTATTTTGATGAGATATCCTTTTTTCCAGTCTTTTGGCACTTGTTCTTCCTTCCAAATTTTGTTCTGAATAAAATGTGGGGCATGTTTGCAGTTACTTCTATATATGACTTTAGTGCTTCAGCTGGAATATTGTCTAGTCGGCCTGTAACTCTTCTGAGGTTACTACCGATCCCATGGCCAGGCAAAGGAGAAGGGTTTGACATGGGGTTAGCAACATCACCCCATGGACCACAACCTTGCTAAAAAGTACAAACCAGAAAATATGATTTAAGTCTAATACTCTCCAATCAACTATGCCTCTTTCATTCATAGCCCTTATTTCACAGCTATAGATCAGTACAAAACGAATAAATTCATACTGTTACTACAATTTTAGGATTTATCATATCATTTTAACTTTCTTATTATTAACAATTCACCATTTTCTAATATTTCAGAATTCATTCTTTTCATTATAGCTTAATAACCTCAATACCTTCTATATATATATATATATATATATATATAATATAATAATATAATATATATATATAATATATATATATATATATATATATATATATATATATATATATATATATATATATATATATATAAAACTTGATTCTCTCCGATTAAATGATCAAATAAGAAATTATTAACAATAATTTATCATTAAAGTAATATCTTTAAATATTAGAAAATAAATTGTTTTGTTTTCTGAAGAAGGTAACGCTTAAAGTTTGTTTTAAAGAACAATGGTTTCAGGTCATAATAACATAATGGTTAATGGTTGAATCGGCCTCATGTGAATACTTTTTTTTAATAATAAAACATAAATAAAAATGTTAAATAGTGAACTACATTTTATTATTGAATACATAAATATGAATGAGAAAATAATAATCTTAAATGATACCAATAGAGTCTGATCTTCATTTAGCCTTTTGGTTTGATTTAATGTGTACAATATGAATTTAGTATCTACAACTATTGATTATAGTTTTATTGATTTTTTGTGAGTAATTTTTTTCAAAATAAGTTTTTGGTAAATATCAAAATTATCAGAAGAGGTTTGTGGAGATTTTAGAAATTTCACAGATTGAAATCATGAGTCAATTGAAGCTAGACCACCATGGAAAACCTGAAGGCACTGGACGGCCGTTTCGTCCTGTTGTGGGACTCCTCAGCAGTGTGTAACTTCTAAAATCTCCACAAACCCCTTCTGATAATAATCATCCGCTCACTAGTGACTGAATTCAAGAGATACTCCTGGAGTTCTAGTGAGAAGTCGTTACCAGTGGAGTTCAACCAGGTCTATTGTGAGATATCAGCTCACTGAAGACAATGGTGGATGTGTCGCTCAATTTCGTGGATTAGTTGAAGTTAGACATTACCACAGTTGGATGCCGGCTCAGTGGTCTAGTTGGTTAGGCGCCTGGTGCGAGACTGATAGGTCCTGGGTTCGAATCTCGCGGGGTGCGGGATCGCGGATGCGCGCTGCTGAAGAGTCCCGTACTAGGACGGAACGGCCGTCCAGTGCTTCCAGGTTTTCCATGGTGGTCTAGGTTCAATTGACTCATGACCTCAACTGTTGAAATTACTACAATCTCCACAAAACCCCTTCTGATACTAATCAACATATAGTTTATAACAAAACTAAATAGAATCAGAAGGGGTTTTGTGTAGATTGTAGTAATTTCAACAATTGAGATCATGAGTCAATTGAATCTAGTGAGAAGCAGTGACTAGTGGGGTTCAACCGGGTCAGTTGTGAGTAGTAACTCACTGATGAGAATGGTGGATGTGTCGCTCAAAACTAAATAAAATTAATCATATTTGTTCATATTTTATTGGTTATTTGATTGTTATGTTCAGTAGTCTAATATGTGCATTAAGAACTGTATTTTGTAAACATCTACACATTATGTGAATGACGAACACAACAAATCATTTTATCAAATGACTAAATATGACCTAAATAATCATATATATATATATATATATATATATATATATATATATATATATATATATATATATATATATATATATATATATATATATATATCCATTCAGAAACTAAGTTAACGAAGTCAACTTATTTAGAAAATTATCAAGGGTCTATAAGAAACAAATAGTATCATTCACAATTTTAATAAGTTTATATTTGCTTGAAATTAATCTGAAATTCATTATAAAACTTGAAATTATCTCAAAAAAGGAAACTAATCATTGTAACTGTTATAACTTATGTCTTGTTAATATATCACGTGATACAATCACCAATTAGAGTCATCGATTTACTGACCGGACCAACGACTTATAAGCCAGTATGAGCAGCTTAGATTTCTTATTGGTCCTTAAGATAGCAGCTTTTCGTCTAATTCAGTCGATTCAGTTCAGAACACAAATATCAGCCTATGTTATATCGAATTATCTATTTCAAACATACTTGATTTCTATACAGGTAAAATCAGACCACATCAGGTCATAAAATAGAAAGTAACATTTATACAAGATCAAGTCAAAAATGTCTGTGATTGTAAAAAACTGTGACTGATAGATTGAGAATAACTTGACAATAGTATATCATATAACAGTAACCAATAGGTCAAGTAAAAGCTTAAAATGAAAGAAATATGAATATACATACAATATAGTTACTTGATAGTCACCATTCACTTATTCTCGTCCAGATATAACAGAAATCAATATCTCCAAAAATAAAATTACTCAGCTTTACTTTAGTAAACTTTTCATTACTGTTTTTCATATTAATTCATCTTAAATATTATAATTTGTAAGGAGATGATGAGAACCTGCATCTTGCCAACGGACATTGAATATCTTGCGTAGACAATGGTTTATAAACACTTGTACCTTTTTGATAATGGTTGTGATTCTTCTCCAAGTTTCAGTTCCGTACAGTAGAACTTTCTTGACGTTCGTATTTAAGATTCTCACTTTGATACTGGTTGAGTCAATTTGAGCTCCATATGTTCTTCAACTGTAGGAATGTTGCCTTTACTTTGTCAATCCTTGCCTTCATATCTGTATCAGATCTTCCTTGTTCATTGATAATGCTGTCCAGGTACGTGAAAGATTCCACCTCTTTTAGATCTTGTCCATCAAATGTGATTGGGTTGGTGTTCTCCATGTCGCATTTGAGCATCTTGCTTTTTCCTTCGTGTATGTTGAGGTCTACTGATGCAGAGGCTTCTGCTACACTGGTTACCTTGAGCTGCATTTGTTGGTGTGTATGAGATAACAGTAATTAAAACATTGAAAAGTTGTTTAGAAATAGGATAAGCAGTAGCAACAAAATTAGTTACAAAATATTAGGAATATTCTTTCTATTTCTAATTCATTCTTATACATTTACAACTAAAAATAATTCAAGCCCATTAAATTTTTTTCTGATTAATATATTTACATTTGTTATTCCGTAAATTTTGATTAACATTATTGGATGTCGACTCAGTGATCTAGAGGTCAGGCGTTCGATAGGTCCTGGGTTCAAATCCCGTAAGTCTGGATCATGGATGTACACTGCCACTAAGGAGTCCTACAATTGAACGAAGTGACCGTTCAATACTTCCAGGTTTTTTCATGGTGAACTAACTACAATTGGCTCATAATCTCAACTATTAAACGAAATAAAACGCATAAATTATGTTTTATCTTTAAAAAAAATTCGTTGAAGTAAGTATTGACCTTTATAATATTTGAAAACGTTAAGATACCACCTCATTTAAAATCTATACACGTTTCGACATGCATAAATGATGAACAAAATGATCTGCAATCTCTTTTTTTAAAATAGATAAATACAGTGAAATACATTCTGCATTAGTTAGTTACTGCATTAAAAAGAGATGCATGCACTTTTAATTAGAAACAATGTATAAATCCGGAACTAATTATAAGCATTTTTGGAATGTTGTTTGTTTCTTTTCTAATGATTGGTAATGTGAGCAGTTTTATTAATATAAGTGGCTAATTCCTATAGAATAATCCAGGTTGGTTTGTGTTTTGTTTTTTTTAATTTAAAGACAATGAGATTAGAAATTTGGTGGAATGTCATGGTTGTTGTGATAATAAAACAAAACATCTTTCTAAACATTATTAGTTGGTAGTACCACTTAAATCTGATTAGATTTTAATTCTTAGTTTTTCTAAATTCTACAGTCAGTCAGTCAGTAACAACGTAGAACTTCGTACGTACGTACATCAGTTCGAGTTGCCATACCACATTAGCACAGAGATGCAATGGTCGATTCAAATCCCATAGTGGTCGAGATAGTAAAATTATAAGCAGTAATCGGAAAGATAAGGGTTTGAAGATGTTATTCAAGGAGTATAATACCGTGAAATAAATCTGGAAAGAGAATAAGAACATATAGAATGCAGAAGATTAGAATTTCGGAGAATACAAAGAGTGGATGCACCTGTCCCATTGCAAACGATTTTGAGCCATGCCATTCAGGGTCTCTAACCATCGGTTGCTATCCTGAATGACATAGCTCAAAATTCTACAATGATGTTAAATGGTTGTATAGATATTTTAAAGAAGAAAAGTCATTTATGATTTATCATAATTAACGCAAAGTATCCTGAAAACGGAGATAAATTTCTACTTTTTTGTTGTTTGAGTATTTTTGGAGTATGTAATATTATACAAAGATATTGATTTCTAAAACTATCAGTTTGAAGTTGTAGGGATCGTTGAATTATATCGAGGTGATGAATCAATTTAAGTTAGACATTAAAAGCTTGAAAGCACTGGACGGCCGTTTGGTTTTAGTATTAGACTTTTCATCAATACTCATCTGTTACCTAACAACCGGCAATCGAACCTAGGACCTTCGGTCTCACGCATGAACGCTTAACCTTTGAACCACTGAGCCAAATCCAATAGTTGACAGGTTTGATGTTATATCATGAAGGTTGTCATTGATTGGATGGAATATCTTCGGCTCCTTCAGCTTCCTCGAGTTCACCCGTGGTCCGTCGTCACATTTGAATTTAATTAATCCGCGATATTGCGTGACTATCATCGATCGTCGTCGGTGGATGAATTCCTCACACTGGAAACAGACGCACATCATTGATCCAGGTTGCGACGAATGGCTGCTCATTGCTAAACAATCCTATACTAGGTGTAAAACAATCATCCAGTGCTCTTAGGCTGACAGCGGAAGTCTAGCTTAGATCGGTTTGTGATCTTAGTATGGTCTAAATAACGTTTCAAAGTTTATGAATATTCAGACAATGATAGAACAAATAGCTTGAACTGTTTAAGTCGGGAATTCGTCCGAATAATTATGAAAACACTTAGTTTTAGTTGGTTACAAGTGTTACCTTTCAGGACCCTTAATTACTTTTCAATTGTAAATTAGTGGTAAGCCAGAATGAAGGTATATGTTTATAGTGTATCCATCTAACTGCTACTAATTAACAGTACCGTAATAGAAGTCAGAAGGTAACTAACACATTAACAAATCCACCGATCCATCGTTAAAGAGTGATATGTATTCGCGAATATCTGATCTTAACTCGTCCATTTATCTGAATTTGTGTACACATTTTGCCGTGTACAAATCTTTTTTTGTAACTCATCTGTCTTTCCCATTTGTAACTAATGTATCCTTCATTCACAAAGAAATGTTCGCTATGGAGTAATAATCCATGAAAATGATTATTCTCAACGATTTATGATTATCTTTTTTAAACATACTAAGGAATAACCTCAGTAAATATTAGCTCCTCACGTTCAATTATATTTAACTTGTCTTTTGATTGGTCTCACTCTACCTCTTACAAATAATATAAACATTCAGGAGATTTGGTCATTGTCAATTAGCCCTTTGTAATCTTACTCTTTGAAGTTCTCCCTCTTGATAATTGTTTTGCATTGTATTTGTTTTGGTTGATTATCAGTCTTTATTATAATCTGTGACTCATTTTTGCTTTGCTTGAGTTCAGTAAATATAGTTATAGGAGAGACCATAAATGACGATTGTTAATTTTATCAGAACGGGTTTTGTGGAGATTTTTAGAAATTTCACTGGTTGAAATCATGAGCCAATTGAGGCCAGACCACCATGGAAAACCTGGAAGCACTGGACGGCGGTTTCGTCCTAGTACGGGACTCCTCAGCAGTGCGCATTCACGATCCCGCCCCTCGCGAGATTCGAACCCAGGGCTTATCAGTCTCGCGCCAGGCGCTTAACCAACTAGACCACTGAGCCGGCATCCAACGGCGGGGCAACTTCGAGGATTGGTTGAAGTTAGACATTAACATCGTTGGTTGCCGGCTCTATGGTCTAGGGGTTACACGCTCGCGCGCAAGACCGATAGGTCCTGGGTTCGAATCTCGCGGGGGGTGGGATCGTGGATGTGCGCTGCTGAGGAGTCCCCTACTAGGACAAAATGGCCGTCCAGTGCTTCCGTGTTTTCCATGGTGGTCTGGCTTCAATTGACTCATGATTTCAACCAGTGAGATAGTTGTATTTAACTGATATGTGGAATCCATTTTTTTTGACATTTCAAATACAACTATAGTACTTGAAATATTCTTATTTGGATTCATTTGAATATAGATCACAATTATCTATATTTACATTTTGAAAAGATCAATTCACCATATTCATTAGTCTACATATCATTGAACACATTAAATAAACTATGGTATACGATAGTTGCTCTTTTCAAAAAATATTTTCGTAAATAAATAAAATGTCGATTATAAATGATCTTTTATTTTTTCGTTCTAGAAACTAATAAAAGTTATTCGATTAGATTATGTAGTGCACAAATGAAAGCCAATAAGTATAATCAATATACATGTGTATAATTGCAATCAATGTAAGAAAAAAAATCATGTCAACTAACTTATTGAATTCATAATTTCTGACATATTAAGAACCTAAACAACAACAGCAACAATAGGAACAAGGAAACAGTATACACAAATTAACATTATGAGCTTAATGCCATATCATGAACTAGCTAACTGCAATTTTTCAAATTGTTTTACATGAGAAAATATTGTAGGTTGATTAGAAGACAGATACAAGGGAAAATTTGAAGCCTTATACCACTTTTTTTTTAAAATGTATTACAGAGCACATTGTTAATGACCGTATATTTCCGGCTTGTTTGGGTGCACCGAGAATGATTGAGACTACTTCACATACTTCCTCTAATTGTTAAACTCTGTTATGACTTATGACCCTCTAAATATCATATTGACAAAGTTGTCAATCAAAACACCGACTCATATGACTTTGTCCTTGTGGAAGACCAATGATGCGTTAGCCAGCACGAGCAACCTGCGGTTAATTCTGTATCTTTATTTGTCCTTTGTAAAGTAACTTCTTGCCTAGCTCATCCCGTAACACAAATACCAGCCTCTGCTATATGAATCATATATCACAGACATACGTGGTTCATATACTAGTAGACCAGACCACATCATAGCATAAAATGAAAAATAATAATTATACAAGATCAAGCCGAAAGTGGCTGTCAGTGTGAGAGACTGGTTAATAAATTGGGAATGAGTTAGGAATGGTAAATCGTGTTGCAGTAGCCAATAGGTCAAATGAAAGCATATGATGAAATGGATATGAATATACATTTAATCTAGTTTCTTAATAGTTGTCCAATAAGAATATATGTAATAATAGTCCATAAATAATCCCTAGCAGTTATTATTTATTAATTCTTAGTTCGGATGTAACACATGCACTCTCGATCATTCGAGTTCGATTGGTAGCTCGAAATGTCAGGCAGTCAGTAACAACGTAGAAATTCGTACGTATGTACATCGGTTCGAGTTGCCATACCACATTAGCACAGAAATGCAGTTGTCGATTCAAATTCCGTAGTGGTAGAGGTAGTGAGAATATAAGCAGTAATCGGGCTTGCCTATCGTGATGACCCAACCGGGCTATATTGGCTGGAACATATGTTCCTGTAGGTTCTACCATGCCAGGCAGATCGACTGGAGAACGGTAAGATTAAAAGCAGCAACTCAAGGTCTGAGGGCGAAGTCGTACTGCTGACTGTAGAGGGGTGTGACAGCAGTAAGCTGTTTCCTTCGGACAACCAGCATCTACAGCGATGCTGAATTCTCACAAAGAAGGAAGGGGTTAGAAAAGGTCGACCCTAAAAATGTCACACCTCACCTTACCTCACGTATTTCCGTCTCCGGCGGTAAGGCCTTTTGAAGAACGGAGCTAACACGTCCAAAACCTTCCACAAAATAGCTGTGTGCGACCGGCCTCAAGCAGTTGTCCCTTGGGTTCTGCAGTCACGCTCCCAGGCCGTTAAGGCCGACATTAATCCGAATTCCTTTTCAGGCTCCTCAAGAAATACCCTCCCACAGTGTGGGCAGCCGGGAAGTGACACTAGCCCTCATACCCGTAACAACACACGAGCTCGAAATGTAATCCAAGAACATTTTACATGTTGATCTTATTTAATCGCATCTTCAACTGTACTGATGTACCTCGATCAGCCCTACGGAATATTTTTGCATCAGTGGATCATATATTCTATTATAATGAATCACATAGTGCTTGCCAGCAATTACCTATAGCCTAGCTCAAATATGTATTATCTTTTAATGAATCTCACTTGTGATATCCTGATGTATAGTTTTAGAGAGATTATCAGTTTTCAATGTAAATATTTCTCTTTGAATAATTTCTGATTATTTATTATTCTCATAGTTATCAGTATTATGGACAAATAAAATTCAATTCATATATGAAAGTGCTTTAGATAAATCATTGATATAATTGAGTAGAAAAATTACATTGTCTAGTTCATTATAATTTGTACCAATTGATTATGAATTCCAGCCAGTGTAAAAGATGTGAACCTTATTCAATGTGACGTTAAGATCAATATTTCTTGTATTAACTCAATATTAATATTAATTTAACGGAATATACTCGCTGAACCAGTCTTTGTTATTTCATTCAGTATAACAAGTATAAACTTTCGTTCACTGAGAAAATTATATTTCTTGTATCATTTCAGGTAAACTATTATTTTGTTTTCCTATAGTAACTTCATATTATCTTCACTTATGTGATACAGTGTAAAAATTAGTGTGTGAACGATTGTGTTTTGGTCTAAGAACTTGTTTAGGAATGTATTCTTTGAGTCAACAAATCGTCACTGCATCGATCCTTCGGGTTAGGTCTTTTAGGATACTTGTAAGATGACATGTCATACGTCGAAAAACGTAGCCGATGATTCAATCCGAAACATTTATCTGTAGGAGAGATGTGTGGGAGATGGAATACTTTCCGGACGCCTAAAACAAAGTAGGTGGTTCTCATAGGGCCCTTGACTTAGAGGTTTAATCCACAAGGCAGTGGAAAAACGTCAGGAGATGAAGTCCCATGATAACCAGTGACTAGCGATAGGTCCATACGCCATTTGTTCCCTCAAGATTCTGGGGCTCATTTGCACCACTGGTCTGGAATCAGTGTTTTCCAACTCCCCTAGGCGGATCCTCAATACCCACCACTAACCCGGTCACAGCGCCGGACATTTGCTTTTCATCCTTTGGATTTCATAAACAACACCCTGCTGCGAGAAAGTAGTGAGTAGGACTTTTCTGGCAGTGTCTGTATACGCGTGGCCATGTGAGAGCATTTCGAGAAACAGATCTGACTCTCCCTACTCTCGGCCTTACCAGGGCATTTGGAAGCCATCCGAAGACCAAAGGAATAAGTAGCCATTTTCCCTTAGTGTACCTAAGAGCTGATAATAGCTATATCTGTAAAATGTCCATATAAACAGAACATCTGTTCGGACAAGTGTAAGACAAAAGACTTTGATTAAAAGCTTTGTCTATTAGGATCGAAAACACTTATACAGTAACCAATATATGAGGACATTCAGCTGTTAATAGAGGTTCTAGTAAGAGATGGGTAGCCATCAAGGTTCATAAGCTTATGAAAAGTTCTTAAGGTGTCGTGACCTAAGCTATTAGGATTAAAAAAGCACGCATCACTCCATTATTCAGACGTGAAATTGAAGAAGACTTACATCTTCTCTCAGCAGAACCGTTCGTTCAACCCAAACTATCATAACTTAGAAGGCTGCATGCTTTGGCATCGATCGAAACAGCGAGTAGAAGTTTGTCATATTCCACTGTGTTTATCTATTTAGATGTGTTTTTGTGCAGAGGAACAATCTTAATATGAAATTAAGATTGATCTTACATACATCTAAATAACTCTAACTAGATATTCTTGAGATACCTGCAATAACTAAAGGTCCTTGGGCTCTATCCCATATCGAGTCGTGGGTACTTACTAAAGTGTTATATCAAGAAAAATACAATTGTCCTGTACACTCCAGTTTTTAATGTTTTCCATATGATATTAGTCAGTGATGAAGTCAAACTGCTCTCTAAAAATCATAAAAAATAAACCAATATGATTTGTTAGTGAATCTATTCAGTAACGGAATCTTTTTCAACGAGTTTAGATTCAAATCAGTATGATTGAATTATCAGTCTAAAAACAATATATATATGTTTATTAAAACATAATTATTAAGAATCATGGTCAGGAAATCGACATCATTTTAAGCAAAAAGAAAATAAAGGAATATATTATGAAATACTAGGACTATCTATTTATTAGGGTGAGTTGAATAATTACACATGCAAAGTTGAAATGAAAGACGTAACACAAACGATAATCAAGAATTCCAAGTGAATAAAGTAGTCCCTTTTAGTAATAAAATAAAAATGGGGAAAATAGAAGCATTTTGGTAAGCGTAAAAGGATAAATAAATAAAATTAGTGCCATAGTAAATAGATGCATTTAAAAGTTTCTGTACACATAACTCTAGTTTTAATCTGTAAATGTCTGAAGCTGAGATTAGAGGGAAGCTTGTAGTACTATTCAGCTGAATTATGCAATTAACACTGAATGAATATTCGGAGACTGAATCTTTTGATTGTATTATATGTTTTAGATTACAGGACGTGGCTGATTAACGTTGTTCGTTTCTAATTCTTGCTGGTAAATGTCCTTGAGTGTGACGAAGAGGAGGTTTCAATGTAGGACATATAAACCTGACTCCATACGAACTATTGAAGAGACGAATGTTCATTGGACTGATCAGTTGTGGTAATTTGTCTCTCATATAAAGGCAGTATATAAACTTCCGTAGTCCCATTGTCCACTGTTATGCTGTGAATCCAGAAAAATCAAAGGGATTAAATAACTGAATCGAAAATACACACATGATATCAGTTTAAGTTTTTTTATTCGAAAACGACATAACGAAAAGAAATCAAACCGTGAACAAGCAAAAGAAAAAGGTAGCACTCGAGAAAAAAGTATTCAATTAAGAGATATTGCAACAGATAAAAGTGTATCTTTACCAACATAATCGATAATAAATGAAAAAGTTTAACGATAAGCAATAATAATCCATTTTATATTAAGGACCTTCAGATAATAAGCTTATAACCAGAATTAATAAATGATACATGCATTCACGTCATTTGAAAGTGTGATGTTAAAGCGAATTACAATTAAACAGATGAATATTCTGATCAGAAAAATTAAGTCAACTATATTAAGACAAGAACATTCAACTAACGTTCTGTTGGATATTAGGTTAAAATCATTTTCAACATATGAAAACATCTAGAATTATACATAATACTTAAGTTAAAGTTCTAGTTACATGATATTTTTTTATGGAAGGTATTCAGTTTAAAGACTAAAAGTTAGTAAAAGTATCATAAACTTTATTGGTAACTTGCTTACTATTCATTTTTTTTGGGGGGGGGGAGAAGCAGCATTTGAGAACGTTTTCAATGAATTCATTGAGATGTTTAGCTTAATATGTATGATACATATTATTTTAATATGTGGATAGTTTTGCAATTGGAATACATGATCAGTATATGAAGAGTAGCATTGAACTATAAAAAAAAAACACCTTACATAGAAAGTTATGAATAATAATTAATTCAAATAATATTAAATAAACATATATCAAGTTAACTTATTTGTTGACTAGGGAACACTAATCATAATAACATAGAAAGGATATTGTTATGTGAACCTGGTTAGATAAATCTATCATTATTTATGAATTGTGCAAAGCACTAATTTTTCCGATTTATTATGTTATCGTTGAAAATGGTAAACGCTTAAGTTGCTACGTTATCTACAAACAAAATAAGAGCAGTAGACACTGAGAAAAACAATAGTAAGATTAAAAACATCTATGTTATGAAAATATGCACTCAGAAGAAGAGAGTATGCGTTTGCCGCATAACCCATAGTTTTCAGTATTTAGAGAATTACAATTTGAATTTATTATATGGCTCAGATTAACAATAAGCAACTTCATCAATAGATGGTGTTGGTTATATCACATTTACTTTCCTATTAAACTGTATTTATTGTGACCTACATTGTAGGCAGTGATTTTATGTTTAACAATACATATTCCAACAATCTCGCTTAGCAAAATTTCAGTCCATCAACCGAATTATCCTCTATACAGAATGTGACTGTTCCCTTGGTTGTAGAACAAACGTGAAGGAAAACATTAGAATTTCATATATTGGGAGAATATAATACCAATCTCAGCTTGTCACTAATCATGATAACTGAGATTTGTTCAGAACCTCGTTTTAAAGTGACTTGGTTTTTATTGGGTTGCTATCTTAGGCATGGTATATATGCCATAGAAGTCATTTGTTCAACGGGCATCCTGCTTTCGAACAAGTTGATCAGCAATGTTTATTTGAGTTTTCAAAGAATACATAAATAGTGGAAACCGAAACCAGTATTCTGGAAAAAATAATGATTGTTTACCAGCATAGGTTTCGAATGGCTAGTGAGAATGCGGTTTACCAGGACGAACGTAAACCACAAATATGGTAAGCGATTATCAGTATGGGCTTGGGTTCTATTGGAATCAGAGACCGAGATCAACGGTCCTGGGTTTGATTTTTTGTTGCCGGGTCGTGAATAAACATTGCTGAAGAGTCCCATACTAGGATAGGACACTCGTCCAGTGCTTTCGGGTTTTCAGTGGTGGTTTAACTTATATCGGTTCGTGATTTCAATGAGTAAGCAATCATTAACTAGTGCACAAATTTATTTTACTTAAAGCTCCAACATGTGCTCATCTGTTTGCATTCATTTTTTCAGATAGTCAAGTAGTCAGTTACGATGGCATTAGTACGTTTGAAATGTCTGAGCTATTTATTTATTGATAAATTGTGGGTGTTTTCATGTCATTAATGAAGTACCCAACATAGATATGTTGCCAAATGCCCTGGTAAGGTCGAGGGTGGGGAGAGTCAGATCTCTGTCTCTCGAAATGCTCTTACATGGCCACGCGTAAACAGACACTGCCAGAAAAGTCCTACTCACTACCTTCTCGTGGCAGTCTATCGTTTACAAAATTCAAAGGATGAAAAGTGAATGTCCGGAGCTTTAACCGGGTTGGTGGTGGGTATTGAGGATCCGCCTAGGGGAGTTGGAAAACCCTGATTCCAAACCAGTGGTACACATGGGCTTCAGGATCCTGAGGGAACAAATGGCGTATGGACCTGTCGTTGGTCACTGACTATCATGGGACTTCATCTCCTGACGTTTTTCCACTACCTTGTGGATCAGATCTTTAGGTCGAAGGCTCCGGGTGTGGCCTCCTAAGGAAACCACCTGCTTCGGTCTGGGCAGTATCACAGCCCACACACAAATCAAGTGACTTGTGTGGCGCGTATGTATTCGGTGCCCCTTTGCGCCAATATTATTGTTGAAATAAATAAACTATTTTCGAACTGAATATATGTGGAGTACGGGACATTTACGATAATCATGGCAGTGCTGGTAGGTCATTAGCTTTTTGATAGTAAAATGTATACAACAAATTACAGTAACTAAACAGAAAACTAGACTAATTATCATATTATTATAATTATGTGTGTATCTACAGACTAAGAACATACGTTTAAAGTCTAATATAAACAGTAATTTTAACGAGAGATTACATCAAATGTTAAGCGTTTGATAATAGTCACTTATGAGAATTTAAATTTACAGTGCATAAGGAAGATACTTTAAACAAATATATTTTGGTTAAACCAAGATTAAGACTATATCTCTAAACTGAAACTACTCTCAATATCAGATAAAAACAGGATATTAAGGATGTTTTAGTTATAATCTAAGTTGGTCGTCATCCCGATGTACAAGCCAATGATTCGAGTAGATTAAGCTGATGCTTGACAACGTTGAAAGATGTGTTCACTCACCCTGATTATCACTAAAAAAGAATAAAAATACAGCCTCCTAAGGTAAGTTTCATGAGTGACTGAGCGTTTATTTAGAATTGTATTCAGAAAGTAATAATTATAAAATCCTGTTCGTGCAGTATCGCTCTATGTGAAGATAGGCCTCTATAGTCCTTCATCATACTTCATGAAAAGCATTACTTTAGGTGGTACACTAAATTCTCAGGTCCTACCAGGAATAATCTTAAATTTTAGGTGGAACCTAATCAAAATTAGGATCATAATTAAATTAAACCAACAAGATTAAAGTTTACAACTAGCTGGAATTTGATTTCAGATTTAAATCTAACTTTGTTGAAGCCAAATATTATTCATGTACAACTCGATGACGCACGAAAGTCGAACTAAAAATGATTCTTTCACAACAGCTGAAAATACTCACATTAAGCGTTGCTTCAGTCGGTTTGCAAAATCTAGCAAATTACTAGTTAACATTTCGACACTAACTCAAATAACTGATGTTCCAGTCACAAAGTTACATGGACGAAATGTCCAGTAATTCTTTAGAAGACATTGCTGATGAAGAAGTAAACTGATAATACACCACAAATAATGTCATGAAGAGGATATTACGTGTAAGTCCACTGAAGAATCATAAATTCGATGTTCCATTAAAATTTATACATAACAGGTTCTATCATATAAATTTATTACTTACTACATACAAGAAGCGGTGTCAGACTGGTTTGCTAGTATGCACGTTCAACACAGACTAAAAGCAGATTTATAGTTTGAACTACTAATTCTAAACCTTTATGGAGTACGAATAAGAAAGCGATTATCAGATTTTAAGAAACTTCATGTTGACCCACTTGCATCGATATAAACTCATAGGACTAACAAATTGGCCGCAACTGATACAAGTACACTGTTACATTGATTAATTTATTTTAACATACAAATATTAGTACAAAGGAGCACCATATACATATGCACCACGCAAGTCACTTGATTTGTGTGTGGGCTGTGATACTGCCCAGACCGAAGCAGGTGGTTTCCTTAGGAGGCCACACCCGGAGCCTTCGACCTAAAGGTCTGACCCACACTCGCTTTTCGTTTTTTGAATTTCGTAGACAACTCCCCGCCGCGAGAAGGTAGTGAGTAGGACTTTTCTGGCAGTGTCTGTATACGCGTGGCCATGTGAGAGCATTTCGAGAGAGACAGATCTGACTCCCCACCCTCGACCGTATCAGGGAATTAAAATGGATATTAATTCAGCAATTAGAAAATTGCGTGAAAACGAACGTACTTTTACGTCGGAAATTTCAAGTACTTAAATATTATTTGTAGAACTATAATTGATATAATGATAGATCATATTATTCGTCAAACCCCAACAGACTTTGTTTATGTGAGTCAATGATCAACTAGAATCTCAAGTAGGAAACAAGATATTATGTAAAAGTACTCTGCTATATTATCTGTTCAAAAATATTGACAGGAGATTAATCCAAAGCATATCCTGAAATTCATTATAAGTTATTAGTTAGCAATGAATCATTCGTAACATCTTTTCCTGCAACACAAATATCTTCATATAGTGTACATATGAAAATTCCTACTATTTCAAATGAGTAATAAAAACATTTTCATAACTTGAACAGTTTTTAGAAATCTATTTCCTATAAGATCAAACCTTTAACGAAAGCTAAGTATTAATGAGTTATGAATCACTCTTTATTTTACCATTTTAATTAAATATAGAACCATATACCTATTTATGTCTTTACACTAACCTATGCTGAACTTCCGTTGAGCACCGCTTACACAAAACACCAAAAAGGACGATATACATTACATAATGCTGCTGACTAGTAAGAAATAGAAAACTGGTATCACAGTAGTTAGTTTTTAAAATAGTCAAATTGATGTGCTGAATATTAGTGATATTTGTGTAAGACCTTTTTAGCTCTGTTGACACTTTGTCATCATACGCAAATGTGTTGAAAAGTGCGAAATATAACATTTGACTAAGTTTTCAATTATTAGTACGTTGATTTTCCCAGTATATCTTCGGTAGAATTAGACTACACTGACGGGCTTATAATAAATCAAATAAAAACGAAGATAACGGTTGTTGATTTTATATGCGATTAATAAAACGGAATTGTGGATAGCCTGTTACACGTCAAAATGTTTTAAGGTCTTGCATTTTGGCTAATTCGGTTGGTGATATGATTGAAGGTCACCTACAGAATTCTGGATCATTGAGAAAAAACATCCTATATAGCTGTGGTCACAAAATGATACAGGGAGGAGAAGTTAGAGTCCAGAATGGTGGGGGCCAATTTTTAGAGGTATTAAATTTACAAGTATTAGGTTTAGGACAATAGAGTTAGGATGTTAGCATTCAAAAATCACTTTTTTACAATTTTACTATTTTTACATATTATGCAACTCATTTACAAAAGCTGCATCCTGACTGAACAATATTATGTCGGTTGATCCCAAGGTCTTTTCTAGAACTGATGGAGGCCGTCAGTATAGTATAGTTTTACCGAATCTTCGAATTCCCAACATTTAGTTACCCGTATTGAGTAATTAAAAACCTATATAATTAAAATTTATAATTTTTAACTCTATTTTGGTCAGGATAACTTGTTCAATGAGCGAGCATGTTCAGTCAACCTTATATAACCTGACAATCTATTTGTATCAGGTTAGTTTAGTGTTCAGATTAATACTTTATATCTCAATGTTTTGCTTCTAATGTGTGACTTGAATGTGTCAGACATATATACATACCATGAATACCTACTGACAAAGAGGAATACGTCAAACATTATTTAAGAACACATAATTCAACATCACTTAGAAACCATTGTAATCTCCCAGTAGCATTAAAACAAAACACAATAAACATCTAAGCAACCTAATATAACATTTACAATAGATTTATTCATAGAGAAAACAGAGAGAGATCAAATAATAATACATATATTTGACAAAAAAGAGGCAAACAATAACACGATAGAACTGAAAACGCAACAGAAAAAGAAAGAGAGGACCAAATAAGTGATAGACTATAATTAACTAGGTATATAATAATGAATTAGAATACACAAAAATTAATGAACAATATTTGATGAGACCAGTAGGATACAAAAAGACAGAAAACAAAACCTGAATACTACAATTACATTTGTTTGTTTTTTGATGAAATAATGGTTTTATGAATATCCTGTATATGATGCCGTGCTGACTGATGATTATGATGGCATGTTCAATTTTGTGCAGTGATGATAATGATGATGATGATGATGATCAATTGAGATATATAGGATCGATAATATAATGATCTCTAAGTAAAGTAAATTAATTACGAAGGTGATTACTTTGGTTGTGGAGATATTCTTAAAAAAATATGACCAAGCTAAGAGTGTTATATTTGCATGAGTAAACATAAACAGATGAAGTTAAAATTTCATTTCAATAAAGAGATAAATAACGTCTAATTACAAACAAGCAAACTTTAAGTCGATATTTATATATGTCACTACGTGTTGGGAATTGATATTGTTAAGAAATTCCTTTGATGATAAAATAAATTATTGTTTTGTAGATAGAAGTGAAGGATTGTTAATAGTGCTATATGTGCTTCACTTTTATATTGTTGGTTATTTCCTCCTGTATTTGATAACTAACCTATTGTTATGCTATTTCAATTGAATATTTTGTGTACCTAGTCAGTTGGTTTTTCGAAATCTATTTGGTTGAGAGTTGGGACTCGGTTTATGGTCAAACTAATTTAATTCCAGTTACTAATATTCATTTCGACTAATTGTCCGGTCATAATACAATATTTTTTACTACTTCTCCTTGGTTCATAGCAGAGATGAGTCGAAAATAAGATTTAAAAAGAAACTAAAGTGACGGTGGGAGAAATGAAGCAAACAATTAAATGGACTACAGATTGAGTATTAATAATTCTAGATATTATGTCAAGTTTATACTACTTAGTAAAACAGAATGTAATGTGATATATAGTACAAGATATTCACAATTTCAATGGGGTTGAAGAATCTTAACTAATCAGATCATATTATTATAAATGTCATGTTTCAATTATATATGGAGTTTCAAGTTTATTTAGTATTACTTACTGGTTAAACGTAAGTAAATTAGTGCAAATTCAAGTCAGAACAATAGAACTTACTAAAATTATTCAGTATGATTTCGTCCATTTTCCTCATTACTCTTGTCACTTCCAACATGAATAGGTTCAGCAGATAAATTAGGACTCGCAAATGCCAGCTTAATAGTATATGGATATGTACATTCTTCATCTTTAATAGGTTGATGATTACATAAAGCCAAAGCTTCACATGCTTCAGCATCTGTAGTCCATTTCATAAAACCAGATGAGGATTTATCCGAGGCTTTTGAAAACTGTTCAATACATCTGAAATACAAATTGTTAGGAACTTAGGGTTTCTGATTACGTAATGAGTATACGAACAATAATAACTAACCGATAAACAATAATGCCGTTACTAGGTAAGGAATTAATCAACGGGTTTAAGGCGAATGACACGGTAATACTTAAAGAAAAAGACGTATAGACCAAACAAACCAACGGTATGTTTACAATCTAAGGATCAATTAAACGACATTATTTAGAAGAGAGTGAACGACATGATCAAAGGAGAACAAATAAAACCTGAAACTTGGAAACCTCTGATGACACGAAGGAACATCACTTGTAATTTAAATATCAACAAGTACTTTAGTGGTAATTTCTGGTAACACGGCATCTCCTTTTAATTACTCTGTTAAGTAATATGTCCCGGCACAAGACTTTCAAATTGTGAAATTTAACTCTATCCTTTATGTCACTATGCAGTATTGTGTCTCCACTGAGGACTCAGTGGATATTGAATAGTCAGTTTTAAAATATCAGGATTGTCGAATTCAAGTTCGTTCCTATGAAGTTACCGAAATGGAATTTCTGGCATGTATATTAAAACAGAAATGTCAACAATTATAACTGCACTTGATGAAACTACAGTTAAACTTTAATTACACATTTACACAAAATATAATAAAGTCGTAGTGAGTACTCAGGAGATCATTAGTGGTAACAAGTACAATCGAAGGGCAAGATTAAACAAGCTTGCAACTGATTCAGACCGTAGTTGCTACCCCGACATGGTGTTCAAGTTTGCTTATCATGATAACCGGATTGAGTTTTTTAACTGGAATACTTGCTCCTTTATGTTTTAACGTACCAAGCAAGTCAGTTGGACAGTGGTAAGACTAAAAGATCCGAGGATATAGCCTTGGTGATCCATACTTTACTGAGGTATGACGGCAGTAAAATGTTTCCCACAGATAACCAGCATCGCCAACAATGTCTCCTTTGGTCACGACCTCAGGTCAACGAGTCTATTATTAACTCACCTAGCTTTTCAGGTTTATAAAGAATTCTTCTACAGATTCAGTGAAAACCCCCTACTCTTGACATTACATACCTTAATAACTTGTATCAGGCAAATTTATTTTAAAATCCAAATTATTGATATGATATGAACAATCTGTTTACTAACTGCTCAAAATAATACGTTTTAAAGTTCGGTTGTTTATCCCTAAAACGTGACGAGATGTGGTAAAACAACACATGATCTTACGATATGAAATATGTAGTATTAATGATCTAAAGAAGTTATAGTCATAGAGCAGAAATAAGCTGATGATAAAAGGTAGAATTCATTTAACCTGTTGTACTTAGATACTGCGCCTGAACACAGAGATACATAATAGACCAATGAAAAAATGAATTGGATACGAAAACGAGATGGAAGGAAGTTAAAAGCATGGAACAAAGAGATGTTCACGAATAGAGGGACGTTAGAAAGCATCCTATTGCATTACATATATATGTATGAGTTATTTCATTCAAGATCTTTAACGATCAATTTTCTTACTGTTTTATGGGTTACACACAGATAATCGATACTAACAATGCAACAACTTGCATTTAGAGAGGGAGAAACGCATCTCGAACATTCTGGCATTGTCGCTCAGTGTTACCTAAAGACTGAATTTATTCAGCGTCTTTACCAAACAGGACTATGTCATCTGCGTATTTTAAGTCGACAAGTGGACCTCCTGGTAGATCAATACCCGAGAATTCAGTCGACGAGAGTGTTATTTCCATCAATAGGTCTATGATGAAGTTAAACAAAAATGGAGAAAGTGGACAGCCTTGACGGACACCACTTGAAGTTGTAAAATCAGATGACAGTTCGCCATAAGCTCTGACTCGACTGGTAGTGTTCGAGTAAAGAGCCTTCACAAGGTTTATGTACTTCTGAGGCACATCTATCAATGACAGACACTGTCAATTAACAATGTAATGAACTGACAAGTATTTCCAACTTAAAGTCTTACATCTGACCTTATTATAGCTATCTTTTTACAGAATAGACAAGCAGTACCTTTAACCAATTAGCGACCGAAGTGTATAGTTTCTACCTTTAATTGTCACGGTTGAATTTATAAGACAATGGACATACGAGCCACTCAGACAACTATATATAACATGTCAAACAATTATTCTCTATATTTAAGTTTATTTTAAACACTTTTAAAACTCATCAAGGAAATCATAAAGCATATTCTAATAAAAAACTATGTGCAGGTTTAGACACTAGACTGTGGCCCACAGATATTGCATCAAGACCGATGATACCCATAGGATAGAATAGAAGTCTGAGAAAATATGTGCATTAATATCTCAAATTAAAACATGAAGTGTCAGGAAAGGATGTAAAACAGTATGAATTACAAAAAGTGCTGAGAATAAGAACAGCTTTATTTTTATTGAGATGGACTATGAGAAAGTCGTTTAAAAAATCACCATTCATTTCATTTTACCAAATCCTAAGCAATATCACTCAAAGCAAGTAAAATCCAGAGTGCTCATTAATAGTTCACGATAATTTCCAAAACACCTCGGTAAGGTAAAGTATTTAAACGGTTTTTAACGACCTCGTGATCAGGTATTCTATAAAAATCGGTCTAAATAATTTGTGGATTTACTGCAATATTTGTGTACACCAAAACAAAATATGAAAACGTACTGAGGTTCAGGGGCTTCACATTTTCTCACAAACTCTAATAACTCGTTATTCGAAATTTTAGGAGGAGCATTCCAGTAGTGCAGTGTACGTGAAGGTGGATGAATACGGTTCTTTTTAGCCATGATTGCTGTAGTATACCTGTTATTACGATCTTTGCTGTAATCTTTAAAAGAAGGAGAACCATCGGGCAACTGGAATGGACTAGAAACATCCAAAATGACATCTTGCTTACTAGTTCGTACCTGGAAATCAAAAGAAATCAGGTGAATAGATGAAGAAATCAAATAATGGGAACTTAAGCCCACTAAGATAAATAAACCATAACATAAACACTAAATTAATATTGGAACAATTAGCAATTGACAGCCAACAGTGGACTATACCAATACAGTCCTTAACTAATGGAATTAGAATCAATGGAATGAACTTTAGTTCTGCATGGTCCAATACCATTTTCAAAAAGGATTACATATGTCTACCTTCGGTGTATGTTATTTAGGAAGTACTGAAGTGTGTTAACTATTTTATAGCTTGAGAAAATAAAAACACAGTTCAAAATGATGCTAAAAAGATAGCTACTTGTCAATGGTAAGTCATATAGAAATGAAATGTGGTTATCATATGTACTGAAGTCAGTAGTATTCAATTACTACTGCTCTTAGAAAACTGCCTGCATGTAACAAGATTATTAAAGCAGTTTTAAAACATGTTGAATTGAATGTCACATGCTTCATAATTAATTGAAAACAAGAGACTGAAACAATTTAGTACGTAATGGTGTTCAATTATTTTTGAAGCTAGTTCAAGAGTAAATGTTATGATGAAACCTACGTTTCTGGATAGAAAACGTAGTATCAAACCAAGAACACAAATTCTAAATGAGTGATCACAGCAAAGTTGATTTAACAATGTTGGCTAGTGAAGAGAGAAAATTCGTAGATTCTTTTATATTATTGTCATCGATAGAAGTGTTCTATTTGCTCTCAGCAATTTTTAACATGGCACATTCATAGACAGAATGAATATGGAGGTTAACATGAAGTTCGGATCAATGCTTTTTGAATTTACTAGAAGTGTATATTGAAGAAAATTCACCAGACGGAAACGAAATTAAGACGAATCAAGGAGAAAGAGGTAAGCGAACAGGGAATAAACAAACATACAACAATTAAATATTTATTGTTCTGAGGGAAGCTTGTTAAGATATTTGTACTGATTTTATTGACTTCAAATAAGAATATTTAGCTTCCAAATACTCATTTCCACTACCTTGTAGATCGCAAACTGACGAAACATCTACATTTTTAGGGGACATATTCATTAAGTCACCATTTGATTACCACTTTAAGGGAGTTGTGTAACCGTATAAAACTCTGATACGAGAATACATAGAGAAAAAATTGCGATGGTTTTGATTATTGGGACTGTACAAAGTCTACTACACAACTCACGCAAAGATAATAGCCATGTCATTAGGTGAGAACCTTTACTGAAACAACTAACACCAATGAGGTTAGACTTTTAGGCTGTTTGGGAAAGGGTGTCTCTTTATGTGTTTCTCATGAAAATGAAACGATTTCTCACATATGTCAGCAATAATGCTGATATGAACTTTTTGCTTTCGACAAATATGCATTTTTCGTGCATCCTTTTATTTGAACGATACATAGATAAAAACAAAATATGAACTTCTGTCTGTAGTATGAACTTAAACCTGAATGCCAGTTTTACGGGTCGATAAGCATACATACATTTGAGTAACTGATACACTACGTTGCTACAAAGCTAGACAAGAAAATGAAAAGTTAAAAGAACACAGCATATAGAAAACAATGTGGACGAAAAAGTTCCGAAATGGAAATAAGTCGGGAAATCATAATACAAAGACATAAAACATACAACGTAAACAAGAAATCAGTCTCAGATAAGACATTACTCACCATTAACTGGTTACCCATAAACGAAACACCTGACAAATTTCGTATAAGGCGGGTAGCTGATTCAACATCGCCCATTTCAACCATAGCTGAACCTTCTTTAGTACGGAGAAATTTAACGCGGATGACGTTGCCATATATACACAAAATATTGAATATGCTAAATAAGGAAGCGGAATGAGTGTTATGAATTACATGAAAATCACAAGAAACTGGATGTTAATTAGTTAAACAGATATTTGAGATTCAACATATCAGACCTCAGTTACATTATTATTTAGTTTTTACAAGTTTACACTTCCTCTGAACTTCACTCGACAGATTCAAATTGATGGCAGTTATAAACAAGGGTTAAGTGATTTGCAGATTACATAATTTGAACTGATAAATTCAATGTGTGAAGTAAGAAAAGAAAAAACAAAACCAAGCATTTTTATTTGGTTCGGATATGCACATTGTACGGCTAGAGTTAATAAAAGCAATTGTTTGAAAACAAGTCACTTTAATATAAACCACACTGAGCAATAGACAACGTGGTATTTGATACAAATGAGTAAAGATTCAATTTCCCACACCCTATATCATAAGTCAGATGAAATATTGAGATAAAAGTGCATAGGAAGAAATAATAACATCAGTTTTCGTAAAAATGTAAACATAAGAAATAGAATTTTAAAGAAACTAATGAAACAGACCACGGGAGGAAATTAGTTAAAGATGTTTGTGATTGATTTTTATACTCTAGAAGAACTCATTTGTCAGCTTGTCAAATAAAACTAGACCTCTGAAGGGTAGTTATCAAGTCACACCTTGGCAGTGTAATTAAGTTAGGCCTTGCTAAAAACATTCTTGGAATTCGAATTTTCTGTCTACATCTTGGAATAAATGCATTGTTTGAGCGTAAAGATATGGTGGAAGAGTGATTATCTTCCATTTATCATACTGGATATCGACTGATTATTTATCGTTGGAAATAAGAAATCCAGAGGAAGCAAACAACGAAAATATCACTTGATATTTACGTTTTTACTGGATTAGTTGTACTGCATTTTTGAGTGACAGCTAGAAACACCAGTGAAGACAATTAAATCTGAATTTCAGCCAGATCTATGTCGGAATAATTTTCAGATGCAGTTACCTTTAAAAGTTTGAAGTGATACCAATCTACAGTTTAGTCCCATTTGTGGATATTCCCAAGATAACATACTATTAGAAACAACATCGGATGTACGGTTGTGCTAGTGGGTTACTTGATAAAAATCTAGTAAAGCCATACACTAAAATAACAGCATTCAACCGTTTTAATGATCGAAATTGAACGACTTGCCATTAGCCAATAGTGGCTAATAATTAAATTAAATGAACTCGTTCACCAGGTACCTGGGTATGAGGCCCACTCTGAGTGTGAGGAGCAATGATACTACCCGGTTGCTCGAACCGAAGTAGAGCGAGGTTTGAAGCTAGAACGTAGGGACAGAAGAACGAATGCCTTAACCACTAAGCTACCGCTTTGCTTTATCTGGATAATAGATTATCTTTTAATTACAATCGTGTGATAAAAGCCGTATGGATTTATAAAATTATGGAAAAATAAACTAACCGATCGCAGTTCATTTTCTTCATATCAATATTGTACAGCATAACCACTGGCGTGGAGTTGAAACTTTTATTCCTATTTTGAGCACCATTTAGTGTGGGAAAATTATGAGGTCCCACAGGTGTGTTATTACATTCTGGGGGGTATGAGCGTCCGTATTCGTTCGAATTTTCGTATGGATACTGCCCATAAGGATGTTCGTAATCATAATAACCCTCATCCATATAACCTGAAGAATGAAAATAATGTTGCTAAGATACTTACCGAGAAGCGAGTTTTGGTAGTGATCATCTTGAAAATTACAGGATGGGTCACGTTCACATTTCTCGAAGTCCCAGTTATCCTGATCATTCCTGGGCACAGATAATCGAGCAGGACGAGCATAGTCTACCTTTAAAGTACAGCATCCTGGGAAAATATCTGCACCATTCAAGTGGAGCTTTGCGTTGCGCGCTTCTTGTATACTTCTAAACTCCACCATTGCCTGAAACACATGTCGGTTTTTATTTTGTCACTAACCTGAACCTGAGATTTCCGGAAGATAACTATTCGAAGGACACTACCGTACGAAAACGTTATTCGATAAATTGTTTCAACAGTTATAGGACGATCAGTATCGTAAATTGTAAACAGAAGGATATGATTATCTGCTGAGAGCGAACTTTGTTCATCGGCAGGAGCTCTATTTGCAGCCCGCTGAACTATATGTTTTGATGTGCTGAAACTGATTTGAACCAGGCTATTCAGAATTTTCATTTCAGGATTTCTAAACATTAGGAATAAGAGTAAGTACATGATTATCAGGATTTTGTTTCTCTATAGACTTGGGATTTGGTTGTAAACGAGAACTAAATCTTAAATGCAATTTGAAAGTATAAACCAGTCTAATTACTTGTGTGAGTTGCACAATGAAGTTTTCAGAGCACACTAATATTTGCTTGCCTATGGCGAATTACTTAACTCACTACAATATCTTTCTGGATTAAACTGATGTCGCTTTTGCTTTTGTATGACGTGTAAAGAAAATAAATGTCACTAAGTCTGGTTGATTTTTGCCATTATGTGAACTGCGATACTAAACATCATGTGAACAAACTTATAACAAGGTATGTTCGACGTAAAAGCTGAAATTTAGGTTCTTAAGATAGCTAAACTGAATACTTAGCGATAAGAAACAATTGTAAGGATAATTATCGCTTTGAAATTTAACCCAATTAGGATAACGATATGAACTGTTTTGGTAAACTTGATGACTTGAATTTGGGTAATCAACGTACTAGTACATATTAGAAACCAAGTTATTTTAGGCACGATGTTCACCCACTTCAAGGGTCTATTCCACTGTGCCCAATTACTGAATCACTTGAAAACGTAGTCAGTAGAATGCATTTGATGAATTGGCCACTTTCAATCAGTCAGTTTACCATACAAGCGTAAAACAATAAGAGATATTTACGGGTCTTTGTTAGTAACATCTCAAGTTGAGACAGCCAAAGAAATTAACAATGACTAGAGAAAGGAACAGGAAATATATAAAATAATGCGAACTTGAGAGCAAAATACTTGATTTATTATCACATCGAAGGGCTAGTGTTTGAGTGAGACTTAACGTTTTTGCTTTACGAGTCCACATTATGTAGAGTACTTTGCCGACCGTAACAAGACATGTATTAGTGCTTTAAAAAAGAAAAACAACTACGTCCGTATTCAAAGACTGATTCGTTCCAACTGAAACAGTAGATGAGCATATATAGACCAGGGCGAGTACGAGCTTATGATTAATACTCTCTTTTCGTTGTACGATTTTTTTTTACATTTCTTTAGTCCCCTTAATTAACTACTTATCATCTTTTATCCACTGGACATTGTTTTCACTTGATATCTCTTCACCGAATCCTCTTATATAAGATTAATGAACAGTCTGGAACGGATATTTACACGATTGTTGAATAAAAAATCTGACAGCTAGCTAACCAGTGACTAAAGTTGGATCTTTGGCCATTCTGAAAATTTCTTAAACTCCTGAAATAAGAATTTACTGTACCCTTTTGTTTCTATTTAAGTTACTGAAAAAGAAGACTGACAGGTCTAGTTCATTCTGTAACGAACTACAAAAGACTAGCAACACGTACACCACTATTGGAGAGACCAACATGATCAGTTTATTGAGGTGTACAAAACGTACTTATTACGCACCTTATAAAAACCAAGTAAAAATAATCAAGTAACAACTGTTGAGCCACTATTAAATGATCAAGACAGACACTAGGTCCTAAGCTACGAAATCGTACCTTTCTATAAGTGCTTCAGCTGATGATATATCTTCAAATTCGACCAAAGCTTGTTTTTTCTGAGGCATCATCGTTACGTCACGAATACGCCCATAAGGCTCAAATGCTTTGACGACATCAAATTCCACACTATGTCTTGGTAGACCACGGACATGGACAACTGGAGAAGGGTCAATCTCGCCCCAATCTTCTGGTCGACTTCGTTTACAACCTGAACTAGTGCCTTTATCAGACATGGTAACCGAGAGCTTGTAAATAGCGGCTAGAGACGCCCATACATGTGAATGAATAAAACACAGAGAATAATCAGTCTTTAGTAGTAAGGATAGATGGTTAATGTTAATATCGTCAGTTTGTCTTTTGATTAAGGCTCAGCTTCTTTCTGAAAATGTTCACTGATGGGGCTGATACCACTTATTCGGGTGCGGCGTTCCAGTCATTGACGACTAGTCGAGAAAAACGGAACTCCATTTTAAATTTATTAGATCGCGGTTTGTAAACCTTCTTGCTATGACCTCAGAGATCGCTAGTGCTGGAGGGAACAAAAAGATAAGACATAATAACACCCAAATTGTAATTAAAGATACGAATTGCTAATAGGTCACCTCGCTTCGTGCGATACGACAAAGTGAAAAGATCTAGGCTTTTTAAGCGCTTAGCATAAGGGAGATTAGAAATATCCTTTACTTATTTTGTTACCACACTCTGGACACGCTCAAGTGAGTTGGTATTCTTAATCAGATATGGATCAGTTGCTTGGATACAGTGCTGTAAGTGTGATCTTACATAGGTCGGATATAAAAGTCGAGGCATCTCGTCAAAGTATTTGAATGCTCAGCAAAGTGGTCGTATCGCACGAAACCCTTTGGTGGCTGTTGCGTTGCGATACGTAGTTGTTTTCAGGTCGTGAATTATTAGTATTCTTTAGTCTTTATCTTTTGGAACGTGCGGAAGAAATGTACCATCAATTGTATAATGGTAACTATGACCGTGTCCGATGATCATGAGCATACTCTCGTCACAATTAAGTTCCGAGCCCTAATATCGATTCCGTCTAACTAGTTTGTCTAGGTCAGCTTACTGTTGTCCAGATTTCGACATCATCCGTAAACAATAATCTCGACGACATATGCAGTGGTGGTAATTCGTTGACATGGAGGATGAAAAGTCGGGGACTCAAGATGGTGTTCTGGGGTATGCCACTTTTGACCGTCTTCCATTCGGGTAGCACTCCATTGACCCTAACTCTGTCTGTAGCCACATAAGAAGTTTCCTATCCATTCCTGCATAGCACCTGTTAATCCGAAGCTCTCGAGCTTAGGTATAAGATCTAAGTGTGAAACCGTGCTAAAGTCTGTGAATATCACATCAACAGACAAACCGTTATCTGGGGCTGCTGTTTAATCCTCTCTTGCAATAAGTACGTCAGTGAAGTATAAATGCTTGTTGCGAAACCCGTGTTGCTCGTGAGTTAACAGACTGTACGAACCTATGTGCCCTAGTAACTTAACCCGAATTATTTCTTCAAGTAACTTAACTTGACGGCCTGGTATTTTACGAGGTTTGAGGTTGGTGATGGACGGAAGAACAGTTTCCTCAGTCACACATACAGGTCCTATGTCTGGTACCTCGGTGTGATTGGTTCAAATATTTGTTACGACACATGTAGAGTAGATTTCACTGAAACAGTTTGATAAAGTCTCACCTTTTTATCTGATTAAGCTAATAAATCTGAATTTTCTTGTAATCTTAACGGGGGAAAGACCATCACTTAACTTATGAAAACAGTCGTTTAGGGCATGTACGGCTATCATATGCCGGCAGTATTTCGTAAATAATACGGTATGTAGTTATGGTCTTTCTACATATATTCCGGATTTTTCGGTATTCACACTTAAATGGTTTGTTTCCTGTTGTTATGTATAATTCCCGGAATTGTTTACTACGCTTCAACAACTTTCGGATCTTCATATTAATCCATGGAGGGCGATAAGAGAGACTGAGAATTGACCATGAGATAAACGGTGATGTTACGGACTCGAATGTAGCCTTTAACTGGTTCCATTTGCCTTCCATCGATCATTCCGTATCGACTGACCAGTCACTCGAGACAGCACAATCTCTGGTTGCCAGAATATTGGCTCTCCAGGTACTGGGACAGGGCGGAGCAGATATATATTTTTCACCGTGTACCCGAAACTTAAAATACAACGTGATCACTATTCGTTAGTGGGGTAGGTACTGATCCTAACTAAGACTGAAACATGGTATCTTGATGGCTCTCACACATTTTTAGCTTATGTAAAAAGAACTGAGCTTGAATAGAATCTTTTCAACTGTTTTAACAGTACCTATTTCTTTTATCTATTTCATAAATGATCTTTGATTGTTCAATTGGTCACGGAAAGTGATATCTGACTGGAAAGCGTTACGACTGAACTGTAAGGGAGTAAATCTCTGAGAACTTTTGAGTTTGTGCTTGGGACAATTATCTGGATATATGAACAATAAGAAGTGGGTTATTGGCAGTCCAACCAGCTCTTAGTAGTAATTATTTCGTTCCGACATCGAAATCTCTTGTTAATCGATTATGCTGTTCAAGTACGTGATCCTTTCCACCCCTTCCAGTGCTTTTTGTGTTGAAACTTACTACTCAATTGGGAATGCTGATGAAATCTGTTGCAGAGGCTACTTCCACACTGACTGTATTTGTTAGTGTGTGTGGAATATGGAAGCTAGGTCATCTGTGAAGTTCAGATCGTCTAGTTGCATCCGAACTGCCAATTGTACTCTGTACTCGTTGTTCTGGTTGTTAGAGTAGACATCGACTTCGTGACTTCCTCGACTTTCACCATGAGGCGTCATAATTCTTCTAAATGAAGATCTACTCACATTCATAGTTAAGTGCACACGGTCCAAGCCTGTTTTTCCAGTTGGCGTCCTTATCCCGAACACTCTTTCTTTATTCAAGCGTTTGGATCAGTGGTAACTGTAGGATTTGTTCGATAACTCACCCCGGGAAGGCTAAAGACAGAGCTGCTGGTTAGAATTTTCCTTCTTTATTTATTTGAATACAAAAATTGGTACAAAACGGCATCGAATGCATATGCGCCACATAAGTCACCTGATTTGTGTGTGGGCTGTGATACTACCCAAATCGAAGCAAATGGTTACCTTAGAGGGCCACACTCGGAGGCTTCGACCTCGATGTCAAATCCACAAGGCAGTGGAACGACGTGAGGAGATGCAGTCCCATGATAGCCAGTGACCAACGATAGGTCCATACGCCATCCGTTCCCTCACGATTCTGGGGCTCATTTGCACCACTGGTCTGGAATCAGTGTTTTCCAACTCCCCTAGGCGGATCCTCAATACCCACCACCAACCCGGTTAAAGCTCCGGACATTCACTTTTCACCCTTTGAATTTTGTAAACGATAGACTGCCACGAGAAGGTAGTGAGTAGGACTTTTCTGGCAGTGTCTGTACACGCGTGGCCATGTAAGAGCATTTCGAGAGACAGATATCTGACTCTTCTCATCCTTGACCATAGCAGGATATGCGAGGTCGCTGGTTATTGCAGCGTCCATGACAATAAACATACTTTTGGTATAATGTATCTAATCGGTGATAATACAAAGTTATAAGACAACTTCAGCAGAGATACTGATAAACTGGTAAATGTTGTGAAACCTTGATTGGTTTATGTATATGACAGGTACGTATGCCATGAAGGAGTAAGTGGTATATTGTATGCCAATTGAAGCAACGATTCTCAACCCAACTGTGATGGTGGTGAATCCATGTACTCAATGTGTAGTGGCAATTGGATTTTTGAATTCCATCACATTGTATTAGGATACAGTAGTGTGCCCAGATGAGATAAAATTTTGAAAAATGGGTTGTTGTCAGAATAATGTCCACGTCGGTATTGTTACGTCCAAGTTTTGCTCGTTCCTATTGAAGTACGGTATACCAATCTATTTGCAATGTACGAACCCAAATTAACAATGTAACCAAACCCCAATTTAGATATCAAAGTTTATTCGCAATTTACAAATAGTCGACCCAAATGTCGTTCTAACAACAATAATTATAATAATTACATAACAAACCTCCAATTTTGTGGGTTCCAGGGGCAAAAGCGCCCAAATACCAAACCAAAACGTCCGAAATTAATGATACAAACAAACAAGTCCAGAAGTTGAGTAAAACAAATACATCCCAAAACGCATTGAAACCAATAGTACTTAATATAAAGGTTTTAATCAGCCAAAAGTCTTCAGTTTTCCCGTAATAGTATCAGATGCTTTTATCCTTGCTGCCAGAAAGATAGACCGAATCGGCGAATTGTAGGTTTACCACGATTAGATTACATAGAAATCACATCATTTCCAATGTGGCTCGTCTTATAATAACAGGGAGAAATATGCTTTTAAGGAACTCTTACGAAAATATTTGGACTAGGGGTAGATCAATATGTTCATGGTGAAAAGTAAGAAGTTACGCACATTGACTACGCCTGCATGGTCGAGCCAGTCTTATTGCGTGTCCACGTGCTCACACTCTTTGAAACTTTCTCTCAGTATTAAGTGTTGAATGTAAATCTTTTCAGTTGTCATGTGTGTAGAATCCAAACTACGGTTTGGACTGTTGAGTAGCTTCTAAGGTAGATTAGACACGCGCCCTTGCCCGCCAAAATCAAAGCAAGTAATCGGGTAAATAGCGGTTCTATAATTCATCATAAATTTAAATGTAAATCGTTACCTAAACAAATAGTCTCACTCGGCTATTCAACCAATAATTGTTCAATAAATCTAAATTACAATAAATAAAGTTGATAAAAGATGTGGGAAAATTACCAGTCACAACAAATGAACGCTATTCTATTCTGACTGGATAGCTCACACACAAAAGAAGGAGCAAATCAATATGGCTACCGCCGGGAACAAGTGTCAAGTAAAACAACACTGATGCAGTTCGGGAAGAAACACAAAAACTTAGTGAAGGCGTAATAAAAATAAAAACCATGATAAAATACAAATGTTAACAATTCGAATGTAAGCAAGAAACTAACAATGTACAACTAAGGGGATCAATAGGAACAAAGTGCAAGTATATACATGGAGGGATTTTCACAAACACAAAACATTCAAAACGGATCTTACAATGTGTTCGGTCTCAAGGATACTATGGTTGAGAGCCAACAACACTACACGGTAAGAAATATCTGTCTAGTGAGGCAAGGTTGTTGAAAGCTCTGCACTCTCCACACGGTCTAAAGAGGCTTCCTTAAGAACTATGTACAATAGTGATGGACAGAGACTTTTGAAAGGCATATAAAGTCTAAATCTATCATCATAAATTCACCATTGGCGATAGTAAGCTGTCCAGAGTTGAAACATCTGGGATATACAAAATCAAAGGATTATTCTTTTGAAGTGGAGTTTACTATATTATAACACCGGTTTTTAGTTTGATACGTAGGTGGTAATTAATAAGAGATTCGTTGAATAACCCAACATGTTCATTAGCGCTAATTTGTGCCTTGACTGATAAATATTCAGATGTCTCTACTTTCGATATTTTAGCAAAACAAGTCTATGCCATTTGAAGTTTATAAGAGAGTTTTGAGATCGGAAAAGGTGTCTATCTATTACTAGGTTTAGAATTTCGGTTGTGATGAAAGTTTATTAAAAAGTAATGTAGTTCTTGAGATTGAGTGTTAGCTGACGTCTACCGTACTAAGTTATGTGAGACCAATCAGGATTTTGGATCAGGACTTTGTTGTATATTCAACGTTATGGGTGGTATTTTCTTAATGGGGGGTATCACCAGTTCTGTGGATAAAAGTAAGCAGACTAGTAGTGAATGGATCTTTATTTACGACGAGGAAAATAACAGTTGGAAAGCGAGGTTATCTTATTCAAGCATACAATTTTTTTCAACATTCAACGTAAAATAATAAAGGAAGATAATACCTATGCAAAATAAGGAAGTAAATGGATCCTTTAGCTATGATTTTTTGAAATTATATAAGATGCATGCAGCCAAACATCAACCAACCAACAAACCCAAGTTGTTGGAGTATCACACTAGCCCCCACTAGGTGTCTACAAGAAACTGATTTACGATCTTCTTGTCTGTGATGTAGATAAAACTATCTTCTACACGACTTTGGTTGGCGCTCGAAGCCATCAGCGATCGATTTTTGTAACATTTCTTGGGCTCTTGGGGCCGAATTGATCCAGCGTTGTGTACCTTTATGCTTTGGTGCCGAACCAGATTCTACGCCAGCAAATGTTGAGGCAGCTGGCGTCTTTTGTACATTTCAATTTAATTTTAGATCTATTTAAAAATTGTTTTGTTGCTATGGTCGTGATAGCTGCACTGCAGGTGCACTTAGCGTTTACATAGATTTTGAAAGGTAGTCGCTTTGTACGATCTCTAGTCGAGTGACTTTTTATGCGTCCGCAAGTTTGCATATCCCATCAGCTACTATGGCAAGCCTAGTTCGTTCTACCTCTGGTCAAATAACTGCCAATATTGTCGAATGATTTTCTGAAGGTGTCTTATTCACAACCTTTAAGATCGCCTCTGATCAATCTACTTGTTTATCACTTTACTCCTTATTTGCGGTGACGTATTGCTGCCTAGTTGTAGATCGATAAAAGCCTGTATTACGCGTAGCCTCGTCAAATGTTTGCCTTGATAACAGTGATCACGGGGAACCACTGGGTTGAATTTAAAAGAGGATAAGAGGCTGCTACTAGACTTTATTAGCTTTCGCACGGATCACAGAATTACAAACACATCAAGTGAATTTGAAGCGAAAAGCCCAACGAATCTATGCGAGCAAATATAATGGTAAATTCATAGTCAGATCAAATACAGGTATGGTGGATTAAAGTTCAGTTTGTTCTTATAATACAAACACATGTATTTGAAGTAAGCAGAATAACACATCGAGCTATATTTGTGAGATCAAGATTTGAATTAGACAGAAATATGCGTAGGTTGTAATAAGCAATCGAATATGCACTTTTACGTATGTATGATAGTGATTCTACAAATACAAAGAAATAAACGAATTGTTACTATGTCGATAACGTTGCCTGCCAGGTGGAAGGGCACGACAGAGATTACCCGGTAACAAAATTGATCACAAGTGTCACTACAAGCTACTCTGTCGTTTAGTGGTCAGATAAAACGGGGACTTTGGTGGCTCTCTGTTTCAGAATATTTGTTTTTAGTATGACTGCACTCACTTTGCCTATTATATCATCCGGTTTCACGGATTGGTAAAGCTGAAGTTTGTAGCGTAACTGGCGGTTTGATGTGTGACAGGAATGCTTTTTAACATACCAAATTACAATGTGGCATTATGTGCTTTGAAGTTTAGTAGAGGTAAGGATATGTCACCCATTAAACAGGACATAGGAAAGACAGGAATGGAAGCATCTTGAGACGTAATAAAAAAGAATGTGTGACACAATTATGGATGTGATTAAAATGACTCGGGTGCAAATAACCAATATTATTGTTTACTGAATCGATCTTGTGAGTTAATGTTCAGGGAAACGGTATCAAAGTTGCATTATAACAGGGTTTGTATTGGGACTGTACGAGAATCAACTGTCAGTTATGATGTGATGTACAAATATAATCCGCTAATATACATATATTATCTAATGATAATAAAAATAGTATTCTTGTTACCAATTTAAAAAATTGTACAGACTCCTTGAGCTTAAGTACCTTACCAAGTTAAGAAGTTTTACGAGTTTGGTAACTTACTTGTGTGTGCTCAAATGCAAGTGTAGCATAATAACATCAACCCTGTCTTTAAGGTAAAGCATTTTGTCTACATACGTAACCTCACGGTCCATGATATCTGTGTTGCTTTTTTATGAATACTATTTCTGTAACTCAGACTTCTGACCCTGGGTTTACTTGAATTGTTACCAGGAAAGCCTATCACAAAGGAAACCAGACTGTTACCATGACATAAAGGGGCACACTCCTGATTTTAAAAAGCGGGTAATAAAAATTGAAATATATTATCAGTCGAAAAGTCGGGGACATTTTCATATCTAAGCAGCGCATTTTTCTTAATATAATTTAAAGATCCATTTAAACGTAATCTCTTTTCGCCCTTTAGATCTCCTCCACTCGTGTGGTGCCTTGTCCTAGTGATGTGTTTCCTTTGACTTATCTGAATGCACTAGCGTCACAGTTTATATAATAACAAAAGTTTAAGTAACTTTCCCCCAATTTTTTCATCATGAACGACTCAACTTCACTAGTCAAGAATACTATCCTCTCTGCTGACTTCCCTTTTCTCCTTCCTTAAAAATCACAATAAAACATCAATAAAAGTGTATGAGGAAAGTGTGACTCCGTCATACGCCTTACTTGGTACCTATGATATACGTCTGAAAGACTTATAGTTCTTCCAACTATAATCCTGTTATGTCTGTTATCTGAGGATTAATATCATGAATTACTAGGCAATATGTTCAAACTGGCGTTTTGACTGAACTTCTAAGCGTTTATCCCAATGTTTCTTGTCGTAAACATTTCTAGATCAGGATCTCACTATTTCTCGACCACTAGTTCTCCTTCGCAGCGCAACGTCCATAAGACTGTTATGAATGAAGAAAAAAACCAATGTGTTTTGATACAAAATTACAGAATCTCGTGGTAAACTATGAGTACCATACGTTGAGTACCTCAGTTTTATATCATATGTCCTTCACATTCTGTATGGTTCTACTGATTTACAACTCCTTCCTAATTCCGTTACTGTTTTCTTCAAGTAGAACTTCATGGCCTTCTGCTGTCGAGTTTTCAACTTACTTACTACTTGCATCTGCCAGCATAAGTAGTATACACCACAAGACGAGTTAACTCTAGTATTGTACATTCTAGTCATACCCGAAGCATATCCTAATATAGTGAAGATTCCCATTTTCCCATTTGGTAAATAAAGAAGGAACGAATTGAGCGAAGAAATTTCTTTCCAATTAGTTTTTCATCATGGCTCTACGTTAATATATATATATATATATATATAATACTGAGGGCCAGGGTAGAGAAAGTGGTTGTACGAATTTCTTTTGGATGCAAAGGTCAGGTTTGTGAACATGGATTGCGATGGTTTCCGCAATGTGCAAAAGGCGCACTCGTAAACCATGTGGTAGATTGGATGGAATATTGTAGATAACCTTAAAAGCTTTATTCACTTCGACTTGATGACCTGTGTCAACCAAGTGAGAGAGAATAGAACTTTTAATCACTTTCACCTGTCCTTTGCTTAGCCATGTCAGATGATGTTCTGTAATGCGGTGACGAACTTGCCGAATTGTACGCCCTATGTAACTGGCTCCACAGGAGCAGTTGAAACGATAGATACACATAGATTTGGCGAATTCTGACTGCTGTCAAATTAAATGTCATCTTCCACAACACCCGAAAATAAGAACATTCATGTAAGACAGACCGCATTACAGAAAATCATCTGACATGGCTAAGCAAAGGACAGGTGAAAGTGATTAAAAGTTCTATTCTCTCTCACTTGGTTGACACAGGTCATCAAGTCGAAGTGAATAAAGCTTTTAAGGTTATCTACAATATTCCATCAAATGTACCACATGGTTTACGAGCGCGCCTTTTGCACATTGCGGAAGCCATCGCAATCCATGTTCACAAACCTGACCTTTGCATCCAAAAGAAATTCGTACAACCACTTTCTCTACCCTGGCCTTCAGTATAACATTTCCGTCATTAGAACTATTTTTCATACTTCTTCCACTTCTTGTTTTTTAAATTTTTATAATTTTGTTTCGATTACTTTTGAACTTTATAACTTCTCAGCATTCATCTTTTGGTTCTTACGTAACTACTATCCTATTGACCATCCGGTAAAATTCTGTTCCTTCTTTGTTTCTTATATTACGCAACGTAGCAACTTCTTGATTTAATAATTGCTTTGAATATTAATAATCCTCTTTCTTCCAGTTACTTAATGTTAATTTAAATGTCATTATGTAATTATTACGTAACATATCCTAATATGCTAAAATTTCGTTTCCTAGTTTTAGTATGAATATATCTTGTAACATATAGGTATTCTTAATATTTCAATCTTGTCCGTAAACTGACTTGCTTCGTTTAACAGACAATTACTCGAGAAAAAACGTTTATTAATAATATTATTATCACCCAGAAACCAACCATTTTAAACAGTTGAGACATATCGATCCCCAGTTTAGTGCTAGAACGAAAGAGAAATTCAACGAGATGATGACTAGTGATAATCGCCTCACGTATTGCTCCGAAGAACGCTGCCAGTGAGAATAAACTGTGTTGAGAAAAGCGAAGCAATAACTTATAATCTCCTCATTTTGCATATTCATGGCTTTGGTTGGTAGCATTAAAGGAGTATGGTGGTTCCCAGCGAAAGAGCTTATTCAAGATATAACGATAGTCAAAGTTAACAATGATACACCAAATGAATTAGCACTACAAACCTAATTGTCTGTTTATGAGTAAAGCAATATGTAACAAATGACACAACATAAACGGAATATTGAGTTACGAAACGGTAACAGTTGTCATGAGATGAATTTACTTGTAAGCTGCTCCTATGATAATCATAAATGAGTTCACTTGGTTAACAAGGTCCATCTGCACGTGGTGGCACCAACGGCGTAATGAGAAAGATTAAATCCGATAATATGATTCAATAAAAACCCGGGCGCAAATTCCAATGTACTGAAGGATGGGCTAAAAGGATGTTATAACACAGTCATGATCTCCAGTCAAAGGCCGTGACCAATAAGGCAGGAGAACTCGTAGCGTGGCGTCGAGTCGTGATTGACTATGAACGCCGCTACCAAAAAACACGTGCCAAGATAATCAGAAGGCGGAGGTTGGACGTAACCAAATAAATCCATAAAATCTCCGAGAAGCCAAATATCAGAAGACAGTTAATGGACCAAATCGAGATATATATATGCTGGCGATCTCGCGGTATCGAAAGGATACCGAGATCGTGCCAGGATACAAGCTTGGTTACAGAACGTAACCGAATTCGCGCGAAGTTACAATCGAAGTGTGAGAATAAGAATGGAAGCACAAAATAGCTGTCATTAGCACAGTCAAACAAAAGCACGTTAAAACAAGCATTGGTACAGTTGGTTATAATAATTGTTTTTATTAAACCAGTCGTGTTCTTGTGATAAATGTGAGTCACTACAAACTAATTTCAGGGATAGCGTTTATTTTTTAACAATCACGGTAGTATATATATATATATATATATATATATATATATATATATCCGTTTCTTTACCATTGACACAGAGGAACAACAGATATTGAATACGAATGTGAATATACATAAAGTGTGACAACTAAAGGAAAATGAGGTCTCTGTTTCGTCGTTGCAAATATCATTGAACATACATATAAAAAAAGGAGCTACCGTTGTCAAGACAGTTGATCTCTTTTCATTGAGACCATAGGTTGTGTAGTGGCTGACATTGCGTCAAGCCCACACGGGTTGTTCTAGTTTCTGGACAAACCAATTTACTTATTCTTCCCAAGCCACATTCTGAACTTGTCAATTGTTCGCTTATTGACCCTGACTTTTCATATGTGAGTGTATGAAATAATTAGCAGTATTTAAATTATAGTCTGACCTACGAATCCCAGAAATAACGCAATTGGATCAAGAAGTACTAGATAAGCATGAAGGAATGTACTGAATTTGGAATTCCAAATCAAGCATTCAACAAGTACAAAGAATCATTAGTTCATTCAAACAGCACAGTGTATGTGTGATAATAACTAACCCTATTCATGATGTGTCTGTAACTTATTTTTGTCTGACCATAAATATCGATTAACGCTTAACGAGTTGGCTCACTCGTCTTCTCTACTAAATACTGGATTTTTGTCAGCCACTTGAGCCAATGAACTGTTATCATTAACTAGTAGTCAACTACTTCCTAATCTCAACTCCGCCTGGAGTCCCTCTGGGGGCTACTGCCGGTCCCAAGTCCTGACAAAGGAGGAGGGTTGGGCATGGGGTTAGTGATCCCATCCCGTAGAAAACTAACTCACTAAAAAAACGATAACCAAAAAAATTATTCAAACCTTTTAAATTCTGCGCTGGGAGTCAGAAGGCCTTCATTTAGAAGAACTATGACGCCTCATAATGAAAGCCGAATTCCTTCGGAAGTTACGAGGCCGATGCCCCTACCGACAGCCAGAGCAACCATTTATTTAGGTAAATGGAATGCCCGTACAATGTGGAAGACCTGGAGAGCCTTTCAAATTGCTGCAGAAATGTGGAGATACAACCTAGAGGTGCTTGGGATCAGTGAAACACATTGGACACAAGTTGGACAACAACGACTAACTTCAGGAGAACTTCTGTTATACTTCGGCCACGATGAAGAAAATGCCCCACATACACACAAGGAGTTGCATTGATACTGTCCAAACAAGCACAAAAGGCACTTATATGATGGGAATCTCATGGACCAAGGATCATCAAAGCCTCGTTCAAAACAAAGAAAGAGGGTATTTCAATGAACATCATCCAATGCTATGCGCCTACCAACGACTACAATGAAGACGCTAAAGATCAATTCTACAATAGGCTGCAGTCAATCATCGAGAAGTGCCCAACAAAGGACCTGACCATTCTGATGGGAGATTTCAACGCCAAGGTTGGAACGGACAACACTGGATATGAGGACATCATGGGACGACACGGACTGGGAGAAAGGAACGAAAATGGTGAGAGATTTGCAAACTTATGTGCCTTCAATAAACTGGTCATAGGCGGCACCATATTCCCACATAAACGCATACACAAAACCACATGGACTTCATCTGATCACACAACACAAAACCAAATCGACCATATCTGCATCAACAAAAAGTTCAGGAGGACAATGGAGGACGTGCGAACCAAGAGAGGAGCTGATATAGCATCAGATCATTACGTGCTCATCTCCAAGATTAAATTGAAACTCAAGAAGCACTGGACAATGGGGCAAACAATATCACAAAAGTCCAATACGGCCTTTCTCTTCAGGATACTAACAAACTCAACAAATTCAAGATATGTCAGTATGGGGGTTGTGGAGATTGTTAAGTTTTTGGTTGAGATCATGAATCAATTGATGTTAGACCACCGTTGGAAACCTGGAAGCACTGGACGGCCGTTTCGTCCTAGTATGGGACTCCTCAGCAGTGCGCATCCACGATCCCGCACCCCGCGGGATTCGAACCCAGGACCTACTGGCTTCGCGCCTGAGCACTTAACCATTAGACCACTGAGCCGGCATCCAATGGTGTTAGTGTCTAACATCAACCAAGTCACGAAATTGCGCGACCAACTTCCATTGTACTGAGGCAGATACCTGTCTCTACCCGACACGGATTAGCTCCACTGGTCACGACTTCTCACTAGAACTCCGAGAATTCCCTCACGAAGCTAGTCACTAGTGAGCACATGTTAATTGTCAGTATGGGGGTTGTGGAGATTGTTAAGTTTTTGGTTGAGATCATGAATCAATTGATGTTAGACCACCGTTGGAAACCTGGAAGCACTGGACGGCCGTTTCGTCCTAGTATGGGACTCCTCAGCAGTGCGCATCCACGATCCCGCACCCCGCGGGATCCGGCTCAGTGGTCTAATGGTTAAGTGCTCAGGCGCGAAGCCAGTAGGTCCTGGGTTCGAATCCCGCGGGGTGCGGATCGTGGATGCGCACTGCTGAGGAGTCCCATACTAGGACGAAACGGCCGTCCAGTGCTTCCAGGTTTCCAACGGTGGTCTAACATCAATTGATTCATGATCTCAATCAAAAAATTCAAGATAGTCCTCAGCAACAAGTTCCAGGCCTTTCATGATCTACTCAATGGAGAAGGAACTACTGTGGAGAGCAACTGGAAGGGGATCAAAGAGGCAATCACTTCAACATGTCATGAGGTCCTGGGTCACAAGAAGCACCATCACAAGGAATGGATCACTGTTGATACACTGGATAAGATTCAAGAAAGAAGGAACAAGAAGGCAGCAATCAATACCAGTCGAACAAGAGCAGAAAAAGCCAAGGCACAAGCTGAATACACAGAAGTAAACAAACAAGTGAAAAGGAGCATATGTGGAAGATTTAGCAACGACGGCGGAAAAGGCTGCAAGAGAAGGAAACATGAGACAACTGTATGACACGACAAAGAAACTCTCTGGAAATCGCCGCAAACCAGAACGACCAGTGAAAAGCAAGGAAGGCGAGGTAATCACCAACATTGAAGAGCAACAAAACAGGTGGGTAGAACACTTCAAAGAACTCTTGAATCGACCAGCTCCACTGAACCCACCCAACATCGAAGCAGCACCCACGGACCTCCCAATCAATGTTGGCCCACCAACAATTGAAGAAATCAGCATGGCCATCAGACAAATCAAGAGTGGCAAAGCAGCAGGACCGGACAACATTCCAGCAGAGGCACTAAAAGCAGACGTAGCGGCAACTGCAAGGATACTCCACATTCTCTTCAATAAGATTTGGGATGAGGAACAAGTACCAACAGACTGGAAAGAAGGACTTCTGATCAAAATACCGAAGAAAGGCGATCTCAGCAACTGTGATAACTACAGGGGCATCACTCTTCTCTCAATACCGGGAAAAGTCTTCAACAGGGTATTGTTAAACAGGATGAAGGACTGCGTAGACGCCCAACTTCGTGACCAACAGGCAGGATTCCGTAAGGATAGATCGTGTACAGACCAAATCGCAACTCTACGGATCATTGTGGAACAATCAATTGAATGGAATTCATCACTCTACATCAACTTCATTGACTACGAAAAGGCATTTGATAGCGTGGACAGAACAACACTATGGAAACTTCTTCGACACTACGGCGTGCCTCAGAAGATAGTCAATATCATACGGAATTCCTATGATGGATTAAACTGCAAAATCGTGCATGGAGGACAGTTGACAAACTCGTTCGAGGTAAAGACCGGTGTCAGGCAAGGTTGCTTACTCTCACCCTTTCTCTTTCTCCTGGTGATCGACTGGATCATGAAGACGTCAACGTCTGAAGGGAAGCACGGGATACAATGGACATCTAGGATGCAGTTGGACGATCTGGACTTCGCAGATGATCTGGCCCTTCTATCCCAAACGCAACAACAGATGCAGGAGAAGACGACCAGTGTGGCAGCAGCCTCAGCAGCAGTAGGTCTCAATATACACAAAGGGAAAAGCAGGATTCTCCGATACAACACAGCATGCACCAATCCAATCACAATTGACGGAGAAGATTTGGAAGATGTAAAAACCTTTACGTATTTGGGCAGCATCATTGATGAACAGGGTGGATCTGATGCAGATGTGAAGGCGCGGATCGGCAAAGCAAGAGCAGCATATTTACAACTGAGGAACATCTGGAACTCAAAGCAACTGTCAACCAACACCAAGGTCAGGATTTTCAATACAAATGTCAAGACAGTTCTACTGTATGGGGCAGAAACCTGGAGAACTACGAAAGCCATCATCCAGAAAATACAGGTGTTTATCAACAATTGTCTACGCAAAATACTTCATATCCATTGGCCAGACACCATCAGCAACAACCTAATGTGGGAGACAACAAAGCAGATTCCAGTGGAGGAAGAAATTAGGAAGAAGTACTGGAAGTGGATAGGACACATGTTGAGGAAAGTACCGAACTGCGTGACAAGGCAAGCCTTCAAATGCAATCCTCAAGGCCAAAGGAGGAGAGCAAGACCAAAGAACACATTACGTCGAGAAACGGAGACAGACATGAGAAGATGAACAACAATTTGATAGAACTAGAAAGAAAGGCCTAGGACAGAGTGGGTTGGAGAATGCTGGTCGGCGACCTATGCTCCATTAGGAGTAACAGATGTAAGTAATTAAGTATTTTTTAGTAATAATAATAATGAAGTAAAAGAGATCACTATCAATTTATTCAATCTTTGAAATAATATTTTACATAACTTCAATGAATAAATTAAATTGTTCAATTTGTTTTGGTTGGATTATTATTCATTATTAAGGACTTAATATTACATTGACTAAAAGTAAAATAAAAACACTAGAAATCATTATACACCAATTAGAATACATAATATTTATTGATTTCTGATGATATTTGTTGTTGTTGTTGTTGTTTTACTTTGTACACTTATCTTAACCATTATATTCGATTCAAATTAAGTAACTGATTTAATCAATACAATATACCTTAAATTATTGTTGCTTAGTGCTAAAAAGAAATAATAACGAGGAAAAAAATAAAAAAAAGGGAACGAAAAGATTGTTTGCATTTGAATAATCTCAAAGAATTTATCACGATTTTGTGAAGCAATTAATTCAGTAGTATATTCAGGTAGTTTTTATGGATAAAACGACATCATAAATATTTTACGGGGGGTTATTTTTGAATATAAATGTAAGTTTAAATAATGACAATCTGAAATTCATTATTCATTTGTATTTCTATTGTATAATATTTACTAGTAATAAACAATTTACTATAAAATAATATTACACGCAATTAGTTCCCTTTATGAATTTAAGTAAAGCCCGAACAAATACTGATGCAGAAAAATGTGAATTCATTATAGTTTGTGCTTTCTCGTCAGCTGCTTACAACCAAATATGTATTAGAACTTTATATTGAGATAAGAAATAGTATGGTACAATTGACACAAGTGAAAGTAAAGCATTGGAATGACAAAGGTTATCAATGATAACTATATATATGCAAGAACAGGTTCGAGGTTACTAGGTGTTAGAATCAAGGAACCATTAAGAATGGGTGGTGTAATGGTGGAGTTCAGAGACAGATAAGATAAATTGTGTGATAATTTTAGAGGTAATAAAGGATTTTTTGATTGAGATCATGAACCGATTGATGTTAGAGCACCATTGAAAACCTGGAAGCACTGGACGGCCGTTTTGTCCTATTGTGGGATGTCTCAGCAGTGTGCATCCACGATCCCGCTCTCGGGATTCGAACCCTGAGCCCTCAGTCTCGCGCATGAACGCTTAACCTACTTGACCACTGAGACGGCATCCAAGGGTGTTAGTGTCTAACGTCAACTATTCATGGAATTAAAAAATTAGTAAGATAGATTACGTAATAACTTAATAGAATTTGAAGAGTTCATATAATTTAAGAGAATCAAGTGGGCGTAAATAATGATGATCTTTTCAGGATTATTGATTTTATTATTAAAGTAAGTAGTTTGCGTAGTTTCTTTTTTCTATGATGTTGGATTATATAATCTCGATGATTTAAATAAGTTTTCATTATAATTACTGGTAAGCTTATCTATTTGACTTCAAAATGATTCTTTCGTGAGTAATATATCTTTGCTTTGATTACATGAGATTGCTTCCGTTTATATCTTTATATAATTTTATTTTCTGATTGAATATTTTATTAGGTTGACCTCTGATCATATGATAAATTGACTAAGCTTGTATGGATAGGTAAACTGAATCGGTTTCAATATACTAACACAGTAGAGATTGATCAAAGTAGAACACTTCTAGAAATTCTCTAAAATGCTTCGAATTTTTCAATCCAGAATTTTCACATTCTTGAATTTGAACTCCTGTTTATAGTTGCCTACGTCTTCTGATATAGATGGTCATGTTAAGTGTCGCTTAACTGTTAATATATATTCGGGATTGAGTAATTTTTTTCGTTTATTATAATGCTTCTTACACTTAGAAGAATATATATTGTACATCCATTGTTCGATGATTTGTTCTTCTGTTTAACCTAAGTGTTACATATTTATTTACTTAATCGGCTTGTGAGTAACACTAATCTCAGAAAGGCTAAGAAAGCTTAGCAATTGACAATATAAGTTACAGAACGAAAAACCACCAATAGTGATTAGATTAGCACCAAATTTTTCATTATCTCAAGAATGACTAATAATTGATTCAATGAAAAATTACCTTCATATTTCAAGTTTTCACTATCTTGACAATAACAAATAAAAGTTTTTTTCTCTGTGTTATTTACAAACTATGAAAAATGTAAACATACGTTTGGTTATTTCCAGGAAACAAAGAAAACATTGTAATTCTTTCAGAAGATTAACTGATTTATTGACTATTTGATTTAAGCATAATCACATGTGAAATGATGAGATCTACTGATTATATGAGTTTATATAGTTGAATTTAGTGAAAATATACATATCTTAACAGTATTAAATAGCTAAGGTGTGTTAATTGTTGTTTAGAGGAAATTATTCATATGAATTTTGACTGTTACGTAATAAAACCCAGGACCTATTGGTGGATACCGGCTCAGTGGTCTAGTGGTTAAATACTCGAGCGCGAAACCAGTAGGTCCTGGGTTCGAATCTCACAGGGGGCGAAGTCGTGAATGCGCGCTGCTGAGGAGACCCACAATAGGACGGAACGGCCGTCCAGTGATCCCAGGTTTTCCATGGTGGTCTAGCTTCAATTGACTCATGATTTCAACCAGTGAAATTCCTAAAATCTCCACAAAACCCCTTCTGATAATTATTGAGATATGTCCGTGTTAACTTTAGAATAACTGACAAAAATAAATATTCTATTAATTTAATTAAGTATATAAGGTGATTAGTGAACGGATGAATGTTTTATGTTGATATCAGTATAGAGTGGTTTGTGGAGATAGTAGAATTTCCACAGCTTAAATCATGAACTGATTTTAACTATGCCACCACTAAAAACCAGGAAGCATTGAACAATACAATATTGTGAATTGATTGAAGTTAGACACATACATTTTGGGTCACTGAATTAGAAGTCTAGAGGTTAAGCACTCGTATGCGAGCCTGAGGGTCCTGATTTTAGATATACATTGATGAGATCGTGATGATACACTTCTAAGAAATCCTATACTAGAAAAATTAGCTATCCAGTGCTTTTTGGTCATCGATGGTAGTCTAACTAAGATAATTGCATTATTTAAACTACAGAAATAGTACAAATATATCAAAGATAAAATTCAACCATAAAAAATAAGTAATGATATTATTAGATGTGGAGATAGTACAAGCGTCTAATTATCTCAATTTTATTAACATGATCAGATCTTATTATCTAAGTTTCTAATAGTTTTGTAAAAAAGTTTATAAAACTTGTTAGTACTCAATAAAAATATTAAAACAGATTGTCACACAATTTACTGAAACTGTCTACGTACTGTAGCGTGGGGTCGAGTCGCGGTTGACTATGATCACCACTACAGTCAACCGATAAGCCAACCCGTAAGCCAAATATCAGTAGGCGGTTAATGGCTGTAGTCGAGATGTATTTGTTAGCGATCTCGTAGTATCGAAAGAATACCGAGGTCGTTCCAAAGCAGTATAAGTGTGGTTACTGAGCATAACCGAATTCGTGCAAGGCCACAATCGACGAAAGGAAGTATGTCTTTAGTACAGTCAAACGAACAAGTACAGTGAAACAATCACTGGCACAATTGGTTATAATAATAATAATTGTTTCCATTAAACCAATCGCGTTCTCTTCATAAAAGTAGGTCACTACAGTACTATCAAAGTTATTAAGGAAATTCAATCACGAAATGATTCAGCCTGATAACATATTTGTATTTAATCAGAAAAGATATGTTCATGATAAATAGACATTTTTCTATCCATAAAGATTGATACATAAGAATTTGAATTGATTGTTTGTTCCTCTAAAATTATTTGTTACAGTACCGTTTGTAAACATGGTAAATAATATCGAAAACTAAGACTGATATTTTCTATTATAAGATTCAAAACTAAATCATTGTATATTAATATTGAGTTAATAAAAAGACATCCATAGACATTAAAGAAGAAGAATGTATTTGTAAAATTTCAGCAAAAGAATTTGAAGTAAATTCAACGTTTTGCCTGGCAATCTGGTCCAAGCATTTTCAAGGGAAATATAATCAGACAACAAAATTATCCGTTGGATTTACTTCAAATTCTTTTGCTGAGATTTTACAAATACATATTCTTTCTCTTTAATATCTCACACTAACTCGGCGCTCAAATATTATGAAACTATCCGTTCAAATTTAGACGAAAGTTCTTATATAAAGACATCCATAGCTTCAATTTATGAGATGTCTTTCAATTTGTTAACTTTTGATATTGAGTAGCCAAGGCAAAGATAGTTGGTTAAACGCTTTAATCAATATATGTATATATATATTTTTCATTGTTGGACATTTTACAATCGTCAGATCAATATTTTAAGCTGAGATCGAATATATAATGAATGCACTATGATTTATTTATGCATAAATTCATAAATGTTGACTGGATATTTATATGGCTTGGATATTATCCGACATAGAAAAAAAAGTGAATGGGTAATTGAGAGATAAATCTAAATCAAATAAACATAAGGTAGTTTAAGAAAATCAATTTCATATTGATTTGTATGTTGTATAATTTTTTTTTCTGGTTGGCGTTTTTTTTAGTGAGTTAGTTTTCTACGGGATGGGATCACTAACCCCATGCCCAGCCCTCCTCCTTTATCCGGGCTTGGGACCGGCAGTAGCCCTCGGAGGGACTCCAGGCGGAGTTATGTTGAATATGTTGAATATTAGATATTATCTACTGATCTAGCATTTTAATTTTATCTCATCGATTGATCAAGATCCAACACATGACTAGAAATTGACCACAGTGCTTGGAATCATCAAATAAGGTGATTTAGTGAAAAAAAGTTTAGAAGACTTCATATTAAACAAAATTCATTTAAAACCTAACATTCATTACGTTAATAAATCTTCTAATGTATTAAACGGATTTTTCCCTTAAACATCTTGTATGAATTATAAATTATTTTTTATTATCAGATTAATAGGTCAATAATGCCATCAGCAGATATTGATAGTTCACGACATTTGATAAGTCAACCTTTATGGATAAAAGATCCCAATTATTTTGATTTACAAAGTTCAACTAGATCTGATTATTTATGGGATCCAAGAACTTCACGCAAAACTGAACCTGAAGGAATTCGTGCACGCAGTTTCAAGCCAAAAGTAAGACAAAACAGTATAATGATATCTTTTATATATATATAGCCCATGAGCTGAGCATAAATGAAGGAATATTTCGAATTGTAGAACTAATTTCAATCATTAACTGGATTCTTAAATCTAGTTATTAGAAAATGTCATAGATTATATGTAAATTCACATAATTATAAGTTGCAATCGTACATGATGCATGGAAGTAGTGTTAAAGCTGTATTTAGTGAACTCAGTCTCAGTTTTGTATTTTCACTATTCAATACAGCCTTGTGTACATAAGGAAATAATAAAATATTAGCTTTTTGTATTTTACAAAGTTGTCTTTAGTTTGACACTTATATGAGCAATCAGTAACTTTTTTGTTAGAAACCTTAATTTTAATCACAGAAATGATCAAATCTAATATCACTGTTTATTTGTAATTTTAGTAATCTGTTGTATAATATTATCAGATGATTATCTGAAATGTTATAAGATGATCGTGAGATTATCATACAGGAAAGAGAACTGAGAATCCAAACAATATAAATGATTGAGGGAAAGAACTTCTAAGGACTGAGAAAACCACATATTTGTTCATAAATAATACACTTTTATTGAAATTAAAGGAAAAAAATAGGAAGAACTGTAAGTTAAATATAGTTGTAAGCGCTCGCACGCGAGACTGATAGGTCCTGGGTTCGAATCTCGCGAGGCGGGATCGTAGACGCGCACTGCTAAGGAGTCCCAAAATGGGACGAAACGGCCGTCCCGTTCTTCTAGGTTTTCCATGGTGGTCTAGCTTCAATTGACTCATGATCTCAACCATTGAAATAACTATAGTATACACATAAACCCTTCTCATATTAATTGTACTGTCAATAAGCAAGCATTTCTCAAAATTCATAGATTTAGCACTAAGGGTATTGTTTAGTTCTCCATTCACTATAAACTATATAGCTTCAGGAAACATTGTAGATAATTAAGATTCTCAGGAAAACCGCTAAAACTTGAAAGATTAATTTTCACATTGTTATCACTATGCTACAAACAGAATTCTCAATTGATAGCAAATTAATACAATATAATCAAATGATAATTATTTCCTAGACTGAACTTATTAACTAGAAAATGGATGTCAATGAACAATCGGTAAGACTATAATTTATGGTTGACTACTGAGCGACGCTGAAGTGACCTTGAGAATGGACACTTACTTATTAGGACTAAATGAGGGTTATAAAGTCGTTAGAATCCTCATTTACAGTTGATGGTTCGGGTTAAAAATTAGATTTAGAGTTTTCATCATGAACTGATACCAACTATAATGCTAAAACGTTTTTTAGCCAAACGTATGGATGAATTTTGCGCCAAAATTTTATATCTGATTGGTTCATTCATAAATTTTAGTCTCGCCCAAAAGTCTTAAACACATATGATTTAATTTCAATGCTTAAGATCATGAATCAATTGAAGCTAGACCACCATGGAAAACCTGGAATCACTGGACGGCCGTTTCGTCCTATTGTGGGACTCCTCAGCAGTGCGCATCCACGAACTCGCCCCCTGCGAGATTTGAACCCAGGACCTACTGGTTTCGTGTGCGAGCACTTAACCACTAGACCACTGAGCATGCATTCAACGGTGTTAATGTCTAACTTCAACTAATCCACAAAATTGAGCGACACATCCACCATATGATTTAATTTTCCTAATATTGTATTGGTATTAATAATACAATTGTCATTTGAATTCACAGGAGGCAACATAAAATAAACTTGTAGGATATAATAAATCATACGAATAATGAACTGATTAAGAATAAGGGCGAAAATCATTGTTCAAGATGTATCTTACTATTATTATTATTATTATTATTATTATTATCATTATTATTATTATTATTATCGATTTGTCATTTCTGAAGCTTTTATAGATTTATGGCTTAACAATTATAGAACTTAACATCTGATAATTTGTTTATGTATTTGGTTAATTGAACTCATTCCCTCATAGTATGAATAGTTTGAATATGGTTAACAAGGTTGTACATGATAAGTTAAGATTTGTAATGTCGGTTACTATGTTGAGCCCATATAACTTATTCAAGCTTCTAGACAGGCCAGTTTATCTATTCTTCTTGAGTCAAGAGCGGTATTGCCAGTCAAAGCGAGAACGTTAGCTGCCACATACTGGAGGACAGCTACCAAATTAACAAGATCAAAACGTGACTCAAGAAAAATGGATAAATTGGCCTATCTAGAATTTAGAATAAGTTAGATGGAATTAACATAGTAACCGACACTATAGAGTAGACAGAGTTCTATATCATTTGCTAGAAAATCCGTTATTTTCATAGTTTTACGACTTTTAAGTGATAAAAAAAACAATTTAATGTAGACTAACAATAATAAGATACAACGTATCACTATTTTTAGTAAGTTAATACTTAATAATTACAGAATTCACGCCAGTTTACAGGCATGATCAATTTGATATAAATAGTAACATTAGATGTAGAGAACAAACATGTGATAGAAGAAAGTTTTAAGTATACTAGTTCAGTAGTTGTTTAAGTAGCACATGTATTACAGTGATTCAATGCATCAGCCGGGAGTTTTTAATATTTCTTAAATGGACAGCCTGTTGATTTATGAACGGAGTAATTAAGGTCATTTCGTGTGCCAGATTGAATTGATAATTATCTACAACTAGAGAAATTAAAACGAAAACGGAGAGCACGGACAACAAAGCAGTGATTACCAAAATATGTCAATCAGGTCTACCAAATGCGTGTGTCATGTGACACAGTGATATACTGTTGATGTTGTTCAAAATTAAACTTGCTGGGGGACAGTTTTAACATAAAGTGACAGCAAGTTATCTAATAGATGTCATTATCAAACTTTTGAAATGTGAGATTTGTGATATCAAAAGTTAAACCTTGAATTTCAACCAAATGTTTATTAGGGGATAAACTCAGTAACAGCTAACTGGTATTTATAAGAATAATGTTCATTCATTGATAAGTGACTATGGATTATGTTTAAGACAAAATAGTCAATCTTACAGGGAGATAAAGTCAATAAAAAAATAAGGAGTGGGATTGAGCCTGTGATTCACGTATAATCAGTTATTTAATTAATTGTAAGTTATTTGTAAAACTAGAATCTAAAAATGTCAGTAGTTGAAATATGAAAGCCAAATATTTGCATGAAAGATGTTTATTAGCATGGATATATTTTTCTAGTTAGCAGTTATAGATTAAGATTCGATAGTTTTAAGTGGCTGAGTGGAATCATCAGGAAATCATGGATCTAGATTTCGTACTAGTTAGCACTCGTCAGAGAGCTTAACTACAATTAAGAAAATGTTGATGCTTCTTGTGTGATTGAAACCCAAACCAGATAGCTTTACATTTTCAAACGTTAACATTCAGCTACTCAGGCCATAATCGTAAAACTAAGATATTTACAACTGATTGGTCATCGAGTAGTGACCACCCAATATATCGCCACAGTATTTGGGGTATCAAGTCACATAAACTAGTGGCCATTTAATCGATGGAATTTTGTCATTATTATAGGAACTAGACAGATATGAGACTGCTCACCACTCAATTACAAATCAGTTATACAGGTCCATGATGAATCGTGATTGTTGATCATTGTATACAGGCAGATGCTCATATTCTGTCATTTTTGATATACCACTCTTAATGATTTAACATATATTATTATCTATTAACAATACAAATAAGGTTTCAGCATACAAAAGTACAATTAATTGGGATTTAGGTGAGAAAGCAAAATCTATCTCGTGTGTACATACACAAGTCAATCCAAATAAATTTCAGAATCATAGTTATTCGTTGACTAGTTTATTAGATCAGCAACCAAGAGATTGGCTTATTGATGATTACGATTCGAAACACAAAGGATGGCGACGAACAGATCAGATAATAAGAAATAAAGAATCATTTACAAAAAATTCATTATATCGTGAACAGTTCCCGCCAAAGGAAGCTGGTAAGCAGATAGTAAATATTATCAAGATTATTTTTATTTCCATAATACTACCCACTTGAGAAAAATTTTTTCATGAGTATTAAGAACTTTTATAAGTAATTCCAGGGAATTAGTTTAGTTTTTGTTACAAATAATCACTATAAATGAGTGATACATAATAACAAGACATTTATTCAGTACTCTACGTATTTTGATGGTTTACCAACAAATGATTTGGACTCTTTCATACTTTCGCTTTTTCTTTTAACTTGTTAAGTAAAGCTAATTCTATTGACACAATGAAGGGCTTATGAAATTTATGCTTGCTCTAATTGATATTGATTCTATGCATACTGTTTCAAAGTAGTAAATTAGAACGATGTACATTTTAAGTGTTAATCAGTTAAGAATAATTTTAAATCGGTTTTGTTAAATTAAGACAGAACCAAAAATCTAAGTTACAATAAAAGAAACAGTTTGCAAGAATTTTTTTTTTCAATAGAAAGAGATGGAAATAGTCTGTTATTAGAACAATAGTTTCGAAGTTGTGGTTGAAATGGCTTCAAAAAATGAAGAATTCTATCACTGATCATATTATTGGTTGTTCGATACTCAGATGTTACTGGTTGATTTATGGCTTTCAATTATGGTATTTACAAAGAAATAAAATGAATAAAACTGAAGATTTAGTCAAGTTTTCTACAACTATAATAAACAGTTCGTTTGACCAGAGCTAAAACTTTTTGTTATTAGTCAACTTAAATGGAAACAGGAATAAGAACAAGGTAATTGTTGAATTACATCTTTTTGATGGAGTTTTGTTCTCTGAGCTTGATGGTTTAGCCGTGGAGCTTTCATCGTTCTTCTGAACGACATTATCAGCACAAACGTCAGATAGAAGTGAAATGTTCAATGTCGTTAAATTGTTAGAAATGTTCGTTATGTGATAAGAATTGTTTATTCAGTGCTCCAAAGTCTATCAGTTTATTTATTAGATCGCTTGAAATTTAATTTCAAGGAAAGGCCCTGAGATCGAGGAGTCAAATCATTAATCTACGTGATTCTAGATCAAATTTTGGAGGAAAGTATTAAAGTATTCTCAAATCAGTATTAACGTCCTTTTATTCGGTTTCATAGAAAGTTAATTTATATATAGTAACTTATTGAATGAATACATTTCTTATTTACATTACAGTTCATGTACAACCGGTAAAACCTGTTCATATACCATTAAAAACTTCAGAGAAGTTTACTGATAAATCTGTTTATACTGATGAATATATATGGCGACCAATAATAATAGATTATAATCAATTAAAGCATCATAAACTTTGCCTTCCTATTGAAATGATCCCTTCAAAGCCCAGAGATGAATCAAATATGATAAATGTTGGCGAAAATGTCATATCAATGCCTGGTACCAATCCAAACTTATTTAAAAGTACAACTTACAAAGAGGATTTTCAAAGACATGCATTGACTAGCAAAGAACCAGTTATGTGTAGGAAAATTGCGCCTGTGATCAAATTATCTAAAGTAAGGAATAAGTTGTATTGACAAGTTAAATATAAGGGCATTAATGAATAATCGTTTTCTGAAAACATGACATCACTTTCTCTAATGAGATATTCAGTCATAAAACTGGTCAATATGCCCGTCTCTAAAAATACCACGTTTAAATATTTTTAGGAGTCAATATCATCGAGAAGTGAATGGAACGTCTTGGAGCTATTCAGCATTGAACTGCTTACAGAGATAACGAGGACCCAATACAATTTTATATATCTCATGGCTATCGTCTTACTGTTAAAGTATCAATTTTACCTACTATATCAGTCACATTTTAAACATTCATATAATTAGTAATGGGAATAGTATATTTGTGGAATATTGATGAGTAAAATGCTACATTTCTGACGTTTTGTGACCCAGCGTAAGTCACTTCCTTAAATAATAAGAATAAGTAAACTGATTAAGTTAACACAAGCTTAAAAAGTACATAGCGAACAAACAAAATATATTTAGTACAGTCAAAATTATAATGAGGGATTTATACATTCAAAAGGAGTGGCCATGGGATCTTCTGTGTTTCTGATTGTCGTTATTCTATTTATGTCCCATATTACTTACTTACTCCTGTTACTCCTCGTGGAGGAGTATAGGCCGCCCAGCACTCTCCAACTAACCTGTCTTGGGCAATCCTTTCCAGCTCCTTCCAGTTCTTATTCATCCTTTCCATATCTGCTTCTATTTCCCGACGTAATGTATTCTTTAGCCTTCCTTTTTTCCGCTTCCCTTCAGGATTACAAGTTAGGGCTTGCCTCGTGATGCAATTCGACGATTTGCGTAATGTATGTTCTATCCATTTCCATCGTTTTTCCTAATTTCCTCTTCAGCTGGGAGCTGGTTTGTTCACTCCCACAAAAGGCTGTCGCTGATGGTATCCGGTCAGTGGATGTTGAGTATCTTGCGTAGAAAACTATTTATAAATACTTGTACCTTCTTGATGGTGGTTGTAGTAGTCCTCCAAGTTTCAGCTCGGTACAGTAGAACTGACTGCCTTGACGTTCGTATTGAAGATTGTGACTTTGATATTGGTTAACAGACAGTTGTTTTGAGTTCCATATGTTCTTCACTTGTAGGAACGCGGCCCTTACTTTGCCAATCCTCGCCTTAACGTCTGTATCTGAGCCTCCTTGTTCATCGATGATGCTTCCCAGGTGTGTGAAGGATTCTACATCTTCCAGAGTTTCGCCATCAAGAGTGATTGGATTGCTGTTCTCCGTGTTGTATTTGAGGACCTTGGTTTTCCCTTTGTGTATGCTGAGGCCTACTGATGCAGAGACTGCTGATACACTGGCTGTCTTTATCTGCATTTGTTAATCTGCGAAGTCCAAGTCGTCTAAATGGTTCTGAGCTGTTCATTGTATTCCGTGTTTTCCCTCAGATGTCGAGGTCTTCATAATCCAATCGACCACCAGAAGAAAGAGGAAGGGGGAGAGTAGGCGGTCTTGTCTGACTCCGGTCCTTACTTGTAATGCGTCAATCATCTGTCCTCCATGCACTACTCCGCACTACAGTCCATCGTATGAGTTCCGGATAATGTTGACAATCTTCTCAGGAACTCCGTAGTTTCGAAGAAGTTTCCATAATTTTCTCCTATCTACACTGTCAAATGCCTTTTCATAATCAATGAAGTTGATGTATAGTGACGAGTTCCACTCAACTGATTGTTGAACGATGATCCGTAGTGTCGCCATTTTGCCTGTGTACAACCAATCCTTACGGAATTTAGTCTGTTGATCACGAAGTTGGGTGTCTGTTGCATCTTTCATCCGGTTAAGCGACACTCTGTTAAAGACTTCACCTGGTAACCACAGTAGTATGCCCCATATGGAATCACATGTTTTTACCAGAGTCTTCAGACCAAACATTTAGTAGAGATATGAGAAAGACTATCCTACGGAACTTTTCTAAACTGCTGAATAGTTTCTCAGTCTACATCAAATTTACTTTTGGAAGTAAAAATTAATGTAGGGGTCTACCATCTTTAGACTACTTAGTCAAAAGAATTCAAATAGAATTCTAAGATCAATTATCTATCGCAAGCCGACATAATCAAATAGATCCATGAATGTCAACTCAGCACAACCACTGAATACAAACATTGTTTTGGCTCTAAATCTATTCATACGAACCTTCATAATTATTACATCATTACAGGAAAACAGAAATATACATATATATGTCTTCATTGGTTGTCTAAATATAATTGGTATATGGTTTCAATGAAATTTAACAATCTCTACAACTATATACTGATTATTTTCTATCTATTTATTATGTTACTTTCATTATATATTTTCTTTATTTCCATAAGATATTAAAACCACCATATGAAATTCAAGAATCATATTCTACTATAAATTCAAGATATCAATATGATTATGGTAGTTCAATAAAACATCGTCATTTATCGAATCATTTACCTGCAGCTGGAATAACAACATTTCATAAACCTATGAAAAGTCAAATACAAACTTATTCATTTAATTTCGAAAATGATCCTTTATTTATGAAAGAACAATTTAATCATCAAAAGAATTCCATTCAAAACTTTCATTCAAATGTAAATTTATCACAACGATTATATTTACCAGATATCATTGAACAAGTAGAAAATAAATGGCCATATTTAGAACATAAAAATGGATGTTTCTATTCAACGAAACCATTAGAAGGAAGTTTTTAATAAAAAAAAAAACTGATTCTTATTCTTTATTTTGTTTCTGTTATGCCTTGATAACAATAATCAGTGGTAATTTTTGGGATCCATTTGTGGACCAATATTATACGTATATATTACCGTATAATTGTTAATTAACTAAACTATTCTTATTGATTAAATGTTAAATATTTCTATGGCAGTCGATTGACTAAATCATCGATTATATGATTAAAAATGCTTCCATGGTAATATCGATTATATACGTATAATTGATATATATATACGTTTGAATTGTGTTTGTGGATCGCTGTGTGATCGCTCGTTTCTGGCTGTTTGCAGAATATACTTTACCATTTCAAGCTTGGACTTCTCCCTTTAGTAGTGGGGCTGAGACGCATCAAATAGCTGACTTACTGGTCTTTGGTCATTGAGTCTTTGTTCTCGTTCGCAGATTAAGTTAACTCGTGATAGCTTCAAACCAAGCAGTTTCTATAACATTTTTTTACAACATAAATGTTTATAAATAGAGAAATAAAAATAATCGATGTATTCAGTTAAATATAAATGTTACTTAGTTACTATTATTATTGTTATTATTATTAATATTATTATTTTGACGGATGCTTTGATCGTGGAGCTTTTATTGTTCTTCTGAACATCATCAACACAAACTTCAGATAGAAGTGAAGCGTTCGAATTTCTCCATATGTGTTTCACAGCTTGTCCTGTACACCTCGATGTTGATTGGTCCTTGTTAACTTTAAATTTGACATTCTTTACTTCTCTGTTTTGGTTGTGTCTTCCAATGGTTTGATTTTTGTTCCTATGTTTGTGCATCATTTTCCTGATTGATTGATAAATTGGATCGATTTCAATATGTTTGTTGATTGCTGATTGACTTGAGTGCCAGGTTTCTAAAAATTCTCTGGTAATTTGGAATTTCCTTTATTCAAGATTCCTACATTTTTCCAGTCAAATGAGTGTCCGTAGTTGTCCACGTATATTGATATAAGCGAGGAAATATCATGGCGTTTGACTGCTAATTGATGTTCATGTAGGCGAAGGTGAAGAGGGCGCCCGCTTTGTTCGATGTAGTGTTTTTCGCAGTTGGCGCAATTTGTTTTGTAGATGATATTTGATTTGTTATGTCTGATTTATTATTATTATTTGTACTTAGGTATGGACAGGCAATATGTAGCGAAATACTATTTTATCTCAATGTTATCAACGAAGAATATTCTTTTCAATAATTTGTCATCAAGTTCTACAATTATAAGTGCAAATTAATAATCTATAACATTGGCCAGATTTAAGGCAGAATACATCATTTGGAAATGGTAATATGTGAATCAAGGATTGTTGTTTATCATATGAAATCAAATCAAATAGTTAATGTTGGGACTGACATAATTTAATATGATATAATATAATATGGTGACGTAATGTGAGTAGTGATAATTTTTATGCCCCAAACTTATTATTATTATCTTTATCATTATTATTATTATTAATAATATACTTGACAACCCTTTTGAGAAATTTATTCAGCATTCAGCCTTATCTACTCTATCTGACGTAATTCATATTATTCTACGCATTGCGTACTTTCTGACATTTACTTCATTATTCTCTCTCTCTCTCACACCCCATGTTGACCATATTTATTCTAATCATTATTTGTCTCACCATTTCATTTCGCTTATAAACTGATTCAAGTTAACATGTTATATTAAACAGCCCCAACATTAACGAACTGAATTGATTCCATATAATAAACAACAATTCTCAATTCACACATTACAAATTCCAAATGATGTACTCTGCCTTAAATCTGGCCAATTTTATGGATTATTAATTTGGATTTATAATTGTAGAACCTGATGAGAAATTCATTAAAAAGAATATTCTTCATTCATATGAATTGTGTTCTAATATAATGGGAGTTGTTTCAGTGATTTATCTTAACGACTATATTTACCAGATATCATTGAACAAGTAGAAAATAAATGGCCATATTTAGAACATAAAAATAGATGTTTCTATTCAACGAAACCATTAGAAGGAATTTTTGATAAAAAAGATTCTTCTTCCTTATTTTGTTGATGAAAAATTCCCATTATATTAAAAACACAATTGTATGAACGAAGAATATTCTTTACAATGAATTTCTCATCAGGTTCTACAATTATAAATCCAGATTAATAGTCCATAAAATTGGCCAGATTTAAGGCAAAATACATCATCATTTGGAAATTGTAATATGTGAATCAGGATTGTTTGTTATTATAAATAAAATCGTTAATGTTGGGGCTGACTAATATGAAGTGTTAATTTGAATCAGTTTATAAGCGAAATGAAATTGTGAGATAAATAATGATCAGAATAAATATGGTCAACATGGGGTGTGTGTGTGACAGAGAGAGAATATTGTGATTACAAATCGGAAATCGCGTAATATGTAAAATAATTAGGTCAAATATAGTAGATTCAGGGGTGGATATTAAATAAATTCCTCAAAAAGGGGTTATCAAGTGTAAAGACAATAATAGTAATAATAATAATAATAATAATAATAATAGTAATAAGTTTGGGACATAAAATGAACATTAATCAGATTACGTCACCACATTATAAGATTGATTATTAGCTAGTTGGCCAGGGTAAAAGGAGTGGCTGAACATACTTCTTTTGGATACAAGCTCTGGCTTTTTGATCCGAATAGCAATTGCTTCAGCCGTCTGTAGGATTCGCAGTCTGACGGAATTAGGTGACTGCTGTTGACACGATAAACTATTGCAAAAGATTGCTCCATGTTGGCTGTATGTCCTGTTTGGACATAACATTTTTTTTCACAACATAAATGTTGATAAATAGGGAAATAAAATTGATTGATAAATTCAGTTAATTATAAATGTTACTTAGTTACTATTATTTTGTTTTTGTTTTTGTACTTAAGTATGAACAGGCAATATGTAGCGAAATACTGTTTTATCTCAATGTATTTAGTTAAATTTTATTTCAGTTGTATCAATGGAAGAAAAAAACAGTTGACAATTGAATTTAATCAACATAAAGAAGTGAACATGAATAGATTTACTATGTATCAAAGTAAATAAGTGAATGATTTGATAACATGATTCCATGTGAATAAATTTGGAACAATTAGATATGAGAATACATTTACATGAATAATCTTATTTGATACATTGATTTTCCTTGAATATTTTGCATAAAGATGATGAATGATTCAGGGATGATAAAAGAAAGCAGGTTAAGTGACTAAATCATCAAAAAATAAGCTGAAGATAATAGCAAAATGTGATACATGGAATAACATTTTAGTTACTTCTTGTGGAGGATCATAAGCAGTTTACCAGCATTCTAAAACCAAATCTGTCCTCTAATTTCCTTTCCAACTGTTTGTAATTCATTTTTATTCTCTTCAAGTCTGCCTCCAATTACTTATGCCTTGAGGATCTTAATTTATGTTTAATCTCGTGATGAAGCTTTATGGTTTTTGAAACGTACTTTTTACTCACCTCTACTGTATTTTCCTAATTCCCTCCTTATCTACAAGTTGGTTTTATCCTTTCCACAATAGGCTTTTACGGACGGCCAACGAATATTGAGTATCTTGAGTATATAATTGGTTATAAAAACCTGTACTTCATTGATGACGGTTATAGTAGTTCTCCAAGTTTCAGGTCGGTACTGTAGAATTGTTTTGACGTGAATTTAACATTCTGACTTTGATGTTGGCTTGGTGGCCGATGTTTTGAGTTGCCTATATTCTTGAGTTGTAGGAATGCTATCCTTGCTATGCAAATCTGTGCCTTCAAATCTGCATAAAAATCCATTGTTCATCGATGATGAAGTTCAAGTAATTAAAACGTTCCACATCTTCCAGAGCTTGATCATCAGGTGGGATTGGGTTGGTACTCTTTCTGTTATATTTTCGGATTCTACTGTTCCATTGCGAATGTTGAGGTTTACTACTGCAGTGGCTGTTACATCACTGGCTGTCTTCACCTGCATTTGTTGGTGTGTATGGAATAAAAGAACTAGGTTATCTGCGAAATCTAATTCGTCTGGTTGCATCTTAACTGTCCACAGTATTCCGTGCTTCGTCTGAGATGTGTTAGCCGACTGCCAGAAGAAAGAGAAAGGTGAGAATTATCAGCCTCGTCAGACACCGGTGTTCATTTGAAATGCATCTGACAGCTGTTTTCCATGCACAACATTGCAATGTAATCAATCGTACAAATTCCGGATGATGTTGATGATTTTCTCAGCTACTAACAGCATAGTGTCGAAGATGGTTCCAAAAGGTTCTCCTATCCGCACTGTCAAATGCCTTCACATAGTCAAGGATGTCGATGTATAGTGACGAATATCACTCAATTGATTGTTCAATGATGATCCGTAGTGTCCCGATTCGGTCCGTGGATGACCATTCCTTACGGAGTCCGGTCTGTTGATCTCGAAGCTGGACGTATAGGGAATCTCTCACATGGTCCTGACATTCCATGTACCTATTCAAATTATTGTTTTGGTTGTTAGAGTGGATGTCGAATTCATGACTTCTGAAGAACCTCGGCTTTCACCGTGAGGCCGCATAATTCTTTTAAACGAAGATCCTTCAACTTTCAGGGTTGAGTGTACATGGTTCAAGTGAGTTAATCTGGTTGGCGTTTTGTTAGGAAAGTTATTTTCCACGAGATGGAGTTGCTGACCTCATCCCAAACTCTCCTTCGTTATCCGGGTTTTAGGACCAGTGGTAACCATGGGATTCCTTTTGTGCCTTGCGCAGTTATCTCAAACAGTGCTCCAGAAAGAAATGATCGTCTTGGTGATTCGTTGAGCCTACTCATTTGTTCACAAAAAAAGAACTTAATGCATATGATCAGATATTACACGTAGACGGATATCAGAAATAAATTTCAGTAAATCAGTTCACTACTTGTAAGTAATAAAAACGAACTAAATAAATAATCTTCAAATCCAACTATGCGCTTTAGTGAAAATAGTTAAAAAGAAACTTAAGAATTTATGCCCAATAATTTAGCAAAAAATAACCAAAGATCAAACACAGATCATTATTAAAAGAAAACCAGAACGAAAAGAGTCACTATTATTAAAAATATCTGTCAAGATGAAGTAATTTTATGATGTACTGTTGTTTAAAATCAATAACAGAAACGAGAAAATGATCACAGAGATATTATCCAGCTAAAAATGAGCGCAAAGTGATCCTAGTCGAAATTAACAATTATGAACATAAATATGAGTTGCCTATTGAAATAACTCCAAATACCTTTCAATAATAAAATTTTAAGTTATTATTAAATTAGTCCTCTACTTTCATTTGGTATTGTTTGCTTGTATCTTCCCATTGTTGGCCTCGATATTGCTTTAAGTCACAGGTTTTATAAGCATAGATGGATGGTGTCCAGCAGTGGAATCTGGAACACGCGTTTTGGTCAATTTGATACTTTTCAGCTAGATGTACCTGGATCCTAGAGTTGATGTTAATCAGCTTACTAAAACTGTCTTAGTTTTACACCTAATGTAACTGTGATTTTTGGTGTGTCGTAAACTTGTATTTTGTACAGATAATCTTGTAATTTCACAAGCTTAGATAATATGAAAAAATGCAAGGTATATAACTAGTCTTCTTAGTGCTCTGACTGATAGATTTCTAAAGCGGTAGGAATTTTGCATTGTGTATATATATTAGCTACATTAGCCGACTCATTGTTAATAGACATAAATACCAATCCGTAGTATTATACTACTTTGAGATTAATCAATATGAATTCAAATCTATTATTTTTAGGTCCCACCACCAACCTGAAGTAGAAAATACAAACCATCACATTTCTACTTAATGGTCAAATATGATTGTAATCACTGTGAAACTAGGTTTTTCAGTCCAGTCTTCAACAGAGTCTTGGTTGAACACAGCAGTCATTTTCATACTTCATATTCTTAACTTTAGCCATTTAATTTGTTGACATTTGATTTACTGATGAATAAAATGAATTAAGACAATTAAAAAATGATTTGTTATTTGTATTTTAACAAAAACCTCGTTTCATGTTTTTTAAATCAATCTAACTTTTGGACAATGTTCTAATGAAACTCCTATATGATTGATTATCATTATCCGCAAACAATTATCATTATGGATATTATAGTTTTTCTCTGTTTGTGTGATAAAATCTAAACTTGATACATGTTTCCTATATTTTTTTCAATATTAGATAATGATTAGGCCTTTATTAAAACAAAAAAAATGTTCATTTTGTATTTGTAAAGTTAGTGAAGAAAAATCTCTAGATTCTGATGATGATGATGATGATGATGATGATGATGATGATGATGATGATGATGATGATGATGATGATGATGATGATGATGATGATGATGATGATGATGATGATGATGATGATGATGATGATGATGATGATGATGATGATGATGATGATGATGATGATGATGATGATGATGATGATGATGATGATGATGATGATGATGATGATGATGATGATGATGATGATGATGATGATGATGATGATGATGATGATGATGATGATGATGATGATGATGATGATGATGATGATGATGATGATGATGATGATGATGATGATGATGATGATGATGATGATGATGATGATGATGATGATGATGATGATGATGATGATGATGATGATGATGATGATGATGATGATGATGATGATGATGATGATGATGATGATGATGATGATGATGATGATGATGATGATGATGATGATGATGATGATGATGATGATGATGATGATGATGATGATGATGATGATGATGATGATGATGATGATGATGATGATGATGATGATGATGATGATGATGATGATGATGATGATGATGATGATGATGATGATGATGATGATGATGATGATGATGATGATGATGATGATGATGATGATGATGATGATGATGATGATGATGATGATGATGATGATGATGATGATGATGATGATGATGATGATGATGATGATGATGATGATGATGATGATGATGATGATGATGATGATGATGATGATGATGATGATGATGATGATGATGATGATGATGATGATGATGATGATGATGATGATGATGATGATGATGATGATGATGATGATGATGATGATGATGATGATGATGATGATGATGATGATGATGATGATGATGATGATGATGATGATGATGATGATGATGATGATGATGATGATGATGATGATGATGATGATGATGATGATGATGATGATGATGATGATGATGATGATGATGATGATGATGATGATGATGATGATGATGATGATGATGATGATGATGATGATGATGATGATGATGATGATGATGATGATGATGATGATGATGATGATGATGATGATGATGATGATGATGATGATGATGATGATGATGATGATGATGATGATGATGATGATGATGATGATGATGATGATGATGATGATGATGATGATGATGATGATGATGATGATGATGATGATGATGATGATGATGATGATGATGATGATGATGATGATGATGATGATGATGATGATGATGATGATGATGATGATGATGATGATGATGATGATGATGATGATGATGATGATGATGATGATGATGATGATGATGATGATGATGATGATGATGATGATGATGATGATGATGATGATGATGATGATGATGATGATGATGATGATGATGATGATGATGATGATGATGATGATGATGATGATGATGATGATGATGATGATGATGATGATGATGATGATGATGATGATGATGATGATGATGATGATGATGATGATGATGATGATGATGATGATGATGATGATGATGATGATGATGATGATGATGATGATGATGATGATGATGATGATGATGATGATGATGATGATGATGATGATGATGATGATGATGATGATGATGATGATGATGATGATGATGATGATGATGATGATGATGATGATGATGATGATGATGATGATGATGATGATGATGATGATGATGATGATGATGATGATGATGATGATGATGATGATGATGATGATGATGATGATGATGATGATGATGATGATGATGATGATGATGATGATGATGATGATGATGATGATGATGATTATGATACTTAATATAAGCGTATAAAATGAATCAATGCTATTCCATGTTATTTTAACATTCAAAAACATTTGCTTCAAATAAATTTCATTTACTCTTTGAAGAAATGTTTTATACTGTACGATGATACTTCTGAAATGCAATTTTCTACTCAATGGAATATTATGAACATATATATATGTATATGTAATTATCGGTCCTGCTTCCTTCCCAGCCCTGCCAATTTAGTCCAGAACAACAATCTCATCCTCTGAGATATGAATCATATATTTCAAACATGCTGTGCCTATTTACAGACCAAACAAACCACATCGTACCATAAAATAGATAATAATATTTGTACAAGATCTACCCAAAAGTGGCTATGAATGTGGGAAACTGTAATTAATAGACTGGATATTACTCAAGAACAGTAAATCGTGTAATACATAGTTTATATGTCAAAATAAACCTTGTAATAAGAGGAGTACAAATATACACAATCTAGCTACTGAATAAATAATAATACAATTGTCATAGCTTTACGCATTATGCAAAACCACACTCCTTCGATTTGTCATTGTTTATTGATAAACAGAACTATATTAGGGTAAATAATGTCGAAATCAACCTAGTTAATTTTGGAACAAGGAAATATATTCATTCTGAACAAGTTATTATTGTCATTTGTTAACTATGGCTGTTTTTTTAGTTGCCTACAAAGTGAGTGAATATATATTAGAGGGTTTTACTAATATTTAGCTAGCAAGAATATAGAGTACTGGTTTCAAATCAGAACTCAATAGTTAAATGATTTTATTCAGTTTGTGGAGATTATTAAGTTTTTTGATTGAGGTCATGAACCGATTGATGTTAGACTACCATTGAAAACCTGGAAGCACTGGACGACCGCTTCGTCCTAGTATGGGACTTCTCAGCAATGCGCATCCACGATCCCGCTTGTGGGATTCGAACCCAGGGCCTTCAGTCTAGCTTGCGAACGCTTAACCTCCAGACCACTGAGCTGGCTGGTATCCAACGGTGTTAATGTCTAACCTCAACCAATCCACGAAATTGCACCACCGTCCACCATCGTCTCCAGTGAGTCACTAACTCACAACAGACTCGGTTGAACTCCACTAGTCACTTCTTCTCATTAGAATTCCGAGAATTACCTCACGAATCTAGTCACTAATGAGTGCATAGTAGTTATCAGTATAGGGTTGGTAGAGATTATTATGTTTTTTTATTGAAATCATGAACCGATTGATGTTAGATCACCATTGAAAACCTGGAAGCACTGGACGGCCATTAAATTTAATGGATTATTGGGATTATGGAAGTGTTTCAACATGTTTTGTATTTTTGAACTAAATCATTTTCAATTGAAAAATCCATTTATCACAAATGAAGTATATATATATATATATATAGCGCGAGAGAGAAGAGACCAAAATACAAGCAATGGAATTAACTGGAACATGGAATAACATTAAACATTTACATACAGACTTTCATAAGAAATGGTATTGTGAAATTAAATTAATAGGTTTTGAAATATGATTAATTCATGATCGAAACTAAGCGTAACAATTTGATTATATTAAACATAGAGGATATAGTCAAGGTTTTATTGTATTAAAACTATATCTTCCAAGTTCTTAACTACCCGATACAAAAACTATTGATACTGAACATTCAAATGGAATCTAAAATTCTAGTTATTAAAAATGTACCAGTTTCAAGCGATATACTTAAACAGTCAAAATCATAAAACTAGTCTTAATAATTCCTTTTAGGAACAGATTTAATTATTTGTTAACTAATGACTGACTTCAAGATGGATTTCGGAAGTAAATTTATGAGTGATCATGTTAAAGCATGTCATAATTTTCTAAGGTACTTTATTCCTTCTACATTAGACCATCAAGAGTGATGAACTAATTAAAGTAGAAAATGTATGTACTAACCGGAACTTTCGTTTTCATCACATACTTTTATGATGTAGCTATTGTGTACATGTAAACGAGATTAGATGGTGGTTGGAGGTAGTCAACAGGAAACCCTGGACCCGGGTTTCGTGCTACTTGGCACTTGTCAGCAAGGTATACCTATAATCTTGAGGGAACTGGTGCTCCCTGGCGGATTCGATCGAGTGTCACGCAGCTTCACGGTCAGAGACGTTACCATTGAGCTATCCGAGCCGTGACTGACCTCCTGTAAGACTGAGATGTAATCACAATTGATTGATCACTGGGTGGTGATCAATGTCATGTGCGTCAAGTCCTTATTTAGTGCAGTGTCGAGTCACTAGACTTGTGGCCACATCGCAACATGGTTGACAGCATTCGATCTGCACTAAATAAGGACTTGACACACATGACATTGATCACCACCCAATGATCAGTCAATTGTGACATGTAAATGAATTAATAATGGAGATGTTATAGATAAAACGTTTTCTACTCTCTAATGATAATAATAGACTAAAATTTATTCAATGACATCATTATCAGTGTAAAGAATAAGGAAAAACTTCATAATAAATATAATTTTAGTTATGTCTTAATGAGTAGAAAACTTGTATTTCTGATGTTTCGTGACTTAGTGTAAACCACTTCTTCAGAGTAAATAAATAACCAAAGTAGATTAAATTGTATTATATACTCTCGATAAGTGGCCTACATTAGGTCAAGTAACATCAAAATATAGTTTTTCTACTCATTAAGATGTAATAAAAATATATTTATTTCATACATATAGTTCCCTTCATTATCTTAAACAGAGCAAGAACAAATATTGATGCAGAATAATATGAATTCATTTCATTTCGTTAGGTTCTCATGAACTGCTTATAACTTATACATAAGACTTAATTCTATCGGAATCTTCTCTACATCATGATACACATATTCATCCTAAATCACCCACTTATGTATAAGTTGTAAGTAGCTAATGAGAACCTAACAAAATAAAATGGATTCATATTATTCGACATTAATCTTTGTTCTTGCTTCCTTTAATATATTTATCATTCACTTTCTATCCAATCCTCAAATGATTTGAATCCATCAGGTTCAACCTTGACATCGATACCTATAAAGAAAAACTTAGTTGTTTCAATTTCATCAGTAAACTATTTCTAGTACAATGTTTCAAGGAGAAAATGATTAATTTATTCAATAGACTGTGGGTTCCGAATCATTTTTTAAAAATTACGTTCAGTAAACTAAGTTATAAAGTAGTTGAATAACCAAGTTTCTTCGTAAAAGTTTCTTTGATCTATAAGATTAATCTGAATTTAAAATCATAAATGTCCATTAGTTAATTTAACTATACAGAATTTGAAGAAAAAAGAGGATGTTAATAAGGTAATGAAACAGAGAAGAAAAAACACTTCATAATTTTAACCAGTCTACAACTTACACCTCAACAACAATCCTCATATGTATTGTTTTATTGAAAGAATTTTATACACACATAGTTTTCTTTATCATTTTAGAGAAAGAATCTTTATTCATGCTCACTTGAAAGGACTTTAATAGATTATAATTCGAACTTGTATTATTTGACTAATTATGAATTCATGAAAACCTTAACATATAATGACACTAGATAGTATTTGCTTTCTGTTTTTGGACAATATAAAAATGATCTTGTGCGCATTTTTCTCATAATTGTTTTCAGCATAATCAATAAATTCACTTAATATTGTTTTACTTGTATCTTCCCATTGTTATTTAAGACTGTAATTAATCAGTCTATTATTGGCATATATGCATACTTTGAGTACTGTCTTAATTCACAAGCATTATAAGCTTGGATATATGGTGGCTAGCAGTGAAATTCAGGACGCTCGTTTCATTCTATTAGGGACTCGTCAGTTGAATGTATCTGCATCTCAGAGTTGATATTCACTCTGGGACTGGAATCTAGTACCATTTGCTTTAAACGCCATCGCGTTATCCACTCAGCTACTGAGTCCTGATATCCAATTGCTTGCTCAATGGGGTGGATTTAAATTCACTTGGCGTTGTTTTGCTTGTATCTTCCTATTGTAGTTCAGTTAACTGGAATTAAGACCGTAGTAAACAGTTAAGAAGAAATATATTATATAATATGCTCTCTAAAAAGGATAAACACTTCAATCACTGTTAAATAATCGATAAGAAAGTAAAGATAATCATAATTTAGTAGCTGTAAACAACGAAATGGGTTATTATAATCATTGTCAATAGGTATTCTTTGAATCCTCCCAAAAGTAAAATAGAAGTGTGACTAGGTTTACTGAAAAAGAGGAATTTCCTGTTAAGATACTTTTCAGTTTACTGAAGTCACAACTACTGAACAGTTCATGCTAAATGGATGAGCGTTGGTTTTACCTCCCAGAGTAGTGAATGCTACTCACAAGGATGTTTGTAAGTAGTATGTAGCTGAACGTGGTATCAAAATTGCGATAATTCTGAACAGTTTCAGTGCATTAAAAGCACGGCATTAGTAGAACACTTGAAGAACAGGCAAGAAGACAGTTCCATTCGTAGAAAATATCAAATAAGTAAATGGTTGATTGAAGGCTAGGTACATGTATTACGTAAATACATTGTAACCTCGCAATAAACACATTCTTCCTATGGTGGAGAAGATTTGTAGCTCAGGTGGATGATTTTGAAGGAGTTTTGTTCTCTGAGAACAAAACAAACAAAAACCATTGTTCCTACTTACAGTCTTGTTTCACACTACTTTCCCACAATATATTTACTATTTTAATATTTAAATCACCTTCATAAAGAAGTCATGATTGACAATTCTAAGCATGAAAATGATATAAAAAATAATAATTTAAGGAAGCAGTTACACACGCATCGTAAAACGCGGAAATTCTCTTTTAAATAAATTTATTCAAACGATTTATGCTTTAAATGTTTTGAATCTGAAATTAGATATGATGAACAAAATGTGAATAGCTAAATAGTTTCTACTCTCCTTTGCGTAGCAACTTAGTAGTAGTAGTAGTAGTAGTAGTAGTAGTAGTAGTAGTAGTAGTAGTAGTAGTAGTAGTAGTAGTAGTAGTAGTAGTAGTCAAACTAACACTATCGTGTATTTACACTTGTATTTATAGCCCATAATGTTAAAAAGATTAAAAGTTTCATAAACTGTATCCTTCAATGTTATTTCAGCTTGAAACATTTTATCACAAAAGGTAGCTATATAGACAACTAATGTGGCCGGAAACTAACTAATCCGAAACATATAAATAATAATGTATTAAATACATGTGGGTAGTCAAGTTTAACCAACTAAAAACAGCATAAATATAGATATGAGACAGATTCATAAGCCCTATCGATCAGCCTATAAGGTTTACTTGAGTTATAAACTCAAAGTACATGTAAACAAAATGTTTACGATCATACAAGTACACTTTTGAGGAGAGAAAGTATAAACAAATGTACCACAAATAAATGTTTTACTGTTTACAATAAACGTTTCCTACATGAAATATGTGGCGAATATATTTAGGTTGTTTAATAATATATATACTGTATTAGAAATATTTTTTGTTTTTCATGCTTCTTCGGCTTCATTTCCATCTTGGTAACCATCAGGGAAATGTCAGCTTCTGGTTCTCTGTAGTGTAATCCGATGAGACCCATGTTGATTTGTGCATGCGTTTGCGGAGAAATATTGTGCTCCCTATAACCTTTCTGTTGAAAATCTGTCACCATTCTCGTTCGTTTCTTCCGGTCAGTCCATGTCTTCCGATGATATCTTCATGCCCGGTGTCGTCCATCTCGACTTTTGCGTTTAGGTCTCCCATCACGATGGTCAGGTCGTTTCCTGAGCATTTCGCTATGATCGATTGCAGTCTCTTATAAAACTGATTTTCATCGTCATCATTGCTATCATTGGTAGGAGCATAACATTCGATAACATTCATTATGATTACCTCCTTTGTTTTGAAGGATGCTTTGATGATCCTGGATCCATGAGATTTCCATCCTATAAGTGCTTTACGTGCTTCTTTGGACAGCATAAGTATAACTCCTCGTGTGTACGAAACATTTTCTTCTTCATGATCAGAGAACAACGGCGATTTTCCCGAATCTAACCATTTCCATCCAGCTCTAGTCCGAAAGGTTTCACATATTCCGAGCACTGCCAATTTGTGTCTCCTCATTTCCACAGCTATTTGACTGGTCGTTCCGGCCTCCCGCATTGTCAGGACATTCCATGCACCCATGTTAATTGTTCCTCTGGTGTTCAAGAGGGGCGTCAGACTCGTGACTTCTGAAGAATCTAGGCTTCACCATGAGGCATCATAATTTTCTAAAACGGAGATCTTTTATCTTCCAGGGCATAGTTTAAATGGTTTAAATGACTTTTTCAGTAAAGCGTTTTTTCCCAAGTTTGTTATCTACAGGACTGGGTTTCTGACCCCATGCCCAACCCTACTCCTTTACTCAAGATTGCGACCGACAGTACACTAGAACGATACAGGCGACCTATGCTCTCAACAGAAATAACAGGCTCAATCAAATATAGTACTTCAAAATATTGTCCAAACACCAGTTTTAAAAATAAGTCACCAGTGTGAATAGTGATACAATGCTACGAATTTATGAAAGATGAATTGTGCTACGAAATCCGTTGTCTATTCTGATTCACTGTAAATGTTGAATGTTACACATTTGAAGTATAGATTGTTACTTGAATGGTTGGAAATGAACATTGTAATAGACACCATTTGCTAATAAAATATGTTTCTTTTCGGACATCAAGTAGTCAGTTTGTTAGCTACGTGATAATTTCTTAGAAATACATCAAATAAAAGTGAATTATCCCACAAAGCAGTTGGGTGTGAGAGTAACAATTAGTAGTAATCATGTTGCATGTCGAAACGATAAAGTTAAACACTGTAAACGAGAATCATTTATCTATATATTTGTTTTAAAAGTTGTTATGATATAACGAAAAGCTTTGTTTAAACGAACTGTTCTTACGTATATGAATGTTCGAATTTTCCTGTTCCTGATACAAAGGACTGTGTTTTATTAGTCTCCAAATGTATAGCTGTATTCTAACTGGATTTTCTTGATATTTACTGTTAATTACAAGTTTTAGTAAGCAACTTAAACAAATTCAAATTCATTCACATAACTTAAAGTCCGTTGAATATGTCAGTAGCTATTTGGACTTAGTTGCTCAGAAGATAACATAATAGAGTTCAAAGGTAAAGATGCTTAGTTAGAGTTTCACCGTGAAAGTCAACACTGGAATTTAAATTGATTGAGATAACTAGTCTCTAAGAATACAAAACGTGCGTCCTGAATTTTAGTGGTAGTCGCAATACAACGTCAGTAAAACATAATTTTCGAATATTTAGCATTCTCCAAAATACTGTAAAGGTTTATTCATGTTATGCTCATATGATTTTGGGATGGTGAGGAAGAATTGCAGCTCAGATGAATGATTTTGGCGGAATTTTGTTCTTTGAACTGGACGGTTTGGTCATGAAGCTTTCATTGCTTTTCTGAACAGTATCAGCACAAACTTTGAGGAAAAATGAATTAATCAAATTTCTCGACTTATAACTATCAGCTTGTCCTGTCAACCATGATAATGATTAGTTATTGTTGATCTTTAACCCGTCATTATCTGCCTCTTTATTTTGATTTGATTCTTGGTCCTATAAATAAACCTATGATTTTCCTGACTGGTTAATAGATTCAGTGTGTTTGTCGGTTATTAATTGACCTGTATTATTAGCTTCTAAAAATTCCCTGATGTTCTTAGTGTTCTCTTTATTCAGGATCTAAACATTTTCCCAGTAGAATGTGTATCCACAATCGTCCATATGCATTGATATAAGCGTGATAAAAGTTTTAATAATAAAATGTCTTTTAATTGTCATCCTTAGTTGGTTAGTTGTTCAAATATACTTCAGAATAATTCTAAACGAATTGAAATCTAACAAAGTAACTAATAAACTTTTAATATAAATTATATAATGAAATTTTATTTACTTTCAATGTTAGAGGGGAACTATATATGTAACTTGATTATTAGTTCATTGTTGTCGCATTCATGAGATAAGACTTTAGGTTTTGTATGTTTCATCAATTCATTGAAATACAGTTAGAACTTAAATACATTAGAATCTACCCTGTCATTTGAATATCATTGAATAGATTATTAACATATGGTTCAATTGAATGCTAGTTTTACTTATTTGGACTTCATAATCTAACCTACGATCAATTTAGAGTAAATCTATAGGAATTAATGTACTAATACATAGTTTCTTTTTTATTTACTTTTGATATCAAATAAATCTATGTTTGTAAGTTATTTCCTTCCATTTGATTCATATTGTATATATCCTTGTGTTTGTTTATCAGTAAATTTTAGTTATTCGGTTGGATGATTAAATTAGTGTATGTCATTTCGAGTCATTCAAATTCTTATTCTTAATTCATTGATAAATTTAACATACTAGTCTATACAGATTAATAAATTATTATTATTTTTAAACGATAGATAGTTATGTCACTGTATTTTTCAAGACGTTCTTAAAGAGAAGTGAACTTACTGAAGTGAAATAAAAACATTTCTCCACAATTGACTGATCACTGGGTGTTAATCAATGTCATGTGTATTAGGTTCTTCTTAGCGTAGATAGAATGTTATCAACCAAGTTACAGTATGGCCACTAGTCTAGGTGACTCGACATTGCGTGCACTGTGTTGAGATAAGATGGTGGTTGGAGGTAGTCAACAGGAAATCCTGGACCCGGGTTTCGTGCTATTCGGCACTCATCATCAAAGTATGCTTGTAATCCTGGTGGAACTGGCGCTCCCTGATGGATGACATGGGATCGAATCTGTTAGAGAGCACCAGTTCCCTCAAGATTACAGGTATATCTTGATGACGAGTGTCAAATCTCACGAAACCCGGGTTCAAGATTTCCTGATGACTACCTCCAACCATTATCTTAAAAATATTTTGTATGCGATGAAAATGTCGATGTTTTATGAGTGTATACTGCTAACAATAATTCATGTAATAATGACCATATAATGAAGGTCATTTCGAGCTTTCGTTAATAGTTGTATGATTAGATTTTAATAAATTTTCAATTGGCTATTCAAAAAAAGGTTCATTTTAGCGGAATAATTGATTCTTGTTACTTTGTTAAGTTGTTTTTTTTAATTTTTAAATTGTACATTGGGTGTAATACAAAACTATTTGCATGACAAGCCTAATGGTATTATTCTTTTCACTGATATTTTCACTGTGAACGGATTTTATTGGTCAGAATTAAAAAGTAGAAAGTCGGAGGGATTTTCGTGTTATTTGATTATATCATAAGTTCTGTGTCAAACTAGTATTTTCAGTTGCCTATAACAGTTTTGGAAAAAGTGTTCTGTATAACGATATACATGTTTGTTAACATAATTAACGGAAACTAGAATGGAAATGTTGAATGTTATTTATCATGATATTATTAAATCACAATATTCTTTGATATGTATTACGTTATTTCTTTTAAGTAAACATTTTATTTGTGGGTGAAACACATGGATCGGCAAGACTATAATTTATGGACGAATTAATCATGTATAAAATAATAGGTCTCGGATTTTGGCGCGGAATTCACTCATCCATTTCGTTAAATAGAGTTTTGGCACTATAGCGGATGTCAGTTCGTGATGTAAGCCCTAAATCTAATTCCTAACCCTAACTATCAACTGTAAATCATAACTCTCATTCCTCACTCTGGTTTATAACCCTTAGTTGGTCCTAGTTATTAGCTGAACACTCTCAAGGTCACTTTAGCGTCGCTCAAAGGTCATTCATAAATTATAGTCTCACTATTTGTTGGTTAGTTCCATTATTATTATTATTATTATTATTATTATTATTATTATTATTATTATTATTAGCTTTATTCAACATTATATTTTTGGTACAACATAGAATTCTCAGCATAAAGTACTTCATTAAGTTTCCTTTTCTTATATCTTGATCGATTGTGACGATCAATTTTGAATGATGGCTAGTTAGATGTTAGGAGTTCGGTAATCCACATTTGATCAATGTTCATTCGTTTCAATGCATATTGCCAGCCACCATGATGTCGCTGATTGTACCTTTTTGTATCCCGTATAGCGAAAGGTTGTAAACTTTTCATAAACGCGCCTGAATAAATTGTGAGCACAATAGACATAATGATGTACTAAAACAAACAACAAAACAGATAACTTGATGAAATGCAAGTACGATACGAATTCATGATAAACTGAAAATAAATATATGGAAATGAATTGATGGTAAGTCATGTAGCACCGTATTACATAATGTCGTAACGTGTGTGACTGCAGGTTTTGATAAGCAGTGCTATATCGATCGATTACAGTGGACAGTGACACGTAAACACGTAGTGACGTCCCAGTGCCCTGATTGGCCCTGCTTCGTTGACTGTCCTAGCCAATTGAGTCAAGAACACAAGTCACAGCCTCTGAGTTATGAATCATTGTATTCCAGACATACTCTATTTATATACCAAACAAACAAACCACGTCGTACCATAAAATAGGAAACAACATTTACAAAATATTTAACAAGTGAAATGAACATCGACCAATAAGAAATGTACATTTAAGGTCCAAGGCCACCATAGACTTAACACGATAATTATTGGTATATTTTTCCGACTATCCTAACACATAACATTATCTCTTATAATTTTATGATTTTTGTTACTCTAACATTTTGAAACAATCTTATAATGTTGAGATTATGCATTTGTTTGATATATAACAGTCAATCAACGTTTTAAATAGTTTGTGCCCAAATCGTAGCAAAAATATGAAAATCAATAATTCTGTTCCTTCACTAGAGGCGAATTATTGGTAAAAGTCTGATATATATATAGTAAACGGAATACAACCATTAAGACATTAAATAAGAAGGATTAGTTTAGCGAAGAGTTCTCTTTTCCGTGAATTCATTTTCAAAGCTATACAATCGTATATATATATATATATATATATATATATTTATATATATATATATATATATATATATATATATATATATATATATATATATATATATACTTATTTTACAGGATGATAATAATACTGATAATAAACTTCTGTTAGACATGGTGACAGTGAGGTAAAGTACACAAAGGTATTAAAAAAACTTATTAGTCGTTTGAATGTTAATGGTTTAAGTATTCATCAAAAGATAGATAGGGAAATTATTATTGAGAAAGAATGGCTCAGTATGATAAGATGAAATGTTGAAGTGGATATTAAATGTAATCAGGAGGATCGTATAAACAGAAATAAACCAATCGGGGGGAGAAGATTTAAAAAGAAGATGGAAGGTGAAGCAGATGGCTGTAAAGGAAGAAGAGTATGAAGAAAGAAAGAAAAGAAAAAGAAATAGACTACAAGACATTAAGAACATGGTAGAAGAAGAGGTTGTACCAATCTCTTTTGCACACACAAATAAGCATATATATTTGCAATTGTGAAGCTTTGAAAATGAATTAGCCGAAAAGAGGACTCTTCGCTGAACTAATTCTTCATATTCAATATATATAGATCTATTAACAATAAACTGTTATAGTTCTTAGATAATACAAACAATAACGTCAAAATACACCGTTTTAATTCAGTTTTATAATTTCTCTATGTAAATTCTTGTTTTAACTCATTTTAATACTAGACAATTAAGTATATTTCAACAGTTAAGATCATGAGTCGGTTGAAGCTAGACCACCATGGAAAACCTGATATCTTCCTACTGTGGGACTCCTCACCAGTGTGAATCCACGACCCCGCCTCGCGGGACTTGGACCCAGGACCTATCAGTTTTGCGCCAGGCGCTTAACGAACTAGACCACTGAGCCGGCATCCAACAGGTGTTAATGTCTAACTTCAACTAATCCACGAAATTGTGCGACACATCCACCATTGACATCAGTGAGTTACTACCTCACAACTGACCCGGTTGAACTCCACTGGTCACTGCTTCTCACTAGTTTCAATTGACTCATGATCTCAACTGTTGAAATTACTACAATCTCCACAAAACCCCTTCTGATACTAATTAAGTATATACTAAATTCATTTATGATTACTATGAGGCTTGATTTTATTGATTTTAACATTCAATTGTGGTATAGCCAGATAGTTGATTTTTAAAAAAAAACAATCTGATACAACAAACATGTTAAGTGAGGTATAGGAACGTGTCTCTAATACCTAAGCAACAATAATTAATTATTTATATGGATATTATTTCAGCATGTGAAATTATGTAATCAAATAAAATCTCTAAAACACACATGAATAGTGTGTGACATATTTACTCGTTGTCATTAAGTGTATATCCTAACGCCTCATTAATTATAACAAAGTCAAGTAAATGTACTTTATTTCTATAATCACAATGATCGATAGAAAATTTGAGGTCAAAATATAAGAATTTGCATCAGTTCAAGACAGAATCTTTTGATGGTCTAAGTATAGATTAAAGTATGAGTACTTGATATGTAATAATGTTGGGATGTTTTATATTTTAAAAATTAAAATGTTTAGTATTCTAAGCTATAAAATGTGATAAGTTAGTATTGGTGGTGCTAAAGCTAATCTGCGTTATAATTATTTGTTTTGTGAAGCTTACTTACGCCTGTTACTCCCAATCGAGCATAGGCCACCAATCAGCATTCTCCAACACACTCTGTTATGGGCCTGCTTTTCTAAGTCTATTCAATTTTGTTCTTTCTTCTCATGTCTGTCTCCATTTCTGGACGAAATGTGTTCTTTGGTTTTCCTCTTCTCCTTTGGCCCTCAAGATTCCATGTGAAGGCTTACTTTGTGACGCAGTTTGGTGCTTTCCTTAATGTATGTTCTATCCACTTCCAGCACTTCTTGATTTCTTCCTCCACTGGAACCTGTTTTGTTCTCTTACACAGTACGTTGTTGCTAATAGTGTCCGGCCAACGGATCTGAAGTATTTTGCGTAGACAACTGTTAATAAACACCTGTATCTTCTGGATGATTGGTTTTGTAGTTCTCCAGATTTCCGCCCCATACAGCAGAACGGTTTTGACATTTATATTGAAAATCCTGACCTTGGTGTTGGTTGACAGTTGTTTTGAGTTCCAGATGTTCCTCAGTTGTAGATATGCTGCTCTTGCTTTGGTGATCCGCGCCTTCACATCTGCATCAGATTCACCCTGTTCATCAATGATCCTGCCCAAATACGTAAAGGTTTTTACATCTTCCACATCTTCTCTGTCAAGTGTGATTCGAATGTTGCATGTTGTGTTGTATCAGAGAATCTTGCTTTACCCTTTGTATATGTTGGGACCTACTGCTGTTGAGTCTGCTGCTACACTGGTCGTCTCTTTCTGCATTTATTGTTGCGTGTGCGATAGAAGGGCCAGATCATCTGCGAAGTCCAGATCGTCCAACTGCATCCTAGATGTCCATTATATCCCGTTCTTCCCTTCAGACGTTGACGTCTTCATAATCCAGTCGATCACCAGGAGAAAGAGAAAGGCTGAGAGTAAGCAACCTTGTCTAACACTGGTCTTAACTTCGAACGAGTCTGTGAGCTGTCCTCCATGCACGATTTGCAGTTTAATCCATCGTAGGAATTCCGTATGATATTGACTATCTTCTGAGGAACGCCGTAGTTTCTAAGAAGCCTCTATATTGTTGTCCAGTCCACGCTATGAAATGCTTTTTCGTAGTCAATGAAGCTGATGTAGAGTAATGAAGCGGTAAATTATTATTATTATGGACGGCTTTGTTCAATAATATAATTTTGATACAACATAGAATTCTCAACACAGAGTATTTCAACAAGTTTAATTTTCTTATTTCTTTACCGATCCTGACGATAAATATTGAGTGATTTCCAGTTAGATTGAAGCAATTCAGGAATCGACGTCTAAATGAAGTTCATTATTTTTAATATATATTGCTAGCCACAATTATGTCTCTGATTGTACTTTTTCGTAACCTGTATAGAGAAAGGTCGTAAACTTTTCAGAATCACACTTGGATAAGTTATCCAAATAACAGACGTAATGATGTGTTAAAGCAAACAGAAGAACAGACAACTTGTTGAAATATGTCGGTGGCAGGAACAGGTAGCCCAGATATTCAAGCATGCCACCAATTTAAATTGTGGATTTCTGTTCAAACTCATAATTACAATAGGGGCTTATTAATTTGTATCTACATTATATGAACATAATGCTCATTTAAGGACTTCTTCTCTGCTGATATTCACATTTGCTTTGAAAAATCATAGACTTTTATTGAAAAATAAGGTCATAATACCAAAACACCTATAATAATCCATTATCAATTGAGTTGGTTCACAGCACTGATCTTAACTCTGACTTATATATTTAAGGTATTGGTTTTTGAAGCATATATGTCCGCAAAGACTGGTCAGTAGCAATTGCGAGAGAAAAAAACAGTTACAAACTATAATAAATATCGTAGATACTGTATGGGTTAGTTGCTAAAATTATTCAATTACCTGATGACAAACGCTTCTCTGTTTAGTAGAAATTTATTATTTAAGTAAAAAAGACCATTTACGCGTGTGACTAACAAAATCAATGGGGGATAAATACCGAGGTTTTACTAAGGTATATATATATATATAACAAATATGTAGAAAATATATAACAGGTATTATTCAGTAATATTATGACCAAATTGGACCGTCATCGTTAAATTATGGGTAATGGAAAAGATGCACGCAATTCAGAAACCCTAATTGATCTGTTTGTTGTGATTTGATTGATCTTGTAGTTGTTTAGGTAAATTATGAAGGATTTAACGTATTGGACGATTGACTAACCAATAGTAGGTTGAATTTTCTACCTCATTCTAGACATTGTGTAATCGGTAGTCTAAACATGAAAATCAAAATAACTACAAGTTCTAACTAGTTTGAGTGTAAGATACTTACTAATTATACGAAAGAATTGTAATATCCTTGATTCTTGAAGTATAACACGAATTTATGACGATTTCAGTGAAATTTCAGTAAGATCAGAAAATTATAATTTATTCACTATAGCGACAATTAGTTATAAATTGTAATACCCTCAATATGGGGTTAAGTGGTAGAAACTGCTGACCACAATCTCAAGTGATATTTTAGGAAATAACAAAATTTAGTGGCTTACTAAGTAAAAAATGTAACCGTAACTTTACTATTCAAAGTAATATTTTAATTTCATGACAAACAAGCCTCACATATTTAGTTTTATTTCGATCTGCGATCTAACGTGGCTCAAAAAGGGTTGATCATTACAAACAGATCCTGTCATTTATTTTCCTCCGAAGGCTGTTTTTCTTAGCTAAACTAGTCTATGCTTCTCCGTTATCGATAATGTTGTTTTTAATTTGGTTTCTTCCTTACTTGTTATTTTACATAAGTTAAGTAACATTGAATTATGGAACAACCTATTTAGTTTTTGTTATATTTGAACTAAGTATCACCATCCCTGATCAATTAATATGTAAGTGGTAAACGATCTGAGACTTAATACAACATAGGACCACGTTGTGTTCAGCTTATATTATATTACTTTGTGTAACTGGAAGAAAAAATATCGATTGTGAACGTAAACAACTCTGATTTAATTTATTGTCTTTTGTCAAGTTTCGTAATTTATTTTGGTGGTCTGCATGAATAAAAACAAACTTTACACTTGATTTATTATTTTTTCGTGTTGATAAAAACTGTATTCAGTGTTCCATGCCCAGCGGTGAATGAATGACTTCAAACCTCTATGAAAGTCATATGATGTTTTAAAAAATAATAATAACTGAAACGCTTTATCTATGTTCATTTATTGGAATACATTTACAGTTTGACATCAATTACTTTATATTTATTGATAAAAAGGTTCTCTCAGATATACTTGATATATATAATAGATTCTCGAATTTCGATTAATACGTATTTACAAGCAAAGATGGATGATGGCTAGCAGTGGAGTTTAGGACGCGCGTTTCGTCCCGTTTGGGGCTCATCAGCTGGATGTATCTGCATCTCAGAGTTTATGTCCACTCCTGGACTCGAAACCACTACTGTTAGCTTCAAACATCATCGCGTTATTCACTTAGCTACTGAGTCCTGATAATCACTGGCTTGTGTACTGGGATGAAGTTTAATTTCATATTGTATTGTTTATTTAAATCTTCCCATTGTTGTTTAGAACTACAATTTATCAGTCTCTTATTGGCAATTCTGTATTCTGTACGGATTATCTTGATATTGCCTCAGGTCACAAGTATTATAAGCAAAGATGATGGTGGCTAAAACCTAACGCGCGTCCTAGATTCCACTGCTAGCGACCATACATCCAAGCTATAATGCTTGTAACTTAATGTAATATCGAGGCAATCTGCATAGGATGCACATATGTCAATAAGAGACTGATCACTTGTAGTTATAAAGATCAAAGGGAAGATCCAAATAAACAATACAAAGTGAATTACCATATGTTTATCTTCAAGCCAGTTATGCTCCAAATGATTTTGCTTTCCATAATATATATTGTAAATAATATATAGTGATGTATTTGTATTTCATTTTACGCTTGCGGTTATTTTTGTTACTGAAAAACCCGGAAAAAATCGACTACCCACAAAGATTTGTATGCTGTAGGTTCATTGCATTGAACATCGTGATATGTTGACAGCTTTTTCTGAGTCATCTGGGTATATAATGAATTATAATCAAAGAGATATAGGAGGCAATAATGATAATTTTACATGGATAAAAGAAGTAGGTTAAGTATTTCAGTAGACTACTAGCAGTTGTATTTTGTTGTTTACTCATAAAATCATGTAGATTTATATCTTCTGTGTAGTGAATAATAATTTGAAACACTTAATATCAGTGTGCAAACTGCCTACAACACTAAAGAAATCGTACAGTTTATGTTATATTTAAAAAGGATAGATAAACTAATAGTGAAAAACTGATGCAGTTAGCATGTAGTTTAAGAAAGATTTACATACCTAGATTCTTAATTTGGTCTATTGTACATGAAAACAAAATATAACTTGTTGATTTCAGTTATTTTCTTAAAGTTAGATATCGTCAGTGGAAAACGACGTGTTCGAATTATCTATTCAAGAAAGCTTTGTTTGTTTGAAGTATTATGGACTGAAATATATAAAGGCATTACAATACAGCATCTTCCGCAGCCACTGAAGTGATAGGTAATGTAATTCCAATTTTTTCAGACAAGCTTTAAAATGAACTTTAGTATAACAAAAGCACAAAATCGGTGAGCCAATTCTATGATAGATTCCTGTGTTTAGATCCAATAGCTATACGTATTTCTGAATTATAAAACCTCGATATCTGAGGGGAAAAAAGGAAAACAATGGACAGCTTGGAAGCAACTAGACGGTTTGAACTTCACATATGAGCTAGCCCAACTATCCCATACACATCAACAAATACAATTGAAGACAACCAGTGTAGCAGCAGCCTCTGAATCAGTAGACTTCAACATACACAAGGGAAGAGGCAAGATCCTCAAATACAACACGGATGACACAAACATGATCACATTTGATTAAGAAACAATGGAAAAGGTCGAAAATCTCACATACCATGTCAGCATTATCGGTGAACAAGTAAGATCTCATGCATACGTAAATGCAAGAACTGATAAAGAAAGAACAGCATTCCTACAACTGAAAAATGTATGGAACTCAAAATAACCGTCTTCAAGCCAATATCAAAATCACAATCTTCAATACAAACGTGAAAATTAAAAAGAAGAATATATTTGTAAAATCTCAGCGAATGAATTTTAAGTAAATCCAACGTTTCGCCTGGCAATCTGGTCCAAGCTTTTTCAAGGAAAATATAATCAAACAACAAAATTATCGAATATAAATAGGTACATGGTTCTACGGTTTACTGTACACTGAATAAGTCATCCAATCGACGTGAAGGATTTCTTTATAGATAGGTATTTGTATTAATGTGTAAGAGACATGTTTATATGAAAAATAATAAAGGTCAAACAAATAAAATAAAAGTTCATTTGAAAATAATGAAGGGGAAGAAATTGTCATGTTATCCTAGGCCATAGAATGACTTAAGGATTATAAGGTAAATTCAAGGTTATGACAAATTGTTTTGTATGTGTTATGGAACCAAAACGTGTTAAGATAACAGAATGTGTTTATACGCAAGTGATATGAGAAAAAATTTTCATTCAACTTAATATTGACTACGGTCTGTGTATATTAAGAAAACAAATCATTTTTATGTATGAAATGAATCAAAATGCTACAGCCTGCATTAAATGAAGATAAGTAAACAAAATAAATAAACGAGGAATGTATATGTAATTGAAGTGTGTTATTTTAAAAAATGTTCCAGTCAATTGTTTAACATATTCAGATAAGATAACGGATTTGAATCATTGAACGTATTATCTATCAATTAGTTACTATGGCATAAATATATCAAATGGCAAAAAGGAGATCAGGTTTACTTATTAATTATTAGTTGCCATGGTGCAGCTAGTTGTATTCCATCTCTCCTATTAATATTGTTTAAATTAGCCCATATATGTAAGGCTTCAGCTGTTAGGCGTTCTTTGTAAGAATTAAATCCTTTTTGAATGATTCTCGTGCCATTGAAATCAACTGTATGACCCGATTCAATTGAATGTAATGCTATCGCTGATCTGTTCTCAAGCTTTTTTACATCAATTGAGGATTTAGGAATATGCTTTAAGCACAGTTTGTGTTCTTTCACCCTCACATTCAGTTGTCTTGATGTTTCACCTACATACGTTGCATTACAATCATTACATTTGATTTCATAAACACAATTTTGTTGATCATCCTTGTGTATTGGATCTTTGATTCTTACTAGTTTTGATCTTAGAGTATTGTTTGTTCGAAAGAATACTCTTATATTTTGACGAATTAAAATCCTTCTGATGTCTTCTGAGATACCTTTACGATATGGGATCACTACTGTATTCATCCAATCTTGCTTAACTCTTTTCTTAAAAATATCATTCCGTTCTTCATTCTTAATTATTCTTTTAATAAAACCTTTCGGATAATTATTCATTAATAGAGTGGATACAACTAAATTCATTTCCATTTTTATATCATCTGGTTCAGTGACAAGTTTTTTGACTCTGGTGATCAAATTTTTGGCCACTGTGAAAATTGTTCTACTTTACAGAGCTGAAACTTAAAGTATCACCATATCCATCATCAAAAAGTACAAGCACGTGTAAACAAATGTCTACTCAAAATACTGAGTGTCCCTTGATCGAATACCATCAGCAACAACCTACGGTGGAAGAGAACAAATCAGCTTCCGTCTGAAGAGAAAATTAGGGAAAGACATTGAACTTGGATAGGACATACATTCAGAAAATCATAGTGCATCTTGAAGCAATCGCTAACTTGAAATCTTGAAAGTGAAATGAAAAGAAGAGGGCCAATGAACACACTAACTAAGTATGCGAATAAGATTACAAATAATGTAAATAACTGACTTTTGATGAATTCATAAATATTCATTGATTGAAAGATCCAAACTAAGTCGTAACATTTGGTGCAGATTATATAGTAGTTTCTTAATTGAAGCCAACCCGTTTAAATGAAACTTTTCAAATCTCCATATACACAGCAATATTAATTAATTATGACTGTAAATTGTGTTTTTACATTGTTTTTAGCTTACCCTAAAACATATATTTACTTTAAATGACAATTATTTTAAAGACTTCTAATTAGGAATATATATATATATATATATATATATATATATATATATGTATTTGCGCAAATCGATTACTTACTTACTTACGCCTGTTACTCCCCATGGAGAAGCATAGGCTCCCCACCAGCACTCTCTATCCAATTCTGTCCCGGGCAATCCTTTCCAGCTCCTCCCAGTTGTTATTCATCCTTTTCATATCTACTTCTATTTCCCGACGTAACGTGTTATTTGGCCTTCCTTTTCTCCGCTTCCCTTCAGGATTCCAAGTTAGCGTTTGTCTCATGATGCAGTTTGGCGATTTCCGTAATGAATGTTCTATCAACTTCGCCTTTAACTTTTCTACAGTTACTACCGGCCTCCAAATTCCCTTGTATGGCCGAGAGCGGAGTTTGCCTGCTCTCCCTGTCGAAATGCTCTCACATAGCCACGCGTATATAGCCTCTGCCAGGGAAGTCCTACTCACTGCATTCTAGTGACGGGGGTGTTGTTTACAAAAATGAGAGGACGAAAAGCGAATGTCCGGCGCATTAACCGGATTCCAAACCAATGGTGCACTTGGGCTCCAGTATCCAGAATGAACAAATGGCGTATGAACCAATTGTTGGTCACCGGCTTCCATGGGACTGCATCTCCTTACGTTGCTCCACTGCCTTGTGGATCAGACCCTCAGGTCAAAGGCTCGGGGAGTGGCCCCCTAAGAAAACCACCTGCTTCGGTTTGGGTACTCGGCAGTATCACAGTCCTCACACATATCGAATGAGATTTGTGTGGCGCCTAACAAATATTTAAACATTTGATCAAATTTTATGTCAAGATATATATATATATATATATATATATATATATATATATATATATATATATTAACTGAACATTTTCACATTTATCAAATGTCAATCATTTATCTCTATATATGGATAAGAATTTAATTTTAATAGAATATTCAATAGTCAACAGTTATAGGTTGTTTTAATTTTTTTATTATGTAGTTCCGTTTTAGTATGAAATCATTTGTTCGGTTGATTGATTTCAATGTATAGAAACAAAATTTCAATTATAACTTTTCCAAAAAAATTTTTCTCGTTAACTTTTATATTGTTAAACTTTTGTTTGTTTTTGGTTTATAATATAGACATGATACTTGGTGAATAACATTTCCGAGGGGGGGGAGAAAAACACTGAGTAGTAAACTTTTGTATTGTCCGTTTTTTTGTTTTGTTTTTTTGTTTTCAAGAAATTCAATATTGTTTCATATTAAGCAAGTTTCGCTGTAAATATATTTATACTTGACATATTTAGATTTATGTGAAATTTGTTTGTTATAATATTTGAACCTTTCACTTTGTAGTGTCGGTTACCATGTTAAGCATAAATAACTTTTTCCAACTTCTGGATAAATCAATTTATCCATTCTTATCAAGCTACATTTTGACCTTGTAAATTAATTCACTTATCAACCCTGACTGTTTCTTATATGAGTGTATGTGTGTGAATATCTTGTCATACTCATCATATGTCGGTAACTTATTTCTGTCTGACTGCAAATATCGATTCATGTTTGATGAAATAGAGTTGGTTCGCATGCCTTCTCCATTGCGTGTCATTTTGTCTCGTTTTGCTCTCTCTTCTTCGCCTCGTTCACTGCGATTCTGTAATTGTCTGTTCCGATTAACGGGTGTATACAAATATACGTACTTAAACATCCATTCTCGTATTTGACTTATTTAATTCCGTTATTCTTTAACGCGAGTTAAGTTGATAATTTTATACGAGGATTAAGAAAATGTATATTTCAATAACAATCAAGCAGATGATATATCTGGAGTCGAATAAAGAGCCACTAAAGCTTTTTAAAAACGAAAATAAATAGTTGAAATGAAATTCTAGAGTAGTTTTCATAAATTAAATACAACTTTCATATAAAGAATTCCATTTGTTATTAGGTAAAACATGAACGAAAAAACTATGATAAGGACATATATATTACCTTTTACTTAGCGGTACATATGTATTTACAAATATATAAATATTTATAATTAAATATATTGGTCATATTGGTCATCAGAATTCGTCAGATTAGACAGATGAAGCGTCCGTTACAACTGTGTGAACAATATATATATATATATATATATATATATATATATATATATATATATATATATATATATAATGACAATAAAATTTGATCAAATGTTTAAATACTTGTTAATCGATTGGAAGGGAGGGGTGGTATTGGCCTCGTGACTTCCGAAGAATCTCAGCTTTCATCCTTAAGCGTTATAATTCTTCCATCAACTCCCAGAGCACACTTTAAATGGTTGAATTTGTTAATTCTAGTCAGAGTTATTTTAGCAAGAATTTTTCTGTACGGGATGGAGATGACGACCCTATGCCCAACCATACTTCTTTACCCGGGCTTGGGACCGATAGTAACTGTAGAAAAGTTAAAGGCGAAGTGGATAGAACATTCATTACGGAAATCGCCAAACTGCATCATGAGACAAACGCTAACTTGGAATCCTGAAGGGAAGCGGAGAAAAGGAAGGCCAAATAACACGTTACGTCGGGAAATAGAAGTAAATATGAAAAGGATGAATAACAACTGGGAGGAGCTGGAAAGGATTGCCCGGGACAGAATTGGATGGAGAGTACTGGTGGGGAGCCTATGCTTCTCCATGGGGAGTAACAGGCGTAAGTAAGTAAGTAATCGATTTGCGCAAATACATATATATATATATATATATATATATATATATATATATATATATATATATATATATATTCCTAATTAGAAGTCTTTAAAATAATTGTCATTTAAAGTAAATATATGTTTTAGGGTAAGCTAAAAACAATGTAAAAACACAATTTACAGTCATAATTAATTAATATTGCTGTGTATATGGAGATTTGAAAAGTTTCATTTAAACGGGCTGGCTTCAATTAAGAAACTACTATATAATCTGCACCAAATGTTACGACTTAGTTTGGATCTTTCAATCAATGAATATTTATGAATTCATCAAAAGTCAGTTATTTACATTATTTGTAATCTTATTCGCATACTTAGTTAGTGTGTTCATTGGCCCTCTTCTTTTCATTTCACTTTCAAGATTTCAAGTTAGCGATTGCTTCAAGATGCACTATGATTTTCTGAATGTATGTCCTATCCAAGTTCAATGTCTTTCCCTAATTTTCTCTTCAGACGGAAGCTGATTTGTTCTCTTCCACCGTAGGTTGTTGCTGATGGTATTCGATCAAGGGACACTCAGTATTTTGAGTAGACATTTGTTTACAAGTGCTTGTACTTTTTGATGATGGATGTGGTAGTACTTTAAGTTTCAGCTCTGTAAAGTAGAACAATTTTCACGTTTGTATTGAAGATTGTGATTTTGATATTGGCTTGAAGACGGTTATTTTGAGTTCCATACATTTTTCAGTTGTAGGAATGCTGTTCTTTCTTTATCAGTTCTTGCATATACATATTTATTCATGTTGTTCTTGATTTACAATGCGTGAAGTTTAGAATTTTAGACTTCTGACTAAAGGAAGAAAAGCAAAAATTGTACATATCTCTGAATCAATCATCTATGAACACTGGCAGAGGATTGAACGTTGTTTATTCACGCATATTGTGATAAATTTATATTATAAATACATGTATGAATAATTAATCTGCAGAAATCACAATAACCAAACTTCAGTAATCTTTTGTTTTTATAAATATAATTTCGTTTCATATACGTTTGTTGTTTTTCTTATGAATGTCACTAATGCAAATAGAATTTCATTAAATTCATTTTGTAAACTGATTCCTCTGATAGACCATGGGACTCGTTGCATATGTCATTTGCCAATGTTTATATATATATATAGTGAACTCAGATTGAAAATACTACAAACAACTAATGAGCACATGTAGTGTCGATTACTATGTTAAGCCCATTCATCCATTCTTCTTGAGTCACATTATGACTTTGTTAATGATTTGCTTATCAACCTCAACTGTTTTCATGTAAAGTTATGTGTTTACATTGTTTATCCTACTCATCACATGTCTGTTGCTTATTTTTGTGTGACTATAAATATTGCAACACGCTTGATTAAATGGAGTTGGATCACACACCTTCTCCACCCCAAGTCATTTTACTTCGCTCACTTTTCTTCGCTACATTCCTCTGTTTGTTCAAACCAGTGAGTATAAAAAAATATTACTTGCTTACTTACGACTATTACCATTAATGGAGCATAGGCCGCCGGCACGTATTCTCCAGCCCACTATGTCCTGAGCATTCCTTTCTAGTTCTATTCAATTCTTGTTCAATCTTCTCACATTTTTGTCGCCATTTTTCGACGTAATGTGTTCTTTGATTTTCCTCTCCTCCTTTGGCTTTGAGGATTCCATGTGAAGGCTTGCCTTGTGACGCAGTTTGGTGCTTCCCTCAATATGTATCCTATCCACTTCCAGCACTTCTTCCTGATTTCTTCATTCACTGGAATCTGGTTTGTTCTCTCCCATAGTATATTGTTGCTGATAATATCTGACCAACGGATCCAAAGTATTTTACATAGACAACTGTTAATAAACACTTGTATCTTCTGGATGATTGCTTACGTAGTTCTTCAAGTTTCCGCCGCCATCCATTCTTATATTAGATTTATTTAATTCCGTTATTCATTAACTCTATTCAAGTCGATCATAATGTACGAGAATTTTCAAGATGTATATTTCGACAGTGATCATTCAATAATGATCATTTGTTCGATCTGACTGGAGTCAGATCACATGTCATTAAACACTTTATTTATTCGAAATTGAGATTTTATTCACGAAACCATTTGTTTTAAATCGTAGATTTCTTTCATATGAAAAGATATTTATATACAAATTGATTTTAATAATAACTATTGATGGTCACAATTGACTTTTGTCTGTTTCTTCACTTCTCATATAATTGACCATAATGTTTTTATACATAGTGATTAAAACACACACACATTATTTTTCTCTCTAAAGCAAACGTTACTAAAATCTTATTTGATAAATTCTTTCAATCACTAAAATTTGAAAAGAAGTAAGATTGAAAATATTGAATTCAAAAGAAATTTGGACAGATTTCAGCCTGAATTTATGGTTTTGCTTGAAAGATATTTTAATAATCATTATATTTGAAATAATTTCAGCGATTGAAATTTACATAATAACTCCAACCTTTTGTCCAGTAAACTTGTGTGAACTTCTTTTTGATTATTAACCTGAAGAAGTCCAGACAAGTTAACTGGACGAAATGTTGGAATGATTTAAATTTCAATCGCTGAGATTATTTCAAATATAATTTTTCACATATAATGATTTCTCTATACTCGATGCCCAAATTCTGTCAAACTATTCGTTCTAATCTTGACAAATATTCGTATATATTTCAATGATTTTTTTCAAATATAAATAGTTTAAGTGAATGAGCGAAAAACGAATTATTGAAAACTATCATTTTATCTTCACTTTGTGTTGTTTACTTGTATCTTCCCATTGTTATTTTAGGATTGTTGTTAGCATATGTGTATCCCGTGCGGATTGCCTCTATATTGCCTGAAGTCACAAGTAGGACGAAACATGCGTTCTGGATTTTACTGCTAGCCAGTATACATCTTTGCTTATAAAGCTTGTGATTTCAGGCAACATCAAGGCAGTCCGCATAGGATGCATATATGCCAATAAGAGACTGATCAATTACAGTTCTAAATAACAATTGGAAGAGGCAAGTAAACAACACCAAGTGAATTTAAACTTCCCCCCATTGCACAAGCAGGTGGCTATCAGGAATCAGTAGGTGAGTGGAAAGCGCAATGGCGTTTGGAGCGAACGGTACTGTGTTCGAGTTTCAGGATGAACATCAACCCTGAGATGCAGATACATGAAGCTGACGAGCCTCCAATAGAGCGAAACGCGCGTCCTGGATTCCACTGTTAGCCACTATCCATGTTTGCTAATGGTTTATCATTGTAATATAGGTCCTAGGATCGAATCTCGCAAGGTGGGACCATGGATGCACACTGCTAAGGAGTCCCACAATAGGACGGACTGGCTGTCCAGTTCTTCCAGGTTTACCATGGTAGTCTAGTTTCAGTTGACTCATGATTTCAACCCCTGAAATCAATATATATGTGACAGGAAAATTAAACCATATTGAAGTCGTTTAATTACGTAAGAAATGAATTTTTAAGATTAATTTTAATGAAGTGAAAAACTTTTTTAAAAAAAACTAACATCAACATATGTGAACTGAATGTAGTTTGAAGAAAGTTTTTGAGTATTATTATTAAAGTCCTTCAATGTGACCTTGTAAGTTACCTACCATTTACTGTTCAGAAGCCCCATATGGCTTTGGTTTAGATACATATAATTATTTATCATGTGAAATTTCGAATTAACAGGTGCGAAGTTTGAAAACTTCGTAAAGACTATTCGTAAATAGATGCATTCGAAACACTATAAACTTTACTTATTTGATACAAGGAACTAAGTTGAAGGAGGAACTTTCTTGTATTAGATGTCAAAACAGTATGTTCATGGAAATACGTTTCACTAATGCATAATGCTAAAGTAGAACTGAAGCTAAAAATTGGTCTGCTTTGGATTCCTGCTAATTCTGAGATGAAAGTTTCTTGAACAAATAATTCCCAGCTGGTTAAGTGGGACCAATAAACTAACCTTACAATGTATTGTGTTTTAATAACATTCTTCTAAACAAAAGAAGTTATGGCTACGAAATGTTTGCTAATGATACAGTTATAGTGTGATTTAACCTATACAATATGATCGGTCATCGTTAAAATATTTGATTTGGTCACGCAATTCGTAAGAGCAAGTCTCATAAATCTTCCTGACTAATGAATTATACATGTGGTAATAATGATACTGATGGAAAAATACACATGAGGACATTCAGGATTATTAACAGCAAATCCTTCACTAGCCTTCGACAACAAAATATTAAAAAAGTATAATCATAGCTATTTACTAAAATTCTTTTCAAGATAGTTCAACCTGTTTATGATTTTTCAGATGGTGTCCGAGAAGCGGAGTTTACCGCAAATGTGAAACGAAACAGTATGAAAAGTTTCTCGGAAATAGGAATCATTTGTGTTTATAAACTCATGTGAATGGATGGCATTATCGACAAAGTCCTCAGAGGATGCATGTATGTCAAAAGCAATTGATCAATTGCAGTCCTGAATATCAGTGGAAAGATCCAAACAACCAATATATAGAAATTAAAGTTCACCCCGTGACATAAGTCAGTGGCTATATGGACTCAGTAACTAAGTGGACAGTGCGATGGTGTTTAAATTAAAACCTACTAGGTTCACGTCTCAGACTGAACATAAACTCTGGAGTACAGGTAACTCCATCCTTCCATCACAAATAAGGCAAAACGCACTTCCTAGTTTCTATTGATAAACGTCATCACCAATTTGGATGTTTTGACGTCACAGTTATGTATTTGACCTTGTTAAAGTATTTTTCAGTTTGTACTATTATTTTCATTTTTAATAAGCAAAATAATTAACATTTCTTTGATTGTAGACCAAGATTAAATTTATTCATCAAATGTAAACTGCTTCGGTTTGAAGGAATAATAGGAATTGAAGAGGGAGGTTGATTATGAATACAGAGGTCTTGAGTGTTGTTAGAGGTATGAGGGCGGTTATCACTTCCCGGTTGCCCACACTATGGGACGGTCCTTCTGGAGGTACCTGAAAATGACATCGAATTAGAAGTGATCTTAGTGACCTGAGAGCGTGCCGCAGTGCACAAGGACAACTGCTTGGGGTCGGTCACACACCACCTTTCTATGAGTAATTTTCGTATTAGCTCAGTACTTGTTGAGACTTTACCGCCGGAGACGGATATCCGTGGGATAAAACGAGGTGTGCATATTTTAGGGTCGACCTTTTCTAACCTCACCTCTCCTTGTGGGAAGGCAGCATCGCTGTCATGCTGGTTGTCTGAAGGAAACACCTTACTGCCATCACACCTCTGTACAATCAGCAGTACGACTTCGCCATTGGACCCTGGGTTTGCTGCTTTTAGTCTTACCGCTCCCCAATCAACCTGTCTGTCATGGTAGGACCTTGAGGAACGGTTGTTCCAGCCAGAATATCTCGATTGATTCATCACGAGAGGCAAGCCTGACAACCACGTCAAGGTAGCAACAACGGTCTTTGTTTCTTTTATATATTACCACCTCTGAATTAACTGCTTTTATGAATCCGGTGTCCATCTTGTTGTGTTAATGACGTATGGCAAATTTGGCCGATGCATATATGTGCTTGGTTCTACGTTGTAGCTGACTGACTGACTGCTTCGATTTGGGCACTCAGAAAGTATCTCAGCCCTCATATAAATCGAATGATTTATGTGGCGCATATCTATTTGGTGCGTTCTTGTACCTATTTTTAAGAGTTGAAATAAATAAACTATTAATTACATACAGGAATGCATAAGTAAACATTCATTCTTCTTCACATTATGAAATTTTTACATTATTAACATCTTACTGATTGCAATATTCCTATCTAATCAAAATCAGCATATGAATATGATTGGATACGCTTATAATGTTGATTATATTGTCAAGCATTATATATACATAGATATATATTCCCGATAATTGCCAACTTTTTAATTACCCTGAAGACATCTAGACCCCATTGCTGAATGAAAGACTGGAAATAATATAAATTTCAATCGTTGAGATTATTTCAAGTTTAATTCCATTTGCAAATAGTATCTTATTTCTATCCAGAGCCTAATTTCTGTCAATTTCTTCAAATATTGACAAGATTATTCATTCGTTGATAAAGAAGTAAAACATACTATTCTGAATATTTATCATAAGAAAACATATCAAGGTTTAAATTAAGTACAGAAATGACAATAATAATTACTTAGATTCATTTATGTGAATAGATAAAAACCTTCAGATTTACTTGAATAACACGAGCTATGAGCTGGAAAATAATTTGAATATACAGATATGAAAATTCAAAAAAATGTTCTGTAAGCAAAGATGGATAGTGGCTAGCAGTGGAATCCTATTTGAGTAATGAAACTTCATCAGTTGAGATGACTGGGACACGTGTTACGTATGCTCAACGACCGACTGCCTCGACGTGCGATATTTTATGGTGTAGGAGTAGGTTGGAAGAAATCTAGGGGCGTCCAGACCAAAACATGGCACAAGTTCATGAAGTCACTGACAAGTGGACTGAGCCATGTTGGTAGGTGTAGACTACCTTGTTGGGTACCGTGAGATGAAAGTAACCGATGGTTAGAGACCCTGAATGACATGGCTCAAAATCGTTTGCAATGGCGCAGGTGCATCCACTCTTTGTGTTCTCCCAAATTCTAATCTTCTGAATTCTTCGTGTCCCTTTCTTTTTTCTCTTTCCAAATTTATTTCACTGTATCATACTCCTTGAATAACATGTTCAAAGCCTAATGTTTCCGATTACTGCTTATACTTTTACTACCTCTACCACTACGGGAATTGAATCGACCACTGCATCTCTGTGCTAATGTGGTGTGGCAACTCGAACTGATGTACGTACGAAATTCTACGTTGTTACTGACTGACTGACTGAATGTATACAAGCTATTTCATTCTACTTTTGACAGAAAATTATTTTAAATTTTAGACAGATTACTGATAACGTACACATTAGACGATATCTTTCAATCTCGTGTCACAAGGGTTAAACTGAAATGTTTATTCGTTATTTACTAATGATGAAATTAGTTTTGATCACTAAACTATCGATAAATTTTCTTTTATTTGATAGAGTTCTTTACAAGTTGCCAAAATATGTTTTATAGAGATAGTTTACGAGAATTCAGGAAAACATATGGTCTATTGAGATGTAAGGTTTTGGTTGGAGGTAGTCGACAGCAAACCCTGAATTTATGTTTCCTGCTATTTGGAACTTGTTAGCAAGATGTACCTGTAATTTTGAAGGAATCGATGTTCCATAACAGGTTTGATATCGTGTTTCATAAAAAACATCTTCATTCGGTCAATCAACATTATTTAATGAATAAATAAACAATACAAAGTCTGAAACTGCATATCAAAATATGAACGATTAAAGAAATCCTAGAAAAAATAGTCCAAGTTAAGTGGAATATGAGAAATAGTGCACATAATAGAGATAATGATATATTTATCAGAAGGAGTTTGTGGAGATCTTAGAAATTTCACAGATTGAAATCATAAGTCAATATAAGCTAGACCACCATGGAAAACCTGGAAGCACTGGACGGCCGTCTAGCTTCAACTGACTCATGATTTCAATCTGTGAAATGATATATTTGTAAAATCCTAATAAGTAGAAAATTGAAGTTTTAACGTTACGCAACCTAGTATTTCGTTGTTTATTCATAGAAAGCAATACAAAACAATCAAAATCAAAATAGGTCTAATCATATTAATATCATATTATTTAGGTCAAGGTAACTTTATATAAAACGTAAGTCTATGCATTTATATAAATATTAATGAATCCATAAAATATAATATTTGTAATATGGTATAGTAGAGTTAGTTACCTTCATAATAAATAACTTTGACACTTCACTCATTAGTAAACAACAAGTAGGTAAGAATACACCCTGAATGAAATAATAAACAATTAAAATGTTTTCATTCGTCTTCTTTTATCTGAATCCTTAGTTGTTTTTTTTTTCCATTGTATCTCCTTATGTGAAAAATTGTCTTACGGTTACTATGTTTAGGTTTTGTTTTAATGTTTGTTTGTGTGTTCTGTTTCGGGAAAACTTACTGGTAATCTAATTATTTGGTAAATGTGAATTATACATGCAGTTTTTTAATAATAATGATACACATGTCCATGTTATATCCCGACGATAATTATGAATGGCAACTCTTGAGAACTATTTATGGACAAATACGATACATACATTTTAATTGTATAATTGTTAAGTAGCTAAACTATGCATATTCATGTTTCTCTTATTATAAGCTTTATTTTGACCTATAGACTATTATCGTACGAATTACCATTTTTGAGTTATACCTAGTCTATTAATTACAGTGTTTTATGTACACAGACACTTTCGGCTAGATCTTATTACTTACTTACTTACTTACGCCTGTTACTCCCAATGGAGCATAGGCCGCTGACCAGCATTCTCCAACCCACTCTGTCCTGGGCCTTCTTTTCTAGTTCCATCCAATTCTTGTTCATTTTTCTCATGTCTATCTCCATTTCTCGGCGTAATGTGTTCTTTGGTCTTCCTCTTTTCCTTTGACCTTCAGGATTCCATGTGAGGGCTTGTCTTGTGACGCAGTTGGGTGCTTTCCTCAATGTGTGTCCTATCCACTTCCAGCGCTTCTTCCTGATTTCTTCCTCCACTGGGATCTGGTTTGTTCTCTCCCACAGTACGTTGTTGCTAATAGTGTCCGGCCAATGGATCTGAAGTATTTTGCGTAGACAACTGTTAATAAACACCTGTATTTTCTGGATGATGGCTTTTGTAGTTCTCCAGGTTTCTGCCCCATACAGTAGAACTGTCTTGACATTTGTATTGAAAATCCTGACCTTGGTGTTGGTTGACAGTTGCTTTGAGTTCCAGATGTTCCTCAGTTGTAAATATGCTGCTCTTGCTTTGCCGATCCGCGCCTTCACATCTGCATCAGATCCACCCTGTTCATCAATGATGCTGCCCAAATATGTAAAGGTTTTTACATCTTCCAAATCTTCTCCGTCAATTGTGATTGGATTGGTGCATGCTGTGTTGTATCGGAGAATCCTGCTTTTCCCTTTGTGTATATTGAGACCTACTGCTGCTGAGGCTGCTGCCACACTGTTTGTCTTCTCCTGCATCTGTTGTTGCGTTTGGGATAGAAGGGCCAGATCGTCTGCGAAGTCTAGATCATCCAACTGCATCTTAGATGTCCATTGTATCCCGCGCTTCCCTTCAGACGTTGACGTCTTCATGATCCAGTCGATCACCAGGAGAAAGAGAAAGGGTGAGAGTAAGCAACCTTGCCTAACACCGGTCTTCACTTCGAACGACTTTGTCAACTGTCCTCCATGCACAATTTTGCAGTGTAATCCATCATATGAATTCTGTATGATATTGACTATCTTCTGAGGCACGCCGTAGTGTCGAAGAAGTTTCCATAGTGTTGTTCTGTCCACGCTATCAAATGCCTTTTCGTAGTCAATGAAGTTGATGTAGAGTGATGAATTCCATTCAATTGATTGTTCCACAATGATCCGTAGAGTTGCGATTTGGTCTGTACACGATCTATCCTTACGGAATCCTGCCTGTTGGTCACGAAGTTGGGCGTCTACGCAGTCCTTCATCCTGTTTAACAATACCCTGTTGAAGACTTTTCCCGGTATTGAGAGAAGAGTGATGCCCCTGTAGTTATCACACTTGCTGAGATCGCCTTTCTTCGGTATTTTGATCAGAAGTCCTTCTTTCCAGTCTGTTGGTACTTGTTCCTCATCCCAAATCTTATTGAAGAGAATGTGGAGTATCCTTGCAGTTGCCGCTACGTCTGCTTTTAGTGCCTCTGCTGGAATGTTGTCCGGTCCTGCTGCTTTGCCACTCTTGATTTGTCTGATGGCCATGCTGATTTCTTCAATTGTTGGTGGGCCAACATTGATTGGGAGGTCCGTGGGTGCTGCTTCGATGTTGGGTGGGTTCAGTGGAGCTGGTCGATTCAAGAGTTCTTTGAAGTGTTCTACCCACCTGTTTTGTTGCTCTTCAATGTTGGTGATTACCTTGCCTTCCTTGCTTTTCACTGGTCGTTCTGGTTTGCGGCGATTTCCAGAGAGTTTCTTTGTCGTGTCATACAATTGTCTCATGTTTCCTTCTCTTGCAGCCTTTTCCGCCGTCGTTGCTAAATCTTCCACATATTTACGTTTGTCGGTTCTGATGCTCCTCTTCACTTGTTTGTTTATTTCCGTGTATTCAGCTTGTGCCTTGGCTTTTTCTGCTCTTGTTCGGCTGGTATTGATCGCTGCCTTCTTGTTCCTTCTTTCTTGAATCTTATCCAGTGTATCAACAGTGATCCATTCTTTGTGGTGGTGCTTCTTGTGACCCAGGACCTCATGACATGTTGAAGTGATTGCCTCTTTGATCCCCTTCCAGTTGCTCTCCACAGTAGTTCCTTCTCCATTGAGTAGATCATGAAAGGCCTGGAACTTGTTGCTGAGGACTATCTTGAATTTGTTGAGTTTGTTAGTATCCTGGAGAAAGGCCGTATTGAACTTTTGTGATACTGTCTGCCCCGTTGTCCAGTGCTTCTTGAGTTTCAATTTCATCTTGGCGACCAGTAAGTGATGATCTGATGCTATATCAGCTCCTCTCTTGGTTCTCACGTCCTCTATAGTCCTCCTGAACGTTTTGTTGATGCAAATATGGTCGATTTGGTTTTGTGTTGTGTGATCCGGTGAAGTCCATGTGGTTTTGTGTATGCGTTTATGTGGGAATATGGTGCCGCCGGCTAGATCTTATACAAATGTTATTTTCTATCTTATGGTACGATATGATCTGTTTGGTTTGTATACAAACCCAGTATGTTTGATGTACATGATTCATATTACAGAGGTTGAGATTGGTGTTCTGAACTTAACGAGCAGGGCAAGGCTAGAAGGACCGATAAGAACATTGGACTGTTCTTACGGGTCCGGTCGATAAATCACTGTTTTCTACTTGAAGGTATCATTACATTATATACATTGATAGGAGCGCAAGGCCACAAGTTATGACAAAAACACAGTCCTAAATACCAAAAACAGGAAAATTCAAACATTTATATACGTAAGAACAGTTCGTTTAAACACCGCTTTTCGTTATGTCATAACAACTTTTAAAACAAATATATAGATAAATGATTCACGTTTACAGTGTTTAACTTTATCGTTTCGACATGCAACATGATTACTACTAATTGTTATTCTCACACCCAACTGCTTTGTGGAATAATTCACTTTTATTTGATGTATTTCTAAGCAATTATCACGTAGCTAACAAACTGACTACTTGATGTCCGAAAAGAAACATATTTTATTAGCAAATGGTGTCTATTACAATGTTCATTTTCAACCATTCAAGTAACAATCTATACTTCAAATGTGTAACATTCAACATTTACAGTGAATCAGAATAGACAACGGATTTCGTAGCACAATTCATCTTTTCATAAATTCGTAGCATTGTATCACTATTCACACTGGTGACTTATTTTTAAAACTGGTGTTTGGATAATATTTTGAAGTACTATATTTGATTGAGCCTGTTATTTCTGTTGAGAGCATAGGTCGCCTGTATCGTTCTAGTGTACTGCCTGTCACAATCTTGAGTAAAGGAGTAGGGTTGGGCATGGGTCAGCAACCCCACAAGGCCACAAGTTATAACAGTTCGGAAATGAAGCAAGTTCATTTTAAACAATATGATATAAATGTTTACCATACCAATAATTTTAAAATAAGTAATATGGATTTTAAAATGTGGTTTATGCATGAAATATGCTTAAGGTATATTAACAGTAAAATCATTATTAATGCTTTTTATAATCATGGAATTCAAGTACATTTATGGATGAGCTTGTAACTTGTCTCAAAATATATTTAACCACTGACCTATACTTTTGGTAAACCATTATTTTGGAGTATTACAAAGAGTCCTATTTAAGACGATGCCGATAGGACGGTGTGATTAACACAAATGATCCTAATAAATCTCATTAGATTACTGTCAGATTTAAATTATTACCAACTCCATAGCTTAATTTAGTGGAGATTTTGGGTGTACATTACAAATATTATTTATATTAGCGTTAATATTTTTATCGCTATTCAGAAAAGAAGTTGATCTTTTTAATAACTTCATTTTTTTCGGATTATTCATAAAAAAATGAATTATTTACTTGCTTATTTACATTGCCACAACATTGGTTACTCCTAAGTAGTTGTTCATCGCGAATTTATTGGCCCTACAAATGATCAGTTGTAGCCTGTTTGCTTTCAGTGATAATATCTGTTGAATGTGACTTTGGGAGATCGAGATTAAAATCGAATGAGTAATATAACTTTTTCCTAAAACATTTCAGCTGCGCTATGTTGGTAAGTGCTAATTAATACGAAAATCAAGTCTTCAACCTTCTAGAGAATGGCTTTGGCCAGCTAACCTAAGACTGTTTCCTATAGGGGTAATCATAACATAAACAACTTGAACGAAGTAAGTCCTAATTTAAAGAAAAATAATTTCAGTCGGATTCATGTACATTATCAAACACGGCGAAAAACCAAACACAAAATGAGAAATGAATAACAATCTCTAGTCAATCTTTGACCATTTTAACAATTGGTAAATATCTATGCAATTCAGGTAATATAGTTTAGTAGATGAGAACAAGTGTATACACTACAAGTAATCAAGGTTCAAGATGAAACAAAATAGATTTGCAGTGTATAAGTAAATGTGGAAGAATATTTAAAAAAAATGGAAAAAACCATACGTCGGTTTAATTAATTATTATTTAAAAATATGAAAACTCTAGAAGAAAAAACTGAAAATTCAAAAAAAAGACGAAGCAACTGAAGTGTATTTTGTTATGTTAAACAAATCCTATTTCTGTGACATGTTCTTTCTTGATAAAATAAAATTTCTGTCGCTTAGGGGAGGGGGTGACAAATGAACTTGTCAACATTTTTTAACTTCGTGAAGTAGATTCATCAAGTTCACAAAATTTTCACAAGCAGAAATAATCGATTAAACCAAATAGTACTTAAATACTAATGATGGAATCATGTCGTTTCCATGGAAATTGATTGTTTATGAATTCTGAATCACTATTTATACTGACATATATTTTACTTGATGAAAAATGTTTAAATGTAATTCATGAGACCATATAGATTCATTTAACATGCAATACAGTAAAACTCTTTGATTGGAAATAAGTGAGTTTAAGTTAACGATGAATTACATTTATTCTGGTTAGCGTTTTTTGGAAAGGTTGAATGCTACGAGGTAGGGTTGCTGACCCCTCCTCCTTTACTCAGGCTTGGGACCGGTAGTAGCCCTAGAAGAGTTACAGGTGGAGTTATTATATACATTAGTTACTATTATTATTGTTTATAACATAAAATGGAGAAATAATTCTGGTAAGCGGTAAAACTTGGAATCATAATTAAAATATGATTTTAATGGTTGAGATTATCAGTCAATTGAAACTAGACTACCATGGAAAACCTAGAAGAACTGGACGGCGGCTTCTTCCTAATGTACGACTACTCAGTAGTGAGCATCCACGATCCCGTTGGGCGAGATTTGAACCTAGGACCTATCAGTCTGGTACTTGAGCGCTTAACCACTAGACCATTGAGCTGGCCAGTATCCAGTGGCGTTAGTGTCTAACTTCATCTAATCCACGAAATCGAGCGACACATCCACCATTGTCTTCAGTGAGTTATTATCTCCACTGGTCAATGCTTCTCACTAGAACTCCAGGAAATGCCTCCTGAAGCCAGTCACTAGTGTTGCCAGCTCAGTGGTCTAGAGGTTGAGCGCTCAAGCGCCAGACTGATAGGTCCTGGGTTGAAATCTCGCGAGGCGGATTCATGGATGCGCACTGCTTAGGAGTCCCACTGTAGGACCAAGAGGACGTCTAGTTCTTCCAGGTTTTCATGGTGGTCTAGCTTCAATTGACTCATGATCTCAACTATCAAAATCACCCCTTCTTATAAAATATAATTATTGAGCCAATTTGTAAAATTAACTGGTATTAATACAGCATTTTCCAAAATGAATGATATAAAAATGTTGCCCTTTTATTAAAAGTAAAACGTGATATAAACGTGTAAATTATCGTTCCTGTCACTCACGTCAGCCAAAAAAGTTTTCTCACAGAATCCATAATCGTAACTAATACATAAATTTAATGTTTGTAATTGAATCAGATAGAATACAACCTTATAAACAGTCCATCTATTGTTAAAATGTTTTATTATGTATCAAAGAATTCATGATATTTTGAAACCTTTGGTATGGATTTTCGTTGAAGGTAAAACAAGTAAGATTTCGGGATTTTTGTATTCCAGATGACATGAAAATTCGTTTCAGTGACTAAAAATTACACATTACAAGTCTTTTTGACTTTGTCAATAGTAGTAAATTGATCGATATCAGTAAGTACGTGAACCTATCAAACAGAGGCACTGACATCGTCAATATTCACAAGTCAGATACAACTGTGAGCTGCAGAAAAAGGAACCCATGTTATTTGAAATTCGATTGGATATATTTGTCAGTTTGTGGTGTGGGTTACTCATGTTCACATAAGTAGTATATAACGGTGGTCGGGCATAGAATATATTTCAATAGAAGATCGATAAGGAAAGAACGGGAACGGAGCGCAATCGGTACGAAAATGCATGAACAATGAAATCTGAGACAATGGAATGGTATTCGCTAAAGGAACAGTCAAGTTTGAGACGATGGATTGACATTTTGCAAACTAACTATTTACTATATGCTCTATAATTTTGTGCTCAAATACATTCGGTTGTCCCCACTCGTGTTCTTGTTCACTACAAATTCATTAAACATTCCCTTTGAGACATTAAGAATGCAAGTTGAGGGCGAAAAATACTGCATTTCAATTACGAACTTGAAATTTACTACTACGGATATATATCAAGGTACCTAAGAAACTAAGTCGAAAGTAAAATCTCTGGTGATACCAGGAGAGGATTTAATCCTGAAATTTAAATTCAGAGTTAATGCAGCCAGCGAAATAGTAGTTTGGCCTGTAGGAAAAACCATAGAACGTGCGTTCAGTGAAGCAAGATTATGTCGCGCTTTCTTCCACCAAATGATAGGGATTTCAAAAAAAGAAAAGTTGCCTAGTTCTCCTACTTCTACGTACATTTACCATTTCAGCTGTTCTTGCGGAGCTAGACATATTGGACACATAACTAGACAAATACATCATAATATTTCTGAACGCCACCCCTCATGGTTGACCAAAGGATAAAAGAAAGTAATACGAGGCTCTGCCTTGAAGCACTTAGTTGATACTGATCATCAGGTCGATAAAAAACCAGAGTTTAAATTTGGCTATAAAATTCCACCGAACTCACCCTATGATTTAAGAATCCAATTCTCACATAAAGCAGAAGCCATAAAATACATTTCTAAAAACTTAACCTCTGAAGTTACTCTGCCCTCCTACTTATATGCTATTACGTTTTTCAAAAACATCGTTTAAAACTTTTTTAACTTTGGTTGTGTGAGCATCTTAATTTTCAGTCTTAATCTTATGTAACTTGTTTAGTAATCTCATTACCTAATTTGCATTGCACACGTCTTATTACTTACCTATTATTTGTCTCATAGACAACATATTGATTAAAAGCACAGAGAGAGAGATGATGGCTAGCCCTGGAATCCAGTACGCATATTTTGACCCGTCAGCTAGATTTACCTGTGTTCCAGTGTTTTAGTTCTTTCTGGAACTCGGACCCAATACCTTTAATTGGAATATCAAGGCAATCTGCACAGGATGTACCTGTGACAACAGAGACTGAATAATTGCAGTCCTCAACGTCAATAGCACGATTCAAATAATCAATACAAATTAAAGAAATAATTATATTCATAACTAATTTCGGTTTCTATACCTACTATCATGTGACTAGTTGTGGTAATTAACTAATTATGAAAAGTTTACCTAGTTTTAATTTTGATTTTCTATACATTGTTACAATATTGTTAAATTAACTCATCATCATCATCTATCTGACATTGATTTTCTTCTCACTTTTAAAGTCGATATATTAGTGCAGAGCCCTAATAAAAATGTAACTGAAAAGAAATGTTTCTTCTCTTAACTGCTATTTTTACTACCTGTCAATTAGTTTCACTGATACTGGAACTTAAAACAATAGTAACTGCTTCCAATATCCAATATTAATCAGCAGGATGAGTTAGAAATAAACTGTATTACACATTCTGAACTACCTTACTAATTATCATCTATTATTCAATATTTTTTCATTGTGTCACATAATTTAATGCTGTATAGGAAATCCACATGTCGACTTATATAAAAATCAACAATTTATCCCTTTTGAAGTTGTCATTAATAAAAAACATCAGTATTCAGAATGTAGTTTGTGGAGATTGTAGTAAATTTAATAGTTGAATTCATAAGTCGATGTAATCTAGACCACCATTGAAAACCTGGAAGAACTGGACGGCCGTTTCGTCTTAGTATAGGACTCTTTATCAACTCAAATCCACGATCCTGAATGAGGGATTCGAACACAGACCCTTTGGTCTCGCACGTGAACGCTTAACATCATTGGTCTAGAGGTCAACCATTCACGCGCGAGACCGAAGGTCTCCCACTGAAGCCATTCTAGGAAGGCTTATTCGGACCCTATTTAACGCCATGTCACTACTCGAAATAGTGGATGGGCACAGCCACAATCCGAATATCCGAAGCTTTAACATTAGTGACAAAGTGTTCATTAAATCCTACTTCGGGAAGAACCGATGAGAACCGGGAAAAGTCGTAAAAATATTGGGAAAAGTTTTGTACAGAGTCCGAGGAACCTTTGGAACATGTATCCAACATACAAATCAAATCCATAAAGGTAAAAAGACGATGAGCACCCAAAATGATCAGCTGAATCTTTCGTTTGAGTTAATCTCAGACACATCTACGTTATATACGCCCAAGAACACTGAAAAGAATTTTCGGGCAAGGAAGACAGCAAAAGTGATGGAACATCGCCGGAAACCAGTCATCAAGCTACAAGTGGATCCTATGAAGAAATCTTATTCCGAAGAGGTGTTCAGTCGACTTCCGAGAACTACTACGGGGCTTCCGAAGGCTGTAGAGGAGACAAAGAGTTTCCATCCAATCAGAAAATGATGGAGCTTTCTAGAATATCAACGTGGCATGCTACTATTGGACAGTAGCATAATATGTCTCGTTGCAGATTGGCCGAATTATTATGTTGATTTAGGAATATTTATAAATACCCCTGATTTTCTGTACATTTCGATTCTTACCAAATAAACACTTCACCAGCTTTTCTTCTGTCTTCTGATTTGCGACGGTGAAGTTCCGACGATCGAGTGTCGTAGTCGTAAACCGTATTCTGTGTTAATCAAGTAGTGAACTTAACAGTCCTTCATGCAGGACTGTGGATGCGCACTATACTATGACGAAACGGCCCTCAGTTCTTCCAGATATTTAATGGTGGTCTATTTTGCATCGACTTATGAATTCAACTATTAAAATACACAATATCGTTTAAATTTACATTCATTTTGAATACTTTGATAAATAGGTTTATTGGGCATCTACCATCGACTATCTATATGAATTCTAATAAAATAAGTTAAATTTTAGATACATTAGAATGAATTTATTCGATTACATAGTTTTTAACTAACGATAAACAGTGTGAAATTATACGTAGTAATAGACTTAGAAATAAAATTTTGATATATATATTTTATTTAGCTGATGAAGTATTATTTATTTATTTGAACACATAAATATTGGTACAAGAGGGCTCAGATATATATGCGCCACCCTAAATATCGTCATTTCATTCTATTTGTGTGTGGGCTGTGACACTGCCCTGGTGTTCAAATCGAAGCAGGTGGTTTTCCTAGAGGGCCACACCCCGAGCCTTTGACCTAAAGGTCTGGTCCACAAGGCAGTGGAGCATCGTAAGGAGATGCAGTCCCATGGTAGCCGGTGACCAACAATTGGTTCATACATCGTTTGTTCATTCAGGATACTGGAACAAATGTGCACCGTTGGTTTGGAATAAGTTTCCCAACTGACTTAGGTGGACTCTCCTGTTCACCAATCCGGTTAAAGCGCCGGACATTCGCTTTTTGTCCTCTCATTTTCGTAAACAACAGTAGTGCCACGAGAAGGCAGTGAGTAGGACTTCCCTGGCAGAGGCTGTATAAGCGTGGCTATGTGAGAGCATTTCGAGAGGGAGGGCGGGCCCTCCCCACCCTCAGCCATACCAGAGCATTTGGGGCAGCTAATGAAGCTAATCTCAACTTCATCAGCTAATGAAATTGAGATTAGTGTTTGCAATAGGGTATGAAATATCATACTCACATTAGAAAAAATATAAAGTATGATATTAAATATCATAGTTTAATACTTATTAGAATGTTATATAAGATTACAATTTGGATATTAAAATATAGATTTCATACGCTTATATTAAGAGTATTAAAGACTGATTCGATAGATTATTTATGATCATTATATTAAATACTAAGATAGTGATGTCATATGATGTAAAACATACTCTTCAATCAGCTCGATGTGTAACTACCCCTATCATATTATAGTTAAATGGTTGATAACCATATTGAAACCTCTCCACGAAAAAATTGTAAAACATAATGTTAAGGATGTATTCCAATTTGTTGACAAGATCAAAAATTCAAATACTTTGAGACTAAAGATGATGTCTTTGGATGCAATATCATTATTCACAAGTGTTCCACCCATAGAGACTGTAGAATAAACAGGTGAACAACTGATTGAAAGTGAAATTGAAACTAAAGTTCCTATTAGTGTCTTAGAAAAGTTATTATTGAAATGCACCATGAATGTGAATTTCAGGTTCAATCGAGAAATATACAAACAAACGGATGATGTTGCAATGGGTTCACCAATGGGCCCTATACTAGCTGATATTTTTCTAGGCAAACTAGAAAATAGTCCACTGAAAAAAGATTCAAAAATCTTCATTTTACTATATATATATGGATGACACGTTCACCCTCTGTACAGATAATACATCACAGCAAGAGGTCCTTAGGCAGTTTAATGAATTGCATCCAGGCACTGAGTTTATGTTTGAAGAAGAGAATGATGGTATGATAGACGTTTTGGACGTTCTCTTAACTAAGAGGTCAGATGGATCAATAAAGGGTAATTTAAACAGAAAAATACCTGGACAAGGCAGTATACGCATTTCCTTAGCTTTTTACCTCTACAGTACAAACGAAACCTGATCAAAACTCTTGGTTACCGAATACGCGCTATATGTTTGACGGATATAGTTGAAGATGAGCTAAACAGCTTGCGTAATACTATTAGGGAGAACTGTTACCCTAGAAAGTTTATAATTAAATATATTATCACGAAGGTGAGAATGGGCGAAATACCATCGGTGAATCAGAAATCCCTGTTCATGCGCCTACAATTCAGAGGGGATGCTACCAGCAAAATATTAACTCAAAGATTATACAGGACAACACAAAAGTCTTTCAACGCCTGAGAACTACGTTTAGTTTTTTCTACGCACCCAGTGGTGACACTGAGGCTAAAAGATGAATTACCTAGAACGACCATTTCATTTTGTATTTATCAGTCTGACTGCTCCTGTGGAGCGAATTATATTGGTCGAAGTTCTAGAAATTCACGTTTTCGTGCCCGCGGACACCTCCCAGCGTGGCTAAGCAAAGGTTTGATGAAGAAAGTGGACGGATCAATTTTGGCCCAATTAGTACAAACTGGTCATAGTGTCAGTATAAACCAATCCCTTTCGTTTATTAATAAGATCAGTAATTTTTTCAGACATAAAATTATTCAAACGGCTAAAGCAGTAGCCATCCGTATGAAGAAACCTGAGCTATGCATACAAAAGAAATATCTTCAACCCCTTCTCCTCCCTTGGCCAACCTCAAGGCCAATTAATCAATAGTAATTTTAGCTATTGAATGACCTAATTTGACTACGACCTTTCGTAGTCAAATGTAATCGTCTCTGTTATCTTTATTCACAAATCTTTGTATTATTATTACTGTTGGTTAAACATCATTATTAATCTCCCCAACACATGATTCATCCACTTCGCATTCATCCCTTCTTATTAAGTCGTAATAATTTTTCGCACAATACAGTCTTCCACTAAACATTTGATCGAATTGTCATTTCACTATTATTTGTCTCACCCTATCTGATCCATATTTATTCAGATCATGGATCTTAAACTTTTATTTAACGTATTAGCTGATTCAAGTTAACATTCTACATGAGCCATATCAACATTAACAATTTTATTCTATTTTGTTTGACAATCCTAAATTCACATGCTTTAAACGATGCACTTTACCCTTAATCTGACCACTTCTTCGGATTATTAATTTAGCTATATGAATTGTAGAACCTGAAGAGAATTTGTCCAGGAGTAAATACTGAGCTTTATTGTAGCTATCTCCTTGCTAAGATTCAAACTCATTTTATGTGTACTATTGATTTCCTATCCTGAATGGTGTGATACATATTACTTTCACTAGTGTGTTCATGCCAGATCACAGTGTATTTCATCTAAACATCCGTGTCTTAACAACAAATCAATTTATGACATGTTCACGGTCTTTTATTTGAAATCAATAACATAAATTTTAAAATAATTTCGACCTACAATGTAACTAATATCACTAAAATATTATTTTATCCGTCGGTCCGAATTCAGTTCAAGAATAATGTTTTTTAAAACTGTTTTTGGATTATCAAAATAGTTACTGAAAATCATTGGTTTTAATTGAAGTAAGATATATGCACTGTTGGATCTCAGCTTGTTGTCTAAACGTTAAACAACGAGAGCCCGAAGTCCTTTGGCTCTGTCTCCTATGAAGTCTCAAATGAATACTAATCAGGAGTCATGTATAAGGACAAAACAACTTTTGCCTCTCTCAATCATCACGTGACACAAGTTCCAGTCAGAACACCGACTTATATGACGTTTTTTCTTGTGTTTAACCAATGACACGTCAACCAGCACTGGTAGCATTGCGTCAACTCTGGATCGTTACTGGTCCTTCTCGCCTAGCTCTGCTCGTTTAGTACAGAAAGCAATCTCGGCCTCCACTGAATGAATAATATAATCCAGACATAACATCACACCATTAAATATAAAATAATAATTATACAAGGTCAAGCCAGAAGTGGTTGTGTGTGCGAGAGACTAACTAATAAGTTGGGAATAATTAAAATAACCCATAGTGTCACTGAATAAGAAAAAGAGGATTGAGAGAAGAAAGTTTTCTTTTCGACGAAATGATTTACTTAAGCTGTACATTCGTATATATAGTTATATATGGAAAATATAGGTCTATAGGAGGTGAGAAACAATTGCATCACAAAAATGGATTCGAGACTAAATAACAAATGAGGTTACGTACTAATCAAGGGGTAAGGAAGGAAATAGTTTATGGGTCAGGTAATAGTCCAATTGACAGATATGAAGAATAGCGACAAACACAAAGGTCATGATAATAAGCTGAATAATAATCAAGAAAAATTGTATAAAGTAGTAATAATAATAATAACTGATTAAAGTTGAAAATGCAAAACAGTAATTAAAAAAAATCGATAATAATGAAATAAAAGTGCAGAAAAAAAACCCATTAACGGAATTAGAGCCAAGGAAGGATGAGAAGTTGGACAAATCGTTTCTGCACGCAAAGTTCGGGCTTGAGTTCGTGAATTGCCAGTGCCTCAGCAATGCATAAAATATTGATTCGACACCCCTTCGATCCGATTCCTTTGACTCTGTAGATCACTTTGAAAGAAGAATCCTTGGGAGCGGTGTGTCCAAAACTGATTAAATGCTCCTGTATAGAACTAGTGATTGTCTTACATTCACCTTTCATAAGCCAAGCCTGATAGTATTCTGAGATGCGTTTGGAAAGTGATCGCTTTGTTCGGCCTATGTTACGTGCCCCACATGAGCACGTAAATTTATAAATACACATTGATGTGGCCCAAAGCGGGAGTTTATCTTTAACACATCCAGGGATGGTAGGCCGGCTTGAGAAAACAATTCGGAGCTTAGCTGTGTAGAAAGTTTTAGTCAATGATTTTGAAATCCGTTTATATAAGATTTCAGCAACCGTGTCTCCTTTAAATTCCATATTCATGAGGAAGGTCTTCTTCTGTACTGTCGATACTTTCTCATGATGAATTATAGGTGTTGAGTTACTATTGACGAATCTAGGTGGATAACCGTTTCTGATGAGAATTTGTCGAAGTTGAATTAGTTCCTCATCTATTGTGTCAGTGGAACAGATCCTCTTGATCCTAGCGGATAAAGAGTGAATTAAGTTCCTCTTTCTACTCAATGGGACTCAAATATGGAAATTAGTGTACTTCCCATTCCAGGTAAATGATTTCGTTGAAAAGAATTTTTTTTCGTTGAATTCTCTTTTTCTTATTCAGGTTAGGAATAACTTAAGAATAGTAAATCGTATAGTAATAGCCATTAGGTCAATTGAGAGCTTGTGATCAAAGAATATGAATATTTATATAATCCAGTTACTTAACAGTTATCCAATAAGAATATAGTAATATTAGTCTACAAATAATTCCTAGCAGTTACCAATCATTTACACTACGTTTAATAAAACATGAGTTTACTTTATCTAATATCACTAAAAGATTTTTTTCACATTTTTTATGATTAAACTTCACAACAACAATCAGATTTCAAACATGTTTACAATTCAATATTTCACCTTGAAGTGTTAGTCGATAACGTTGATGCGATTAGAAAACTCTCGGAAATAGATAATGTTTTCTCAAGCATAAAACACAACAAACAAAATATTGAATTCAATATTTAAAAAAGAATGTATACGTAGGTTATCTAATAAAATAAACTTATATTAATCTTAATAGTTGAATTCATGAGTGGATCTAAGCTAGACCACCATTGAAAAACTGGAAGTATTGGACGGCTGTTTCGTTCTAGTATAGGATTACTCATATTATATATATTGGTATAAACGAATTATATTAGATGTAGTGTTTTAGTTCTGAAAACGAAACGATGCTACACTCATGTGTCAGTGTTTTGACATCGTCATTTGTTAACAATATCTACATACAGGGGATTAGTTTTTTTTATCAGAAGGGTTGTTTTGTTGAGATTTTAGTTATTTTTATAGTTGAATTCATGAGCCAATTGAAGCTAGATCACCGCGGAAAAGCGGGAAGCGTTGGACGACCGTTTCGTTCCAGTATGTAACTTCTCATCAGTATACATAGAATAATATGATTTTATGAGACTATATCATGATGTTGAATTAGTGACGGTTGAGTTTCACTCATATCTCAATGACAACCATCTAATAATAGAAACACAATTAAAATCTAAACCAGCATTACCAAAATACTTGATCACAAAAGAATATTGTATTGTGTCTCAATTCATGTAAACAATCGCTATGTAATATTCCTATTACAAAAATTATATCTTATTTCGACATATGCTTCACGTCAGATGGGTTTTGTGGATATTATAGTGATTTCAATGGTTAAGATCATGAGTCAGTTGAAGCTAGACGAGGTCGTGGATGCGCACCTCTGAGGAGTCCCACAATAGGACGAAACGGCCGTACAGTGCTTCTAGGTTTTCCATGGTAGTCTAGCTTCAACTGACTGATGATCATAACCATTGAAATATGTTTCATGTATTTAATAGCTCATAAGTGAACATAAAGGAATATAATTGTTCTCTTTTTATTATACTCTCAATTCCTGAATTGTTTAATATTTATAATTATTACTCTCTTATAGAAATTTAGATAATTGAGTTTAAATGTACATTTAAATTCGATTGTTTTATTCTTTGTACAAGATAAAATCCCAATCGATTTCAATCTAATTATAATAATCTCATCAGGAAAAGAAGAAAACAAAATCAAGAATCAAGGAAATGACATTTTGATTAAGGAAAATTTAGCGTATAATTTGAATAAAGAATATGATAATGATTAAAACAACAACAATTTCCCTAAACTAGTAATTAATCAATCCAGAGGAAATTAAAAGAATAAATAAACAAATCTCCAGGTTAATGGATAATTCACAAGAATTTGATGTATGGTTCAAAGGTTCAGAATTACTTTAAATGTTGATCTAATCGTTTTATATACACTAAAAAACATAAAATATAGATCAGTCTATTATTGGTACATGTGCATACTGTACGTATTGCCTCGATATTGCCATAATTCACAAGGATTATATGCAAAGATATATTGTGACTAGCAGTGGAATCTAGGACTCGCATTTCGTCCTGTTTGCGACTCGTCGGCTGGATGTACCTGCATCTCAGAGTTGACGTTCAATCTGAGGCTCGAACTCAATACCGTGGTAATCAGGACTCTAGCTAAATGGCGTTTGAAGCGGACGGTTAGGAGTCCCAAACAAGACGAAACGAGAGTCCTGGATTCTACTGCTAGCCACTATATGTCTTTGTATGATAATGCTTGTGAATTAAGGCTTTATCGAGGCAATACGCACAGCATGAACACGTGCCAATAAGAGACTGATCAATTGCAGTTCTAAACATCATTGAGAACATTCAAACAAACAATACAAATTAAGTTTAAACTTCACCCCGATTCACAAGATAGTGGCTATTAGCAATCAGTAGCTAAGTGGATAACGCGATGGCGTTTGGAGCGAACGGTACTGTGCTCGGTCTCAGAGTGAACATCAACCCTGAGATGCAGGCACATGTAGCTGAAGAGTCTTCGATAGGACGAAACGCACGTCCTGGATTCCACTGCTAGCCACTATCCATCTATGTATAAAATGTAGATATATTATGACAAATTATATCTCCATAAAATACTTTGCTTGATTGGATTTTCTTTCCACAAGACACCATGAAAGCTTTATGAAAACTTATTTATTATAGAATTTAGGAATTCCAGGTTTTCAATAGTGGTCTAACATTGATCGATTCATGATCTCAATCAAAACTTAACAATCTCCACAATTCTATACTGATAATTCCTCATAATTGTTTTAGGTCAGTGAAATGTTTCACTTTACTGACAGATATACATATTTTTGTGTATAAATCAAATTTCTACAGTTGAAATCACTAGTCGATCTTAGCTCGACCACCAGTGAAAACCAAGATGCATTGGACATATTTTCTTAGCTTATTGAAATTAACATCTGAATATGATTAAATAAGCTTTCAGTGACTACATTACACTTTAATCGACAGAATGAAACCAGCATACATGACACAGGTCATCACGCAATGATCAATCAATTGTGAATATATATCTCACCTCGGTACGAGATCAGTCGTGACCCGAATGTCTCAGTGCTAATGTGAGCCGGGTGACATGAAATTGAACCAACTAGTGAGCATCACTTACCTCAAAACAACAGGTACGGCCTGCTGATGAGTGTCATATAGTATGAAACCTGAACCAAGAGTTTCCTGTCGACTAACTTCAACCACTACCTTTCATAACCACATGAGTTATGAGTTCATAAAACAATAGTAATTCTAACTGCTTTCAATTGTTTTAATTAAAGGTTTAAAATAATAATGGAGATTATATAGGAACTATCAACTGTGTAAGAAATACAATTTCGGAGTTAGATTTTCTGTTAGCGTCTTAGGGAAAAAGATAATACTAAAAAAATCAATTAATGCATGTAAAAAATGGAAGTGTAACAAGTTAGTAAGAGAATTGTTGATAATTATAAGTTAATATTACTTAATTAACTCACCGTTAAACCTCTTCATATTTCAATATCCTAATTAATCAAATTTATGTTTATTTTGACTGACATTTATATTAATTAACTTAGACAACCGTTTTCAAAATGGTTTACATACTATTCTTCTTAGGTCATTTAGAAGCTTATGCTCTCTATCTATAAACTTACCATCAATTCTATTTATCGCGACATTTGTTGTTACCTTGATGTGGTTGTCAGGCTTGCCTCTCGTGATGAATCAATCGAGCTATTCTGGCTGGAACAACCGTTCCTCAAGGTCCTACCATGACAGACAGGTCGGTTGAAGAGCTGTAAGACTAAAAGCAGCAAACCCAGGGTCCGATGGTGAAGTCGCACTGCTGACTGTACAGAGGTGTGATGGCAGTAAGGTGTTTCCTTCAGACAACCAGCATGACAGCGATGCTGCCTTCCCACAAGGAGAGGTGAGGTTAGAAAAGGTCGACCCTAAAAAATGCACACCTTGTTTTATCCCACGGATATCCGTCTCCGGCGGTAAAGTCTCAGCAAGTACTGAGCTAATACGAAAATTACTCATAAAAAGGTGGTGTGTGACCGACCTCAAGCATTTGTATCTTGTGCACTGCGGTCACGCTCTCAGGTCACTAAGATCACCTCTAATCCAATTTCCTTTTCAGGTACCTCCAGAAGGACCGTTCCATAGTGTGGGCAACCGGGAAGTGATAACCGCCCTCATACTTCTAGCAGCACTCAAGAATTCTATTTAACACCTGATAGTTATTGAATTTCCTTTTATTTCAGTATCTACCAATATTCATCAGGGTGTAAATCGAAAATACAAAATGTGTTTTTACTTATTCCTAACTGGCTTTAGTTCATCAATTCATTGAAATGAATATCCATTAAGTTTAAAAATATAGTAATGAAATTTAAAACGAAAGATAATTCTAATATAGATAAATAGATTAAACTAATACTCAACAATACTATAACGTTAGCAAATATACGCGATTAGAAAGAGAAAACAATACAGGGGATTTTTTGTCTTAAGTAAAACAACAAAACAAATATTAAAAAAAGAACATTGCAATATACTTATCATTCTTCAAGAGAAGAATATCAGTAGAAACAAATGTAAGTTGCATGTCATTGTTCAACAACAAAAGTAACAACTGTTGTCAAAATCTTATCATTTTATAATATTGATTTATACCAACCATAATACGTAGTTATTAGTTAAGAATTTTGAAGAGTAAAACTATTGATTAATATTGAAGTATAGATATTGTTGATGTTTCATTCTATGCATAAAATTAACATCATTTATGTAAATAATAAATGCGTTGATTTGTCATGCACACTATTATGACATTTAAAAGAAAATCGAAAAGGAGGACTTATTACCACTACAGTGTATCATATGGGAAAGTAGAGGAGTTGTAGTGAAAGAGAATACAGGTTGGGACAAACAAATCGCCATCAAATGCCCTGGTATGGCCAAGAGTGGGGGTAGTCCGCTCTCCCTCTCCAAATGCTCTCACATAGCCACGCGTATATAGCCTCTGCCAGGGAAGTCATACTCACTGCCTTCTCGTGGCGGGGGTGTTGTTTACGAAATTCAAGGGACGAAAAGCGAATGTCCGGCACTTTAACCTGGGCCGGTGGACACTGTGAGTTCACCTAGGTGAGTTAGGAAACTGATTCCAAACCAATGGTGCACATGGGCTCCGGTACCCTGAGGGAACAAATGGCGTATGAACCAATTGTTGGTCACCGGCTTCCATGGGAATGCATCTTCTCACAATGCTCCACTGCCTTGTGGATCATACCCTCAGGTCGAAGGCTATGGGTGTGCCCCCCTAATAAAACCACCTGCTTCGGTTTGGGCACCTGATTAGTATCACAACCCTCACACATATCAAATGAGATTTGTGTGACGCATATGTATTTGGTGCCTCCTTGTACCAATAGCTATGTGTTAAAATAATAAATAATAATAATTACAAAATATCTTGGTAAAATTTGAGAATCATACAGTAAATACTTCACTTGCATAATATCCATCAATTGTCTCAAACTTTGTTGTTCCTTCGATTCTATACCAATCACTCTCTGTTCTCGTTCTCTTCTCTTCGAATTTTTTTAACATTCTACTGTTAGTCATTTTAGTTTCGATTGGTGATACATACTACTTATATCTGTCGACATTATTAGCACACACCATAGAATATGTCAATTATATGTATTTTTCACTCATATCTTTACTAAATAAATAAATGTCTCTAAAATTTTCGAAACATTTATCGACTCCTAATGAATATAAATATATTAAAAGTTGATGATACATTTAAGATCAAAGTTTCTTAGTACAAAGTGAAACTACAGCTAAAGCCTTAGTACCTATTCACAAATGAGTAGTAAATATCAATATAAGAGGTTTATGCAGAGTATTGAATGTTATCAGTATTATGAACAGATCAAAGCTAGGCAACTTTTGAAAACCTGGAAGCACTGGACATCTGTTTTGTACCAGTATGGCAACCCCTCACTAGTGTGTATGAAAGTGGCCTTGGTTGATTGGACGCAAAACTTGAAGGTATCGCAGCGAGCGCTTAACCTCTAGGCCGCTGACCACTACGCATCCAGTAATATACACATCGGATTGGATCATTTTCTATGCTTGGTCGTTGAATCATTGGTGTTTGCTTTAATGACAAGGTACTAACAGGTGTAAAACCAAAGTAAACAATAATAAATACCTTCACGGTTTGAAAATTGTTCTTATTTAACTACTTATGAATGCAGTCAAAATCAAATGACGTGTATTTTGTAACTATGCGAAAAGGAATGATTTTGTTGTGAATACTACGAACAACGATCATATAACCACTTGATGTTTATCATCAGTTCATTAATACGATTCTTTGTAGAGAATGATTACTAATCAGATTCAAATATAACATAAATTATATTAACGGGATATTTTTATTCCAAAACGAATTTATATTCATTGATAAATTTGGTAATAAAGTTATCAGAAAATTTGAGTGGCGTTTCGTGTCTTTGTAAACATGTGAACTATTCTAGAATAATAGAACTACAACAAGTGGTTTCTCCTTATTAGAAGAATATACGATTGTACGTAAATGATTGAGAATAGGGATTTGTTTTATTCAATAAATAAACGTGAACAAGTTGCTGAAAGTCACTAGAGCTTATGAGTTAAGTTTTATGATAATGTTTTATTGTACTCTTATCCCCAGTAATTATGGAAGGAAACGTTAAATGCTATGTTTCACATAGATTACTAGTATATTCAATGTATATTTGAATAGTTTCTTTTAAATATACTAGGACAAAATAGCCGTCCAGTGTCTCCAGGTTTTCCATGGTGGTCTGGCTTTAATTGACTCATGAATTCAACTATTAAATTATTATAATATCCACAAAACCCCATTCTGATTATGAAACTTCATCTGTTTTATTGACTTTCTGAATTATCATAACTTGGTTTTAAAAATATAAACAATTATGCAGCATAATGTAATAACAGAAAACATTGTTTTCTCTGTTCTTAATCCAAATGTTGATTAAAAATCTAATTCTTTTGTTTCCACGCTGTCGGTCAAGGACAGAGATGTAACAGTATTTCGTTAGAAATAATTCAAATACTTCACTATCAGAGATTGTTTGGATTTAACGAATATGATTATGGTCATTTCCTTATCATATATATATATATATATATATATATTATATATATATAATATATATATATATATATATATATATATATATATATAGGAAACGTTCATACTTTTTGATGTATTCAGTTTAATTTAACCATATCTGTATGAAGAATTTTAGTTATTTAAAGACTGAAGCTTGAGCATGACTTTCCAATTAACTGGTAACAACGTGAATATCATAAAAGTGTTTAAAATAACTAACAAGCTGTAAACACCATTTTTACTCCTCTTTGAATAGGTTGTTGCAATCAAACGTTTAGGATTTGACTTTTGTATACAGAAACAATGTTTGGTAAACCTTTCATTATCACTATACGTTATTGATAGTTATTTTAATGTTTATCAATTATATTATCTCTTTATTACACTGAATTCCACTGATATTCACTTATGATCTTAACTTGAATTGTATTATAATTGATTGTTATGTTAACAATTTGTTTTTATTCATTGTCTTTTTTATAATCAATTTTACACTTCAACCCCTACATTTTATAATTACATCTCTAATAATATATATACTAATCTATCTTAACTATTATATAGAAATGTTCTTAACAAGTATATGTGTAATAAGATTGCTTGAAATGTACTGCTCTAATATATCACGTCGTTTTGATAATTTATGTCTTCTTGTTACACGATACAAATTTATCAGAGGGACCAATAGCTCTGTAGTAATAATAATAATGAATATTTTTGGTCATTTACAGCAAATGAAAAGCCTTGAAATATGATGAATTCATATTATTTTGTAAATCTTGTCCTTATCATTTTATTCAAGTTTACCGAGGAATTAGGATGCATAAAATTCGATATTCTGTTTCAATGTATTTTAATCCTAGTTATTAACAAGAATCAATCATATGGATGATATATTTTATGCATAAGGTAAATAATAATGGAGGAGATTTGTCGCTCCAATGAATGATTTCGGTAGAGTTTTCTTCTCTAATCTGGATGGTTTCGTCTTGAAACTTTCGTTATTCTTCTATACAACATCATCAGAACATACTTTAGGTAGAAATGAACTAACCGAATTTCTCCACTTCTGACTTAGTCTATTCTGTCAACTTTGATTTTGATTGGTTATTGCTGACCTTCAACCTATCATTATCTCGTTCCATATTTTGATCTTATCTTGTTTTGATCAAAAAAGAGGCAAATAATACATCTATTTCATTATTATATAAAACCTGACGACCATTATATGAAGTATACATTGTATCATCCGTTATTATAGAATAAACAATCAGCACAACATGCAATGTTTAATAATCGAAACTACTTTATTTACAATCTATATTCATTTGTCTTAGAGCAACAATTAAAAAAAAGAAGACATCATAAGTAAGTTATCCTAAAAACGAAAACAAAAACGAAAGTCACATCAATGAATAAATCTTCGTAAAAAAATCCAATTATTATCTTCATTTATTGTTTAATGATTTATTTTCTAGCATCTCATTCATAGTTTTATAATAAGCGCTTAATACAAAATTATTTGTCTTATAAATTATGACAATGATATAATGATCATACAAGGAATGTTTAATTTATCGGAATAATCTGTTTGATGTTAGATAAAAAATAATGAAATACACATTGATACTGGTTCCTTTAGTAATACAAATTAGAAAATATTAACAAAGTGCTAATGATTATGAATGATATAGCATGAATAATATTGTAATAATAAACATTGTAAGGCAATTTACATGTTAAAAACAGACAGACAAATGATGATTACATTGTAAATTTTAAAAAATTACCATCATACTCCACTTTCTAATTCTTGTGTTTCATTAAGTGTTTCAAATATACACATACGAGAAATTGAATGTGTACTACAATTTGTTGGATTATCAATGAAACAATGTTTATTATTCATATCAGTAGTAATATTATTTCGTCGTCTTATATGTCTAGGAGAATTAGGAGCCGAACGTATTTTTATTTCATTTGTACGAATAAATTCCATATGATTAGGAATGAATGTATTTTGATTAAAAATCGATAACCAGTAAGATACAGAATGTTCATCAGCTATTTCACCTTCAAGTGTTATACCTTCTCCACATCTTGTATAAATATGAAAATGTTTCTCATCTATTGGACTTGAACGTGTATGTTTTAAATTAAATGTCATATAAGGTGGTGAATAATAATCAGGTGTATATTCAGAATTCTGTGGATTTATTCTTGTTTTTAATAATAATACAAAAGTTGGAATATCTATATTATGTGTATTAAGTTTTGATGAAATTGATGATGATTTCTGATAAATTTGTACCCATACAAGTTGATTATATTTATCTGATGAATTTGATGAATTCACAGATCTTATATATATTTTTCCAACTATAGTTTGTCCTAAATTATTAGAATGATCAATAATATTATTTAAATGATTATTATAATTCATATGTCCATCATTTTGATTGTAATTTGTGTTGTTATTACAATTACCATTATTGTCAACATTATTATTATTATTATCGTCAATGTTAATACAAAATTTCAAAAGTGGTACAGTTAATGATTTACAATCTTCAGTTGGTTCACTTATTGTCTCTAATATCTCCTTTTCATTAATAATTGGATCAATTAAAATCTGTGGAAGATTATTCATTTTTAATGAATGATTTAATAAATGGATGTTAACTTTTAATATAATAAAATGAATATGATATTTTGAATATCATTTTTAAAATATGATTTATTATTTACAGATTAATATTAATTATTTGAAAATCTGTTGATTAACGAACCAATCATAATTAAGCTAATAAATGTTAGTTATTTATAGAATCTGTATAAATCAACCAATCATATACTTGATGTAAATTTCTGTACTATGATTGGATTATTGAAATGATCAGTTTAGGGTTGTGGAGATAATTAAGTTTTTGATTGAAATCATGAGTCAATTGAAGATAGACCACTATGGAAAACTTGGAAGCACTGGATGGCCGTTTTATTAATAATATGAAGAAGACTAACCTTCACTTATCAAAATAGCATATGGACAATCAGATAGACTTTAAGTGACCCAAGATATACTTACATAAGTTTGTGAAAATCAGGATAGAAACTGAATGTTAACCATTTTGTTTATTACATTAAAAAAACAAAACAAACAAACAGTAAATTTAAATGATCAAGGTAATTTAACAGAACTATTTTATTATTGTAAATGTTGATTATGTTTAAGGAAAACACAGATAAAGAAATGAATATTCTGAATAACAACTCAAAATAAAATGTTTTGCTACTTCCCGTTTGTGAATGAAAACTCAAGTAATAGAAACAAAAAGAGAACAAGATAAAAACTGTTTATTTTTCATGAAAAAAGTGGAAGCATAAGTTTAAAAGTTTTTGAACAATGAAATATTTACTACCTTTATTCTGTTTATTTAATTTGAATCCAAGATACTCAAAACCTATCAAATGCTTGGAATTTCAGAAGAGATTTTGTGGAGATTTTAGTAATTTCAGTAGTTGAAATCATGAGTCAATTAAAGTTAGACCACCATGGAAAACCTGGTCAATAAGATATTATGCTAACATCTACTTTTTTTGTACTAGTAAAACTTATTCATAAGTGTGACAATTTATGTGCTAAGCTAACAGTTAAGTTGATTTTTTATCTACCACCAGGAGAAATAAGTAGCAAACAATAGTAAGATGAAAAAAAGCTTTTCCCGAAATTAGATATTTCTGCAAACATTACAGAACACTGATGTCAGTCAAACATTGATCTTAGTGCGTGTAAAAATTAAGTTTAGATTTTCAGAATATGTCCGTCATTTTCAACATAAATTGTTAATTCATTAATAAAAAGCCTTAAAACTATGTTTCTTCAATTAAATCATACTAGTGAAGAATGTCAGTGAAATGACAAAGAGATAACAGTTTTAGATTTTGTGTAAAAAGAAATGTTTGTGTGCAATGTTTGTTTAACAATACTAGCTATCAGTAGTTTGTACTGATTTGTGAAGTTGAATGTTGTTTTAATCATAACACTTAATAGTTTTAGAATATTTTATAATTATGAAGCACTAAAAGTTTAATTCCTTGAAATTCAACCAGTCACGTGACATGAATATAAAAACTATTTACAAAGTAGATCCAGCTGTTAGCTTGACTATCATTCTATGCTTTTAGTGGGTTTCACTTGGTGTCGCTAGTTATGCTACATAATCATTCAAAAGATTATCAAATAATACCAATCTTGGATGAGGATAATTGTAGAAGACATGTTTATTTTCATTGTTCATCACAATCACTAAAAACACATTACATGAACCATAAAGAAGTAATGTACAGAAATGGACATTAACATAATGGTGTGTAGTGGGATTGATTTGTGGGAATCTGTTAGTGATATATCATTTTAATATAAAGAATATCACTATTCATCAGTTTGGCTATGCTTAAAAGTTTATATCATGTAATAACTGATGATTCCTTGTCGAATAAACATTTATTGATTGTACTTGTTAAATATTCTGACTGCCTCTTATTTTACCTTTTGCTTAGTAAAGCCAAACTTCACAATCAAAACTCGGATTTGACCAACATTCACAAATTTATCATCATTTCATTTGAGAAATATTAAGGATATCAGTTGAGAAAATCTAAAATGTATTCAGTGAATTCTTGTATATATCACATTACTTTGGTTAAAGAATGTCATCAAGTTCCAATGTACAACTTTAAAATACAAATACATTTACTGTATACGGGAAGTTATTTATATACTTACTTACGCCTGTTACCACACATGGAGGGGCATAGGTCGAACGCTACCATTCTCCATCGAACTCTTTCCTGGACAATCCTCTCCAGTTCTTTCTATTTACTATTCATCCTTTTCATATCTGCTTCCGATTCTTGGTGCAGTGTGTTCCTTGGTCATCCTCTTTTACATTTCCATTTATAATTCTCAGTTAATACTTGTCTCGTGATGTAGTCTGATGATTTTCTCAATGTATGTCCTTTCCACCTTCAAAGTCCTTTCCTAATTCCCTCTTCATTTGAAAGCTGGTTTTTTTTCTTTTCCACAGTAGACTATTATTGATGATATCCGATCAACGGATATGGAGTATCTTTCGTAGACAATTGTTCATGTTCGAATTACTACTTATAAAATCAGAAGTCTAAACAGTTAGAAAAGTAGATCAGTAAAATATAAGTCATAAATCAACTGAGAAGTAAAAACTCAATTTACTTAGTTTCAAATATTTACCTTCATATTTTTATGCAAAAACAAAGTTTGTTGAGGGTCACTAAATAAATTCATTTTCAAATCTGTCAAGTTACTTTTTTGACAATAAAAATCAAGTTTTGATATTTTCTTTTTACCTCAATAACAAGATATCGACATTCTTTTGAATGATAATTACATAACCATAATTTCTATAACTGAGAATAAGATAAATATATACATAAACAATGAATAATTAAATCAGATAAAATGGATAATCATTATTCATGACATAAATTTCGACGTTTTCAGAGTACAAGTTATGTTTTATTCCAAGACCCCATTTATAACATTTTCATTGAACTGTATAATAACTGTGTTAAAAATCACTTGATTTTGTTTAATTGAATCTTCCCATTGATGTTTAGGACTTCAATTGATCAGCCTCGTATTGTCATATGTGCATACTGTGCGTATTGTCCTGATAATGGGTTCGAATCCTAGGATGAACATCAACTCTGAGATACAGGTACATTCAGCTGATGACTCCCAAATAGGACTAAAAGCACGTCCTGGATTCCACTGCTGGGCACTATCCATCATCGCTCGTTTTGCGTTAAAGATCGTTCATTATTATAAATAGAATTATTCGTATATTTTGCTTACTTCACTTACTTACGCCTGTTACTTTCAATGGAGCATAAGCCGCCGACCAGCATTCTCCAAACCAACCTATCCTGCGCCTTCCTTTCCAGTTCTGTCTAATTTTTTTTAAAAGATGGGGTCGCTACACCGTGCCCAACCCTCCTCTTTCATCTGGGCTTGGGACAGGCAGTAGTCCCAGAGGGGCTCCAGGAGGAGTTGTTCGTATTTTGTAATGATTCCCTATTCACTTGATACTACACCACTTAGCTATGTATGAAACTGAATCTAAAAGAATAGTTTTTTACAAATTCACTAATAAAATCAGTTTGATCACAAATGTCTATCAATCAATACAGAGCTGAAAAGAAAAATTAAGTATTTTCTCGATTATCATTGCTAAAAATACCTAACTTATTAAAAAAAACAATTTTAAACTGATCAAGACAGTTGGATACAAAAGGAATCAGTAGTTATGACAGAGATCAATAGAAAAATTTCTCACATACGTTGACTATTATACAAAAACAATTGAGTAAATATAATTTTGTGTCGGAATTTGTTATATTCGTAAATAATTTCATAAATTATTATAACTTATTCGATTGATTTGTAAAGAATTATACTGTCTAATATGTACCTTTCAAGTTAAAGCGTGACTTTCAGTTGCGATTTGAATCATTTTTAAACGAAATTAAGGAAACTGATTAAACTAGAAAGTAATTAAACTGGAAAGTAATTTCATATCATCAGACCTTCATAAGTTGTAGAAATAATTTCAGACCGTTTTTATTTACCAATAAATTTGTGATCAGTTTATAAACGTACAAAGTGGAACACATAACTTGCGCTAGATTCTATTGATAACGATTCATATTCATATACAATATACCTCATTGTGAACATTGACTGATAAACTACCTTGATTAGTATTCCGTTGTACTATTTAAACTTGGATTAATTTTAATTCGGTTATTTATTCTCTGAAGAAGTGACTTACACTAATTCACGAAACGTCAGAAAATCTAATTATTCTACTCATTGGGAAATTAAAAATATATCATTTATTTAAGTGTAATCAATATTGTTCTCTTATATGTATTGTGCTAATTTTTATGATGGACCAATGTCATTTTAAAGTGCGAATGAGCGGAAATCAATATTTCATTTTAAGGCAAACTTAAGTAATATCTATCGATGGAACATCTAACTGGACTGAGTAGCCAAGGAAATACAGCGTTGGGTGCTAAAAGTTAAAAGCATTAGATTCAAGTCTGAAAGTGAATATAAACACTTGGGTGGATGTACATCTAGTTGACGAGTCACGCAAAACAATAAACGCATTTTTTGTCTTAGTCAACCACTTTCTTACTTAGCTTAGAAATACTGTATACTTAATGAAATGATCGAGGAAGTTTCCTTTGATAGCACATAAGCTATAAGTGAGCAATTAGTGGCAGCTTTTAACTTCAATAACAGAAAAATTCCAACTCTTATAAGTGAATAATTATGTCACTTATTTAATTTAAATAAAACCCTTTATATCTTTCCCTTCATTCTATTTTGACTCTATTAGCTGTTAGTTGAACCATGACAAAATAAATCTTTATCTAACTCATACTGATTAATACAAACTATGTAATTTGTAGATAGAAAGGTGAAAAAATTTTGAAATCATGTCATCAACATATTGTAAAATCAAATTAAAGGCCTAGTCTATATTTGATTTTCCTAAAATAATTTCCACTGATCATTGAAACAAGGATTTTGAATTTATTTTTGCGTAGGCAATATCTACCATTTACAAAATACTTACATAGATTCAAAAAAATTTGAGTTATTTCTAGTGTTCTAGCATAGATGATAAAAGCTTATTTATCTATTTATTTATTTCAATAGTTGAAATCATGAGTAAATTGAAGCTAGAACACCATGGAAAACCTAGAATCACTGAACTGGGTGCGCACTGCTGAGGAGTCCCACACTAGAACGAAACGACCATCCAGTGCTTACAGGTTTTTCAATTGACTTATGACTTCAACTATTGAATTTACTAAAATTTCCACAAAACCCATTCTGATTACAATCATCTGCTCACTAGTGACTGACTTCAAGAGATACTCCTGGAGTTCTAGTGAGAAGCCGTTACCAGTGGAGTTAAACCAGGTCTGTTTTCAGATATCACCTCACTGAAGACAATGGTGTACGGTGGCGCAATTTCGTGGATTGGTTGAAGTTATACATTAACATCGTTGGATACCAGTCATCTCAGTGGTCTAGGTGGTTAAGTGCTCGCGCGCGAGACTGGTAGATCCTGAGTTCAAATCTCGCAGGGAACGGGAACGTGGATGCGCACTGCTGAGGAGTCCCATACTAGAACGAAACGACCGTACAGTGCTTCCAGGTTTTCCATGGTGGTCTAGCTTCAAATGACTCATGATTTCAACTATTGAATTTACTAAAATCTCTACAAAACCCTTTCTGATATTATTTATTTTTGCTGAAAATCATAACCATTTTATGAAGCGATTGATATTACAGGAAGTTTTGAATTTGTCATTTAAAATGTGAACTTTAATTCATTATGATTTCATGTAATTTAACAGCTAAATATGGTAGTTAAACTTGATTTCATAATGAATGTAACTAATAATGATAACCTTCCTTTATGTTGAATATTCAGAATTACTTTAAATTGAAGTGTTTTTCTCCAAAAACCAAATGATCTTATACGGATTATATTGATGTTTTTGTAAGTAATTCATCACGTTCATGTTATATTATGTTACATGTAAACCAATTCTACATTTGTAATGATAATTATTGTTAATTTAATGTAATAACATCAATAAAAGAAATTATATTCTTCATTAGTCAAACTCGTTACAGTTTATTCTTTAGCAGAATATAAGAAAAATGTATTTTAATGAAAGGAGAGACTATAATTCATGGACGAACCAATCACGTATAAGATAACAGGTCTTGGATTTTGGCGCAAAATTCACTCAATCGTTTGGCTAACCAGAGTTCTGGCATTATAGCTGATGTCAAAGGTCATCCATAAATCATAGACTCACAGTAAAGTCTTATCAAATTTTCTAAACGTATTTAGCTATATTTATTCAAAACATTTCAGCTGTTTAAATTCATAGCATTAGAGTATAAAAATATATTGAAAATTCCAAATTATCAGAAATTAATTTGTAAATTAGCAACCGGAGGTAATTAACAAAGAACCCTAGACCTAGATTTCATATCATTTAATATTCGTTAACAAGACGCGCCTGTAGTCTTGAGAGACTTGATGATCCCTTGATGGTTCGATTCTGTGTCACCCAGCTTCACAGTCACAGACATTACCACTAGCACTAAGAAGGACTTTAAATACATGACATTGGTCAATACTCAGTAATTAATCAATTGTAAGAAATTTGTATCTTCTAATGAATAAAATGACAAACAAAAGTGTTTTTACTGACGTTCAACTATTTTGAGCTAATGGCTGTTTCAAAGTAATAATTAACTAGAATTTATCAGAAATTCAAAATCATTTAAATAATGCCCAAATTTTTCTCTCAAAAAATTAAACTTGAACATAATTTGAACGTGAATGCATTACAAATCCACTCTGTACCACAGAAATGGTCTTATCAACATAGATGAAGAAATGATCCACATATATATATGTTAATATATCTACTAGACAGAAGTGATAAAGCCAGCCAAACCTCAAGATTCCGTGTTATGTGTAGGATATCAATAAGTCGAACATTTTCCCCATTATATGTAATTAAACTTTCAACTTTAACAGTCCATGTGTTTGTAAATCCATTTATGAACTTGGTTTTGAAAATATAGAGACCAATTTGATTTATGAATTATTCCATTCATAGAATAATAATGTAAACTAACGTCTACCTAATAAAGACAAATGACATTGGGACTCTTCTCTTAATTGTAAAAGTGATTACAATACCTCTAATTAATATATCATTCTTTATTTCTTAAACTGTACTGTCCAACTTCGTAAATTACAAAATATGACATACATACATGGTTTTGTTTGTAGATAGACTTTAGCTTTTAGCCAACCATGAATGATGAAATATTATTACAAATTGAGATTTAATTGTGATCGAGAACCGATCAATGTTAGACCATCATTGAAAACCTGGAATAACTGGACGGCCGTTTCATCCCAGTGTAGGACTCCTCAGTAGTGTGCGTCGATCCCTCATTTATAATTATCATGAATGATCTTCAAATATAGAAATATTAATAGTCACAAAATGTAACGGTGTGTTTAGCAATAATTTGTCACAGATTTGACACATATCATTTCTTGTTGCATTGTTATTAAACTTTAGGTCTTCGTCAATAAAATAATTTGAGAATTAAATGAATATGTAAATTATTTAACCTAATCTCAGTGGTCTAAAGGAATGACTTAAATAGAAATAGTGATATGCCCTTCATTTATTCGGATTAAGACTGTCAATTTTCACTGAGAATGATTTTCATACCAAGAGAGAATAAATGTCCAATAATTTCTGGTTTCTATTGTTAAGCTGAAATCAATCTTTGATAAAAGATATTTAAATTTTATATAGTCTGTACAACATCTTGTGAAAGAAAGAACTATAACCCCTCGTCGTTAGAAGACTTGGTTCATTTAACAGTTACAATGTTGAATAACTGTTACTTTTAAAACATCTTTGAGTGGCTATTTATTACGTTTGAACTAGTATGTTTAAGCTCTTTTGTTGTAACTATTATCATGATAATAGCAAAAGAATTAGATGTTGCCAGTGGAAACTTATTTTTTTATTGTGATCCTATAACACAACGTTCATCCAGGTAAAAAATATCACGTGAACATAGATGACGAATGACATGGACTTAGTAATTGAATATGAGATGATTGTTGCTTAGATATAAACTTATTTTAAGAGAGTCTTTATTGACCTGATAGTAGCCAGAAATGGTAGAGCTGATGCTGATGACGAAAAGATAATTTCACTTATTTCCAAAAATTAAAGTCACTATCGAACAGAAAATTTCAATTTACGCGAAAATGATGAGTTAGAAAATCATAAATGCGATTTTATATAGAAAAGCGAGTCTTGAATTTTTAGTAAGTGTGAATCACTTGAAAAAGTGAACACTTTCAACTCTGTATACGCTATAAAAGCAGACTAGTAGAAGTTATATTACCATTGAGACAGTTAACGCGTATGGTCAACTCGAATGGATGAAGTATTTCTATTAACATTGAAACATATACCACTATGACATTCAGTTACATAACATTAGAACGGTTAATCGATTAATTTTACATCTGGTTTCTATTTAGTGACACCACATTATACATTGTTATATGTTATTTTTCTGTGTCATTTAAATGAGTTCAATTAACAAAATTTAAGCAAAAAATGAAGTTATTTTGATTAACTGTATTTAGACAACTGTAAACTGCTTTTCTTATTACAGTAATTGTAGAAGAAATTGTGTGCGGAATTCAAACCTTCAGTATGTCTGTGACTTGAAAAAAGTTAATTTATATTCATTAAAATAACATGACCAAACAAAAACATCATAAGATTACTAAGAACGTTAGTAATATTGTGATATATGCTACTTATGTCTGTTGTTATATGTAGTATGTAAGACCAGTCGGAAATAGAAAACCTGGCAACAGAAGGCTAAGAATATCGAGGTGAAAACAATAGAAGTGGAAATAGGAAGGAATTGTTAACTGGAAGAACCGTACAGGACATGAAGGACAAATGATAGAAATTTGCAAATAAAGTATTCAATGTATACTCCTCATATTTTACCAAGAGACTATGTAATTTTGTATTTTAAAACAATCGGTTGTCCCTACTTGTGTTCTCGTTCATTACAATATGACTAACTGTGATAATAGTAACATGAGTAGTGTTAAATAAAGGGTTGAATAAAACTCATTATTAGATTAAAGAAACCAAGGGATAGGTGGAATACAAAGTTAATACATGGGAAGTTACATTTGACCAGTGCGATAATATATTATGTAATACTCAAAATGTTAACATTTCATACAAAATCACTGAATCCATATAAAAGGTTTTTCAGTCCAGTTAAATTTAGGAGGAAACGCGCGTCCTGGGTTCCACTGCTAGCCATTATACACCCAAGCTTATAATGCTTGTAAATTAAGACAATACCGAGGTAATACGCACAGGATGCACGTATGGCAATAAGAGAATAATCGATTGCATTCATGAACATCAATGGAAAGATTCAAGTGAATTTAAACTTCACCCCATTGCACAAGCTAGTGGCTATCCGTACTCAGTACCTAAGTGGATTACGCAATGGTGTTTGTAGCAAACGGCACTGGGTTCGAGTCCAGAGTGAATATAAAATTTGGGATGGAGATAAACCCAGCTAACAAGTCCTAAATTGGACGAAATGTGCATCCTCGATTATACTGCTAGCCACCATCCATCTTTATTTATAATGTATTAAATTTGTGTCAACGTAACCTGTGAGTAAACAGTGAGTAATTGAAATATTACTATCAGTGAAATTATGAAATTGTTTGTATCGTTAATTGCTTGTAGAATCGGAATACATTTACAGGGCTCCTTAAGAAATACTATAAATGATAACATATTCTCTGCTAACTATATTTATTCAGTTTAATTTAATAGTGATAAGACAATCACAGACCAGACAACAAAATAGGTAATCTTCCGATGAAAATGTTTCATTCTCTCAATGGGTTCGAATCGCACGAGGTGGGATCATGGATGCGCGCTGCTTAGAAGTCCCACAATAGGACGAAACGGCCTACCAGTTCTTCCAGGTTTTCCATGATGATCTAACTTCAATTGACTCATGATCTCAACTACTGAAATTCCTTATTAATTTATCGTTATATATAACGAGCGCAATGATCACCTTAATTTCACATCGTAATACCAATCGACGACATGTGATATGTTTTAAAGACCATAAAAAGTAGTACATATACAGTTTTATTTATTATAACATTCCACATGAACTAATTGAATAGAATGTATTTAAATGGAGCGTACAATAAAACTATGCTTAGGTGAAAAAATTAAGTTGATCATATCAATACCGAAAATATGGCACCATTCCACAATATTTACAAATAAATGTGTTACTTTAGTTTTTAAGCCTAAAACTAGAACTTTATATGAATGAATATGCATTCCATATGAACTGTTAGCCTAAAAACTATACTAAATAACTTTGTAATGATTCATTTGTATGTAGAGTCGACTGTTTTTTATTATGCATATAAAACAGATTATAACATTTACATCCACAAGTTCAAGAAGTGAACAAATACTTGACTTTGGTGGAGTTTTGTTCTCTGAGCTTCACCAAAATCATCCACCTGAGCTACAAATCTTCTCCACCATCTCAAAATACTTGACTTACAGTTAAGTCAATTTTTGCCCCAATCATAAAGTTAATGTTTCTACATGTGTTTAATAGAGTTTTATGTCACATTTGTTTTAAATACTTATCATATTCCAGAATTAACAGTAATACTCCATAGAATTATCAGTACAATTTAGTCAGCTGATTGTTTCGCCTTGCCTACTTTAGCATAAAGTTCAGCAACTGTAAAAAATAATACTTGGTTAAGTGTTTTTGATTTCATTAGCCTACCATAATTAGTACATATATCAAATGACTATTTTTCAAGTCAAGTTGGATATTAACCTGAACAGGGAAGAGATGAATTGTTCTAAAAATAACTGAAAGGGTAGATATATTCTGTATCCTAAAACATTGTGGTAAAATGACAAGTGATGAAGTACTTTTCTTCAAGTCGTTTTATTATTAGGATTATTATGGAACTTCGTTAGTATTAAAACGTAACATCGTTGATAATATATCTGAATTTCTAACTGTATAATTGATTGTCATATTAATTATTTTTAGTAATATTAATTTGATAGTGATTATTAAATCTCTGATAAATACATCACGGACTGATCATATTTGAACAGTTATTGAAAAATATTGGGGAGATATTTTATTTTAATATAGGACTCATTTAGTGTGTATTTTTAACCACAAGTTCCATATGAATCGAATGAAGAAATTTAGGGTATGTAGTGAGCGTTAAGGCTTCTCACCATTAACTAAGCGGTCAGAAGTTTAACCGCGCTGACTAGGATAAACAGAAGATGATCTAAGAATATACTCAGCATATTTACAACTGAAGAATATCTGGAACTCAAAACAAATGTCAATCAACAATAAAGACATATTTTTCAATACAAATGTCGAAACAGTTACACTATATGGCACAGAAAATTCGAGAATTACGAAATCAATCATCCAGAAGATACAAGTGTTTAATAACAATTGTCTACACAAAATACTTCGGATACGTTGGTCAAACACTTTCAGCAACAACCTACTGTGTGAGAGAACAAACCAGATTTCATTGGAGGAAGAAATCAGAAAGAAGTACTGAAAGTGGATAGAACATACATTGAGGAAAGCAACGTACTGTGTGATAAGGCAAGTTCTCACATGGAATGCTCAAGGCCAAAGGAAAAGAGGAAGACCAAAGAACACATTACATGGAGAAATGGAGATAGACATGAGAAGAATGAACAAAAATTGGATAGAACTAGAAACGGAGGTCCATGACAGTGTGATGGAGAATGCTGATTGGCGGTTTATGCTCGATTGGGGGTAACATGAGTAAATAAGTAAGTATTTACATAAATCCTAATAAATTTGTCTCATTATAGTAGATAGTAAATAATGGAAACAGGAGTAAGTAAGTAAGTAAGTAAGTAAATAAGTAAGTAAGTAAGATCTAAGAATATCTCGAATTCATCCTTAAGTTCCAGTTCCAGTTTCATCATTAGAATTCTTACATTAATTATCAATTCCAAATTTAGTATTAGGAATTAATAACTATTTAAAGTAACGTCATTTTGATTATACAGCAAATTTAATTATACTATGAATGTATATTGTGTAACTGAAATTAACTAAATTAGGTCATACAGTTGTCCGATATAAAATGTATCATGAACTTTATATTCATAATTAATACGTGTGAAATTGGTTCAAAATCATCAATAATGAAATAGTTCATTGGTCATGTAAAATATTTCACAATTTTTAATAGTTTGTTAGGTCAATAAACGAATGAGCAACAATATTGTCTATTTTGATTCAAATTATGTAATATATTCGAGGATAATTTATTGATAGAAATCAATGATGGATCATAAGTTTGATTAGTAAATAATAATTTCACTGGTTGAGATCATGAGTCAATTGAAGCTAGATCACTATGGAAAACCTGGAAGCACTGGACGGTAATTTCGTCCTAGTATGGGACTCCTTAACAGTGCGTATTCACGATCCAACCTCGCGAGATCCAAATCCAGGACCTATCAGAATCGCTTGTGAGCGCTTAAATACTAGACCGTTGAGCCAGCATTCAGCGGTGTTAATGTATAACTTCAACTAATCCACGAAATTGAGCGACACAGTCACTAGTGAACATATGTTGATTAGTATTAGAAGGGGTTTAGTGGAAATAAAGAAATGAATAGTAAGTTGATTAATTCTGCATGGGTACTTAATCTATTTATGAGAAACCAAAACTGTTAAAATTCTAAATGTTAACCACGGTAAAATTCATAGGGGATTCAAGATTATACTAATTGCTAAACTAGTATCATCTCTCTACTAGACATGTTGTAGTGAATGAAGATTTGGTGGGTATGATCAGTGCCGCTTCGTCAAACCACTCCACTTGGTATCTCCTTTATACAACAGGCCGCATAGACTGACTACCATTTTCATGGACACGCAAAAGTGTCCTTTTAACTGCACCCTCTCCTCATCTCTTTAGTCACTGACGCCAGAAGACGAATCGGTAGGGAAAAGCAATTGTATTATTTAATGCCAAATTATACAGCAACTTGGAAAAATATGTAAATCATACACTAAATGCATCATTTTCACAGCTTTATTGCGTTGTACATCATATACTCCACTATTCCTCTAATTCTGTTGTTACTTTGAACTCATTCCGATTTTCTTCCTGTTCTCTTCATTTCAATCTGTTTTCATACATTCCACTTCATATTAGTGCTACGTAGTACTTGTATCTGTCGGTATAAGTAGCATGCTACACTATATATGGTTTGTAATTATCGACTGTAATACATTTCTAAAAATGTTATTCTATATAGCAATAACATTACTAGAAATACGATACATCGAGGTTAATATTACAAATGTTTCTTATCTAAAATCACTTTAAGTTTACCGTCACAGGAATAACATAACATCAGTACTTAGTTACTTAGGCCTGTTACCCCCGATAGAGCATAGGCCGCCGACAAGCATTCTCTAACACACTCTGTCATGGACCTCCGTTTCTAGTTCTATCCAATTTTTGTTCATTCTTCTCATGTCTATCTCCATTTCTCCATGTAATGTGTTCTTTGGTCTTCCTCTTTTCCTTTGGCCTTGAGCATTCCATGTGAGAACTTGCCTTATCACACAGTACGTTGCTTTCCTCAATGTATGTTCTATCCACTTTCAGTACTTCTTTCTGATTTCTTCCTCCAATGAAATCTGGTTTGTTCTCTCACACAGTAGGTTGTTGCTGAAAGTGTTTGACCAACGTATCCGAAGTATTTTGTGTAGACAATTGTTATTAAACACTTGTATCTTCTGGATGATTGATTTCGTAATTCTCGAATTTTCTGTGCCATATAGTGTAACTGTTTCGACATTTGTATTGAAAAATATGTCTTTATTGTTGATTGACATTGTTTTGAGTTCCAGATGTTCTTTAATTGTAGATATACTACCCTTGTTTTGCTGATCCGCTTCTTCACTTCTGCATTAGATCCACTGTGTTCATCAATGATGCTGACAAGATAACATCAGTATGCAAATATATTTCCTAATTATCTTACTAAATAACATTAAAAAAACATAAACTTGTTTTAAAAACTGTATCCATACTACAGACCCAGTTTGAAACTTACTATTCCCCCCCCCTTAAAATGATAAGTAATTTATTTCGTTAAGTATTGTGTTGATAACTTAATTTTAATTGTTTCTGGAGAAATATACTTTCTGGTAGCTATTTTGTTCCGTAGACAATGTTTACACGTATCATTACTTATATTCTGTTAATATGTAAACTATAAATATCACTAGTATTTAATAAAAAACTTTACTTACCATGAATAAATCATGTTTCATCTATAAGCTAATGTATTCTACATTTATTATAGTATATATTTTACTAAGAAAAACGATTTGTTTCTGTAATCAATCGATTGTTTACAACAAATACTGTTAAAATGTGAAATAGAAACTTGAGATGTTAATTTGCAGTTTTTCTTTGGTTTCTAAGAGAATTACGTACAACTTTTCATGGTTTGTAGTGTGGCGTCGAGTAGCGGTTGACTATGACCACCACTACAAGAGTGTTGCGCACCAGATATCAGAAGGCAATTGGAGGTTATAGCGAGATATATTTGTTGGCGATCTCGTGGTATCGAAAGAATCCCGAGATCGTGCCAAAGGAGTACAAACGGAATCACTGAGCAAACGTAAGTGCGTTTAAGGTCACAATCAACGGAAGAAAGAATGTCTTTAGTACAGTTAAACAAACAAGTACAGTAAAACAATCACTGGTACGATTGGTTATAATAATAATTCTTTCCACTAGATCAGTCGCGTTCTCTTGATAAAAGTAGGTCACTACAAGTTGAATAATGTCTCTTAGATATGCAATCTCATATACATAATTCCCTTAATTATTTTAAAGAGAGCAAGAACAAAGATTGATGCAGAATAATATGAATTCATTTTATTTCGTTAGGTCCTCATCAGCTGCTTGCAATCCAAAATACTTGACGTTATTACAGATATTGACGTATTTATACATAAGAGGGTGAATAAAGATGAATATATGTGTATCATGATGTAGCGAAGATTTCAGTACAGTTAGTATGGTCACAAAAATTTTTGTTTCGGATAAATAAAGTTTAGGAGGGAAAGTTCCAGATTGTGTAATGAAGCAACTGAAAATAGATTAACGGTAATAAACAAAGATATGAATTAAAATCAGTCAGTTATGAATTGAAGAAAAATGACAATGATTTCATTTAAACTTCAGAAATAGTTGAAATAATGAATGACGTAATAAATAAAAAAGTGGGGTTAATGTTACCAGGGCAAGGAAAGATTTATTACTGTCTATTTTTGGATGCATAGATCTGATTTTAGGTGTTTGATCGCCATAGCTTCGGTAAAATTTTAAAGGTTGAACTTTGATCGTTTGTTAATCACCTTGGAGGACTTCATGTCCTGTGCCAAGGACACAGGAAATAAAATGAATTGTGCACCAATCTTCATTCTTGCTCTCTTTAAGATATGCAATCACTTTTTCCCGTTTTTATCAATATAGAAGTTGATTAAAATATTTTTAAATTTTCAACCCGCTTTAGTCAATTAACTGCTAAATATTGCATGGACAAAGAAAATATGGTTAATATCTCGGAGAACTCTGTGTGAAACAGTTTATAAGCACTATATATAGCGTAATTTATGAGCAGAATTCAAATTTTATGCTTTGCGTGTGACTACTATTTGACATTGATGGAGATAGTTATAAATAAGATGGAAACTAAATGTTAAAGCACAAATATTCAATTCATTTATAAAAAATCTGTTATTTCAAAGCTGTATTCTAACGACATGATGCACATAACCAAGCCTATGTAGGAGTCTGCACGCTCTCCAGTTATCTGTATATATTGTCATATCTGGCTGCAGCCAGTGTTACTGGTGCTTTTATTGTCCAGTTCGCAATAATTGCCATAATTTGCTTTAGTTAGGAATTATATATAGGGTTTTCATCACGAACTAACATCAGCTCTTAGCCAAAACTCTATTTAACCAAAATCCGAGATCTCTTATCTTATACCTGATTAATTCGTCCACACATTATAGTCACGCCGCTTTATTTGTTATAGCCACTCAATTATCACGTTTTGTATAAAATCCCCCCGTGAACCGATCGTACGTTAACATTAAGTACTAAAGTTGGCACCGTGACCCTGAAATCCCACAAACGCTTCTGATTGGCTCGTCCATAGATTATACTCTCTCCGTTTCCACGACAGTTTCGATATTTCTAAGGAAGTGAACTAAATAGGGAAATGTACTAGTGTGCAATAATATCGTGGATTCATCACCCGTTGGTCTTATAAACACTGTTATGAGTCACAGTTTGTCTTTATGTCGGCAATATTTATACCATGCGGTTATTTGAATAAAGTACAACGAAATGGGGTTTAGACCTGACTGGTTTCGTTGAAATGTATGTTTAATACTAATTCAATTTTAATGTAGCTACCAAAGCCAAACATCCAGTACATCTAATTTCTTCTTACAACTATGATAAATTTCATTCCTAACCTTTGTGTTTTTTCTTTAACTAAATTGGATGTCAATCTCAATTCTGAGACTATAATACCTAGAAGGATTAATGAAGAATTTATGACGTTTATGCAGAGATGTAACATTGTTATCATACCCTTTTTAATTAATTAGCCAGTAAAGTATATCTTCCTTAATCATACATTTGTAGATAATCTACATCACATTAAAGGAATATATTTTCCTTGAAAAAGCTTGGACCAGATTGCCAGGCAAAACGTTGGATTTACTTCAAATTCTTTCGCTGAGATTTTACAAATACATTCTTCCTCTTTAATGTCTCATATTAACTCGGCGCTCAAATATTGTGAGACTATTCGTTCAAATTTAGACGAAAATTCTTATTTATTAATCTACATAACAGTTGAAGTAAGTTTGTACAATCCAGTATATGAAAGTAATCTAAAATTTATTATCCCATATAAACCCATATTGAGGACAATTCACATATAGAAAAATAAATGAACCAAGTAAATTTAATTATTGCTAACGTAAATTTAGTTAATGATCAATTTATTTTTATAAAGGGTCTATTTATTTCTTGTATTGGAACTTTATATGACCTTCATTTGTTAATTAATTTAGATGGTGAACTGTTTACTTAAAATTAGTCCTATCAATTATTTGACTCAATGTCTAAGTAACGGTTACAGCGAACTGATATATATATATATACAAAGATTAATTAATATTAAAAACTGGACCATAATTAAAAAGTTCTCAGAAAACAAGAAATAGATATCCTATTAGATTATTATTAAATACAGCGCTAAAATATTTTCTACTACTGATACTATTAATGTAGTGAATGAAAACTTAAGTGGGTTAAAACCAATTTATTCTTTCATGTGAAATTAAACAACCCTTTGCAAAATATGAAAATCACATGTTGAATACATCATTTGTATATCTTCCTTTAGTTGTCCTTTACATACTTCATCATTCTTCTAATTATGTTGTTATTCTGATTGCTCTCTGTTTCTCTTCAGTTTTTTTCTGATAAGTATTGCCCTTCCGATTCTTTTACTTACTTTACTTACGCCTGTTACTACTCGTGGAGGAGCATAGACCTCCCACCAGCACTCTACATCCAACCCTGTCTAGGGACTTCCGATTCCTACTACATACAAATTGTCCGTCAGCATAAATAAAGAACATTACACTAATAATGAAAATATTTATATGGTGAAGTGTATCATATGCATAAAATTACGCTGATATAGTGCAAATATAGCCGACTGTTATTGGAAAAAAAAAGAATATTCACGATTGATTCGCATCAATTTCATCCAATACAACGTATAGAACTGTATAAATCTCCTCATTCATTAAGTGATTATGTCACCAACTTTGGAGAGCACCAAAAATAAAAGAATATGCTAGTTTCAAACATGCATTCTGTAAACTGTACCGCTTTTTAACCACAGTAATTATTTTTCTGCAAAAATAAGGACTCTTTATTGCCTGAAATATAACCATCAAGGTCAATAACATAATTGGATGGCGGCTCAGTGGTCTACTTGTTAAGCGATCGCGTGCGAGACTGATAGATCCTGGATTCGGATCTCGCGAGGCGAGATCGTGGATGCGCACTGCTGAGGAGTCCCACAATAGAAATAAACGGCCGTCCAGTTCTTTAAGCTTTCTATAGTGGTCTAGCTTCAATTGACTCATGATCTCAACCATTGAAATAAATAAACTGCTCTGAAAATATGACCTATGAAACTATAGCAACTCACATGCAATGAGTTTGTTCTCATTTAATTCGGTTAAGCCCTTTTGTTAACTTATTTAGTGGACAGAGTCATTAGTACTATAACAAATTATTGTACCTTTATTATCGTTTTGCTTGTATAAAATATGTATGCTTGAACATTGCTTATTTCCATACATGTACATTTAAACTCACACACTACTCTACTCTTTTGATTCGCTGACTCACTCGGTTACCTCACTGCTTTGTGGTCTGAGTCATCTGCTAATAAAACTGTAGTCGCTGCTTCTCATTGCCTTCTGATTTCAAACACCGTTGAGGTTTATGTGGTAACGGTTACGAGGGTAATTGGTCAACGAAGCACAGCCACTACAAAACCATGAACCACAATTTCATATTCTGAAAACCGACATGATATATTCAGTTCCTATACACTTTCTTTTTTTCAAGAACACTTCATATAAGCGACGCAAATGAAAAGTTTACTTAAGTTTCAACTTCATTTTGAATCGTTATTCAGTGACATAAATATTTTAGCAGTAGACTCAAAATTAGCTTATATTTGGTTTATAATTGTTCCATTGAATTGTTAGCTAATATGTAATGTTCTATTACTTTCATTACTGAACAGATTAACGATGATTGATCTTTTGAAATAACTTTTGGCAATATCATAAAATTAAATTAAATATTCTCAGTAAGTCATAGAGCATCAGCTTCAGTAAGGGGTCTTCGATTTTATAAGGAACATCATTTTCAAATGTTATATAGTAATATTATAGGTATTAGTTAATCAGAAGTAAATATGGAAATTCTGAATAACTGCATATCTGTGAATTAGGATATCAAATATTGTGAGAAAGTGAGAAAGATTTCGAGCAATGTTTTACTAGATGTAGTAATCGCAGTTCGATTTCTATTTGACTATGGAGATAAAGAAAAACAATGAACGACCTATATTAAACACTAACATTATAATATTACGTACTCACACCTGTTACCCTTCGTCGATGAGCATAGGCCAACAACCATCATTCTCCACCAAACTCTGTCCTGGACAATTCTCTCCAGTTCTTTTCAGTTACTATTCATCCTTTCCATATCTAAGTCAAATTCTCGACTCAGCGTGTTCTTTGATCTTTCTCTTTCCCGTTTCCATTCACCATTCCAAGTTAGCGTTTGCCTCATGATGTAGTTTGATGATTTCCTCAATGTATGTTTTATCCAACTGCATCGTCTTTTCCTAATTTCCTCCTCAGTTACAATCCGGCTTTTTCTTTTCTACAGTAGACTGTTACTGATGATATCCTGTCAACGGATATTGAGTATCGTACGTAGACAATTGTTTATGAATACTTGTACCATTTTGATGATGGTTGTGATAGTTCTCGAAGTTTCAGTTTCGTACAGTAGAACTGTTTTGATGCCCGTATTAATGATTCTCACTTTGATATTGGTCACTGACACTATCCCCAACTTTCCCTCTTTATTCGGGCTTGGAACCGGCAGTAACCCTAAAGAGCTACAGGTGAAGTTAAATTTGTTTAGTGTAAACTTTATAATATTCAGATAAATTTATTATTTATTTGTTCTTTTTTGTATTAAAGTTCTTTTGAAAATAATTAGTTGAATCAATTCAAGCGTACTGGTTCACTGACCTCCTTAGGCTCACCTGAAAAAACAAAATAAACTTATAAGAAGAAATTAAACAAAATCAAAAGTTCTCTCATACATCCATTTAATTTGCTGCAATTCCTATAGAGTGTTCATAAATACTATTGAATTTCATCACAGATAAATTTTAATTAGACAAATATCAAAGAATACCAAACACTAGACATCTGTATCGTTCCGGTATAAGACTCTTTATCAGTGCCCCATCCCAGAATTAAACTTGGAGTACTCAGGTCTCGTGAAGATCGCTTAACAAATATGCAAATTCTACAATTTCTCTAGACCCACTATATTAATTATAGCCATGTGCTTACTTATAACTAACTTTGTAAGGTAATCTCACCATTTCGTATGAGAAGCCATGAGTAATGGAGTTAAAGTATACAGTGTCTGAGACAGTTATCCGTTCCAAGTTCACAAACAATTAACATGCATTCATGTCGTACTGTCAGGATGATTAAATAACAAGTTCCTATGAGCAACCTGAAATACCGTGAGTACAAAGTAATAAGAAACGTTCATCGTTTATGAATATTATTGTGAAATAAATCGTGAGAATATAAAACGTAGAATAAGACAAAATTTGATCTGTGGTGTCGACAGAGTATAACGATAAAGAACAGCGAAATGTGAACATGTCTAATAATCTGCAACAGAGTAAATAGCGTCGATTAGTGATTACTCGATTTGAATTTGCGTACATGTAGTTCATATATGTAGAATAAGAATAATCAAGACGTAAAGTGAAACTACATTGGTGGATGATATTCAGTGTTGTACTGTGATTGATAATAATTTAAAATGAAAAGTTAGTGCACATTGTCGTTCGTATTATGACCAGATGCATCGAGTTACTGTTGAATATGTATTGGTAGGTGATCACAAGAACAGAATAGTGACCGCGGAGCAAAATACACTGAGTTGTGTTCATTTTTGGTTATAAAGCCTGGAGTAGTTTATGTCGTTTGAGAGAGATGCGCTCGACCTCGTTTGTTACGAAACGGTACTAAGGCATGGAGAAAATATCAATGCATATGGTCTTGCATAATAAGTGAATGCTACTGACTTAGATGTGGCTCATGTGAGTGTATCTTTGAGTGACTAGCTCCAAACTCTATGTTCTGATTCACAGTACGACGAGAATAGCGTATTAATTTCAGTAATCATATGATGTTATTCAGCAATGAATGACGCAGCATGAAGTTACACATGTAAACAAATAGGTATGATGAACGTATTCGCTTTCAATTGGCTAGTCGAATAGTAGATAGATGTATAGACAATAAAGTAAATACCATCCATTTAAAAAATTGACTGCAGATGCATGATGGAAATTCGGAATAGGCTGTCGTTGAAAAAACGGAAAAAGAAGATTGTTGCGCACAAATGCAATGAATGAACATTAGTTGTATACCGAGAAAATAAGTTATTACTACCTAGAGTATGACTCCAAACTTATGTTTATGATAGCGTTGCTAACCGTTACCAGCGTTGAGGTAGTTGCGACCATGTCGTTCTCAGTGTGCAGGAGGTCCGTTCGACTGCTTAGACTAAAAATTCGTATGCATGCGTATGTCATCAGACCACCAATTTACTTATCAGATTGCAGGTTGTTCTATGTACGAGCAGCTAGTAAATACGTTGGAAATATCTGACATTTGATGGCCATATATCTACAAAAATGAACAATAATGAATACGTCGCTGGTGTGATAGAATGTTCAGAATATAATAAAGATCGTCAGTTTTTGCAAAAATGTCTTATTAGAATTAAGACATCCACAGACATAATTAGAGACGGTATTGAAGTGAAAAATGTATAAGGTATGATAACATAAAAATAACCTCAGCTATGTGAATGAATGTAATAATAAGGTAAAATGATACGAAAAAAGGAATAGAATTAATTAGACAGAAAAATTTTACATTATTGAATAATAAAAAATAGTCCAGTGCGTTATGAATATCATAACGTAATGTAATGGTCATAATATTACAATTTGATGAGTGAATGATATAGTTGCTTAAATGTCATAGTTTACTATCAATATGAACAGCAATAATAACTCCACGTTAGGTGATAATATGGCGATAATGTGATAATGAGAGTGTGATAATTATTAAAATCATAATGGAATGATCCGCGAAATAGATAAATGAAAATGGTTGGTTCTTGGACAAAGTACCAATAAGTTAATACAATTTGGGTATGTGCGTTTCTTTGTGATATTGATTTCACTACTTGTGTCGGATTAGAGTGATTTTGTCGTTTGCGTTCTCTTCAGTTGGGTCAGCTACGCTGAGTTCTTTCATCAAATGAATAGATTTTGAAAGGTTTGAAAGGCTTGCGTAGTTTGACAGGTTACGTTTACCACTTTAGTGGCCCGGTAATCTGACTCAATTTAGATAGAATGGATAAGGTAAGCAATACACAAACGCCCAAATAAGAACAGTCAAAAATAATAAGTGAATAACTGACAAGGTCAAAATGTGACTCATGACAAACCAACAATCTGTCCGGAAGCTGGAATAACCCATGTTCTCTTGACATTGCACTTGACACTACTAAACACACCCTGTATTATATGCATATTACAAGCCTTATATAGCATATCTGTATACATTTGTGAAGACTCATTCAGGGAATTGTCGAGGTAAATTACCACTTTAAGCCAACTCAGTGGACATCTATCAGTTTACTTAAGGAGGTTATATCGGCCGTACAAACCGTGCACTTGATAAACAAATATGCGAGCAGTATCCTGTGTGGTTATCCAAACGGTTATACGAATCAATCAACAACTCAGTTCTCAGGCACATCGTTAATTCGGGTCACAGCTCATCACATGGACACTTGTTCAAAACCCATCACAAAATAAAATAAACTAGCTCAAAGTAGACTTGGATGAGGAATTTGTGCATAGCCAAAGCTATAACAGTTCACCATTTCAAACCCGAACTCTGTGTACAGAAGAGTCAACTTCAATTCCTTATTTTCCCATGGTCTTATAGCTCCTTCTATTTTTTACAAATTATAAGTGTCAATTGTTACATTCTTCTTCTCCATTTATGAGTAGGTAGTTATCTTTATCATTTGTTCCACAGATCTTCAACTTTTATTACTTCCGAAACTATTACATGACGTATGCTCTTGACGATGCTTGATTACTTTGCTAAATGATGTAACCTGATTTTTATTCCATGTCTAAAAACTTTAATGACATTGAGATAACACCCCTCTATTTATAAATTATTATACTAAATACCAGAAATTTTTGATTATCTTGACTGTATTATGTAATATTGATTCAATTACATTGGTTGCTACTTGAATATTTTTGTCTTTAATTGATAAATTTTTAAAATCCCTCTATTTTACAACAGACTACTACATGGGAAAATTACTTGTAAATAAATTTACTTTCATGATAAACAGTGGTTTTGTAGTAATATAACCTAACATGGTTTCTTAAATTGTCCTTCGTTAATTTCCAATTTAATTAACAATTATGATGTTTAATATTTACAGACGACTATGTCAAATCAGTTTAACAATCTCACAATATACTGAAATAATTCATGTAAAAGAAATTTAATTCTGCTTATTGATACTCCAAATAACTAACTAACTTTCAGAAAGATGAAGAAAGTAGAATATTTCTATAACATAAGTGCAGTATACACCGTTGAACACCGGCTCAGTGAACTAAAGTTTGAGGGTTCGCGAGAGAGACTGAATGTCCTAGATTCTAGTCCTGAGTGCGGGAACAGGGGTGTGCGCTCCTAAGGAGTCTAATACTACGATGAACCGGCCATCCAGTGCTTCCAAGGTTTTTGATATTGACCCAGCTTAGATAGACTCATGATTTCAACCGTGAAAATAAACGAAATGCTTGTATAACAATAGATTTTGTCAACAAAATGCCGTATTATACCAACAACGTAGGTTGATCTGTTAACGTCAAATCTATGCTCTCCATTAAGTTACATATCATAAACCTGAATGCTAGTGTGGGACTAATCACAGTATATATATAGAACATTAACAGAGATGGAAGTCATAGTATTTAAATATCTCAGGAAGATCACTGCGTTGGGACCTATTGATCTGTGTATTTCTAAGTTCATTCAGTTTGTGATATTATGCAACCATCTTTTTATTGCCAATAAGGATATGTGTATTTTTATGAAATTGATCGAAATTCATCTAGCTAGATTTTCTCCCTGTTGTGGATACAGAATAATATGCCAATCATTGTCATGTTAAGTCTATGGTGGCCTTGGACTTTAAATGTACATTCCCTATTGGCTATTATTTAATTCATTCGTTACATATTGTGTAAATGTTGTTTACTATTTTTATGGTACGATGTGGTTTGCTTGTTTGGTATATAAATAGAGCATGTCTGAAATACAATGATTCATATCTCAGAGGTTGTGACTTGTGTTCTGAACTCAACTGACTGGGCTAGACAGGGAAGCGAGACCAATCGAGACTCTAGGCCGTCCGTACATGTTTACGCGTCATTGAATCGGTCGATGAGTACGCTGCTCTCTAATTTTCCAGTCAAGGACACAACAATTAGCACAGGGTACAAATCGACAGCAACATAAATTCATAACACTCCCTAAAATTCAGAATATTGTTAATGGCATCACTCACTGGCGTTCGTATGAAATGTGGATTAGATCGAGAGTTTGTGAATACCTGAATTATTGTGGAAAATATATACCACAAAGTTATGATTGTTTAAATTGATATTTTCATATATTTTTTATATTTTTTATCTTTATTCCAGAGCACTATTACAAAGAGCTCATAATTTCTTGTAATATACCTAGAATTGCCTCAAAATTCCTAAAAACCAGTTAAGTTACGTGTATAAAGCGATGGAGTTTGAAGAGAACAGTTCCTTGTTATGAATCCAAGAGTGAACATTAACTCTGAGATGCATGTACATCCAACTGACAAGTTCTAAATAGGACCAAACGTGCGTCCTGAATTCCACTACTAGCAACCATACATCTTTGCTTATAATCCTTGTGACTTAAGGCAATATCGAAGCAATCCTCACAGAGTGCAGTCCTGAAAATTAATGGGAAGATTCAAACAACTAATAAAAATGATTTAAAATATTCCATGTAATAGAATATTACCAAAGCTAATATTTTCAACAGTTACAATAACTTAAAATTCCATGTTATTCACGTGAAATAATCATAGTTTAAAGATTTTGATTATAATAATAACAATGGTGGAATAAAACAGAAAAATAAAATAGGAAATAATACAATGCAAAACATACAATAATATTATTAATGAACTAAAATAAACAAGAAGGTTCCATATACATAGTTCCATTTATCACTTTGAAAAGAGTAAGAATAAAAATTTTTGCTGAATAGCATGAATTCATTTTATTTCGTAGGTTCTCGTCAGCCGCTTACAACCTGTGATCTTTAAAATCATAATTACATAATGGGTTTAAATTACTTACATGAAAGAGTTTGGTTGGAAATTATATTGAAGACATATTCGTATAGTATAGTAAGGGTGTAAATAAATTGAATACCTTATGTAAAAGAATATTCTACAACACTGATTGTGACAACAGTCCAAACGGCTAGAAACAAGCGATTACATAATGAGTAAACATTGATAGGAATAAAATGAGTAGAGCTCAGTTGATAAAATAAGATTACTAATTTGGAAGATAGTTGAAATAAAACTCATGGATATAATAAATGTAAGAAAGAAAGAGTTTCTTGTTCTTTAAACTCTTTCTTGCCGTTTGAACTGTTGTCACAATCACTGTTATATAATGTTCTTCCACAGATGGTATATATTTACAATATTGCTATACTGTACACTACTACTATGCCTTCAATATAACTTCCAACCAAACCCTCTCATGTAAGTAATTTAAACCCATTATGTAATTATGACCTTAAATACCACAGGTTATAAGCAGCTGACGAGAACTTTCGAAATAAAATGAATTCATGCTATTCTGCTTAAATCTTTCTTCTTGCTCTTTTCAAAACAAGGTATGTGTTAAACAGCTAAACAAGTGTTAGTCAAACAATATTACCTAGCATATATACATGTAAAGACATTCTTAGCAATCAACTTATATTAAGGAACTACATCTACTTTATTCAAATGTAAAGTCATTCTGTTTGTAATAAAGGTGATGTATAATTATTTTCGAGCTTTATGTATTGAATCTTAAAAAATAAACTACTGAATTCTACAAAATAATAAACTATTAAATACTCATTGTATCATAATCATACCAAATATGGAAATTTGAATAAAATCTGAAGAAAAGAAATAGTATTGATAAGTTTTAATTAATATTTCATAAAACATCACTGATTATGTTTCATTATTCTGTTAGGCTAATATGTCTAAAACATTAGTCTATTTTTGATTGTTTTATGTGTTTACTTACTTACGCCTGTTACACCCGATAGAGCATAGGCCGCCGATCAGCATTCACAGACATACTCTGTCATGGACCTCCCTTTCTAGTTCTATCGATTTTTGTTCATTCTTCTCATATCTATCTCCATTTCTCGATGTAATGTGTTCTTTAGTCTTCCTCTCCTCCTGTGGCCTTCAGGATTCCATATGAGAACTTGCCTTGTGCTTTCCTCAACATGTGTTCTATCCACTTACAGTACTTCTTTCTGATTTCTTCCTCCACTGGAATCTGGTTTGTTCTCTCCCACAGTAGGTTGTTGCTGAAAGTGTCTGACCAATAGATCCGAAGTATTTTGTGTAGACAATTGTTAATAAACACTTGTATCTTCTGGATGATTGATTTCGTAGTTCTCGAAGTTTCTGTGCCATATAGTGGAACTGTTTCGACATTTGTATTGAAAAATATGTCTTTATTATTGATTGACATTGTTTTGAGTTCCAGATGTTCTTTAATTGTAGATATACTACCCTTGTTTTGCTGATCCGCTACTTCACTTCTGCATTAGATCCACTGTGTTCATCAATGATGCTGCCCGGATACATGAAGGTTTTCACATCTTCCAAATCCTCTCCATCAATTTTGATTCGATTCGTGAATGTTACGTTTAGATTTATATATACTTAGATCATAATTAATTTTCACTTTAAAAAAATATATATTATTCTATTACATTTCTGCGATATATTCTTACTGTCATATTCTCTTAATACCTAATATTATTCTAAATAATTAATTATTTCAATCGTGAATAATGAGATTTTTATCATGTTTCTATATTTATGTAGTAAATGAACTATAGACATACCCTTCAATTGAATCGATTGCTATAGATTCATTACTTAATCAAAGATTTTGTTTATATGATGATAGATAATAGAAATTAGGTCATTATAATAAATGGAAAACAAACAAACAAACAAATAAACCCACATAGGAAACATATTTTTGATTGATAGATAAATGTTTAAAAGCCTTGAATGAACAAACTTTGTCGAATGAAGAAAAAATATAGTTCTAGTTCTTAAAGAAGAAAGAAATTAATAAAGAAAAAAAACAAAACAAAACAAAATAACTCTTATTTATGAATATTTTATAAATTTCACAGATTGAAATTATAAGTCAGTTGAAGCTAGACCACCATGGAAAACCTCGAAGCACTGGACGGCCGTTTCTTCTAGTATGGGATTCTCAGCAGTGCTCATCCACGATCCCGCACCCCGCGGGATTTGAACCCAGGATCTACTGGTTTCGCGGGCGAGCACTTAACCATTAGACCACTGAGCAGGCATCCAACTGTGTTAATGTCTAACTTCAACCAATCTACGAAGTTGTTAAATGGAGTGAAACAGTTGACACATTTTAAGTAAAGATGGATTGTGGCTGATAGTGGGAACCAGGACGCGTGTTTCGTCCTATTTGAGGACTTGTCAACTGGATGAACCTGCATCTCAGTTGATGTTCACTGTGGGACTTGAACCCAGTATCATTGACCTCAAACGCCCTCGCGTTATTCCCTTAACTACTGAGTCATGATAGGGACTAGCCTATACAATAGGATGAAGTTTATCAGGACTCAGTACCTAAGTGGTTGACGCGATGGAGTTTGAAGCGAACGGTATTGAGTTCGAGTAAACATCAACTTTGAGACGCAGGTACATCCAGCTGACAAGTCCCAAAAAGGACGAAACGTGAGTCCTGAATTCCACTGCGAGTCGCTATCTATCTTTGCTCATAATTTTTGTGAATTAAGGCAATATTATGGAAATACGCAGATTATGCACATATGCCAATAAGAGACTGATCAACTGCAGTCCTAAACATTATCGGGAAGATTCAAGTAAACAATACTAATTGAGTTAACAAATTTTTTGTGTTAATACAGCGTGAATTTAACTTTAAACCGAAAATCTTTAGATAACATTAGTTTTGTGTAAGTTTATTTGGCTATTTTTTGTAGAAAAATTTAATCTAACTGTTTCGTGTATTTATCAATCGATTAACTCAAAAAACTATTGTGTAGAGGAGATTATAATTTTCAGCATTAAATAATTGAGTACATACATTTTATCAGTAATATCATCTATTTTCAATTGTGATCTAACATTGATTGATTCATGATCTCAATTAAAAACGCAACAATCTTTACTACCTCATACTGATAAACACAATGTACTCACTAGTGACTAGTATTTTGAAGCAATTCTTGCAGTTCTAGTGAGAAGCCGTGACTAATGGAGCTAATCTGTGTCAGAGATAGGTATCTATTTTGTTATAATGGAAGATAGTCGCTCAATTTCGCGCGTTCGTTCAAGTTAGACATTAACACCTCTTTTGATAAATATTTCACTGTTAGCATGTATACGCTGATATCTATCATTTCCTATATAGTTTTTTATCACTTTCATCTATGTATAAAAATGGGCGACACAAAGGTATCGAACTGACCTAAAAACTGTCATTACAATAAACTCACATTTATATGCTTAAACGGAATATTTCCTGTATACTTCAATAATGACGTTTTGACACATTTCCTGTGGGGTAATAAAGATAATGGCGATTTTTTAAAGTATATACTCTACTAATTTGATTTTTCTACATCAAATTTTTGCGTTTAGATTCAAAAAAAATTGTCCGTTTTTTTAATAATTTTATATATATTTCAATACTTTCATATTATCAGTATAGGATTGTGGTGATTATTAGGATTTTGGTTGAGATCATGAACTGATTGGTGTGAGACCAACATTGAAAACCTGAATGCACTGGACTCATCAGTAGTGCTCATCCAAGATCCCACTTGCAGGGTTTGAACCCAGGGCCTTCAGCCTCGTGGATGTGCACTTCTGAGGAGTCCCATACTGGAACGAAGCGGTGTTTCAGTGCTTCCAGGTTTTCAATGGTAGACTAACATCAATCGGTTCATGATCTCAACCAAAACCTTCCATATTACTTTCGAACGAAAAGTCAGTTCACGATACCGCTTCTAGCCGTAATCCAAATATATGAAGACACTGTTATTTAAAATATAAATATTATAACTAACATTAATCAATTATAGTTCTGGATATCAACAATGGAAAAATAGAAACCTTTACATACAACAAACATAATGTTTATTAACAAGTATACAACAATGACACTATTACGTTTACTGTTATATAAATGTTAATTAGATAAAGTAAATAAGTTTTAAAACTAAGCTAATAAATGAAAGTTTTAATTTATTCTGAATTATAATTATAACATAAATATGGATGGTCAAAAACCATTTGAATGTATTGAATAGAATGAAAAACAAGAACAATATGTGATCTACGTTAGAGTAGACTACTTATAGTCATTTCAAATTTCATTCACAATGTTGTCATTAAAAATGTCGTAAGCGTAGATGTTAAATTTTATATAAGCTTTATGTATTACTGAAATATCAAATTATTATATTACTCATTCATTTTGTATTGCAGATACATCCAGCTGACGAGTCACAAATTGGACAAAACTCACATCCTAAATTACACTGTTAGCCATCATTCATAATTGCTTATCATCTATTCACTCGATTTCATTCAACTATAAATGTTATTTTTATAAATCACTGATCTTCTTCCTGAAAAAACAGATTTTTATAAAGGACATTATTTACTTAACAAACATTGATGTCTAAAAACATGTAAATAAGGCAATTATCGAAAAATTGTAATAAAAATTGATCATCAATAATGATATATCAGTATGATGTTGTGGAAATTATTACGTTTTTGACTGAAATCATGAATCAATCGATGTTAAACCCTCATTCAAAAACTGGAAGCACTGGACGTCCGTTTCGTCCTATTGTGGGACTCCTCAACAGTGCGCACCCATATTCCCGCTCTCGAGATTCGAGCCCAGAGCCTACATGTTTGTGTAAGTGAAGATTCAGGCTTTCGACGCCTTTTTTCACATAAAAACAGTTTATCATATACACCATAATATGCTTTTTGAAGTTAAATATATTTCTTTCAATCAATCATGTCTCCATTTATTCTAAATTTTATATTATAAATTAACAGATAAGATTCACATCTTATCATATCTAATAAAAAGCGTAATTATTAATTATTTATATTTAATAAGTTTATGAAGATAACTTTGTCATTAGGAGCAAACACATTATGTAACATGATTGTGTTATTACTTGTGCCCTGTGTCTTATCAATGTATAATATAATGATACCGCCAATTGAGAGAACGGTGAATTATCGACCGGACCAATGACTGATAAAACTCGTACAACCAGTTTATAATCCTTATCGGTCCTTTTTCCCACCTAACCCTCCCTGTTAAGTTCAGAACACCAAACTCAGCCTCTGCCATATCAATCATTTATTTCAAACACACTGGGTTCATATACCAACCAAACAGGCCATATCCTACCATAAAATAGGAAACAACATTTGTACAAGATTTAGCCAAATTTGACTGTGAATCAGGGAGATAGTGATTGATAGACTGGTCATAATTCAACAATGTTAAATCGTAGAATAATAGTTCATAGTTCAAAATAAAGCTCATAATAAGAGGGAGACGAACATGAATAGCTTAGTCACTTAACAAATATACGATAAAAATATACGTATAGTGTTGGTCCATAAATGGATCCAAAAAGTTACCGTTCATTATTCTCATCGGGATATAACAGATTGAGTTCATCAAAAATAATTGCTTAGAAATTATCATTAAATTAACCAGAACAATCAAATTCATCAACGATATCCTAAAAATGTTAAGTAAATGTAGTGTATATGAATTAAGTTTAATTGAAGGTTTGGAATCGAAATATTCTTATAATGTTCTAAAGCAACTAATCAAATAAGAATCATGGGTAACGTCTCTTGGTAATTGTTAATATCTAACCTTATAATAAAGTTTTAAGTTATTTACGTCGAAAATAAATCAGTGATATTTTGTTATTTGGTGCACTAATGAACAGTGAATTAGCACCATTAATCATTGTCAGAAGAAAGTTACTTAAGTGTTGTAAAATAATTTAATGATTTTTATCCATGAAAATCAATTTGCAACATCTCTATGAGTCTAATCATGAACTACTGAATAAATATCAGTGTTTTAAACTACCTAGTACCTGAACTCAACCATAAGATATGTTCTATTCTTTGATAAGTAATTTTAATATCCGACGGTGTAGAACATTCAATTTATTGAAATGTGAAATAAACTCTACTGTAAAGAAGTTCATATGAGTTTTTATTTGTTCTACTGTTATATTTAGATACCATTTCTATCAAAATATACATGTTGTTTCCTATTTTCTGACAGTTTGAATATTCAAGCATAAATGAAGTAACAAGAGAACTGAAAGTTTACGTTTATTAACAACAACAAAAGAAAGATGGTCATGCACTTTCGTAGATTGGTTGATGTTAAACACTATCACCATTGTATGCCGGCTCAGTGATCCAGTAGTTTAAGCGTTCGCGCACGAGACCGAAGGCCCTGGGTTCGAATCCCGTGAGAGGGATCGTGGATGAGCACTGCTGGAAGCCTAACATCAATCGGTTCATGATCTCAATAAAAAAAAGACAATTAGCTATACTATGTTCATTCAAAGTCATGTATAAGCATTAACAATATATAGATTGAAGCAACCTAAGAACGTCATGTAAAATATAATAAACACTTTATGTAACATGTTAAGTAACATAGGAATGAGATTTAGTAAGAAAACATACAACAACCATTAATTTAACGAAAAATATCATTTAATTATGATAGGAAAAAGGTTGTGAAAGAAAACTACACTAAACGTGTTGGAGGGTCAGTGTATGTAATAAAATTAATTTTTTAATTAAGAAAATATATTGAGTGCGTAAAATGTATATATTCAGATATATTCGTGGATGTGCACTGCTGAGGATTTCCACAATAGGACAAAACGGCAGTTCAGTGCTTCCTGGTTTCCCATGGTGGTCTAGCTTCAATTGATTCATGATTTTGTAGTGGCTGTGCTTCGTTGACCAATCACCCTCGTAACCGTTACCACATAATCCTCAACGGTGTTTGAAATCAGAAGGCAATGAGAAGCAGAGACTACAGTTTTATTAGCAGATAACTCAGACCACAAAGCAGTGAGGTAACCGAGTGAGTCAGGAACCGAGAGTGTAGAGTGGTAAATGAACGTGTATATATATATAGGGAAATTAATGGATCATCAAATCAATTAATCAGTTAATGATAAAACGTAGGCGTAGGCGGTAACCAATGTTCAAGCATACATATTTTATACAAGCAAAACAATAATAAAGGTACAATAATTTGTTATAGTACTAATGTCTTTGTCAGCTAAATAAGTTAACAAAAGGGCTTAACCGAGTTAAATGAGAACAAACTCAATTGCACGTGAGTTGTTATAATCTCAATTATTAAAATTACTATAATATCCCTAAAAACCCCTTCTGATAGTCTTAAAAGACAACTAAATAATTGAATAAACAAAATATAAAACACAGCAAATAAATCAACTAATTTTATCAGACATCCATGGTCATATTAGTAATCTAGATTGTTTGATAAAATACTCAAATTATTAAAAATTACATCTTATTCTATTATTAGGTAAAATCCATTCATAAGAAAACTAATGAAATCCAATGTCATTGTGTTATAACATGTAACCTTTGTGCCTCGTTGATATATCATGCGATATGATTGCTAATTATAGAGTCACTGACCTATTGACCGGACCAATGACGCATAAACCAGTACGAGCAGCATGGAGTTCTTATTGGTCCTGATGATAACAGCTCGCCCAACCCAGCTGATTCAGTCCAAAGGTATATATCAGCCTCCGTTATATCGAGTCATATATTTCAAGCATACTTAGTTTATATACAAGCCAATCAGATACATCACATCATAAAATAGAAAATAACATTTGTACAAGATCAAGCCAAAAGTGGCTGTGATTGTGAGAAACTGTCACTGATAGATTGAGAATAACATGAGGATAGTAAATCATCTAACAGTAACTAATATATATACATATATATCATCTACAAAATAAATTGTCCCAACTGTGAAAAACACTACATCGGGCAAAGCAGACGCCCCCTACACGTTCGCCTACATTAACATCAATTAGCAGTCAAATGCCATGATACTTCCTCACTTATATCGGTACACCTGGAAAACTGTGGACACTCATTCGATTGGAAAAATGTGGAACAAAACTCCATCAAAATCATCCACCTGAGCTACAAATCACCATCTCATATATATAGTTTAGTTTCTTAAGAGTAAAACAATAAGAATATATGTAAAATATCAATCCACAAATAGTTCTCGGACGTTACCCATAATGTAATCTTCTCTAGGATATAACACATTGCACCTTTATTCATACAGAAATCATGTTTACAGATTACGTTTTACAATGATTTCCAGATCTAAATTTTGTTTTGTTGAACTTAATTATTTGTTGAAATGATTTTGTTTAAAGGCTTTAGTACCTACTTAATTATTTACGATTGTTACCCCTCGTTGAGGAACATAGGCCCTTTAAACGGATTCCAAATCAATGGTGCACATGGGTTCCAGTATCCTGCAGGAACAAATGGCTTATGAACCAATTGTTGGTCACCGGCTTCCATGGGACTGCATCTCCTGACGATGCTCCACTGCCTTGTGGATCAGACCTTCAGGTCGAATGCTCGGGGAGTGGCCCCCTAAGAAAACCACCTGCTTCGGTTTGGGCACCCAGGCAGTATCACAGCCCTCACACATATCAAGTGAGATTTGTGTGGCGCATATGTATTTGGGCCTCCTTGTACCAATATCTATGCGTTAAAATAATAATAATAATAATAATAATAATAATAATTCTCGAAGTTTCAGTTTCGTACAGTAGAACTGTGTTGACGTTCGTATTGAAGATTTCATTTTGAAGAAATTGGTTGAAAGTTGTTTTGAGTTCTATATATTGTTCAACTGTAGGAATTTTGTCCTTACTTTGTCAATTCTCAACTTTACATCTGTATCAAATCCACCAAGTTCATCAATAATGTAATGGCTTTCCAATAATATTTTAATTATATCATGAAATAATATACAATTATTGACATATAATTATTTTAATTACTTTTTTTTAAAATAAAAAACCATATAATAATTACAAGCTAATAACAAATATAGGTCATTTAAATATTAATTGAAATAATAAACTTGGGTGTGGATATAATATGATGGTTAGATCATTTTAGTCCAATTTAGTCGATTTATATATCGTTCCACTTAAGTATTCATAAGGTATATTGTCCTAAATAACGAACAATTTGGAAATGAGTTAGATAAGAATGATGAACTCTATATACATGATGATGTTTCAATATGTATTGATGAACAGTTTTAGCTTGAATTTAGTAGAACTATACATGCTTGTGTATTAAGAAGCTTGTGAAAATATGATGAAATGTAAAATTTTATCACAGGAAGGAATTTTTTATCAGGAATAAGCATAAAAAAAAGCATAGTAGTTTATTTTGATGAGTCGGAATGGTACATATCTGTTAAAAACATTAAGTAATTTTTTGCCTGAATACACTCTATATCGTCGAGCGAAACCCTACTCATTGGTTCTTTTAATATATCTGGTAGTAGTATAAAACTTAATCACTTAGAGTCGTGTGTATCCATATATATTCATAGTTACAATTTACAACACCGGAATCTGTAATGTAACTAGTTCGAGCAATAAAAACCCTTACAATATGACCTTATAATTATACTTTATTATAATAGTCATAACATACACAATAAATCACAGTTATTACTTGATGCAATTACGATGGATTAGTTTGATATAATAAAACTCTTTTATCAACTTATCGTCATAATACCATCAGAACAGACTAATTATATGATGATAAAAGACTAGAATAATTGAGATGATGGAGAAGATTTGTAGCTCAGGTGGATGATTTTAATGGAGTTAGAAATATGAATTTCAGTTATTTATAATTCTTCAAGATTAAAAGATAAAGTCTATAATTCCGTTTACAGCTCTACTTTATTGTTCACACATAAATAGTTTGCTTACTTAATACTTTAAAGAATATATATATATATATATATATATATAATCAGTTGAGATCATGAGTCAATTGAAGCTAGACCACCATGGAAAACCTAAAAGTACTAGACGGCCGTTTCGTCTCATTGTGGAATTCCTCAGCAGTGCGCATCCACTGCTTCAATTAATTCATCACCTCAACTATCCAAATTACTGTAATATCCTCAAAACCCCTTCTAATACTAATCAACATATGCTCACTAGTGACTGGCTTCAACAGGTATTTACTGGAGTTCTAATCAGAAGCAGTGACTAGTGAATTTCAACTGGTCTATTGTGTGATAGTAACTCACTGATGATAATGGTGAATGTGTCGCTCAATTTCGTGGATTAGTTGAAGTTAGACACTAACACTGTTGGATGCCGACTGAGTGGTCTAGTGTTTAGGCGCCCGCTCGCTCGCTGGTGAGACTGATAAATCCTGTATTCGAATCTCGCGATGTGGGATCGTGGATGTGCACTTCTGAGGAGTCTTACACTAGGACCGAACGGTCGTCCAGTGCTTTCAGGTTTTCCATGATGATCTAGCTTCAATTGACTCATGATCTCAACTATCCAAATTACTATAATATCCATAAAACCCCTTATGATATATTTATTTATATTCTAATGAGTAGAAAAATTGCATGTCTAATGTTTCGTGTCTTCCTGTAAGCCATTTTTTAAGAGTAAATATAAACATTTTTTATCCTGTTTTAAATGACATTTTATTTTTATACAAAATATCAATGAATCTGGTTGGTGTTTTTTAGCAAGAATTTTTCTACGGGATGAGGTTACTTGCCACATGCCCAACACTTTTTTTTTACCCAGGTTTGGGACCGGCAGTAACTCTAGAAGAGCTACGTAAAGATAGTCCGACTGTATGGAGCTGAAACATGGAGAATTGTCACAACCATCAACAAGAAGATACAAGTATTCATAAATAGTTGTCTACGCAAGATACTCAACATCCATTAGTCGTATCCCATCAGCAACAGCCTTCTATTGAAGAGGATGAACCAGCTCCCATCTGAGGAGGAAATTAGGAAATGACTTTGGAAATGGATAGGATATACATTGAGGAAATCACCAAACTACATCATGAGACAAGCGCTAACTTGAAATGCTGCATGGTGACGGAAAAATGGGAGGCTAAAAAACACATTACGTTAGGAAATAGAAGGAGATATGAAAAGGATGAATATCAACTGGAAAGAATTTGAAAATATTGTCCAGGACAGGGTTGGATAGAAGGGGCTGGTTGGTGGCATATGGTCTTCCACGAAGAGCAAAACGCATAAGTAAGTATCAATGGATTTTATTATCAGTGTTGAAATTTTTATTTACACTTTCTTGAAGATAAACCAAACTTTTTTAGTTAGAAAATTTAAAATCTCTTGATAATACAGTTAAAGTATATGATGATGTTAACGACATTTTAAAATCATCTTTATTTATTCAATAGATGTGGTATAATATAGAGTTATTTCCTTCATAACTGTTTTTTTTACAAAATGATAAGTTATTCTTAATCCTATATGATCTCCAAGCTTATAAACTAACAAACAGGTACTGACATTCACCTGATTGAATAATTTATTTATTTATTCTTAACCCCCTTAATGGAAATCTTACTGTCTAATGTTTAAATGTCAGTAATGATGAAATTCATTTTTATTGTTTATCATAAGCACAGTACATGTTATGTACTTCATTTGTTACTTTTATCATCCTATTATATCATTGAAAAAATTACATTTACTCTTTATATAATTATGATTTTTAATTCATTCATCGTAATTGACTAATTAGAATCATTTATATATAACTAATATATGATAGCTAGGACCAAAAGGTGAGTACAATATTCTAGAAATGATCTGTATAGTTCAAATGATAACAACTGATATTGAGAAGCCATAAACTAATTTTCTAAATTAACTCACAAATAAACTCAATATAAATTTGAGAACTATAAGAATCTATAACAAAGAAACTCTGGAAATCACCGTAAACCAGAACGACCAGTGAAAAGCAAGGAAGGCGAGGTAATCACCAACATTGAAGAGCAACAAAACAAGTGGGTAGAACACTTCAAAGAACTCTTGAATCGACCAGCTCCACTGAATCCACCCAACATCGAAGCAGCACCCACGGACCTCCCAATCAATGTTGGCCCACCAACAATTGAAGAAATCAGCATGGCCATCAGACAAATCAAGAGTGGTAAAGCAGCAGGACCAGACAACATTCCAGCAGAGGCACTAAAAGCAGACGTGGCGGTAACTGCAAGGATACTCCACATTCTCTTCAATAAGATTTGGGATGAGGAACAAGTACCAACAGACTGGAAAGAAGGACTTCTGGTCAAAATACCAAAGAAAGGCGATCTCAATAACTGTGATAACTACAGGGGCATCACTCTTCTCTCAATACCGGGAAACGTTTTCAGCAGGGTCTATATCAGTATAGGGTTGTAGAGATTATGAAGTTATTGATTGAGATCTTAAACCGATTGATCTTAGACCACCACTGAAAAACCTGGAGCTAATCTGTTTCGGGTAAAGATACGTATCGAACTCTTTACAATAGAGGATGGTCGCGCAATTTTGTGGATTGGTTGAGGTTAGACATTAACCCCTTTGGATGCCGGCTCAGTGGTCTGGTAGATTAAGCGTTCGCGCGCGAGACTGAATGCCCTGGGTTTGAATCCAGAGAATCGATATCGTCTATGCGCCTGCTGAAGAGTCCCACAATAGAACAGTATGGCCGTCCAGTGCTTCCAGGTTTTCAATGGTGTCCTAATATCAATAGGTTCAAGATCTCAATCCACAAGAACCTAGTTCATGTTTATATTTTTCTTTCGATTTCAAAACAATATTTACTACAAACTATGATTAAAATAAAAAACAAAATGATTCTTTATATTAAAATTTCGTATTATGAAATTATTGATGATCAATCCATTTCCTTTTCTCTCTAATCGATTATTTAACTTAACAAACAGATACAGAGAGAGAGAGTATACTTCAAAGGAACTTTCAGGTAAACATAATGATCATTTATTTCTTCATTTTCTTTTGTTAACGGAAGTAAAAAAAAGCCGCAAATTAACTACAAAGGACTTATATATTTTTCCAGTTTTTTTTAAAAAAAATAAAACATTCTCTATTAAACTCCTATGATTAGATTGTTGTATTTAGGATTCAGGTATCTTAATAGAGTGTTTTCAAAAGTGAATAGTTGTATCCTTAGTTGTTATATCGTCATCTTAAATATTATTTCTAACATAATAACGTTGAGATATTAAAGAGGAAGAATGTAATTGTAAAATCTCAGTGAAAGAATTTGAATTAAATCTAACGTTTCACCTGGTAATCTGGTCCAAGCTTTTTCAAGGATATGTCTGACAAATGAACTCGGCGCCCAAATACTATGAAACTATTCAATCAAATTTAGATGAATGTTCTTATTAAATAATAACGTTGATACTATACTTTTTCTGAATAATTTCATAGAAAAATGAGATTTAGATGGTGGTTGGAGGTAGTCAACAGGAAACCCTGGACCCGGGTTTCGTGCTACTTGGCACTCGTCAGCAAGGTGTACCTGTAATCTTGAGGGAACTGGTGCTCCCTGGCGGATTCGATCTCGTGTCACCCAGCTTCACAGTCAGAGACGTTACCACTGAGCTATCCGAGCCGTGACTAACCTCCTGTAGGACTGAGATGTAATCACAATTGATTGATCACTGGGTGGTGATCAATCTCATGCTTGTCTAGTCCTTATTAGTGCAGATCGAATGCTATCGATCATGTTGCAATGTAGCCACAGGAGGTTAGTCACGGCTCTGATAGCTCAGTGGTAACGTCTCTGACTGTGAAGCTGGGTGATACGAGATCGAATCCGTCAGAGAGTACCAGTTCCCTCAAGATTACAGGTACACCTTGCTGACGAGTGCCAAATAGCACGGAACCCTGGTCCAGGGTTTCCTGTTGACTACCTATAACCACCATCTAAATCTCAATACATAGTGCCCGCAGTGTCGAGTCACCTAGACTGGTGGCCACATTGCAACATGATCGATAGCATTCGATCTGCACTAATAAGGACTAGACAAGCATGACATTGATCACCACCCATTGATCAATCAATTGTGAAAAATGAGATTGTTTAGCTTATTTATATCGATATTGGTAATTGTTACATTCTGAAAATTAAAGATGGTGTACTATGGATTATCAAAACTCATTTTACAGAAATAAGTTAATTGAAAGAATCTGTTACTAAAATAATAATAATAATATACCATGAATAAGTGAATGGTAACTATTAACATTACTGAAATATTTAATAAATGTAATTCATCAAGATCATGTGTCACTGATTTGTTTTAAATCCTTACATAAATATTACTTGATCAATGTTTAACATATCAGATTACAAACAGTAAATTTTTTTTATTTATAGTTCAGTAGTGAACCTAAAGCTTAGATTTATTTTAATCGCTGAAAAATTCCCATTATATTAAAACACAATTGTATGAACGAAGAATATTCTTTACAATGAATTTCTCATCAGGTTCTACAATTATAAATCCAGATTAATAATCCATAAAATTGGCCAGATTTAAGGCAAAATACATCATCATTTGGAAATGGTAATATGTGAATCAGGAATTGTTTGTTATTATAAATAAAATCGTTAATGTCGGGGCTGACTAATATGAAGTGTTAACTTGAATCAGTTTATAAGCGAAATGAAATTGTGAGATAAATAATGATCAGAATAAATATGGTCAACATGGGGTAAGAGAGAGAGAGAGAATATTGTGATTACAAATAGGAAATTACGTAATATGTAGAACAATTAGGTCGAATACAGTAGACTCAGGGGTGGATATTGAATAAATTCCTCAAATGGGTTATCAAGTGTAAAGACAATAATAATAATAATAATAATAATAATAATAACGGTAATAATAATGTTTGGGACATAAAATGAACATTAATCAGATTACGTCACCACATTATAAGATTGATTATTAGCTAGTTGGCCAGGCTAAAAGGAGTGGCTGAACATACTTCTTTTGGATACAAAGCTCTGGCTTTTTGATACGAATAGCAATTGCTTCAGCCGTCTGTAGGATTCGCAGTCTGACGGAATTAGGTGGACTGCTGTTGACACGATAAACTATTGCAAAAGATTGCTCCATGTTTGCTGTATGTCCTGTTTGGACTAAATGGTCTAAGATGGAGCTGTTAACAGTTTTGACAACACCTTTGCTTAACCACACGGGTAGGTGCTCACGAGCCCGAATGAAACAAAGGCATTATTTAAAACCCTGAAGGAAAATGGATATCCAGAGAAATTTATAAGTAAAAACTTAGCCAATAAAAGACAGAGTAGATAACGCCCAACGGTAAACAATAAGCCTCTATATATACACTTACAATTCAGAGGCGACGCACCGAGTGAAATATTAAGACTTAAGTTAAGTAGATCAATTCAAAGGACTTTTAATGCAGCTAAACTACAACTAGTATTCTCCACACGACCAATAATCACTCCGAGCTTGAAAAATAAATTACCTAGACTAGCCACCTCCTTCTGTATCTATCAATTCAACTGCTCCTGTGGAGCAAGTTATATTGGCAGATGTTCATAGAAAACCTCGAAGCATTGGTGGTCTAGCTTCAACTGACTCATGATCTTTACTATTAAAATTACTATAATATTCACAAAACCCCTTCTGATATTGTCCTTTTTACTTTCCAATTTGTTTGGAAAAAAATATTATTTAGAATTTTCATATTAAAATCATTAGGGCCACAATTGATATATTCTCAAGACCTTGGTTTCATGAGATAATTAGTTAATTAAATGTGAATTCTTATCGTCACTTCTATAAAGTATTTAGCGTGAAATTTGGAATGCTCATTAAAAAAATCTAAATTTATACTTTCGATTTACAGATCACCATTTGAAACTGTTTCGAGTATGTTTAGTATTTTCAAGAGTATTGTCATCACAATTTGAATAGTCTATTGAACTATGCATCCTATATTGTAAGATATCTATGGGAGAATCATAGGTTCAGAACTTAGTCCATATCCGTTTTATTAGTCGATAAGTTTCTTTAAACTATATAAATATGCGAAAATGGACAGTGGCTAGCAGTGGAATCCAAGACCCGCGTTTCGTTTTATTTGAGACTCATCAGCTGGATGCATCTGCATCTCAGAGTTGATGTTTGCTATGAGACTCGAATACAATTTCGTTCGCTTCAAACGCCATCGCGTCATCCACTTAGCTACTGAATCCTGACAGCCACTACCTTGTGCAATGTGGCAAAGTTTAAATTCACTTGGTATCCATCTTTGCTTGTGAATTACGACAGTATCGAGGCAATATGCATGGTATGAACGTATGCCAATAAGAGACTGATCACTTGCAGTCCTAAACATCAATGGGAAGATTCAAGCAAACAATACCAAGTGAATTTATTTAAATATGGCTTTAACTATTTTGATCGATTGTGGTATATGTTAATAATAAAATGATAAGCTTAATCTACTTATTCATAAATCAAGTTTTTGTTCATCAAATATACAAGTATTTTATTTATTTATGAGCAAATTTCTGAATCTACACTGAACATAACCTAGATTTCATGACAGTTGATACTCAGTAGCTCATTTTTGAGAGGACTTATGTATCTTGTGAAATTTAAACTCTTATTAATAAATGTTAGTAAGAAGGGACATTAACTAATAAATATGAAGTAAATGATAACCTGTAAACTTCCCATGTTTACTTTGATGTGTCTGGTTGTTTGTATAGACCTTTTCAAAATAAGAGTAATCTCGATTCCGTACGGATCGATCCTGTACATACCAAATCGCAACACTACGGATCATCGTGGAACAATACCAATACTAATGTCAAGACAGTTCTACTGTATGGGATGGAAACTTGGAAAACTACGAAAGCAATCATCCAGAAGATACAAGTGTTTATTAACAATTGTCTACACAAAATACTTCGGATCCGTTGGTCAGACACTTTCAGCAACAACCTACTGTGTGAGAGAACAAACCAGATTCCAGTGGAGGAAGAAATCAAGAAGGTGTACTGAAAGTGGATAGAACACACACTGAAGAAAGCACCGAACTACGTCACAAAGCAAGTCCTCACGTGGAATCCTCAAAACCAAAGGAGGAGAGGAAGACCAAAAAACACATTGTTCTGATAAATGGAAACAGACATGAGGAGAATGAACAACAGTTTGGTAGAACTAGAAAGGAAAGCCCATGACAGAGCGTGTTGGAGCATACTGATCGGCGGCCTATGCTCGATTGGGAGTAACAGATATTTTATGATTGGAACATCGTTATGAATCTGTCATTCCTCCATAAATATCTAAAAACAAACTAGAGGTATTTTTACAAACATGGTTCTGAGAAACTGAATTTTCAATATTTCAATAACAAATATGGTAATTAGAAAATGTATTGATTTACATTTATCATTTATTTACCTCAATAAGTCATTACCGGTTGACAGGAAAAAAATGTTTATTTCTTAAAGCTAGTTCAAACTATGAATCGCTTCGAACTAACTAGTTATTTATGGTATAATGAATACTGTCAACATCTATTTACATTTTTTTGTATTATTTACTTCATGTTTGTCATCATCTAAATAAGTGTCCAAAATAACAGTTTAACAGTTCCATTGATTTAGTTAAGTTTAATATAAGTTAGAAATGAAATTTAGTACTTCAGTTTCATTCAGCTTTTGAAGTATCAAGTTCATGTGTCTGAATCCTAGTGTTGATATTAGATTAGTATTCGAACCTAGTACATTTTAATCCAAACATAAACGCGTTATTCATTGAACGACCAAGTTCAAAGGATCAGTGGCTTATACAATGGGGTCAATTCAGTATGAACTTACAGATATTGGTTATTCTAAGTCTTTAATATCAAAAACTCTAAAATACAATCCTAAAATACAAATCAAATTCATGGAATTATCTGTACTACAAACCATTAACTATAAGAAATTTGTCGATTTAATCAAACACACAAAATCAAAAGTAGTTTATATTCATATCTATATAGAAAGAGTATATAGGACCCAGTAGATAATATTATTATAAATACATTTCGCATCATATCTTTAACTGAAACTATAGTGTTGAAGTTTTGTCAAATGAAATGATGTAACTAAAAAGGATTATTTCCACAAATCACTTCATAATTGAACAACTGTTAGTTTATAGTTCTAATTCTTATGAGATGGTATACTTGCTTTTAAGATAGCCTATGATTTCTTAAATGAACCAGAATCTTTTTAGTGATGATGTTACAAAGCTCCAAAACAACTCGTTCTTCATAATAACATATATATATTTAAAGTAAATGTGTAATGAATATTGATTATGTTTTACCGAAAATTAAACCACATTGAATAAAATTACTTATTTGATATTAGCTTTACAACTGAATAATCTTATGCTTGTAGTGAACAATGAATGTTCAAAAAGGAACCCTGAACAAATGTTTAAATGAGTATAATCAAAGAATCTCTGGTTTGAATGAAAAGACTGATGTTTCTCTACTAATTCAAATAAACGCCGCCTGGAGCCCCTGTAGAGCTACTGTCGGTCCCAAGCTTGGAGGAGGGTTTGGCATGGGGTTAGTAACTCAATTCCGTAGAAAACCAACTCGATAAAAAAGCCCTAACCAGAAAAAAATTCAAACCATTCAAACTCTGCGCTGGGAGTTAGAAGGTTTTCATTTAAAAGATTTATGACGTCTGATGGTGAAAGCCGAGTTCCTTCGGAAGTCACGAGACTGACGCCCCTTCTGACAACCAGAGCAACCACTAACTTAGGTACATGTAGTGCTGGTAAACTGTGGGAGTCCGGGAAGCACACGCTACAGAAAATGCAGGAAAAGACAACCAAGGGGTAAAGCAAGATTCTCCAATACAACACAACAATTGAATGAAACTTGATGGAGAAGATTCGGAAGACGTAAAAACCTCTATGCATCTGGACACCATCATTGATGAATACGGTGGATCTGATGCAGATGTGACGGCAAGAGTAGCATGTCTGAAATTGCAGAATATTTGGAACTCAAAATAGATGTCAATCAACACTAAAGTCACAATTTTCAATACAACTATCAAAATAGTTACACTGTATGGGACGCAAACTCAGAGAACTATGAAAGCAGTCATCCAGGAGATACAAGTGTTTATTAACAATTGTCTACACAAAATACTTCCGATCCGTTGGTCAGACACTATCAGCAACAACCTACTGTGTGAGAGAACAAACCAGATTCCGGTGGAGGGCGAAATCAGGTAGAATCGCTGGAAAAGGATAGAAAACACATTGAAGAAAGCACCGAACTACGTCACAAGGCAAGTTCTCATATGGAATCCTCAAGGCCAAAGAAGGAGAGGAAGAACAAAGAACATATTACAGACAGACATGAGAAGGATGAACAAAAACTGGATAGGACTGTGAAGGAAGGACCAGGACACAGTGTGTTGGAGCATGCTGGTCGGCGTCCTATGCTCCATTGGGATTAACAGACGTAAGTAAAGTAAGTACGTCATTATATATATATCTTATCCGGACACACACCTTTCGATCTCTTTTATCAACGATATTGGATGATAAACAGTGCATAACGAGTCGAGTAAAGATTGAGAATTCGCACCACTCGATTACAATTCACCTCGGTACTAGAAGATCTTTAGGCAATTACTGCTTAGGTGACCCTAACAAAAATTTAAAAAAAGTCCAGTGCTCCATGTTTCTTGATGTTTCCTTAGCTTTACTCAGTCTGTGATAAAAGTTATTCTCAAAAGTAAAATCGATTGTGAATAGGTAGGGTTAGTACCAACTAGTACCTAGTAATACCTAGCAAGTAAGTAAGTAAGTAAGTAGGTAAGTAAGTAAATAAATAAATAAGTAAGTAATTCAAATAATTTTTCCGATTGACATTAAACCATAATGAGTATTTCAGTTGTTCAATCAATTTAGTTTAAAACAATTAGTCCCTTTGATAAATTTCGATAATGCAATGAGAAGACGTAGTTTATCAGAATTATGTGATATATTTGCGCAATACATTTCGAACAATCTGATCACAACATATACTTGTTAAGAACATTTATATATGAAAAATTAAAAGGTCAACTAGACAGGTTAAGGGTAAGTCATAACAAAGGAAAAATATTAAAGTACACAAAAACAAATGTGATTACCACTCTGGACAGTAAATCAGTACTACCAGGGTAGGTTAAGTGTAAGTACAAATTGTTTTTGAACACATAAAGGGGGTTTCAATTTTCGTATAGCCAAGGCTTCAATAAACCTTAGTATACGTCCTTGAAGGCTTTTGTACAACACAACAAATGATGATTTGATATCAACCTTATGACCCGTCTCAATCAAATGTTTCGCAATGGATGATGATGTCTGTCTATCCTGTGGTCTTATTTCACCATTGGAATTCATCTGATTTTGCAACCATTTTGGTATATGTTCACCCACCCTTAATTGCAAATCACGATTGCTCCTCCCTACGTACGTGTTTCCACACATACATGTAAATTTATAGACACAATGGGATGTGACACAATCGTTTTCATGCTGTTTGGGCTTTTGGTGAAACATAGACCTTGTCTTTTCGATAATGACAAGTTGGGCTGCATAAAATGTCCGGTTGATAGCTAATTTAAGTCTCTGTTTCAACATGAGACTATTTGTGTCACCTCTGAATGGTAGCGTAATATAAACTCGCTTTTTGGGTGCCAGAAGCATCATAGGTCTAGTCATATTGCAACCCTTCCAGCGGTTTATGAACTTCAAAGGGTAACCATTATTGAATAACGCATCAGTCAGGAGCTTCATCTCTACTTCAATAGTATCACTAGTACAAATACGATTGATTCTATTGAATAAGCTCTTTATTAAACCACGTTTATAATGAATAGGGCAGTGACTATGAAAGTTAAGATATTGTCCTGTCCATGTTGGTTTTCTATATGTAGCACGTTTGATGGAACCATCATCTCTCCTAGTAATCAGGATGTCAAGAAAAGGAAGTTGGTTGTTCTTCTCTTCTTCACATGTAAGAGAAATGTGGTTTTGACTACTATTGAATTCTTCTAACAAGTGGCTTATGTCTTCAATTTTATCACCTATGATTATTATGTCGTCTACATATCGTTTATACAGACTCATCTTTCGAATTGAGTCTCCAACTAAATTTTCCACATATCCCATGAACACATCAGCTAGCAATGGTCCTAGAGGGCTGCCCATAGCTACACCATCTATTTGTCTGAAGTGTTCACTTTCAAATGTGAATTTTACATTGTCTGTACATAATAATAATAAATCTTTAAGAGTTTTAACAGGAAAAGGTAGTGGAAGGTTTTCCGACGTAATAAAGTCACACAAAATATCAATGGTTTTCCTAAGAGGTACATTTGTAAATAAAGTGTTTACATCAAAGGAGCACATTGTCTTTGTCTTTATATTTATATCCTTTAAGTAATTTAGTTTAGTTTTCTTTATCAATAAAAGAATAAACAACAAATTGATGACTAACATCACATAAATAACATTCCTACAGTTTATTCTTTTTTGTTTACAATTAAAGGATTAATTACTTTGCTATTCTACAAAACAATTGTAATCAGATGTTATCCATATAAAAAAGTGAATTACACCCTTTGTATAACAAATTTCATTGTACAACTGAATTCTTCTAACTTAATAATTCAATTATAGAATTTCTTATCATTGATTGTATAATTCAATTAACTTCATTAATATCATATCATAAAAGTAGATTATCATTTTACACAATAGTTTTCTTTTATAATCTAAACATGTTAATAGACTGACCAGTGTTACCAGTATTAATCACTTAATTATCACATATATCTTATGTATAACGTATTCTACATTAGAAGTTGGTGTGAAAACAATCAATGTGTTGAAATAAAAAATGCTCATTTCAAATGGATAAGTAACTTGATTTACTTGTTTATGTTTTCTTTTACAGTTATATACTGAAAAGTTGAATTTATGAGTTGAATAAAGCCAGATCACTATGGGAAACCTAGAAGTACTGGATGACTGTTTTGTCCTAGTACGGGACTTCTCAACAATGCTCATCCACGATCCCGATCATGGGATTTGAACTCAGGACTTTCGTGGATTGGTTGACGTTAGATTCAGTGTTTACAATCGAGACCAAAGCTCCTGGGTTCGACTCTTGCGAGCCAGATCGTGGATGTGTACTGCCGAGGAGTCCCATACTAATGCGCAATAGCCGTCCAGTGTTTCCAGATTTTCAATGGTGGTATAGCTTTAATTCACACATGAATCCAACTACTAAATTACTACAATCTCCACAAAACCCCACTTTTTGATAGTTATATATTTGTTGTGAATTAAAAAACATCACAAAGTAATTCATTTTGAATGCTATCCTTCTATTGAATATTAATCGTCTATTTATAATCTGATTATGAAACACATTCATATTTGTATTTAACAATGAATTAAATACCCCAATTGTTAAGTTTCTTATAAAGCTGAAATCACTTCGCTTTAACTAATAGTGTAGTGAACAAGAAAACGAGTGGAGACAACCGAATGTACTTAGCACAAAATTACAGGACTTATCAATAAAATCTAACAGTCAAATGGTAAGTACGTAATTTGCAAAATGTCCATCGATTGTCTCATAATGACTCAGACTTCATTGTTCTTGAGTTTTCATTCAAATTACATTCTGTTCCCATTCTTTACTGTTCGATCCTCTTGTCTCTCTGGCTGCCAGACCTTCTGTTCACGAGTAACGTCATATACTACTTATGTCAATATAAGTAGCACAGACCACAATAGTACTCAATTAATCAATTGATATTTCTATTCAAATTCATTAAATGCCTATTCATATAACAAAAACATACTTTCACTTTAGAATTGTTTATTTTCTTCTATATATTATTATTTGTTATAAACATTGCCAGTGTTGTGCTCATGTGGGAATTATGTCTCTTGCATCTAAAAGTCAATAATCAAATCTTATACAACAGTTAAAACCTTTAACAAATTATATATTCACCTATCAGAATTAAAGTAGCTTATAAATAGTTCATTAAAAGGAAACACATAACATCATATCTGATAAAACTCGCTTGAATCTAGGTTAATGTATTCTTCTTCAGTTAAATATGTGTAACTATTATAGAAGCAAGATTATCGCTCCATTAATAACGTGATTGACTTCATAACACTAAAATATGACGAACTTCAAAGTTATATATTATGATGCATCTGTTTCACTGAAGATACAAAAATTATTTATGTTGCAAGTGTGATGTGGTGCTTTTTGCACCACTCATACTAAAAGTAAGGTTTCCGATTGCGATGGTACTGGGAATCATGAATGACAGAACGTTACCAGCTCAAAGTTCCTTAAATTATTATTGAGCGTTTTCATCTACGTAAGCACCACGGATCTGAAGTAGCAATAGCATAATAACTCAAATTCATTGTTATCAGTATGTTTGTCATCATAAAAACTATTGGTTTTGAGACCAATATTAAAACAACAATAATAACCAGCAAAATCCATTTTAAATCTATCAATATTATTGAACGAAAGGATTGAGAAGGACAAGGGTGAATAGTGTGGAAAATCAAATTTCTTTAGTTCGTGGTATAATGAGAATACAAAATTTAAAAAACGGTTGATTGAATGTTATTCACACAACTCCATTTGTTTACTAAAGGTCGATATGTTTCTTGATTCCAAAAAACGAAAACAAACAAATATATGTTAACAGATTGAAATTTTGAGTCAACTAAAGCTAGACCACCATGGAAAAACTGGAAGCACTGGACGGCCGTTTCGTCCTAGCATGAGACTCCTCAGCAGTGCGCACCCACGATCCCGCATCCCGCGAGATTCGAACCCAGGATCTATCACTCTCGCGCCAAGCGATTAAACAATATATATTAAACATTTTCTTATTTATACACAATTGTTCAAACAGTTGACTTGATATAATTCTGCCTAAAGTTATGATCAAAATCTTTCACTTATCTTTAAGTTATACAGTTCAGTTAATACTGAGTAACGTAGTTGTGTGTGTGTTTTTTTAAATCATTTGCATTTCGCGTGTATAGACTGTGTGTGTGAAAAGTCATTTGTTTATACACTTGGTAACAACAGGTGATACATAACAAGTGATATAACAACTGTGAAATTTTCTTTTTCAGTATACAGAATTTTCTAGTTAATATAATCAACAATAGAAATTTTTTGTCGAATAAATAATCATAAGATAGAGGATAACAATTGGATGAATTTGATGTAGTTGGCTATTGCTTAGAAAATCTTATATTTCATCCGAACTGCAATCTTATAACGAAAAAGAAATATTGAATCAACCGGCTCAGGATGTGTACATGTCAATAAAGACTGATCATTAGCATACTTACATTAAATAGTATGAAAAATTAAATACTTAGAAATACCTTTTGAATAAGTTGGTAGAACTTAATAGATTAGGGGATAAAATGTTGGTGTTTAACTTACTTACTTACGCCTGTTACTCCTCGTGAAGGAGCATAGGCCACTCACCAGCATTCTCCATCCAACCCTGTCCTGGGCAATCCTTTCTAGCTCCGTCCAGTTGTAATTCATCCTTTTCATATCTGCTTCTATAATCCGACGCAATGTGTTCTTTGGCCTTCCTCTTTTCGCTTCCCTTCAGGGTTCCAAGTTAGGGCTTGCCTCGTGATGCAGTTTGACGGTTGGTGTTTAAGGTGTTAAGTAATCAGTTTAAGTCTTAGTATGAATATTGATATTTGGATGTCGCTGTATTCAACTGGTAAGTCCCAAATATGGCGAAATATTGATTATGAATCCCACTACTAGATATAATCCAAGCTCATCAAGTATATCGTTATTATATGAAACAATTCACCAACTATATCTTACTTGTAAAGTATATATTAAATTTATAAGTTTAATATTAATGTTGATAGGTATATATTACTGTTATATCCCGATAAGAATAATGAACGGTAACTTTTTGGATCCATTTATGGACCAACACTATATGTATATTTTTATCGTATATTTGTTAAGTGACTAAGCTATTCATATTCGTCTCCCTCTTATTATGAGCTTTATTTTGACCTATGAACTATTATTCTACAATTTAAAACTGTTGAATTATGACCAATCTATCAATCACTATCTCCCTGATTCACAGTCAAATCTGGCTAAATCCTGTACAAATGTTATTTTCTATTTTATGGTAGGATATGGCCTGTTTGGTTGGTATATGAACCCAGTGTGTTTGAAATAAATGGTTGGTATGGCAGAGGCTGAGTTTGGTGTTCTGAACTTAACAGGGAGGTTAGGTGGGAAGAAGGACCGATAAGGATTGTAGACTGGTTGTACGGGTTGTATCCGTCATTGGTCCGGTCGATAATTCACTGTTCTCTAAATTGGTTGTATCATTACTTTATAAATTATAGGGTACACAGGCCATAAGATATATCAATTACAACGTTAATAACATCATTATTCTATTTACAATTACTTCTGTTTCTATGTTCTTAGTAGTTTATTCTAGAATATTCCTATATCCAACCTATAAATGTTCACATCACTTAGCATATAAATTTATAATAAAACATCGAAATATAATAAATTCGTGTTATTTCATTAGGTTAATTGTTCTTGCTTTTGTTAAATTTATAAATGGGATAAATTTCGTGAAACAATAAACTTCATGAACTAGTTTATTTTATTAGGCTAAACAAACTATAGTGATAAATTAATTTTTAAAAACATGTGGATTATTTAAAGTTAAGATGGTGGTTGGAAGTAGTCGACAGGAAACCCTGGACCCGGATTTCGTGCTATTTGGCACTCGTCAGCAAGGTGTACCTGTAATCTTGAGGGAACCGTCGCTCTCTGACGGATTCGATCCCGTATCACCCAGCTTTACAGTCAGTGATGTCAACACTGAGCTATCCGAGCCGCAACCGACCTCCTGTAGGACTGAGATGCAATCACGATCGATTGATCACTGGGTGGTGATTATTGTCATGTGTGTCGAGTCACCTAGACTGGTGGCCACATTGAAACTTGGTCGATAGCATTCTATCTGTACTAAGAAGGACTTGACACACATGACAATGATCACCACCCAATGATCAGTCAATTGTGATTATTTAAGGTTACACAATAATACATAATTGGACGTTTATTTTAACTTCATTTGGAGGGATTTTCAATTGTATGGCATTTTCAAAGCATTCCGACATGTACAACCATTATATAAGACTGTAATACACTTTCAAACTTCATCTCTTTTTTCTGACTTTTTGTATCTATAACTAAATGATACTGATATTAAAGAGAGTCAATATAGGGAATTATTAAGAAAATAAGTCTAAATCCTCTTTTACGGTTTATTAATTGATATGACATATATGCAAAGCAAGAATCTATACAAAGACTTGTTTAGTGTTTGTATTATGTTGGATACCTTTCTCAATATGATAGTTAATAAGAGAATAAATAAGATGTTGATTTATTCTTTTTCATATAAATCTGCACAACTGGGTTCATTTCAAACCCACTTTATATAAATACAACTATATGATCTATATTTGGCAAGATACCAACCATAAACATGTTGATTAGGTTAAAAAAGTTATTCGATATGCTACACAGCATAACTTATTCACTAAACAAGTTTTATTTGTATGATTTTAATGGCAGACATATGGTTTGATAAAAACTCAGTAAGATATACTTAAATAAATAATTTGAATAGTTATTGACTGATTATTAAGTTGTGCACAATATCTGACTTCCATAATCCTTGGTCGATGGAACCCGACCAGCATTATGAACTAACCATTCATAATATTGATTAACGATCACTAATCGATTAGTGTAAATTTCTCAGTTCAGTTTAATATTAATCACAGCCATGTATAGTTCAATACAGTCGTCCTTGGCACTGAATGATCTGTGTCCTAATATTACAAAGAGCATCAGTCACTTGGAATATGAAGATACACTATATTAAAGAGCGTCAACTAGGATTTAATGTAATTCCACAGCTTCTTATGATTTGCTTCAAATAACCTAAAATTCACCATTGTTTTGAGGAAATTCGAGGTGGTGGTCTACTATATCTCAACGACATCTGTAAAAATTTATAAATAATAATTTGAAAGCATACAGTACCATTTTAAAAAAATATTCGATGCACATTGTGGAATTCGCCCACATTTAATTAATTAAGATAATAGAAACATAAGATTATCAAATTAATGGAATTTATCTCTTTCTGAATATGAAACGCTATTCTTTAAATATAAATTAATCTAAATGATTGAAAGGCGTTAACTGATATTGTTCACATACTTTAACATAGTATTATAATAATTTCAATTATATTTGTGAAGGGGAATATGCCCCAGTTCCAGTTACCTTGGTTTTAGCATTAATTGAATGTCACATGACTGTTGAATTATCTATTTATTCAAATCTTCTTTGTACATGTGAACTGATTTTGTTGAAAGTTTATAGTTTGTGTAAAATCAATCTATCAATAGGTATCATAATATATATGAAGCATCATGCTGAGATAAAAAGAAATGGATATTACTATTTGATAGAGTATTATATGATATGTACTGTAAACTTAAGTGACCTTTACATCAATAACTCATAAAGTTTTTCACAAAAATATGCTTAAATGTTACTTATTTAGTATGATATATGTCATATTATACTTATTTATTATACACTACTTAAATCTTCATCCTAATAAGAATAATCTTTCATTTAGTTGATAGGATATCAAGTCACATTTCACGTAATTGATGATATCAGTGACAGAATTTACATTAACCCTTGTTAATAGCAAATATATTACTATGTCAGATTCTGTACAAGTGAAATAGGTAGTCACAAACATTTTACTTTATGTGAGTGCTTACAAATACTCAACATATTAAAACACTAATATAACAACGAAGAATATTCTTTTCCTCTCAATTTCGTAAACAACACCCCACGCCTCGAGAAAGTAGTGAGTAGAACTCCTCCGGCAGTGGCTGTATACGTGTGGCCACGTGAGGGAATTTCTAGAGGGAGAGATGACTCTCCCCACTCTCGACCATACCAGGGTATTAGGGGGCATAAATTTGGTTCGAATTAGTAAATAGGGGTGGATGGTGAATAAATTTAACCTCAATTTTTATCCACAGTGGATTAATTCATTTTTGTATTGTTTGTTTAAATCTCCCCACTGATGTTTAGGACTGCAATTAATCAGTCTCTTATTGGCATATATGCATCCTGTACGGATAGCCTCGATATTGTCTAAAGTCATAAGCATTCTAGGCTTGGATGTATGGTGGCTAGAAGTGGAATTCATGATGCACGTTTCATCCTATTTGGGACTTTTCAACGGGATATACCTGCATCCTACTCTTAGTCACCATCCATCTTAGCTTATAATTCAATGAATTCACTTTAATAAATCTCTATTTAATTAGATATTTTAAGAAAAGTATCAAAAGGGTTTTGTGGATATTATAGTAATTTTTAATGGTTGAAATCATGAGTCAATTGAAGCTAGACAACCATGGAAAACCTGAAAGCACTGGACGGCAGTTTTATCCTAGTGGGAAGCATTGACCAGTGAATTTCAACCAGGTCTATTGTGAGATAGTAACTCACTGATGTTAATGGTGGATGTGTCGCTCAATTTCGTGGATTAGTTGAAGTTAGACATTAACACTGTTGGATGCCGGCCGGCTGAGTGGTCTAGTGTTTAAGCGCTCACTCGCTCGCGTGACTGATAGATCCTGGATTAGAATCTCGAGATGTGGGATCGTGAATGCGCACTGCTGAGTAGTCCCACAGTGGGACGAAATGGCCATACATTTCTTCCAAGTTTTTCATGTTGATCTAACTTCAATTGATTCATGATCTCAACCATTCAATATTTTAAGAAAAGTAATATATCATTACAAAAAATGATGCTATAGGACATTTACTATCAATTGTAAGACCAGAAGATGTATTTCAACGGTGAAAAAAAACGTTGCTTATTCTTTAACTTCTAAATGTATCATAGTTATGGATAAGTTTATTTATTAGAAGCATAAATAATGATAACAATAATAAATAATAATTAGCAAATGTTCTACGCATCAAGCACCTGATCTCTTAATCATTCAATACTACTGAAATGAATAATAAATTAATGATACTTCTTAATATTATTTATCGTAAAATAATTTTCTTTACGTAATGAATAACAATGAAGATTTTATTCTATAATAAAACAATTAGAAACAAGTGTTTTCCTTCAATAAATATTCAGTCTGTCATGCTAAATGAAGAGTGATCTATTTGAAAGATGATAAATAGAATATCTCGTTTACTTTTGTTTCATTTCAGTTCATATATTATGATAAAATTTAAATCTATATTGTAGAAGTTATGGTATTAAACCAAAACATTGATTGTCTACGTTACTCTTTTCGAGTATGATGAGTTAAGAAAATGAAATTTATGAACTGAATCAATTGAGAGTTAAAACAATAGTATTTTTGACATTAGATTTTAGGAATTGTCCACTTGTTGACGTAACTTGTACGTCACGGAGACAGTTATTATTAGATTTTCTACTTGATACTTCGATATATCTTAAGCTAAATGGAAGGAAAAGAGATAGTTTATCAAGAAGCAATTCATTTTTGTTGTATTCTATTAATTAATATTTTTACTTAATAATCTACCTTATAATAAGGTATTGATTTAACGTTTAGTGATATTCGTCTTATTGAAAGCTAAATGCCTCGGGAGTTGTCCGTAACAGTCATTCTCTCATGGTTTCTGATATGATGGAAAGCAAAGTCAGTTTTCGATTGATTTACTCATCATGAGTTTTGTTCAAGATTACTTTCGTTGCGATTCACTGTAATGATTACTCAATGCAGTACTTGTTCTCTTTTCCCGTATGATATTTTATTCTGTACAATATGCGATATTCTTGTACTCGATTGACATGAACTATGCTCAGTATGTGATTTGTTATAACTCCAAGTATTTTCCATATATGTGATTTCATCCTAATTATTAATCAAAAATGGGTGTAAAATCAATATATGAACCAGTGTATTTTAGACTATTTTGATCATCGTTCATCGTCGTCGTCGTGTTTTGGGGTTAATAAATCACCACTTATACCAGTCTTTGTGTTCTTACTTTCCCATCGTAGGAATTGCAGGGGTCCCTCGTTCCGAGTATAAGTGACAAGCGTTTCCGACACAACAATCAGCGACGACCAGATACAAAAAGTAGCATTAAACGAGCCAAGACAATAAGCATTCAAACAACAAGTTATAACAGTTTCCTGTACCTCTGGATATCATTTCATACTAATCCTTGTGGCTTATATACACATTTATAATTTGTATGCCACCCTTTCTGTGCAAGAGAGTGACTATCTATATTTGTGAAATTTTTTTCTAACCCCTGTACTATTTTAAAACTTGGTATTAATAGAACGACAATCAACTACAGTCTCGAAATCACAGGTTACTATGATGTTTTATTCTATACAGGATGTAAAAGATTATTATTAAACCATTTGCATTTTTAACTTAGTCTACTTCAAAGTACAAAACACATGTAGTCTATAATTGTCTTCTACTTCAATTCATCATACAGCTTGTCATGATTTTATAAAATATTCTTGTTTTTAATAAGCTACTGATTAAAATGATGTAAATGTAGTGCAATTGACTAAAACACCTGCTTATATCTCTACATTAGTTATATGTTGAACATTGAATTCATGAATTATAACACATTTATTCAGTTGATAAAAACATCGCTTACTGTTCTACTTATCCTTATGTTTTTTTGAGAAAATAAACTTTTCTATAAGAAGACATCAATTCCAGCTTATAAGCAGTTTGAAGAATTCGTTGAATGTAGTATGAATAACTCAATTATAACTAAGTGAGCACAAATAGTGCTGTGAGATTTTCTAGTTTGGAGTGTATTTATTTTATAAATTACGGATTTTATAATTTGTAATAAAAGACGTTTGGAGACTATTTAGATTAATGAATTCAATGTTAGCCAAATGTAATATGTGGTGATATGATATCGCCGAATAATCACTATCCATGTGATCGAATTATTGATATAAAACCTTATGCAGAACTCGAGATAGCTGGTCAGCAGAATGGGTGTTTTTCGTTTAATTAAATAACATAGAAAAATGCTTATAACTAAGTGTCATGAACTTTTGAACGTGTTAATTTTGTAGGTGGGTCACTGTTCAGTAAATTAAGACCCAGTTGATTATATTAAAGTATCTAACTTATTTCGGCTAGGTAACCATCGAAATGGGAAAGGACTGAATATTTTTCATCCTAACAAGGTATTCTTCAGCATCTACTAACAACCTTATCGGTGAAATAAGTTTAAATCATCGAGGTTTTGGGCAAGTGAGTTATATCCTCAAGGCGTTATTCAATAGCTTACAATTTCAACTTCGATGAATTTACTATAATTCGCATCAATTATCCGATAGCATCTATGAAGCCTGTTTGATCTTGATATAGATGATCACCGTTAATCGTCTACTCATTCTAGAACTTAAGGAAATCTCTTCATAGTAGAATGAGAGACCTCATTCCTACAATACGTTTCATTTACAAGTGATTTTTCTACTCAAATTTATTAAATCACGCGTATCTTAAAGCCTAAATTCTAATTGTTGAGTAGTCTTGAAATTTGAATGATGTAAAATTTTAAACACTTAAAAATATTCCGTGTATAGAAATATCTGTAGTCGAAAAAGTCTTCTACAGCCTAAATGAGTTCTAAGTACTTGACATTCAAGTATGCTTTTTACATAATCCTTATTAAAGTAAAACACTCAAACATATTTGAAAACGTTTTGTTAGATGGGCCATTTGAGAGTTAGCTTACATTGTGGGTAGTATTGATCACGGACTGTCCTCTGTTAAGGTGCTGTTCGTTACATGAAGATCTAGGACACTATTAACATGAATACTACTCAGAAGAATATTTATTATCAATAATTTTTCACCTGGCTTTATAATTTCGTGCAAAAATGTTCATTAGAGACTGAAGTTTCATTTATATAGCCTACAGGACGAAAGGATGTATAAAATTGTACATATATTTGCATATTAAACAAACTTATTGCTTGTTCGTGTATATGTAGACGAGGTGTAAGACGAGACACTGCTCTTTGTCTTTTGACTAAACATTTTAATCATTAAAGACTATGCAAAGTTTTGGTTGAAAGGTTGTTTAAAACTAATTGGAGGAAACCTTTATTTTATGCATGAATGTCTAACTTTGTTGATCTAGCGATAATCGCACAGATATGAAAACACCGAATTCATAAGCGATGAAGAAATATAGTTGTTTTGAGGAATTAATCTTCAAAGTTAACGGTGTTCATGAATTTCCAAATGAATATTCAGTGTATCATGCTTTTCCATAAGTCGCTTAACTAAATAATAATGCGATGCCAATGTTTCTGACATTTATTAAATCAACTAAGTAGTTTTGCATTCCAAAGTAATTATTCTCAAGAAAACCGAACTCATTAAGTTTATTAAAGTACAGATAAATTGTTGAAATATACTACTTATGGAATATCGTCGTCATCATTAGATTTGTTTCTCTGTGAAATTTATTTCACTTTAGCACTGTTTTGTTCGGGGCTTTATAACTCATAAGTATTCATACTTTATACGTCGAGCATCTAAAACTTCGGATATAAAAGTAACTCGTTCAGACGAGAACTTTACTAGCTGACTGTGATGTTGATAATTAGATTTTTATCAATTAATGATCCATCTCTTACAACATACTACAAATTCTGGCATCCGCTGACAACGGTTTGAACGTTAATATATTACCTGAAATCGCGAATTCCATTAACGAACGTAACCAGTTTTCATCCAGCCCTAACATTGACCAGCAATAAAGTAGATGCTTTGGTGAAGAAGGTTGATAGGTGATATGGAGGGCTGATGGATTAACAATTGCATGAACATCTCATAAATACCCTCAAAATCTACCATGTGACACTCAATACCGACCCCTTATTTGGTTTGAGTCTGTGAGTTCATAGGATTCGACAACACTTAGCTATACTTTACGTTGACAAGTAATGATGAAATATAGTTCCTTAATTAGATTGATATATATTATGCAATTTAACCATACTTGTGAACAATGTAATAACATGAATCAAATACAAGTGTTTAGATACATCAATTTCATACTTCCGTTTAAGCAGACAGATAATTAGGAAAGCATTTATACGAATATTTGTCAAGATTAGAACGAATAATTTGACAGAAATTAGGCACCGAGTATAAGGAAGTCTTTATATGTGAAAATTATATTTGAAATAATCTCAGCGATTGAAATTTAAATAATTTCAACGTTTCGTCCAGTAAACTTGTGTGAAATTCTTTTTGATTATTACCCTGAAGAAGTCCAGACAAGTTAACTGGACGAAACGTTGGAATTATTTAAATTTCAATCGCTGAGATTATTTCAAATATAATTTTCACATATAATAAATTTGACTTGCTCAGTCAAAATGATACACGTTATTCGTTAGACAAGGAGTGCTAGGAGAAAGGAGGCAGACAGTCTATAAGTCAGTGTACAGAAACATACACACATAAGTCGCATAAAAATAGAATTAATAAAGACGCGAATAAGAAAGGTACATTTATTGCGGGTCACAAATGATAATTAACAAAACAGGGCTATCAAGATGATAAAAATCACCCAGAAGCATCATGCTATTTGAATTATTAACGTCGTTTTAGGATCTAAAACAAGCTCTCATAGGCATTTAAAGAGAGAGAAGCCACTATACATCCACAAATTCGTCAGCGACACCAGACGATACCAGCCCAAGAAATAAGTCACTCACCCTGAATATAATATCAGTATCCCGACTAGAAAATATCCACTTATATTGATGAGAATTTAAAACACGATCTCATACAACGCATTAAAGGTAACAAGGACTATGCTGCAAAGAATTTTCCATGAAAAACACTAGCTCTATGGAAAACTATGACAATTTATATAGAGATTAAATGACTATAGTGATTAGATAGGGTATAAAGAATCCAGAACATATTTAATTTCACACAGATCACGTAGCAGTAAATAAATCCCTAAACTAAATAGTTCTGTAAGTCTTTGACATTGATTCTGACCTCGTTAATTTTGCTGGACACATCCAGCTGAAGGCGCTCAGTCACGCATCCGTACAAAATCATGAGTGAGTATGCCGTGCTACGCATCTCTCGCAACTGGCAGCCAGCTAAGACCAAACACTTCTCGACATATAGATAGCCTTCTAAATATATCTTCACACTCATTCATTTCTAACTTCTAATTTGACTGGATTGGTGTGTTTCGATTATAAAGGTGTTATGTGTAGAGACATTATCTAACTCCGAATACCTGAGACATCTCTGAACCCACTTGAAGATTGATCAGACACTTATGTCCGACATTCCACAAAGTAAACTTAGCTAGTGATATCAAGCGGTATGAAGTACCTGAATTTCAGGAAATGTCATGTCGTGTCAAGACGTGACAGGCGCTGTTAAATACTGGTTAACGACAAGCTTAAATGATAGACATAAATAAGAACTTAACGTGCCTGTGGATACCTCGTGTTTTACCCATAGAAGAAACCGGACTAGCAGTGAGCAGGTCTTTATTTTTAATTCTTGAGTGGTTCTGTAAAGCTCGAGGTTACCTTTACAAACAAATGAATCTCTCCAACATTCGATATAAATAATATGGAGTGTAAATCTTCCAAAAAAAATGGAAAGTAAATGAATACTTGAGCTTTAATGTGTTCACACTTATTTAGATGTTTTTGGTAAATTATTAGTTACTCAACCTAAGTTGTTATGAACTCATGACAGTTGACAAGAGACCGTATGCAGTGCCAGACATTGGAGACTCAGAATAAAAAAAACACCTTCAGGACTACTTCCTTTACAGGACCCAAGGTTCGGTAGCATATGTGTCAACACTGTCATACTGATACCATCTCCAGATGAGTGAGTGTGTAATATCCTTTTTGAAAGTTTTGTGTAACTGTGTATAAAGGTTCCTTCACGTTCATACGTTTGTAATGCATTCACTTTCTTTAATTTCGAAAACAAAGTTATTCTTCATCATTTTGTCAAAAGTATATTACGTTGGTCTTTTCATTCTGAGTAAGACGGCTATTATTCATTTTTCATTTCAGTTTTTGTTTTTCTCAAGTTTCGACTGGATTTCTTTGACTTTCACGAACTACATCTATGTTGTTTGATTGATATTTGGTTATGGAGTCCGTTGTATTCATTCGTTGCCTAAGTTACCTGGAGTTGTACGTTTCTGACTGAGAATCGGGACACTTTTTCAGGACTGGAACCACTCAATGTTGTTATGACATTGAATCTTACTTTTTAAACAAACATTACGTGAACTATCCATGGAGAACCGGATAATATTCCTGCATAGACGGAAACATTTACTCGCTGTAACTGATATGATTATTAAAGTTTGTTGGACAGTTACTGGTTGAACAGCCTAGTGATATTTTTTTAGGTAATGACATGAGTTTAAATTCATAACTTAATATAGAACAGTACCCTACGCGACCGTTCTTTTACTGCAAATGTGAAATCGCTCTTCTGGATACTGCTTCTAACGTGTTCTGGTTGTTTTGATTCTAGAGGACGTTTCGTTGTTTGTTTCGCTACATTTTTTGAGTACGTAACTTTTATGTGGGTCTCACTGAACTAGATTTAACTTAACATTTATGTAAGGTGAATGTTATCTTGACGTCCTGTGTTCACCCACTCATCTTTCGCTAGGTTGGTTTGACTGATCCATCTTAGATAGAATAGCATTCTGTCTCTGACAAAGTTATCTGTTTGCTTTAAAAGTTTGACCGGACAACGTTTTGAGACGCTGAGTAACGTTATCTGTTTGAGAGGAATAAAATAGTTCTTCGCGTCTATATCTGACAGTTGCGGAAAATGCTTTAATTCAAGGGGTTTGATCACTTGTCACTCGACAGATGTTGAAAAAATACGTTGTCTGCCATCGACAAGTGTTGCGTATTTACTAAAATCATGTTTCTTTTTCGTTGTAGCTTCTTCCTAACGACCCAGGACAACACTGCCGTGGAGTTTCAACGTTGTCTATATACGAATAAAAATCTCAGCTTCCTATGTTACGTGAAATTGAATGCTGCTAGTGCGTCAGCCCTAATTTCGCACTGGCTCATCAAGACTATCCCATGGTTGAAGTCTGTAAAAGTGTACTGGGTGTAATGAGAGTAGCTAGGTGTTAAATCTCATTCGATCTCTTCTCTTGACTTCATCTCTAATGTCCCAATTTAGACCAATCAATCAAACCTCATGACCCGAAAAAACCAAAAATGTCAGCCTGGTTTATTAGTTGACGAAACCTTACTCAATATGACCTAACTTGAATCCATTTCACTCCGAAATTATTCTTCTTCAATCTAATGCTTATACGACACTGTTAGAGGGTTATGATAGAAAATTCCTGGAAACAGAGGGTAAGTACACAAGCAACTACCAGGTATAATGGTTTTCTGTGGAACTTGACTTAATAATGATATCAAGGCCAATAATCTACTTCTTTTCAGCTTCCAGATTTTTTGTAATAACTAATCTGCTACCTTGAATGATGATGTTGTGCTTCATGTTTGAACATATGTTAGGGTTCGTGAAGTTTCAGTTCCTTAAAAATGCCACTTAGATGCCTTTTGGTCGATCTTAGATGATGCATGTGGCTGTCGTCTGATGGGCATACTTTACGAATAACCCAAAAAGGCTTTCTTCATGAAAAGTTCATTCTCTTAAGCAAGTGTAAGAGCTTATTTCCTGTAAAAATGAATTATTTTTGATCATGTTTTTGAGCGGCTTTAGTGTTATTAGTCTCTTCTCCACAGACAATAATCCTAAACTGATTACTTATATATATATATATATAGCTCAATGTACCCAATGAGGGTCCAACAGACATGTTTTTAGCCTTGATTGAATTTTCTAACCACTCGAATGAACCATTTATTCGGAAGACGTACACGTAAGATGGAACACTAAAGAGCTCACGCGAAAAATCTTAACACATTCTAGGGTTCGCACATTTAGCTATCCTACGTAAACACAAGCGTTTTGACTCCCACTTGCATTATCATGTCTTTATTTTCCAGAACAACTGGAAAAGCTGAAAAATCAAAGACAGATTCGACGAATGAAATCCTTTGTCGCACATTTTTAATTATTAGTATTTTGTACCACACGGCTCTGTATAGTAGGAAACAGATTGTCAAATGCTTCTGGACACAGTAATCTGTCAGAAGTCTTCACTGACATAAAGCTCGTACAGTTTAAACGCTTGGTTTGTCACGTCATAGAGTCCTCTCGATCTCACTGTGTTAGGGAAACGAGATTTGGAGTCGAATAAGCCCTCAAAATAAATGGTTCTGCAAGCACTCAACATTGAAACTGACCTCATCAATATTATTGAACACGCACTAGCTGAGGGCTCTCGGTCAGGCCTCCGCATCAAACCACCAATATGTACACTGTACTACGTATCCTTTACGAAAACTAGACAACTTAGACCAGGAACTCCTCGACATATCGAATACCTCTCAACTATACATTCAAACCCCTCCAATCATGATTTCTAATTTGGCTGACTTTGAGATCCTGCAACTATCAAAGTGCTGCCTACAAAAACTTTGTCAGATCCTGAATATCCGTAACATATTTCGGTAGTAGTCACTTAGTGAAATCCGATGGGAACGTAAGTACACTCCCTGACATACCGTATTCTGAGCGCAATCTCATCCAGAATATCCTTAAAGAATCTCGCGAGAATTTTTTCCGCGGCAGAAATATAATTGTGCAAGGAGTACCGGAAAACACGGACCCTAATCAAGCGAACTCTGATATTCGGGAATGGAAAGTCATCAAACAGTCCTTGAGGCTAGAAAACATACTGACTGAACATGTGACGAGACTTGTCAAGAAGGACGGTGATTCTAGACCCCGGCTAATGAAGATAGCTTTCCCATCCTCCCATATGGCGTCTGCAACTCTGGAGGCATTTCGTGCCAACAGACGTCGGTTGCTAGCTGGAATCCACATGCACCTGGATAGGCCATATGAAGCTCGGACCAAGCACGAAGGCAAGTTGGAGCTGACCATTCCACTTGTGGACTGTCTCGATGATAAAAAAGGTGTGAGGAACAGAGCCTACCAACTCGGTAAACCTTATATAGCTTGGCTACCTGTCCATTCACGTAAGGCTCATGCAGACAAACAGAAAGCTCACGCGTTTCAAATTGAAAGCATAAATTGCTTATACATGAACGCCGCGAGTCTACCAAATAAAATGGATGAGCTACGTGAACTTAGCAATGCTATTAATGCTCATCTGATAGAAATATCTGAATCTTGAATACCTTCTCAGTTCTCGGACCAGGAGCCAGCAATACCTGGGATGTCTTTGTTTCGCAACGACAGAAAACCAGAAATTGCGGGTGGAGTAGCCTTATAAATACGGTCATGCATGGAGGTACATCAAGTTCACAATCAAGAGTTTATCGATCTTGATTGATCCGTATGGTGCTCAGTAAGACTGTCTACCACCTCGAGTTGTCTAGTTGGGGTCATCTACAGGTAGCCCACTGTTGACATCGAGTACGACAATCGTATGCTGGAAGGATTATCCGCTTCGCTCATATCCTGATTCTAGGGACGTCAACCTCCCTGGAGTCAATTTCGCAGAGCATGGGTATGTTGGAGATGAACACTTGTAATGACATTTGACTATAACCACGCAATCCCCAAAGCTGGACACGAGACTACTTGGAAAACAGATATTCAATACTTAACGCGGAGAAATACCTAACGATGGAGAAGGCGAGAACGAGGAGTGGAATTAATTGAAGTTGATCGTATGGCATGGCTCGGCCATACAGGCGTGGTTCCTGCTGAATGTTACCTTATATCTTGTATCCATATTAAATATATTGTTCTACCTCTAGCCTATGTTTGGTCTCTATCATGTATTGGTAGTTGTTACGATGTAGTGAGTTGGTGCAGTTGATGATGTGACTTCCACGTACGATCTTATAGATTAGGCAGTTATATCATGACAAATCTACAATTATAGGATTAGATCTATTATTAGAGCAGTACCAATATCATAGTAGACCATAATTCTTCACACTCAATTGAAGCTCGTTTATAAAGTCTCATTGGGGATCTGGGGTTATTGGAAATGTGAAGTCGGCAACTCGTTAGAGAAACAGTCAGATACCGTCGCGTTTAGACTGGGTATTTACAAACGAAGAATTCCTAGTTGACAACCTCTCAATCCTGGCTCCCGTGGAAAAAAAGTGATCACACCGTCATAGCCATCAGTTTTATCAACAGAACTGGGCTAGGACATCCAACCAACAACAGGCGCTGGAATTTCAAACGGTTGAATGTGTCAGCTGTACAGGGCTATCTACAACGGTGGATTGGGATGCTCACCTTCAAATCGATGTGGATTTTCATTAGGGTTTCTTACTGTATACGATCTTATGTGCTACAAAGCAGTCAGTTGCCCAAACGGTCCCCAAAAGCTACAAGCGACCTACAATCATCAAGAACCGCGCTCATCGCCTGTTAAGCCGCAAAAGGCACTGTTGGGCAGAATACGAACGAAGTGACAACAACGGCGCGTACAGGCAATACAAACATATAAGAAACATATGCGCGAAGGCCATAAGAGAAAACAAGCTTCAGTACCAGACAATGCTTATCGATAAATTAATCTCCAATCCGAGAAGCTTATTCTGTTATGCAGCTTCTCTTCGTCAAGCCAAAACTGGAGTTTCCGAACTGCTAGGTCCTAACGGCCCGACTAATAACGACTGTGACGCCGCTAACCTTTTGGCTGAACAATACTCTCGGACATTTCAACCGACTCACATCAACTATGCTGAGGACAGCTTCAATTGGAACTGCACAGGACTTTCCGTAATAGACCTGAGCGCTGACTTGGTGTTCCGGAAACTACAGTACCTAAGAAAAGATATTTCTCCTGGCCCAGATATACTTTATTCTGCTATAATCACGCTTAGTGTGATGTTCTCACACTCTCTAAGCCGAGAAAAACTACCAGAAATTTGGAAGCTGACTCACACCACACCGATTTTCAGAGGAGGTCGACGCAGTGAACCTTTAAGTTACCGACCGGTGGCTCTTCTTTCAATGCCTTCAAGAATCATGGAGTCCCTGATATGCAATGGTATAAATTGTAGAATCCAAACTACGGTTTGGATGTTGAAGAATAACCGTCCAGGTACTTTAGACACGCGCCCTTTCCCGTCGAAATCAAAACAAGTAATCGGGTAAATAGCGGTTCTATAATTCATCATAAATTTAAATGTAAATCGTTACCTAAACAAATATTACCACCCGGCTATTCAACCAATAATTGTTCAATAAATAAATCTAAATTACAATAAATAAAGGAGTTGATAAAAGATGACGGAAAATTACCAGTCACAACAAATGAACGTTATTCTATCCTGACTGGATAGAACACACAAAAGGAGGAGCAAATCAATATGGCTACCGCCAAGAACAAGTGTCCAGTAAAACAACACAGATACAGTTCGGGAAGAAACACAAACTTAGTGAATGCGTAAGAAAAACAAAATCTATAATAAAAAATACAAGTATTAACAATTCAAATGTAATCAAAAGACAACAATGTACAACTAAGGGGATCCATAGGAACAAAGTACAAGTAGATACATGGAGGGATTTTCACCAACAAACAAAACATTCAAAATGGATCTTACATAAATGACTATTTTACTTACTTACTTACGCCTGTTACTCCCAATGGAGCATAGGCCGCTGACCAGCATTCTCCAACCCACTCTGTCCTCGGCCTTCTTTTCTAGTTCCATCCAATTCTTGTTCATTTTTCTCATGTCTATCTCCATTTCTCGGCGTAATGTGTTCTTTGGTCTTCCTCTTTTCCTTTGGCCTTCAGGATTCCATGTGAGGGCTTGTCTTGTGACGCAGTTGGGTGCTTTCCTCAATGTGTGTCCTATCCACTTCCAGCGCTTCTTCCTGATTTCTTCCTCCACTGGGATCTGGTTTGTTCTCTCCCACAGTACGTTGTTGCTAATAGTGTCCGGCCAACGGATCTGAAGTATTTTGTGTAGACAACTGTTAATAAACACCTATATCTTCTGGATGATGGCTTTCGTAGTTCTCCAGGTTTCTGCCCCATACAGTAGAACTGTCTTGACATTTGTATTGAAAATCCTGACCTTGGTGTTGGTTGACAGTTGCTCTGAGTTGAAGATGTTCTTCGATTGTAAATATGCAGTTCTTACTTTTCCGATTCGCGCCTTCACATCAGCATCAGATCCACCATGTTCATCAATGATGCTGCCCAAATACGTAAAGGTTTTTACATCCTCCAATGCTTCTCCGTCAATTGTGATTGGATTGGTGCATGTTGTGTTGTATCGGAGAATCCTGCTTTTCCCTTTGTGTATATTGAGACCTACTGCTGTTGAGGCTGCTGCCACACTGTTCGTCTTCTCCTGCATTTGTTAGTGCGTTTGGGATAGAAGGGCCAGATCATCTGCGAAGTCTAGATCGTCCAACTGCATCCTAGATGTCCATTGTATCCCGTGTTTCCCTTCAGATGTTGACGTCTTCATGATCCAGTCGACCACCATGAGAAAGAGAAAGGGTGAGAGTAAGCAACCTTGCCTAACACCGGTCTTCACTTCGAACGACTTTGTCAACTGTCCTCCATGCACAATTTTGCAGTGTAATCCATCATAGAATTCTGTATGATATTGACTATCTTCTGATGCACGCCGTAGTGTCGAAGAAGTTTCCATAGTGTTGTTCTGTCCACGCTATCAAATGCCTTTTCGTAGTCAATGAAGTTGATGTAGAGTGATGAATTCCATTCAATTGATTGTTCCACAATGATCCGTAGAGTTGCGATTTGGTCTGTTCACGATCTATCCTTACGGAATCCTGCCTGTTGGTCACGAAGTTGGGCGTCTACGCAGTCCTTCATCCTGTTTAACAATACCCTGTTGAAGACTTTTCCCGGTATTGAGAGAAGAGTGATGCCCCTGTAGTTATCACAGTTGCTGAGATCGCCTTTCTTCGGTATTTTGATCAGGAGTCCTTCTTTCCAGTCTTTTGGTACTTGCTCCTCATCCCAAATCTTATTGAAGAGAATGTGGAGTATCCTTGCAGTTGCCGCTACGTCTGCTTTTAGTGCCTCTGCTGGGATGTTGTCCGGTCCTGCTGCTTTGCCACTCTTGATTTGTCTGATGGCCATGCTGATTTCTTCAATTGTTGGTGGGCCAACATTGATTGGGAGGTCCGTGGGTGCTGCTTCGATGTTGGGTGGATTCAGTGGAACTGGTCGATTTAAGAGTTCTTTGAAGTTTTTTATCCATCTGTTTCGTTGTTTTTCAATGTTGTTGATTACCTCGCCTTCCTTGCTTTTCACTGGTCGTTCTGGTTTTCGGCGATTTCCAGAGAGTTTCTTTGTCGTGTCATACAATTGTCTCATGTTTCCTTCTCTTGCAGACTTTTCTACCGCCATTGCTAGATCTTCCACATATTTACGTTTGTCGGTTCTGATGTTCCTCTTCACTTGCTTGTTCACTTCTGTGTATTCAGCTTGTGCCTTGGCTTTTTCTACTCTTGTTCGACTGGTATTGATTGCTGCCTTCTTGTTCCTTCTTTCTTGAATCTTATCCAGTGTATCAACAGTGATCCATTCCTTGTGATGGTGCTTCTTGTGACCCAGGATCTCATGACATGTTGAAGTGATTGCCTCTTTGATCCCCTTCCAGTTGCTCTCCATAGTAGTTCCTTCTCCATTGAGTAGATCATGAAAGGCCTGGAACCTGTTGCTGAGGACTATCTTGAATTTGTTGAGTTTGTCAGTGTTCTGAAGAAAGGCCGTATTGAACATTTGTGATATTGTCCGCCCCATTGTCCAGTACTTCTTGAGTTTCAATTTCATCTTGGCGACCAGCAAGTGATCATCTGATGCTATATCAGCTCCTCTCTTGGTTCAAACGTCTTCCATCTTCCTCCTGAACCTTTTGTTGATGCAAATATGGTCGATTTGGTTTTGTGTTGTGTGATCCGCCTGGAGTCCCTCCGGGGGCTACTGCCGGTCCCAAGCCCGGATAAAGGAGGAGGGTTGGGCATGGGGTTAGCGTCCACATCACGTAGAAAACTAAATCGCTAAAAAAACGCTAACCATAAATGACTATTTACTGTCCTTAAATTTCTTCTCGCCCCAGCAGCATGGTTTCAGGAAGGGTTATTCTTTTATGATCAACCTACTGACCGTGGTGGACAGATGGACAAGCATCCTTGATCGCAAGGGGAAGGTTGACATCATTTATCTTGATTTCTCAAAAGCTTTTGATAGGGTCAACCATATATGTTTTATCAATAAGCTCAAACGATTGGGTATCAGAATACCTCTAACTGATTGGCTCATTTCGTATCTGAAAAATCGACATTTTAAGGTCAGGGTTAACTTTATTTTATCTCAGACTATGGAACGTCCTAGTGAGGTCCATCAACGTTCAGTACTAGGACCTCTTCTCTTCTTGATTTATATAAATGGTCTTCCACAACAGGTGTTGTCTGACCTATTACTTTTTGCTGATGACGCGAAACTTAAACACTTCAAGTTGTAAAGTAGTCAATCTCCGACACGTTACAAACTACAGTTACAACTTGAGAAACTCCTCTTCAGAAGCATCTCAATTCGAAAAAGATTTAGAAGTCCTGGTACCCTACAATTTGAAGTCTTACTTTAACTATGACAAAAATGCCTCTCGAGCAAATCTTGCACTGGCAAAATTGAAGCCCATTTTTAGCCAGTTTGACAGCAGAACTTTCCACATAATCTTCAATATTTTTATTTGTCTTCATTCGGAGTACGGAAACATAGTATTTCCCCCTCACTCCAAAAGGATAAGGACACTCTGGAGCGTATCCAACGACAAGCCAGGAAATCAGTTCGGAAACTCAAATTCATACCTTGTGAAGAGAGACTCCAATCACTTAACCTTCATCCATTAGAACATAGGTGTCTTAGAGGTGACCTTCTAATAGCTTACAATATCTTTAACACATTAGGACATTCCCTTAAACACCTACTTAAGTTTAACCCCAACCCAAACCTAAGGGGTAACACCAAGAAACTAGAGACACAACATAGCAGAACGGACTATAGACACAACTTTCACTCCTTAATAACTGTCAAATACTAGAATTCTCTACCGGCTGAGCTGGTCCAAGCGACTTCCCAGGATTCGTATAAAAGGAAACTTGACCTATTCTTAAGGACTAAAGATAATATCTCACTATGATTTACCAATTTCATTTTTCCTCAATCATCGTCAATACACTCAGGTTCTAGGTACTGGACATGGAAGCCCATTAAGCGAAAGCTTCTCTTATTCCGTACACAACCATTTGAACCATTTGAAGTTGACGTTGAAACCGGTGGATTACCAGCGTGCTTTGATTTTTTGACCTTTGAAGATGAAGGTCGTTCTCCATAACATTTTCTCCTAATGGAAAGTTCAGAAGATTCCAGATTGCCATTAGAGATCAAAACCAAACTAGCAGAGCTCGAAGTTGAACTTTCTGAAGGTAAGTTCATCTCGCAAAGTCTTTCATTGTATCGTTATCGGTTGATTATGTGCTGCAACGCCTCAACTGTACGAGGAAAAATAAATTATAGACGAAGTTACATGACAAATTTGCGAAAAATCAAGATGCTCCTAGTTTTTCAGGCAACAGACTACTGAGTTCTTGTAAATAGGTTTCGAGACAGATCTATATTGATTTAAGTGTTGATTCTGAAATTGAGCTGCCAGTTTTCGTTAATTGTATTTTGGAGAATGTACCCTACATCCTTTGTTTTCAAGACTAACTACTTGTATCTCACCACTCACAGTTTACTTCCAGTGGGCCACTTTGAGTAGTGTACCACTAAGCCTATATTTTAGGTGTAATCGATAGCGGTATTGTATTGAGCTTATCTTTCTGTTCATCGGATTAGGCTTAATAGGCGTGTCAAACGCTGTGTTCTACTTACACTGCTAATCGTTTGTGAGACTTGTTATCGCAGCTCATGATTATTTTAAGTTCACCCGATGGTAATATTTTCTCATCACGAACTGACAGCTATTAGCGAATGTTTGTATGTTAATCAAACATACTGTACATAAGGTAAACAGATATTAAAATCAAAGTTTCTAGAATACTGAAAGGTCTCTTCAGTAATCGACTTATCCTTCAGTTATTATGTTAGTAACATGAAACGTAAAGGTTATTCAGTTCAGCAAGTATATTCTGGTTATGTACATAACAGCAAAAAATTCTCGAGTTAATACTTGGTAGTATTAAGTTGCTCGCATTTGTTCTGCGTGCTGAAGAAACTTTTCTCGGTGGAAACAAATTCACTAACTGTTTGATCATTGCTGTCTTTGATGGATTACTCACGTGTAATAGCAACACTTTATAAGTAATATTGAAGACCAGTGTGCCTTTGGTTGTTGTATTGATAACTCTTCCATCATTTTGTTATTTAAACTGCCTCTGATGACGCGAATAGTCTAAAAATGTTATTCCAGTAGTTTCTTTAGTTTATTCGTTGACCGGGTTTAAAAGTAGGTAGCTGTTCAATCTATTACGTGGCGTTGCGGCGTAAAAATAGCTGTACAGAACTTGGATCCGTTTTCCTATCCTTAGTAAGGGACCTAGAGATTAATCAACTAAGCGGTTATCATACATGGATTCGAACAAAACCCAATGACGATTTTGTTGAGATTTCCCGATTACAATAAACCTGCTTAACTGGAATAATATCAGTTGTGCTTCTCTTTCATTAAAATATATCATTTATCACATACTATTCGTGTCCATTTGCTTACGGATTTTATGGCTCCTTCCTCTTCTATTATGGTATGATGGTTTAGTGTTGAACATTTTTTCAGTGCCCCGTTTCATCAGGATTTACTTGTGTTGTAAATAATTAACTCCTAATTATTCTTTCTATTTTTGTTCATGGCGATTTACTCATTTAAACCTAGTAGACTACATCCTATGTGTTACATTTTATACTAGTTTCACTTGGCGAAGGTGATGTAATGTTTTACTAAGCTATAAACTTGTCAGGCTTCGTAAGCTTAACACTATCCAATTCATTGTAATAAATTTCAGGTGATATAACAGAAAAAGGATACCAGAAAAAGAAGCAGAAGCTCCTAGCTCCGTTTATCAACGCTCCGAGTGAGTTATATATTTTGAATTACATTCTTTCTTAGTTATTATCCAAGTAGATCACAACATATATGTCTCATGGTTGTTTTTCTACCTATAGTAAGATGATCATGGCATATAAATAATATCATTAATGCGGCAACAATAGTTGTGATGTGGGCTGTCATGAATTAGTCTTAAAGAAAAAATCCTTTCTAATATTTCATAGCAGTACTAACGTACATTATCTGTAAAAACTCGAACTCATATACTCACATTTGAACTAGCTATGTTATTTTAACACTACAAACCTGTTTCTGTAGTCTTAGACTGTAACAGCTACTGCATCATGAATATGTATAAAAACATAGCATATCTTAATTGTTGGTTAATTTCGGGAATGATTCTTAGCGTTATAGAAGGAAGCTTTAATCAGTGAAGTCCATCTGAACTGTTGATTTTAAATTTCATCCGGATTGAAGACTACTGATAAGTCAATCATCGTTCATAAGATTCTCGTTTCCGGTTTTACACTGATATACTAAATTAAACTTCAAGTCGATCCCACAATAATCTCTTTATCATCTATCGGAAGAGTGACGAAATGGTAGCATAATGTGCTATGTAGTTTTTTTGTGTTAAATGCTAAGTGATGATGATGTACGATATTCAAACTTGCATTTCAATTTGCCCACATAGGGTTAAGTTTTTGAGTAATAACTGTTGAATAACGTCTTAAACAATGGATTTATTTGTATACTATCACGCTATGGTGTCATTTACGAGAAGAAATTATGTTTTCTGTTCATTTTGATGCGTCAAGCGATCGCAAAATTGATCATTAGTTGTAATATTTTAAAAGATTTATTTATCTTTTTCTATGTTTACTCAGTCAACTCAACTAATTCATCTAATAACTCACATATTCCTTATGGTGGAGTTTTACTTCCTGGACTTAATGAAACGCATCATTTAGGCCCACGTGGCCAGGCTGTTGGTTGTGGTGATAATGTTACAGAGTCTTTCAGAAATGAGCCCCAAAATAATTCTCCTATTAATGCTCAAAATCGCAGATACATTCGTGAAAATCATCGATATCGATCGGGTAAGCTTTCCATTCTAAGTACTTACTTACTTACTTACGCCTGTTACTCCTCGTGAAGGAGCATAGGCCACTCACCAGCATTCTCCATCCAACTCTGTCCTGGGCAATCCTTTCTAGCTCCGTCCAGTTGTAATTCATCCTTTTCATATCTGCTTCTATAATCCGACGCAATGTGTTCTTTGGCCTTCCTCTTTTTCGCCTCCCTTCAGGGTTCCAAGTTAGGGCTTGCCTCGTGATGCAGTTTGACGATTTGCGTAATGTATGTCCTATCCATTTCCATCGTCTTTTCCTAATTTCTTCTTCAGCTGGAAGTTGGTTTGTTCTCTCCCACAGAAGGCTATTGCTGATGGTATCCGGCCAGTGGATGTTGAGTATCTTGCGTAGGCAGCTATTTATAAATACTTGTACTTTCTTGATGGTGGTTGTTGTAGTTCTCCAAGTTTCAGCTCCATACAGTAGAACTGCCTTGACGTTCGTATTGAAGATTCTCACTTTGATATTGGTTGAAAGTTGTTTTGAGTTCCATATGTTCTTCAATTGTAGGAATGCGACCCTTGCTTTGCCGATCCTCGCCTTTACGTCTGCATCTGAACCTCCTTGTTCATCGATGATGCTTCCTAGGTATGTGAAGGACTCTACATCTTCCAGAGTTTCGCCATCAAGAGTGATTGGATTGCTGTTCTGCGTGTTGAATTTGAGGACCTTGGTTTTCCCTTTGTGTATGCTGAGGCCTACTGATGCAGAGACTGCTGCTACACTGGCTGTCTTCATCTGCATCTGTTCGTGTGTACGTGATAGGAGGGCTAGGTCGTCTGCGAAGTCCAAATCGTCTAATTGATTCTGAGTTGTCCATTGTATTCCGTGTTTTCCTTCAGATGTCGAGGTCTTCATAATCCAGTCGACCACCAGAAGAAAGAGGAAGGGAGAGAGTAAACAGCCTTGTCTGACTCCAGTCCTTACTTGGAATGCATCTGTCAGCTGTCCTCCATGCACTACTTTGCACTGTAGTCCGTCGTATGAGTTCCGGATAATGTTGACAATCTTCTCAGGAACTCCGTAGTGTCGAAGAAGTTTCCATAATGTCCTCCTATCTACACTGTCGAATGCCTTTTCATAATCAATGAAGTTGATGTATAGTGATGAGTTCCACTCACTGATTGTTCGACGATGATCCGTAGTGTTGCAATTTGGTCTGTGCACGACCGATCCTTACGGAATCCAGCTTGTTGATCTCGAAGTTGGGCGTCTACTGCATCCTTCATCCGGTTCAGCAACACTCTGTTGAAGACTTTCCCTGGTATTGACAGTAGTGTAATGCCTCTGTAGTTTTCACATTTGCTCAGATCTCCTTTCTTTGGAATCTTGACGAGGTGTCCTTCTTTCCAGTCCATCGGCACTTGTTCCTCCTCCCAAATCTTTTTGAATAGAAGGTACAGCATGCTTGTGGTTGCTTCGATGTCTGATTTCAGTGCTTCAGCTGGTATGTTGTCGGGTCCTGCTGCTTTCCCGTTCTTGATTTGTCTGACGGCCATTCTAATTTCTTCCGTCGTTGGTGGGTTGACATCTATAGGAAGATCTATGTGTGCTGCTTCGATGTCCGGTGGATTCATTGGAGCCGGCCTATTCAGGAGTTCCTCGAAGTATTCCACCCATCTGTTACGCTGATGTTGAATTTCGGTGATTGGCTTGCCTTCTTTGTCTTTGACCGGCCTCTCTGGTTTACTGTATTTCCCTGCTAGTTTCTTCGTTGTATCGTAAAGCTGTTTCATATTTCCTTCTCTAGCAGCTTTTTCTGCCGTCGTTGCTAGTTCTTCCACGTATTTCTTCTTGTCGGCTCTAATGCTCCTCTTCACTTGTTTGTTTGCTTCTATGTATTCAGCTTGTGCTTGAACTTTCTCTGCTCGTGTTCGGCTGTTGTTAATTGCTGCCTTCTTGTTCTTCCTTTCTTTGATCTTGTCCAGTGTTTCTATAGAGATCCATTCCTTATGATGGTGTTTCTTTAGGCCCAGAACCTCTTGACACGTTGAAGTTAATGCTTCCTTGATGCCTTTCCAGTTGTCCTCCATACTAGTTTCTTCTTCTTTCAGTAGATCTTGTAAGGCTTGGAACCTGTTGTTGAGAGCTATCTTGAATTCATTGAGTTTGTCAGTATCTCGAAGGAAGGCTGTATTGAACCTTTGTAGTGCTGTTTGTCCACTTGTCCAGTTCTTTTTTAGCTTCAGTTTTAAATTGGCTACAACTAGGTGGTGATCTGAAGCTACGTCAGCACCTCTCCTGGTTCTCACATCTTCCATTGTCCTTCGGAATTTTTTGTTGATGCAAATATGATCTATTTGGTTCTCTGTAGTGTGGTCCGGTGAGATCCATGTAGCCTTGTGTATACGCTTGTGTGGAAATATTGTGCCTCCTATGACCAATTTGTTGAATGCACATAGATTTGCAAATCTTTCTCCATTTTCGTTTCTTTGTCCCAGTCCATGTCGTCCCATGATATCTTCATATCCGGTGTTGTCTATTCCGACTTTGGCATTTAGATCTCCCATCAGAATAGTTAGGTCCTTTCTTGGCATTTCTCAATGATTGACTGTAGCCGCTCGTAGAACTGATCTTTAATGTCGTCGTTGCTATCATTGGTGGGTGCATAACATTGGATAATATTCATTAAGATCCCCTCCTTCTTTGTTTTGAATGATGCTTTGATGATTCTGGATCCGTGAGACTCCCATCCTACAAGTGCATTTCGTGCTACTTTGGACAGCATAAGAGCGACTCCCTGAGTGTGTGGAGCATTGTCCTCCTCGTGACCGGAGTATAGCAGCATCTCTCCCGTAGCTAGCCTTTTCTGTCCAGCTTGGGTCCAGTGGGTTTCGCTGATTCCCAGTACTGCTAAGTTGTATCTCCTCATTTCCATTGCTATTTGACTGGTCTTCCCGGTTTCCCACATTGTTCGAACGTTCCATGTACCTATAAAAATTTTTGCTCTGGTTGTTAGAAGGGGCATCGGCCTCGTGGCTTCCGAAGGAACTCGGCTTTCACCATGAAGCGTCATAATTCTTCTAACTGAAGACCTTCTAACTCCCAGGGCAGAGTTTAAATGGTTTGAATAATTTTTTCTGGTAAGCGTTTTTTTAGCGAGTTAGTTTTCTACGGGATGGGGACGCTAACCCCATGCCCAACCCTCCTCCTTTACCCGGGCTTGGGACCGGCAGTAACCCTATTAGAGCTACAGGCGGAGTTCCATTCCATTCCAGCCAGTGCCATTCTAAGTACACTGGCTCTTTATTTGCTGTACAGGAAATCCGTCTTGTAAACAGTGCCGTGGTATCTTAGAAGCTTATACATTAGTGTTTTGAAATTACGTCCTGGTATCCAAAACACAAAATATTGCTTCAGCTATTTCAAAATACCACGTTACTCAATTCTATGAATTCTAGAGACGTTTGTCTGATATGTTGTAAAATATATTGTAGAAAAGGCCCAAAGTTGTTTTGAAGACCAAACTTTATTGAGCATGTTTCGGACATATATGATATCGTACGTTTTACAGTAATGCAAAAATGGAAATCATCAGAAATAGAAAGATTTTCAAGGGGGTTTATTAACATTATTTGGCTGAGTAAAGCAAAGTACGACGATCTACATACGATCTGTTGATTGAATGCTGAGTCCGTTAACTGGTAAATAAACACTCTACAAACTAAGCTCAATAGAAGCGTCACCAAACTGACACCTTTGGAATCATAAATGAAATGGCAATCAACACTTAACTTTAACAATGCAATCAGTCTATCTGATTGTTTCATTTAAATGGGCAGTTAGTTAAATGTATTACGAATACTAGATTGACTTATGTAATAGTAGTACCTTCAGTGTATTTCCACATATATATTCGGAATATTTGAACTTTTTATAGCTAATTGCTTTTATTATGGATGCGATTTTCATTTTTAATCTTCTTAGATATCCGAGAGGAGGCAGTGAAGGAGGCTCTAGTGCAAGCTCGGCAGGAACGTCATGATGCCTTGGCACCTAGTAAACGTCGTGACCCCAGTCGTTTGTCCTGTATACATCAAACTCCTGAACGTGATGCAACATGTATGTCATCGCCTAAATTATTGGTTTGTACTCTAACTACATAGATAATAAGATGTAAAGAATAAGAAAACACGGATTCCTAGCAAACATGTCCTTTTAAATCTTTGATCACTAGGTTTATTTTCTTATAATGAGCCTCACATAGCTGTAGTATATTTTCGGTATATTCTCGGAACTGATAACAATCTTTAATCGTCCGATTTTGTCGATCAACAGAGTTGTGGTCTGAAAATTCGAGATTAGCACATTTGGACTTCGGTTCAATCATGAATGGAGTCACTCGTACGTACTGCTAAAACGTCGCAAATTTGTTAATTTATATATGTAGTTTAATTAATTTACGTCTGCAGTAGATCGCTCAATAAAATTAACTTTCCAATACCAACGAATTTATGGCTGCTAGTTTCGTGGTATTTGTAGAATGCATTTAGTAGTTGAAATATTTTGGCTTTCGACCACTGAGTCGCAATTTTGAAACATGTTCCACTTACTCCGGTTTCAGTAGCTGAGTAGCATCACTAACCCTCAAACCTTAAGTGTAACGCAAGTCGGACACGCGAACTTGTTCTCAGATTACGTATACCAAAAGATTATGAAATTGAATAAACCCCGGCTTATTACTTATAATGGTTTGGATATAAAACGATTATGGCAGTGTGAGTAGAATGGTGATAAGCAAAATCAAAATTTATGTCTCAGACAAATCCATTTCATTGGAAATAATACGCCTTTTGCAATTCGCTTTTAATATGTTCTAATTGTGATTGCTTTTATGTAACCAGACTTATCGTTACTGCTTAATATTAACACTGAAGGATAATTTCTCTAAAACGTTTTAGATCTGTTTCTTTTTAAGTAGTTTTCAATGTCATTTCCTTTTATGTAACACTAACACAACGGTAAAGTTTATTTAGATGTGAGTCATACGGTGTTGTGCATATTTATGTGATTGTATGTGTTTGTGTACATAGATAACAAACAATTGAACGTATTATATTTCATTTATACACTTCAACTTACATATATTTTGCCGAATTCAAGTCACTTTCCCTGTCTTGCTTTATATGCGTGTCTATGTTTTGTGCATATTCACTTATCAGTTGTCTATAGTTTATGATATTCTTATGGATTTTTTGATTAAAAAAATTCTATAAAGTACAAGCAATGTATTTTATTCCCAGACATCATTATTTCACTTTCAACTCGTACATGTGAATAAAAAACCAACTCCTATTGACGAAAGTGTTAGTAGCATGTAAAGATGTTAATGAATTGTAATATGAAAAGTCTTTCTACTGAGTAAATCGTCAAACAAATGGCAACAGAGTAGAAAGAAAATTGTTTTTTAACTAAAAATATTAAACATGACTGATATCCCTTACCTTTATTAGCTAGTAATTATTAGGTGACCACTTAATTCTATTTCAGAAACATTAATTGATTTACATGCTTGATTTTTTCTTAGATTTAAATATAGACATGATAACAATTAATTCGCTGTTGCTTTAATATGATGAAGTTCAGTAAATGGCATTAATCTACTTTCTGTATCATGTTGACTGTATCCTGGTGCAGCCTGACTTTAAATCCGATAAACATATCTTATTTTTTAATCAAGCCCAGATTATCTGTTCTGGAGTAATGTTATTTCAACTACACGACCCATCTGCTAAACAGATTTCATTTTTTTTCAATTGTATATTATTTATTACTTTGTATCATTTGACAACCTCCTTTCGTTATCTTCCCAACCTATTTCGATATTCAAGGGAATATCGAGTTGGCCACACGATTTAGACGAATGCTAAACGGTTAACTATTTACCGTCTAAGTGATCTCATAGTGGTGTTCGGATGATAGTTTAATTTACTAAATTACTTAGTTTCACTGTTGTAGTTTCATTTTCATACTATACATATGATGATGGGCTGGTGGTGTTATGATATCATTATTAATATCTGCTTAAAGGACTGTTTCTCCCATTTTTATTAGATTCTGATGATTCGGATGAAGATTTGTCGTCAACATCTGCACACATTACGCGTTTAGGGAACAATTTTAATCAGTCATCGGGATTAAGTGAAGTAAGTTTGATGATGTTTATGAGTCTTTACAAAAAACTCGCCGGATTCCTGCCTAGTTGTTTTTTATAGTTGACATATTTACCTGACAGATAATTCATATATATATATATATATATATATATATATATATATATATATATATATATATATACGATTGTACAGCTTGGTAGTAAATTCGTTGAAAAGAGATCCTTCCGCTGAACTTCATGTCTTTAATATTTACTTAGATTTATGGTAGTCTTATGGTCAATTCTCCATGAAATTAAGATGTTTTCACCACTGCTAACAAGTTAAAAACGAAAAAAAATCTTTTTTACAAAATAAATGAATCATGGCTAGCAGTTGGATCCAGGACCCATGTTTCACTCTTTTTAGTAGTTATCATCTGGATGAACCTCCATCACACTGTTGGTGTTTACACTGGACTACTGCTTGAATTCTATCGAATAAGTTGCAATGTGATGACTAGTTTAACTGACTCGGCACTACATGTTGAGTTGTTAGGTGGTCATTAATCAGTGTTCACTCGGCTGCAAAAGTCTCATTCCTACAAAAGGCCAGTTGCAGTGTCTGACGAAATCTCAGCACGGATTAGAAAAGCTCACTTGGCTTTTGCCAACTTACGTCACCTATGGCGAAGGTGAGATATCCGTCTATCAATAAAAAGACGAGTATACTGTGCAGCAGTCCGTCCTGTTTTACTTTACGGGAGCGAAACATGGCCATTAAGAGTAGAAGACACTCGTAAGCTACTAGTATTTGACCACAAATGCCTTAGAAATATTGCTGGCGTCTGCTGGGATCACCGGGTAAGTAATAGTGAGGTTAGACGCAGGGTATTAGGGAATGATGGTAAATCAGTTGATGAGGTTGTGATTGTTCATCGACTGAGATGGTTGGGCCACGTGTTACGTATGCCTGAACACCGATTACCACGACGTGCAATGCTGACTGGTGCTGGAGATGGTTGGAAGAAAGTTAGGGGCGGCCAAACCAAAACGTGGCATCAGTGCTTGAAGTCACTAACTTGTAGTCTGAGCCATGTTGGTAGATGCAGACTACTTGGTTGGGGTCCGCGTGACTATCGTAACCAATGGTTGGAGACTCTTGGTGACATGGCTCAGAATCGATCACAATGGCGTCGGTGTATACAATCTTTGTCTTCCCTTAAACTAAGAGATTAAAATCGCTTCATATCTTTCTTTCTACGAACTAATTCTTTCTTCCTGTACTATATACTTATTGCAATCTTTCTTTTATATATTACCACCTCTGAATGAACTACTTTTATGAATCCGGTGTCCATCTTGTTGTGTTAATGAAGTATGGCAACTTGGACCGATGCATATATGTGCCTTGTCCTACGTTGTAAATGATTGACTGACTGACTGTAGCCCAAATAGTTCACTGATAATGTCCCAAACTGTGGAGCTGTGTGACCTGGATTTAAATCCCACTAGGGCCCCCAAATGCCTTGGTATGGCCGAGAGTGGGGAGAGTCCGCTCTCCCTCTCGAAATGCTCTCACATGGCCACGCGTATATAGCCTCTGCCAGGGAAGTGCTACTCACTGCCTTCTCGTGGCAGGGGTGTTGTTTACAAAAATGAGAGGACGAAAAGCGAATGTCCGGCGCTTTAACCGGATTCCAAACCAATGGTGCACTTGGGCTCCAGTATCCTGCAGGAACAAATGGCTTTTGAACCAATTGTTGGTCACCGGCTTCCATGGGACTGCATCTCCTTACGATGATCCACTGCCTTGTGGATCAGACCTTCAGGTCGAATGCTCGGGGAGTGGCCCCCTAAGAAAACCATCTGCTTCGTTTTGGGCACCCGGGCAGTATCACAGCCCTCACACATATCGAATGGAGATTTGTGTGGCGCATATATATTTGGTGTCTCCTTGTACCAATATCTATGTGTTAAAATAAAATAAATAAATCCCACTAGGAGCATCAATCCCTTCAGGATTGTAAAAAGATCCAAATGGTTGTTTAAGGTATATATGTAGCCGTATGATTTGTCTTTTTGTATAGAACGTTTCGTTTTGATTGTTTCATATTCGTTTGTTTCAGTGGTTGTCTTTTTTAGGTTTGTTTACATTAAATACGATTTTAGTAATTTGTCATATAGGCATAATACACGAGTGTGTGTGTGTGTGTGTACATATCACCGTTTGTTGGTGTGTGTTATACTTTACTATATATTTATTTTTGTCATGTACGACCTTATCTGACCCAATTTTTTAAACCATGGACCAGAGAATATATAAAACGCTATTTAGCATTTCTTTGGATAAAGTTGTACCACAGTTCCAAGGACGTTTCATGTTTCCATCATGTTTAATTAATACAGTTTACATCAGTTGTATGCGTACTATCATGTGCTTGGGCTGACATCGTGTTTATTTGTTTTTAAAGGCCTATGTCTATTATCTACATTTTGTATTAAAGTTGTGCATAGAATAGTGCACATTAGTTCAGTTTGTTAATGACTTACCTTGAACACTAAATGTTTCACTGATTGAAATTAAACATGTAAATCACTGGATGCCGGTTCAGTAGTGTAAAGATTGCACGTTGCTGCGATATCTGAAGGTCCTGGGTCCGATCGTTGGTGGAGTCGTGAAAGGACACTCGATGTTTGTCCAAAATCCGTTCAATGATATGATCTATTAAAGTCATAAATTACAACTTTTGCTGGAAAGTGAGTTGTGTTATCCCAGTTGCACAAATAGTAACACAATTAGCTCTGAAGAAATCTTGTCCATAGAAGATGAATACACTATTTTTAGATTATTAAACGGTGGGAATTTTTTTAGCCGAATCAGTGATTTGCTTTCCGAGAGAAATTGGATTAAGCTCTTGACGGACAGTGATTAAAATTAATTAATATTACCCGAGATTTTTCAGTATTTATATTCAACGATACGTTGGTCTCCTCAAATGATTAGAACACTCAGTTTGCAACTATTGATTTGAACTCAAACATGTTGTGCCCTGTAAAATTACACTACACCAATGGTGTGCATGGGCTCCGGAATCCTGAGGAAACAAATGGCGTATAAACCAATTGTTGGTCACTCACTACCATGGGACTGCGTCTTCTGACGTTGCTTTACTGCCTTGTGGATTACACCATTAGGCCAATGGCTTGGGGCGTGGTCCTCCTAATAAAACCACCTGCATCGGTCTGGGCACCCGGGCAGTACCCCATCCCTCAAATAAAGCGAATGATTCATGTGGCGTATATCAGTTTGGTTCCACCTTGTACCAATGTTTATGTGTTTAAATAAATAATCAATAAATAACTATTAGACCATAAATTCAAGCTTCACTCCACTCCAGATTTGGTCATCCAAGTAATGTCACTTGTTGTGGAACAAAAGTTTGGCCTCAAACCGCGTGCGCAAAGGTTTACTTGGCCACATTGAAATTGGAAGTTGGTCACCGCTAGATATGATGTTGCTCAACTTAATTCGGAATTGAATTACAACACTAAACCTTAGAAAGATTTCAAGTCTTAATTTTTCATGGCTTTTCAGCCCGTGTTAGTCCATGATAACTACTATCCTGAAAGTCGAAGCAACTGATTATTTCAGAAATAGTTATATCTTTCCTAGTCATTTTAATCAACAGTAGCTGTAGCAAATGTCTATAAAATAAATTCACTTCATCTTCCATTATCGTGGTTTTTTTAACGACGAGTTTTTGTCGTGATTTTAAACATGTATTATATTAACAGATTCCAAGTTCAAGTGTACCGACCAATGGTGTTTCCGACAGAAATCAACTCAGAACATCAACTACTGCTATTACTGGTCAGATACGCAAACAACAATCTCCTGCTAATCGATATGATGAAGTGCCTTCTTTGGATGAAATTCGATCCTGTAATTATTTTTTGTTCTTGATAATCCCTCTTTTTATGAGTCTTGTTCCGTAATAATTTAAGGGTGTGAAACATGGTCATCAATAATAGAGGATACTCCTAGGTTACTAGTATCCGATCATAGGTGTCTCCGAAGGATTATCTGTGTGTTTCGGGACCACTGAGTAAACAATGCCTGGGTTAGGAACAGGGTACCTGGTTGGGGTTCGTATGGTCATTATAATCAAAGATTGGAGACTTTGAATGACACGGGCCAAAATCGTTTGCAATGACGCAAATGTATCTGTTCTCTGTGTTCCCCCAAATTCTGTGATTCTCGATTCCCCAATTTTTTGTTTTGATTTCACTAGTTTATATTTCGTTTTCTTGAATCGTATCTTCTATACCTAACCCTTCCTATTACCACTAATACTTTTACTATCTCTACTATTCTGGGATTTGACCTGACAACATCTCTCTGTGCTACTGGGTATGACAACTTGAATGGATGTGCATATGTACTAGGTTCTACTTTACCACTTATTGACTTTTTATGATTCGTAGTTAAAATTCGATTACTTTGTGTTCATTGCGGTGATAAAAATCTGATCGGTCGAGTTAAGCTGTTGTTTGTGTGTTAGTGGTTGAAACAACTCGCGTTTCACTAAGAGGTTTTAGATTTAGATTCATTTTCTCCTACTCCAATTTGGGCGGAGGGTAGTACCATACTTTTCAAACAGTGTGACTTAAGGTCAAGTACATAAACTTGTGTTCAGTGGATTAAAACTTTATTACTTAAAATTTCAACCCTTTACGGTTACCAAGCAGTTGCATAGTGCTGTTTGCCAACGTACAATAGTTTTTTCTGCTTTTTTACATATATATTATTAATTAACATTTATTTTCAGTATATAGGGATTTCTGAAGATTGTAGGATTTTCATAATTTAAATCGTGTAATCATGTTAGCTAGATCACCATGGGAAACAGGAAAGCACCCGACAGGGTAAATGTATGTAGGTGTATATTTTAAGACAGTCTTCATAAAACCTCCTTAGCTTTTAGATTACACTTTCAAAATGTTCATCAACCAAGTTGATGGAGATAAGCACTGGAAAATGTATAGTCTCCATGATTGACAGCTTTTTGACTTATCGTCAACTGAATTTACCACATTAATTTTTTTCTTCGTGATCAGTCTCGTGTTTGTTCGTCGATTCATTCTAATATCATTATTCTTGCTGCTGGTGTTATCATTATTTGGGACAGTCTTCGATATACTTTTGTAATATTTCATGATTCATGTATTAATCAGTTGTAAATTTTTCAAAATGTTTTATTCAGGTCAACCGCCGATTCGATCTTCAAATAGAATAAATCAATCAGATGTAAATAGTCCATGGACTTACACAAACCAGCCTTCTAATCAACAAAATGGTAATTTAGATGGAGCATTGAATACCGCTGATTCGTTTGAACAGTTAGCTGCTCTTGCTGAAGCTCAGTTAAATTCTAATAATTTAGGGATGTACGATTATTCTGATCCATCAGTTAATACTGTTTTTCATCAATCTCAAGTGATTTCTACTGGTAAATTTCATTCCTTTAGTGGATTCATAGCTTACACGTATTGTATCGTTATCTCACCATCTATGTGGATGTGTTTTCATAGAATAAAGTTTTTACATTTATTCATTACCGGAAGAAATAAATATAAGGATGATACTGATTCAAAAGTATACTGGTTACCTGCTTGAATTTTTGCGGTTATTTAAAGCTATGTAGTCAGTCGGTTATAATCAGAATAAGTACTTGTACGGGTGTGCATCAGTTCAAGTTGTCACACCTCAAATCCATCAGAGTAACAGATGTAATTTTTAAATTGAGTTTTATAAGAATGGGAAGAAATATAAACTCTTATGGGAATCTTGACATGAAATAATACAATTATAGAGGAATAAATGAAATAGAAGAATGAAAAGCTACGAATAACATCTTTTGCTAAACTACCCGTGTCTAATCATATGTTGGTACTCCTACGCAGCACCAAACTAGGAGGTCTGTATACATCATTATGTCTCAGACTAGTGGTTTAAGATTCCATGTATTAATTCAACCTCTCTCCAAACTACGTGTCAGAGCTTTTAATGTTAGAACCTTGTATCAGATAGCAGGTTTCGTTAGCTAGAACTGTAGACTCGCTCTATCGATGTGTACTGCGCACACATACGTGGTCCAATTGCAGGCATTCATTTGACCTCACTTTGTCAGTATAAAGGATCGGCACAATTTACCCTGTGAGTTTCTAGAGACCCCACTGCTACTTCCCGTGGCCCCTCTGGTTTAGGTATAGCATTAAGTTTAAAAGCAGGAAAGGGTTGGTTAGACTGGATTCCAATAGACAGTCGCTTGTGCGCTGTCTGACTAAGTGGGAAAGTAAGATAGGGATACACGCCGTTGCGTTTCCGTTGTCTCTGTCTACGCTCCCACCGATTACAGCTTGGTTGAAGCTAAAGACGAATTTTATAGGATGCCAACCAATGGTTAGAGACTTTGAATGACATGGCTAAAAATCGCTTGCAATGGCACAGGTGCATCCATTCTCTGTCTCCCCCCTTATTCTGAATTCCTCAAAACCTTTTTTGTTTTGATTTCACTAGTTTATATTTGGTTTTCTTGAATCGTATTTTCTATGCCTAATCTTACTATATATTTGAATACACAAATATTAGTTCAAAGGGGTACCGAATACATATGCACTACACAAGTCACTTGGTTTGTGTGTGGGCTGTGACACTGCCCGGGTGCCCAAACCGATGCAGGTGGTCTTATTAGGGGGCCACATCTGGAGCCTTCGACCTGAAGGTCTGATCCACAAGGCAGTGGAGTATCGTAAGGAGATGCTGTCCCATGGTAGCGAGTGACCAACGATTGGTTCATACGCTATTTGTTCCTTCAGGAATCTGGAGCCCATATGCACCATTGGTTTGGAATCAGGGTTTTCCAACTCCCCTAAGTGAAATCTCCATGCCAACCAATCCGGTTAAAGTGCCGGACATTCGCTTTTCGTCTTGGCAATTCCGTAAACAACACCCCTGCCACGAGAAGGCAGTGAGTAGGACTTCCCTGGCAGAGGCTATATACGCGTGTCCATGTGAGTGCATTTGGAGAGAGAGAGCAGACTCTCCCCACTCTCGGCCGTACCAGGACATTTGGGGGCAGTCAATTAAGTTGATGCAGAGTGATGAATTCCATTCAATTAGTTGTTCCACAATTATCCGTAGTGTTGCGATTTGGTCAGAACACGATCGATTCTTACGGAAAACACCCAAACTTACTAAACTAAACAAATCATAGATCAACTCCAAGGTGGATATTTCAATGTTTTAGTTATAAATGTATATTTCCGCCTATATATATTCGATCTCGTAGTTGATCTGTTCACTGAGGCTTGTATCTTAAGTATTGGTCAATTTAGTATATATTTCAGTGGTAAGTAACTGAATCAAAAAATTACTCGTGTGATTTAGTCTGCATCTCGATTTTCCAATTTTTGTTTATTGGTTTGTAAACTTTTTAACTTAATTATGCCGTAATATTGTCAATTTATATGTTTATTTTCGAATTCAGCTTATCAACCCCAGTCTGGAATCAATTCATGTCCAATATCCATGACTCAGAATGGTCAGCGATCTCATATATTTGGAAGTGTTAGTGTGCTCCCTAGTTTTTCTAGTGGTGTCATATCAAATGGTAATTCAGGACATACAAATCATGAATTCGTTCCTTCATCATCAGCGTATGACTTACAAGGTCAACAAGAACAGTATTCTCAGTCAAACCAGCCAGTTTCACTAGCATCTTCGTCATCTGCTGATCTTGATAATAGTAATAGTAGGAAGTTCTCATCACCAGTAACAGGAGAGTCAGTTGGACAAGATCCTTCCTCTGATACCAGTCAAACGACAGGCTTTGTATGTCATAATCGTGTATCAGAAAAAATTCAAAAATTAGTCAACACTTTGAAACGTCCCAAACGATATCCATTACCCGAATATTTTCTTGATGATGAAGACCAAGTACTTGTAAGACCTGTTGTTGATCCTACGGCACCACGTCCCAGAGGTCTTCCGTCTGAGCCACTTATAGGAGAAGAGCTAGTTGTAAGTTTTCTATTTTAACAGGTTTATCGTCTTATAATCGCTATATTGTATGCCACCGATGTTTATATATGAACTGTCTAACGTTTTGATCGTAATTTGTTTTTATTATAGATACCTTCTGGTTTACCAAGAAATCTAGAATCTGCGCTTCAGCGTTACGCTAGCTTGAGTTGTAAAACACCTGCCTTAACTTGTTTGGACGTATCTGGCAGACCAACTCAGGTGCTAACTTACGCAAAATTGCTGCAAGTATGTTCTAAGTTTTTCTTGGAAATTAAGTATTTGTATTAAGATTTCATGTTATCGAATAGTAATATTATATTATTATTAGTATTAGATTGAACTTTTGTTCAGCGGTCGATAATTTATGCGTTTTAGGAATATATCATTTCTGTTGAGTAAATGAGTATCTTTAGCCATCACATTGTGTACATTGCTGAAAGGTTGTAACATGAACGTGTGCTTAAATCCTGTTTTTAATCCAACTGATTAAGTATATTTTTTTTAAAATCAACTTTTCTTATGATATTTTTGAATTGCCACCATATGGTTCCCTTCTATTGTGTATATTTACCGGTTTAATTGGAGTCAACATTGTTTAAGAGGACTCTTGAATGTCACATCAACTCACATGACCTATATTAGATGAACAGATTATATGCAGTAATTTATCTACCGTTTAATTTTTAAAAAAACATTTGAGGTTAGTTAGTAAAATAAATTGACCTCATAACATATTTAATCAGTATGTCCTCATGTTATAGGATAGTCTGTAGGATTCTTAACTTAGTGTTTTCAGTCAAGAAATTTACTAGAGTTATGTACAGCCCTGTAGAGAGGTGCAAATGTCTTGATTAAGGTCTCCCTGAGTTGTCTGTAATTAATAGTTAAAGCTTAGTTATTACAGATTATTATTAATGTTCTGTGCTCAAGTGTTCTAATTCTTCATGTCGCTCCATGTTCTAAACATTGTATCGTTTCATACATTAAGCCATCAGAGTTGTAAAAGGTATTTATTGCGACTGTATGCATATTTCTGATATTTAAGAGATTTTAATGCTAACTAATTATTGACCTATATTATTTGTATTATTGTTTGTAACGATTATATATATTGATGAAATGACCTTGATTGTATTTTATGTAGCGTGCCATCCGAATAGCCTACACACTTTTGAATAAATTGGGTCATCGTGGAGAACAGAGCTTAAAACCCGGAGACCGTGTCGCATTGGTGTACGCTAATAATGAACCAATCAGTTTTCTGTGTGCATTTTATGGTTGTATTTTGGCCAGTGTGATTCCAATAGCAATCGAAGTTCCATCTCCTCGTCGAGTAAATACTCTCATATTATATGTGCTCTATGTTTATTTGTAATTAAGGCTTTCAAAAATTTCATTTTAGACGTTGTATGTGCATTTTTACTATTGTTTGAAAAAAGGTTAAATCTGATCTGCTTTTATACACAATGTAGAACCTTTCGCTGTTTAATTTCTCGTTTGTCAGGATTTATTTATCAGTTTAGGGATTGTGGAGATTGTTAAGTTTTTGATTGAGATCATGAACCTGCGAGCGGCATCGTGGTTGCGCACTGCTGAGGAGTCCTACAATAGGACGAAACGGCCGTTCAGTGCTTCCAGGTTTTCAATGGTGGTCTAAATCAATCGGTTCATGATCTCAATAGAATTTGTTTGTTTACCTTTATGTTTTATAAAGTTAAGTTCTTAAAAATCAAAGGTTTTTGTCATTTGAACAAATAAAGTGAATCATGAAGTATTATGTAAAGGAATTTCCTCATTTCTAGTCGGCCAATCACCCTAAATTTACTCATTGATATACTGAATAGAAGGATGTCAAGAGTGAAATACTTAAATTGCCTTATTTTATATTTTAAAGGATGCGTCGTGTCAAAGTATGGGATTTTTATTAGGTAGTCAGGATGCACGTATAGTTTTGGCTAGTGAGCAATGTTATAAAGCTTTACAACGTGGTCCTAACGGTGAGATATTATCATTTTCTGGTTGGCCACGTGTTACATGGATTAATACAGACCATCATGCTAGTGGAACTAAACCACCGAAAGATTGGACTCTTCCTGATCGATTAACAAATGATGCAACCATGTACTTAGAAGTAAGTATTGTTTTGCTTGACTTTTTACTCTACATTTTAATTTATATAAAACTAAATAAAAAGTATGTAGTGTATTAGTTGTTCTTGGAAACTATCATACTGATCAGGAATGCGTAAAAGGTTTTGCAAGCCTTGTCACTTGTAAAGAAAAATTACATAACACCATGGATTATATTCCTTCATATTCATATTTCCTCCCATTATTCAAAATAATATTTGCAATATAGTTTTTTCTTAAACATTTTCTACCTTCACATCCAATTTCTATCGTTTGCCCGTTTCATAAATTTTTGCTATGTTGTTAACATTTAATTTTAAATCATTAGTTCTTATTATCTTCAATCTTGACATTTTTGATTGTCTAAAATTATGTAAATATATGTTTCTATCATTTCTTCCATTTCTTTACCTTCAATAATATCTTTCTTTCTTTCTTTGAACATTTGTTTTGTCCATGTTAAATTAATTAAAAATGCTATTTCAATTTTGATTTGTCTTGGACACAAATTCTTTTTTTTTAACATTCTACTGACTGTAGGAATTCATTTTGTGTCATATTATCATCTAAATATGCTGATCATTTTTAAAATCCTTATTCGTGTGGCTAATTTGCTTTTTTATGCAATTCCTATTACATTTAATCATTACTTGTAGTTGTGTACAAGGTAGGGAATTCGATTTCAACTAATATAAGTATTCTTTTCATTAACAGAATCATTTCTTGTAAATATTCAGTTATTATTTACGAAAATTCTGGTTCTCATTATCGGTAGTTTTAGTGTTAAATTGTCTATGAGTTTAAGAAACATAGTGTTAATATGTAAGGAAAAAACGAGTGGTGTCCCAATATCAAAGAAAATCAAAATAACCATCGGTTCACATGATGATTCTTTCAAAACATACGTATTTTTTTCCTCTAATTTTTGGATTTCATTTTCTTGTTTCCGTTTCTGCTTTGTTTCTGCATACTATCTGTCATTCTTTATCATGTATTAAAGTACATCAGATTTGATTGTTTTCCATGGTCTTATGTTGCCCAACATTTGTCCATTCCACTATATTACAATTACGTTGATTACTGAGAAATTATTTCAAGAACCTTTCTAACTCAGTGGTCTAAAAGTAAATCATTCTTCGCAAAAGTTGAATATCCTGAGTTGGATTCCTAGAGGGCAGACATCATAAGAATGAATAAGAACTGGAAAGGAGAACCCAGGACAGAGATGGTTGGAGGACCTTGGTCGGCGGTCTTTGCTCTGTGATATATGATTTAACGTCAAGCGATAACATGTGTTTTCCGGAAGTATTAACGTCCTTAATACGATCAATAAATTGAAAAGTATCATGAATAGAAAATTTAGAAGGCAAGTATCTAAATTTTATATATGATTTAGTTACACCATCCCGGGAACTCACGCCTTTTTTTCTGAAAATACAGACTAGTGATTTGAAAAGAAACTTATTATTTTTGCAGATTTTAGTGAAATAATTTGAAGTATTAAAAAGCATTTATCTGGCCTTGTAATTCTGAAATTCAGCCTTTTTCCAACCTGATTGTATTTGTAGTTTCAGTATGGCGAGGGCTAATTAACTGTACTTGTAAAATGTTTTAGTTCACTTGATGTATTATCGTTCATTATCATTTTTTGACCCCACATTATAAAATTGGTTGAATGTTATGACAGAATAACAATTTTGTGTTTTTAGTTAATTCATTCAAACCCCATTATGCTTCATTTATACTCTGTCTAATAAATACATTGTACTAGATACCTAGATTTTTTAATCATTTATTTACTTTTATTATGTGATCGTTTTTAACGAGAGTTCTAACTACTCTCACATAATACATCGTCCTAGTATTTAATGACTAAAATAATCTGACTATAACATTTTGTCATTTTCAACTAATGAATCATTGATTTATATAATACAACTTTCAATTAATTAGCCATAGACCGTGCCTCAGGAACCAGATACTCTGGTTATCTTATAGACAGCAGGTTCACTTCGTAATCATGAAGTTGCGTATGGTTAAATGAGTGTTACATTTTTAAATGGTTGGTTGGAATCTGACCGCAGTATAGGTTGTCCTTATAAGCAAAGATTAATGGTGGCTAGCGGTGGAATCAAGGACGCGTGTTTCGTTCGGTTTGGGACTCGTCAGCACGAAAATTCGAACTAATGATACAAAATGAATGGGTTGTCTTTGCTGAGTCCATTTATTGAGTTTAAATTGTGTAACACAGTAGACTTTTTCATCCACAACTATTCTCATTAGTAGTATGACGTACACTCGAAGTCTAGTTATTATTATTACTACTATTATTGTTACTATTTTTGTTACTGTCACTTTTCGTGATTCATCTCTACTGTGAAGAAAAATAGTGGGAACTATAAGATTATTGTTTTTATGACCTACTGGTTATTCATTGTGAATAATAAACATTTTTTTATTTTTTCGTAGTGTGTTGGTGTAGTCGTTTTTTCACTCTCCCTCCCTCTCTCTATGTTTATGTGGCCCAATAGTGTATAATCGTATTGACCTTGGCAAGTACTTACCTTCATCGATTCACAATCGTATTGTTTATTATTAATACCTCCAATGTTTAGTTTCATTTTTGCTAGTCGTATAAAATGCAAATCAACCACCACCATGTCTGGGAATAAGTAAACTTGGCAGCAGAAATTTAACTGTATTTTGCCTTTTTGATTTTTATCAACCATACATTTGATAATTTGATATGTAGATAGAGTAGTAATGAGAAATTGGATTCTGCAGAGGAAATCTTGTTTATTGTAACAATTACACCAAATTATTGAGATCATTTCTACTGTTCATTTTTGAAACCTGTCTCGTATTTCACATTTGTTAGTGATGTCCATGTACGACAAACATATTTTGCAATTGTCTAACTTTTTATGATTTTCTTGTCGTATATAGTTGCGTCTTAAAATCTTTATAACATTTTCGTTACATAAATTATCAACTACACAGTGCTGTTAACCAATCGCCCGACATACTGTCGCTTTTTTGTAATTTTGAAGTGTAAGTAGATAGTAGAGTAAACTGAATTAGTTATGTTATGCATCACTGGAAATTGTCATGACGACAGATAACTAGTGTTGGGCTGATTGATCGTCATTTGAATCCGTGTTCATACAATCATTCTATTTAAATTTGGTTATTTTGTATTGCATATTGGAGATGTACATGGTTATGTACGATAAATGTGAAGTTGCCGGTCTTATTCTTAATGATTTTAGTGACTTTTCCACTGTATATATTCTTTATGCCAAATACTTTTAAATTATTTAGTTGATGGTCTTATTAAATAAATAGGTCATATTCTATACCCTTTTTTGGAAGAACTAATTTGGGTACTAAAAAACCCTGGTTGACTTTAAGAATAATACTTAATTTGTGTTAGATTTGAAATAGTCAGTACCGAGATTATTGACAAGATTGTACACATGAGTTACAGGACATTTCACCTAGTTGATTGATAAATTAAAATTATACAATTAGCGACACAATGTCCAGCCATGTCTTTTCATCCCACTTGTATTATATCTGGTAAACAACCATGTTATTAGTTAGTATTGTTCTACTTCGGAGTAACCGTATTTGGCAGTCTCACTTGCAGTTGATATAGAAACCGGTATGATTGTATACCAACGAGAAACAAAGGAGAGTTAAACATTACAATACAGTTCAAAAGGATTCGATGTTATCTTTACGTAGTACTCGACATCTAACCCCGCCATTACTCACTGATTTAATCAAATAAGAGCGATTCTTTAGAGTTACCTGTGACCAAATAATTGGAACCTACTTATATCTTTAGATCCTATAGACGATATTTCATAGCTGTTCAACAATAAAGAGCAAACTGCGTCTTAGTGTAATAGTTTATTTGACAGACAAACATCTCACTTGAACTGTAGGTGGCACAACAAGATGAACACCAAATTCATAGAAGCAGTTACCTTAATGGTAGTAATTTGTAAAAAAGATTGCATATAAGGATATAGTACAGGAAGAAAGAATTAGTTAGTAAAAAGAGAGATATAACGTAATTTTAATCTCATGGTTTAAGGGAAGACAGAGTGTGTATACCGACGCCATTGTGATCGACTTTGAACCATGTCATCTCGAGTCTCCAACCGTTGTTTACGATAGTCACGCGGACCCCAACCAAGTAGTCTGCGTCTACGAATGTGGTTAAGATCAGAACTTAGTGACTTTATGGACTGGTACCACGTTTTGGTTTGGTCGCCCTAACTTTCTTCCAACCATCTTCAACACTAATGAGCATTGCGTGTCACGGTAATCGGTGTTCAGGCATAAGTAACACGTGACCCAACCATCTCAGTCGACAAAGATCTACAACTTCATCAACTGACTCATCAGCAGTACGGATGCGCAACCTGGATGCGGAGACCAAGTTATAGTGAGAAGCCGTGATCAGTGGGGTTCAACCCGTTTCTGTTGTGACAGTTATCTACCGCAGGCAGTGCATGAAGGGTTGCGCAAGATCATGGATTAATTAAAGTTAAGTACGAACACTGTTGAGTACCGGCTGATTGATCTAGAGGTTAAGCGTTCTCACGCGAGACAGAAGGTTCTGGGCTCGTGTCCCTCTAGAGAGATCGTGAATGTGTACTGCTGATTAGTCTCATATTAGGACGAAATGGTTGCTCAGTGCTTCCAGGTCTTCAATGGTGGTCTATTTATGATCATTTCGCGATTCCAATGAGGAAAATAGATAGTCGTTAGCTTACATTTATCCATTTAAACTAAAAGAGTTACTGGTATTTGATGCTGGTCTAGGCTTTATTTATCATTTTTATGTGATTATGCAATAGTTTTATTTTTGACCACAAAGACTAATGCATATTCCAATTCTTCCTTTTTTATCCCCTTCATTTTCTTAATATCTTTATGGGATAGAAAAGCCGAATAGATAATTACTTACTCTCACAGTCATTTGCACACAAATGTTCATTTAACCCTTCCACTCCCGCCCACATTATTCATCTTATTTGTTTGTAAGTTTTAGTAACAGGAAATAACATGGTAAAATTAATCATAGTCATGACAATTCAGGGATGATTCATTCGATTATATTTATAGTTGTGTAACTTGTTTATAAATGTCCATCGTTATTAACCCCAATCCTTTTTAATACATCTTTTGCTTTCTTAAAACAATGTTAACTTATATATCAAATTATTTATATCTGTCACTATGTTGTATTAGTCATAAAAACACAGATCAAAACCTCTTTTCAAGTTATTATCATTATCGAAACTTATAACTGAATTTTATCATGAGTTAATCTCAGTTTAATGGTGGCGACCAATGACTATTCATTTATAAGAATTTGTAAATCTTGTGGAGATACAAATTAATTTCGGAATAGTCGTTATTTATAGAATTAATCCTTTAGTGCTCATCACAAGTGTGCCTGATTGATTACATGAAGCTGGATTTTAATCAATATTTTAGTAAGGTTGGGTGATAGGTAACAATAGAATACAGGACATTCACTCCGTCCCATTTGGAACTCGTTAGCTTTATGCGTTCCAGTGTTGGTGCCCACTCCGGGACTCAAACCCAACGCCTTTCACTTCAGGTGTTCAATGTGCTATCCACTGAGCTACTGAGTTCAAGTAACCACTGGCTTGTGAAACGGGGATGAGTGTAATCCTTAGTCTTTAATATTAACGTAAAGATACAAACACTTTAAATTTTCTTAACTAATTTTTTATATAATATCTTGACAATTTCAGGCTAATACGTTATTTCAAATATTGTATAATACCCTATTTTACTCATAAAATGAACTAAAACTATCAGGTTCATTGCAAATTCATTGTCATGCAACCTCTTTCCAAACAAAGGAATTAGAATAGTTTTTTGACCTGGTTGAATGCAATGCGTAAGTTCTTTGATTATGGTGATGAAACTTAAAATACTCCCTTTTATCCCTCATGGTAGTTACAGCTTTTGGCTTAAATATGACATCTATCTTTGATTTACAATATATTTCGCTGAAGTATTTAGATAATTTCAGCTAAATGCATAACATATTTTGAAATTTCTTTGTCTGCTGTCATGTGTAAACCTATGAACTGAATTTGTCTAGATAACCTGAAGTTATTGTACTTCACTCCTAATTTTTTCTTTGTTCTTTGGGTTTTATATGTAGTTCCTTGTTGATTATTCTTTTTTCTTGTCCTACATTAAATGATATGGTTTATATCCTTTATAGTCATGAATGTCAACATCTGATAATTTGGTCAGGAAATTAAAATAAATAATAATATTAATCAATAATAAACAACGATTTTCAGATTTTTGTTTATCACTACAATTTCCCTTCCTGTCAATCGTAAACAAAGTATGCGAACTAATTTTTTCTGTTTTTCTTCTCGTCTTCAGTATACATTTAGTAAAGATGGCAGTGTACATGGTGTAATGATAAGTCGACGTGCAGCTCTCTCTCACTGTCGAGCATTAACTGTAGCTTGTAATTATTCTGAAGAGGATGTTGTTGTCTGTGTTGTAGATTGCCGCCGACAAATTGGATTATGGCATGCTGTTTTGACGGTACGTATCTATTATATCTTATTTCGTATGTTATATCATACTGTTTTTTGATACATATAATGCATAAGCTAGAAAACTTTTAGATGTTATTAACCTGTCTACTTTTCAAGTAAACAGTTCCATGGATAGTAAGTTCATTCTGTTAAACAAACCACCTCTAAAGATTAATGAACGATTACTATGTCCGAATATTATTTGTTTTATAAAAATTGACCTTCATTACCCCCATAATATTCATGTTTTTCATTCAGAGATTGTTAGATAAGTCAGCTTATTGGCTTCATATCAGTTCTTGAGTTGAGTTTCTCTAAACTGCGAAATGTATATATTATGATACTATTGTGATATATGCTACCTATGTTGACAGATATAAGTAGTATGTAACATGAATCAGAAGTAGAATACCTGTCATAAGAGGATTGAGGAGATTGAGCTGAAAAGAACCGAGAGGGAAACAGAAAGAAATTGTAATAAAAGTAGGATTGGAAGGATCATGAAGAATGTAAATGACAACACTATCACGTCTGTCTTGTTGTATGTGATTGTTTTATCATGTTATTTAGATTAGTTCCATATTTTCTGCGTTAACAAAAGTTTTTAACCTTTTGATTGTCAACAACATTGAGTAATGTTTACTTTGATTCTTTTAATTATCCTCTTTGTCTTTAGAGCGTCTTCAATGGGTTACATGTAATTTTTGTGCCTTATTCAGTAATGCAGATTGATCCTGGCTCTTGGTTACGTATGGTTACCAAGTACCGAGGTAATTATTGGTTTTATACAATATATGCATTAACTCTATGCTATTGTACCGTTTTATACATATATTTGTGAATATTTTACTAATAATGCTATTATAAAAATTACTATTATATGACCATGTTTACACTCCAGTTGAAATATAATAGAGTTTTTATTGTCACTGAAATTCAGTATATTCACTTCTTTTATTACAGCGTTTTCAATAGTTTTAATTTCACAAAAATATTTTATGAAAAGATTTATATGGTTCAATGATTGTTATCATCATGAACTGGACATGAACTTAACTATCATTTCCGTATTTTGTAGCATATTTCTAGGATAACATTTTCGTGATAGTTGACTTTGAATAGGGAATGATGAAAAGTTATCAATCAAAGTATATTGAAGTTTTTCTACAAATTACATCATTGTTGTGGAATAGTTAAGCACCGTTATAATTGATTTGACTTTGATGTATAAAAAAGAAGCAGCTCGAATGCTTTAATAGGTTGATTGATATTGGTTTCGTACGCGAACGATTAAAGCGCTTATAAAATTATTGCATTGATTGACCAAAACTGGATTATTTTAGTGTTTTGTAAGAGGTTCTAGAAATGCTTGAGTCGTTTAAAAACCATAGCATTGACTACGGGTCTAGCTTGTGTGGTTAGAAGGGATTCGAACGTTAGTCGTAATCTATCTTTAAAGACCTTAGTTGATATTATTAGAAGTTGCTCGCGGTATCTCAGATTTATTGATTCATACTATTTCTATATTGAATTACTGAATTTTATTATTGTTCTATATTATTTATTTTCTCTTCAATTTCGTTTCTTATGAAACATTGATATTATTCACTCCAATCATTGTAATTCATTTTTTTACGGTTCCAGCGAAGTGTCGGGACATAAAATGATAACGGAATACTTGTATTTTGGTATCGCTTGTAAAGTAGTATATGCTTTGTTCAAAATGTACTGAAAACATAAAAGCTCACTACAATACAAGTTTGTTTGTAGAAAAGTCAAAAACACATGAAAATACGTATTCCGATTTTCCTTGATTAATAATTAACCTCGATAAGTAATTTTGAATAGTGATTGTTACGTTTTGTCTGCATTGGTTATGCGAAAAATGCATAATATTTGTTCAGATCAAATTTATGAGTTTAATTTACTATAATTTTTGAAATTTTATAAAAAACCATATCATATGCTTATCTCATCCAATTTTGTTCGTGTCTAAAGAGTCGTTTGTCAGTTTGATTGTTTCTGTTTACATATCTACGTATGTTGTCGTGTCCAATGCATAGACTGTCAACAACATTTATCTTTGTCACATAGAAATATGCATTCGATCGTTTTCCACGTTTATAATCCATCCCATGAATTATTCAATGTGAGATACAATTTGAAGGCATTTCTTTGTGTCTACTTGCCTAACGTACTTTCCATGGTCTGTTTTTTGTTTACATATTCATATATCATTCATTCCATATCTTCTAATAAATTTTTACTACTGTATTATATTGTCAGTTAATTTTTTTATCTTCATTTAATTCTACCTATACTCTCTTTTTATTTCTTCCATTTACTAATTTCTTTCAGCGACCGTTGCCATTGTAAAAAGTCGTGATATGCATTGGGCATTATTAGCTGAACGGGATCATCCCAATGTAAATTTATCTTCATTACGTATGCTTCTAGTTGCAGATGGATCAAATCCTTGTGAGTTTGAGTTAAAAATAATATTGCTCTTGGAAAATCCTACTTGGTTTATCCATGACGAACAAATAATTGATTGCTATTACTTTTTTATAGTATACAAGAATGAGATAATGGCCCCGGAATGCCCTGGTACGGCCCAGGGTGGGGAAAGTCCACTGTCTCTCAAAATGCTCTTAAATGGCCACATGTACACAACCAAAGCGAATGCCGGAGGTTTAACTAGTTGGTAGATATGAAGGATCCACCTAGGGGAGTTGAAAAACCCTGATTCCGAATCGGTGGTGCAGATGGGCTTTAGAATCCTCAAGGAACAAATGGCGTTTGAACCTATTGTTGGTCACCGTCTACCTTGGGACCGCAACTCCCAACGTTGCTCCACTACCTGTGAATTAGACCTCCTTATCAAAGTCTCGGGAACTGGTTCTCTGAGAAAACCACCTGCTTCGGTTTGGTCACCCGGACAGTATCGCAGCCCTCACATAATCGAATGATGAAGTGTGGCGCATACGTATTTGGTACCTCCCTGTACCAGTATTTATGTGTTTAAATAAATAAATATATATAATTGAAATACAAATAAATTAGTCTTGTAGTTAAAAGAAACTATGTGATTTTATATCAGTTTAATTGAACTGATCAATTAATAAGATTGGAATTAAAAGTAGTCAATGGGTTTTACTCAGTGGTGCTTCTCAACAATAACTGTATTTCTTGTATATTGAAAAAAGTATATCAGATTACATGGATTTCACGTTATATTATCACTAACATACGTGATTCAGTCAATATCACATTCTGATTAATTCTCTTATCATTCCACTTCATTTAAATGTAATTTCAACTTCTGTTCGTCATAATTTCTTGTAAAATTTCCAATAAATTGTAACTTTAACGCCAAATAAGTTTTCTACTTTCTCATTGATTCAACTGTTTAACAGGGTTGATTAGTAAATATAGTTTTGCATTTACGATTGATGATAGGATTTAAAACAGAGACCCTGAGTCACGATAAAGTTTTGACTAACATTGCCTGAGTAACCAATCTTGTTCTCTAGTGATTGAACAGCCTAGCTTAACTATTAACTAATTGTAAGATTTTCACTTATTCAAATTATAAGTACAAGGCTAACTGTGCTTCATCACTGTAACTCTCCAGATCTTATCGATTACCAATTAATTGAGGGCTCATTTTAAAATACCAAAAAAACCTTCACCTTCCAGGTAGTGGAGTTGTTTACATCTCACTTATATGAAAGTCGGATATAATGCTCTATTAATAATGTGATCTTATTTATTCATTTAATTTGCTTCTTTTCATTGTCAAATCTCATGATTCACTTTATCAAAATGTTCAATCTTTATACATGAAAATAATAATAATTTGACTCAACTATGGAATAGATACTGTGTGAATAGGAGCTATTCACATCATATGATATTGTTTATTTACAAACCAGCTTGATAAATTCTATATATGTATTCATGTATTTAAATAAAGTTAAGACTGATTTGATTGACACATAAAGTTCATTTAACAGAAACCTTTTTTTATTTTTTAAAAAAAACAACAAACTATTTATTGAAACTTTACATTACATCAAGTTCGTGTTGTAAAACTTAAAATTTATTATCAGTAGTTTGTACAATACCCAATAATAAAATGTTTATAGAATAATCCATTTCATTGTTTTAATCTTTTTGTCTTCTATGGATAATACTTTAAAAAAAATAATTCTTATTAGTTAATTAAGATAACTGAAAATTTATTAAAACAAAATTCGCCTGAAGAACTGTAGTTGCGGTCATCATATAGACATATATTTCAATATACGGTAATATTTAACAACATGGAGGTAGTCACGTATATCAACCTGTCATTGTTTATTTGTTTCTTTGAACTTTTTTATTGGATAGGGTGCAGAATGCAAAATTACGATTTATAGTTGTGTTTTTTTTCTCTTGAATTATTCAACTGATTTGCGTAACAATTATTAAGTGAATCTGATGTGTCAATGACTTGATAATTAGCTTGTTTCTTTTCTTGAATTTTTTTTAAGGGTCTTTAAACTCTTGTGATTCTTTTACACAAAAATTTCGATCTCGAGGATTTTGTCCTGAAGCTATCTGTCCATGTGCTGGAAGTTCAGAAACACTAACACTTTGTTTACGTCGTCCACCTCATCAAATGAATTCAGTAAATGGAAAAATATGTACAAATCCTCGTTCTGATTCAATTGTAGCCTCTCCGCCTAGTTCAGTAAGAGGAGTTATTTCGATCCATAGTCTTACTTATGGTGTTGTGCGTGTTGATACTGAAGATTCACTTACTTCACTTACTTTACAGGATTGTGGACAGGTTCTGCCAGGAGGTAAGAATTAATAGCTATCTGAATACGGTTTTCGTTAGTTGTTTTTACTGTATATTGATGCTAACGAATTTTCCCTAACTAACTAATCTTTTCGTATTACTGTAGCTTCAGCAGTTGTCATACGTTTGGGTCCCAAACCGATACTTTGTCAAACTGATGAAGTTGGTGAAATATGTTTATCTTCTGATTGTACTGGTTCTGGATATTGGGGTCTTCGTGGCCAAACTGATGCACATTTTCATGTGGAACCGATACATGAAGATGGTTCTCCTGTATGTTCTTCTGCTGGTGTTAAGAAGTATACACGATCTGGATTAATGGGATTTCCTGGTCCAGCATCATCTGTGAGTGAATCGCTGTTATGTTTTCCTGTTTATTGCTTTTATGTATATGGTAGTGGTTAAGTGATTGAAATGAATAAAGAAGTCTATAAAATATATCGTCAACAACTGATTAAAGTTAGTTGATTAACATTATTCCAATCTCAGCGCTTCGATTATTTTTGATTTTTAATTGTACAATGTTTATTGTGCTTCGAAAATACACTTTATATCATTCGATTTCCAAGTTGATCTTTCTCAGTTATCACACATCTGAGTGGGGCATAAGATGATGTGGGTTTAAATTGTATTATATCCTGTTAACAAGTGGCAACTATCACATAGCTGAACTCATAGCTTCCTGTCTATCGTTTTCAAACATTTTACATTTATTTTAGGTTTTTTATTCACTCCTATGTTTCTTTTTTAAATATAATGCCCTAAAAGAAAAACCGTAACAATATTTGACTTGGTAAATTTCATTTTAGGGTGGTTTAATCTTTATATCTGGTTGCATTGATGGTTTAATGACTATTGCAAGTAGACGTCACAATGCTGATGATATTATAGCAACGGTTCTCGCTGTTCAACCGACAAAAATTATCTATAGAGGAAGGTATGTGACATAATCCTGTGGAATATTTTCATTTCATACGATTTTTCCTATTTATAAACTTTAATAAAGGCAGAAAAAAATATCGGGGCAGAATAGCTTGGATTCATTTATTTTGTGCATTCTCATCAGCTGTTTACAACCTAAAACAAATGTACATGCTTTAAATCAGAAACATCTAGAACAAATTGAGTTAATATGTGAAGATAGAATAATAATACGGAAGGACTACTATTGTTCTAATGTTCGCTTACTGACATGTTACACATATATATGAACATTCTAGAAAAAGCGTGGAAATAGAATTGTTTCCCGAAGTGGAAGATAGATTAGGTGATACTTACTTTCCGAGCTTTACTCATCTCGTTTATATTTTTTAAAGTACCTATCAATTAGCGAACGCTTGAACAATCCTTCCCCACTATTTCTTCTTGTTATTATTCTATCTTCACATGTTAACTCAACTGACTCATGGTGTTTCTGGTATAAAATATATAAACTTGTTTCATTTCAATGACGAATACTATAGTTTTAAGATGTCAGCAATTGAGGAGAATCTAAAAAAAATAGATGAATTCATGTTATTCTGTGCCCTGGCATTTGTTCTTATATTTTTATGGATTTCGCATTTCTAGTTTTAGATTGTCTTCTGGTCAGATTATTTACCGTCGTAAATTAGTGCACAATTAAACAAGCTTCTCAACCGTCACTTCATTCGAAGCAATAGTATTCATGACTTCATTCATGTCATCAATTAGGACTTTAAGTATAACTAAACCATAGATGTGTAACAATAACAGAAATTAATGCATTATTTTATTGATTTAACCAATTAAGACCAGCCTGATGGAATAGCTTCGTTAGGTCGAGCCACATTTGATTTTTCAGTTTTAACTTTATATATCAACTTTCATATATCGATTCATATTGAAAACCAGTTTCTCTTATTTTGTATGTCTTCAATTTATTGAAAACTAACCGTTAGTTGGATAATTTTAACCATTGTACCATTCTCTTGAATTTTTTTAACACATACCTGTCTATGAACAGGATTGCTGTTTTTTCAGTGGATTTATTGAAAGATGAACGTCTTGTTATTGTAGCTGAACTAAGACAAGGTTATTCAGATGAAGCTGCTTTCACATGGATGTCTCTTGTACTGCAAGCTGTTGATAGTATTCATCAAGTTAGTGTTTATTGTTTAGCTTTGGTCCATCAAAATACATTGCCGAAAGTGAGTTTCATATGTATTTTGCTAGTCTTATATTGTTATAGTTATATTGCTACTGTTTAATTAATGCCTTCTAAGTGGTCCTTTCAAAGATAAACGAAATCAAAATATTGTAATTTCTTTCCAGGTTCTTGTGAAACAAGCAATCAATTCACTTTCAGTGAATAATTTATTGAATTCAATCAAAATATTCACGTTCTATAATTAAATCCAGTAATCATGAACAATGTTTTGTTGTGGGAAGCATAAGGATACTCACTTTTCAAATTACATATGTGTCTGTGTAATGAACATACTACTTCACTGATATTTCAAACGAAAAGCCTTAATCTAACATACGTAGAATTTAATAGTTGTATTTTGAAGAGTTTAAGCTACATGTTTATTGTTTTTGCTATTTAAAAAAAAAACTGTATGTTTGATTATCAGAAAGCATTTGGATTATCCTATTATTGATGTTTAATGAATTTTGTTCTTGGTTGGTACTCTATATTAGAGTCTTGATTAAACTCAGTTCCATTAGTATATGCTTTGAGAGGTATGTCGCTAAAGGCACTGGATGCGAGTCCCAAGGTGAACATCAACACTGCGACACAAGTACATCCAGCTGGAGTATCTGAAGTAGGATAGGATATTGCTCAGAATCTCAAGCATCTTAATACTTATCGTATGTGGCAATCCTTCTCCTTCTTAGTTGATATTTTATTATTTTATTGTCGTAATACAGCAACGCAAAATCACAACACATGGTCTCACTTTGTCATAACCACCATCGATATATTTTGCAAAGAACTATAGCTTCCTCTAGGTGGTTATCCTGTGACATGTTAAAAATCAATTTTTTGAAGCAAATCACATTTTCGTCAACTGAAATACAGTCGAGAACTTTGTATCAAATAACGTACGTTTCTACTAAATTACGCATTAGTGGAAATGTTTGAGATCTAAGTCACTTCATTGAATTGTCATACTGCATTTATTGATCCCTTTTAAAAAATCTTATTCATACGTGATGTCAGTTGTTTCGCTATTGACCCTTACCTGTATTTCACATGAACTATCAGAAATTATGCCGTTACTGTCTCGGTCTCTTCTCTCTCTCTCTGTATCAATCCACCCCTCTATATATTGAATTTTATTGATTAATTCCACTTTCTTTTTGAATGACCAGTGTTTGTACTTCCACTTAGATAAAAAGCATGTATATATGTGTTTATAAGTGCACGAGTGCATTCATCTATCCATCCATCATCCAAGTTTATCTAGGTCAATTTGTTTCTGTTAGAAAAAAATTATTGATACAAATGGTGCCATGAATAGATTTTCGTATCGTCTTTCACACTCCCTTCATATCCCATGTTAATTGATAACTGAACAGAATTTTGTTTTTTTGACAATAACAAAATAGATCAATAATAGTTTACTCGTGATCTATCTAATTGACGACATCTTTTTCCTTGTAAAGTTTAATTATTTTGTTGAGACTTTTAGTTGTTTCTTCATGGTTTTCATTCACAACTCAGAATTCAACTATGCACATAACTGATGACATGTACACTGTTATTGCCTAGATGTTGTTTTTTCTATATTGTAACTGTACATACCTAATATGACAATGAGTCTGTAGTCAGTAGTTGGAGAATTCATAATGCCAAAATCGACTGATCGATCGCAGTTCTAAACATTAATAAGAGGATCCGAACGATCAGTATATTTATGAATTGTTTGTTTTTTATCTGTAAAAATTAGGTAAGAATAGTTTGACTAGTGAACAACATAACTAATAAAATCATTATTGTGTGTCGTAGAATTGACAATTAAATATTTCGAGAATGTTTATAAATTTGATCATACTAATTCTTTTAATCATTACTCCGATCGATTCACTAGTCTAGTAGAAGTTTCATTTTAACTTTGTGAAGTCACACTCTAACCATTCATTATTTCTCAGAACTCTACATAAAGTTATTCGTCAGCTATTAAATTTCATTTAATTGTTAGGAGTTCGTTCAATTTTATGGAATTATATCTATCTAAAGGAATATTCGTTAAATTTTAGAAATTTGTGTAGTTATATCACTATATATCTAAACCTGTTCTTTCTGTAAAGAAATTATTTATACGTCCCTATCTTAGAAAGGAGATTCCAATTCTATAATTTATGGAAAGTATGCAAGCATATTCGCTTAAATTTACTGAGTGAACATAGTTTTTTATTCTGCTAATGTCTCAGTATAATATTGTAGATAGCATCACATCGGATTGTGTACGACTCCCTGTAGTGTCGATGCTCATAAGTAGGATTGAATAATCGAACTACTTATTTATTTAGAATCTTAGTCTGTCTCAGAATTATGTAAAGTTAGGTAACTATATTACTTTATAAGTAAACATATTACTAAAACAATCTAGAAAAAACCTTAAAATAACTTTTCAATCTCTAGTTATCTATTCGTTTGACCGTTTGTGAAATTCGATGAAAAGTAAGTGTTCAGAATGTGTTGTACAATTACAACACATTTTTCCTATTCACTTCTGATTACATTGGGTGTATAATTTCATCGAAGGCTTTTGGTTCGGGATCGACTTTAGTAGTTTCATTCTGTTACGCGACCCTTTAACAGTATTTCTGTAATTCGGTTTTCTCAATTCCAAGTTGTTTCCCTGAAATATAACATTTAAATTTTCAGCTTATTTTTAAGATATGGATTTTTTGTATGGATAATTTTCTGGTTTTCCTTATATTGAATAAAGAAAATTTTTTTTTCATTGTTTTCAACAACATTGATATTATGTTTATTTGTTATTTACAGACACCTTTTGGTGGGATAAATTGTCATTCTGTGAAAAGACTTTTTTCTGAAGGTCATTTGCATCCTACAGCATTGTTGCTTTGTCCGCATTCTGCTATACAAAATCTACCCCAACCTCGACAACTCAGACCTAGTTTGGTTGGACCATCTGCTATGATGGTCGGTCAAGTTGTTCAAGGAGTTAGGCTTGCAGAGGCACGTGGAAGACCTTTAGGATCATCTCCATCTTCTAATATAACTTCTGGTTCACCTGATAGTGAAGTAAGCTATTCTAATTGTTAGTGTCAACTGTTCTCGTTTTTATCTTTCCACACCTTCAGATTTATCTTCCGTTATTTTATTATGTTACAGCTGTTGAGATTTTGGACAAAATTTTTAGTGTTAAAATACGTTTATTCGCTACATTGAAATTCAGCTAAATGAACGGTTGCTTCGTAGTTGTACACGTGACGAAAATGTAGGTACAGCTTCATCGAAAGAAGGTATACAGTGTTTGAAAGGATTCCTGCACACAAATTGCTAATCCTATAAATAATTTCTATCTATAATTGCCTGAAATTTACGTCTGCAGAACAATAATATTTGCTTGTTAACACTAGTAAACTGAGATCACCTTTGTTTTCTATGAAACATGTGGGAAAAATGTCTATGTTGATGCAATTTTCACAAGATCCACCAAGTAAGATCAATCAAAATTTATTTTCGAATGTCAACACGGAGATTAGTCGAAAACCCACTCAAACTAAGTTGTTTAAAATAAAGTTTGAAAGAGCTAGTTAGTTGTATGTAAAGAAATTTGAATCCATTGAAACTGGAATGCTTATTATGTATACATTTATTTTCACTTTTTCTGTAGTTTCAACTGTTAACTGAGATACTTATTCACAGAGCGAATCACACTCCAGACGACAGATTATTTACTGTTTATAATACTAAAGGACAAGAAGTTTCGACGCTTACTTGTAGTCAACTTTTACGTCGTTCAGAAAGATTAGCAGTTCAGTTAAAAGAAAAAGGTAAAGCTCAAGTGGGAACAATTGTTGCGTTACTATATCCTCCAGGTGGGTTTAATTTCATTTTTCTTCGTTTTTGTCAAGTCGAACTATTTCTTACCCGTAAATTTTTTCCGTCCTCCTGTTTTTCTCATACTCTTCACAACCTCCATTTGATATTTGAAATCTCGAATCGCTTTATGATATGATCTTTTCTATCTTTCTATGAACTTAGATATTTATCATATAACTATGACAACAAATGTACAGCTTAAGTAAACGATTCCGTTGAGAAGGAAGTTTTATTCGTTGAGTTCTCTTCTTTGTAATCCAATTAGTGAATTGGATGTTATGAGTTTCCACGAAAAGTATCTAAAAACTTGTTGAAATAATATATCCTCCGAGTTCCATATTGTAGTTAGCATTTTATGTAAAGTAAAATTATTATTATTATTATTATTATTATTGTTATTGTTAAATGAAATTAGGTAATGCATAATCGATTTAACTTTTTACTCTTTAGCAACCATATACTGTTCATCAAGATCATTTAAGTTTGTAATTTTACCGTAATGAATTTGTCTGACATATCTGTAAAAACCTTCGATGCGATCGAACACCCATGTGATATTCAAATATGTCAGTTTAATCGTATTCATTATTTTTTTGTTGCTTATTCAAATGAGTAATTATGAGTTTTTTTATCCATGTATTATATATGTGGCTGTTTGTGTGCATCTATCTTGTATTAACTGCTTGGGACCATATAAACCCACTGAAAGATTTATACTACAATCGATTCTTAAATCAATCCACTCGCCACTCTCTTGATCGCCAAATTACTCCACAAAGCACAAAAATTGATCACTACGTCATATCACATCCTATTATTTCTTTCGTACCACGACACCATGTCATACATTGACCACCTCTCCGCTTTTTCCAACCAGTCCCAGCGTCGGCAATTAATGCACGACGTGGAATTCTCTGGGACGACATTCGTAGAACATGTCCAAGCCACCGAAGTTGGTGTTTCAAGAATGGTGACATCGATTGCATTATCATCTCTGTGCCCGAACACACGATGCCGAACCTCTGGATTACTAACACAGTGTTGCCACTGGATGTTAGCAATCCTTCAGAGACAACGATGATCGAACACAGAGAGTCGTCTAACATCCTGCTCCTCGCGAGTCTATTTTTCTCGGGTTTTGAACAACCTACGAAGTATGACGGAAGCCAATAGCTTGGACGCAATCGAAAGTAGACTTATCTAACGATAGTTGTTACAGGAACGACGTGAACCCTTTTAAAGATGGGGACAACTATCGACTCATTCCATGACGTTGGTACACTCTCTAGTTCCTAGACCTTTGTAAACAACGTCGTCAATTCCTTAGTCAGAAAGTCACCAGAATCTTTAAAAAGAGCCAGAGGTAAGTCATCTGGGCCCAGTGGTTCGTAGAGATTCAGGAGTTGGAGTTCCTTGCGGACTTCCGCCTCATTTGGTGGATCAGTCGTCACCGTCCACAGAAGTTGCAACCAGCTTGCTAACATCAATCTTTTGGTGGTGGTCACTTCGTTGGCCACTGAAAAGTAAGGCAAGATTGGCGCAGACCAAGGCATGGTCAGAGTCCAGATAGGTACTCCAAAAGGAGCGGCAGTCTTGTACACAACCACGCCAGCGGTAGCTGATCGCGATGTGATCAATCTGAGTCCAGGCTTGAGATGCAGAGGGAGGACGCCAGGTGGCACATCGGCGATGACTGTGCCGAAAGTTAGTGCTAGCCAGAAACAGGTTGTGGTCTGTGCAAAGTTGCAGTAGACGGTCCCCGTTATCTGACCTGCGACCAACGAGTCCCCATCGGCCACCTAAACGACTCTCTTCTGTGCCTAGACGCCCGACCTGAGCATTCAAGTCTCCGGCTAGTACTACAATATCTGTCGAACGCACTTTCTGGAGAAGAACAGATAACTGGTGGTAAAACTCATCCTTGATTGCATCCGGGCTGCAATCTGTCGGGGCATAGGCGGAGATGACGAAAAGACATCGTTTCTCACGCCGATTTCTTCTCACTTTGATGGAACTTTCTAATCTAACAGCACATAACCGACTGTTAATGGGGATCCAATCGACTAGTGCTGCCTCAGCTCTAGCGCTTAGTGCGACACCAACGCCAGCAAGACCAGACGAAGATGCCACAGGGTCCCCGGATAAGCGCACGTAAAACAAGCTTTTCGAAGTGACAGATGTAGATCGAATTTGTAGTACTTCGCCAGAGTCTTGAATACGGGTCTCGGATAGACAGCAGACATCGATATTAAGACTTTCCAAAGACATAGCCAGCCCTATCTGTTGTCCGACCTGCATAAATGTGCGAACGTTGAAGGCAGCCAGTTTGAATGGTGCACGTGGTTTCAGAAAAACTGCTTCAGTATTCGTATGTATTGGTGGCATACAATTTCCAACCAGGCAGTGACTCGTTAATGTTTAGATAGAGCCGAATTTCCACCATAGGCGAGCTGCTGTCTAAGTCGAAAAACAAGTATTCACAGAGAGGGAATAAATGACGTAGTAAATGATAATAATAATAATAATAATAATAATAATAATAATAATAATAATAATAATAATAATAATGTGAATCATTTGATTGTTAATCGCAGCAAGAATAATATTTTTTATAAATATAGATAGTTCATCATAATTGTGCGTGGGCTGTGATACTGCTCGGGTGCCCAGACCGAAGCAGGTGGTTTTCTTAGGGGGTCACGCCCCGAGCCTTTGACCTAAAGGTCTAACCCACAAGGCATTGAAGCACCGTGAGGAGATGCAGTCCCGTGGTAGCCGGTGACCAATTGGTTCATACTCCATTTGTTCCCATAGGATACGGGAGTCCATGTGTACCATTGGTTTGGAATCCGGTTAAAGTGCCAGACATTCGCTTTTCGTCCTCTCATTTTTGTAAACAACACCTACGCTACGAGAAGGCAATGAGTAGGACTTCCCTGGCAGAGGCTATATACGCGTGGCCATGTGAGAGTATTTCGGGAGGGGGGCGAGCCCACCCCATTCTCGGCCATACCAGGGCATTTGGGGCAGAAATAGGGACAATAACGGGGCGGATTCGCATGCATATAGCATAAAATTCTCTTTGAACCTAGCACACAACTGTAGCATGATACACTGTCCCATCGCCCTTGGCAGATCAGGCAGCTCGAAAGTCACGAGAACACCATCAGGGCTTACGACAGGCTAGGTACCCACCTTATATCTCATTACATAATATGATCAGTCTAGGAAAATATACATAATTAATTAGAATTTGAAGTAATTGTAGTCAGATGAAAAAAAAACTGTTATAATGTTTTATGCTTATAAACAAGGTCAGAATTTCAAGAATTAAAGTATCATTTATATGATACATTCAAATTTTATGATGATAAGATTAGATGTATTATTTGTAAATATCGTATTTGGGAATAATCTCGACTATCGGGATTCAGATAATTCCAAAATTCCGTTCATCATACTTGTCTGAACCTCTTCATGATAATAATCAAATTGAAAATTATCAAAGACCATATATATAATGTTTTACAATCCAATTACATTCAGATTTTGAATTAAGATAATATGATCTTAATTTCTGTCAAACGATTCACTCAAATATTGACGAATATTCGTATATGATTAAATGTAGTTAAGAAATAACATTTTTTTGTTGGAAAAGTAGTTTTCCCTTTTTGAATAAACCTTAATATAAGATGATGTAGAGATGAATTTTATCAACAAACCATCAATTCACTATTTTTCTCATAGTCTGATCACGTTGTTTAATTTATTAGTATCATAACATGAATTTAAAAAACGGGTCAAAATAAATCAATAGAACGAGTAACATTATCAGTATCATGCTAAATATCGAATGTCGGCACAAACAAACTCATATGACATATATAATTTTTCATTCATTGTAAACTATATTTTTCATCGACCAACGATTCAATTGACCTACCAAAAGAAAAAACGCAATTTTTATAACGTAGCGTATAATATATGATCACGAATAAAGACTTAAAATCGGTAAATCTAAAACTAAGCAGACATTCAAATGTTTGCTAAAATATTTCTATGTAGACCTAGCCTTTTTTGATAATATTGATTTTACTAGAGTCAGACTATACTGACGAACTTAGGGAATTCTAAGAGCAATCTTGAGGTCACTCACCAATCTTCACCTAATCGGAATGCAGTTTTTGTGAATGAAATGGATTTCACGGGAAACTGACAGAATTACATAGAACGTAGAGTTTTAAAATGCTACCGTCTTCAATCTTTTATCCAATGCGTAACAGTCCCAACCTTTAACACCGTACACCTCACACTCCTAACTTTAGAAATCCTAAAATAGCCTCATTCATGGACTCTGCGCCTTTTCTGTATTCCATTTCCAGACTACAATTTTATGACATGCTTTTTCTCAGTAATTCATGATTCTGTTGATAATCTTTAATAATGCCGTCATGGAAATTAGTCAAAATGCGAAATCTTGTCATGAAATTTATCCGGCAATTGTGTATTCGCAATCCCTTCTTGAAAATCAAGCCTAAATTCACTGTGATTGCCCGATTCTATGTCTTCCAATGCTATCAGTATAGTTTAATTTTATTAATTTTTCCTTTGTTATTCATGTGAACATATTAAATGTTTTCTTTCTTTCTCATTTTCATTCTTCATAACTATCGTAATAATTACTATGTGATCAGACTTCCGGAAATGTATTAGGCTCATTTTTACAGACAAGGATACTGATAAACTCCGTCTTCTTATTGTACTATATAAGTATATATTTTAAAACTGTGATTTTGACGAATCATTAATAAGCAGACAATAACATTGATCAACATTTCATCACGTTGACTTATATTTTCTTCGTAGTTTAAAATGTTTCTAAATCAACATACATGTTGTTACTTGTGATTAGGAACTCATTTATTTCGGGAGCAGTACTATAATAAGTCGTTTGCTACAAATCCATTTCATTCTGATACTTTTTCTTTCATAGTTATTACCACATTTCGAATGTTCCCATTTGTTTGTTTTCCTTAAAGTTAATTTTATGTATAAAAAACGCGTTGCAGATAATCATTCATTGTATTGCGAACAATGCAGTTCAGTAATGAATTAGTGTTTATTATCATTTATGTTGAATAATGTATTAGCAGTGTATCATGTTCCTATGCATCTTTTCTTTTTTCTTCTTTTATACTTCCACAGGCACTGAGCTTGTTTGTGCATTTTACGCTTGTCTTCTAATTGGTGCCATTCCTGTACCGGTACGCCCGCCTCGAACAGATTCTTCCGCTCCTGGTGGTGGTAGCTCTGTTAGTGCTACAATTAGTTCTGGTCCCATGGACTGTTATCTGGACCACCTGGTTCAGGATCATCATCCGGTATAAGTTTATTAGGTTTAGGAGGTGGTGGTGGTCATAATGGGAATTCACGGTTAGTGGTAGTGCTGGTCAATTGTCTTCTGGTACTGGAAGCTTTCCCAATGTATACTTTCGGCCGAACACTCCTAGTTTAGACACTTCATTGGATTTAATTTGGAATGTTGTAAAGCACTCAGGAGCAACAGTTATTTTCACGCAAAACAATTTGATTAAACTATTGAAATCTAAGGTCAGTGCATATAGTATTGTCTAATATTCATTGGTTAATGGTATCATTTTAAAATGTTATGCTTTTATTATTGTTCATTATGAATGATTAAAGATGATTCTTTGGAAGTTTCGTCGTTTTAAATTTTATTCTGACTAACAGTTCACATACGCGACTCAGTCACGTAATTTATTTTTCTGTACAAAAAGAAACAGAATTCATCGTTTTACAGTTTTGTTTATTAATTTCGTACGTCAGTTAAATAAAAGCTAAATGCCACAGTATTATGTATTCAAAATGTATCCATTAACAGTATTTATATGGATGTGGGACAGTTAATTTACTAGTTGCCAGATTTTCAATCACTGGCCTTTTAGTTTACGGTTCTACTTGGATAATAAATCTACTTTAAATTTTCAGACCAAACTGAAAATGAAAACAAACTAAGGATAAAGTTTACCTTTGTTGTCGTATTAAATGCGATTAAAGCTGGTTTTTTCTATGTAGTTATGACCTATGATTTAGTTTTCCACTTCTAGATGAATTAAACGCATGATTTACAATATTTCTCTCTCTGCAATATACTATGTTAGTATAAAAGTATAGTAATAATAATGAGCTTTACGTTACAAACATACGGTATCTAATACAAAGTATTTAGATATTAATGAATCCTATTATACAACACACATATAGGATTAGGATTACCACTTATATCAAAATGAATCGACTATCAAAAACACGAGCCCGGAAAAGCCCTAATCCTTCGGACATTAACAACTCTGTTATTACCTATACCCCACACCCAGTAACTCCTTTCGAATCAGATAATGTTAGGAGTGGGTCTACATCACACTTGCTGCAGATATGTGATAGGTGGGTCCTGCTACTGAGGCGATGGGATTTGTTGTAGTCTCAACATTGTTATTTTCGTTTATGATATACTTTTGAGTAAGCCTTTGATTGTTGGTATTATGTGAGACTACGAGAGTTCCTAAACTTCGTAAGCGCGCATATTAACCGTTCAGATTCCTTCAGCTGTTCAGCCAAAAAATGTGAATAGAATCTAAACGAGATGGGGCACGTGAACTCCTTGTACTTTTAATTAAGGCGAATACATTGACATGGACTATCTTCTGCTGATTTAAATATTTAATTCTTCACAGATTTAAGTTCGATTTTGTCAGGTATGTAATAGATAAGCACGTTATTTCGACAAATCATTGGCGTAGTAACTTTGCTAGCGATAAAATCGATAACAGACTACTTTTGTAATGTCTTCAAGTTTCACAGGAACCACATACTTCGACGCTAGAAGTTTAAGAAGTGATAATGCCTTTAGTTCTTGCTTAAGATAATCATGCTTTGATAAAGAGCCCTCAAATGGCTTCACTTTAGAAGGCATATTGCCTAATTGCTTATGCACATATTGTCTAATTCACTCTTACTATTATCTATGATTATTGATCATGATGTAGAACTGGTTATTATGACTGAGTCATCTACCAGCATGTATGGTGTAGGTCCACGCCTAACATTATCTGATTCGAAAGGAGTTACTGGGTGTGGGGTATAGGTAATAACAGAGTTGTTAATATCCGAAGGATTAGGGCTTTTCCGGGCTCGTGTTTTTGATAGTCGATTCATTTTGATATAAGTGGTAATCCTAATCCTATATGTGTGTTGTATAATAGGATTCATTAATATCTAAATACTTTGTATTAGATACCGTATGTTTGTAACGTAAATTTCAGACTTACCGCACGACTAGTTTACGTTGGCGCGTCTTTAACACCATTTGCTTGGCACCCTAAACGGTACATAATACGGAGACTGGATAATGTTATTTCAAATACATGATTCACGATGAAGAATTAAAAACCGAACCAAATGGTAGACAATACTTTTGCCACCTAATTACAAGCAGTTTACTGTAAGTGGATCCTAAGTAAAAATCAATAACAGGGGAGGAAATCATATTGAATTATCGATTAGCTGTATGCCTGTTTGTCCATACTCAGTGACCATTCACATTTACTTTCATCATCACACATCATAGATTCATCTATTTGCATCGGGATATGAATTTACTATAAATCCAGATAGTGTTTCTCATATGGAAAGTGGTTTCTAAGTCGATCTGAAAAAATTTCTGTTCATTTAAACCACACTCATAAGACTTTTTAAATAAAAATTTCAGATAATCTTAACAATCGACTTGGTTTTCGCAATTTGTTTATCATGAATTTTTAGGAGGCTACTAATCGTATTCCGTTTAATCATTGGCCAATAATACTTGACTCTGAAGAATACAATAGACGGAAATCGAATTTCACAATACAAGCACCTTGTTTAGATCAACCAATTGCTTATTTGGATTTTGCAGCGTCAACAACTGGTATGTCTTATTAATTTTTAATTAGTTTGTGTAAAAGTTACGAGCAAATTTGTCTAGTGAACTATAAATTGTATGTTTTATACATCAGATATAAATTATTTTTTAAAAAAATACATGCACTTATTGTAGTGAACGAGAATACAGGTGGGACAACCAATGTGTTTGAATGCAAAATTACAGAATCTCTTGGTAAAATATGAAAACCATACATTGGACACTTCATTTACAAAATTCCATCATTTGTCCTTCACATTGTGTATGATTCTTCCAAGTCACAATTCCTTTTTATTTCAGTTTCTGTTTTCTTCAAGTCAACCTTCATAGTCTTCTGCTGCCATGCATTACTCTTTTGATTTGTGTTACATGCTACTTATTTCGACAGACGTAAGTAGCATGCATCACACTGTGAGTATTTCATTTTCCATATGGTCAGTTCTCATATTATTGACCGCCTATTTCATTGTATTAACTCTCCATCTGTACTGCGGATCTCGGTCAAATATATTCTTTGATGGTTATATCTTTAGCTCATGTTTATTTATCATTTACCTTATCTGCTTTCATTATAACTGCTGATTGTAATGTGAATTTAATATCACTGGGTGGCATCGGTATATGTCAATCATTTCAGGTACACTTTGACCAATATGAAACCGCAGTTCAGGGTTTACTTCTTAATACATCTAAACATTGAACATCTACACATAGTGCTGAATCACCTAGACTATTGTGGCTACTTTACAATTTGATAAGATGTTTATGTACTGTTGGTTACTGCTCAGTGGTTAATCTTTGTAAACACTAAACTAGACCATCTTACACTTACTAGTTAAATTAATATAGGGTACGAAATCCGAAATTCTCATGACATGTGCTGTTGTAGAGCATATTCTACTTTTGTTTTATTTTTTTCGGACATAATCTAAAATAGCAAAAATTTTTAGTCTCGAATAAAGCAATTGTTTTCATCCATATAATTGTATTATTTGCTTGAATGAAATAGTGAGTCATTTAACCCATAATAATATGTATGTTCTATAATTTGAATACTTAAATATGATGAAAGTTGGGCAGTTAGGAAGTCTTCTCCTAGGTTGTGTTTTCTCTTTTGTCTAACGATTCACTAATATTGAAAGTAATTCAGCCTCAACGAGTTTTTTTATAGCCATTTACATGATATTTGCATTATTCTTTAAGAAAAAAAAACGTAATTACATGTCTAAAATTTCAATCAATGGTGGAACGTTGAATCAATTTCACATACGTTTCTTATTGTATTTTTGACATTCTTTCAAAGTTTGATTCATTAGTGTTATCAGAAGGGGTTTGTGAAGATTTTAGTAATTTTAATAGTTGAAATCATGAGTCAATTAAATCTAGATCAACATGGAGGACCTGGAAGCACTGGACGGGCGTTTCGCCCTAGTATGGGACTCCTCAGCAGTGCGAATCCACGACCCCGCCTAGTGAGATTCGAATCCAGGACCTATCAGTTTCGCGAGCGCTTGACCTCTAGACCACTGAGCCAGCATTCAACGGTAATAATGTCTAACTTCAACTAACCCACGAAATTGCGCCACCGTAAACCATTGTCTTCAGTGAGCTGATATCTCACAACAGACCTAGGTAAACTCCGCTGGTCATGGCGCTCGCGCGCGAGACTCATAGGTCCTGGCTTCGAATCTCGCGAGGGGCGGGATCGTGGATACGCACTACCAAGGAGTCTCGTACTACGACGAAACGGCCGTCCAGTGCTTCCAGGTTTTCCATGGTGGTGTAGCTTCAATTGACTCACGATTTCAACTATTGACATTAGTGTTAGTTGGGTTTTTTTTCACAAGTGACTTCATGACCTTAAAAATGAAAAAAAACCCAACTAGTTACTACGAAATAATTACATTTCTAATCGTATATAGCACACAGTTTACTATCTTTATATTGGATACATTATTTAAATTAATGTTAATTATTAAAGTGAAAAACAATATATGAATGAAGATATATATATATATTAATATATATATATATATATATAATACAATCAGTTCATTTCCTTATCAATGAATGCTCTACACTAAATCAATATTAAATAAATGATGGTTGATTAGCTTCACAATGTTTTTCTTTCCACTCAAATTGTAATTAGTTAAAAGATAAACATATGTGAATAGATGAGATAAATTGAAAGGTAGGGTAATGTATTCAGTTAATTATTATTTTTTTTAAAAATAAATAAATAAAGAAGAAGAAAAGAGAGAAACTCATTATGTAATGAATCAGAATTAAGAAATTTTGGAATAAATTAACTGAATAGTAATTAAAGAATTGGTTCAGTGATCAGATTATTAACATAGTTGGATAGTATGGAATGAAGTTATTAATTAAAGCTAAAATAGCATTGAAAATTTTTGAGAAATGTCGTGACCGTATGGAAGATCATGGTAAGTTAAGAGGATAAACAAACTTTGTTTTGTATACAAAGATTAGCTTGTTTGATATGTATACTTATTGTTTCTGCTGTGTGCAAAAGATAAAGTCTATGCGATAATTTCATTGAAATCCTATAAATAACTTTGAAAGCTAAATTTGTATGGATATTAGAACAGTTCCTTAGTGTGATGTATCATCACTCCATTGTATTGAAAAAAACTTCAACCAATAATGTAATAACAGACGAAAGACTTTGATCACACTATGGAATGTTAAACTAGCTAATTATTGCTTCCATACGCCTGTTACTCCTCGTGGAGGAGTATAGGCCACCCACTAGCACTCTCTATCCGATTCTGTCCTGGACAATCCTTACCAGTTGTTATTCATTCGTCTCCTATCTGCTTCTATTTCCAGACGTAATGTGTTCTTTGGCCTCCCTCTTTTTCGCTCCCCTTTAGGATTCCAAGTTAGGGCTTGTCTCGTGATGCAGTTTAGTGATTTCTGGAATGCATATCCTGTCCACTTCCAAATTCTTTTCTTAATTTCCTCTTCAGCTGGAAGTTGGTTTGTGCTCTCCTACGGTAGGTTGTTGCTGATTGTGTCCGACCAACGGACATTGAATTTCTTGCGTAGACAATCGCTTATAAATACTTGTACTTTTTTGATTATGGTTTTCGCAGTTCTCTAAGTTTCAGTTCCATTCAGTAGAACTGTTCGTATTGAAGATTCTGATTTTGATATTGGTTGACAGTTGTTTTGAGTTCTTTAACTGTAGAAATGCTTCCCCTGCTATACCAGTCCTTGACTTTACGTCTTCATTGGATCCTCCTTGTTCATCGATGGTGCTGGCCAGGTACGTGAAGGTTTCTACCGCTTCCAGAGTTCCTCCATCAAGTGTGATAGGGTCGGTGCTCCCTGTGTTCTATTTGATGATCTTGGTTTTTCTCCTGTGTATGTTGAGGCCTACTGATGCAAAGGCTTCTGCTACACTGGTTTCTCAAAACAACTGTCAACCAATATCAAAATCAGAATCTTCAATACGAACAGTTCTACTGAATGGAACTGAAACTTAGAGAACTGCGAAAACCATAATCAAAAAAGTACAAGTATTTATAAGCGATTGTCTACGCAAGATATTCAATGTCGTGGTCGGACACAGTCAGCAGCAGCCTACCGTAGGAGAGTTGATGTAGTGATGCGTTCCATTCAATTGATTGCCCAGTAATCAGTTAGTCATCTTCAACGTAGGACCAGGTACATATACGCATCTGTCCAAGTTATCACACCTCATTAGCACAACAAGATGAACACTAAACTCATAGAAGCAGTTACTTCAATGGTAGTAATTTGTAAAAAAAAAACAATTGCATGTGAGAAAATGATACAGTGAGAAGTAATTTTAATCACGGTTTAAGGGATGACAAAGTGTGTATACACCTACGGCATTTTGATCGATTCTGAGCCATGTCACCCAGTCTCCAACCATTGGTTACGGTAGTCGCGCGGACCGCAACCAAGTAGTCTGCATCTATTAACATGGCTCAGGTAACTTTATAGTTTGGCCGCCTCTAACTTTCTTCCATCCATGTTCGACGCTAATCAGCATTACGTATCATGGTAATCGGTGTTTAGACATACGTAGCGAGTGACCCAATCGTCTCAGTCTACGGCCAAACAATAATACGTAGTGTCGCGATTTGGTCCGTATATGACTGATCCTTATAGAATCCGGCCTGTTGATCTGGATATCAACTTAATCCTTCATCCTGTTTAGGAACACTTGTTGAAATCGTTCCCTGATACCGATAGTAGTGTGATTCCACTGTAGTTCTCATACTTGCTCAGATCTTCCTTTGGTATTTTGGTGAGGCATCCTTCTTTCCAGTCTGTCAGCGTTTGTTCTTCCCCTCAAATCTTCCTGAACAAAACATGACGCACCCATGAAGTTACTTCTGTATCTGACTTCAGTGATTCAGCTGATATGTTGTCAGGTTCTGCTTCTCCCCCACTCTTGATTTGTCTGATGGCCATCCTATTTTCTTCGATCGTTGGTGAACGAACAGCTGTAGGAAGGTCTGTGTGTGTTGATTTTAGTTTGATTATTCCTTGGTTTCCGGTACCCACGAATAATTAACATAATATACCTATTGTTCTGAAATTTTCCACTGATTCATTGTTTACTGTGCTGAACGGGCTGTTCAATAAGATTGGATACATTTCCAAAGTATTTTCCATTGGTATAAACTTTCTTGTTACGGTAATTTGAAGTATGGTATAGTTTCATTTGTGAATTTGACATTCTGAATAAGGTAAAGGCATTTGTTCTATAATAAACAAAAAGACTGACTGGTTTAGTTCAACAAGATTATTATATATTATTATTATTATTATTATTATTATTATTATTATTATTATCAGCTTTATTCAATATTATATTTTTGGTACAATATAGAATTCTCAGCGTAAAGTATTTCGACAAGTTTCCGTTTCTTTCTTCTTGGTCGGTCCTGGCGATAAATATCGAGTGATCGCCAGTTAGATGTTAGCAGTTCACTAAATGAACATCTAAATAATGTGCATTCTTTCCGTTGTATATTGCCAGCAACCACATTGTCTCTTATTGAGTTTTTTGTAACTTTGACAACTAAAGGTTGTACACTTTTCAGAAAGGCAGCTGAATAGGTTATGCGATTAATAAACATAATGATATATTAAAACAACCAAAAATAGATAACTTGTTGAAATATCTAGATGGCAGAAACAGGTAGCCCAGATGCTCAAGCAGGCCGCCCTCATGTGAATAATCACGAGGCATTATCTTTGAATCAACACTATTTTTAACCATTGTGACATCCTTAATGAGCGTTTGGATATATGATGGGTTAAAATATATCACTCATATACGGAATAATCTTTGGTTGGATTTCATGAACCGAAGTTAATTTCAATAATTTTGATTTATTTATTTATTATTTGTAACTATTTATTCATCATTTCACGATATCTTCTATTTTCGTCTACATTTTCATGTGTTTTTAGTTTATGAACCATTTAGAACTATAAATCATTATCTGTAATTCTATCTTTATAAATATCTATCAACCCATTTACATCTTTTTTTTGTGTGAATGAAACGGTATATTTATAAAAGATTAATTTTTTATTCAACGTGTTAACTAACTGTGTTTGAGTGCCTCTTTTCATTATTCATAACTATTGGTACAAGGAGGCATCCAATATATACATTAAACAAAATGATTATTTTCCAATGTTATTGTTCAATGATTTTACATTCTTATAAAATATATCTCATCTTACTATATTTTTTTTCTGTTCTCAGGTACACTGACTGGAATTCGTGTAACGCATCAAGTCGTTTATGCGTTATGTCGAGCTCAAAAAATTCAGTGTGAATTTTATCCAACTCGTGAAGTTGTATTGAGTCTTGATCCATATTCTGGTCTTGGATTCACTTTATGGGCATTAACATCTGTTTACTGTGGACATCATTCAGTATTGATACCTCCAAGTGTTACAGAAATAGTACCTGATTTATGGCTTACTATATGTAGTCAAAGAAAAGGTGATTTTTTCTATCTCATTTTCTGTATTTCCTTTACTCTTCAAATATTATGATAACAGATACTTTTATCTCACTGTACTAATTGTTACGTATCAGTGTGAACTGATGCACATATGTCCCAAGTTTTCCGTTGCTTATATTCCTAAGTTTTTATTTTTTTGTTCAGAAATGTTATCTGTATTAATGACAGCTCACTAATTTGTTGGATGAATCTATTAAATGTCTAATTATAATTATGGGCTAGATTACACCTTTCTTATTTACACCTGTGGTAGATGATCCACCGGATTCATGTTAGTTAGTGACTTCTATTTTGGAATGTTTGTTTATTATCGGAATGCAGTATTGATTAATAATACACTCATTTGTCACTTTCTTATTTGATATTACTTGGACATGTGTTTTTTTCCTTGAATTATTAATCACTTTAACTGAATTCACTTGTTAGAATAAAAAACAATGTTTCAAATATAAATCCCACGTAGACTACTTCGTTAATGTCAAGCTCAATTCATGTACCTGCGAGTAATCCAGCCCTCATCACTTAGTGCCGTGTACTTAATTTCCAATCTATGTCCTATGTCTATTTTCGGTTGTCAGCAAGACAAATTTGTATTAACCTTGTTATTACCTATGTGTTGATGTTCAAAGTGATTTTTTAGACGTTAAGGAAGGACAAATAAGCTTGCTGATAAAACTAAATCACTTTGTATTATGGAATTTATCATAAAAGGTTCATTCGGCAGTAGTCGTAAGAAAAGGTTATTACATAGTTTTACGTCTTTTTCAATATTCAGTTAATTCTAGTGGTAACTGTTACTATTTTGAAGAAAATCACTATCTCAGTCTTGAATATATTCAATTTCCAACCAATTAACTACACATTTGAGCTCCACAACTACATTTACTTCGATTTCCACAATCGAATAATGTTACCGGTTCAAAGCTTAGTCCTCAGTCATTCAGTTTGTAAAGAACATTATATGTTTTTTTATTGAATTTGTTAAGCTGTTTATTCTATCTTGTATTTGCTCTCATTTAGTTAACTATCTCTCCGTCTATCTATTTCTCTAGTTCGTGATGCATTTTGTTCACATTACACTATGGAATTAGCTACACGTTACTTGACTAAACAAATGTCTATTTTAAAGGTTAGTTAAATAAACCTGGTTTTATTTATTTACCACTTGTGTTCAACATTGACAAAAAATAGACTTTTCAGCTAATTAGTTGGTTTATTACATAAATTGATTAGATTATTGAAGTTTATGTGCATATTTTGTCCAATTTAATGAATAATGACTTGATATTATCTTTCTCGACGGGACTTACTCATTTCTTTTTTATTTGACGAATAAATTTGTTGACTGATTTGTATATGTATGCATTCAGATGATTTGTACCGTTTTACAATATGTTTTGATGACTGATATGACTGACGAAATTATTAAGCCTAACGCTCAGATTTTAATTGATTGGACCAATAAATTAATGACCTCCTTTGAAATATAAAATTTTTTCATGCTTGTTTCGTGCTAATATTTTGTACATAAGCGTTTTATTTCATTACGGCTAGCGATTTTGCTTTTGATTTGAAATCGGTCATGGGTTTATGTCATTAATTCGTTTTTAGGAGTAACCATCACCGATCACATCATATCAGTGCATTTGGTCTATCAATAAGCATTCTACTCGTTGATTGTTGACAATAGAGGTTTTATTCATCGAATTGTTAAATTCTTCTATTTTGAAACAATCACATTTCCCTAATTACAATGGGCTACATCTATTACTATTATTATTGGCTTTATTCAAAATTATATTTTTGGTACAATATAGAATTCTCAGCACAAAGTACTTCATTAAGTTTACTTTTCTTATTTCCTGATCGACCATTGCGATAAATATTGAGTGGTCTCCAGTTAAATGCTAGTAGTCCAGGAATCGACATCTGAATAATGTGTATTCTTTTTGTTGGATATTGCCAGCAACTGCGATATCTCCAATTGGGCCCTTTTGTAACTTATACAGCGAAATGTTGTAAACTTTTCATAAAGACACGTGAATAGGTTATGAGACTAACAGACATAATGGTGGGTTGAAACAAACAAGAAAACAGCTAACTTGTTGAAATATCCAGATGGCAGGAATAAGTAACCCAGATATTCAAGCAGGCTATCTTGGTCCTATGTCGTTTTTTCGTTGAATCACTGATTTTTTAGAATAGTCTTGTTAATGCACAGCAGTATACATTTTTGTTGTATTGCTTTCTTCTAACGTGTTTTCTTTATGAGGTGAAATAACGGTTTATATAATTTGGGACCAAGGAGTTAGCAATTCTGAAGTTAGACGCAGAGTATTAGGTATAAGTATGGCAAATCGATTGACGAGGCAACAGATCTTTATCGACTAATGTGGTTAGAACCCTCCATCAGTTACCTATACACTCAATGATGGTTGGTGTTAGGATAGGTTGGAAGAAAGTTATAGACGACCAAACCATGCCAGTTCATGAAGACACTAACCGTACCATTTAAGTAGTTGTAGACTAGGTGGTTGGGATCTGCATCATTATCGTAACCAATGGTTAGTGGCTTTGGATTACATGGCTCTGAGTCGTTCGCAGTGGTGCAGGTATATCCATTCTTTGTCTTCCATTCAATGAAACGTTTCCAAATTACTTTACAAAAATATTTTTATTCCACTAATCGATATTTTCATATCAAATTGTATCTTGGATGTCCAGGCTTTTCTATCACTATTAATACCATTTCTACTTGTATTAGCGTGAGATTTGTTTTGACAATTTATCCCACTCTGCTAATGCATTGTGGCAAGTTAAACTGATGTATATACACATGCCAGATTCTACGTCGGGTATGACCGATTGGGTTAGTGGTGTATACGTTTCTTGACATTTTTCTATTTTCCGGTGGTTAGTAATTTTCGTCCTTTGGATTATCTTCGAAATATTATAGTTTTTTTTTCACCATAAATTGATTCCAACAAGATAATCATCAAATTGATCTTGAATTTCGGTAACCTGCATAGTTCAAGAAGCTATAAAAATTAACAGATTATTGATTCAATCAATCATGTCTAGATATCTAAAATTATAGACATGATTCTATTCACATGATCAAACTAGTTATTATAACTATATTGAAGTGAACACTTGTCATATATTAAATAGTTTAATTATTTCTCTTTCCCATTTATTTGATTTTTAGAGATTTTCTAGTTTCTAGTTATGCTGTATTCCTATTGACAGTTATCATCGATTTTGCCGGATATCATGTAATAACCACTCATTATAGTTTAGCATCATTTTACCATCGATCCACATACACTTTTGAATCGTTAATCAGAACTTTAGAAGTGAAGTAATTACGATAGTTGACTTTCAGTCAGTCAATTGTAGGTCAAATACACACAATCCCTACTTTGGTTCCAGGCACATGGATAGCCTTTACATTTACAACTGCGTAGCTGAAGTTGTAATTGATGACTGTGTGCGCTTGTTTACTGAGTTGGTTGGTTTTAGTTATGTTAGCTACGGTGTCATACTAATTGTTGGTATTTGCAAGGCTATTAACTGTAAGGATCTAAATTATCTTGTTGTTAATATTCAGAGCTGGATTTTTTTAAAGATGAATTAAGTGAATCCAGAGAAGAAACGTTTCTCAATGATTTCACTTACTTAATCTGTACAATCGTATTTATAGTTAATTTTATTTGCTAAAATAATGGAAATAGTAAAATAGAATAGTGTTGAATCAGATCATGAGCGGAAATTGTTCGTTGGATCACCCTCATTCTGCTTCAACGAAACAATGAGGCTCTTTCGTTATTTGAATTTTTTGTCTTTGTTAGCGTGTGCGTCCTGTGCGAATCATTTCAGTATAGGTACTTTTTCGTACATTTTTAAGGATAAATGAATTGTAGCTAATTCCGAACCCTAACTCAAACATGCTACCTGTCAACAATGTTAGTGCCTGTCTTGACTTAACAGTTCAGTAGATAACGCGTTACTGTATGGAGTGAAAGGTGCTAGGCTTGGATCCAAATGTAAACATTGACACTAATGCAGATAAATCCAGCAGACGTATCCTAAATAGTACAAAACGAGCGTCCTCACTTTCACTCCTAGTCAACAATTCGTCTATTTTAAGAATATTTTGAAAATTGTCTCAAATTTAATTCGTCTTTATCTTAATTTTCAACTTGTTTTTTTTATAGCAACGTGAAATAAGTTTATCAAGTATCCGAAGTTTAGTTGTTGTAGCTGAAGAACGTCCTCGGATTCATTTGACTTCCATGTTCACTAAGTTGTTTTCCAGTCTGGGTTTAACAGGACGTGCTGTAAGCACTTCATTCGGTTGTCGAGTTAATTTAGCAATTTCTTTACAGGTATGTTTATATATGCATCTTTTAAATGTAGATTATAATTTTCCTTGCATGAGGATAGTAGTACCCTGTAATCTTGATTTCTTTTATGTTATTTCTTGATTGGTTGACTTTGATTATTACTAGCAACTATATTCAACGACTGATTTATGTTGACTTCTCGAACCATACACCCAATGTTTATCTGTTTATATTATTTTCGATACTACTATTGTTTCTACTCATTCACTATTTATGTGTCTCGCTATGATAATGTGATATGGCGATTCGATCTGATGCACAGTTTACGAGGTTCTACTTTAACATTAAGTGTTTCCTTTTGTGATATGAATGTGGATGGCGTTGTAATAATGTAGTGGGCGCTACTCACAGAATTGTTTGTAAGTAGCGTGTAGCGGAACGTGATGTCAAAGTTGCTACAATTATCAGACAAAGTGAAGAGTTTCAATGTATCGAAAGCACGACGTTAGCATAACACTTTGAGGACCAGACAAGAGTGAAATTCAAATGACAGAACACACCGAAAGTTAAAAATGATAGATTAAAGTCTATGTACGATGTACTATATAAATACTTAGTAACTTCTAACAATAAATACATTCCTCCTGCCTATTATTGTGTTTTACAGTAGTAACTGCTTTACTTACCTTTCTCCAAATTTATTTCACTGTATTATACTCCTTGAATAACATCTTCAAACTCTAATCTTTCCAATTACTGCTTATACTCTTACTACCTCTACCACTACGGAATTTGAGTCGACAATTGTATCTCTGTGCTAATGTGATATGGTAACTCCAACTAATGCACGTACGCACGAAGTTCTAAGCTGTTACTGACTGACTGACCACAATTTGTGAATTGCTTTTTCATTATACCTCAGATAACTAATTGGTTATACTTTCAAGTGTACTGAATTTACTAAACATTAATCTACAACATTGATTTTTATCCATTATATTAGACTATAAATTAAGAGATAATGAAGCACCCGTTTAATATTACAATTAAGAGAAAGAAAACTTTTTTTCCAATAATTTCGTCTGAATTATGTGGTTTAAATGTCTAATCTATTTAATTATTTATAAACAAAATAATCACGTAAAATACATTCTCGTAATAGTAGTTATAATGAATAATATTGTAATAAATTCTTTTTAGTTTACATTTTAATTGTATAATATCGTATGATATAGATATATGGTTTGTTTTACTTGTTCAACATTGAATAGTATAAGGTGATAGTATATTGTAAAGATTTTCTACTTTCATTTTTACTTCATAGAATTCCATTTCTAATCTTATCATCTCAGTGGATAGAAAAAAAGTAGATGGATTATATTTGTGATTATATAATGAGTAGTAGTGACTGCTCGCTTATTAGATTTCATATATATATATATATATATATATATATATATATATATAATTGTATTTATCATAAATTCAAGAGGTTTACAAATAGTCATAGTAAATACTTTCATAATTCTGTCAAACACACGATAGTCTTTTCATAGATTTATATAGAAAATAATGTATAATCTAACACAATTTATTATGGGACCATGTTTTCACACGGAAATATACCTACTTCGGTTTGGGCACCCAAACAGTATCACAGCCCTCACACAAATCTATTGAGATTTATGTATCTGGTGCCCCCTTATACCCAATATCTCTTTGTTCAAATAAATAAATAAATAAAATAAACAAAGAAATACTGTTTTCAAAGAGAGTGGGTTTAGTATATATATCACTTGAAATATCAAACTATGGATTAAATTTTCTCTCGATTATCAATGTTTGTTTTCTCTCACTTACTATTCAAACTAGGGTGCTAGTTCACCAGAAAGCACAACTGTTTATGTAGATCGTGTCAGCTTACGAAATGATCGTGTTAAATTACTAGAAAAAGGATCACCACATAGTCTGTGTCTTATGGAATCTGGAAAAGTAAGTGTATAATATTTTTAACTTTATCAACTTGGAAATGAGGAAATGTCTATCAGTGTTATTTTATGGTCATTGTACTACATTGTTTGTAGTTTAAAACTGGTGAATATAGATGATTAGATATGCTCGAGTAATACTCATGGTTGAAACTAAAGATTTTGGGTTAATTGTTTAGTCTTGAGTAGCACTGCTGAAATTTATGTAACTGACGTAAAATATGTAAACATTTCTTCCCCTTATCCTTATTTTCTGCCTGATGCTGAAAAAAATATCGTCAAGGTAAATGAATCTCTACGGGCATCTATTCAAATCTCCTGACTCCTTATCTTAATTACAAAGATCTGAAAGTTTGTGTGGAAGGGTTTTGTAGAGCTGACTCAGTAGTTAAGGGATTTACTTTTCATCTACTAAGTTTGAGGTCCGAATCCTGCTCCAGCCATTAGCCTTCAGACGTTTATTTTGACTGAAAGTTAAGTATACATTTTCATATCCGATAGATGTATTAAATTAATCAATTAAATGATTTTTCATCGTATACTGTATGTCAAAAGTTCAAATACCTGAATCATGCCTACATTTTTGACCACATATTTTGTGTATAGCGTTTTTCTAATATCAAATAATAACAAAATCCGATATAAACTGTTTCTATTTCTTTTTTCAATGATTTGATTTCAGTTATTACCTGGTGTACATGTAGTAATAGCTAATCCTGATACACTAGGTCAATGTGCTGATTCACAATTAGGCGAAATATGGGTATCATCTCCCCACAATTCTACTGAACTATTAGGTCCATTCGATAGTGCTAGTTTAAATCGTCCTACTGGTGTTGCTTCGCAACCTGTACCAGGAATAAATGCTGGTGATTCTTTACATGCTCGTTTAGTTACTGGTGATACTGAAAGAGTTTATGCACGTACTGGATTTTTAGGTTTTGTTCGACGGACCGAATTAACTCAATCTGATGGAGGTAATGTGTCAGTTTAATTTCTGTGAAATAGTTTTACTTGTTAGTACCTTTTATTTTCTGATAATAAATTTTCCCGGAAACCCGCTTTTCAACTAAACTATTTATCAACACTTTTGACTGTTTTTTTGACCTAATGATAAGTTTGAACGCCTACCAACAAATACTTATTTTAGGTATTTCATTCTGTCTTGTCTCATATCGTTTGTTCAACTTTATGTTTCTGGTATTTTGAGTTGAGTGTAGTTTAATTTGACATTATCCCTAAAACAACCGATTGCTTAAAAGTGAGTGAATAAACCTTGGGCTATATAGATAGAAATTTAAAACAAACATAGGTTATAGTTTCATGTTTTGGAATATAAACAGCTGTTTTACATTCATAGTCCAATTTCAAGGTTATTGGAAGAAAGTATGAATGATATTTCTGACATAACTCAATAAATGCCAAATCATTTGTTTTAACCATGATCTATGAAGTGTTGGTTTGCTGAGCTAACATTCAACAATTAGTCTCAGTCAATCTTCTAACAACCATCATAACTAGATGATAAAATGAATAAATTTTTGTTATATTAATGGAATTCACCGTTACTAATAATTCCAATGCCCAGTACATTCTGCATTCTATAACTGTCTACTAATAAATACTTTTTTTAATTTGTATAAAAGTGTATCTTAATTTATAGTAAAAGCTGATTGTCGTAAATGGTAGTCAATACAAGTATGAACATGAACGTCTGACATTTACTATTTTTTTTTAGAGAGAAAGTTTGTTTCATTGTCATCATAGCTGTACATAAAACATGAATAAAGTTAAAATGTTTATGGTAAAGTATTACATTTTAATTCGAATGCATTAGTGGGACTAGATTAACCTTTTATATATATATATATATATATATATATATATATATATATATATATATATATATATATATATATATATATATATGACCATTTGTTTTCCAACTGCATGGTCATTCTGCATAAACTACATACCTATTTACTTACATTTTATTTCATACCAGAACTACATGATGCCATATTTGTCGTAGGCAGTTTAGAGGAAACCATTTTACTACGTGGAATGCGCTTTCATCCAATCGATATTGAGAATACTGTGATGCGTTCACACAAGAAAATATGTGAATGGTAAGTTGTTTTCCTTTTTTCTACGTTAATAAGTATTCTGTAATACCAGCATTTTTTCATTGGAAAGATTTATACTTCTTATAGTTAATTGCTACTGACGATACTAATTTTGCTTTTAAAGAGAGTAAAAAACAAAGGTTTCTTACTCTCTTTAAAATAATAAAGGGAACTATGTGTATGTAATTTTGCTTTATCAAACTATGTAAATTGAGTTGACAATGACTAACCCATATGTTTTATCTTAACTTATATTACTTTCTCTGATGCTTAAATATTACTCATCCGTTCAATTTCACTATATACCAAGCATGTTTGTTATGGGATTCTCTCTTTCCAAACGTAAAATGTTGTCTCAGGATTAATGACGGAGTGAAGTAGTCGAACGTATCGATTGCTTCATTTATCTCGGAATTCTCATCAGTATTGATGATCTAGTGTCTGACGAAATCTCAGCACGGATTTGAGACCACTGAGTAATCAATGCCTGGGTTAGAAATAGGGTGCTAAGTGTGGGTGGTAAATCGATTGATGAGGTAGTAAATATCTATCGACTGAGGTGGTTAGGACTTGTACTACGTATGCCCAATCTACAACTACCTCGTCGTTGGTCCATGAATTCATTGACAAGTGACTAAGCCATGGTAATAGGTGTATATTACCTGATAGTGGTCCGCGGGATTATCGTAACCTGCGATTAGACTTTGATTGACGGCTCAAAATCGTTTGCAATGATTGAAGTGCATCTATTCTTCGTCTTCTCTCATGTCCTGAATTTCTTGTGACTTTTTTGTTTTTGTTTCACTAATTTATATTTTCTTTTCTCAAATTATATCTTCGATGCCTACTCTTCCCTATTACAACTAATACTGTTACTATCTCTAATATTCTCAGATTATTGGGCCTGACAACTTTATTTCCCTTGCTTTTGGGGCACGGCAACTTGAATCGATATACATACGTACGCGTTGTACGTTTTAACTGACTGAACAAGTTGCTTTGCTTGACAAACCAATGTTCTGATCATGTTTGAAAACTACATGTTATTGGGAAATGATTTAGCCTTTTTTCCGAAATTGCCGTCAAATAATCGGCTAAATATCTATACTTTGAAAACAATAAAATGATTTGAAATAAAAAAATTTCTAACTTAAGTTAGATTGGAAGAACAGTTATTTAGTATGATAAAATATTTATCATTTGGGTTACCTGGACTGAATATTAGCATATGCAACTACAAACTAATCCTGGTATGTCACGAAAGGCAACTCTTCACATTAAATATATTTTTCAGACTAACATTTTGTAGTTGAATTCACGAATCGATCTACCATTGAAAACCTGGAAGTACTGGACAGCGGTTTGCCTGCGAGATCGAAGGTCCTGGGTCAGAGTCCTGCGTTTGGGATCGTGGAGGCTCACCGCTGAGGAGTCACACACTATGACGAAACGGACGTCCAGCGCTTCCAGGTTTGCAATGGTGATCTAGCTTAGATTGACTCGTAAGTTCAACTGTTAAAATACTACAATCTCCACAAATCCCCATACTGATAACAATTAATAATTAGCTTTACTTATAGTTCCTTGTTTAGATGCCCTCTCCGCTTCCGACGCGCTACTGATTTAATTATCTTTGGATTTGTGCATAGATACAGTGATACTGTGTTTAAACTTATTATCTTTCTACGCGAGATAATCTTGTATTAATTACTTCATTATTGTATCCTCCATACAAAATCAAATAGTTAACATATTCTTTATATTCATCAATTAGTATCATTTTCTTCTGAATTTTTCATTAAATTCTTACTTATTTTCGTTTGATCGTTTTTTTTAAACAACAACAAAGTTTTTCAATTCCTTTTTATATTACATTTTTTAGTGCTGTATTTAGTTGGTCGAATTTATTGGTTGTAGTCGCTGAACTAGCTGGTGAAGAGAACGAAGCAATGGATCTTGTTCATCCAATCACAGCACATGTATTAACTGAACATCAAATGATTGTTGGTGTTGTTGTAATAGTGGATCCTAGAACAGTACCAATTAATCCATCTGGTGAAAAACAACGAATTCTATTAAGAGATAGTTTTGTTAATGACAAATTGGATCCGATCTATGTTTCATATAATATGTAAATTGTAAAATCGAACATTGTTTATTCAAAAATAACTTATGTGTATGTTGGTGTGTTTATTTGCTTTCTATATGGCAATATTCGTCGCTTCTGATCTGTTTTTTTTTAAGGTTAGGGTCAACTTTTTGTTGTTTATCTTCTTTTTTTGGAAAAACAATTACTTCAGTTCCAATTTTATTCTTCCATGTAATGATTCTTTTGATAATTTCTATATATCAGTAACAACATACCATGCCATTCATTACTCTTTTTTGTTTGCCATTTATTTGAAAATTAATTAGGATGTAATAACAGTAATTGATATTATTTATTATTATTAGTAATAAATAAAGACCATTAGTTGTCTATTTTTAAATGAAGTGATCCTGTTTCAGAACAACATTTGTTAATTATAGGATTCGCTTTCTTTTTTAAAGAAAAAAGAAACACAACAGAACGCTCTCTATTTTCCCCTGACTGTACCGTTGATACAATTTTAGTATTATTTGTTAATTTACTTCGATTTTGTTACTTATTTCAGTTTTCTAATTGGTTACTGCTGCTTTAAGTAATAAGTCAGTCTACTAACCATCATTGTCTACATCTATTTAAGTCATATATAAACCGATATGCATATTTGTAAAACAAGGATATTTCACTATTCTTTATTCGATTATTTTGTTTTCATTGTTAATTTCGTGTAGCTTTCCTTTTTTTGGAATGTATACTATTTAAGAAATTTACCATTTAACTGAAGCATTTTCCCTGTGTATAATATTTAAAAAAATTCGAGTGTTGACCTGCTCCCCGCTTTTTCCTGTTTCTTGATTACTGTTCTGTCAATTTAATACATATTATTATTATTATTTCTTGAATTGATTTTATTTATTTCTGTAACCGGTGCTTCTGGTTTTCCTTCCCCCTTTTATCTCTTGTATTATCTTTTAATTGAATACATTTTCAGCTTGACTATTTAAAAGCATCATATTCTACTGTGTGACTTCATATTGTGCATACGTCTAATTATGGACATCCAATCACCCCTGATCTGATTATATGCCCAGTAGTGATATAACTGGTATATATATATATATATATATAGTTAATACTTTTTCATTTTCTTTCCCATTCTAGATTTTTCCTTGACATCACTTTGTGTGAATCGGGTATTGGTTCTCTCCTCTTCTGAATCCATTCTGTTTCTAATTTTCTATACTGCTGCGTTTTACTCCATCATTTTTCATTACTAATTCAAACAATCCGAACTATTTCATCATAATCGAATAATAAATAATATTTGCAATACTTAACTTCTTTCTTTCTTTCATTCTTCTTTTTTTTAAGTCCCTTCGTTTGTTTCTATTGTCATTGTGTTTTTCCAAACTTTTCGTTATTCTTCTTCCTTTTTCACCACATGGTATACTTAATGATTTAGTTAAGATATTTTTTTGTTAAATCTATGTAAAACATATGGATTAGATGAAAGTCATTTACGCAATATACGCAGTGTAGTAACCGAATTGGTTACTTAATTGACCGAATAACTGATTCATTTTCACTTAAAGATAGACAGATATATATAAAATCAATATATGAATGGTTTTCATCTAGTTTCTTTTAACTTTTCTACATTTTCATGTACAAGATATTGTTTTACAAATTCATTATTCCTGTTGGTCTTAAAGGAAATAACAATGATTTTGTTGTTTGTGGTATTTATTCTCGTTATACATTAGAAATGATTTGATTTCGTAAGAGTGTATGGCCATTATCGAATGAATTATTATCATTGCGTAGTCATAGTTTTCTATTTGACCACGTCATTAAATTATTTACGTATCTGATTGATTGTAGCTCTCACAATGCTGCTTTACATTGTATAATCGAGTCTTTGTTACACGGCCATGTTGGGTGTACATACGTATGTCGCTTTTGTGTTATTGATGAGCCTGAAGTGAAATTTCACTTTCCATTCGTACTCTCAATCGTTCATCATTAAGTAAACTGTTTGGCATTCAAAATAAACTGCTTCAGTGAGAAAATGATGAGTTTATCTGCGTTTATTGTACTAGGCTCAGAATAAAAAAGAAGTGACACTAATTTTAAATCAGTATTACCATTAGAATTTGGTGTAAATATGTTTGGAAAATGTGAATTTTTAAAGTCTGAGGCATTCAATGAGTTCCTCAAATATAATAATCGATTCAAAAAAGAAGTCAACAGTAAACCTTAAGTTTGCTCTCCATCAATTGTATAATACTGTTTTTACCCAATATTTAACAACACTAAAATGATTTTCTGCTCCGAATTTGACATTACCCTTTATCACTAAAGGTATCTAGATTGTCACCTGAAACACCTTCCTAATGAGAGTAATTTATTACTGTGTTTTGGAAAGTGGAGTTCATTGAGATTTTTCATGACGTTCACTTATTAGAACGAAATTATGTTATTCGGTGCAAAAGCTCGCATGTAGCACAAAGTGATTGTCGTTTGAGGACTTCAAGATTTTTACCTATTCTAATCACCAATAGATAGTTCTATTAACACTAAAGTATCAACTAGTTCATTATCATTTTGCAGATTAACCACTTGCATTTAACAGTTAGATAAATATTGTGTTTTTTCATCCTATTCCATGTTCTTGCTTATTACCACAACTCGAATATCGTAACTCTATGTAATCGATTGATTATCAGTGCTCTTTACATGCATGCATATGGTCTTAAGTAGATTGAAAATTCACTAGACTTAAATCCTGTTGTCTAATAATTGAAAATGAAATATATTTCTTGTTCTGGATGCTTTAGAAAAATCAAATATTTTAATTTACAGATTGTGAACGTAACGCATGATAACTTGATTGATCATTCATTAGTCAAGTTGGGTATAAAATATTTGGTCATCATTTTCGTTCACTACTGATGATCATGAAACGTTTTACTAGTTTCGTTCTGTTTATAAATTGAACTTAATATACATCAAGCATTCGTTAACAAAATACTTTTACATGCATAGTAGTATGTAGAATCCACTGTTTTCAGTCACTTAATTTAAAAACATTGATGACCACGCACACTCTATTCATTCTGTGTTCAAAATAATTTATTATTTAAGATTCATTGTTTAGAATTTATTATATCCCAAAAGAATTCTATTCAAATCAGACAATGATGGATTTTTCTAATAATTACCATCCTTTCATTTTCAAACGGACGTACTATCGAATTACGCGCCAAAAAACACATTGAAAACGACTGATTCATAAATATACCCTAAATGATTCAGATATTACTACCATTGAAGTAACTGCTTCTATGAATTTGGTATTCATCATGTTGTGCTAATAAGTTATAGCAACTTGGACCGATGCATATATATGTGCCTTGTCTTACTTTGTGACTGAATATCTTCAGTGAATCAGAAATACTTATATTTTGGTATTATGGTATATGCAACTTGTATTCAAATGATTTCCCTAATAAATATGCACTGATTTATTCTCAGCCAACGGTAACTGCAGATAATCTGGTTTAACTTACTTATTCTACTTAGTCGGAAATAATCTTACGGTCTAAACTTTCTTATTACAAGCTCAAACATAACTGCTTAGTTTGATTGACCACTAAATATAGAAAGAAAAATATATAAACCGTTAGATGCTGACTCGTTTCGAAACGGAAAGTTCCAAGTTCTATCTCGGGTAGAGTCATGAATTCAGACTGCTAAAGGATCCCAATTAGGATGAAACAGCTGTTTAGTGCATCCTAGATTTCAATAGTTATCTAATTAACTGGAGTCCATGACGTAAACTATCAAACTTACTATTCACCCCAAACCCTTTGTACTCATAAAAAAATTGTTTATTGATAAGTTTAATTAACAATAACCAAACTGCATCAATGTCTTTTAGAAATGTTACACTTTGACAATTATTCTAGAAACCAGGACTCTGTAACTCATATCATCTGATACTGTTTAAAATAATTTCTTGTTTGAATAAAGTAAGGGCAGAATAATATAAATAAATATATTTCGTCAATTCTCTTTAGACGCTTACAACCATATTTGTACTAAAGTGTAATATTGGTATAATATGATACGAAGTAATAGATATTAATGACAGGAAGAACAACAATGTAAATTCATCTTGTATTGTTTGCTTGGATTTTCCCATTGATGTTTGGGACTGAAATTGATCAGTCTCTTATTAGCATATATAGATCCTGTGCAGATTACCTCAACTTTGCCTTAAGTCACAAGCATTGTAAGCAAAGATGGATGGCGGCTAACAGTGGAATCATGGATGTGCGTTCCGTTTTAACACACAGGGAGTGAGGCAATAATTAAGTGGAATTTGACAAGACAAATTGTGTAATAATTATAATGAATTTGACGAATTTATATAAGCTTTAAGGACTGGGTGAGTGAAAACACTAATAAATGGAAAGTTAGTTCAATATCGATCAAATAACATTAGTTTTAGGAAAAATTGAATAACAATAAAAATAGTTAAATGTAGCTTTGATGAAAAATATGGATTTACCTAGGCAATGATAAACTAACATTTTTCTTTCTGGACACATAAGTTTTGTATGAGTTTCTGCTTTAACGAAATAAAGGGAAGCTGGATTGGTTTGTTGATCATTTTGAAGAATAGATGAACGTTAATAATATGGCCCCTGTCAACTATTACAGTATTTAAAGCAACTCCACCTTATAGTCTCAAATTCTTTGAAACATCTAAACATATTTGTTACAGTTTTTGTTATATCTATGTCCTAGAATGAATCAAGGTTTTTTTTATTTACTATTTTTAGACAGTATTTATATAAAATCAAATAACATGTGTTTAAATCATGCAACGAAGTTAAACTGTGATGTGAATTTTATGTGTTTAAATGTACTGATGACATGTTATGTAACCTCTAAATACTATTTATAATTTAAGTTGCGTAGCTTTGTTGTACCTATTGACTAAATTGTTTGTATAGAGAAGTGAAATAGATTATATTTGATACAGTTGAACTTCACTGGTCATGGCTTCTCACTAGAACTCTGAAAATTACATTCGAGAGGTATTTATCAATGTTCCAGTAAGGAACCATGACCACTGGAGTTCAACCATGTTATGTCTGTGGCAGTTACTCACTATAGATGATATTTTCTCAGGGAAAAGTTTATGTTAACGAAGATAATTGATTTACTTTTTCATCGCCTGCTGTATTTCTTAATACTGAGTTATGTTAGATAGAAATGAGTGAATATATTAACAGCTTGTTTGAGTTAATTTAAGAATTTGTATTCTAAAACGAAAACTAATTTATCTTTGATTCAATATACCCTTCAACAGATTATTCACTAATGGGTAAGTAACACAAGCTACTATGATTTTCATCTATTTAGGTCATTCAATAAACAACATTGTCCAATTAGCAAGTCACTCAAAAGTATCACGAACAACTTATTATTTACGTAAATATAACAAATATTTTATGTCCAATTATTAATCGAATATTTTATTCGCTTTTTTTTAATTTCGAAAAAAGAATTTCTACTCCCATCATATACAGAGATATTCATATAATAACAATAATATGTAACCATGGTTTCCGTCGATTGACCTTCGAGTAACATCGGTAAATTTTCTGTAAATAATAGAGAGAAAGTATAAATTGAATTGTTCATTAGAATTTCAATTAAATACGTTTATATGAAAGTATACTGTATTATATTTGATAAATATATATATAAAATACATGAAATATAATAATATTTAACCTTTCACAGTCATATTATTCATTAGGCATAGTTTGCATTTTCATTTAAGATTCTTACATACTACTAGTGATGTTACAAATTAAAACAAAAAAGTTGTCTCATTAACTACTGGCCTAATTGTTGTTACATAATCAAGTAAACGTATTTAATTTGCAAAACATGATTAGATTATTATTTTACTTACATTTAATAGTAAATGTCTATCCAAACCATACTTACATTCATAATAATAGCAGCTATGGTGTAATCGACCAGCATATAAATCACACTACTAATGACAATGATAATGATCATCATGGTGATGATTTATTATGGTTACAATGGAAAAGTTTACATCATAAAAATTATTCTACTCATAAAGAGTATAATGAACATCGTGAAATTGGTTGTATAATTTACATTCTATGAAACAACATAATCTTATGTATGATAAAGGTTTAGTATTATATACAATAGGATTAAATCAATTCTCTGATTTAAACTGGAGTCATATAAGTACAATATATTTAACGAATTTAAGTCAATATTTAAATAAACATAAACAAAAAAGTCAAATGTTATTGAAACAATCTTTAAATGAAACAATATTAAAGGAAATACCAGATTCATGGGATTGGAGAAAAGTAGGTGCTGTAAGTAAAGTTAAAATCCAGGTGAGGTTTCCTTTATATGGATTGTTACTGAGTTTAATATTGAATGTATGTTCAATTTTTATCGACTGTTAAATTTATAATTCTTAATTTACTCATAATACTATGAAAGTCATGACCAATGGAGTTCAATCTATGTCGGGTGTGAGACAGTTATCCACTTTAAAAATGGATAAAGAGTTGTGCAAAATCATGGATTGATTGAAACTAGATATTCACACCGTTGGATGCTGTTTCAATGGTCTAGAGGTTAAGACTTTGAGTGTAAGACCAAAGGTCCTGGGTGCGGAATCATGGATGCTCACTGCTGAGGAGTCTCATACTAAGACGAAACGATCGTCTTGTGTTTCCAGATTTTTCAGTAGTGATCTAGCTTGGATCGACTCGTGAATTTAACTGTTAAAATAATGTAATCTCTATAAATCCACATACTGATAATAAATAATTACACTGATGTTTCGTCCTATTACGTAACAAGAATGTTTATCGAACAGAATTTAATTAAATGGAACAAGAACAAATATTGATGCAGAATAGTATGAATTCATAATATTTCGAGGTGTCTCGTCAGCTGCTTACAACCAAATAATTCATAAATCCGGTTTAAGTTTTTTTATCGCGATTGCTTCAGGGAAACGGAGAGCAGTCGTAGTTCTTTGTCTGTTGATAATTTTAAAAGCGTGCGTAATGTCGATGGTATGCACAGTGTCAAGTAAATGCCAGGCTATTGCACTGTTGAGAGTCCTAGTCCTTCGCAGCCTCAAGTTCTTTAGAACATGCTCAGAAATGCGAACATGCACTCTTCTCTCAATTCTTCCAATGTATGTGCTTTGGCACGTACATGTGAATTGGTAAATGCAGTTAGAGAATTTAATTAACAAAGAATTTTTTAAAAAACTGGGCATAATTTTAAAATTAAAATCAAATTTTACATTGAAAAAAAGAGTTAATGGGAGGCAACTGTAATGATCCTAAAAGTGTTTCACCTTGAAGAATATTCATTTAAGAAGGAATATTCAAATAATATATCAAGGTGATAACTAGTTAAAACTGACATTTACAATTAGAATTTACTAATGAAAATAACAATTTCCAACAAAATATTTATTTATTTTTGTAATTTATACCTCATAGATTGTGAATAAATTATTTCAGAAGGGGTTTTAATAATTTTATAGTCGAATTCATGAGTCAATTGAAGCTAAATCACCATGGAAAACCTGGAAGCATTGCACGGCCGTTTTGTCCTAGCATTGGGTCGGACCGTGGATATGCACTGTTGAGGAGTCCCATACTATGACGAAACAACCGTCCAGTTCTTTCAGGTTTATCATGGTGGTTTAGCTGCAATGGACTCATGAATTCAACTATGAATTATTTTAATTAATAACATAAAATGGAAAATAAATTTAGAATCCAAAATGGGATTATGTAATGAAAATAATCCTGAAAATGTGGAAATACATTTTTCTTCAAACTGATATGATTTAGAAAACTGTTAAACAACCTTTTTTTCATTCAGTTGATTGCATTAAAACAAGTATTTTATATATTTTGTCATATCCCAATGAGTAGGAAAATTGTATTTCTAACGTTTCGGAACTTCACGTAAGCCACTTCTTCAGAGTAAATAAATCACCGAAATTAAATTAACCCCATTACTTCATATTACAATTGCATACGCTTTTCATACCCACATTTTGACACACAAATTAATACAGTGACAGGTCATACAAATTCACCTTGACTAAGAATAAGTTGACATTAAAATACATGCATACTTACTTACTTACGCACGTTACCCCCAATAGAGCATAGGCCACCGACCAGCATTCTCCAACCCACTCTGTCCTGGGCTTTCCTTTCTAGTTTTAAGAATAAGTTGACATTAACATACTCAGACCTATTATGATTTTGATTGTAACAAGAATATTCTGTATTGTTTCATTTGTACTATTTAAACGTATGTTAATTTAATTCAGTTATTTGTTTACTCTGAAGAAGTGGTTTACACTAAGTCACGAAACGTCAGAAGCACAATTCTCCTACACATTGGAATATAACAAAAAAATGTTTATTATTAACTCTCTATCCAGTACTCAATTTATTTGAAACTATCAAGTCCAACCTTGGTATCGATACCTACAGTTGTCTTATTAGTTAACGTACAATATAACATTTTCTCATTTAAGCCATAGTTTCTTATTGCTAATTGTATACTTTTAAACTTGCGTGGAAATCGTGTTTAGAGAGATTAATAGATAAAGAAATAAAAGATACTGGAAATATCTAGAACTGTTAACTAGCTTTCAGATTTATATACATAAAGCTAGTATATTATTATTATTACTTATTTTCTCTTCATATTTATGTTTTTGATGAGTGAGATTTTCTGTTATTATGTTCAGGGTAAATGTGGTGCTTGTTGGGCGTTTTCAGCTGCTGGAGCATTAGAGGGACAGTTAAAAAATAGGACTGGTACTTTTGTTGAATTATCACCACAACAATTGATTGACTGTAGTTATTCATTTGGTAACCACGGCTGTTTAGGCGGTGATATGAATAATGCATTTCGATATGTTGAAAAAGATGGAATACAATCAGAAGAAAGTTATCCTTATTTGACAAAAGTGAGTACTGCTTTTTCGCCCAGTTTATTGTTGTTTTGATATATATCAAAAAAAGTAAATTCACATAACTGTTTGAAAAGAAAAAAACTATATTTGTCGCCAACAAATGGTTTATTTATCGTTTGACTAGTGAGTAGACAAGGTTAGTCAATATCACTAACTATAGTTCTGAAAAGAGAATTTAATTCTTAATTATATTACTATAAATGACTTTTAGTAGATATCACCAAGTGTAAAAAAGTTACTTCAGAACAAAGCTATGTTAGTTAGTGAATTATGATGTATCAAAAGTTGTTAATCATTACAAGTAATTGAAGTTGCTTCATTAGTTGAATTTTGTCAATTTTATTAAAGAATACAGTTTAAAATCATGGGAAAAATAGTTCATTTGAGCATTTAGAAATAATTAAATACAGCTTATCTTCAGCTAAAATTTTGTATCATCACTACAAAGACTTTAGGTTATATGATAATATTCTGTAAAAGACAACATAAATAACTGAATTCAATTTGCGGCGAGACTCTAATTTATGGACGACCTTTGAACGAATCTTAAGTGACCCTGAAAAATATTAGCCAATCAGAAGACAGTTTAAAGTAAGAATATATTATAAAATCCAAAGAATGAAAGTGGATACACTTCTTTGAAAGAGGCTCAGAGGTTCTGAAATCGTAGTTCATACAGTAGAGCAACTCATCCATATGGCTCCATAATAATCGACCTCTCGAGCCATGATGGGGTCGTAAGAACTCCTTTAGCCTCGACCTCATAGCTTCAATATTGTTTGTGTGCGCTCCTGTTGTAGGGTCCACAAAATGGCGCTTGTGGATAACGACAGGATGCACATATTCAAGTCTATTCAGGTATAGGTAGGCTCTTTAATCATCCGTATATATTGTGGTTCCCGGCTACACGTGTTCCCGTATAATTGATATTATTGTCGTTTCTGACCCTTTAGAAGTGTCGCTTTTGGGTTGATCTGTCGTAAATTCCAAGTACCTGTGAGGTATATTTATGTAATTGCTACTTACCCAGTCTTCTTTCATACTACGTCCTCTGTTATATTTTCGCTTCCGGACTACTGTTTCGTCTATTCCAACGATTCTCCCAACTCCTCCAAACGGCTCGTGTAAACTTGTCATTTCCATTGCATATATATCCCTGCAATACTCATACTACTAAACAGCTGAAGTTTCAGTAACGTCTGAAAATGTTGCAGTCAGTGTTATTGGTCATTTTTTATCCAATTTGCAACAGTTGTCATGATTTGTCTTAGTTTCGATCGGGATCGAGAGAAGAAAGTCCCTCCAAAAGTTCCTCCAAAATAAATAACATCGAAAGACAATCTCATTACGGTAGTCTGAACACGGTACAGCAGTCATTTGATAACCGAAGTCACAAATAAAGGAACTTCTTAGTAGTCCCATCTGTTGTAGCCGCTCAATAATCACGACTGTAAGCGTCAAGTACTGAAATTGGCGCCGTGACCTTGAAATCCATCAAGCGCATCTGATTGGCTCGTCCATAAATTAAAGTCTCGCCGAATTTACATTTTAATGATGAATAGTACTTCAACATTTTGTAAGTTTATCAGTTATTCTATAATTTATACCTATATGTACTTAATGAAGACTAATACAACAATGAATATACGTTGTTTCCCTCGAGGTGATTATTATTATTATTATTATTATTATTATTATTATCAGCTTTATTCAATATTATATTTTTGGTACAATATAGAATTCTCAGAACAAAGTATTTCAACAAGTTTCCGTTTCTTTCTTCTTGGTCGATCCTGACGATAAATATTGAGTGATCACCAGTTAGATGTTAGCAGTCCAGTAAATGAATATCTGAATAATGTATATTCTTTTCTCTGCATATTGCCAGCGACCAAATTATCTCTTATTGGGCTTTTGTAACTTTGACAACGAAAGGTTGTACACTTTTCAGAAAGGCAGCAGAATAGGTTATGCGATTGATAGGCATAATGATATATTAAAACAAACAAAAATAGATAACTTGTTGAAATATCTAGATGACAGGAACAGGTAGCTCAGATGCTCAAGCAGACCGCCGATCATCGATGTCCTCTGATATCCAATTTTAGTTTAAATCTGTTAGTTTAGATAAACAGTGCAATAAGTAAATAGGTAAGTAAATGAATTGAATATCAAAAATACACTTTTCAAGATTTTAGACAATGATTAATAAACATTTCTTTGATCTCATTAATGGATTATTACTATACTATTCAATATGTTCTGCTACAATTTGCTTCTAAGTACATGAAATAAATAATAAATATGATTTGATCCCATCCAACTGTATGCCTAAGTGTTAAAGCTTTTCATTTTATATCAAGACTTTCCTATTGGCAATTAATTTCACATTGTTCCTTCGTAAAAATTTGCTATACAGTTTACCACTAGCTTTTGAAAGCTGATAGAAATGCTTTCTCAATACATATACTCTGTCATTTAGTTCATACAGTTAAAATTCATCACCAGATAACAAATTAATCCATCATTCTCGAACTTTAGCGTTGATGTACGCTGGACAAGTAAAATCGTCGCAAATATAATCTTATGGTTATTCGACTAATAGAAAATGTATGTAAAAATAGTTATACTATTTTAAGTCGTAATAGTATGTTTCTGTCTAGTAACGGACAGAACAAAACTGAGAGTCAAAAGAATAGAATAACTGTTTAAAGTTAGTAAGCAATAATACCTGAAATTTCGGTTTATAAACTACTAGTTATATGCGTATTCTATGATTGGATTTCCCCATTACTGCAAATTAATACTCATACAGATAGTCTTATCACAATTTTTCATATCTATATTAGGATATTTATAACCGAATAACCTCAGATCGTCCGGCATATCAGACATATCATAGATACTGAACAAACAGCAGCTGACGATAAAGTAACTGAAAAATTTCACATGTTACAAAAGTCCCAGTTTTTTGTTTTCCCATTCAAAATTTATACGCATACAAATTGATCTTGGTCAATACCTTGGTGACCGATTTACCGTTGATACTTGTTTTAATTCCGCAATAATATTCACGATTAATGGATAATGAAATGGTGTTTGAAGCAAATGATACTGGGTTTGATTATCGGAGTGAACATCTGCTTGAATGCAGGTAAATCTAGCTGATTAGTCTTAAATAGGACAGAATATGTGTACTGAATTCCATTACTAGCCTCATCCCATCTAATGTAAATTAGCTATTTCCAGATAATCTACACAGGATCCACATAAACCAAAAACGAGAATGATCAGAGTATCAACAATGGGATAATCTAAACATTCTTTATACTCTTTGGCATCTTTTATTTAGTTACAGTAATAACTTGATAGTTCAAGTAACTCAAGTTTTCATTTCTAATTTTCATTAGTTACTTTAGTTAGTCATACTAATCTCATATTTATTTTATTAAAACTTCTGATCATTATCAGTTAATCTATTTAAGTGATCACCAAGAACTAATATCATCATTGTTAGATGTAAAATTAAGCAGTAATCTAAGTAACTAAAATTTAAATAGTTCTTATATCTACTCTGTTAATCTAGTGCAAATTTCTTTTGAAAAATAATCGAAATCAAAGTTACCAAAGATAAATATGATCAGAAATAATTATATAATAAACGTTTATCTAATCATATTTAAATAGTGCCTGCTTGAATATCTGGGTTACTTGTTCCTACCATCTGGATATTTCAACAAGTGATCTATTTTCTTATTTGTTTCAACCTACCATTATGTCTATTAGTTTCATAACCTATTCAGGTGCGTTTATGAAACCTTTACGACATTTCGGTGTACAAGTTACAAAAGAGCCCAATTAGATACATCGCAATTTCTGGCAATATGCAACAAAAAGAATACACATTATTCAGATGTCGATTCCTGGACTACAGTATCTAACTGGCGATCACTCAGTATTTATCGCAATGGTCGATCAAGAAATAAGAAAAAGAAACTTAATGAAGTACTTTGTGCTGAGAATTCTATATTGTACCAAAAATATAATATTGTATAAAGCCATTAATGATAATAAATATATCGTGAGAATGAATCATTTAATGTTAAATATGTTCATAATAAATGTGTTTAAATGTTATCAAAACCCAACGAAAAAGATGAAACATTTGTCTACATCTAGTATTAGATAAATAATTCCGTTTATGATAAAACTGAAAACATATCTACTTCAAAGTAAGCTAGTCAATGTATGTCTTATTAGATAAATAGTTAAGATTTATTTTTGTTTTAATGTTAGACTAAAGCAACTAGAAATAAATTCAGACATAGCAATCAATGAAATAGATTACAATTACATTGTTGCTAACATCAATATTATGGTAGTACAAACAGGAATGAATGTTCAAGGTAATGTTTTTTTTTTAAAAAAATTCAGAAATCAATTGTTAGAAGGATTTATTTAACTAAACTCCATCTCATTTGTTGATATTTTTAGGTTTATGATTATATGTAGAGCTTTAATTAAGGCAATATCGAGGCATACGCACAGTATGCACAAATGTCAATAACAGACTGATCAATTGCAGTCTTAAACCTCAATGAGAACATACAAGCTAAATAATACAAAGTGAATTTAAATTCACCCCATTGCACAAGCAAATGGCTATCAGGACTCAGTAGTTGAGTGGATAACGCGATGGCGTTTGAAGTGAATGGTACTGGGTTCGAGTCCCAGAGAGAACATCAAATCTGAGATGCAGGCACATCCATCTGACGAGTCCCAAACAGGGCGAAACGCGCGTCCTGGATTCCACTGCTAGCCACTATCCATCATTGCTTACAAAAAGCTTGTGAGTTAAGGCAATATCGAGGCATACGCACAGTATGTATATATGCCAATAACAGACTGATCAACTGCAGTCTTAAACTTCAATGGGAAGATACAAGCCAAACAATACCAAGTGAATGTAGAGTTTTAGTTGTTAATTTTTCTTCACATGAGACAAACTTTTCAGAAGAATTTTATTTCTATATTAAACTATTTGATGTCCTGTTTCTGTTGAGTGTAATGTTACCGTTAATCTGTCGTCAAGTAATCCAAGGTATTCCGAGGATCTAGGAACATATCCCAAACAGTAATTGTGTCCTTCACCCTGATATTCATTTGATTATATGCTTTAGTATTAAATAAGGGAATTTCTTTTTTGGAATCACATTTCCGGTATTTACCACTGTAAATCTAATGTTGTTATTGGTAGGAAAATCAACCTCTATATCACATCTATTTTGAATCATTCTAATTTTCTCTGTTGTTTGTTAACGTTAAGATATGACTACAGTGCGAAATTGAACTCTCGGGTATACATCTCCATTTCATTTTGCTTTCACTTATAGTTACGTTTTTTACAAACACTTTAAGTTCATTGTTTACTCTGAATACAGATATAACCAAGTCTAATTTAACCTGTTTGTCGTTTATCTCCATGAAAAGCTGGTGATATATGTTTATCAGATTTTAAGCAACTATGATCTACTTAGATAGATCATGCATTTACTTGAAATCTATTTATTTCTCTAATCCTATCAATTTTTGATAGACACTAGTTTGTATATCAACAATCAAGAAACACCAGTTAGCAGTTAACAGCTCCCATCACTTTAATGAACTTGATACTATTGTAAATGGTGTTTATCAGATCAAATGTCATTAGTATATCTTAACTGAATTATTGTCGTTATTAATATGATAACCTTGTTATTCGTGTTACGTAATGACCACTATTACTTTCATTTTCACAACACAAGGAGTTACACGGTGTTCCAGTTGCTCGAACTCCCCCTCACCGTAAGGAAAATACATGTTGAGTGGTTTTGTCCCTATGACCAACGTACATTATATCGGAGATCACGCAAAGAAGCATCTCTATCCGGGTGCCTTGAGAACCAACCAGATCCCTCAGAACCAGACCACTGCCCACATTCCAATCGTCAACGGCAGCAAAGAAGGAGAGTCTAGCCATTACTAGGATCCGGCATAGGTAGCCAAGCCATGCGCTAGCCGCTTGTCATAGCAGCCGACAGCCTATAGTCCCCGCCATCTTTGTGAAGCCAGCTGAATCGCTCGAGAATCCAAATTAGGCTAGAGGATCGATCTAGCCACAAGAGGGAACTCTAGAACGCACATTTTAGCATGAGGCCGACTTCACGTACCCAGCCTGACGGGGTGGCCACCATACTCCATAAACCACAACAGACCAATAAGCCAATGCAGGTGAGTGGAAGTCAAATATAGCCGAAAGCACTCATATACATTTCTACGGCAAGCACCACCCGGATACATAACAGCTCAAGTCCCTTTTTGTTACAGGGCATCGACGACATTACAAGGGTACCGCGTGCCTGGCAAGAACCACTCTGAGGTAGCCACCACAGCCACTGTCATCCTCTAAAGAACTACGTACTGTAAATCAGTTGTCCAGAGTTGTAATAAATGCACATATCACTCTTGAGGATCTAGGGTTCAAGGTATGTATAAACTCTAGAATTCGTCGTTCATAAGGATCCGCCCCGAAAAACCTTAGATGACGAGGTATTTAGCTACCTTAAGAGAGTCATAGTTACTCATCTAGTTAGTAATTTATGAATTAATCTTTTTTTTTATTCTACTCACTACGGAACTCTTACCTGATTGGTGGGGCTGTACTACATAAAACTAAGTTCGAAAATTTATTTTACACATCCTATTTCCTTTGTACTATTCTATATAGATGTGCCCCAGCAAGAGTAGTCAATTTAAATTTATTTCTAAATTTTACAATTCAATATAATAATACAAATTAAGAATTTTTTTTATCTTTGCGTAACTCAGTATGTAACTAATGTTTACATTTTATTCTAAGTAAATCAATGATAAAATGAAATACAATATATATTTTGATGGATTTTTGCTCTCTGAGGTGAACTCCATCAAATCATCCACCTGAGTTATAAATCTTCACCATCTCGATATACTATATATTTTCTTTTATTACTTTAATTATTATTATTGTTAAACATACTACTTATAACATCGAGTTCTAAAATCAGAGTTCTACTAGTATTTATTAAAACTCATATATCCAGATTAAACAACTACCATCTAGTATAACCATATTTATGATTTCATTTTGTAATGTTTTTTTCTTGGTAGTAAATAGGTAATAAATAGGTCACGCCTATATTAAAACAAAACATGTACTGAATAGGATATAATCTTAACAAATCTACTTTCAGGTTAACAATTCTAAAAATAGCTTATTTCAAAGTACTTTGTTTAATAGTCAATGTAAGCTTTTAAATCTCTTAATGAGGGCAATGTTTTTAACTTTATTTTTTGTTGTTGAAATAAGTACAGTTTTAATTCAGTTTTTGTATTGTTTGTTTGATGTTAAGAACTGAAGTTGATCAGACTATTATTGACATATGTGCACCCTGTGCGGATTACCTTGATATTGCTTTAAGTCACAAGCATTATAAGCAAAGATGGATGTTGGCTAACAGTGGAATCTAGGACGCACGTTTCGTCTTATTTGGGATTCGTCAGCTGGAAGTACTTCTGTACGGGCAGATGTTCACTTCGACACTCGAACCCACTATCATTGGCTTAAAATGCCATCGCGTTATCCACGTAACTACTGGGTCTATAAAGCCAGCAGCATTTGTGGTGGGGTGAAGCGAACGATACTATGTTTTAGTGTCAGACTGAACATCGGCCTTAGGATAGAGAACATCCGGCTGAAGAGTCCCAAACAGGATAAGGCATGTGTCTTGGACCCCATTGCTAGATATCATCCATCCCTGCTTAAAAGCGATGGCCATCTCTCCGATGTAAAGTTTGGTTAGTCGACAGGATACTGAGACACATTCAACTCACTTTCCGAGTTGTAACTAATATTCGTCCAGATGACTTCAGCATATCAGTATAACATCAAGTAAATAAAAACTTGAAGACCATTATCTACCTTAAAAGTCTCACCGACCAAAATACTTTGAAGTGCCTTGACACACCCATCATATATATATAGCCCTTCAAAGGCTATTCTCGACATTGATCCAAAAAGTGAAATTACAAGTAACACTGAAGAATTCCCATAAACACTGCATGCTTTAACAATATGCCGAGATTAAGATGAAAAGTTAGTTTGCTATCTGTTACATATCTTATTTTCAATTTCATACAACAACTACGATTGTATCAGTTTGGCAACGCTCTTCATTATAAGCCTTTGACTCCGCATTAACTACTGTAAAATCACCGTAATTCTATGTTTGGAACTATTTCCTACCATGTCACTTTATCTAAATTGGCTTTTTACTCACACAATATAAGCATAACAATATTATTCTACTGAGCGATACATTTAAGTAATGAATTTATCTTTTTCAAGTAGGTTTATAGAAAAATAGTTAAATTAGATTCCATTATAAAATAAATGTTGGGAGACGTCGTGAATTGTAATGAACCATATCAGGAATATGAAATTATTTTCTATCAGCTATTATTAATACGAAATGGAACTATGTTTAATATTCTCAGCAAATAAACTTTCTTTTACTGATAAATTTTTGACGTTTAGTTTAAACTTTAAAGCTTCAATGATAAATTTCAATTCCAGAAGAACAAGTCGTATTCAGGTTCTAATAGCGTCTTAAACTATACTACCATCGACTATGAAATGTAGAACAGTGTTTTTGCCTCATTGAATTTAGTCATTCAAGGCATTTGACTTGAGTGAATTTCTGGTAGAGGTCAGACACTATATTTTGAAGTAATTTCGAAAGTGAATCGTTTACACTTCAACCAACCAGATATATATATATATATATATATATATATATATATTTCGTGTGGTAGTTCAGTCTTTGTGTATTTTACCTCTTAAATATAAATCGGTTACAAGGTTGTGCAAAACTGACCAGATTTTGTGTCTTTAGCTGATGAGTATTAAAATTATTCCTGTTACGCAGAGCCTACACATATCATTAAAGCGCTTAAGTTTCGTGTAAGTCTAAATGCTTTGTTTCAATTTACCGTGGGAAATCATCAAATACTTGTTCGGAATTCAACTTTAATCTTTTATACAGAAACTCATTTTCCCAACCAAGTAAGTAGTTCATTAAATGGACAACTGTTGGTTAGCGAAGCACAACATGGCAAGATGATCATTTAATCTAACTAGATAAACAAGTCTCCACCACTTAAATACAACTACATTCCCTTGCATCAGTATATTCGTCTTCACTTCTCATCTAGCCAAGTCTTATACTTTACCGAAGTATAAACATATGATTTATCAAGCAACTACCTTTCTTTATGTAAGTGTATTATTATTATTATTTGAACACATTAATATTGGTACAAGAGGCACCAAATATATATGCGCCACACAAAACAATGGGAATTTGAAGAGGAGAAGGAAAAAAGGGGAGGAGCGTAAAAAAAGAACAATGATGAACAGAATAAGGTAAGGTAGCGTAATAATAATAATAATAATGGGGGAAACGAAAAGGTACAATCAAAATAAATCTTTCAGTTAAGGAAGAAGCAACCACCTTTTATGAAGAAAGTAAAAGGTTACAGCAGGATCGCCACTGGCTTCTATTCTGAGCCATATCTGATAACGTCTCTAGCCACTGTGTTGCACCATCTCTCGGACCCCAACCAGGGAGTCGTGAAGGACCAACACAAGCCAGCCCTTTGTAGATTTCTTTCATACCACGACACCACGTCATACACTGACCACCTCTCCACTTTTTCCAACCAGTCCCAAAGTTGGCAAATAATGCGCGACGTGGAATTCTCTGGGACGACATTTGTAAGTGACAGTTTGGCATACTGCTTTACAGATTTCTAAAACTAATAAATGGTTATTACGAATATTGATCAATATTTGAATGAATAGTTTGACAAAAAAATACATAATTTTGACTAATACACAGTTATTATGGTAATTTTGGATTATGAAAAATCATTTTACTGCTCATTTGGTTGGTTTGTATTTGAAGATCCCGTAAATGCATATCATAAACATCTTATATGAAATGAATTTAAAATAAATATATAATGTTGTTTTGTTATTCACATTTTAGGAAGGTAAATGTCAACATATTAAATCATCATCATTAACCTACTCTAAATCAATTATAGAGATTAAACTCAATGATGAAGAACAGTTGAAATATGTTCTATATGAACATGGACCAGTTTCAGCTGGCATAAACGTAGAGCAACAATTTATGAGATACAAGTAAGTCTTTGCAGGCTATTTTTATATAGTTAAATAGAATGAGAAAAGATGTCAGTAAATATTGGATGAATCTAAGCAATTCATACAAACAGTCAATGGATAATCATTAAATTAAAATTATCCATGTTGTTTTATCTTTAATGAAAAAATAAATTTGTAAAATGTTTTTGAATGATAAGAAGGCAAGGCGTTTTATAGACAAATTGACTAATGAAATGTGACGATACTTCAGAACACTAGGTATTATCATCTGAAGACTGAGACAATAGTGACTAACCATTATAATCTACATGACGGTATATTCGAAGCAATTAAGGCTTAGTGACTTGAAATTACCTATCTTGGAAGTCTGATCAGCCCAAATGCGTTAGTCTCTGACGAAATTTCTGCATGGATTCAAAAAGCTTGTTTGGCTTTTGCTAATTTATTTCACCTATGGCGAAGGAGAGATATCCGTCTGTCAATTAAGGGACGAGTATGCTGTACGGCAGTTCGTTCTGTTCTACTTTACGACTGCGAAACGCGATCATTAAAAGTAAGAGATACTCGTAGACTACTAGTATTCGATCACAGATGTCTTAGAAATATTGCTCGCATCTGATGGGATCACCGGGTAAGTAATAATGAGGTTAGACGCAGAATATTAGAGAATCATGGTAAATCAGTTGGTGAGGTTGTGAATCTTCACCGACTGAGATGGTTGAGCTACGTGTTACGTACACCTGAAAACCGATTACCACGACGCGCAAGGCTGACTAGTGATGGAGATAGTTAGGAAAAAGTTAGGGGCGGCCAAACCAAAACGTGACGTCAGTGCTTGAAGTCACTAACTTCTGGTTTTCGCCACGTTGGTAGATGCAGACTACTTGGTTGGAGTCCACGTTACTATCGTAATCAATGGTTGGAGACTCTGGGTGACATGAGTCAGAATATTTCACAAACGTGTCGGTGTATACACTCTTTGTCTTCCCTTAAACCGTGAGATTAAAATTACTTTATACATTTCTTTCTACGAACTAATTATTTCTTCCCGTACCATATCCTTATACACAACCTTTCTCTTATACATTACTACCATTGAAGTAATTGCTTCTATTAATTTGATGTTCATCTTGTTGTGCTATTGAGGTATGACAACTTGGACCAATGCATATATGTGCCCGGTCCTACGTTGTAAATGATTGACTGAGTAAGTGACCTCAGCATCAAATGAGAGTGTCAGTAAGCTATAGTAGCAACTTCAACAGCAATTTACAGTAATGTATAATCAATGTACAATAACCTTACAGTTTCCAACGTAAGTGTTAAAACAGTTTATTGACTTAATTTGATGAGAAGAATCTTTCCGAAAACCTACACATAAGGAAAAGAGGAAATTCTCAACATAACTTCAACTTACTATAAAGTATGTTACAGTTAAGAAGTTATTAAATATTCTCATCGAACCGACTATTGTTTTCTAAGAAAAAATGATTCTATAGTGGCTTGAAGATAATAGGAAATCATAAGATTAAAATGGTTAATACATGAGAAATATGAGTCATTTTATATGTAGTTAATTTAGAAAAAACCTAAAACAAGAAAAAGCATTTGATAATGACATATTCCAATGTAAGAAAAATTATGCATTAGGACCATAGTAGAATAAGGGTATAAACATATTGCACATGAACATAGAGTTCATGCTTGATTTGATAAAATACAAAGTAAACTGCTGCAGATGTGCCTACGTTGAATTATTTTAAGCTTTTGTGATGCATGTTACTTATATCTATCGATATAAGTAGTATGTAACACTAATCCGAAGTGGAAAACCTGGAAGCAGAAGGCTAAGATGATCGAGTTTAAGAGAACATAAAGGGAAATAGAAACGAATTATGAACTGAAGAACCATACGGAATATGAAGGACATATGATGGAAGTTTGCAGATGAAATATTCAGTGTGTGGATATCATATTTTACCAAGAGACTCTGTTATTTCCCTAATTCGGACAATATAAGCATAACTATCTTCATTAAATTCACTGAGAGCGCATGATCAATTCGAGTGAGAAAGATATGATTGTTTGTTTAAAAATGATATTATCATCTTCATGTCGACCCATAATGCGTTACTGCTCTACTTCCTTGAAAAATAAACTGAAAATTACAATTAATATATTACTTTGGGAATCTTAGGTAATTGAAAAAAAACATAGTCGATTTTTAAATTTAAAGTTCAGCAGGACTTTGAGAAATTATTTTTAATTAACGTCTATTAAGGAGGTAATTTTTATCTCTTTTTAGGAACGGCATATATCAATCCCAGTCTTGTTCGTCTACAGAAGTTAATCATGCAGTTCTGATAGTTGGATATGGAGAAGAAAACGGTGTACAATACTGGATTATTAAAAATAGTTGGGGACATCATGGGGAGAAGATGGTTATGTAAGAATACGTCGTAATTATAATAACATGTGTGGCGTAGCAACTATGGCAAGTGTACCGAAGCTATAGATACACCTGTTAATTATCTAAATAAACAGTAAGGTGTTGAGTTGATTCTTTGTTTAATGCCGGAAAATTTGTTGCTTGCGTTTATCCGAATACAATAACCTACAATCACAAAAACTACTAATACTACAAGGTTCAAAATATTCACTATTAGAAGAACATTGTTTTATGATAATTACGGTACATCATCTAATAATATGCCATATTTGTGACAGTAACCTTGCTCCCATTCCCAAATTTCAAAATATCCTTAGAATACCTGAAAACCAGGCTCTTTTATTACTACTTTTACAGTTCCCGTGACTGCATATTTTCCATTCAGTTTTCACCATCTTTGATGAAGTTTTTAATTTACTTGAAAGACCCATTACCTTCAGCGCACTGTTATCAATAACAGCACTCAACATTTCATGAAATTCCTGAGCATTTCTATTAAAGTTTCACCAGAATTTTATTGTTGATTGAATAGTTAGAAATCATGACTTCTGGAAAATTCCAAGTACTTTGATCAGAAGAAAGACATAAATGTATTGCTACAAATTAGTATTTTAAATAAGATAATAGTTATATAAAATAGCTATATAAAGAGTTATTTTATGACCGGAGTTCTCGTATGTATTGGACAGAATAGTATATACAATTTTTAAGATTCTACGCATAAGAATAATTATTAACTGTTTTCAATTTATCATATCTTAAACGAAAAACAAGTGAATTATTGGCGTTACTTTTCATTGATATTGTGTTATCTGACTGCTGATAATCCTTTCACCCTTCCTAAACTAATTTTATAGGTAATTATTTCATGTAATTATGTTCGTATCATTTTATTCGTATTAGATGGTACATTTTCATAGTACACTCATAATTGATATTCACAAAAAAGGAAATATAATTATTCGTGGAGTAAATTAGGAATCTGGATCAGATAGAAAAGTATATTAATAAAACTCTGCCAATTAATATTATTCAAAAAGTTGAATTCACGAGTCCATCTAAGAGAGACCACCAGTGATAACTTGGATGGCCGTTCTGTCCGAGTACAGGACTTCTCAAAAGTGCTTACCCACGACCCCGCACACGGGGTTCAAACCCAGGACCTTAGGTGTCACGTGCGAACACTTAACCTCTAAACCACTGAGTCGGCATCGAACGGTGCTGATGTCTAACTTCAGTCAATCTCCACAAATCCCTATACTGATAACAATCATGTCTCAAGATGGATTTCTCGTAGTTTTAGTGAGAAGCCTTAACCAATGGGATCAAATTCGTGTCGGGTGTGAGACGGTTATCCACCTCAGACAATGGATGAAAGGTTACGCGAGATCATGGATTGATTGAAGTTAGACATTAATACCGTTGGATGCCGGCTCAGGGGTCTTAATGTTAAGCGTTCTCATCAAGGTCCTTGGTTTGAGCCCTGTGTATGGAGTCGTGGGTGTGCACTTCTGAGGAGTCCCAACGGTTAAAATACTACAATTTCCACAAATCCTCACACTGATTACTTAAAAACACTTCTTCACGTAATTGAACCGAATAAACTCAAGTTTAGAAACTGTTTACTTCCCACAAGTCGATGTTAAAAGTTTAAAAAAATTTGTATGCTGGAACAAAAACATTGTTATGTGAATCAATAAGAAATAACTTAAACGGAAATCGAATAAACTGCTTTATCACTGATATTTTATCGGTGTAGGAATTAGTTGCAAATTTTTGACATTTGTATTCCTTAGTTCAAAAACTTTGGTTTAGTAGGAAACTAGGAGGGTGGGTTGCCTCATCTAATAAATATAACACTTTCAAAGACTATCAAAACGATTACTATGCTTCATGGTTGTGTTTCATGTGGACAGTCAGATTGTGTGCACCCAGTGTGCAAACTTTTACATTTACTCCTACGTTGACAGGAGGCTAAGACTTAGAACCATAAATAGTAATTTTACACTGTGTTCACTTTAGAAAGGGCGTTAATGATAGCAGTTCATGTGGATGGGATTAAAATTACCTTTAAATGATCAGAAGACGAAGAAATTTCCATCAATTTTTTCTCTTTGTGATTGGCTTAGTGTCATAGTCCAGAGACTGATAATATAATGCTTCTGGTCAGGAAATGATTGCATTTTATGAATTCTCAGATGAAGAGTACCAAAGTGGCAGACTCGAATTCTGAGTAAACGCGACCTGAAAAACTCTCAACTAATGTCATCGCCTAACAGGCTCCGCTAAGTCTCCAGAAACAGTAAACTTGCGTTGGTATTGGTTCTCAATTGCAAAACCTTTGGAACCGAATATACATGTGAAGTTTAGAGTATTCGAATCAATGTACTAACCAGAAGTTCCTGAAACAGTCCAATTTAAGCCAGACATAACTTACTTCATTGCTCCTGTTAGCCCTCGTTGACGAGCATAGGTCGCCCACCAGTATTCTCCATCCAAATCTGTACTCCACTCTCCTTTCCAGTTGTTTCTAGTTGTTATTCATCCTTTTGATGTCAGCTTCGGATTCCCAGTGCAGTGTGTTCTTTCGTCTCCCTTATTTCTCTTTGCCTTCAGGATTCCAAGTGAATGCTTGCCTCGTGATGTAGTTTGATGACTTCCGAAATGTATATCCTACCCATCTCCATCACCTTTTTCTAACTTCCTCCTCAGCTGGAAGCTGGTTTGTTCTCTCCCATAGTAAGCTATTGCTGATGGTATCCAGTCAATGGAAATTGATTATCTTACGTAGACAGTTGCTTATAAATACTTATACTTTTTTTATGATGGTTGTGGTAGTTCTCCAAGTAGGACTCTCTTGACGTCCGTGTTGAAGATTGCGCCTTTGATGTTGGCTGACAGTCATTTTGAGTTCCACATGTTCTTCAACTGTAAGAATGCTGCCATTACTTTGACAATCATTACCTTGACATCCGCAGTGAATCTACCTTGTTCATCGATGATGCTCACCAGGTATGTGAAAGATTCCACCTCTTCCAGAGTTTCTCCGTCAAGTATGATTTGATCAATGTTCTCTGTTTTGTTTCTAGATCTTGATTTTCCCCTTTTTTATGTTGGGCTTAGTGATGCAGGGCTTTTACCAAACTGGTTGTCATGACCTGTATTTGTTTGTGTGTATAAGATAGAAGGCTAGGTGATTTGCGAAGTCCAAATCGTCTAGTTCCATCCGAGCTATCCATTGTATTTCATGCTTTTACTGAAATGTGGAAGTTTTCATTAACCAATAAATCACCAGAAGAAAAAGAAAGGGAGAGAGTAAGCAGCCTTATCTGATACTGTAGTGAACAGAACACGGGTGGGGACAACCGAATTGTATTTAGCACAAAATTACAGAGTTACTTGGTAAAATAGAAAAACCATATAGCAAATCGTTAATTTGCAAATTGCATTGTGTTCCCGCTCTTCCTTTATTGATCTTTCCCCATCTTCTGCTGCCAGACAGTAAGTTTTTTAGCTCGCGTCACATACTACTTATATCAATATAAGTAGCACACACCACAATACCAGTCTTTACTTAGGATGAATTTGTCAGCTGTCCTCCATGAACGACTTTGCAGTATGAATTCCAAATGATGTTAACTATTTTCTCTACTACTCACACTAAAGTTGGAGGTCCCATAATATTCTCCTATTCACTCTTTCAAACTCTTCCTTCTAGTCAGGGAAGTTGATGTGCAATGCCGAATTCCACTAAGCGATTATTGGACAATGATCCGTAGTGTCGCCATTTGAGCTGTACACAACCGATCCTTAGGAAATCCGGTCTTCTGATCTGTAAGCTGGACATCTACTCAATCTTTCATCCGGTTTAGTAACACTGCTGAAGATGTCTCCTGGCACTAAGAATAGTGTGATGCCTCTGTAGTCTTCACGTTTGCTCAGATATCCTTTCTTTGGTATTTTGATTAGTCATCCTTCTTTCCAGTCTGTTGATGGCACTTGTCCATGTTCCTGAATTTCAGTGACTGACTTACCCTTTTTGTCCTTGACCGGCCCTGATAGGCTGTTGTCAATTGCTGACTTCCTTTTTATTGAATCTTGTCCAGGGTTTTGATATGGATCCATTCCTTATGATGATGTTTCTTGAGGCCCAGAACCTCCTGACACGCTGAAACTAGTGTATCCTTGATCCTTTGCCAATTGACCTCTATAGAAGTTCCTTTTTCTTTCAGTAGATCTTGTAAGGCCTGGAACCTTTTGTTCAGATGTACCTTAAATTCGTTGAGCCTGTCAGTATGTTGAAGGAAAAATGTATTAAAACTTTGTAGTGCTGTTTGTCCAGTGTTTCTTTAGCTTTAGTTTCATCTTGACAACAACCAGGTGGTGATCTGCAGCTATGCCAGCCCCTCTCTTTGTTCTCACACCTTCCATTGACTTTCCGAATTGGTGAGTGATGCAAATATGATCGATGTGGTTGTGTGATATTATCCGGTGGGACCCATATGGCTTTATTTCTGTATTTGTGTAGAAGATAGAGACAGAACTAGATGAGCACAAATGAACGTTTTGTATTTGGAATTCATAATCAACTGGCAATCAAGTACAAAGGAATCATGGAGAGACTTTAATCTATGGACAAAATAATCATGTACAAGATAACGGCTCTCAAATTTTGGCGCGAAATTCAATCATCCATTTGGCTAAATAGAGTTTTGGCATTATAGCTGATGTCAGTTCGTGATGAAAACCCTAAATCTAATCCCTAACTTTAATCGCCGACTGCAAAACATAATTATAACTCCCTACACAGGTTTATAACCCTTATTTAGCCCTAGATGTTAGGTGGGAACTCCCAAGAACAGTTTAGCGTCTGTCAAAGGTCACCTATAAGTTGTAGTCTCATCGGAATTATTAGTTCGCACAAATACCACATCCGCCATAGCCTAAATGGGAATCCGAACTTTTGCTTGTCATGTGTCTGTTCGATTGTGTGGTGAATTTAGACTCCGTAAGATCTAGAATATACTAATTGGTATTACAATTAAGAATCGAAATTGTAACAGACTCACCTAGTTTCTTGTACCGTATTCGTTCATTGTGAGTGGCTTGCATATGTACCATAGACTTATTGACCTATTTTAGTCGACCTTTCATTGATTGTAGAAACGGAGTTCTTTTACGAAGATTTTCTGTTCGAGCTAATTCATCATTGTTTCTTTCGTGTACGGTCAAGCACTTCTACACTGCTTTTCTCTCTAGGCCTTTCAAGTTTGCAGCAGTAGTAAAAGTGACTTTTGTTTTCAAGGTTTTGGAATTTCTTGCTCACACGTAAGAATGAGGGAATTTTAGAGTCGTGTGAAATTTTTCTCACTTCCATCCCGTAGTTAGCAAGTTATCAAACACTTCATTAGAAACAATTCCAGTGATCAGTGAGGGAATCTGACCCTAAAACATTCTAAAATTTTCCAGACCTAGCGTAGATGATCCACACTCAGTGATGAGAAATTCACAATTAAAGATTTACCATTTCTAATTAATAAACTACAACACCCAGGAATAGAAAGCTTATTACCAGTAAAACTAGACGTTGAAACTTTGGAAGGTATAATGACAGCATTAGGATTTGATGACTCCAACTTCTCAACTGAAATGATAAACTTGATACTGCCAGTGTCAACAGTAAAATCGTAGAAGGCATTACTGGACAGATATAATCAATTGTGAATATGAAATGATTAACTGAAAGTTGTAAATAAGAATAGCAGTTGACTATTAGAATCATTCAAATTAATAGGATCAGAATTATAAATTTTAGTTGAGTTCAAGAAAAATGAACATTAGCTTTACAAAATGACTGTGTGTGTCTAATTTTACCACATTCATCATCACGAAATAAACATGAATTATGTTAGTGAAACTTACCACACGACAAACGTTTACCAAACTTGTGCTCACCCTGATGATCTGCTTCTCAATTCCTAGGTAAGTTATTTTCTTCACGAGCTTGTGAACGAATCGGATTGATGTAACTAATTAAGGTAGTAGAATTCATGATTTTCTGGGAGTCAGTTTTGTTCACTCCTTTAAACGCAGTTCTGGCATCTTGAAAAGAACACTTCGGCATCTGCATGAGCTCTCCAGATTTGGTATGGTAATCCCTGCGAATAATCGATCACGCACTTTCACATAAAGTTGGTCACTGAAATTACACTTGTTAGCTTGATTCTGAAATTCAAAGATAAACCCTCACATCTTTTGATGATTCTGACGAACCATTTTATGAAATTTTGCTCTTTCACGGCATTCAGAGCTAATAGACTTTGCAAGACTTAATAGTAGTTCTTTGAGAGTTTCATAAGGAAGTGGAATAGGTTTATCTGGGAATGCCAAAAGTTTTTGTAAGCTGTAGAATCCTTACTGATGAATGTAAAAAATTAGCCACAATTTTATTATCCACAACATCTTTCCTAGTTATATACCAGATTTAAAACCTATCCATATAATCTTCGAAAGCCTTGGAATCCGAACGTATATCCAAATGTCCAATCAAGGGCTCCCTTGATAATTAGAAGTAATCCAATTGGTGTACTAAATAGGAACTTCCAGTACATTGCAATCTACAGCAGGTAGAACTAGATGAGCACAAATGAGCGTATTATATTTAGGAGTCGTAATCAGCGAGGAATCAACTACAAAGATATAATTAGTTCATATAAATACCACAATACTATAACTGAGAAGATTTACGCGCAAAATTTACCACTTAGGAAAGGTCGAAAGTAGTGAACACGGGAAGACATTTTGTGGGGTGTGGCTCGGCCACACTGAGTCGGTCACTGTATATAACTTCTTCCCTTTCATTGTAAATATGTCAATATGGACAACGATGTGACTTCCATTCAAGATCTTATTCATTAAGTAGTCACATCATAGAAAATCTACAGTTTCGCGATTAAGTTTGAAGATACCACAGGTATTTGGAGTTTCATAACACCTTCTACTATGAACCATACTCAACAACCGAAATCAAAACTCAGAAGCAAGGACGTTCGAAGATATATTTGATAGAACATCAGTATACCAAAGATTGACTGATCTAGACTGGCTAGCCATTGCAGGGAATGTTGAGCACGGTGATCTGGTGCAAATGCTTGACCAAGTGCCTTCAGCTATGTGAGTCCATTAAAAATAGTGTAGTCAGCATCAATGTCAAAGACTTACCACTACAGATCACTCTCCCCCTAGTGGAGTAGTAATGACTCTAAGACGTGGCCAGCAAGAAGCTTAGACCCAACGAGTTTGTCACTGGTAAACACTTCTGATAGCTTGCTATGTTTATCAGCGTCTGGTCGTCTTCCCTTACTATAAGGGACCATGTAGTACAATATAGTAATAAAGAAACAAGGTACAGTGAAAATTTCGGTTCGTCGTAAAATTTCGTCGTTCTTTATCGTCTTTCCAGTCGTCCTGGAAAAGAAGAAAAGGATATGTAAGTGCATGTCGAATTATACTCGTACATGCGTAAAGACACAAAGCGGGTGAAAAAAGGAAAATAAACCCATGCACATGCGATAGCGTATAAACGATTTCTACATCAATTGACTGCAGTCAAGTGGAAACAGGTTTAACTGAACGCATTGCGTTTGTAAGCCTGTTCATGTAGAAGGTTAGATCCATATTCAGTGAAGAAGATGAAGGATCCAGGAATTCTCCTGGAAGTCTAAGTGTAATTACATGGACGAGTCGAGCTGCAGTGTATCAAATGTCAGCTTTCACTGCATTGCGAATAACTAGTAAGACGAGTGGAAGAGCGTCGGTCCACTGTGAAACGTTTGCAGCTGATAGTGGAGCTTGTAACAGCTTAAGTTGGTTGGGTTGTCGGTGAAGGAGTTCTACTAACCCGTTTGCTTGTGGGTGGTAGACGATCATTCAGGATCGTGGGATTCCCAAAAGTTTAGTCAGACAGCGGAAAACTCCAGATTCCAGCTGGCGTCCACGGTGTGTAGTGATAGGTTATCTATCTTATGACAAGAACAAATGCGCTCAATACCGATTCAATCAATTATTCTATAAACATATTGTATGTTCCTTAAGCAATGTACAAAAAACCACGTTCATGAATCAAATTATTTCCACTGCATATCAAATACGAACTAATAGTTTTGGTATATGTAGCTCGTGGACTGTTTTGTTACAGATATCATTATTTTCATTGTGTCAGCGTCTAGTTTCTATTTAGGGTTCTACAATTAACATAAATATTCGTATTGAGATTATATTGTGGAATTCATATATTTAATTTTCTTGTTTATCAAACTATAATGTTATAAACAACACATTGAACTGTTTTTCAGTAACGTGGAGTTTTCCTCCTGTGAGTTCGTTCAAACGTTTTTTGTTTAATTAATCTATTATTACATTCTAATACATGTATCTGAAGTTACTACTGTGTTCTCATATCATAAAGATGTTTTCTCTTTCCTTTATCGTACTTTATTAATTATTTGTGGGTTTTGTTGATTAAATGAACCTTTCGTTAAGACTGACCATCTTAACTGTTGGCCGTCTGTTACAATATCTGATCTTTTTAGCGCTTTGATTACACGTCATTTATTCTCGTAGCTATGGTGATCTCATATGGATAACTTTGATGTCCTTGTAGATGCTCATTTCGTACATCTTAGTTAACATTCATCGGATTTCAGGTGTTACATCCGTATCCCATTGATAACAAGCAGCTCATCTCACCTATTTGTTAACACATATGTAACTGCAGTGTACTTCATTCACTGCTCTGGAATCCCTTAATCATTTCAGTGACAATGCTCCCCTAATGCATAGTAAATTATAACCCAGAGTTTATGGTTGTTCCCACACGTTCGTTACATATATAATCTTCAACATAAAAAATCTATCCTATGTATGTGCAAAATCATGAATTGGTCATCAGCCCATTTACTCCACTGTGGTCTATACAAGCATGCTCGCACACAACTATGTTCGATCTTTGCATTACACTGACACTACAGACATGTTCTCTAATGACAAAGTACTGCCTCAATCATTTTCTGATATTATTATTCTATCATACTCATAAACAATAGACGATTTACCATACTTTGTTCTCACACTCTTGAGTTTTGGTGCTAGCATTTACTGTATTATACTCTCACATTCACTATGAGTGCGTTTTTTTTTATGCACATGTTGGCTCGCCTATGGTCACATGGATGTTCAACACATGTATATAAACCGTACATTTCGTTGTTTTTTTAAAGGACGATGTTACGGCTCCGTAAGTTCGTCTCTCCGCTACCATTATGCCGCAGATAAAATAGTGTTTTTAAGATAGCTTCTCAGACTCGTTTTATCTTCACCATGTTCATATGACTCACACATATTGATATTTGGTTACCCTTCTCACCTCATTGTGACTTTCATAGCATCACTCCAAACTATGACGGCACAAACACTTATTCTAGCATCACATCTTAATGCAATAATGAGTTATGTTTTCTGTTATTTTCTATTTTATTCCTGTTACTAATTTGACGATATATACATAGTCGTTTATCCTTGTTCTGTGTTCATAAACACTCCTATTAAACTATTTGCGCATTTCACGTCCCTTTTCACCGTTCCCTTACTTTCTCCATTTCCTTTAAACTCAATTTAATATCCTTCACAATTACACAGAACCTGATTTATTATTATTATCCTATTATTATTACCCGCTTTTTGAATCATAGCACATATAATGCTAACATTATTGAAACTTGTGTATTATTGCACTTTTGATGAAACCTGAAATGGTTACTTCACAACACCCATGTACCCATAAGATGTTTTTGAACAATAATAGAAAGTCAAACATGCCTAGTACATCTTTTTCGTGTAATTTATCGTTAAATACGCACACACGTGCATCGTTTATCCTAGCTTTCAAACAGACTTCAAAACCTCAGAGAGTATGTACTGTTGAGTCAATTTTATCTTCATAATAACTTTATTCTTTCTTTCCACAGGAAACTGTGACTTTTAACATACATGGGGAAAAGTATTCATCTTCCTGTAATTTTAAGACTGTAGACGTTGTGTGTCCTTGTGCGTCTGTACACTAATTGTTATGTCTTGTACCTGTTTCCTCGTCACATTACGTGCCATTCTTTTTTATGCCATAATAACGCTTGTATTGAGCAGCATTTCGAATAGGCACCTTTGCCTTCTCTGCTTCACTTCTCAACTTAATGTCCATATGAGTGAATCAATGCCTGGCTTTCCTTTCCGCCGTCGCACAAATGTGTTTTTGTTATCAGTACACATGAAGTTAAACGGAGACTTCATTTTCATGGTGTATTCGTTGTCTGTTCACTTGATCGTCAAACGGAGTCAGACATCAGGCCCATGGAGATCTCACTACTTCAAGTTCCAAGCCAAACGCAATAGATAGGTTAAAGTGCTTTTGTTAGTCGGCCTCTTTACTTAATTCCGCCATAGTTTTGGGTAGTTTTACTCATCCACATGTTTGCTTTCAGGAAAATGTATTATGTACATTGGAAATAGATTTTAGAAAGATTCATAAAATTGCCGTGAACAGAAAGAATGTGTTCGCAAGTCTAAAGAACCTATACTGAGTATTCTTCAAAACATGGGGGTAGAGTTTTATATTATTGCATGAATAAGAGATTTCTTTAATAAGAACCCTCAATAAATCTTGTCACTAAGCATCTCAACACTTTAAAGATCTAAGAGCTGCGGTTGTTGTCCTTGAAGTTTTAGTGGCAAAAAATTCAGTTTGTTTTAGGGTATAGTTGTTTTTTCCGGTCGGTAGCTCGCTTGAACTCTATAAGCGGTTGCTTTAAAACTGCTAAGTTTGGCGGGTTTCCTGCCTTCATTAGATTGTCTAGTCACAATATATGGTTAGGTACTTGATCTGATTTTTTTTGACCACATAACACTTTCATGTGCATGAAGTGGACTTATTCTGAGGCTCATTTAAGTCGTTTTGTTTGTCTTGTATTTTCAGGCTATAACTTACTTGGCTGACCTAATTTGTTATGTTCTTACTAATAAATCTGTTTCCTCTTTGGGTTCGTCTGACAAATTTGTATTCCAGACATTTTAACTGTCCGAATATCGTTTTCTAGCCCATTATGTTCAACTTCCTCGGCTTTTTGATTTTCTCTAATTGCATCGTTCTGGGTCACTCTTTGTATTCAGTAGCATTTGAGTGTGGTAAACCGGCCATTTATTTAAACAATGAGTTTTGGGTGACGGATTTTACTCAGGATTGCCTTGAGGATGAATTGTCGATCTTGAATTATTGTAAGAAAGTATACAGAGAAAGAAACATAACCGCAGTCGTCGCCTCTCCTCCTATTGACGTGGTACTGTCAGATTGGTGTGAGTTCGAACATAGAAAACTTGCAAAGTGTCAAAAAGTCGATGATGAACGACATGAGATTAGGCCATTTATATGCCTTGGTATGTTTCAAATGTTACTATTAAAAAATTGGTTCTGTAGATAATATCCCGATGTCCGAATTGTTTACTCCTGTTGGTTGTCAGTTAAGCAGCCTTGATAATGATCGGAGTTACGTCTGTGAAAGTTACAAGTTCTGGGAGAATTCACCCGAGAAGCTTGCCTGAGACGCAACATGCGATTTCAGAGCTATCTACCATTCAAACCTTGTATCAGAGAAAAGGACTTTGGTTCTATGTATTTTGCGGCTGCTAAAGTAGTGTGTTGTGAAAATCTTGACTCTGAATTTACAAGTAAGTTTTGCATGTGGTCTGTTGGAATGTGTACAGATTGAATTAAATTATCTTCACTTCATCACTAGACTGATAATACATGAGTCGTCGTTCGATATACATTATTCTGCTTTACATAAAGGAACTGTTTCGTGCTTATCTCAGCTTCAAGCCTTGTTGATCCTATTTTCACGCAATAACATATTATCAACATAAAGTACCACCAAAATAGTTTTCTTAAAATGTAAAAATAATCCCGTTTTTAAACACTATACAGACGATTCTGAACCACAGCATTTCATTAATCGGGGATAGTTTATGCTACTTGTAGGATTTTTAGACTAAAGGCTTTGTTTTCCTTCAGTTCAATCATTTCTCCTCTGGAATATCGTTTATATTATTGTTTCATGCAGTTCATTTAGCTTAATAGTAACAGAACTACGATTATTTCATTGCTATTGATTCGTTGGCTGTACGCTCTCACTTAGATGTCAAGTTAGCGTAAATGCTTGATGTTTCTTTGCAAACCAAATCAATTAATTGCCATGTTATCATTTTGTCTCGCAGGCAAATTGGAATTCATTTTACTATCTTAACGAATTAGCAGTCCATCCTCTTCTTCATAGAATTGCTCCATGCTCTGGCCGCCTAATTTTTAGTAGCTTAGTGTTTATGACTTTTGACTTTTATTCTCAAGGTTGCAAACCCGAGTCCACCGCACTTCGGTTTGGCCAGCGTGGTAGTATCATTAACCTTCACAGAGCGTGTCTCAACGTCAAGCATATGATTTTTTTAAAATTTAGCACAGATTCATATTCTTAGCTTCAAATCGTACTCTAAGTGTAAGGAGTGGTGACACTACCTAGTTCCCTAACCTAAATTGCATGGAGCAAGGCTCGAACTTGTCATTCATCCAACTGCTGTTAGTCCTATCTCGAGTATCCAGAAATTAGCTCCCTATTTTAGGGGTCTGTTCGCTGTAAATCTTCTTACTAGCACAGCGTCGGTTCTTATTTAATAGATTTTTTACTTTTTGAAATCCTCACTTAATTAGTGGCTCTTTTACCAAAGTGTAGACATAGTATCGATGTACAAGTAAAATCGTTTCCGCCTACAACCTGTGTTTTGATGATAATACATATCTCACTTAATTTTGCTGTTGAGATTAAATTTTGTTCAAAATGTTGGATACCAAAGCTAGCTCGTGAAGAATCTACGTTGTCGCACTTATATATATATATATATATATATATATATATATATATATATATGATTAGTTTTATCTATTGGATGTTGATTTTAGATTCTGCTGTCGTTATGAAACCACTTACCAAACTTGGAAACAAGACCGGTTCAATGTCCCATAAACTCAATCGCTTGGGTAATAAATTGACTTCCACCGAGAATGATGCCTGGGATAGTGACAAAGCTGTCACTAATTATTTGTCATCCACGAAACAAAATTCTTCTTCTGGCTTATTAATACCTGAGCGTGAACGTTATAGTCAAGCTAAATTAGCATTGAGTAATGACTTACACAAACGGGAAAAAGTGCTAGAGCAAGAATTTTCAAGTGAAGAATCACTGATTTCACCTGAAGACTGGCTGAACGAACCAGTTAAAAGTCAGCTCGAGGAGGACAGTTTAGTTCAAGTGAGCAACAAAGTTATTTCTTTAGTTCAACCCTAATTTTTCACTGTCTTGTGTCGTTGTTGTTCGTTTTAACTTCATACTTCTTTGTTTCGTGTCGATTTGTACCATAATTTGCTACAGTAATTTTCTGTTATTTTTACTCTTGTTTTTTCGTTCTAAAATGTATTGCGTTTATTCATATGACTAGTCTCGGAAAACTGTGACTTATTGATTACTATAGGTAACCCTCATTAAATGGGTCATCAGTTTAAACTGGTTTCATTTAAGTTGGATAAAGGAGTCTAATTAACAGCCTTCACACGGCTTTTGTGATTCAGTACACTATCTGTAAGCAGTGGTTCTTTGTCAAATGTAAACACGGGATTTTTATGTTTAGCAATTTTTCCTGTGGACTGTATAATAATAAATAATAATTATATTGGCGTGGTGTATCTATGATGCTTTCAACGGGTGTTTCCCAATTATTACGACATCATTATCTATCCTTATATCTTGTTTATTTTCTTTCCGAGCCTAGTCTTGTAGCTTTTTATCATTTTTACTAGTGACCAATTGATTGAGTCTCTGTCGTAACACAGAACCTGGCTTGAATGCTTATCAGTTGGAGTGCTACACTTTACATTGGGATAGTGCAAGAGAAAATTAACAAGTTCAGAAGAACTGGAAGGGAAATAGTATCAATGTTAATAGAAAATTACGAAGATAAACATAGTTCAGTCGAAACTAAGAAAACTGAAGAATGAGAAATTTGAGATTACACCAAACTTGTTATTCAGAGGTGATAGCAAATAAGTCCAGCCACTCCACTGAGATCACTCTTAAGTCGTACCGTGGGTTATATCCTAATTTGCTTGCTGATTCCTTAGTGACTTAAGTTCCAAACCTCCTGAAATTCCATGGTCCAGTGTTTGCACCTGCCCAATATTTCAACGCCTCAGTCGACCTCGTGTTAACAGTTATTTATGCACTTATCTGAGCAACTCCGTCTCGCTGTGTTGTTGTGGTGTGGCAACTTAAGCCGGGTTTTTAACAGCTTATGACTTACTCAGGTGATATATGTTCACACACAAAGATGGTACCATGTTGTCTGGTGTAACGTTTCTTCCAGTTGCTGCAGCCTGTTTTATAAATCATATTTCTTCTGTCCTTGATGTGGATTATATGGTATGGGTTGGATTATGAGCTTGTGGCTGCACTTGTTTTTGAATTTCTCAACATCGTTGAATGTTTTACATGTATGGTAAGAGTACCTGTTTTCTGGTTCCTAGTGTTAATTTCTTGCTCCATTGTGGGTCGGATGAATATTCTTTGATTAGTTTGAGGGAACCAGGAAATAGGTAATGTAATACTACTTCAAATACTTAAGGATAACAGCTATATTGTTGAGTTCTTTTAAAACAGCTATATCTGAACTATTTCTGGTACTTTTATTTCAAGGGCTTTTCGAAAAATTCTTCATATTCACTTATTTATTTTATTGAGTCTAATTTTTCTTCCACACATAAATACAACAAATATTCACGTCACTTCGATTAGTCTCATGATGAAACAGTATTAGCAAAATTAACGAAGGAAAAGTTTTATTACATCTGTTTTTTTTTTACAATTACTTAATTATAAAGTTATCAAAGGATATGAAAAAATTACTTTACAAATTCACTACCGAAATATTAAACTGGATTAAGCAACTTTTATATGTTAAAATTTATTGACTGAAAATTGTACGTTTTTTTAGAAAGTCTTTTGAGAATATGATATAAATACCTTCATTCATTAACTCTTTGTGATTTATTAAACTGTGCTAAGCATTTTGAATGGTTATTTTGATACCTTTTGTTAATTTTCGTAAGGAGTTTCGGAGTAAATTTATTAAATTGGAAAATCAGTCGGAACGAGATCGGGAGACTTTGGAAACAATTCATCATCAGCGAATTGAAGCTCAAATGCTTGAACGCAGAAATGCAATGCAGAATGCATGGGAAAAGGCTGTGAATATTAAAAATCCAAATGTGAGTTTTCACACAGAAGTAATTTTGTTTTTATTGTTTTACATTGTACTACATAGAATGTTTACTCGTATCATATAACTAATTTTTATTAGTCATGGATGAATTTGGTTGAAATCTGAGCTATATTATCAATGTATTATCATTACTATCAAAGTATTATTATTATTACTATTATTAAAGTAACCCGTCGTCTAATTGAATAAAGATGATTCAGCGAAGAAAATTTTATTTTCGACGAAATCACTTACTTAAGCTGTACATTGGTATTTATGGTTGTCTGATAAAATATCAGTCTATAAATAGATAGGAGAGATCATAAAGTGATTTGATATCTCGAATATCGAAATTCGGTTTCATAAACAAAGGGTTATGGGAATTATTTACGGCTAAAAATATGAGATAATTGTCGACTTGATAGATATGAAGAAAAGCGAGCAACAGAAATGTCATAAAAACAGTTGAATAATAATCATGAAAAATTGTTAGAGGATAATAGGGCCTGATTACCGTCTGATAAATACAAAATAACAATAAAATGTTTTATTGTGATGAATTAACTCATCAAGTGCAGATCTGTGTGTTTGGTTTCTAAACACTATATATTAGGGCTAGTGATACTATCGGGAGCGGGTGGAACGGGCTCGAACCCGTGACTGCGTAGATACAAGCTTAATGCTTTAATCAGTGAATCGCCGTCGACTTGATCACTGCGATCACATAGATATTGGTCTTGCTGTCAAGAACGCTTTGGTAAAAGAAATAGTTTATTTGCTCCCTCTTAGGTAAATCTAACGTTTTCAAAGCTGTGCTCACTAAATCGTATACTAATCAAGTTCCCAAAAAATAATAAAAATTCATGAATTAATTTTTCCTACTCTTCCCTCAGCATATCCTCTAAAATACAGTTTAATCACAGATAGCGTCGCAATTTGTTACGCAAATAAATCAGTGGTTTGTTTTTACCAGGCATATTTTAATTTTCACATGTCTTATTTGATTTGTTGACCGAGTAGTTATGAAAAATGTGATCAGGAATTGTTATATACGTATATTTCCGAATCCAAATGATTTTGTCTAATAGTGTTTTTATGCATACTACTTTCGTAGTTGTTACCTAAAAACAAAGAATCAATTTACTAAGTGTAAAGTATGCCTTATTTTGCCTATTTTCAATACCACTGACTCTCAGAATTTCACGCTGTTTGAAACGCTAAAGCGTTTATTCCGAGTTGTTGAACATGACCGCAGTCACTATGTTAAACGATTCGAACGTTTACGCAATATGGAGCTACCTGAAGCTGCTCAACAGTTAGCATCTATTAAGGACAGATTGGTTGAACTTGATATTTTGCTTAATAAAAGTTTGGAAAAAATAAACCTGGTAAGTATTTTCACCAATAAAACTTTATTGTTCTAGTCGTCAAACGAATGTTTGACTCCTCTTCTAAATTTTAATGTTATAAGTGATATAAATTTATGCATCTTAAGTCTTTTTATTAGTTGCAGTTATTTGATAGTTCGAGGTATTTAAATTCCATTGGCATTGTAATTAATCTTGACATCGGTTACTGTCGTGTAATATATTCGCAAACTTAATCCCTGTCAATCTAAAACAATACAAGTGTGGCCATAAAAATCAAATGAAAGAGAAAAGATGCAGAGTTGTACTAACTACATATTATTATCAGTGCCTAGTTTGTAATGATAGGGAATGAAATGATCATCGGTGTTGATCGGTTCATTTATATAGTAGCATTTCCTATCAGTTGATGAAATTTTGCGATGTATACTAACAGCTCGTTAGGTTCTTACTGATTTACGCTACCTGAGTCACAGACAATATATTCATCTAATTATCGGAAAGCCGTCATACTGTGCGAAATTCCAATTTATATTCTTTCATCTCTCCGAACCTGTCTTATTTATTTTAGATCTTTTTTCTACAATCATGGATAATACCTTGGGTTTCATCTTGTTAAACTTATCTTACTATGCTAAAGTAGTGTGGCAACCATAGCTTTTACACATTAGTGCCATGTCCTACGTCGTGAATGACTGAGTGTGTGACGTTATCTATGGAACCAGAAGGCACGTGGTCATTAATGTATTTATAAGGTTGCTCATTCGTTATGGAGTCAACAATTGGGTAGTGATGGCGTAATTGTAGAATTATAGATAGAAATGCTGGGTTTATTGGTCATCCCGAGTTGGTTGGGGAGGTGTAACAAATCTCCCAACCAGCTTTCACTTCGATTTTCTGTCCTAGCATTCATAAGAGTAGATGAAAAAACTAATGATGGCCAAGTAGACTCAATGGCATGAATTAATTGAGTAGTGATCTTAATCTTATGAAAATAAGTAAATTTCCCAGTAAGAGCCTTTGCAAATTCCAATTAGTCTTCGGATCTATATTTGTGTTCCAGAATAACCGTGGGGAGTAGGAGTATAAAGGATCACCATATTAAATATATCGTAAATTGGAGCTAGGATTCTACTGCTAGCTACATTCCATTTACTATATATATATATGTACACTGTTCTCTATATTTATTTCTTGTATCGATAGTTCTAACCGCTTTTTTTGTATACCGACATTGTAGCATCCAGAACTAAACTCATCTTTGTTAACTTATGCAAATTATCTTCGAAATAACAAATATCGCAAATCGGAAGCTCAGTCAAAAGCTGTTTTATTCGCCGATATTACCTTACCAGATATGATTAAACTGCCTACATTTCAAGAACAGGCATCATTAAAAGCTGAAAAGATTATAGCCAAACATCGTCATCATCTAGAACCGTTATATTTAGACAAGCTGACGACCAACAAATCGAACAAAAGTTGGATTAAGCCACCTAAGAGACAAAAAATGTTGACAGATCATCTTTTTGGAGGCAATCAAAATAAAAGTAAACTATTGAAATTATCAAGAATATATTTATACTATCATTTTAAAATTTATCGTTTCTTCTAAAATATTAATAATATGCGAAATATCTACTCGTCTATAATTTTGTATTAATTTTCAGATATTTCGTTTCATATTTATTTGTTATCTTATTAAGTATTTCGATTTCTGTGAAGCAAATCACTGATATGTGATCTTTGGTATTAGATGATTTCATCTCTTTTGGGAGATGAGGTACACAGTACTTGTGTTGACTGAACGATTGTGATTGACATTCTGAACAGTCTCCTATCTAGATGTTATTCTAAGCCTGTTTAATATGATTTGATTATATAACAATGTGTGACTGTAAAATAACTGGATGACCATTTATCTATATTACAAAATATTCTATCCATGTAGGTTATGATAATACTTAACTTACAAATTGAGAGCTTGATTCAGTTATCTTTCGTCTTCAGTCAGTCAGTCAGTAACAACGTAGAACTTCGTACGTATGCACATCAGTTCGAGTTGCCACACCACATTAGCACAGAGATGCAGTGGTCGATTCAAATCCCGTAGTGGTCGAGTTAATAAAAGTATAAGCAGTAATCGGAAAGATTAGAGTTTGAAGATGTTATTCAAGAGTATAATCCAGTGAAATAAATTTGGAAAGAGAAAAAGAAAAGGGACATGAATAATACAGAAGATTAGAATTTAGGAGAACACGAAGAGTAGATGCGCCTGCGCTATTGCAAACGATTTTGAGCCATGTCATTCAGGGTCTCTAACCATCGGTTGTTATCATCTCGCGGATCCCAACAAGGTAGTCTACACCTACCAACATGACTCAGTTCACTTGTCAGTGACTTCATGAACTTGTGCCATGTTTTGGTCTGGCCGCTCCTAGCTTTCTTCCAACCTACTCCTATACCACTGAACATCGCACATCGAGGCAGTCAGTCGTTGGCCATACCTAACACATGTTTCGGACATCTCAACTGATGAAGTTTCACTACGTCATCAATTGATTTGCTATCCTTACCTAGTACCCGTTTCCTAACAACTGTGTTGCTTACTCGATGGTCCCAGGATACAGAAGGCTCGACTAGCTTTCGCCAACTTGCGTCATTTATGGCGTAGGCGAGATATCCGTCTATCAACCAAAGGACGTGTTTACTGCGCAGCAGTTCGTTCCGTCCTACTTTATGGCAGTGAAACATGGCCGGTAAGAGTAGAGGATATTCGTAGGTTACTAGTATTTGATCATAGGTGTCTTCGAAATATTGCTCGTATATCATGGGACCATCGAGTAAGTAACTCAGTTGTTAGGAAACGGGTACTAGGTAAGGATGGCAAATCAATTGATGAAGTAGTGAAACTTCATCAGTTGAGATGGCTTGGACACGTGTTACGTATGCCCAACCACCAAATGCCCCGACGTGCGATGTTTTATGGTGTAGGAGTAGGTTGGAAGAAAGCTAGGGGCGGCCAAACCAAAACATGGCACAAGTCCATGAAGTCACTGACAAGTGAACTGAGTCATGTTGGTAGGTGTAGACTACCTGGTGGGGACCGCGAGATGATAACAACCGATGGTTAGAGACCCTGAATGACATGGCTCAAAATCGTTTGCAATGGCGCAGGTGCATCCACTCTCTGTGTTCTCCTAAATTATAATCTTCTGAATCCTTCATGTCCGTTTTTTCTTCTTTCCAAATTTATTTCACTGGATTATACTCTTTAAATAACATCTCCAAACCCTAATCTTCCCGATTACTGCTTATACTCTTGCTACCTCTACCACTACGGGATTTGAATCGACAACTGCATCTCTGTGCTAATGTGGTGTGGCAACTCGAACTGATGTACATACGTACGAAGTTCTACGTTGTTACTGACTGACTGACTGACCCAGGATATACGAGCAATATGTCGAAGACACCTATGATCAAACACTAGTAACCTACGGATATCCTCTACTCTTACCGGCCGTGTTAGTAGTGATTCAATTGTAAAGTTTCTTGGACTGACTGTCGTTGGAGCCAACAGGTTCCCATTTTCTTCACCAATCATCATTCTTCCTAAAAGCATGTTCACATTTAGTGACATTGTGTAAGTAATGTAGTGGTGTTACTTTTGATTGTACATGAATAAGTAAATCTTAGTACCCGTGCAACTGTGCAAATTGTAGCTGGTCAGGTCTTGTACATGTTTTTTCATTTTATTTGTTACATCCCTCATTATACCTCATTGAATGGATTGGTAGATAGTTTACCTATTTACTGAATAATTACTCCAGACGATTAAGATCCATTTTGAGATGAATTATAGACGTTTTCAGTGTTTATTATTAATATGAAGTCAAAATTAAAAAAAACTCTACTGACGTACTTTTTTATCCTTATTTTCTCATGATTTATTTATTTAAGACTTTTCTAATTCTCATCAAATGAAAACAACTACAATTATTCCAACAGTTTACAACTTAGTCGATATTGATGCGAAGTCATTGTTAAGCACTGTGGATTATTCTTCATCTCTATCAATAAATCAAACTCAACGTACACCTCATATGAATAGTGGTGAAATAACAGAAAATAAAACAACTGTTCAATTTGGTTCATATCAGAATATAAGTGTTGCTATGGTATGTGTTGGATGCCTTGGACTTACTTTGTATGATTAGTAATAATGTGGATATACGTGTTTTTTTCTAGATTGTTGCATTCTTTCAGCTAGATGGTTTAATTGTTGAGCGTTAACAGCTGATAATGTCCAGAGCGACAACATAAGCTTCCTAATCAAACCGTCTAGCATAGAGAACACAGCACTACCGAAGCCATCTACCTCTGGTATAAATAGTCTTTAGCGTTCCAACTACGTCTGTCAATTATATATTTCGGTTAAAACAAAATTATGTAGAAGCTTTATATATTTAACTTTTCTTAATAAGTTTCGTTCAAAGCATGTAATGAAAGATTGGCCTATTCTGTCAACATCTAATAACTGAATTTACACAGGATGTCTTAGAATAAATCCTAGAAATTATTACCATCAACCTTATTGTAATACATTTGTGTGACACTATGATGAATCATTCTAGTTATGTTTTCCAGAAAACTAGCACTATGTGAAATTCGAAGTGGAAAATTGCCAGCTTATTCTTCAACTGCTGAATTTTCAATTCATTTACTACTGAAATTGAGTTAATCTTACTTTTAAATTACAGAAATAAAGGATTCATTCACTTGTAATAAGTGTTATAACCGATAAGCTAACTATTTATACCTAACAGTAACCACTATAAAAATAAATGGTCATTGAAAATTCAATCCAAAATTATTAATATACACTATTATACTAATTTGTAGACTGGGATACTGACATCCAAACCAAAAGAAATGATTTTTCTGCTCAATCACTCTCTAGGCCTTCCACCAAAAGGTTTAATCTAGAAGACAATCAAACACTTTCAAAATAGTTTATCCTTCGTTGCCTTGGTCATATGTAAGCATTTTGAGGAGGAGAAGAAGAAGAAGAAGTAGAACAAACTCTTATCTTCGATCGTACGCGTCATTCAGCAGGGACAATTACTAGTTAGCATATAGTTATTTATATGCTGTGGTTGTTTTAAGATTTCGTGCAATATAAATGTAAATTTTATCATGATTTATTATTTCTAAACATTTTATTACTTATTTTTATCCCATTTTACTTCTAGTTACATTCTGATCCAGCACTTAATACATCCAATTCATCTACTGTTATTAATTTATCAACTCAAATACATGTTCATAAAACAACTTATATTTTATTAATTCTTCTAGGAATAGTTTTATGCTTTATTTGTTTATTTATTGTTTTACGTCGTTATTTTGCTTCAATTCGATATAATCGTAAAGGTTATACATTAACTGTTGTAGAAGTTGATGAAGTAATAGCACCAAAAGTCAATTCACCACAATTTTTACCAGTTAAACATAATCGTTTTAGGAATACTTCAAAATCAATAACAAATCATCATCATAACGATTTAATACATAATTGGCAATTGAATGGTTATGAAAATCCTGCATACAAATTCAATTCAAATAAAACGGATAGATTTACTAATACAAATCGTTATCATCATCTTGGATTATTTCATCAAGATAATAGTTTTGATGATTTCGAAATTTAATAAGAAAAATTTCAATTCTATTTGTCTTCAGTCAATTTACTGAGAACAGAAAGTATTGGACATTTTTTGTTGTTGTTTGTTATTAACCTACTTACTTATTACATTTAATCTGTTTTTAAACTATCTAATATTTAAAAAAAATTATTGTATATGTATCATTAGTACTGTTTATCCATATACATACTAAATCATAATGGCCTTCTTATATTAGTGAATAATAGATTTTTTGGTTGTCCTTATGGTATCCATTAGTATCATATCTCTCATATTCATTCGTGTTTATTGTACACGTAAGGCATCTATTCAAGCCATCTTTTTTTTAAATAAATATAGGCATACCTACTCATACATGCGAATAATGTATTTTTTTTTGTTGTTGTTGTTGTTGCTGTGTGCAATATTTAATGGCTTTATCATTATGATCTTGTTTGTCAATGCTTCTCTTTTGTTTAAATTTCCTTATTTCTTTCGTGTACATGAACAAGACGGTTATTTTTTTCTTTTTCTTTTAGAGCTTTTAATCATTAATTTATATTTATGCATTTATTTCATTTGTAATACAGTTCCGTTTCTTTTTAAAGAAAAAAAAGTTGCATATGTGTTTATATTCATTTCTGTGCTTATGCTTCATCTTTTCACATTTAAAAAAAATGGAATTTTTAACTATGGTTTAATGTCTTTAAGCCTCCAAATCGTTGAGTTGTTGTAGGTTCAAATCTAATGTATCTACTAGAACTTTGACATGTCATACAACATCATGATCGACGTACTATATTCAACGTATGACTTGAATCTTAATACATAGAAACTGGTATTTAGTTATTGAAGTGAGTTAGTGATAATCAGTTGTTTTCGCTTTAAAGCTAAACAATAGTATATATATATGATAAGCTTATTTGAGCCAGGGTCCTTGATAACTGGTACTTCAGCAAATCTTTTATTGTTCCATATAGAGGTACGTTCGTCGCTCTTTGCAATTGTATTTATCCAATTGTTATTGAAACAATTTACGCTTATATTCTGCTATCAGTGTTACTTTCGCTTTTCTGCTTCAATTGGATTAAGTGAAAAATACAAATTTTTTTAAATAATTCAATCCATATGTATTAATTAATCAACATAGAGACAAGTTTAATTATTTTGCCATTGGATAGTCGACATTTCCTCTATTTACTTCCCGTGGGTTTCATCCAAATTTTCGCACAAACAAGTAACATATTATTTAGTCAGGTGTCTTCATAGTGTGAGGATTTCGTTCGTAGTTATTATCTGAAAACGTCTAGTTAGTTTACTTAAATGCTTATTGACTTGAAAATGTTAGTTACCATCACAACACCGGTGACTTGCTATTTTTGAATGAATCCTACCAAGTTGATAAACTCTGGACATCATTTACTGCTCATCAAGTTTGATTTGAAAAAGGAAATTTCAGCTTATGACCTTCCCGAACAGTTACAAAACTCAACAATAAGTAAAATCGAAGGTATCTAGTCGACTAGTCTCGAAGCATTCTGGTACATCCACTAGCTATTATCAATGAAACATTATCACATCCCATAAATGTTATGAAAATCGTTGAGTAACTAAACTTTATAAAATTGTTCGAATGGTTGAACACCTATCTTTGGTAGGTAACGTTTATTTGTTAATACCCATATTTATTGACCCACAACATTTACAGAATAGTCAACCATTCAAAATACTCTTTTCTGAGAATACAAATAAACTTGATACAGAGATAAGAAGCGAAAAAAAATATTTTCCACAAAATATGATTGATTAAATGACTTATTAAAAAGAATTAATGATTTATTCCTTGATTGGGTGAAGTGGATTATTGAGAATTTCTCATATATTTTATAGTTTTTTTATGAAATGAAATTTCACTATTTTTAATGAGTCCATATACTTATTAATGTGTTTTCTGATAACCATATGTAGGTGTATATTAAAATAATCATGAAATGTATAAAAAAAATTGCGGTGAATTGAAAAAAAGATTAGAAACTATCAAAATGTATTTAACTAATCAATAAGATTCAGAGTGTAAAATATCATGTAATTTTAAAGCATATTGTACAAGCTAATAAAATAAAAGTTTTTCTACCATTTGAGATTTTCTAAGATCTTAGAAATGAAAATTAAATAAAGCCATAGGTTTTGATTTTAGTTCTGATTTTTAGCTCTGATCAGCTTTTAGGTTGCGGTTCACTCTTAAACCAAAATGATGTTCATTGTTATCATATATTTTAGTGTAGAAGTTTTCAACTACTATCAGAAGTACTGTGGTGTGGGTTACTTATATCCACACAAGTAGTATATAACAGTGGTCAGGCATAGAATGTATTTCAGTAGGTCGATGAGGAAAGAACTGGGACGGAATTCAATTGGTATGAAAGTGTATGAACAATCAAATCTGAGATGATGGATTGATGTTTGCAAAAAGAACAGTCAAGTTTGAGACAATGGATTGATATTTTGCAAATTAAGGACTTACTATATGGTTCTCAGATTTCATTGAGATGTTTTGTAATTTCGTATCGAATACATTTGATTGTCCCACTCGTGTTCTTCTTCACTGCAGTACTACAATTCAATTATACTTGAAGAACTTTCAAGTTATTCACGTTTTGTTAGGTGAACAATGTAGGATTGTTTTAACCTAATATATAATTTGAATTCCTATAGTTTCTTCAGATTACAAAACTTACGATATAAAGCAATAGTGTTGAGTGATTGGCTACTTGAATTAGGCAGAACGTTATCAGACAGTAACAGAAATGTTCATATCTAACAAAGTTATTTTGTTTCACTAGATAAATTAGTGTTATGTAAAACAAAATGTTGACTTATAGAATGACTAAATGTTATGAATCTTCAGTGTTTATAGGAACTGTAACGGTAGTTTATCACTGAATAGTACATCATTAATTAACTGCTATATATATATATATATATATATATATATATATATATATATATATCGCTCAGGCAATGATTTTCAGTCTTGGTTTGTTATAATTGCACAAGTTTATTCGGTACATAGATTTCTATAGTATTTTCTAATATTAAAAACTGAAGATATATAGTCACATTACCTTCTACGATAAAAAATTCATAGACATATTTAACTATTTCTGTGCACAAAACTATGGAAACAGGCAATCAGATGTTATTATTAAATCATAAGGAAATGAAGTTACATCTTTTAAAATTGTAATCATTACAGTTGGTCTATAGACATTTGTCTTTTTTCTACCAATTTCATTGATTTCTACCTGTAGTTTTATTAGTTTCCTGTCAAGTAAAATTGATAATGAGAGATGTCATTTTAACAGACAATTTTTTTAATAGTTTGTTATATCCCAGTGAAGATTAAATTACGGGTAACTTCCGAGGTCTATTAATGGACTAATATTCTATAAATATTCTTATTATATAATTATTCAATAGTTAGATTATGTATATTTATATCCCTCTTATTATAAGCTTCATTTTGACCTATAATTTATTATTATACGATTTACTGTCTCTAAATTATGCTCATTACTGCCTCCCACGTCCACAGCCACTTTTTGGCTTTATTGTGTACAAATATTATTTCCTATTTTATGGTGCGTTGCGATCTGTCTGGTTGATATATAAACACAGTATATTTGAAATATATGATTCGCATATTGGAAGCTGGTATTTGGTGTTCTGTACTCAAGTGGACGGGCTGGGAGGACATAGGACCAATAAGGACGCTAGGATGCTCATACCGGTCGAACGTCATTGGTTTGGCACAGTGTTAAGACTGTATAAGTCGTATTTTGATTGGTGGATAGATCACGTGATAAAAAGCTGGACATAAAGTCATAACATAGTTGAGATCATGAATCAATTGAAGCTAGACCACCATGGAATCACTGGACGTTTCCAGGTTTTCCATGGTGGTCTAGCTTCAATTGATTCATGATCTCAACTATTAAAATTACTATAATACCAAAAAAATCCTTCAGATAAACATATACAGACGTTTTTCTGAAACAAATTATCCAGTATGTTGTGATTTGAAGTTCTCAGAATGAATATAGTTTTTTTGGTTTGATACAATTAGTAAAATGATTAACTTCTATTACACGGACATTTTGGATACCAATCAATTGCAGAATTGTAGATTTTATGTGTCATAACTTCTTATATTTAAAAACTAGTTTTCAAATCAATAAATCAAAAGATTCAATGCATGATCTAGATGTTTTAGTTTCTCATTTTCTCACTGAACTTAGTACATGGATCTATCATTACAGGTTGAGTATATGATTCTCTGCTGAATAACTTTTGATAGATAGAAATTTAATTTTACTTCATATAGATTTGCGAGAAACTTTTTCTTTTAGTAAGCAATGATGGATAGTGGCTAGCAGTGGAATCCAGGACGCGCGTTTCGTCCTATTTGGGACTCGTCAGCTGGACGTTGATGTGCACTCTAGGACTCGAACCCAGTACCATTCGCTTCAAACGCCATCACGTTATCCACTCAGCTACTGAGTCCTGATAACCACTTGCTTGTGTAACGGGGTGAATTTAAATTCACTTGGTATTGTTTGGCTTGTATCTTCCCATTGAGGTTTAGGACTGCCAATAACAGACTGATCAATTGCAGTCTTAAACCTCAATGGGAAGATACAAGCCAAACAATACCAATGTTTTTCTTTTAGTTTATGTTCTTATTGATTAAAATGTGAAATATTACTACCATTTTCTTTTCTCAAGAGAATGTGTATTATTACATTTGATCAATCGAAATACAACACTTCTTAAAATACTTTCCATGAATATATATTGGATAGATGTTAATGTGCTCTGTTATTTACATATTTATGCCTTTGTACTCTTACCAATTTTTGTTTTATCCATCTTCTTCACTTCATTTGTCACTAAACTACTTTAATTAACCAATTTCTTCTAACCTATCTATCTAACACCGTAGAGTATTTTTTCTTCAATTAACACATTGTTTAATAACATCTCGTCCTAACAGTCAGTACTGTGGACTAATTTTGTTGTAAATTAAAAGTTTTAAAACCTCTTTAATTGTTATTATAAGTATCAGTTTAGGGGTTGTGGAGATTGTTAGGTTTTTGATTGAGATCATGAACCGATTGATGATAGACCAACATTGGAAACCTTTAAGAACTGGACGACCGTTTCGTCCTATCGTGGGACTCCTCAGCAGTGCACATCCACGATCTCGCTCGCGGGATTCGAACCCAGGGCCGCAAACGCTTAACCTACTGAACCGCTGAGCCGGCATCCAATGGTGTTAGTGTCTAAACTCAACCAATCCATGAAATTGCGCGACCATCTCCCATTGTACTGAGGTAGACACCTGTTTCTACCCGACGCTTGATCACTAAGCTTCATAGCTTAAATGAATCATAAATATCTAAAGATATTACCAAAATTCTTTTGAAACTTAATTCAATTTCATAAAATTGTCATTCTCTCAAGCATAAAACCAACACAACAAATTACTCTTTCACATGTTTCCGTAATTTTTTTCCGACCTATTATGGTATGAGCTACTTATATCCCCATAAGTAGTATATAACGATAGTCAGGAGTAGAATGTATTTCAGTAGAAAGTCGAGAAGGAAAGAACGGGAATGGAAAGCCAATGGCATAAAAATGCAGAAACAATGAAATCTGAGACGATAGATTGATGTTTGCAACAGGAACAGTCAAGTTTAAGACAATGGATTGATATTTTGCAAATTAATTATTTACTGTATTGTTCTCAGATTTTAGTAAGACGTTCTGTAATTTATTGTTCAGATACATTCAATTGTCCTACTCGTGTTCTTGTTTAATACAGTACCATGTGACTTAAGTGATACAATAGAGAGTTAGATTGTGTATCTTTGATAAGGTTGCTTGTTTATTATTATTATCCAGTACTGCTTGTAGGTGATGTATGAAACAAAATTAACTATTTTAATTATTTTCAAATTACCTACAAAATGATATTAATTACATTATATATGATTAGTCTATTTGATCTTGCGAATAGTTTAAATACAAATGAGTTGATTAAACAGAATTAAATGAGATGTCATAAGTTTTATAATTAACTAAATAAGACTTATTATCAATTGAGTCCTAAGTGTCAACAATGGAAAATTACAAATCTTTGAAAAATAACTTCATAATCGTTGAACAAGCTAGTGACTGTGGTTTGTGCTACTTATATTGACATAAGTAGTAGATGATGTTAGTCGTGAACAGAAGGTCTGCTAGCAGAAAGACAAGAGGATCGAACAGTAAAGAATGGAAAAACACGATGCAATTTGTATGCAAGAACAATGAAGTCTGAGTCATTTTAAGACAATCGATGGACATTTTGCAAATTAAGCATTTATTTTATGATTGTTAGATTTTATTACCAAGTCCTGTAATTTTGTTCCCATCCGTGTTCTGTTCACTACAGTGACTACTAACAAATAGCAAATTATTAGGTGGTATTTTAGTTTTAGTCTAGCTTCATTTGACTCATGATGTCAACCATTGAAATTACTATAATATCCACACAAACCCTTCTGAAATAAATGTTGATCAGTTTTTATTTATGATCTTCTCCTCACTATTGTATAATTTTTATGAATTATTTTAAATAATAATATGGATAAATTCGACCATACTCTGATTCGATAGATAATGAGACTAACTGACTGGTTATATTAGCAACAAATTAAGTGTAATTTGAAATGACAGTCCAATGGATAAGTGTTGAAGACTTCAATCGTTAAGTATACATGTAGATAATGTACTCCATTCTTTTTATTCGTTCACTTTACAATCCAGTGTGAATAAATAACTTTTTATGATTCATTTACTAAATATGCATCCATACAGTCGACATTGAGCCGCAAAAATCTTCATAAAGACTACAAATATTACTTGACTGACAAAACCGATACATATATGGAGCAGGCTTCCAACTTGTGAACTACTACCATAAAAGAAGTTTGTGGAAATTGTTGAATGTCGATATCACCAGCTAACGCAAATTAAATAGCCGTTGGAAACTGTAAAGCATTGAACAGCTATTTCGCAATGATAAGCGACTCCTCGGTAGTGCTCATCTAAAACCCCACTGGGCACGATCTATTAGTTGTAAGCCATATATTGTGCTATATTGTCGGTAAACAGTATTTTGAAACAATTACAAGAAAATACAATTCAAAGTATAGATTAATAGGTGTTTAACTGTTCAGTTCTAATAAATGTACTTACTTGAAATCAGTACTTATTTGTTTTATAAATTACAAACTACAGTGATATATCCCATGAAACAAATTCACCGGAGCTACTGACAATATTAAATATGAGAGAATATATGTGGATAAGAACAGCACGTATAAGCGAACAATATAGTTTTCACTTAGATCAGGCTTTTCTCTAATATACAGTAACATTTATATGCATATACAAAATTGTTAAACTGATCAAGGCAATTTATGAGTTAGTAATAAGAGTGGGATAGATTATATAAATAAACATAAGTAAAGAGTGTAAATTGATAGTGTGATGACAGGTGTGCTAGGTGGCTGCCTTCAAATGAATTTATTGACGTTCTAATGAGAAGCCGTGATTATTAGAGTTTAATTTGTGTCGGGTAGAGTAATTATTTACCTCAGACAATGGATGAATGGCTGTGCAAAATCATCGATCGACTGAAGTAAGACATTAATACCATTAGATGCTGGCTCGGAGGTCTAGAGGTTACGTGTTCTCACACAAACTGAAGGTCCTGGGTCGGAGTCCCACGTGCGGGATTGTGGATGCGCATTACTGAGGAGTCCTGTACTCGAACAGAACGGCCGCCCAGTGATTTAAGGTTTTCAATGGTGGTCTATCTTAGATCTACTTGTGAATTCAACTATTAAAATTACTACAATCTCCACAAACCCCCATTCTGAGAATAAAAAAGGGTTGAATCCATGTTTCATAGTGGGAAATGGATGAATGACTTGAAAAATATAATCCTAAAATAACATTCATAAAAACGATAAGATTACGTAATAAGAATGTTCAGACAATTGAACAATGAGTATGGAAGATAACAATAAATATAATCTTTTATTAAGGCCAATTTGGACAAGGAAGAGATAAAGGTGTTATAAATTTCTTATGAATACAAAGACTGAGTGTGAGCTCGAATTCCTATAGATTCTACTGTATGTAACAAACGAGAACGAAATATTTGAAATAGATAGAAGTAACATACTTAATCTAACAAATGACAGACGAAAATAGTGTAAAACACGGCAATAGGCAGGAGGAATGTGTAGTACTTGTAAGTTACAAAGTATTTACATAATACAAATACATAGCATTTGATCATCCATTTACACTTTTTGATGTGTTCTGACACTTCCTCGTCTGGTCTCCAAGTGTCCTACCAACGCCATGCTTTCAATACATGGAAAGTCTTCACACTGTCTGAGAATCGTAGCAACTTTGACTCATACTACTTACAGTCTTGTGAGTAGTGTCCATCACAATAGTTCTTCGACAAAAATATGAACGCTTGATATAGAGCTTACTCAGAATATTTATAAAATGATAGAATTTCATTGAATTACAGTTAAATGTAATTTGTAAACAGAAAATGAGTGAAGAGAACACAGAAAATTGAGATTGTAGTCACAATATTTTTAGGAATTAAGTTCAATCATACATTATTATAGAGAGTAGGAAAATGAACTAGTGATTTCTTTCAGTTAAAAAAACTAAAACAACGTTGCTTAGGTTATTCAGTAATTAATTAATGCCTCTTTAGTGGTTTGATTGGATAAAGATCCATGACTCAATATATTTAACGCTAGCAAATTAAATGTGATTGTACATAAATAATTCGATAGATTTTTATAAATACGGAATTTTATTGAACGTGGTTCTTTATCAGTAGAACATTGCTTGCTTAAAATCACATATCTTGTTAATTTTCTCCTGTTTAATATATTTCTTGATTTATGGTTTTAAAAAATAGTCTTTGTAGTTATAGAGTAACCTCAAGCTTATAAGTCGAGTATTTAAAAGTTGATCTTTAGTTGAAACACTTACTGGTATCATTTCAGTAAAATTAACAGTAAACAGTTATTCTTATTTATAACCAGTTCTTCTTTAACTACAATGTGTCTATCTATTTGAAGTTTGTGTTGATGATGTCATTCAGAAGAACGCTAAAAGCTCCACAACCGAACCATCCAACTCAAAAAACAAAACTCCATCATAATGTGTCACTAAAGAAAACAAAAAAACACTTAATTATTATTTGTTCCTAATGATTACGTCAGATATATTTGTTTGGTAGTAATAAATTATCAGGGAAAATCATTTCCAATAACAGTACTTTCAATAGTCTGTATAAATGTTTACAATATATGTACCATCTTTCTTTCAATAATTTCCAATGTCTTTTGTATCTAAGTTGTTTATAATATAACCTTCGTTGCATATCTCGATTGATATTATTGATTATTAATAGTTGATTAAAATCCAAAGTAGATAAGACATAATCATGCATGCCATTTATACATTGATGTACACACAAATAATACACACACGAATACAGAAATTTACAAAGCTACATGTGTGATTGTATACAACTACAGTCTATTTATTTATCCATCTGTTAGGTACAGATGTTGCCAGGTTGACGGTGTATATACAAATTTGATTGGGCAAGAAAAACTCTTCATTGAATGCTGTTTTATCTCTCTCTCTCACACACACACTCTCTAATGTTCCACATCTTGGATTAATATGTTTTTACCTTTTTTCCTTTAACTAAACAGTAAAGCTTTTTCTTAATATCGATGCACCTGGTTCTGCTAAGTAAAAATTCCCTATCAAATATTAAGTATTACACAATTATAACATATCAATAATGGCTCATTTTCATATTTCCTTTACATTTTGATATAACACAATGAAACCTACAACATGAGTTTAAAAGAATCCTAATTCGCAGTGTTATATATGAAATATTTAGTAGTAAGATCGTATTATGATCCGTAAACAGTATGATCTGGTTGAAATTCAGTTTAATAGTTCTCATTCATTAATCTGACAATTTAAACAGTACAAATAGTATCTTCATGCATTGAAAGTGTTAAGACTATTGAAATATGTTTAATATATTGTAATAAAGATTTTATCAGTTTAGGGGTTGTGAAGATTGTTGAATTTTTGATTTAAATCATGAGTCAATCTAAGCTAGAACACCATGGAAAACCTGGATGCACTGGACGGCCGTTTAGTCCTAGTATGGGACTCCTCAGCAGTGCACAGCCAGGATCCCGCACCCCGCGAAATTCGAACCCACGGCCTATCGGTCTGGCGCCAGGCGCTTAACCACTAGACCACTGAGCCGGCATCCAATCGTGTTAATATCTAACCTCAACCAACCCACGAAATTGCGCGACCATCTTCCACTGTACTGAGGTAGACACCTGTTTCTACCCGACACGGATTAGCTCCACTGGTTACGGCTTGTGCTGAGGAGTCCCATACTAGGAGGAAACGGCCGTCCAGTGCTTCCAGGTTTTCCATGGTGTTCTAGCTTCAATTGACTCATGATTTCAATAAAGATTTTGTTTGGAGCAAAAGTTGTTGACATGAGGTGAGAACATTTTATTTAATCATGTGCATCATGACTTCAATATGACTTTCTGAATGAATCATTCCTCACAAATTAGTGAGAAACTATATTATTTCAAAAGGAAAGATAATTACTTTTTAAAATATAACACAATTTAGCTCTCGTATATCAGTGAAGTGTAAAACATGATGATAAGCAATTAGGCTATAGTTACAGGATTTATCATCTAAATGGTGCATATTAAGTAATATTTAAATTACAGTCTGCATCTATTATTCCGTCTTAGGGAATCTAATGATTCATGGTTATTCTGATATTGTTAAGTTAATAATTAAGCTCGATAAGAAGTTCTTTGAAATAAATTACCTAGATCTGATTATTTATATAAAAGGAGATTTTGATTGTACAATCTAAATACAATGGATTCCTTATTACCATAGGCGCTTGTGGGATTTCTCGAATTCCATCATCCACATAATGAACTGATTTCAGTGAGATAATCACTGATAATTTTGAAGGACTGGTTTGATTTTCCATCCTACTACGGGACTCCTTAGCAGTATACATCGATTACCTCACAAACACTCAAATGTAGGACAATCAGGTCTAGAGTTAAGTGTTTAACCTTTAGACCAAGGAACTGGTATCCAATGGTTTACATGTATAATTCTAACCGACTTATGATACTATGCAAGCATTTTTCGAGTCTCATTGCTGGGTAATCGTCACGTTTAGGTATTTAGGACTAAGACTATGGTTTTCATCATGGACTGGAAACAGTTACAATGCAAAAATGCATTGTAATATATAGATGAATAAATTTCACATAAATTTAAGCATTATCTGATTAGCTCGCCTATAAAATATAGTCATATTGTGTTAAGGTTTGTTTCAAGGTTAAGATTTTACGATAACGATTTAGAGGTAGTATTGATTTGCCTGTTACATACAATCTAAGGAGTGAAATGATCATCTATTGCGTTTAATTCTATCACTTACTCTGTGATGGTAGACAATAACTTCCCCTCATTATTGTAAATTTTTTAAGCATTTTAAAATAATATTTCTACTGTTTGTTGGACGTGAAATTTTAATTTTCGCTGAAATCAAGATGTCTCTTTCTTGATTCCGATTATACAGATACTTTTACCAAATATTCTTTCTAATCAATTCTCTTTTATTTCATATGTCCAAATGGAATTCCTTTATCTGCATTATCAAAATAGAAAATGTATGTAGTTCTGTTACAAAACTCAATAGGATGAAATAACCGTCCAGTGCTACCAGGTTTACCATGGTGGTCTAGCTTCAGTTGACTCATGATCTCAACTATTGAAATCACTACAATCGCCACAAAACCCCTTCTGATACTAATCAACATATGCTCACTAGGGACTGGCTTCAAGATGTATATCCTAGAGTTCTAATGAGAAGCAGGGACAGTGGAGTTCAACCAGGTCAGTTGTTAGATAGTAACACACTGATGACAATGGTGGATGTGTCGCTCGATTTCGTGGATTAGTTGTAGCTAGAAATAACACGTTGGATGCCGACTGGGCTAGTGTTTAAGTGCTGATAGGTCCTGAGTTCGAATCCCGCGATCTAGCTTCAATGACTCATGATCTCATCTATTGACAAACAAAATGTTCAATTTTTTTTAAAATTAAGAAGTAACATTTCTTACTTAACAGATTCAAAAATTAACCGAAGTATTCGATTACATTTAACTATGATATTAACTATATCCGTTCAGTGTTTTCAAGTCTCTAATCGTAGTCTAGCCAAGGTTGTTTCGCGATTTAAAAGTTTGCAGATCACTAAAGTAGATTATCTGTGTCGAATGACAGGGGGCCTACCCGAGTTAGACGAAATCGTTATGACAAACCAACTAACTTTGAAGTCACACCTCACGGTCAGTACTTAACGTAGATTATCCTTTCGTTATATCAAGGTACTACGGCTGCTTTGAAGACCGTATAATAAAAGGATGTTATTACGAGAATTTATTGGTAAGACTAGGTACAAGGAACAGAGTGAGACCACCAACGCATGGGCCAGTCCATGGCGTGCGATTAATTGATGCGCGTTTTTTTTCTTTGAACTTGATGGGGATCGGTGAACTGTTTTACATTTAGTAACCCTATCGCTGGATGATTTGGTTAGGGTTCAGTAACATTTCACTGGTCTTACACGTTGGATATTATGTCAATCGTTTAAAAAACAAGTAAAATTGCTCAAATGTGTTAACCTGTGCTGTACAAATCTAGATGTTAAACACTTCAGTGTAGAAATAAGTTTTCATAACTTACTGACATCAGGTGAAGAGACTTTGGAAATCAAGGATCTCCAGATAGTTTCTCTGTCTATGTTTGCTATTACTAATTTCCTTTGAAATAGTTGGTGCTTTCATCCGAGAAACTAAAATGGGACAGTTATCAAATGTTCCTTGATTTCCAATAAGTTTCCAGCATAAGCTCGTTTTCTGACTCGATTATTATCAGATGATGCTCTTTACAAAATGTTCATCCACCATAACCTCGTACAGATCCGTTGATTTAATTCGTATAACGAAATAAAACACATCAAATATGAGAACTATTTTTAGATATATTTATTTCACACATACAGACAACAAGAGTAAAAAGCCGGATCGGAAATGATAAACATGTCAACTCAATTTTATCAAGTGTGACTCAATATTTACAGTCAGGATAAGCAAGCTACAGACATGTGACAAATGGAGTAAGTCATTAACAAGCATGAACCAAACAATATTAGACAACAATTGAAAACCTGGAGGAACTGAACGGTCGTTTTGTTCCAGTATGAGATTGTTTGACAGAGCCGATAAGTGATCTCGCACGCAGGAATCTGGGGGTAACTACTTCGTACCCGGAAAGGATTACCTCCACTGGTTACGGCTTCCAACTGAAACTCCGAGAAATCCCTTTTGAAGCTAGTCGCTAGTGAGTGAATGACAATTTTTCTATATACGGTTGTAGGGACTATTGAATTTAATTAAAATCATGAACTAATCTAAGTTAGACCACAATTAAAAACCGGGAAGCACTTGACGGCAGTCTCGTCCCAGAATTGTACTCCTGGTTTCGACTACCACGTGCGAGATTGTGGATGCGCACTGCTCTATAGCCCAATATTAAGATGAAATGAGCGAAACGTCGAAAAGTTTTACTTCAGGAAGCAAAACTTAGAAATCCACTGACTAGTACAATTCGTAATAAAATAATTATCATTTAAAACCAGTTCCATAAATGGTTTCAGTGACAAAATGGGTATTTGAAAGATTACATTTTTAGTATTGATATTATTTACATCACAGCCATCCTTTAATGAAGAACTAAGGATAGTGTCTTCAATAGTAACAATCTAATAAGAACAAATCTACTGACTTGATGAATGTTTGCTTATAAATTACTTACTTACGCCTGTTACTAACAATGGAACATAGGCAGCCGACCAGCATTCTCCAACACACTCTGTCATGGGCCTTTCTTTCCAGTTACATCAAATCCTTGTTCATTCTTCTCATATCTATCTCCATTTCTCGGAGTAATGTGTTCTTTGGTATTCCTCTTCTCCTGCTTTGGCCTTCAAGATTCCATGTGAGGGCTTGCCATGTGACGCTGTTCGGTGCTTTCCTCAATGTGTGTCTTATCCATTCCAGCGCTTCTTCCTGATTTCTTCCTCCACTGGGATCTAGTTTGTTCCCTCCCACAGTAGGTTGTTGCTAATAGTGTCTGACCAAGGGATCCGAAATATACTAAGAAATTACTTCAAAATCATTAAAGTTTAATGTATATTTTTATAAATATTTTGTACATTTAAAACGTAATTAGAACCAAATTTGAGCGTAATTAGATTTATGTGTTAATAAATTGTTTTTATATTATAAATGATTTCATTCCTTTTCGTTTTGTGATGAACAAAATCTCTTATGTATAATCTTTACACTTTGTGCTAAACCATATATTTTATCTAGGCTGTTTATTGTATTTACAGCATATAAGTTCTTTACCATCACTCTACTATGTATTTATAATAGATGTAATCTTAGTGAATACTTTTATTATATATGATCAATCTATGCTTTGTTCAATTAAGTTATAATTAAATACTACCTACTGGAAACTATCACTTTATGGAAATAGATATTAAGATTCCAACGTGTTTGATGTTTGCACATACTGTTTTTAGGAAACTGTTTGATTGTAGATGCATAATTCATTCGTTTTATCGCGTAAAACTTTAGGTTTCTGTTAATCGTTACCCACTTTTATTGAAATCAATAAGTACACTTTACCTGTATTATATATTTGATAATAAGTATTCCATTAGGTATTATTCTTGAGTGTTGCTTATGAATGATAGACGTGAATTCCAGTTCTTGTTATTTATTTCTAGTCGTCCATAAATTAGGCATTCGAAGACAGTCTGTGTTTCTTTGAATTTTATGAAATATCGTAGGGTAATATTTAATCCCAGTGTATATACATTCGACACAAAATAGAGTACTAGTGTAGTGAACGAACATTCAGATGGGGGAAGACCAATTTGTTGTTTGATGAACAGTTACATAGTGATTTAGTAAAATGTCAAAATCATACATCAAATACATCATTTGCACATCTTTTAATCGTCTCTGACAAGCACCAGTGTTCCTTCATTCTTGCTGTTATCGTGATTGCTTTAAGTTTCCTCCTCTCTTCTCTTCAATTCAATCCTCTCAACCTTCTGATCGTACATTCCGCTTCCGACCGGTGTTACATACTATTTATATCTGCAAACACAAGTAGTATAGATGACACGAGTACTAAAGTCTCTTAGTTTGAATAATCTTGAAACCATAGTAGAAAAACACAAATTACAAACAGATTATTTGATTGGTACTAATCTTTTGACTTCCCAAATAAAAAAAATGATATATTTTGCAAATTGATTACAAGAAGAATTAACGTTTGCACTTTTGGTAAATATAGTCAGTTATTAAATGGATTTAACGTGTTTGCATGTTAGGTAATAAACAGCAATTCATTAATAGCTACCATGATATTTACTGTCGAATTCAAACTTAATTATAACTTGAATTATGTGAAAGTTTGTACTGGAATAGAATGATACGAAAAATAGTTATGTTCCTTCAATCTGTTACAATCTAGTTTCGTTAATGTTAGTACAAAAAATCATGGTATTTAATAATGTTGTATGCATGATGTGGCATTTAAGCTAACCGATCAATCAAGTTGTGAAATATATATATATATATAGTTTATAACACCTAATTATATGAATGAGATCATACCTAGTTATTTAAAACAAATGAAGATCCTCTGAACACTCAGGTCTATACTATTTTCAAATGAGAGTTAATCTTACTGGAAGTTTTCATAGACCATTTAAACTATGGACCAAATATATTACTTAAATAATTTAAGTAGTGCAATGAGATAATAATTTTTAATGGATGTGTGTGTGTGGTGTATTGGCTCTAAACATCGTCAAAAATGTTAAACGTTAATAACCAGGAATCTAAAAATAAAAATTGATAATGAGGATATAGATATATGTATATATAGTTCTCGCTTATGATTCTTGAATGGTCACATCTTTTTGATTAAAGGTTTACTAATAAGACACTTCAGTAAGTAACTGCGATGAAATTAATTTATTTGGATGAACTGAATGTTTTACACCAACTAAGAATACAACATTACTAATGGGAATCGGAAACTTTTGAAAGAATTGCAGAAAAATTTCCTGTAAACAACTACTCCTTATGTCTAGACATTGTTTTCTTTTGACAAATATATTATCTTTTCTGTTTTAAGCCACAATTCACATTTCCGTTTGTCTTTTATTTCAGTTTATATGTATATATATAACGAGGAATGTAAACATTAATAACTTACCATTTAACTTCAGTTGTTCTTAACAAATAAGTATCATAATCTGGTTAGCGTTCTTTTTAGGGAGTTCGTTTTCTACGGGATGGGGTCGCTAACCCCATGTACAACCCTTCTCCTTTATCCGGGTTTGGACCAGCAGTAGCTCCAGAGGGGCCCCACGTGGAGTAATTATAATCATTTGATTATATTAAAAAAAGTTTATTGTACAAATATTTAATTGTTTAGTATATATTTGGTCAGATAGTCATAGAATCTATCACAGAACAAGTGAGGTTTACTTTATTAAATGTACTTGTACATTGCTTCTGAATGTAGTTAAGTGTGGATTTAAATACTGTCATACTTGAAGGGATGTCATAAACATTATCATTTCACATTTACCTTCAATCTCACTATAGTTTACCATACCATATTAATGTATTCATTAAGTTCGTCTGAATTATATCATATAAATTTGGATGAAATATTAAATATTAATTTTTAAAGATTTCCATCACTGTCCGATATCATTTGAACTACTGTTGGAATTTGAAATAATTACATGGTTAGTTTGTGCAATTATCTAATTTTATACTAACAAAAGGAGAAATCCTACAACTAATCAAGAATGTATTCGAGAATCCATCACTTTTTTTAGATAGATAGCAATAATAAATGGAGAATTCTCATTCAAAAACTTTCAGTATGATCATTTTTACAAGTAACTTATATTCACAATATCTTACTAATTAAAAGTTATTGAGTTATAGTTGGAGTAGATCATAGATTGTCATTCAGAGTATTGGATAGATAGCTATTTTACCCAAGTTTGAGCTAACTGATGATAACAAATGATGGTCGAGCAATATCAAGAGGAGGGGAGTTGAAAATATAAAACATCGGAATTCGAAACCGTGGTGCAAAGAATAAATAGTGATACATCGGGAGATCTAAAGATTCCTAGTTCAATTCCTTGATAGGTTTTGGATATGGATTATTCATTGAAAAGTAATTACAGAAAAAACGATTTAGTTTATGTTAAGCAAATTATGTGATTTCAAATGATACTGTGATGTCTGCTACTTATATTGGTATAAGTAGTATATGTCGCGAGTTAAAACGTAATATCTGGCAGCAGAAGATGAGGTGAAGATCAAGAAAGGAAGAGCGAGAGCACAATGGAATTTGTAAGAAAACGCATGTACAATGGAATGGGAGACAATGCATTAGTGTTTGCAACGGAAACAGTTCAGTTTGATATGATGCGTTGATATTTTGCAAATTGACGATTGACTTTATGGTATACAGATTTTATTGACATAGTCTTTAATAATTGTGCTAAATACATTCAATTGTCCCAACACGCGTTCTTGTTCACTACAATACTTCTCAGTAATATGCACAAACTGTAAACATTCTAATAAACAAAAGAATCTATAATCCTGAATTTATTAATTCCAGTTGTCTATAAATATCACTCACAAAATGGTTTTAAGTATTAACAGAAAGCTGATATCCAATAGTCAGATTTCTTCAAAACCCTCAATTATCTTATCAAAACTGTTTGTTAATCAAAACTGGTTTCATTGAGTATTATAATATTAAATTATTTATATTGAATGATGAAATTATTTATTTATTCGGGAGGAAAAGGTTATCAACATCAATAAAAAATAGCCTTACATGATTCATGTTGTATTATAAAAATCCTAACTTTTTCAGAGAATTAATTACATTTTGAACCCTGGTTCAATAGTCTACAGGTTCTGGGTTCGAGTCTCCAACACAGAATTGTGGAAAAGCACTGCTGAGGAGTCCCATACCAGGATAAGATGACTGTCCAGTGCCTCCGTGTTTTCAATGGCGGTTTAACATTGATCGGTTAGTGATTTCAATCTTTACAATCCTACGCTGATAATCAATCACATTTATTTTCATAATTTGTATATAACCTTAAAATCCGTTGTTATTATTTTCGCTCTAACTTTATCAGTAATATCAAAATCCTTTCTTGTCCTGATCATAAATCATCCTTTATGATCCGGGCATCAAGACTTTAGGTGCTCAGTGAATGAGTCAAAGTTTACAATTTGTACTGCGCAGTTAAATGACTAATTTGACCAGAAAAATATGATGTATTCGCCTTAAACATTTCGAGTAGTAAACGTTTTTCAAGATACTTACATATGATAACTAACGAATAACAATTAAATAAAAGGTCAAATAAGTAAAACTTGGTAACTGAAAATACAAGAGCGAGAAAAAATGTAGGATAATATGAGAAGGATAGGAAGTTATAGGGTCAGTGAAATGTTACTGAGCCCTAACCAAGTCATCTCGCTGCCAGGTCACTGAATATCGAACACTTTACCAATCCTCATTAAGATCAAGGACAACCAACTCTCACCAATCAAATAGACGCCATGGCTAGGCGCATATGGCAGTGACAGCAGACTGTTCCTTGTATCTTTTCTTACTACATACACTTCTGTAATAACGTTGTTTTTTCTGTATGGTCATCAAAGTAACTATAGTATCTGAATTTGACGAAAGGGTAATCCACGTCAGGTGTTGACCGAGAGCTACGACTTTGGAGTAGGCTGAGATGACGCCATTCCCGTAGCTCCTCGTTCATCTATTTATATCGGCTACATTGATGATCTGCAAAGTTAACTCGTCACCGTATATATTGGAATAAATTACTGATTAGTAGGATAGATTCAAGGTTAAAGTAATTTGTTTTTGTACACATAATGGGTAATGTTAGGAAACAGCAATGGTCGTACTAGGTAAACATCGGTTACTCGTCTTGGTTAATGATAAGGATCTGTTTTATTTATTGACTTCCGTTTGATAAATAATGTAAAATCATTAGCCGCAATGCAACTTTCGTTTGTCTAATTCCAATGTATGGAGTACATAGGCCTGAGTTGTATGCATACTATATAAAAAGTAGAGGAAGTGTGTTACTTCCAGGGATATCGTTTTTCTGAGAATAAATCGATCTTAAAATAGTCTAAAGTGTCATACTACAAAAATTATATTCGAAATAATCTCAGCGGGTAAAGTTCATATGACTCCCATGTTTCGTTCAGCGATCTTGCCCGGACTTCTTTAGGCTAATAATGTCTTCATAGTGTTTTATATTGCTGAGAGCCCTGCTCCCTATCAGACTATTAGATCAAATATTGATGAATATTCATAGAAAATAACTTATAGTGCTTCATTATTAATTAAAATGTAAGAGGCAAAGTTATGTGACAAGAATTAGTTCGACTGAGGGAAATTACATGTTATCATAGTTGCTATTCAAGTGATAAGCACTTACTTTAAGCATTTGGTCAGTATTAAAAGGCCAATCTCTGTCGTCACATTTTCTCACGTTTAAAATGGTAGGATATTGATTTCTATGCATCATGAAAATACATGCCTTTAAAATGAAATTGAATCAGGCAAAAACTATAATCGAAGCATTCCATTATCTTATAATGAGATATCCAACAGACTAACGTTATAACAGCTCATAAACTAATGTGTCACCATTTAAACTAATAGTAACCTAACTTTTAGATAAGTAGTTACTAAACAAACTACGGATTATTGATTTAATATCGTTTGACATGGCATGATTACTTTTTTATGACCTGATCCTATTTCTATATATAGGGACCAGTTTAGCTGGATAGACTGAATTCAAATAAACTATGCTTATAATGCTTGTAATTTATTTTATCCATTTGAACACATAATAAAGGGTACTGAATACATATGAGCCACACAAGTCACTTGATTTGTATGTGGGTTATGATACTGTCCGAGCACCCAAACCGGAGCAGGTGGTTTTCTCTGAGTACTTACTTACTTACTTACGCCTGTTACTCCCAATGGAGCATAGGCCGCTGACCAGCATTCTCCAACCCACTCTGTCCTGGGCCTTCTTTTCTAGTTCCATCCAATTCTTGTTCATTTTTCTCATGTCTATCTCCATTTCTCGGCGTAATGTGTTCTTTGGTCTTCCTCTTTTCCTTTGACCTTCAGGATTCCATGTGAGGGCTTGTCTTGTGACGCAGTTGGGTGCTTTCCTCAATGTGTGTCCTATCCACTTCCAGCGCTTCTTCCTGATTTCTTCCTCCGCTGGGATCTGGTTTGTTCTCTCCCACAGTACGTTGTTGCTAATAGTGTCCGGCCAACGGATCTGAAGTATTTTGCGTAGACAACTGTTAATAAACACCTGTATTTTCTGGATGATGGCTTTCGTAGTTCTCCAGGTTTCTGCCCCATACAGTAGAACTGTCTTGACATTTGTATTGAAAATCCTGACCTTGGTGTTGGTTGACAGTTGCTTTGAGTTCCAGATGTTCCTCAGTTGTAAATATGCTGCTCTTGCTTTGCCGATCCGCGCCTTCACATCTGCATCAGATCCACCCTGTTCATCAATGATGCTGCCCAAATACGTAAAGGTTTTTACATCTTCCAAATCTTCTCCGTCAATTGTGATTGGATTGGTGCATGCTGTGTTGTATCGGAGAATCCTGCTTTTCCCTTTGTGTATATTGAGACCTACTGCTGCTGAGGCTGCTGCCACACTGGTCGTCTTCTCCTGCATCTGTTGTTGCGTTTGGGATAGAAGGGCCAGATCGTCTGCGAAGTCTAGATCATCCAACTGCATCCTAGATGTCCATTGTATCCCGCGCTTCCCTTCAGACGTTGACGTCTTCATGATCCAGTCGATCACCAGGAGAAAGAGAAAGGGTGAGAGTAAGCAACCTTGCCTGACACCGGTCTTCACTTCGAACGACTTTGTCAACTGTCCTCCATGCACGATTTTGCAGTGTAATCCATCATATGAATTCTGTATGATATTGACTATCTTCTGAGGCACGCCGTAGTGTCGAAGAAGTTTCCATAGTGTTGTTCTGTCCACGCTATCAAATGCCTTTTCGTAGTCAATGAAGTTGATGTAGAGTGATGAATTCCATTCAATTGATTGTTCCACAATGATCCGTAGAGTTGCGATTTGGTCTGTACACGATCTATCCTTACGGAATCCTGCCTGTTGGTCACGAAGTTGGGCGTCTACGCAGTCCTTCATCCTGTTTAACAATACCCTGTTGAAGACTTTTCCCGGTATTGAGAGAAGAGTGATGCCCCTGTAGTTATCACAGTTGCTGAGATCGCCTTTCTTCGGTATTTTGATCAGAAGTCCTTCTTTCCAGTCTGTTGGTACTTGTTCCTCATCCCAAATCTTATTGAAGAGAATGTGGAGTATCCTTGCAGTTGCCGCTACGTCTGCTTTTAGTGCCTCTGCTGAATGTTGTCCGGTCCTGCTGCTTTGCCACTCTTGATTTGTCTGATGGCCATGCTGATTTCTTCAATTGTTGGTGGGCCAACATTGATTGGGAGGTCCGTGGGTGCTGCTTCGATGTTGGGTGGGTTCAGTGGAGCTGGTCGATTCAAGAGTTCTTTGAAGTGTTCTACCCACCTGTTTTGTTGCTCTTCAATGTTGGTGATTACCTCGCCTTCCTTGCTTTTCACTGGTCGTTCTGGTTTGCGGCGATTTCCAGAGAGTTTCTTTGTCGTGTCATACAATTGTCTCATGTTTCCTTCTCTTGCAGCCTTTTCCGCCGTCGTTGCTAAATCTTCCACATATTTACGTTTGTCGGTTCTGATGCTCCTCTTCACTTGTTTGTTTACTTCTGTGTATTCAGCTTGTGCCTTGGCTTTTTCTGCTCTTGTTCGACTGGTATTGATTGCTGCCTTCTTGTTCCTTCTTTCTTGAATCTTATCCAGTGTATCAACAGTGATCCATTCCTTGTGATGGTGCTTCTTGTGACCCAGGACCTCATGACATGTTGAAGTGATTGCCTCTTTGATCCCCTTCCAGTTGCTCTCCACAGTAGTTCCTTCTCCATTGAGTAGATCATGAAAGGCCTGGAACTTGTTGCTGAGGACTATCTTGAATTTGTTGAGTTTGTTAGTATCCTGGAGAAAGGCCGTATTGAACTTTTGTGATATTGTCCGCCCCGTTGTCCAGTGCTTCTTGAGTTTCAATTTCATCTTGGCGACCAGCAAGTGATGATCTGATGCTATATCAGCTCCTCTCTTGGTTCTCACGTCCTCTATAGTCCTCCTGAACGTTTTGTTGATGCAAATATGGTCGATTTGGTTTTGTGTAGAGTGATCCGGTGAAGTCCATGTGGTTTTGTGTATGCGTTTATGTGGGAATATGGTGCCGCCTATGACCAGCTTATTGAAGGCACATAGATTTGCAAATCTCTCACCATTTTCGTTTCTTTCTCCCAGTCCGTGTCGTCCCATGATGTCTTCATATCCAGTGTTGTCCGTTCCAACCTTGGCGTTGAAATCTCCCATCAGAATGGTCAGGTCCTTTGTTGGGCACTTCTCGACGATTGACTGCAGCCTATTGTAGAATTGATCTTTAGCGTCTTCATTGTAGTCGTTGGTAGGCGCATAGCATTGGATGATGTTCATTGAAATGCCCTCTTTCTTTGTTTTGAACGAGGCTTTGATGATCCTTGGTCCATGAGATTCCCATCCTATAAGTGCATTTTGCGCTTGTTTGGACAGCATCAATGCAACTCCTTGTGTATGTGGTGCATTTTCTTCTTCATGGCCGGAGTATAACAGGAGCTCTCCTGTAGTTAGTCGTTGTTGTCCAACTTGTGTCCAATGTGTTTCACTGATCCCAAGTACCTCTAGGTTGTATCTTCTCATTTCTGCAGCAATTTGGAAGGCTCTCCCGGTGTCCCACATTGTACGAACATTCCATGTACCTAAATAAATGGTCGCTCTGGTTGTCAGAAGGGGCATCGGCCTCGTAACTTCCGAAGGAATTCGGCTTTCATCATGAGGCGTCATAATTCTTCTAAATGAAGACCTTCTGACTCCCAGGGCAGAGTTTAAAAGGTTTGAATAATTTTTTCTGGTTAGCGTTTTTTTAGCGAGTTAGTTTTCTACGGGATGGGGACGCTAACCCCATGCCCAACCCTCCTCCTTTATCCGGGCTTGGGACCGGCAGTATCCCCCGGAGGGACTCCAGGCGGAGTTTTCTCTGAGTACATCCGCTATATCCACCAACCTGGTTAGAGCGCCATTCATTCGCCTTACGTCGTCTCAACTTCGTAAACAACACCCGTGATGCCAGAGGGCAATGAGTAGGACTTCCCTGGAAGTGGCTGTATAAGCGTGGCCATGTGGAAGCATTTAGAGAGGGAGAGCTAACTCTCCCCACCCTCAGACGTACGAGGGCAATGGGGGGCCAATATCAAGGCAGTTTGTACAGTGTGTCCAAATGCTAACAAGAGACTAACCAGTCGCAGTCAATGGGAAGATTTAAACAAACTATACAAAAATGAATTATAACTTCACCCCATCGCACAAACTGAGGAGAACGGTACTGGGTTCGAGTCCGGCAGTCATCATCAACTCTAGGACTCAGGTACATCCAGCTGACGAATCTCAAATAGGATGAAACGTGAGTTCTGGATTCAACTGTCAGCCATTTTCGATCTCTGCTTATTTACAGAGAGATTCTGTCAACAATTCAAATTCAACTATTCACACCCTGAAAAATCTTTTTTTCTCACCAATGCTTATACCTATTTATGACATTTTATTACCGAAATTACTATGCATAAAACAACTGGAAATGAAACTTAGATTCATGATAAGATAAGTTGATACCCTTCTTTTATTTTATTCACAATATGCAATGAAAAAATTGATTGTAGTATACAGATAGTTTGTTAAATAAGCATTTTAAGTTAGATTGTTTCATTAAAATTGTAAATGTTACCCATTACAATTTGATTTGGTTGATTTTTGAAATTAGTACATTAAACAATTTAGTAATATAGTAAATTTTCTATTCTAATTCTTTATTCCTATTGTAAAATGTAATTAAAATACAATGACACATATGAAATATTATTGAAAACAAAATCTAGGAAAGTTTTCTAGGGAATTCAATTCAATTTTCATAGTATAAATGATTCATTTCCGTATTAGTATACACCATTATGTATAATGACTTCATTTTATATTTAATTTTAATGTATTAGGAATGGATATTCTATTTTTAATCTCTAAAGTTAGATTAGCGTTGAATATTTATAACATATATCATTTGTGTTAATTATTGGATTTAGTGACAAATTATTCAGATTACATTAATGATGTTACCGAAAATCTAATTACATACATTCATACATACATACATACTTACTTAATTACTTACTTACTTACTTACTTACTTACTTACTTACTTACTTACTTACTTACTTACTTACTTACTTACTTACTTACTTACTTACTTACTTACTTACTTACTTACTTACTTACTTACTTACTTACTTACTTACTTACTTACTTACTTACTTACTTACTTACTTACTTACTTACTTACTTACTTACTTACTTACTTACTTACTTACTTACTTACTTACTTACTTACTTACTTACTTACTTACTTACTTACTTACTTACTTACTTACTTACTTACTTACTTACTTACTTACTTACTTACTTACTTACTTACTTACTTACTTACTTACTTACTTACTTACTTACTTACTTACTTACTTACTTACTTACTTACTTACTTACTTACTTACTTACTTACTTACTTACTTACTTACTTACTTACTTACTTACTTACTTACTTACTTACTTACTTACTTACTTACTTACTTACTTACTTACTTACTTACTTACTTACTTACTTACTTACTTACTTACTTACTTACTTACTTACTTACTTACTTACTTACTTACTTACTTACTTACTTACTTACTTACTTACTTACTTACTTACTTACTTACTTACTTACTTACTTACTTACTTACTTACTTACTTACTTACTTACTTACTTACTTACTTACTTACTTACTTACTTACTTACTTACTTACTTACTTACTTACTTTATCCTACCCATCATGTCTGCAGCTTATTTTTATCTGACTATAAACATCAAGTCACTCTTTATTAAAACAAGTCGGCTTACTCTCCTTCTCCGCTCCGTTTCCTATTCTAGAAGTCTGTTTAGACAAAAGAACACTTGAAATTAATCCCACCGTCTCATCTCGTATTCGGCTTCTTATTATCGCCGTCACATAAACGGGGTTAGTTTAGGTAATTTATGGAGTTAAATGGAAGATTTATGTCCGTAGCATATTCGTATGATCTTATTGGAGTCAGATCACGGCACCGCAAAAGTGGTGAGCCCGACATAGTACTAGCAACTACAGTATACAGTGAAAACAATTTTGCGGAATGTAATTTTTCATTTTATCCCGTCATATCAGAAACGCACTATTTAAAACCTTCAATTGATTTTATTCATGATTTGACTGCCTTTGAATGTCGATTGGAAAAATAAGTTTTCTTTTAGGTTTGGGAACTATCATACTGCCGGGTTCAGCTGCACATTTCTTCATAAGTGTCCAAGGGTTCCCATTATCTTAAAGACAAATGTCTTTCATTGTACACTCTTCCCCTAACTTTTCTAGTGAGTATAAATTCCTGACTTGTTAGTAGAATGATCCGAACAACCCAAATTCATAACTCATTAGGTAAACGTATGACAGGTCTGTTTCTGAAGTATGTACTTTTGACAAGTTACGTCGATACTCCGAAACTCATAGAAATCTAGAAAATGGAACTTCTCTTTCATTGTGGTTCAATCGTGAATTTGATAATAGAATCAAAGCTTTTGAGAATCATATTTGGATTATTACTTACTTACGCTTGTTACTCACAATGGAGCATAGGCAGCCAACCAGCATTCTCCAACACACTCTGTCATGGGCCTTCCTTTCCAGTTACATCAAATCCTTGTTCATTCTTCTCATATCTATCTCCATTTCTCGGAGTAATGTGTTCTTTGGTATTCCTCTTCTCCTGCTTTGGCCTTCAAGATTCCATGTGAGGGCTTGCCATGTGACGCTGTTCGGTGCTTTCCTCAATGTGTGTCCTATCCACTTCCAGCGCTTCTTCCTGATTTCTTCCTCCACTGGGATCTGGTTTGCTCTCTTTCACAGCAAGTTGTTGCTGATAGTGTCTGGTCCAACGGATCTGAAGTATTTTGCGTAGACAACTGTTAATAAACACTCGTATCTTCCTTGAAGATGGCTTTCGTAGTAGAACTGCCTTGACATTTGTATTGAAAATCCTGACCTTGGTGTTGGTTGACAGTTGCTTTGAGTTCCAGATGTTCCTCAGTTGTAAATATGCTGCTCTTGCTTTGCCGATCCGCGCCTTCACATCTGCATCAGATCCACCCTGTTCATCAATGATGCTGCCCAAATACGTAAAGGTTTTTACATCTTCCAAATCTTCTCCGTCAATTGTGATTGGATTGGTGCATTGACTTTCCTTTCGCCACACTGGTCGTCTTCTGCATCTGTTGTTGCGTTTGGGATAGAAGGGCCAGATCATCTGCGAAGTCTAGATCATCCAACTGCATCCTAGATGTCCATTGTATTCCGTGCTTCCCTTCAGATGTTGACGTCTTCATGATCCAGTCGATCGCCAGGAGAACGAGGAAGGGTGAGAGTAAGCAACCTTGCCTGTCACCGGTCTTCACTTCAAACTACTTTGTCAACTGTCCTCCATGCACGATTTTGCAGTGTAATCCATCATACGAGTTCCGTATGATATTGACTATCTTCTGAGGCACGCCGTAGTGTCCAACCTTGCGTCCCAAGCACCTCCAGGTTGTATCTCCTCATTTCCGCAACAATTGGGAAGACTCTCCCGGTCTCCAACATTTTACGAGTATTCCACGTACCTAAATAAACGGTTACTCTTGTTGTCAGAAGGGGCATCGGCCTCGTGACTTCTAAATGAAGACCTGAGTTCCAGGGCAGTGTTTAAAAGGTTTTAATAATTTTTTCTGGTTAGTGTTTTTTAGCGAGTTAGTTTTCTACGGGTTGGGGTTGCTAACCCTTTGCCCAACCCTCCTCCTTTATCCGAGCTTGGGAGTTATATTTGGATTACTCATATCATTAAATAAAACAAAAGAACAGTAGCATTGCAATCTTCTTTGTATATACCCAACTCTAGGAAATGGACCAGCTAGACTTGTAAACACTATTTCATGTTAAATACGACACGTGTTATTTACAATATTCTCATTTCACTGCTTCAGATCACTCGATGTTTGATCATTAGGTATCCAGTCAATGATATTTTGTCACTTCAGTATGTTTTTATTAATCTTGATATAAATGTGTCTGAAGGTTTTATTCACTTTTATACTATTCAGTTCTGATAAGATAACGCATGCGAAACCACGAAAAATCGAAACAAATGGTAATCTTTCGTTAGAGTTTTGTACACTCAGTTAGATAGTTTAGTTACGTGAGCATAAAAATAATACGATTCATTTAAAATTCTCTTCCTTATTGATCCGGCGGCCTGCTTGAATATCTGGGCTACCTGTTCCTTCGATCTATATATTTCTTCAAGTTATCTGTTTTGTTGTTCGTTTTAGCATATCAATATGTCTATTGTGCTCACAATCTATTCGGGCGCGTTTATGAAAAGTTTACAACCTTTCGCTATACGGGATACAGAAAGGTACAATCAGCGACATCATGGTGGCTGGCAATATGCATTGAAACGAATGAACATTAATCAAATGCGGATTATCGAATTCCTAACATCTAACTGGTCATCATTCGAAATTTATCGTCACAATCGATCAAGATATAAGAAAAAGAAACTTGTTGAAATACTTTATGCTGAGAATTCTATGTTGTACCAAAAGTATAATGTTGAATAAAGCTTCTTATAATAATAATAATAATGATATATTCTGAACGATCTTAAAAGTGTTACTCTTACTGAAAGTTTTTCGATTTTTACTTATTTTGTAATACAATAAAAAGTAAGGGAATTTCAACAAAATTATATATTTTCGGAATATTAATCTATCAAACGGCATATTAAACTTAAGTTCGCTATTGCTTTTAAGGTCAGTGGAAACAAATGTTTATTCAGATACATATATTGTTTACCCCATATAACATGTACCCATTTCAGAGGGAGATAATTCATGACATGTTATACGTACTTTACATCCAGCGATATTCACGTCAAATACAGATGTAGGATGTAATGTAAAAGCAACCGTATAAACAGCAATATCGAATTCTGGAGATGATCCAACAAAAACACTTCCAATTGGCTTTTTATATTTATTTTCATTGACATATGTTACAGTGATAAGTTGATCTTTACAAAACTGTAGTAAAAATTGAATACAAAACATTAGCTATATCGTTAAAAATTACGCAATTAAAAACATATAAATTACATGAATGTTTTGCATTTAGAGCAATATTTTTTCCAGTAGTCAAATATAACTTGAGTTTGTAAGTTTTGTACACTAAACCAATTACTCTGGAAGAGATGGATACTTCCACGTATTTGGATAGTATCATCGATGAACAAGGAGGATCCGATACAGATGTGAAGGTGAGGATTGACGAAGCAAGAACAACATTTATACGGTGGAACAATATATGGAACTCAAAATAACTGTCAACCAATATCAATGTCACAATCTTCAATACGAATGTCAACACAGTTTAACCGTGTGGAGCGAAGACTTCGAGAACTATAATGATCATTATCACAAAGGTACAAGTATTTCCAAACAATTGTTTACGTAAGATACTTAATGTTTGGTGGTCGGATACCATCGCCAACAGCCTACTGTGGGAGAGAACAAACCAGGTTCCAACTGAAGAGGAACTTAGGAAAAGACGTTTGAAGACATACATTACGGAAATCAACAAACTGCATCACGAAGCAAGCACAAACTTGGAATGGTGAAGGGAAATGGAAAAGAGGAGGACTAAATAACACACTGCGTCAAGAATTGGAAGCGTGAATGAAAAGAATAAATAGCAACTGAGAACATGTGTAAAGCATTGTACAGGTGATATAATGTAGTGGATTAATATTGAAACACATGCGAACGTTTTTAAAAAATCATTATTACTGTGATAACTTACCAAATAATTTCAATTTTCACTGTTTTATAGCTTAAATAACACAGCAATCAACTGTCTAAGACATTTTATGACCTTGTTAATACCAGCTTAGTAAATAATAAGTATTCCAAGTTTATTATGAATTGATAACTGCTTTCTTAAAGTTTCTATTAAAGAGGTATTTTGTACGGTTCATAATATTATCCTCAACTAGTCAACTATAAACACCATTGAATATCAGTGAAATCTTATAAAATTCACTTTCTTCTTTTCTCATGTTTCACAATACATAATCTTCGATATTGTATGGTGCTATAAGTACCATTTATATGTAAGATTATTAATAAATACATCCTACATAAAGGTTGAATGGGCGGTAAGAGTAGAGGATATTCGTAGGTTACTAGGATTTGATCATAGGTGTCTTCGAAATATTGCTCGTATATCCTGAGACCATCGAGTAAGTAACACAGTTGTTAGGAAACGGGTACTAGGTAAGGATGGCAAATCAGTTGATGAATTGGTGAAACTTCATCAGTTGAGATGGCTGGGACACGTGTTACGTATGCCCAACGACCGACTGCCTCGACGTGCGATGTTTTATGGTGTAGGAGTAGGTTGGAAGAAACTACGGACGGCCAGAACAAAACATGGCACAAATCCATGAAGTCACTGATAAGTGGACTGAGCCATGTTGATAGGTGTAGACTACTTTGTTGGGATCCGCGAGATGATAGCAACCGATGGTTAGAGACCTTGAATGACATGGCTCAAAAGCGTTTGCAATGGCGCAGGCACATCCACCCTTTGTGTTCTCCCAAATTCTAATCTTCTGTATTATTTATGTCCCTTTTCTTTTTCTCTTTCCAAATTTATTTCACTGGATTATACTCCTTGAATAACATCTTCAAACTCTAATGTTTCCGATTACTGCTTATACTCTTATTACCTCTACCACTACGGGATTTGAATCGACAACTGTATCTCTGTGCTAATGTGGTTTGGCAACTCGAACTGATGTACGTACGTACGAAGTTCTACGTTGTTGCTGACTGACTGACTGACTGAAATAAAGGTTGAGATATGCGCAAGTAGATGACTATTATGTATACATACATGTATTAGAGCAGCCTTATTGATCTAACAGTAAATACCAGTGGTATACTCCTGCAAATGCAATCATAGTTACATAATACTATACCATTCGGATGATATCAATTCTTTATTAAATCATCATTAGCATAGTAAAATTACTAACTTTATTATCAAACATTGAAAAAAAGAAAATTTCTTACTCTTCTAGTCCATCCAAAAAAGTTTAATTGATTTTTCTTTTCTTTTAAATAAAATTGAATCCAATTATGTAATCCAATTACATCAAGATTTTTATGTTCACCAACGAATACATGTTCAAATGCAGAAGAGTCTTTTGACTTCATTATTTGATTGATTTATATTTTATATATTTTGTATAGAATGTAAAAGGGAAACTATAAATCACCATAATTAATTATTCATCTCAACTTGTTATCGTAGGTTGATATTAATTGAGTTATAGGGGAATAACTGCATTCACAGTTAAGTACTTTGAACATACTGAAGAATTTTACCTCACATTGGTTTACTTTTGATATATTCTAAAGGATCTAACAGTTGATATGTTGTACTTATATTTTATCAATATGTTTATGATTATTAATCAACCTTAAATAGTTAAGTGAAGGATCGTGCAGTTTCTCTTCTTAATTTTAACACAAGCTCAGTATTGTAGTGAATGAGAACACAGGCTGGGACAACCAAATCTATTTTATACACAATTACAAAATGTCTTAATAGAATCTGAGAACTACATAGTAAATACTTTGTTTGCAAAATGTCAATCAATAGTCTCAGACTTGATTGTTTTTTTGTTTCCACACCATTTATTCTATCTTCTCGTTCTCTTCTCTTCGCTCTTTTTAACCTTCTGTCACCAAGCATTTCCCATCCGACTGTGATACATACTACTTATATGTGGCCATGCTAGTAGAACACACCACAGTTCAATTCAGAATTAAAATGTTTAGATTATATTGTACAGGCTATGCTTTGGCTTCAAGTGAAATAAAAAATTTGATAACTATTTCTCAATGAATCCACATGCATATAAACCGCCAATTTACTTCGAACTAAGTTATCCAATTTCTTAGGAGTGTAGGGTCAGTGAAATGTCACTGAGCCATAGCCAAATCATCCGGCATTTGGACCACTGAATGTCGAACAGATCATCGCTCCCTGCCAAGGTCATGAACAACCAACGCGATTAGTTAATCGTATGCCATGGACTGGCCCATGTGGCAGTGGTCTTACTTTCGATTGTATCTACTTTTACTAATATATTTCTGTAATAACGTCCTTTGTGTTGTAAAGTCTTCAAAGCATCTATAGTACCTTGATACGTCAATGGGGTAGTCCACGTAAGGTGCTGACCACGAGGTGTGACTTCGACGTTAGTTGGTTCGTCATACCATTCACGTCTAACTCGAGTAGGCCTCGACATAGATCATCTACGTTGGTGATCTACAGGAGCTTCGTGTCTGAAAAAGTTTGGACAGACTGTTGTTTTAGATTATAGAATATCTTATCGAAACGAAGAGAATATATTATTATGATAAGCTTTAAATGGTGCGTTAAGATAATTTCTCCTACATAAAAACTAGCTGAAGAGTATTAGATCATGAAATAAACAACTCTGTAGAATATGGAAAATCTATAAAACTAATATCATCAGAAGGGGTTTTGTGGAGATTTTATCGGCAAAACAGCGTGCAAATAGTAAATGGACCTAAGTGAAATTCAATCACCAATGGTTTGAAGCGTGAATTAGTTACTGATAACAATGTATCTGATAATTAACAATTTCATTAAAAGCTTTCAGTGAAATACTCAATTTGGTAACTATTCATAGTTGCATTTCGTGAACAGATTGAATCTTAAACATAAAAGTCTACTAATATTATATTCTCTTTTTTATTTTTTGGGAAATAAGAGGATTTTACTTAGTATAACAACTCGGAAGACTCATTTTTGAGACCACATTTTACTAAGCTACAACATGTCACATCATATGATCAATCTATCAATATTCTATCGGTCAATATAACAATCGTAGTCAAATCATACTAAACTCACCTTCTACGTTTATATCGCTTGAACCACAAATCCTTCAAGAGTTTTCCAAAGTTTGTAATATCTCCTGACAACTTTTGTTTTTCGATAAGGAAATTATAAGTCATTTTCATGACTTTTGTTTTTAGCAATTCATTGATAAAGTCATCTTCCTCCTTCTGTTGTTGTTCTGTGACGATTTCAGTGACACCAACTTGAGGATTGTAGTTATCCAATAATGCAATGAATTCTATAGTATATACATAATTTCAAGTTTAATTTTTTTAGTCATTTTACATCACTAACCTGTTTAAATACTCGTATGACTGATTGAGAAATAATAGAGAATTTAAAAAATCTCAAGATGTAAAGATTATGATCGTAAACGTTTCTAGTTTTTTCAGTCTTGGATACCTTAATTTCAGCAGATTATTAGTTATTATTCAAGCATTCCAACAAAAGTTCAGTAAATTTAAATCATGCAAAAGAAAATGTTCGTTTAGGTGTTCTTCATATCGATTGACTTTTGTCTGTTATTGTTAGTGATGGTATACAACTATTGAAAATTAGTCATGAACTGAAGTTAATTTGTCCTTTCAATTAAAACTTCTAATATTCTGTTTTGTTGTAAAATTTCATTATTTATAGTTCTTGGAAATGTCCATAATTCTTGTAAACGTTATGGTATGTTTTTCGAAGCTCATATAGTAGTCAGCCAAATATTGATCATACAAGTTTATGTGTAGGAAATGAAACTGATTATGTATTTGAAATGATTTGATCAGAAAGTTGTATTATTCACTTTACTGGTTTAATCATAATGTCTACAGCTCATTCTGTTAATTTTCTAAACAAAGTTATCAGTCTTAAACTGATGAATTCAAACAAGTACTTTCCCTCAGTCAGTTAATTACGTAATTTAATATTCGTTATAAATTTGCCTCAGACCAAAATAAGTTTATTAGTCCTCACTGAATATTTCATAAACTTGGTAACAGAATTGTTTTCCCACGAATCTCAGTCAACGGTAAATAGATCTATGAGTAAATTAATGGCCTGTTCTTCATTTTAAAGAAGAAATTTTCAGCGCATAGCTTTTTGTCTAAGCTGTCAACTAATATTATGATTACAAATTTACTGCATAAAGTCTCAGTTGAATTTCATTTTCACTAACAAAAACCCATGATCTCCGTCTAGGTCAATTCTCCCAGACTATCCACTATTCATACTTAACAATTAGAAATGATAATCATCCAATCATCAGGCCTTGCTTCTGACTCGATTAACTCATGATTTAAATAAACGTTACCTTATATAGTGAAATATATGGTTATGTTCGCCATTCACTACTTTTTATGTAAATCTGACATAAAGAATATTTGTGTAAATTATCATTGTTGGAGTGATCCAGAAAATTGCTTGCAAAAGACAAGCAAGCATCAGGAAACACTAAGTAGCGTTTCATCCAATCAGCGTTCACTTGAAGTTTTAGCCAAAAATATCAAAGAAGTGAAACGTCACATGCTGAAGTTCTGATTGGCTGATTGCTACACTGATACTATGTTTAGTAGCATCCCAGAATCTTCGAGCAACCCAAGGACATTTAAAATATAAAAACCCTGTATTTTCTGTATTGAAATGAACCTTGGAGTAAAGTACTTCTCGCATACTCTGCATCTTCTCTCTCGTGTTCAGGTCGCTGTCTAATTCTAGCTTGGGGGTTACAGAATGTCTTAGGAGACGAATATAGCGTTCAATCCGCAAGACTTGTCAATTATTAAGTTGTCAATGAAAAAAATCTACACCTTTCAAATATCATTCTTTGTTACATACTTGCAAAAGTAGGTCTCTTCCCCAATATCTCTTCATTAACAAATTCAAACAATGGTTTAGATGCCAAATCTACAGAATCCATTCCTCTAGCTAGTTTTCCTATAAAAAGAGAAAAAAGTGGAAATAACTTAATATTTCTTTCTTTTTACAAATATTACTAGATGTATAAATCTGAATTATTCACTCAACCAAACTAGAGATTATTTAATATTCATAGTTTTGTCAAAAAAATCTACAAATTTAATATATTAATAGTTGATTTCATGATTCAATTGATGTTAGACCACACTGGAAAACCTGGAAGCACTGGACGACTGTTTCATCCTAGTATGGGACTCCTCAGCAGCATGCATCCACGATCCCGCTTGGCAAAATTCAGAGGTTTTCAACTTATTATTATAAATTGATTAATATTATCAGTAGCATATATTATATTGTTCTACTAGAAAGTATATCATTTACTATAGGTGATTATAAGTGTAATACATCAACTATGATTGGTATTTATTTCTTCCATTTACATCGGATTATTAAATATAATACCAGCTATCCATTTCATATTGGTTGACTTTGTGAGAAGACAAATAAGTCAGAATGTGGCAATTACCAACCGAATACATCGTATGAGAGCCACGATACATCAGACTGTCATTTGCTATAAACTATCGTTTATTACATTCCAACCAATAAGGAAATCATATCTTGTCTCCATAGATCTGAATGTTTTATGATCAACTATTTATATATAATTATAAGTAAAATACCTATCTAATGATTTCCAATTCTCAATACGCGAACCGTTTTTGTTTTTCAACTGATACACTTGAAAATATAACTGATTTATGGTTCTCAACACGCTGAGAGTAAAAACCATCCCATATATGCTAGCTGTTATCCAAGTATATTATCAGATTATCTGAAATATACTGGGAGATATCTGAAGCATGTAATAAAAATAATGCCATAGAAAGTTATTTCACCCAAATACTTTTCATAATCTTATTTGAATGATTTTTCAAAACATAAAAGTGATCATATAAATAAAGGATCATTTTCTCATCAATAGAACATTGAATGAAAGTTTGCATATATGAATTAGTATTTTGTCCTGTACTACTTCTTATTAGCAAAGTGATTAACGGTAAGCATTATGATATTTGAACAAACTTACCTTGTAAATTCAATCGATAATCTTTACCATTTTCAACTGAATTTACATCCGCGTTGTACAAATCAGTGAAAAATCTACTCAATTGTTTATCCTCTTTAACAGAATAACTAAGGTTGAATAAATGAAACATTCGAGAAAAATAGAGATAAAGTAAATAAGTTGAAAATAAATGAGAATAATAATAGTTAAGAAACTTTTCTAGAATTTTGTGAATTATAATTTAATAGTTAAGATCATGAGACAATTGAAGCTAGATCACTATGGAAAACCTGGAAGCACTGAACAGCCGTCTCGTCCTATTGTGAGACTCTTCAGTAGGATGAAACGGCCATCCAGTGCTTCGACGTTTTCCATGGTGGTCTAGCTTCAATTGACTCATTATTTCAATCTGTAAAATTTCTAAAATCTCCATAAACCCCTTCTGATTTATCTAATATTATTTATAAGTTTGAAATAGTTTATAGTCCTTCAGAAACCCAATTGGTGTCATTCAGTATCTCACATCTGTCAATATTTATTTTACTACAAGAAAATTAAAAAAAGTGTTATTAGAACACGGGATAATTTACAAACTAGAAAAGGTTGTTACTTTATAAGACAGTTACACTTATACTTCTTAAGAATTCAGTCATAAACGTTAGGTATTTCTATCAATAAAGATTAAACACATTTGTTCAATGCTCTTTATATGATGAAATTTAGTCATCTTATAGAATTCCTTCACTGATAGACCTTAGTATAATTATTAAACACTATATTGGTAACCATTTAATAACCTCTCATCTATTATATTCATTATTCACTATAATATTAACGTGTAGCAAGGAATTCACTTCTTGGAAATACCAATATTTCTCTAAAACGTAAGTACGGGTGAGATGTTTGTTTAAAAATAGTGACATCAGTATGTAAATGGAAATATAAACATAACATAATAGGCAATCAATGATTTACAGACATTTCGACAGTTCTGTCAGCTTTAGAAAATCATAATATAGATTATTTTTATATCGTAAATTTGATCAGCTTATGATAGCATTCATTGGAAGTATAAAGTTTATTATTCACAATGTGAGTTATCTATGTATTACTGCACATGATGAAATACCATCGCCAAGTAACAGAAAATGGAAAAAAGCAATTCTATGTCAGAACAATGAATCAATTATGATAATTTACGATTTGTTTATATTCAGTCATGACATAACAGTGTAGTATCCACATTCATTGACATCATAATTGATTACACATTTAACAAACCATGATGGAATATTTAAAATAAATTGAATTACTTCGGAAATTCATGCAAAATGGGATCTTAAGGGATTAGAGTAGGAATAAACATACTCAGGTTTGTGTACTAATGCCTGTTCACAGATCAAACTTCTTCAGTGAAGATGAAGTATACTGAGCGTGCTACTGAATAACTTTATCAACAAATGAGTAAATATCTACTTCCTTGGTGTGGATAGTGTGGAAAAAAAGTAAATACAAAACTCTGTTTTACATTTAGTCAGTATTAACCATGTACCAATCGTTGTTTACATGTTGTTCAGACTCGTCACGTACATATGCTAAATATCATAACAATTCGTGCTAATAAGCTTAGGTTTTTATTCAAAAGACATTTCTAATATATCCTTATCTTTCTTGTAACTAGGTAGGATTTATGCAGTGATTTTATCGATTTCTACGCTTTTCATATCTGGCATCTACCATTTGTGTAGTTATACTATGATTATATGTATATACCTTATAGAAACAAAACCCAAAACAGATCGATAAATAATGAAAGTAAACTTGATGCAGTTGGACGATCTAGATTCACAGATGATCTGGCCCTTCTATCCCAAACGCAACAACAAATGCAGGAGAAGACAACCAGTGTAGCAGCAGCCTCAACAGCAGTAGGTCTCAATATACACAAAGGGAAAAGCAGGATTCTCCGATACAACACAGCATGCACCAATCCAATCACAATTGAAGGAGAAGATTTGGAAGATTTAAAAACATTTTCATATCTGGGTAGCATCATTGATGAACAGGGTGGATCTGATGCAGATGTGAACGCACGGATCGGTAAAACAATAGCAGCATATTTACAACTGAAGAACATCTGGAACTCAAAGCAACTGTCAACCAACACCAAGGTCAGAATTTTCAATACAAATGTCAAGACAGTTCTACTGTATGGGGCGGAAACCTGGAGAACTACGAAAGCCATCATCCAGAAGATACAGGTGTTTATTAACAGTTGTCCACGCAAAATACTTCGGATCCATTGGCCGAACACTATTAGCAACAACCTACTATGGGAGAGAACAAACCAGATGCCAGTGGAGGAAGAAATCAGGAAGAAGCGCTGGAAGTGGATAGGACACACATTGAGGAAAGCAACCAACTGCGTCACAAGACAAGCCCTCACATGGAATCCTGGAGGCCAAAGGAAAAGAGGAATACCAAAGAACACATTACGCCGGGAAATGGAGACAGACATGAGAAAAATGAACGAGAATTGGATGGATCTAGAAAAGAAGGCTCAGGACAGAGTGTGTAGGAGAATGTTGGTCGGTGGCCTATGCTCCATTGGGAGTAACAGGCGTAAGTAAGTATGTAACATAATAATAATAACAGATAAGAAGGATTGAATTCACTTGGTGTTGTTTGTTTGTATGTTGCCATTGTTGTTTAGGACTAAAACTGATCAACCTCTTGTTGGCATATGTGCATCCTGCGGAGATTACCTCGATATTACCTTAAGTCACAAGCTATATAGGCAAAGATGAATAGTGGCTAACAGTGGAATCCAGGAGGCGTGTTTCGTCCTATTTGTGACTCGTCAGCTAGATGTGAACTTCAACGCTTGGATGCAATTACATCCACCTGATGAATCTCAGATGGGACGAAATGCGTGTCTTGGTTTCCACTGTTAGCCACTATCCATCTTTGTCGATAAGGATTATTTAGTCTTATACAATTTGAAAACTAGATAAAATTCAAATTTATAAATAATCATGATGAAAAATCAAAACCAACAATGAAGTTTCAATCCAGTCTATTGAGATAATCATGGTTTTCAATGAACTAATCGAATTAAGAAAGTTCAACATTATACAGTGAACTCTTTGTTAAATGTTTTACCCTTGTCAATTTACATACAATTCAAATGAATTTGATTTTTAAAAGTAATAAAACAAACAATTTGTATGGTACCCATTTAAAAACAAAGAAAAGAACTAATACACATCACTTACTAACATGATACAAATTGCACAATATTGAAATATACAAAAATATTGAACATTTCAGTATTACTGATGCTACAAATTTTCATTGGTTTCGAACGGTTTAATTATTTTCTTCCATATTTATATGTATTACTTAATAAGATACTTCCGGTAATATTTAACTTATTATGAAAGTAATGACTCTATTGGATAATAACATACCATCATTATTTAATTGTGTATATGTATGTCAATGGGAAAGTCAATGTAAAACTATGTACAATATCTATGTTAAGTAAATCCTATAGTACAGTATCAACTATATTTATAAAATTAAATATGATTATAGAATAATAATTACTTGGTCAAATTGTTGTACTGGCATGTTTTAGGTTTCGATACAAGGACATTAATATCTAGTTCTGATCATTAAAAATTATACACAAAACGGATGAAATTTCGGAAATACTACATGTCCATATCCTCGTTTTTTGTGTTTCGAGTTATACTACTTATTATTATTCAGTAGTCAAATAATGAGTTAATTGAAGCTTGACCATCAAGGAAAATCTGGAAGCATTGGACGACTGTTTCATCCTAGTTGCTTTGCTAACAATTTCTACGAGTGTGCCGTTGTTGTGTGTCGTGTAATACTATTAAATATTTACACATATTTATAACACTTACTGCATTTATCATTATAATTACTTTCTCTCAATCCCTTATATCAGTTATCATCAATTCCGTGGTCATTGAATCTTTATTTAAGTGCAATGGTTTCCATATTTTTCTTCTGGTTAACGTTTTGCTCGTTGGTAAAGGGCTATCAAGATTAGACACAGTTATCAGCTGTCACTTGCACTATCGTATGTCATAATTATTCTTTATGTTATCATCGCGGAAAGCCAATTTTCTCACAGATTTACAGACGCTCTAAGCGCCATTGATACCTCACAAGTTGAGGTTTGTGACTAATTTCTTCCTACTCATCAATGAAGAACCGCCTTTTAGACAAATCGTTGTTTTAGGAACTTCAGTTTCGCTCGTATTTCAGACGTGTGATCAGGCGTATGGTGTGGGGCTCATATTTTGTTGTCATTAGATTGGACAATGTTCGTCGAATGGCTCAATATTTATAATCACATAAAAATAAGTTAGAGACATGTGATGAGTAATGGGACAAGAAGTGTACACACACCTTCGCGCTCATATAAAAACAGTCAAGATTGATAAGCGAATAATTAACAAGGCCAGAATGTGACTCAGGTAGGATGAATAGAATGGGCTGTCCGAAAGCTAGAATAAGGTATATGGGATTGACATAATAACCGCCACTACAATGGTATATTAAAACTAATTATACCTATTAGTTAATATGGTTCTAGTACTACTGGGTTAATGGTAAGTGTCATCACGTTGATCTGGCCAGATTAATCTATTTACTTGCATGTAAACAGCTTATAATTATGAAACTTTTGAAAGATGATGAATTTCCGCCTGCTATAATGTCAGTAGTTTGCTTTCAACAGAATCAATTATTCTGTTAAATAATTTTAATTCTGAGTTAAACAAAGTTGAACTGAATCACTTGTTGAAAGATAGTTTGAACACAATGCAAGCTAAACGATTACATACGAATTTTAATCATATAATGGAACAACATATTACCTTCAAAGAGATCTGACATTAAACCGAAATGCCCGTTTGTAAAATCAAACCGAATGATTGGTACAAAGAAGAGTAATCTTCTCGTCAGAATAATTCTCAAAGGTGCACAATCATAAGTATGTGCTTTTTTTCAAAGTATTAAATAGCAATATATTTGTCAATAATAATAATAGTAATAATAATAATAATAATGATAATAATAATAATAATAGTAATAATAATGATTTGCTGTAAAAAAGAGTAAAACAGAGGTGATCCAAATATAAGCACAAAATATCCTATGTCTATTTCGAGAATAAATTTTGTTATAAGCTTGAATGTTCATCATGAGTGACAGATAAGATGGACGACAATGAATAATTGTAAAAGGATGGTTGTGTGAACTGATGATACGAAGCGTCGAAACAGAATTGGGATGTAATCAGGAAAGATGGAGCATTTAAAGTAAGTCTACTAGGTTTGAAAGGTCAATGGAGAATAAGGAATACTGACTTTGAAAAGCTATAAGTAAAAAGCACGGTGAAATGTGTGTTTGAATAAGTTTTCTTTCATAAATACAAACTTGGAATCTTCAGATGTGCGGCGAAAGCTGCAGCAATGGAAAGGGAAGGGAGACTAAGTAGTTTTAACGAGTTTGTATCGTGCTTATTGATTACATCGAGCTGTGAGTTTATTTTCATCGCATAGACTTTATTCACAGGGTAGTCGACTAGTGATCTTATTATGGGTCCACTCTCACCGAATTTCAACCATTTAGGACGAAGTTCTAAAAGCCACATAAATAAAATCAATATTTGTATGTGTGACACCGTTGGCTATCAATAGAGCATCAGAAATCTAATATTTTATTATCTACAGAATTATTTACGTGAAACCAGTGACTGCAATTGTGGTTTGTTCATTCAACATATGAGGTATTTTAAATAGACAATAAACATTTTCCGCATGTTTCTGATCATATGAAAAGTCACTGATCAGGATCAACCTCGTCATGTTGTAGTAGTGCAAGAGAACGATCTTACTAACCTAATCCAGTCATCCCTCATGAAGCAAAGTGTGCTGACCACGATCCTCCAATCAACTATTTTCAAGTCCTTCTAAATGCTGTCCATTCTTTAGACGTCTGCTTTCGACTCCGGGTGCAATATGTGCTTTGTCTACCTCCAGAGTCTTTTACTAATTGGCTATTCGACTGGAAGCTGTTTAGTGCTCTGACATATCAGGCAACCGATCTGAGGTATTTTGCATAGACAACTATTCACAATACCCATACTATTTTGATGGTTGTAGTAGTTCCCCAACCTTCAGCTCTGTATAATGGAACTGTTTTAACGGTTTACGCAGCATTCTTACTAATGTTGGCTGACAGTTGTTCAGAGTTCCATATGTTCTTCAATCGTCAGAATCCTGTCCTTGACTTACTAATCCGTGCAATTAAATCTGCATCAGATCCCACTTGTTTGTTAAAAATACTTCTATTCAGGTATGTAAAAGCTTCCGCCTGTTGCAATGTGAGTGATCTGATCAAACCAAATAAATGTGAACATACATGGTTTTTGGTATTAGGAATTCGCATTCATATTTGTTAGCGAACCGAAAGACATTCCGTTTTCTTATGCTAATTAAAATCCAACTCCTAACCAAGAAATGTTAATGTTTTTCAAATACAGTATGATAAATAACTGTTTTAAAGATTACTAATTTTCGACTTTGTCTCGCGTTTCTCATACCTTATAATTGCATCAACTTTAAACAATGGAAAAGAATAACCTGAGAGAAGAATTCTTTCTTGTTATTCCTCACATTTTAAAGGATACATGCTTGTTCGATTCCTACTGCACATCATATTCCAAGTCACGGTTAATAGATAAAGTCTGTCTGTCTGACTGTCTATTTAATATAATTAGTTAGATGAATAAAGCATTTTCATCATCCAAACACCTTGAATACTTATAAGTGCATATTGAAAGAGCGATGTCGATGATTTATAACATTTCTTGACATACATTGAAATGACTAGTTCTAAAAACGTAAAACACTTTGAATTATTCGGTTGCTAAAAATGAACCCATATAATACTTTCTTTGTTATAAATGCTTTTACCTCTATACACCATAAACTACAATCAGTGATCGAAGAAAATGGTTTCCTTTCCAGCTATATAGGTTAGTGAAGCTGAATGGCTTATCTGGAAACTCATTAATTACACAGTACAATTATCGGGGCTTGATAACTGTTTTTGTTTTGATGTGAACAATGTGATTTCAGAAAGAACCGACTAATCTTCATATTGCAAATTTTGTCAAGAATCTTTACATACTTCTGTGGCTGGAAAACTTGTTAGTTTATTTCTAACTACAATTAGTTTCGAATAATCGTAGTTAGATCAAAAGTCCTATTAAATATACAGAAATATTTCTATGATAAACAAACTCGAAAGAAAAGATCTCACAATTAATTTACAATGTTTTATGCAAATAGGAGGCTTGTACAATATTCTGTTATTCACTTAATGTTTAATGATAAAAAATGATGAGTTTTTCTTTTCCTTCACATTGTTCATTCATCCCATATAACATGTACTCATTTCAGAGGGAGATAATTCATAACAAGTTATCCGTATCTTGCATCCGGCGATATCTACATCAGTTAGTGATTTAGGATATAATGCAAAAGCAACAGTGTATACAGCTATATCGAATTCTGGAGAGGATCCAACAAAAATACCTCCTATCGGTTTTTCATATTTATCCTTATCAATATAAGTTAGACTGAGTAGTCGGTCATTACATATCTAGGATGAGAGAAAATAAAATAAATGAAATTGAATTGAAGTGATATTTGGTTAGGTCGGAACAGCAATTGATATAGAATAATATGAATTCGATATATTTTGTGGTTTCTCATCAGCTGCTTACAACCATTCACGTATTGAAAGGTAATATTGAGTAATGATATGATGTGAGACGATTGAGATTGATCAGGTAAAGAATTAGAATGATAAGGGTTATCAATAATATATATGTGTGATAGCTCGGCATCCACTTGACACTGAATATACCATTGACATCCTACAAACCTTCAACATTATTAACGGACAAGAAGATGCAGCTTGTCTTCGGTTTGTAGAAGAAACGGCGATTAAAATCTCAAACCTGTTTTATGTATCCTTATTTTATTGGTGTTTATCAGTGTATGATTGTGGACATTATTGGGTTTTTCCATTGAGATCATGAATTGATTGATGCTTGACCAGCATTGAAAACCTGCGAGCACTGGACGGTCGTTTCGTAATATTGTGGGAATCCTCAGCGGTGCGTATCCACATTCACATCACACCATTTCTCGGTGTTAACTTCCAATCAATGAATGGTTGTGAGCAGCTGATGAGTAACGACGAAATATATTGACTTCAGATTACTCTTCCTCAATCATTCTTCCGACTTTATCAAAAATGGGACCAATTGCATGAAATATCTAAAGTAGTATTGTCAGCGAAACAATAGGAATAATACAGATTAAAAATTTACAGTTTATACAATTGGAAAGAAACTTAAGTTTTATACCTACAGGTACGCTTAGATCTCTTTTCTAATTGTTATTACATTGAAGAAAAAGGAGTTCACCATCACTGGGTTTATGGCTATGTATTCATTTTAGAAATATATCACTCACCTATCTATTCAAAACCAATATTGTAAACTGGTTCTAATCATAATCAGTTCGTCTTACTGTTAACTGGAATTCATATGAAACAATTATCAGTGTTATATAAAATTATCAAAACCTTGTATGTTGTTTTGTCTTCAATATTGATAGAAATGCATCCAAGTACAGGAAATTAAATATAAAATTGCTATATATAATGCTTTTTCTAAAATAGGGTGAGTGTTTATTCAACATTAGGAACATCATGTCACTTTCAGTACACATTGAATGAAAGCATCTCAGTGAATGCTTATGTTTACTGATCTGTTATACACTGAAAGTGACAAATCTCGTTATTGATCACTTATTGTGATTAATATACATGATTAAGTAAAGATACAAAATGCTTACACTCTTCTTCCATCCATAATAATTTATTTCTTTGTTCTTTTCTTTCAGATAAAATTGAATCCAATTATGTAATCCAAGTATTTTGGATTTTTTATGTTCACCAACGAATACATGTTCAAAAGCGGATGAATCTCCAGGACTTTATATTGGTCATTATATCATTATTATTATTATTATCGTATGTTTTAGAAAGTATAGATTATCATTGATTTCATGTAAATTCCATGGAAAGTACAAAATAAATATAAAATAAAACATTTAAAGGAGTTTACACTTTCTGATAATAATTTGTTCTCATGGAATTGAAATTATAAAATAAAGTAAGTATACTGAAATATAGAACAATAGAGTTGGAAGGTGGGTCGATTTACTGGATATCTACACCGATTGAATTGTTAAAATTATTTTAATTGATTAGATAGTGAAATAGTTGTGATCATGAGTCAATTGAAGCTAGACCACGTTGGAAAACCTGAAAGCACTGGACGGCCCTTCCGACCTATTATGTGACTCCTCAGCAGTGCGCATCCATGTTATGTATCGCTCATCTAGAAATAACTACAAGATGAGTATTTATTTATATAATCTTATTTATAAGTATACGCTTTTAAATTAGCCATCAACCGAACATTTTACGCAGTGCAACTTGTTATTATTGAAAAGACAATGTCTAGGTTTCACCAAAAACTCAAACAGCACGTAAGCGATTGTGTCATATCCCATTATGTCTATCAATTTACATGTATGTGTATGTACAGGTACATAGGGTGGAGCGATCGTGATCTTCGATTAAGGGTGGCGGAACACTTACCCAAATGGCTGTAGAAACAAATGAATCCAAATAGTCAAATAAGATCATCGGATAAACAGACATCTTCCTCCTTTGCAAAACATTTGTTTGAGACTGGTCATAAGGTTGATATCAGATTTCGAAGTTTTGTACAAAGGCCTGAGTTTTGTTGAAGCCTTGGTTATACGAAAACTGAAACCCAATTTATGTGTTCAAAGGCATTTTGTTCTTCCCCTTAACCTACTCTGTTATTACCAATTTATTATCCAGAGTGGTTATCACATTGTTTTTGTGTACTTTATTTTTGTTTGTCACGACCTACCTTCAGTCTGTCTAGCTGACCTTTTAATTTTCATATAAAAATGTCTTAACAAGTATATGTGTGATCAGATTGTTCGAAACGTATTGCGCAAATGTAGCACATAATTGTGATAAGTTTCGTCTTCTCATTGCATTATCGAAATTTATTAATGGGACTAATTGTTTTTCAACTAGTTGGCTTAAATTATATCTTTTCATACAGAATAGTTTATAAGTTCTATTTTCTATTCGTAAATTTCAATAGAATATTTCAATGTTCCTAGTAGAAGAGATGAGATAATAATTTCATGAGAGAGAGGGAGAGAGAGTATAGTACAAAACATAAGGCTACTTGTACATGAATAACATTGATCAACTCTGGTGAGAAACGTTTGCTCGTTCAAACCCAAGACTGATGAAACCTAAGACATCAAAACTGTAAAACAAAGCTTAATTGGTTAGATAGTCAAAGTGTTGAAAGTGTTAACACTTACACATCCTTCAGTATGATAGTAATTTTAGCAAATTATTTATTATATAAATCTGATCTTTCATTCATTCTGATGTTAGAATTATCAAGAATCCAGATTCCCTCTTAGAATTTATGGTATGAGTTAATGTCTCAATATTGCGAGTTTATTGGTTAAACTAACATATATTTTGACATATGGAAGTCGGTCACTAGTTACTTCTGTTAGTGTCACCTTAATATAACTAATTCTCATCTTGTGAACACACACCGAAATTGATAACTAAAATTTACAGCACTGAATTTAAGGCAGTTGCAAAATCCTACTCTTATGATGTTTTTTCGAACATATCATAACTTGAAAATAATAGGTAAAAATAATCCATTATTTTTAAATAAAATTAGTGTAGTTACTTCAGGAAAACTATCCAGATAGTATTCGGAGATAGAGACACTACATAGATCTATCTCAACACACCTGGTTGACAGTGGTCACATAGTAAATCAAACCAATTCATTTCGAATGATTTATCATATTCCTATATCGTTTCTTCATGGAGTTCAGTTTCGTTTCCAAAATATAGCAGAAACTATAGGAATCTGGACATAGAACGTTAGTTTACAGGTTCAGAAGAAATTTGTGGCATCCATATACCATCCTTGGTCGCACATGAAGTAATAAATTATTTTATTGATTTTTTCAAATCGTTATTCACCTCTACCTGTCTATATTCTTCACAATCTGGTTATTTACACAAACTTTTTAAGTGTAAATTTAATAATCCTTTTGTGATTATTATTTTAAAATGTACTGAACTAATTCTGACCTACTTCCTATGCTGAACCGCTTATGAGGAGTTTAATGGTTTTTATTATTCTAATCATATTCCTATAAGTACACATATACTACTGTCAATTAATACTCTTAATCCGATTGTATTTAGCAACATGATCAATTGCATTTCGATTACTGACTTGATTGGTTCAATATTTCCATATATCCATATAAATTCTCATTTGTATCAGAGCAAACACTGATGACGATTTAAATACAAACAATATTGTTTGCTTACATATGTTGTTTTAACTTACAATAATGCAAGATATATACTTCAGAAATCCCCTGACTCTCTGAAATTTCTCAATGGTAATTAGTAAGCCATTGATATACATCGATAGATACTACTGCTCAATATGAAGAGAGGTGTTTCGTTCCATTATGTGGAACGCAATGATGGAAATGTGATACATTTCTCCATTTCTGTTATTGTAGCTAACGCAATGCCAAGTAGTAAAACAAGTCGAACAACTCAACTTACCGAGGACATATCTCTTCACCACAATATCCAACTTCATTTCATCAATCTATCAATATTCTATCGGTCAATATAACAATCGTAGTCAAATCATACTAAACTCACCTTCTACGTTTATATCGCTTGAACCACAAATCCTTCAAGAATTTTCCAAAGTTTTTAATATCTCCTGACAACTTTTGTTTTTCGATAAGGAAATTATAAGTCATTTTCATGACTTTTGTTTTTAGCAATTCATTGATAAAGTCATCTTCCTCCTTCTGTTGTTGTTCTGTGACGATTTCAGTGACACCAACTTGAGGATTGTAGTTATCCAATAGTGCAACGAACTCTGTAGTATAAATATAATTTTGAATTCAAACTGTAATCATTTTATGACGCCAACATATACAAATATTGCTTGAGATACAATAGAAAACTACATAAATCTCAGCGTGTGGATGTCGCGAGTAACTCGTTTCTAACCTAACCCAATGTCTATCTAACGTCTGATTTTGGCTGAGGCGTTTTACAATTCACAAACCCAAAATAATTGTAAGTACTATGATCTGAGCTATGAAAGATTCTCATTCGTCGAAATGTTTAAGCGTTGGCAATTCAATATTCGAAAGCATTCAATACATTTTGTGCTAAATCACGTGTGCTATGAAATATATTAAATTTACTGTACTAAAATGCTGTCTAGAAGAATGTTGTTGCGAGTAAATACATAAAAAGTGTTAAAAATTTTCAAGTAACCTAATAGAGTTGTGAACAGGTTGACATCAGGATTGTTCAACTTGTTGAGGCTTTATTACAATGCTTAAGAGTAAATCCGGTTCATTTACTATATTCTTCACAAACAATTCATACTAATAAAGTATCACCTATTTCTATTCACTGCATTCTAATGTTTTTGATTTTACGTTTTTGCTCAAATAGTATGCGTTTACAGACTAGACAAATACATTTCTACATTTAAACGTTGGTTTTGTGATACAATCGAATGAAGGGAAATTCCAATAGGTTTTTCTGAACTGGATCCTTAATCCATCATTTTATATGTTATTCATCTATCATGGAATTGTACAACAACAATTTAATTTCAATAGTTGAGATCATGAGTCCATTGAAGCTAACCTACCATGGAAACCCTACAATAGAACAAAATGACCATCCAATGCTTCCAGTTGTTCCATGGTAGTCTAGTTTCAATTAATTCACTACCTTAACTTTTAAAATGACTATAATATCCACAAAAGAAACCCATTTCGATATTAACAATTTAATTGTTAGAGAATATACGTAATTTGCAAATATTATTCATATTACTTACTTGCAAATGTCGGTCTGTTTCTCAATATATCTTCATCAACAAATTCGAACAATGGCTTAGTTGACAAATCTACAAGCTTTCTAGTATTCTCAAGATTTGCTTTTAATAAAATGAAATTAACAAAAGAATCATGAATTAGGTATACCAAATAATGATATTCACTTAATTGTTATTAAGAAAAATATTAAATCAAAGATTGATAAAGTGGTCCTTTATGATGGTGAATCCTGAAAAAAATATTTCATAATGTGGCAAGATTATAATAACTTATGGACGAACCAATCAGGTATAAGATAACAAGTCTCGGATTTTGGCACAAAATTCACTCTACCATTTGGATATATAGAGTGTTGGCATTATAGCTGATATCAGTTCGTGATTGAGACCTGAAATCTGATTCATAAGCTTAATCATGTACTAAAAATCACAATTCGAATTCCTTACACATGATCATGACCCACATTTAGTGCACATTTTTGAGTGGACACTCTCAACGTCAGTCTGGTGTCGCTCAAGGATCTTTCATAAATTATAGTCTCACTCATAATGTTAATGCAAATTAACTTAACTAAAAAATCTAAAGCAAAATTTTGAACTACGAATCATTTGTTTCAAAGATAGGATTACATCTACTGACATACTAGATATAAGGGCGCATAAATAACACAGGTTATGAGCTTATTTTGACGGTTGGATAGATCTAAGGTTTCGAAAAGCTATTGTATTTCAGGTATGAATATATTCGATATTAGATATGCCAAATTACTTAATTTCACTACTAGATGTAAAACACACACTATAACATTTCAACGAAACATCATTCAAAATTAAACTCCATTTCTGTAGTTATGAACAACAACATTTTCTTATTCCATAAACTTTCATTGTTTTAGTCAGAGATGAACAGAAGCATAATGCACTGCTATGTTCATCATCACTATATGAGTTTTGAAAACGATGGAAATAATAGATGAAATTGGTGAACAATCAGCTAATTCTGTAGACATTTAACGCATAACTAGCACATGAGTGAACTAACAATTTACACTCTCCAGCAACATTTCAACCAGTCGTGTTCACAACCAATCACCAATAAATCAAATGACTGTTTCCATTCACAGTATTTGCCTCGTAACTGACAGTGGAATTCAGAAGACACATTGCATTATATCTCGTTCTGATCAGTCGGATGGATCAACATCCAAGCAATGATGTTCACAATGAGACATGAATCCAACAACCATCACTTCAAATACCAACGGTTAATCCAATAACATACTCAGTACAATCACTTACTAATCTCTATGAATTTATCTGTGAGAGTTTGTGACTTCCCATTCATCTAATTACCTTTGAATTTCAGTAGTCATTTCAGTGTAATAGAAACGAGGAACAATGTTGATGAACTCAGTGAACAAACAATATTATATTTATCACAGAGAAAATACTATCATGACTTCTTAGAACAGTATGCACTATGTCTATAGAGATTGACAAAAATGGAATTGGAATTACCTTGTAAATTGAGTTTGTAATCTATACCAGGTCGAAGTTTATTCTCATCCGCTTTGTACAGTTTTGTATAGAATTCACTCAATTCCTTATTTTCCCCATGTGGTTCATTGTGATCCGACACCCTAAAAGTTGTAAATAATCGTCAATAATGAAACATGAAAATCCGTAATTGATTTCATTTAAAACGAGATTCAAAGTATATAAACTGTTATTCATGTCAGTGAGAATGAGATTTATCGTATAGCGTCACCTGTCAGTTGGCATCTTTAATTTGAAATGACACCACGGTAGGTGTTCAGAAATTCACCTCCTACTATTCAGTCATTTGATTCCAGATGAATTTACTTCGACTTGAACTTAAAACTCAATCGAACTGAAATTTCATCACAAATTAAGCTTAAAATCAAACAATCACTGTAAATAATTTTGTGTTTTAGTTGCAGTTATCACAATGAAGTTATATTTAAGTAAATTTCATCACTATTAAGTCCAATGTTTAGAATCTTTGCATTCTAAGTAAAACGATTAACAGAATATTTGACTTCAATTCCCCTCCTCCGTTTAATGAAATTAGAGTGATTTGTATGCAACAAAATGACTGATCGTCATAAGTGTTTATAATAACACCATGTAGGACAGATATTAAAATGTGATCGTTAGCTACCCCAATCCGTTGTGAACTTCAATAGAACAGTGAAATCTATACAAGGTGCTTTCAAAACTATCCGGAACACATCACAATACACAAATGGTAATCATGTGTTTTAAACAATCAACATAAAAACGAACAACTCTACAATATCATTGGATTGAGTGCATTGAATATCGATTAACTAATGCAATTGAATAATTCAAGGTAAAGCATTAAGGAAGTAAACATCTGAATTATCAGATACAAAATTAGTACAGACGTATAGACTATTCGATATTTTACCAGTGATATTATAGTATTACTTAAATAACACATAATGTAATCAGTAGTAGAAAATAAATTGACAAAAGACGTGTCTTAATTTAGTGATTATCAAATTATTCTGACAGACATTTAAGAGAAGCACAAATCTTGAGTAAATGATTCATTGGATTTTGTTTTTCGAAAGGAAAACAGAATTCATTTGAGTTAAACATTTGCTTGATCAATTCATTGTAAATTATTTAATTTCCGAATATTGTTTTGGTCAATTTATTTAACTTTCACCTATCAATGACACTCACATTTTTCTTTTATTAACTTAGTGAATGTCGAAGTTAAAGGACATTGTGCATAGAACGATTTCCTAGTTAAATTATAATCCATGAGTCAATTGAGGCTAGACCATCATGGAAAACCTGGAAGCACAGGACGGCCGTTTTTTCCTAATATGCGATTCCTCAGCAATGCGTATCCACGATCCTGCCTCGCGAGATTCAAACCCAGGATCTACTAGTCTCCTGAACAAGCGCTTAACCGATAGAGCACTGAGTCGGCATCCAACGGTGTTAATGTCTAACTTCAACCAATTCACGAAGTTGCACCAACAACCACCATTGTCAATATGGTGATCTAGCTTTAATTGACTCATGAATTCAACTATCAAATTACTATAATATCCACAAAATCCCTCTCTGATTATATTACAATCATCACACATTGATATCTCAACATCATTATGTTTACATATCACTGTGTTGTATAACTTCTCCCGTCAGTAATCATTTAATGTAAAAAAATTTAACTTTTAATCTAATCATGTAGAAACAAATTTACTTCCAGATTAAATGCATCATAATATTTACTATTGTTTGATATGGAGACTATTGAATATGAAATTTCAAATCCACTAATCTACATTACAGCCTATGATGATAATCACGATATATCATGTTGTGTTTAACTTCAAATCACAAATCTCAGAGTTCTACTTAATAAGGTTAAAACTAGTGAAGTTTAACAACATCGAGTTCGAGATGAATATCACTGTTGATGAAATATAATGACCACTTTATGTCATGAATTTATCAAAGTTAAAAAAACAAATAATCGGATGCTAACTCAGTGATTTGACGATTAAACACTTGTTGAAATGTCTGAAGGCCTTGGATTCGATCCCACCTAGGATGATTGATACATAGTACTGAAAAGAGTCTCATTAGTCTATATTCAATTAACTAGTAATCATTTTGTCTACAGAATAAGAATGAATTATTTGATGATTATCTGTTTTCTGAATACAAACTACATCATATCTCAGAAGTTGAACGCATAAATGAGATAAGGAAATACAAGCGTTTCAATAACAAGTAACTGACAATTTATTATTCGAAACAAAATAAGCAACTATTTCTTATATTACTCAAAACATTTATTAAATATACAACGCTTACTGGCATGGCACAAACTGTAGAACCTGCAAATACACAAGAATTCTGATGATTTCAATAACACCAATCTTGAATACTTTCATCATTTCAAAAGATTCAATTATATTATCCTCGTTACTCGTCCATATATATACACTGTAGAGCACCACTAGTATTAATAATGTAAGTACACACATTACAAACATAATATACAAATGCACAATTGTTTGGTTAGTGTTATAGTGCAATTTGTTGAGTTCATATTATTGGTGAAATCGTCTACATATTTTTTTCAATGGTTATTTAGGTTGATTGACATAACCCCTGCTAAACGAAAATGTAAGCATTATGATTAATAACAAAAGCTCTTAAACTAAGTACAAGAATTTATTCACAATCGTATTCAACAGCCTAAGAAGAACTGACTGATGTCTCAATGAGCAGAACAACTCTGACCAGTAATCAATTTTCAAATACACAAACAAGGTGCCGTTCAACTCCTCTAGCAAACATAGTAATAGAATCTGAAATTGGTCTCTCTATACATAAGTAGCAAAATACCTTTCCACTGAACACTATATTCTTTTAGATCCTTAGTGTCCCATTGTTGTCTTCCACCATTAAAATGTGTCTGTCTAAAATTTCACAATAAGATTAGAAAGTAATGTGAGGAAACCACCTAAAATAGCGTTTAAGCCACTTAAACTTCACCTAGAGACCTACTGCGATTACTGACAGTCTTAAGTCCAAATAGAGAAATAGGGTTGGGCATTAGGTTAGCAATCCTACCCCGTAAAATACTCTGCTTAAAAATTACTAATCATGAATATTAAACTCATGATAATTATTAATTTTGGCCAATGTGGAGGTTGACTTTTGACCTACATAATAGTTGAAGTGTTCAGCAGTGAACTCTATCTGTTTAACTACCCAAAACAATCATATGAAAATGAAAACTGTAAAATTCCTTTGGTAAACAGAAATCATGTAAAGTTCATATGTAACTGAGACCAGTGACTGATTTTATTTTCAATCCTAAAACAGGGAAAAAGTATAAATCTTGTTGTAGAAAATATAAAGATTTGTGCACAGTGAATTGGTTTAACTAAATGGTGATGCAAGATTCTGTTCCCTTCATAGGAAGTCGAAAACAGGCAAAGATATTAAATATACAAATTTTATTTTGTTAGAAACTTCTAAGATCATACTAATTTTATTGCCGATTCATTGTAAATGTAAAACACGACATGAAACCAAATTAAATTAGAAGAGAAATAAATGTAATACATTCCTTCACTCTGAAATCGACGCGATAATAGAAGTCTCACTGTATAGCCGGTCAATTACAAAGACAAAATTAGCTGGTTAGTTTTGTGGTAGTTAAAACATGTTAAAACATACCCATTCAAAACAACCATCAATAACTTGAACACAAAGATAGGTTTTGTAGCAGTCATAGTGTTTCACCTTCCAATAGAAAAAATTCAGTCACTTCCTTGTACAGAGAATAATACCATTTTTGTGTCTTGAACATTCATTCAGTTGAGAAACAAACAGAGATTGAGAATTTGACAATCGGAACACATGCCGATCTCCGAATTAGCTTTCGTTAGGCGATTATTTCCATTTCTCAGAAAACATTCAAGACACTTAGATCCTGCTCAACACCAAAATGTTACATAGTGGCAGAAGTGTTTCCCACAATATAATAGAATTGGTGTGAAATGGATTTTGATATCTCATTGATGTCCTGAATGTTTCACGGAGCATATTACTTTACCAATCATCAAGATGCCGACTTGCTGGGGATTGGTCAGATGTTATGATTATGAGATATCCAGCTAAATTCTGTTGAATGCGATTTCCCTTTACAAGCCTGAATCTCAATATTAGATCAATAAATTCATGTATCGGTAGCCAGAAATTTAATAATAATGACACAATCCTTGCGGCTGTTTCGCCATTTACCAAGTTCGACCATATTTTCAGAAATGTTATTCGCTCTAACTATGGAGTATTCAGAGAAGTATCAAGATCTAGTAAACAGGATCCCATAGTCTGTAAACTAGTGCACTACCTTTGTCACTGTGGAACACTTTACCACCAATCGAAATACTCGAAACTGTTCCAAAGAAGGCGACCTTATTTAAATGTACGTTTAGTTTGGAAATAATGTTGCAGTTCGTAGTAATATAAGACAATCACTATTAAATCCTTGACACCTTTCTCATTCTGTTTTGGAAAGCATGAACGAATAACCCCACATTTACGCATACTGGTCACACGTCAATAAATATTTAGGAAAAATTGCAAGCCGATGGGAAATTTACAATTACAGTAATCAGAATGAGTAATTAAAGCAGAGTTGTGACCATGATCAGAATCAACTAAACCGTTGTCTTGCATTCACGTAAGTTTTCGGAACTATTCGAGGAAAAATAACTACTGATTGTAATCGAAGCACTTCTAAAACGATCAAAAGTTTTGTAGTGAATAGTCTTTTTCACTCGTGGGAAGGCAAAACACAAATAGTTACTCTAAACTAGCAGACATTACTTTTTCAACAAGGGAACACAATTTAACTCGGAACAACTGGAAAGGTTCCATATGGAAATAATGTCGGTTGTGTATGATCTTCGCCATAAAACGTTTATTTGAAAGCTCAAGAAAACTGATCTTTTGGCAGAATATGAAGAATTCTTCATAAGGGAGAGAGGAGAGAACATTACAATGAATTGTGTACAGGTTTCAGCGAAATTACCCATCAAGAGATGGTGGAGAAGATTTGTAGCTCAGGCGGTTGATTTTGTTGGGGTTTTGTTCTATGAGCTGGATGGTTTAGTCATAGAGCTTCCATCGTTCTTCTGGACAACATCATCAGCACGAACTGCAGGTAGAAGTGGAGTGTTTCGTATTCTCTACATATGACTCACAGCTTGTCCTGTTGAACTCGATCTTGATTGGTTATTGTTGGGTAAATTGGAACACTTCACTTCTAGTCAAAGTTTGTGCTGATGGTGTTGTTCAGGAGCCCAATGAATGTTTCGTGACTAAACCGTTCATCTGAGAGGACAAAACTTCACCTAAATCATCCACCTGAGCTAAAAATCTTCTCCACCATCTTAAAATACAATTCAATATTATACTAAACAAAAATAGCATGAATTTCAGGCAAGGAGAATTTGTGCTTGCTAATTACCATAGATTTACTCTTTGGAATACTTATTAATCTGTTCTGGAGTGAAACTAGGCGAATAAACCAAAGTTTTGTACTAGATACAGTTCTCATTCAGTTTTTATCACAAATTATGTTAAATTATCTTAGTTATTCGGTTCTATTTGGGTGTATTCTATCTCAACCTGATTGTAGTTACTATAGCAAATCGATAATCGAACAAACCAAAATGTACTGTCCTGTCAAGTTACCTTTGAGTACTGTTTGATGCTGTACCGAGTTATTACTAATTAGGACTGAATAACGTCTAAAATGTACCATCATAATGAATGTAAATATGTATTAGTCCTTCATAAAACTCACATATGGACAATGATGGTGCGTTGATATTTTAAGCACAGCAATATAATAATCAAGTTAATTATTGCCCACATATGCTTTGTCCAGAAGTGATACAGACAAACAGTTTCTCTAATAGCTATGTAGAGTCTTTTCAAACAACTTCTACAACCACTGACCAGTTTCCAATCAGAGATTTATTACGTCGATGAATAAGGGGTGTTTCACCTGTGCTTTCTAATTGATCTATTAGTTTCTGCGAATCAAGTAAAATTGTCAAAATTAGTAATGCTGAGTTATCGAAAGGATTAGACATTTTTGCTTTTTCATTACTAATCAAAATAATCTTTCCACAATTCCAACAATAAGTACTTGGAATATCAGTTGTCTACAGAGAACGAATTTGAAATTTTTGAGATATTTTAGGACGACCCAACGTTTGGAGATCAGTCTGTTCCTTCCCAGTAATTTGTTTAAAACCTGAAGTTAGCCAAATGTTAACTGATTTTAATAGATCGTCGTCAATTCAGTAGCATTATTTGCAACAATTCAGAAATTTAGAATCACCTTATAACTTATCAGTTGAAACTTAAATACACTAAAACATTTGATTATATATTTTACTCATGGGTTGTACTTATTCCAAATTAAAATGATAAACCTAGTAATTTATCTGTGCTTACACTAATAGATTGTTTTAACTAATCACTTACTTACTTACGCCTGTTACTCCCAATGGAGCATAGGCCGCCAACCAGCATTCTCCAACACACTCTGTCTTGTGCCTTCTTTTCTAGTTCCATCCAATTCTTGTTCATTTTTCTCATGTCTATCTCCATTTCTTTGGTCTTCCTCTTTTTCTTTGGCCTTCAGGATTCCATGTGAGGGCCTGTCTTGTGACGCAGTTGGGTGCCTTCCTCAATGTGTGTCCTATCCACTTCCAGCGCTTCTTCCTGATTTCTTCCTCCACTGGCATCTGATTTGTTCTCTCCCATAGTAGTTGTTGCTAATAGTGTCCGGCCAACGGATCCGAAGTATTTTGCGTAGACAACTGTTAATAAACACCTGTATCTTCTGGATGATGGCTTTCGCATTTCTCCAGGTTTCTGCCCCATACAGTAGAACTGTCTTGACATTTATATTGAAAATTCTGACCTTGGTGTTGGTTGACAGTTGCTTTGAGTTCCAGATGTTCCTCAATTGTAAATATGCTGCTCTTGCTTTACCGATCCGTGCCTTCACATCTGCATCAGATCCACCATGTTCATGAATGATGCTGACTAAATATGTAAAGGTTTTTACATCTTCCAATGCTTCTCCGTCAATTGTGATTGGATTGGTGCATTCTGTGTTGTATCAGAGAATCTTGCTTTTCCCTTTGTGTATATTGAAACCTACTGCTGTTGAGGCTGCTGCCACACTGGTCGTCTTCTCCTGCATCTGTTGTTGCGCTTGGGATAGAAGGGCCAGATAGTCTGCGAAGTCTAGATCATCCAACTGCATCCTAGATGTCCATTGTATCCCGCGCTTCCCTTCAGATGTTGACGTCTTCATGATCCAGTAGATCACCAGGAGAACGAGAAAGGGTGAGAGTAAGCAACCTTGCCTGACACCGGTCTTCACTTCGAACGACTTTGTCAACTGTCCTCCATGCAAGATTTTGCAGTGTAATCCATCATAGGAATTCTGTATGATATTGACTATCTTCTGATGCACGCCGTAGTGTCGAAGAAGTTTCCATAGTGTTGTTCTGTCCACGCTATCAAATGCCTTTTCGTAGTCAATGAAGTTGATGTAGAGTGATGAATTCCATTCAAATGATTGTTCCACAATGATCCGTACAGTTGCGATTTGGTCTGTACGCGATCTATCCTTACGGAATCCTGCCTGTTGGTCACGAAGTTGGGTGTCTACGCAGTCCTTCATCCCGTTTAACAATACCCTGTTGAAGGCTTTTCCCGGTATTGAGAGAAGAGTGATGCCCCTGTAGTTATCACACTTGCTGAGATCGCCTTTCTTTGGTATTTTGATCAGAAGTCCTTCTTTCCAGTCTGTTGTTACTTGCTCCTCATCCCAAATCTTATTGAAGAGAATGTGGAATATCCTTGCAGTTGCCGCTACGTCTGCTTTTAGTGCCTCTGCTGGGATGTTGTCCGGTCCTGCTGCTTTGCCACTCTTGATTTGTCTGATGGCCATGCTGATTTCTTTAATTGTTGGTGGCCCAACATTGATTGGAAGGTCCGTGGGTGCTGCTTCGATGTTGGGTGGGTTCAGTGGAGCTGGTCGATTCAAGAGTTCTTCGAAGTGTTCTACCCACCTGTTTTGTGCTTGTTTGGACAGCATCAATGCAACTCCTTGTGTATGTGGTGCATTTTCTTCTTCATGGCCGGAGTATAACAGGAGCTCTCCTGTAGTTATTCGTTGTTGTCCAACTTGTGTCCAATGTGTTTTACTGATCCCAAGTACCTCTAGGTTGTATCTTCTCATTTCTGCAGCAATTTGGAAGACTCTCCCGGTGTCCCACATTGTACGAACATTCCATGTACCTAAATAAATGGTCGCTCTGGTTGTCAGAAGGGGCATCGACCTCGTAACATCCGAAGGAATTCGGCTTTCATCATGAGGCGTCATAATTCTTCTAAATGAAGACCTTCTAACTCCCAGGGCTTACGAAATAACTGCGTCGTCAGAATTATTGTCCAATGCTCCCAGTTTATACTAATCGACATAGATAAGCTGTAACTACATAGTTCTGAGTCTTAAAATAATCTCATTTAACCTAGTATTTATTTATCAGTCTACAAAAGAAACTGTAAAGATACGAAGCATAAAGTATTATGGTGGTCTGTCTATGAGTTGTTTGGACAGCCGCCAATTCAGCTTGTATCTAATCAATTACAAATGACTGAGTAACAGAAGTTTTACCCGTAATTTTGATAACAATTTCAATTATCCATGTTACGTGATTTGCCCCTTATTCTCACATTTAAGTAAACATAACTGGACGTCCTAGTCCAAAATTATTATCTATTACTGACTAAAACATTATCATACTCACTTACACGGTAAAATGTTTCATGCCACATCCTCACTTCTTATTTTTGATGTTGTAACCTTTTTCTATACCAACTATGCCAGTATGCTTTAGATATATATCAATTTAATAATTGCCCACTATAGAAAAACCTGTAAGATCCTCACCTTTTAGTAAACTATATTACCAGCAGTCCACTCTGTTTTGACATGTTTAAAACTTGCAAGCGTGTAGAAGCGATAAGGAAATAAAATAGTATATGATTACTTATGATGGACTTAGCCTTCAAAGTGTCTGCATCACTAATCGTTCTTGACAAAGAATGTGGATGATTCTGAATCATTCAGAAAGATTTTACGACATATACATCTGATCCCAAGGCAACAAGAAACATCGATTCACAGTTAAGAGATCTCGACTGAAACTTTCATTTGCAATTTAGAGTTCTGATGGTCTATTTGTGAGTCATATTCCTTGTCATTTTCTATTCAGGTCAAGTATATATTATTTGAATGCCATAAGCATTTACTTCCATCTCGTGTGAAACCTAACATAACTTTCAAAATAATCGACCAATAAAGACGTAAGATTATTTGAACCTTACGTATTAGAATTCCTTGGATGGACTCTCAATTTACTCTGACTGAAGAGATGTGGAAACTCAGATGAACTGTTGAACTTCCTGAACATGATGCCTCAAAAAGTGAAACTGATTAAATTCAAATTCAAATAAATCAAATCTTCCATTATTACCGTAAGATTTATTTCGATGTAGTGCACGAGCTGCTATTAATACATGTGGGGCTTTATTTAGGCTCCAAGCTCATTGATTTTGAGAAATTTCTTATTCTTAGTTTTTAAAACTAATTTATGCAGATTGAGTCTCTAGGATTCCTCTGCCCCAAAATGGTAAGCGACTGGGAATGGTTGAAATAGATAGGATAGTGTGGTGTGTGCTACCGATGTCGACAGATATAAGTAGTATGTATCATCATTCAAAGTGAAATGTCTGGTGGGAGAAAGTGAATAAGATCGAAGAAAAGATAACGAGAACAGTGAATGATTGCTGTGGACATGGAGGAACAGTGAAGTCTGAGACAATTGATTGACATTTTGCAAATTGAGTATTCACTGTATGGTTCTCAGATTTTACTACGACTTTCTGTAATGTTGTGTTCGAATCCATTCGGTTGTCCTCACTTGTGTTCTCGTCCACTACTATAGTATCTTAGTTTATGCACATATTTTCCAGTTCAATAGGAACGGTGCTTGATAAATAGCCTAGTTAATAATGTCTTCATAGATTGTATTACTGAAGACACGATGAAGCTATTATATGAAACACTGATGAAAACCGACTTTCTATATCATATAATTTATTACATCAATAAAGTCGTTTCAACCAATCACTTAACTGCTTACAACTCCACCTTCACAGATTAATATCAATGATTTACAGTGTATCGCTACTTACATTATGTTAATCAGTTTTGAAAACTAAATCACTTTGAAATATTCTCTTCTTTAAAGTGTGAAGATCAATATGATACACGACCTTAAGTAACTATAGTATAAACTTTAGCCTAATTTTATCCACTTCAAATTTATGACTCAAAATGTACCTAGTAACATAATCATAGATATTTTATGTTAAACAATCCTTCCAGCTATCGATTTTAAAGTTTGAATCTAGTAGATAATCACATTTATGAAATCAATCTACCAATCAATCAATAATATCATCGTCAATACACAAAATCTAGACAAGTTATCTTGTATCAGAAGGGGTTTTATGAAGATTGTAGTAATTTCAACAGTTGAACTCATGAGTCAATTGTGAAGCTAGACCATCATGGAAAACTTGGAAGCACTGGATGGCCGTTTCATTCTTATCATGTTTCATTTGATACTACTACCTTCTATTAAATAGTTTTTTTCTATAATATTTCTCTAATATAAAAGTATAGAATAAAGATTTCACCAAAATATTTTATTTAATCAATATTATGATGAAACAATTCATTGTTCTTTTAATATTTTGGTAATAAATTTCATTCGTTTATGTTATGTCATATAACATGTACTCATTTCAGTAGGTGTTAATTTTTCACAAATTATTTGTATTTCACATCCATCAATTTTTACTGTAGTGCAACGTCTAGCACTTAATAAAAATGTTACTGTATAAATAGCAATATCGAATTCTGGTGATGATCCAACAAAAACTGAACCCATTGGTTTTCTATATTGATTTTCATCAAGATATTCTATCGTGATTAAATGTTCATGAAGAGTCTATAATCAAGCGAATAAACAAACAAACAAACAATAAATATCAAGACGAAATTATAACGAAAGTATTAAACTAACATAGAATTTATTTACATGAATATTTTCAATATTGACCGATATTTGATACAAGTAAAATTTAATCTCTACACAATAATTCTGTAACTTTTATGATTTATAAAGTAAACGTGAAGTTTAAATTCACTTGGTTTTTGTTTTACTTGTATCTTCCCATTGATGTTTAGGACTATAATTGATCAGTCACTTATTGGCATATGTGTATACTGTATGTATGGCCTTGATATTGCCTTAATTCACATGCATTATAAGTAAAGATGGAATCTAGGATGCGTTTCATCCTATTTAAGACTCATCAGCTGGATACACCTGTATCTCACAGTTGATGTCCACTCTGAGAGTCAAACCTAGTACCGTTCTCTTCAAACGCCATTGTGTTATTTACTTATCAATTACATTCTTAAATAACGATGGGAAGATACAAGCAAACAATATCAAGTGAATTTAAACTTCACCCCATTTCAAAAGCAAGTGGCTATCATGAGTCCATAGCTAAGTGGATAACACAATGGCGTTTGAAGCGAACGGTACTGGGTTCGACTCTCAGAGTGAACATCAACTCTGAGATGCAGGTACATCCAGCTGACGAGTCTGAAATAGGATGAAACGCGCATCCTGGATTCCACTGATAACCGCTATCCATTTTTGCTTATAAAACCGAAGTTGTTTTCGATTAAAATGTACAATAGAGTTTATTTATTTAGGAAATTTATCACTCGTTGTAAGATTTATGAGTAATAATATCAAGTATCAACTTCTAGTTGCGTTTTCTTTTCTAGCTATTCTTACCATTCACTGGAAGTTATAAGATACAATTATCTATATCTTATAAAGCAGTGAAAACCTTTGTATTAATTAACTAAATTTCTTTTAGTGTTGTCGAATATATGTTGTGGATAGGGGTATTAATATACATGGAGCTATTTATTCTATAATCGAAACATTGTGTTCCTTTCAGAACACATTGAATGAAAGCGTGTCAGTTAATGCTTTTTTTGCTTCTATCATCTTCTATTATTGAATATACATCAATTACAGATGATGCTATCGGTATCCTCGCAAACCCAATTTCAGAAATTAGTTCAATCTTAATAGTTGATCTGTTAAACAGTGAAGTGAAAAATCTCGTTATTTATCACTTATTATGATAAATATTTTGTTGAAGTTTTGTTCTCTGAGCTAGATGGTGTGATTATGGAGATTTCATCGTTCTTCTGAACGATATCATCAGCACAAACTTCAGATAGAAGCTCCACGACCAAACCATCCAGCTCAGAGAACAAAACTTCATCAAAATCATCTACCTGAGCTACAAATCATCTCAAATCATATGATAAATATACATAAATACCAAAAGATACAAAATGCTTACACTCTTCTTCCATCCATAATAATTTATTTCCTTCTTCTTTTCTTTCAAATAAAATTGTATCCAATTATGTAATCCAAGCATCTTGGATCCTTTATGTTCACCAACAAATATATGCTCAAAAGCGGATGAATCTCCACTTTATATTGATCATTATATTATTATTGTTTTCATCATTGTGTTTTTTATCAACCATTCATTATTGTTCATGGCACACAGAATCCATATAATGTGTAAAATATAAAAAAATAAATTATTATAATAAACTGGAAATATACAGATTTAAACAATTTGTCGAGACTACTTAAATGAATATCTTCTCAAATTGATCTGTTAGTATTAACTTGATCGACTCAATTGTGAAATACTGCTAGTAAATGCGTTATTTCTTTTTCTGCTTAGCGTTTTTTAGCGAGTTCGTTTTCTACAAGATGGAATCGATAACCCCATGCCCAACCCCCCTCCTTTATCGGAGTTTTGAACTGATAGTAGCCCCAAACGGGCTTCTGATCATTTATCGCACAATTTCATTTCGCTTATAACCTGATTCAAGTTAACACTTTATATTAAACAGCCCCAACATTAACGAACTGAATTGATTTTATATAACAAACAACAATTCTCAATTCACACATTACAAATTCCAAATGATGTACTCTGCCTTAAATCTGGCCAGTTTTATGGATTATTAATTTGGATTTATGATTGTAGAACCTGATGAGAAATTATTGAAAACTTTTAAATCTTTATAACTAACAGTGCTTTCAACTAATTAATCAACAACAAGGTCCTACCATGCCAGACAGGTCGGTTAAAGAACAGCAAGACTAAAAGCAGCAAACTCAACGTCCGATGGCGAAGTCGTACCGCTGACTGTACAGAAGTGTGACCGTAGTAGGGTGTTTCCCTCAGAAAACCAGTATAACAACGTTGTCGAATTCCCACAAGGAGAGGTAGGGTTAGAAAAGATCTACTTTAAAAATCCACACCTCGCCATATCCCACGGATTTACGTCTCCGGTGGTAAGGTCTCAACAAGTACGGGGCTAACACGAAAACTACTCACAAACATGTTGTGTGCGACCGGCCTCAAACAATAGTCCTTTGGGCACTGCGGTCACGCTCTCAGGCCAATAAGACCAATTCTAATCCAATTTCCTTTTAAGGTACCTCTAGAAGAGCTTTTTCATGGTGTGGGAAACCGGAAGGTGATGACCGCCCTCAACCTCTAACAGTACTCAAGATCACTGTATTCATATGATAATTATCTGATACTATTTGATAGAATTTTTTCCAGTGGAATATTTTCTGAACGCACATACTACATCATATTGAATATATGAAAATTTCTATGGTTGAATAAAATTTAAAATAATCTGTTTCATTACAAAAAGCTTAAACTCCTCTCCTAAATTATGAATCCCTTGTATGTTCAAGAAAAATTTGTTTCTGATCATGAAACGAATCAACACTGATACAGAGTTTTGAATCAAAGTTAGACATTTTCTTTATACTTTGTATTCTCTGATGGTGCTTTAAATGGTTACTTACTTACTTACTTACTTACTTACGCCTGTTACTCCCAAAGGAGCATAGGCCACCGACCAGTAATCTCCAACCCATTCTGTCCTGTGCCTTCTTTTCTAGATCCATCCAATTCTTGTTCATTTTTCTCATGTCTGTCTCCATTTCTTTGGTCTTTCTCTTTTCCTTTGGCCTTGAAGATTCCATGTGAAAGCTTGTCATGTGGTGCAGTTCGGTGCTTTCCTCAATGTGTGTCCTATCCACTTCCAGCACTTCTTCCTGATTTCTTCCTCCTCTGGGATCTGGTTTGTTCTCTCCCACAGCAGGTTGTTGCTAATAGTGTCCGACCAACGGATCTGAAGTATTTTGTGTAGACAACTGTTAATAAACACTAGTATCTTCTGGTTGATGACCCTCGTAGTTCTCCAGGTTTCCACCCCATGCAGTAGAACTGTCTTGACATTTGTATTGAAAATCCTGACCTTGGTGTTGGTTGAGAGTTGCTTTGAGTTCCAGATGTTCCTCAATTGTAAATATGCTGCTCTTGCTTTACCGATCCGTGCCTTCACATCTGCATCAGACCCACCGTGTTCATCAATGATGCTGCCCATATATGCAAAGGTTTTTACATCTTCCAATTGTGACTGGATTGGTGCATGCTGTGTTGTATCGGAGAATCTTGCTTTCCCCTTTGTGTATATTGAAACCTACTGCTGTTGAGGCTGCTGCTACACTGGTCGCCTTCTCCTGCATCTGTTGTTGCGTTTGGGATAGAAGGGCCAGATAGTCTGCGAAACTAGATCGTCCAACTGCATCCTAGACGTCCACTATATCACGTGTTTCCCTTCAGTTGTTGATGTTCTCATGATCCAGTCGATCACCAGGAGAACGAGAAAGGGTGAGAGTAAGCAACCTTGCCTGACACTGGTCTTTGCTTCGAACGACTTTGTCAACTGTCCTCCATACACGATTTTGCAGTTTATTCCATCATATGAGTTCTGTATGATATTGACTATCTTCTGATGCACGCCGTAGTGTCGATGAAGTTTCCATAGTTTTGTTCTGTTCACGCCATCAAATGCCTTTTCGTAGTCAATGAAGTTGATGTAGAGTGATGAATTCCATTCAAATTATTGTTCCACAATGATCCGTACAGTTGCGATTTGGTCTGTACACGTTTTAAATGGTACTAACTCAAAAATGTTATATGGAAATAATTCATCATTTTTAAAAATAATCAGTCGAGTGTGAAAACTACAGGATAATAATTTAGATACAATTTAGAGGTTCTAACATAATCTACAGAAGATAAAACTACTGATATGTAGAATGAAATCAAGAAACGTCGTAACTGTTAGATCAATCTACCAGTATAGTATTTTTTTGAGCAAGGTTGAATAGAAATTCAGCTTAATATGATAAGTCGTAAACCTGCATGATCCTATGGCGCTAAGAAATTTTCTGATGTCACTTGAAAACCAACTAGGTAGACAGATCTTCAGGTCACATTTAAATGTTTCATTCCAGTTTATGGAACACAGTGATTAAAACAAGGTACACTTTTCTATTCCTGTTATTGTAGCTAAATAAGGCAACACCAAGTAGTAAGACAAGTTGCTAGACTCGCTTTTCCGAGAAGCTGTCAGTTCATGTCATCATCCAACTTCATTTCATCAATCTATCAATATTTTATTAGTCAATATAACAATTGTATTCGAATCACTCTAAACTTACCGACTAAGTTTATATTGCTTGAACCACAAATCCTTCAAGAATTTTCCAAAAACATCAATTCCTCCTGATATCTTTTGTTTTTCAACTAGGAAATCATAAGTCATTTTCATGATTTTCGTTTTTAGCAATTCATTGATAAAATCATCTTCCTCCCCATCTTCTTCTGTGACGATCTCAGTCATATCAACTTCAGGATCGTAGTTATCCAGTAATGTAATGAACTCTAAAGTATAAATATAGTTTTGAATTCAAGCTGTAATAATTTTATGACATAAACATGTTTAACAATCCCTTTAATCACTTATGAAACAATAGACAACCATAAATATCTCAGTATGTGGATGGTTTCCTAAATCGAATATTGAAAAATTGAGACATTTTAAGAAAGAAACAAACGCCATACTATACATATTTTATGATACAAGTACGAATGTCAGTTTAGAACCGAAGCAGAATGAATTAGAATCCAATTAGCTCAATATTGATTAAGATATTGATCTGTTTTAGTAGTTGAATTCATGAGTCAGTCGAAGCTAGACCATCATGGAAAACCTGGAAGCACTGGACGGCCGTTTCGTCCTATTGTGGGACTCCTCAGCAGTACGCATCCACGACGTCGCCCTCTGCGAGATTGGAACTCAGGACCTACTGGTTTCGCGCGCGAGCATTTTGATCTACATTTAGAGAAGAATTGTTTTGTTTTTTTAATAAATATACTGCTTAAACAATCAGTGACGTAGGCAATACATTGATTAAATCTTAAAGTCCGTCATTATTCATTGTGAAAATGGGATAAATTATACATCTGATTTAGTACGTCAGACGCATTTATCCATTGAGACTGGCGTATAAATAGTTGGATTCCTAATACAAAATCGTCTCAGATAAAAAAGATTCTCTGATTTGATTAACAGTCAGCTGTCAATTTCTCATGGTATGTATTTTATCTTCTAATCATCCTTTTACGATTGGTTGATTAGTGAGTACTGATAAATATCATGTTTAATCCTTCTTGATTCTGATCGAATTCTACTGTCCTAATAGCGATGTTGCCACTAGTTTAAGTAACTTAACAGCGCGTGAACTAAGTTAAGATGTAATGCGGTGGTTGGAGGTGGTCGATTGATGAACATAAACCTATGTCCCGGGTCAAATAGCCCAGTGGTAAAGTCTGTGATTATAAAGCTGGGTGATGTATGATTGAATCCCGCTGATTAGTGCAAAATAGCATGAAACGTGAGTCAAATATGGTTTCTTATCAATTACCTCCAAACACCACTACTAAGTTTTCCTTGTTTAAACAATGTTAATACCTTTGTTTATTTTACCTCACTGTCACCATGTCTAACAGAAGTTTATTATCACTATTATTATAATTATTACCATCCTGAAAAATAAGTATATATATTTGCGATTGTACAGCTTTGATAATGAACTCGGCGAAAAAAACTCCTCGCTGAACTAATCTTTCTTATCTAATTACATTCATCTCTCCATTATCATGTAAGAATTTTTAAGGTGAATGATGTATTTGAAAATATATAATCACTGAAGTGATGCTTAAAAGCAGCATAAATTGTTGTGTACATTAGGTAAAAAGGATTAGTGTAAGGGGAAGGCAGAGTTAAAATCAAGATTTCCAGTATAATACATGAGCGTGATTTCATTTATCTTCTGTTATACTAATATTCAAAACACTGGAAATTCCTAACCACACTAATGGACCTATAAACCGAATGAGATTAAGGTTGATCAGTTTATCAAAAGTTATTTACTACATTTAAGTTGGAAATGTTTACTGCTAATCATGTTTATTCAACAAATCATTCGCAAATATTTTATCTTAATACAATATTACTCTTCTATTCATTTCATGCGTGTCTTTTAAATCTCACCGTTTTATCCGAATCAGATAATACGAAAGATCAGATTAATTATTATTTTAATAGTTGAATTCATGAATCGATTTAAGCTAGACTACGACTGAAAACTTGGAATAACTGGGTGGCCGTTTCATCCTAGTATGAGACTCCTTAGCAATACACATCAACTCATGAATTGAACTATTTAAATTACTGCAATCTTCACAAACACCCATTCTGATAATAATAATAATAATAATAATAATAATAATAATAATAATAATAATAATAATAATAATAATAATAATAATAATTGTTATTATTATTATTATTTGCCCTTTACGTTAGTTCTGTATTACAAAACAATGAAGTGAATTTTCAATAATTGTTTTATGAACATCGTCTCGATCCATTATTTGATGTTTGACTCGATTATCATGGGATTTTATTTAAAGAAACTTCATTGTCACGAAAGATCTATAAATTATAACAATTATTTATAAAACTTACTTGAGAATATGGGTCTGGTCTTGAATATATCTTCATTAACGTATTCGAACAATGGATCGGGTGACAGGTCTACGAACGGATCGTACTGATCTATATGTTCTATTAATAAAGGAGAATTAAATGGAAAAACAAATCCTGTCAAACAAGTGGTAATATTCAATTAATATGTGTTGCTTAAAGCTGTAGGCATTTGACTCAGTCACATTTTACTTTAATAGATTTGAATATATTTGAAATCGATTGATGACTGTGGTTCTCAGTAGTGCTATTGAGTATCTTGGTTGGTTTAGTTTTTTTGTGTTGGATCAATTATTTGTCAATCACCTTAAAAAGTGTCATAAATCGGAAACGGTTTGAAGTTTAAAAAAAACATAAGTAACTATTCAGATTCATAAACTTTAAGACCCGGACTGAATATGTCGAGATATTTTTCTCAAACTACGGTCACTTGCCATCACTGGTGTCTAATCAAGTCCTATTGATTTACTTTTGTTCTCTGAGCTGGATGGTTTGGTCGTGAAGCCTTCATCGTTCTTCTGGACGACATCATCAGCACGAACTTCTACTTTTACTTCTATCAAGCTCAGAGAACAAAACTCAATCAAAATCATCCACCTGAGCAACAAATCTTCTCCACCATCTCAGTCAAGTCCTTCTTCATGTTGACATTGATAAATGTCAACTTTTTGATTAGATCTAGAGACATAGTTTGTTTGAATGAAGATCAAGGCATTATAAATTTATTGATGTAACGTTAAATCTCGTAGTTTAGTTCGACATTTAATATGATCATTAAACTAAGCACCACATAATTTGGCTAGTTATAGATACCAAGGAAAAATCATCGATTTATGAATGATATGTAAACGTTTTAAACAAATATCTCACTAATATTTCTGTTAATTAACACTGTTAATGTAACCTATTGTGTAAATAGAGAGGATGTATTCACATTATACACCTTGATTTCATAAACAACGGAAAATCGTCACTCATATTGTAAAGCATTATTTGGTATCAGTTATTATTTACTTCATGAGATACACAAACATATTAGACACTCAGTTGCCCCCAAATGCCCTGGTAATGCCGAGAGTGGGGAGAGTCCGCTCTCCCTCTCCAAATGCTTTCACATGGCCACACGTATATGGCCTCTGCAAGGGAAGTCCTATTCACTGCCTTTTTGTGGCGGGGGTGTTGTTTACGAAAATGAGAGGACGAAAAGCGAATGTCCGGCGCTTTAATCGGATTGATGGATATGGAGGGTCTACTTAGGGGAGTTGGAAAACCCTGATTCTAAACTAATGGTGCACATGGGCTCCAGAATCCTGAAGGAACAAATGGCGTATGAAACAATCGTTGGTTCTCGACTACCATGGGATTGCATCTCCTTACGTTGATACATTGCCTTATAGATCAGACCTTCAGGTCGGAGACTCTGGGTGTGGCCCCCTAAGAACACCAGCTGCTTCGGTTTGGGTACCAGAGCATAATCACAGCCTTCATACTTATCGAGTGAGATTTGTGTGGCGCATATGTATTTGGTGCATCCGTGTACCGATATCTATGTGTTAAAATAAATAAATAAATAATAAATGTCTAAAACCATATAACTATCATACATGAGTTTTATTTTTTTTCCAAATGAATGAGTTTCAGGTAGTGAATGTTTTCGATATTAGATATGCCAAATTACTTAATTACACTTCTAGATGTAAAACATATGATGTATCACTTCAACGATATACCATTCAAAATTAAACTCCATTTCTGTAGTTATGAACAACAACATTTTCTTATTCCATAAACTTTCATTGTTTTAAGTCAGAGATGAACAGAATCATAATGCACTGTTATGTTCATCATCACCATATGAGTTTTGAAGACGATGGAAATAATGGATGAAATCGGTGAACAATCAGCTAATTCTGTAGACATTTAACACATAACTAGCACATCAGTAAACTAACACTTTACACTCTCCAGCAACATTTCAACCAGTCGTGTTCGTAATCAATCACCAATAAATCAAATGACTGTTTCCATTCACAGTACTTGCCTCGTAACTGACAGTGGAATTCAGAAGACACATTGCATTATATCTCGTTCTGATCAGTCGGATGGATCAACATCCAAGCAATGATGTTCACAATGAGACGCGAATCCAACAACCATCACTTCAAATACCAACGGTTAATCCAATAACATACTCAGTACAATTACTTACTAATCTCTACGGATTTATCTGTAAGAGTCTGTAAATTCCCAGTCATCTAATTACTTTTGAATTTCAGTAGTCATTTCAGTGTAATAGAAACGAGGAACAATGTTGATGAACTCAGTGAACAAACAATATTATATTTATCACAAAGAAAATACTATCATGACTTCTTAGAACAGTATTCACTATGTCTATAGAGATTGACAAAAATGGAATTGGAATTACCTTGTAAATTAAGTTTGTAATCTATACCAGGTCGAACTTTATTCTCATCCTCTTTGTACAGTTTTGTATAGAATTCACTCAATTCCGTATTTTCCTCATGTCGTTCATTGTGATCCGACACCCTAAAAGTTGTAGTAAATCGTCAATAATGAAACATGAAAATCCGTAATTGATTTCATTTAAAACGAGATTCAAAGTATATGAAATGTTATTCATGTCAGTGAGACTAGATTTATGTATAGCGTCACCTGTCAACTGGCATCTTCTATCTGAAATGACACCAAGGTAGGTGTTCAGAAATTCACCTCCTACTATTCAGTCATTTGATTCCAGATGAATTTAACTCGAATTGAACTTAAAACTCAATCGCACTGGTTCCAACACGTCAAGAATGATTCGGAATGAATGCAGATTTTCAAATGATGATGACAGAATAGCCATCGTTTGACGGTGTTTGTACAGGTATTCTGTCTCAAATACTCGCATCGACAGAGAATCACATCACAAATTAAGCTTAAAATCAAATAAACACTGTATCCATAGTTTGATAATGCTTATACACATCAACATTTGTCTATTAAAACTACGGAATAGAAAATAGAATGACAATGTTTACACTACGCATTAGTTTTCGTAAGTCTATTTGGCGATTGTTTGATACCTACCGACTTACTTACACTTGTTACGAATCCTCGACGAGCATGGGCAATCCACCACCATTCTCCATCCAACCCTGTCACGGTCAATCCTTTCTAGTTACTTACAGTTACTATTCATCATTTTCATGTCTACTTCCGATTCCCGACGAAGTGTGTTCTTTAGTCCTCTTCTTTTCTGTTCACCTGCACAAGTCCCAGTTAGCGCTTGTCTCATGATGCAGTTTAATGATTTCTGTGATGTATATCCCGTCCACCTCCGAAATCCTTTCCTAACCTCCTCTTCACATGGAACCTGGTTTGTTCTCTCCAAATAGTAGGCTGTTGCTGATGGTATCCGACCAACAGACATTTAGTATCTTGTGTAGACAATTGTTTACCAACACTTGTACATTTTTGATGATGACTGAGGTAGTTCTCGAAGTTTCAGCTCAATACAGTAGAAGTGTGTTGACGTTCTCATTGAAGATTGTGACTTTGATATTGGTTGACAGTTGTTTTGAGTTCCATTTGTTGTTCGACTGTTGAAATGCTATCTTTGCTTTGCCAATCCTTGCATTTACATCTGCACCAGATTCTCTTTGTTCATCGATGATGTTGACCAGTTACGTGCATATTTACCCTACCAAGTGTTATCGGGTTGGTGTTCTTTTCGTTGTATTTGATAATCTTGCTTTTTGTCTTGTGAATGTCGTGGCTTATTGATGGAGAGGCTGCTGCTACATTGAATGTCTTCTTGTAGTTGTTCCTTAAAAGGAACTTGAATATTATATTGTTCAACTTCGTCAACAAGCATGTTAAGATTTGGAAATGAGCTTCAATATATAATTTCAATAAGCCTTTCCTATAGAACTCCACATTTCCATATTTTTAGTATTCTATATTTTGTCTTTCGCTGTTACTGTTTATCTGTCTACTATTCCATAACCGGTTTAATAGAGTAACATTAGAATAATAAATAATCCTGGCCAACACATTGACTGATGTGTGATCAGAATAATTGAAGTGTTCAGTTGTGAATTCCATCTACCTAGTTACTCGAATAATTGAAAGAAAATAAAACTGTGAGATTTCTGTTGTTAATGGAAGTTATAGTAGTAAACATTGGTAAACTTAATGATAAAATTGAACTTTTCATCAAAATTTACAACCATTCAAGATGTAAATCACTGGAAAAACCTGAAAATCATTCTAAACAGTTGAAATCATGAGTCAGTTGAAGCTATACCACCATGGAAAACCTGGAAACCTGAAAATCATTTGTGAAATCATTGTTTCAAGCCTAATATTCACTCATTTACACTATTGTCTACTGTAATTAACTTTCCTTTGTAATCATTCCAAATAGAAACTAGTATTGACGAAGTAACTCATTTAAATCTAACAGATCAGCATGACTAAAGTATGATTTTGACAAGAAGTCAATTAGTTCTGTTCATTCATACATTATGTTCAAATCATGTATTTTTATAAGGTAAATAAACTAATTCCGTAATTAAAACAATTTAAAATATAATACATGACACCTTTACTGACCATATGATCTTAATTTAAATGAATACTAAGTACATTATGACACTTGCAAAAGGCATTTTAAAACTAGTCTATATTCACCAAAGTATGTTTACCTCAAAGACAATCTAGAATATTTCAATATGAAATGGACATACAGGAATATATATCAAATTGATTTAACAATAACGACAACTTTCAATTCCTGTTTAAGGCTACTTCAGTATTCTGGTAGAAACAGGTGTCTACCTCAGTACAATGGAAGGTGGTTGCGCAAATTCGTGGGTTGGTTGAGGTTAGACATTAACACCATTGGATGCCGGCTCAGTGGTTCAGTAAGTTAGGTGTTCGCGAGCGAGACTGAATTTCCCTGGGTTCGAATCCCGTGAGTGGAATCGTGGATGCGCACTGCTGAGGAGTCCCACAGTAGGATGAAACTGCTGTCCAGTTCCTCCAGGCTTACAATGGTGGTTTAACATCAATCGGTTCATGATCTCAATCAAAACTTAACAATCTTCACAACCCCTATACTGATACTTAACTTTTTACATTGATAATCTTAATTGTTTTGTATAAAATTTCAATATTCTTCTACCTATGTCACATGATATTTTTGAATTCTTTTGTAATACCTTTTTATCAGTTGTAAAAGTGAAATGTTATGTAACGCTTTCACTTGAATTCCGATAAAGTACATTATGTTTACATTTATACAAGAAGAATATTTCGGCTATATATTCTTGATATAATCTGATTATTTCCCTGTGAATTATTTGTTCAAATCTGCAATAACCTTATTCATGTATTCTTTGCATAGATAAGAAAATTTCATTCAGTTTTCACAAGTATCATATTTATACACCTGATCACTTTAAATGCAGTAGTTTTCAAAAATAACCTATTCATTCGATTATTCCCACCATAATTTTTATGATTAGTCTCTAAATCGCTTATTATTAGCAATGACGAATCCTACACAGAAATAGATAACATTTAAATGTATTTAAACTGAACGCTTGAAATTTTCTTTCCTTACTTGACAATTTCTCAAAGCTTAACTAAACAGAACCAAGTGAGACGATTTCGGGAAAAGACGACACTCTTATCTACTCTCAGTCCAGACGTTTAAAACGATGAGTGGAACACTTTAAGGAGCAGTTCAGATGGACTTCAGCTACTCTACAACTACCCACCATTCCCAGACAGTGTGAATGGAACATTGAAGTAGATCGCCCGACTCTAGCTGAAGTTTAAAAGGCTGTAGCTAATCTGAAACAAGAAAGAGCAGCTGGTCCAGATGGATTGGCTCCAGAGGTCTTTAAGTATGGTGGTTCAGTTTAAGAGATTAGTTGACTAATATATTTTAGCTAAGATCTGGGAGTTAGACGTTATCCCATCTGACTGGTCACAATCACTTATCGTCCCAATATATAAGAAAGGGTCAAAATCATCCTGCGACAACCATAGAGGGATTAGTTTAACTAATATAGTATCTAAAATACTAGCCTCGAAAATTATCGAACGCCTAACTAAAACTCGTGAACAGCAAACACGAGACAATCAAGTTGGCTTCAGACCTAGTCGTGGCTGCATCGACCACATATTCACCATTCGTCAGGTTCTAGAACACAGCCATACTTATCGGCGTCCGACAATGGTGATCTTCGGGCATTGATCTCCACCAGGAGGTCCACTCATCGACTTAGAATACTCAGATCATGTAGTCCTGTTTGGTGAAGTCGCTGACAAAATGCAGTCTTTTGGTAGCACTGAGCAACAATGCCAGGATGTTTGGAATGCGTTTCTCCCCCTCTAAATGCAAGTTTTCGCTTCAGGACTGGTCTGCGTCAACACCTGAACTAATGATAGGGAATGAAGTAGTCGAACGCGTTGACAACTTTACTTGTCTTGGAAATCTGATCAGCCCTAATGGGTTGGTGTCTGACGAAATCTCAGCACAGATTCGAAGAGCTTGTTTGGCGTTTGCCAACTTACGTCACCTATGACGAAGGCGAGATTTCTGTCTATCAATAAAAGGACGAGTTTATTGCGCGGCAGTCCGTTCTGTTTTAATTTACGGCAGCGAAACGTGGCCTTTAAGAGTAGAAGACACTCGTAAGCTACTAGTATCTGACCACAGATGTCTTCGAAATATTATTGGCGTCTGTTGGGATCACCGTGTAAGTAATAGTGAGGTTAGACGCAGGGTATTAGGGAATAAAGATGGTAAATCAGTTGATGAGGTTGTGAATCTTCACCGACTGAGATGGTTGGGTCACGTGTTACGTATGCCTGAACACCGATTACCACGAAGCGCAACGCTGATTAGTGTTGGGGATGGTTGGTAGAAAGTTAGGGGCGGCCAAATCAAAACGTGGCATCAGTGCTTGAAGTCACTAACTTCTGGTTTTCGCCATGTTGGTAGATGCATACTACTTTGTTGGGGTCCGCGTGACTATCTTAACCAATGGTTGGAGACTCTTGGTGACATGGCTCAGAATCGATCACAATGGCGTAGGTGCATACACTCTTTGACTTCCCCTAAACTATGAGACTAAAATTATTTCATATCTTTCTTTCTACGAACTAATTCTTTCTTCCTGTACTATATCTTTATATGCAATCTTTCCTTTATATATTACACCATTGAATTAACTGCTTCGATGAATCCGGTGTTCGTCTTGCTGTACTAATGAGGTGTGACAACGTGAACCGATACATGTATGTGCCTGGTTCTACGTTGTAACTGACTGACTGGCTGTCTGACGATAGATATAAGAAGTATGTATCATAAGTCGAAAATTAAATATCCGGCGGCAGAAGGTTAAGAAGATTGGAGAAAAGCGAACGAGAACAGAGAATGATTGGTATGGAAACGAAAGAACAGTAAAGTCTGAGACCATTGACCGATATTTTGCAAACGAAGTATTCACTGTATGGTTCTCAGATTTTACTAAGAGATTTTGTAATTTTGTGTTTAAATACATTCCATTGTCCTCACTTGTATTATCGTTCACTACAAAATAAGTATGATAGTCCCATGGTAAATTTCTCATCATTATTTGATATTATCCGATAATTAGGTAAAAAGAAAGGGGTTTTGAACAACTAAACACTTGATTCTATATTTTGTTTCCTAAAAACCTTAGTTGTTTTTTCTTCAGAAGCTGAGTTCCCAGGTTGTTCATAATTTAATTACGAATAGGGGTCTGAAGTAAATCTCTATAAACACTCAGAATTGATGGACTTCATGTTTGGTTTTCCATGACCAACGTAAATGAAGTCATTGCGTGTTGTTGATTGATTTGTTCTTTTTTTTCTAAAATAATTGTCACTTCAGCTTTTCTTAGTTTGTATAAACTGTTATCTAGAAAACTTGCATTGTGGGAAAAAAAATGGCACAACTTATTTTGAGTTTATCGAGAAATCGAATACCCGTATTTCAATCAGAATCGTCTATGAATAGAACTGCTTATTACCTAAATCTTGAACAATATGACACGGTCAACAATTGGAATTAAACAAACATAATTCATAGTATCCCCTAAAAACTTATAGAATTCAAAGAATTAAAGTTTTAAATAGATTTAGATATACCATTCTGTTTATCAATATTTTTTTTTGAAAAGACGTATTTTCAGATAAGTTATATGTTCATTGTCACATTATGAAACAAAACTATCTATTTGTTAAAGGCTTCGAGATTGCTCAAAAGTATCTGAACCTCTGTAAATTTTAACATCAATTGAGCGGTTTTTATTCAAGAAACTTTTCGTTTATACCAGACAACAATGAAAACACACTAATTCGTTATTATACGGGTTGGATTGGATTAATATATTCCATGTTCTTTATCCATGTGATCCACAAACATATAATTTCGACTAATATATACTTAGTTACTTCTTCCTGATAAAGTAGTTTATAAATAAATCCGAAAAAGATCTGAGTAATTTACGATCATCGTTAGCATAGGGTTGGGGGGAGTGTTGAGTTATAACGAGACTACGGTATATGGTGATTCCAGGAGGTAATCACATCACCTGTAGTTTGACACTGTACTTTGCTTGTCAGTGTACTACCTAGTGCTCGCTCAAATATTCTCATGGATATTATTCACTAACGTACTTCCTTATTTACGCCTGTTAATCCTCGTTAAGGAGCACAGACCACCCACCACCATTCTCCATCCAACTCTGTCACGGACAATACTTTCTAGGTAGTTCCAGATGCCATTTATTCTTTTCATGTCCTTGGTTCCTTTTGGTTCCTTCACGATTGATCTTGTGTCTTGTTTCTAACGAATGTTTATAGATAAACTAGAGCCAACATACCATTTCATAGGAATTTATTAAATCTTTGAAACATGTAGTTTAGATTTTAGTGAAAAAACTGAGCCTTTCTAACAAGCATTCTCATCCAGAGGAAGTATACTCGCTTCCCATCTTTTGTCACAAAACTCTCATTTTACTTTGGCAGACTGATAACTTATCATTATCTGATGTTCAAAATCAATCTTTTGATAAGAACGTTAGTGATTATTTGACAAAAGTGCAATCTACACTGTGTAGAAGATGAGTATGTATAAACGTTTGTCAAGGTATCCTGAACATGATTTAGATCAAAGGGATGCAGTCAAAAGAAAAGAAATCTATTTACCGTAATTCATGGATAATTAAAGTGACTGGAAAGCTGGATCTAACAGTGTCTAGATCCTAAAAGGAGCGTCAAACTTTAAGAAGTCAAGAATGCATTTGGGTAGTGTTTCACCAGTGATTTTTCTCATCTCTTATCTATTCTGTTTGAAGATCACATATCATATTAAATCCGCTTATCACTTAGTGTGATTGTCACATTCCTCTATAATAGTATAAAAATATACTACAGTTTTTAAGTTTCATATACAAGAGGTCAACATTTACTTTCATATGCATACTGCGCCTACGCTTTTATTAAATATTATAGGTAAAGACAAAAATATTATCTGATATAAATTTTCAGACTCATTATAAACAGTCCATTAAAAACAAGGTCATCAAAATCCACTACACTTTTAGAGGCGAACGTTTGAGAGTGATGATACTAATTATAAAAATTGAGAATGTTACCAGAGTATCAGATAAAGTTATCAAACTTATAGTTTTCATTTAGCTAGTTTCTAGTTGTAATCAATGTAATTTGATTAACTAAGCCACCAGTGTGATATTAATTAACTAATTACTGAATGTACATCTTTCAGATCAATTGCACTTTGAAAACCAAAAAGACTACACATTTACATGTTACATCAGTGTTTAGCAAAGTAAAATAATAATGTGTATGTATTTACTTACTAACACCTGTTACGCCTCCTTGATAAACATGGGCCATCCACCACCATTCTCCATCCAACCCTGTCACGGTCAATCCTTCCTAGTTCCTTCCCGACGAAGTGTGTTCTTTAGTCCTCTTCTTTTCCGTCCACCTTCACGAGTCCCAGTTAGCGCTTGTCTCATGATGCAGTTTAATGATTTCTGTGATGTATATCTCATCCACCTCCGAAATCTTTCCCTAACCTCCTCTTCACATGGAACCTGGTTTGTTCTCTCCAAATAGTAGGCTGTTGCTGATGGTATCCCACCAACAGACATTTAGTATCTTGTGTAGACAACTGTTTGTCAACACTTGTACATTTTTGATGATGATTGAGGTAGTTCTCGAAGTTTCAGCTCAATACAGTAGAAGTGTGTTGACGTTCTCATTGAAGATTGTGACTTTGATATTGGTTGACAGTTGTTTTGAGTTCCATTTGTTGTTCGACTGTTGAAATGCTATCTTTGCTTTGCCAATCCGTACCTTGACATCTGCATCAGATCCTCCTTGTTCATCAATAATACTGTCCAGATAAGTAAGTGGATGTCCCCACCCCTTAGAGATCTTCTCCATCAAGTGCTGTATTCGAGGATCTTAGTTTTTCTCTTGTGTATGTTGAGGCGTACTGCTGCATAGGCTGCTGCTACACTGGCTGATCTCACCTGCATTTGTTGGTCTGTATGGGATAGAAGAGCTAGGTCATCTATGAAGTACAATTCTTCTAATTTATTACGAGCTGTCCATTTATTCGATGCTTCCCCTCAGATGTCGAGGTCTTCATAATCCAGTCAACCACTATAAGAAAGAGGAAGAGTGAGAGTAGGCAGCCCTATCTGACTCCGGTCCTTTATTCAAATTTTGAAGTGTAATACACCCTATGAATTCCGTATGATATTGACGATATTTCTAGCTACTCACACCATAGCGTCGAAGAAGTTTCCATCAGGTTCTCCTATCCACGTTGTCAAACGCCTTCTCATAGTCAAAGAAGTTGCTTTATGGTGAAGAATTACATTCAACTGACTGATCAACGATGGTCCGTGTTGTGGCGATTCGGTCTGTGCACGACCTATTTCTTACGGAATCCGGTCTGTTGATCTCGAAGATGAGTGCTTACTGAATCCTCATCCGTTCAGCAACACTATGTTGAAAACCTTTCCTGGTAATTACAGAATATGATTCCACTGTAGTCCTCACATTTGCTTAGATCTCCTTTCATTTGTATCTTGATGAAATATCCTTCTTTCCAGTCTGTCAGTGGCACTTGTTCCTCCTCCCAAATCTTCCTAAATAGAACGTGTAGTATATTTGCATTTACTTCTATATCTGACATCAATGCTTCAGGTGGTGTGCTTTCTCACCCTCGACTTGTCTGATCATCGGATATCCTGATTTCTCCGATCGTTGGTATGGTGACAGCTATAAGATCTGTAGGTGCTGTTCCGATATCCGGTGAATCCAATGGGTCTGGCCTATTCAGGAGTGCATACAACTACTGACAGGGAAGTCCTACACATTGTCTTCTCGTGGAGGAGGTATGGTTTACCAAATTGAGAGTACGAAAAGCGAATGTCTCAGCCCTCACACAAAGCAAATGACTTATGGAACCCGCGTGTGGGATCGTGGATGGGTACTTCTGGCGAGTCCCGTACTACGGCGAAAATGCCTTTCAGTACTTGTAGGTATCCAAGGGTAGTCTAGCTTAAATCGACTCGTGAATTCGACTGTGAAAATACTACATTCTCCACGAGTCCCTACACTGTAAATTATTTCTCATGTAAATTAGTTTATACTGTTTACTGAAACTAGATGTGAATAATTGATAGTATATAGATGATAAAAGACATTTACTCATCGTTTTACATTTTAATATTTTATAATGAAGGGTTGTTTGTAGCGTATATTTGAATAACACCGTGATTAGGTGTTACGCATTCACTTATAGTAATGGTGAACGTTTGTTGTGTGATTTGAAAGACTCTAACTAATTCCCATAAGCTAATCACTGAGAATAGCTCATTTAGATTTCTGTCAAATCATTCACTTCCATACATCTATTTAACATATAGGCCTTTGTAACATTACATTTGTAGTTTCACATTATTTATTGAGTTCTTTCCTCCAAATGCCCTCATATGGCCGAGAGTGGGAAGAGTCAGCTCTTCCTCCCGATATACTGTCACATGGTCACGTGCATACAACTGCTGACAGGGAAGTCCTACACACTGCCTTCTCGTGGCGGGGGTATTGTTTACCAAATTGAGAGTACGAAAAGCGAATGTCTCAGCCCTCACACAAATCGAATGACTAATGTGAAGCATATCTATTTGTTGCTTCCTTGTACCAATGTTTATGAGTTTAAATAGAATAAATCATTCTTCTATTTGTAAAGAGTATTTAGATAATTAATATGCTAAATTTTATGTGTATACAAGAAATTTTCATCAACCATAATACAGTGGTTATTCAATCAACAAAAATCAACTCTCTACTGAACATATAAAACTTTCTCTACACCAACAGTTACTTTTTCAAAAGAACATAAAGAAGATAAAGTATGATAGATCACGGTGGTTTAAACTGATGGTATACAAAACCATCTAAATAATCATCAGAATGGGTTTTCAAGAGAATTTTTTAGAAATTTCACTGGTTGAAATTATGAGTCAATTGAAGCTAGACCAAAATGGAAAACCTGGAAGCAATGGACGGCCGTTTCTTCCTAGCACGGGACTCCTCAGTAGTGCACATCTACGACCCCAAACCCCGCGAGATTTAAAGCCAGGACCTATCAGTCTCGCGCCAGACGCTTAACCAACTAGACCACTGAGCCGGCATCCAACGGTATTAATGTCTAGCTTCAACAAATCCACGAAGTTGCTCCACTGTACTGGTTGATTACAACCACTGAAATTTATAAAAAATCTCCACAAACCCATTCTGCTCACTAGTGATTGACTTCAGATATTCCTGGAGTTCTAGTGAGAAGTCGTTACCAGTGGAGTTCAACCAGGTCTGTTGTGAGATAGGAACTCACTGAAGACAATGATGTACGGTGGCGCATCTAAATAACCAGTTTATTTCATAAGAGACCTTCATTTCTGTTCATTTAACCACCTAATTAATCTTTAAACAAACGAAATTATTGTACCCAGACAACAACAACAACAACAACAACAAACATTCACACATACCTCTTTTTTAATAAAGATTCATACAAACAATATTTTAGAAAATATATACATCTATACACAATGTTTATCAATAACATTATTAAGGTCACTGAACTTTCGACCTTTCTCTTAGATTTACATTATTTTCTATTAGTCATTACAACTGAAACTATTCAGACTAATGTAAACATTTTGTATATTTACATCATTTGAATAGGTAACAAAATAGTTCTGAAAGTACATTGACTGAGTGGTCTAAAGGTTAAGCGCTCGAGCGCGAGACTGATAGGTCCTGGGTCCGAATCCCGCGGGGCGAGATCGTGGGTGCGCACTGCTTAGAAGTCCCACGATAGGTCGAAACGACTATCCAGTACTTCCAGGTTTTCCATGCTGGTCTAGCTTCAACCGACTCATGATCTCAACCATTGAAATTACTATAATATTCACAAAACCCCTTCTGAAAGTATTCAGACTAATGTAAACATTTTGTATATTTACATCATTTGAATAGGTAACCAAAATGATTCTAAAAGTACATTGAATTTTGTTGAGACATTTGATTTCAATTTTCAATGTAAATTAATAAAACAAATTCAAATAAACATAATAATTAAAATATTCAATACAGAATTTATCTTATTAAATGACCATTAAATGTGTAAAGTATAAAAAGAAACTTTAATTATCATTCTAATTTAAGTAGTTAGTTGGTTATTGAATCTAATATTCTACTTTCTTTCTATATAACTTTCATTTCATTTAACGGAATCATTTATGTGAATATACAATCAAACTAGATTATAAATGTAGTGCATAGGACACATTGAGGAATGAATACAACTGTGTCACAAGGCAAATCCTCACATGGAATCCTCAAAATCAAAGGAGAAGGGGAAGATCAAAGCACACACTACGCTGAGAAATGGAGACAGATATGAGAAGAATGAATAACAATTGGATAGAACTAGAAAGAAAGGCTCAGGACAGAGTGGGTTGAAGAATGACAGTCGGAGGCCTATGCTCCGTTGGGAGTAATAGGCGTAAGTAAGTAAACAAGCAACTGGTCGATGTAGTGATTGCATAACAAAAAGTAAAAGTAATGTGAAGAAAGTAATCAATCACAGGCTTCAAATCACCAATCGTTCAATTTATTTAGTCGTTACAAACCGCCATATTTAAATGTTTCTTATTTTGTCCTATCTTTACATTCATTATGATATGCATTTCAATTTACGTACATCGTTTTCACGCGTATACCTTTGATGAAAAATTATTTCACTGTAATAGCTTGATCGGATTTGTTGTTCTTTCTCACTTCTCATCTTGCATGACCTAAGTGTATGAAAAACGTATTCCAGTTTCAGTGTCATTAGCTCAAAGAACCTCATTAATTTGTTTTCCTAACATTTAGTCAATTTCTACTAATCGATCAAATAGTATAATGAAACATAACAATTAAAACAAACATTAATAGAAAATTAAACGTATACAATTTGGCTTACTGACTACCAGAACAATCTAAACAACTGAACATAGTGTTTAGATTTAGACCTCATTAAGATTTCTATAATATAAAGTAATATTTATATTCTTTAGTAAAAAATAATAAACCAGTAAAAACAATTCATAAGCCACTGATAATAATTAAACAGATTACACAAATGATACTTTGGACCAATCAGTATTGGGCCGAAACATTGACAAATGATTGGTCGGGAAATGGCTACAATTTCTGAGAGAAGAGACTTGAATCGTTAAGAGCTCAAATCTCTACGAGACAGATTATATATATTCCAATCTTTTCCCTCGAGTACCCGGTTGGGATCGTATGTAGGAATATTGTGTAACCGCATCAACTCTCGAACACCGCACATTGTGACTTTTTTATGATGATGGACACTGAATTCTATGCAGGAAAATGCAACAATTTCAATCATATCATAACAGCTTAAATTCTTTTTACAGTTTCAGAAAGGATTTCAAGTATCGCAGTTAAAATTTATCGAAAAAATAGCTCAAAATTTCAACTCAAACAAATTTAGCACAAGTATCCTAGTTCATGAGATCGACAACCGTACCCTTGACTATTTCTATGAGTGTGATTATGTCACAGTTATTCAGTGTTTGACAACGCTTCTACCAGTAACACCTAATATAATACGTTCCCACCCAGAGAAATCAAAAGACAGAGTCGAGGAGATCGGAAGAGTATATTTGGCGATGACCAATATAACGGAAGATGTAAAAACCTTTACGTATTTGGGCAGCATCATTGATGAACAGGGTTGGTCTGATGCAGATGTGAAGGCGCGGATCGGCAAAGCAAGAGCAGCATATTTACAACTGAAGAACATCTGGAATTCAAAGCAACTGCCAACCAACACAAAGGTCAGGATTTTCAATACAAATGTCAAGACAGTTCTACTGCATGGGGTGGAAACCTGGAGAAATGCGAAAGCCATCATTCAGAAAATACAGGTGTTTATTAACAGTTGTCTACACAAAATACTTCGGATCCGTTGGCCAGACATTGTCAGCAACAACCTACTATGGGAGAGAACAAACCAGATCCCAGTGGAGGGAGAAATCAGGAAGAAGCGCTGGAAGTGGATAGGACACACATTGAGGAAAGCACCCAACTGCGTCACAAGACAGGCCCTCACATGGAATCCTGAAGGTCAAAGGAGAAGAAGAAGACCAAAGAAATGGAGATAGACATGAGAAAAATGAACAAGAATTGGATGGAACTAGAAAAGAAGGCCCAGGAGAGAGTGGGTTGGAGAATGCTGGTCAGCGGCCTATGCTCCATTAGGAGTAACAGGCGTAAGTAAGTAAGTAAGTAATATATCGGAATTCTCTGATCTAATCTGGCTAGCGATTGCGGTTGATGTTGAGCACGGTGTTACCACACGTGATCTGGTGCGCATGCATGACCGAGCGCCTTCAGCTAGATGAGTCCACTAAAAACATATGGTCAGCATCCAATGTCGAAAACTTAGTGCTATTTATTTTGGGGATTTATTTACCGCTACAAGTGAGTTACATTTAATTTTGATACAGGTGTCACATTCCAATGTTGGTTTTCCAAGCTGATTTTTCACGTCATCATGACTTCTAAGAGGTCAGAACTCTTATAAATTTTTCTTGTGTTGAACATCCATAAAATCATTATTTAACTAGCGAGTAATTATAATATCATTCCATATTCCTATATGTTTAATTTGAAGATAGGTGGGATAAGTGAGAGACAGACCGAGACATAATCAAGCACAAGAAACATGAGCAGACTGTTATGATTACAGTAGATAAAACTGTTAAAAATTGCCAGATGACAATGATAAAGCTAGACATACGCCGTTGGAATATGGCTTAGTGTTTTAGATCGAGGTTTCTGAGTTCGATCCCTGGTGTTGGGGTCGTGGGTGTAAACTACCAAGGAGTCAAATCTGTCCAGGTTTTTCTGGGTTCAATAGATTTCTGAATTTTGCCTATTCGTGATAGCTATAATATTCAATAATCTCTACAAACCTCTATACTGCTTGTAATGAATTGATTATGACGGTAGCCATAATAATAATATTTGAATAATTTATACGATATTCGTCAAGATTAGAACGAACAGTTTGACAGTAATTGAGCGCCGAGTATAGAGAAGTCATTATATGTGAAAATTATATTTGAAATATTCTCAGCGATTGAAATATAACTAATTCCAACGTTTCGTCCAGCTAACTTGTCTGGACTTCTTCAGGGTAATAATCAAAATTATCAAAGAAATATATATCTTTTAACAATCAGGATTATACTGTGTTAAACCAATCATATTTGGATGTTGATTTTTTGTAAAATAGGATCAAATGAGTCAGTTAACTACAAATCATGTGAAGAATTCAACTACATAGAAATAATTAACTGAGTAACAAATCGTATGTGGGTGAGTATGCAGGTATGTATGTATGTGTAAGAGATTGATATGAAGGTATAAATAAATAAATAAAGTTCAAGTTCAAGGTTGAAAAGTTTTTTGATAATGAAACATCGATGTACACGTCAAAACATAAATTGTATTGTTTAAAAAACTCATTGAATTCATTCAAAAATAATAACGATGCATGTGATATTAAAAAACAGGTTTAAACAAGTGATAGGTTCCAAATTACTTGTCAAACGAAATTCGCCATGTAGTTGCCAGTTGAATACCATCTTTTCGGTTCAAGCTGTTCTTGTTCGCCCTTATATGCAGCGCTTCTGCTGTCAATCTTTCTTTATGAGTGTTAAAAATTTTCTGAAGTATTTTGGCTCCTTCAAATTAATCTTGTACCCTGTTTCTAACGCATGTAACGCTATCGCTGACTTATTTTCAAATTTCTTTAAATCGACCGAAGGAACACAAACAATGCTTGAAAAATGTTCCAAATCCTCGGTCGATTTAAAGAAACTTGAAAATAAGTCAGCGATAGCACAGACCGAATTGAGTGAAACTCGTCACTATACATCAACTTCTAAATAAAAATAATATATTTGTAATATCCCAATGAGTAGAAAATTGGATTTTCTGACGTTTCGTGACTTAGTGAAAGTCACTTCTTCAGAGAATAATTAACCAAATTAAAATTAATCCAAGTTTAAATAGTACAACGGAACAATAAGAATAATATTTGATCAATCAAAAACAGGTCTGAACAAGTTGATGTCATGTCATTTCTGTCAAGGTGATTCATAAGTGATCTGTATGTAAATTTGTGTATATGTATATGTGCATTGTTTAAGAATGAAAACTTCTGTGACCTTTATGGTAAGAAAGGATAGAGTTTAAATTTGTAATATGATAGTGTGAAATTGTAAATACGATCAGACTGAATGGCTAGGATAGATGGTCCAAGTAGGATGTATGGTAAGACCTTCCTTTCTATTGAGAGAAGTAGGATTAAGCATTATATGGAAAGCCTCAGCTACCTCCTTTCTTGTAGTTGGAAAAGCCTTTTTGCAATATTTTGATATTTTAAAATCGATTTGGTGGTTGCTGAAAATGGCATGAACTGCTATTGCCGATTTAACTTGAAGTTGGTTCAATTCTACAGGATTGTTAGGAGGTTTCTTTGTGTACCTAATATGTTCTTTGGCTCTAGTCAAGATTTCTCCAGATGACTCTCCGATATAGAAGGCATTACAATCGATACAACCTAATTTGTAGACGCAGTTCTGTGTCCACACAGAAATTATCGAAATTATCAAATCAAACCTTGGTAATGACACCTACATACATCAACTTCGTTAATTATGAAAAGGTATTTGACAGTGTAGATAGAAGGACGTTATGGAAACTTCTTCGACACTACGGAGTTCCGGAACTCATACGACGGACTACAGTGCAAGGTCGTGCATGGAGGACAGCTGACAGACTCATTCCAAGTAAGGACTGTCTACTCTCTTCCTTCCTCTTTCTTCTGGTGGTCGACTGGATTATGAAGACCTTGACATCCGAGTGAAAACACGGAATACAATGGACAGCTCAGAATCAATTAGACGATTTGGACTTCACAGATGACCTACATCCATTGGCCAGATACCATCAGCAATAGCCTTCTGTAGGAGAGAACAAACCAACTTCCAGCTGAAGAAGAAATTAGGAAAAGACGATGGAAATGGATAGGACATACATTACGCAAATCGTCAAACTGCATCGCGAGGCAAGCCCTGACTTGGAATCCTGAAGGGAAGCGTAAAAGAGGAAGGCCAAAGAACACATTACGTCGGATAGTAGAAGCAGATATGAAAAGGATGAATAACAACTGGAAGGAGCTGGAAAGGATTGCCCAGGACAGAGTTGGATGAGAATGCTGGTGAGCGGTCTATGCTCCTTCACGAGGAGTAACAGGCGTAATTAAGTAAGTGAGTAATATGTTGCTGAAATAAGTCCCCAGTAATACAATCGAATATGTTGAAAAGTCAAGTATGGATTATTTTGAGGATATATTTCATTTAAACATATTTAACAGTCAAACAATGAGAGTAAATCAAATCATGCTTGTTTGCATTGATCAGAGAAAAAACAATCGAATTATTAATTATTAAGCACAGTTTTGTAAGCAGATCGCAAGTCAAACAACAGTCCATAAAAACCGAATATCGACAAGCACTAATATGTATGTGGAAGAAAGGTTAAGTCTAGATACTTATTAACACTTACAGTATAACCATAAGGTTACAATGTATATCCAAAGGTCAGGTAGGTTCATACATGTTTGTATTGATAGAGTAATCCCTATGTTCTACGTATATATGAGGTCGTTATATCAATGAAAAACAAAAGTACGGCAATTCGTGGATTGGTTAGAGTTAGACATTAACACCATTGGACTCATTGGTGACTCAGTGGTCTAGGAGTTAACCGATCGCGCGCGAGACCGAAGGTCATGGGTTCGAATCCCGCTAGCGTGATAGTGGATACGCACTACTGAGGAGACCCGTACTGGAACGAAATAGCCATCCAGTGCTTTCAGGTTTTCCATGGTGGTCTAGCTTTATTAGGTGTATCTAATCTAAGAGTTAAAAACAAGCTGGAATACACAAATTATGTGATTTCTGATTTGTAATTACATTGCATTCTCTCACTCACCTTATATCAGCTATATTTATTCTGACCTTTAATTTCACAATTTCATTGTACGGATAAACTTATTCAAGTCAACACTTCATATTCATCACCCCAACATCAACGATTCGATTTGATTTGATATGACAAACAATCCTGAATTCATATATTAGAATTTTAAATGATGTGCCCTACCTTAAACCTGACCAATTTTTGGTATAATTAATATGGATATCTAAATGTGGAACCTGAAGAGAATATATTGAAAAGGATCTTCTTCGTCCGTATATCTGTGTATTAATTTTCTTTATTTATTTATGCTTCATAAATTCTATTCTACGGATATTAAATTGTTTGATATTCTCATGAAGAATTGCTTCTTCGAAAAAGGTTCAATCGAATTTACATATAACGCGTGATAGTAATTAAAAAGTAAGGACAAATGTTACATATATGTTTAGTCTTTTCAACTGAACGAAGTATGAATTATACAATGCATCTTTAAAAGTAATAATTACGAGTAATTTGTTTTAGAAACGTAGCGAGTGGGTACATTATCTAACCAGGTTATTAACGATCTCGGACATTAACATAGTGATAGGTATTGAGGTTGGTAATAACAAGCTAACTCAGTACCTTGTATTTGGGAAACAATATTTCAGAACATTGAGTTACGGATACTATCGTACAATAACTACTGATATCAAAATGTGATACTTAATTTATAATATGTGGTAGTGAAAGTCAAATACTATTGGTCACGGAGCGTGGACAAACGGGCACTTAGCTTACAGACTATTTATAGGTGATTTTCTTTCCTCTCATTCATTTATACTCCGGAATCACTGAGGTTGATTGCTTGTAGTTATGTTGTATAAAGTACTGTCTAGTCTATACTCTATTCTGGGCCACGGATCGTGGATCTGTTCTAGTCTTATTATAGAATCAACGTATTATTGTAATATACGTAAGAGTGAAAAATATACTTTAAACAATCCGTCATATCACTTCCTCAATCAGATGAGTGTTGATTTACTATCCAAGTAACAACCTCAGTAAAAATATGAAACGCTTATATTTTTTTACAGTGAATCCGTATTTGTATCAGCAAAGTCTTTCACATTGACTGTTTGGGATCTCGGTGAATAAGTATATCTTTTTCACTCTAATTTACAAATTTCATCACTGTCCCTTTTCTTGAAGATCTTACCTTATTTGATTTAAAATAACTGGATAGCAATCATGGTTACTTCAATTCAAAATTAATGGCTAGCAACTTGTTTGTTTAAACCACTGACATCATCCTCATCCTCACGTGACATCAAAACAGACGTATCTGTAACGCATAGTTTCCGGTCACCTTACAGCATTTTGAACATTTAATTGAACGAAAAGATCTGTACTTTTAACGTTTTATATGTTTTGAACTCGGAAGTTTTACCCATATCCGGACAACTAGTATCATTGCTTTATTATGCAGTCTGATTAAGTAAATTCGATAGAGTATATTTAGCTGTTATTGAATAGTATGTTTTGTAGGTTTATATTTTAAACTTACTTCATCACAAGAAATTGTCTTAGTCGAATCTACTTACTATAATGGTAAAATCCGTGACTAACCAAACCTTGATGATCAGCGGATAAAGATGATAAATTTGATGGAAGTAATAGCATTGAGAAGACAGAATACCAGTAGGTGATCTATGTAGTGTAAATCTTTTGAAAAAATATATATGATCACTATAATTCCAGTTTTTTATGATATACTGTGTCTAGAAAAAGGTGAAAAGAAACTAACTCGATACATGAATTCACGCTCCAACTCAAAGAACATTGGTAGCCGTGATACTGGGAAATTAACAGTAAAATAAAAGATGCAATAACAACTACTGTTATTAGTCATGTAGACATAGGGCCAGATTTTTCCAGTTATGTCTGGTAATTTTTAATTTATATCACCAAGAAAAAACTCGAATATAACTTAAATGTAAACTCAATGAGTAGAAATGAAAATCACATAAAAATATAAGACATTTGTGAATAATCATTAGCTAACTGTCTCAGGAAGCCTGCTTATATTGGAACTTCAACACCGACAAACATCTCTCCGAAAATCGTATCAACTTCAGTTTCTGAAGAAGAATAAAAAACAGCGATCGTTACAATTTGGAACTGGCGATCCAAATTAACTAGTTTTATGCGCCCAATTACTGACAATTCATTGACCAATTAAAATTATGTTTTCGATTGATGAGAGAAGGATGCAAGGGAATGAAGGGAGTATTTAGATAAATTTCATAATCATTATATATATGGAATTGTTTAACTGGCTTATACTCAGTACTAAACAGAAAATCCAACGATGCTTACTGAGAACTTAAATACAGATAATATGGATTTATTTACATAATTACTTACGGATATTATCCCTCATGGATTATAGGCCGCAAACCAGCATTCTCCATCCAACTCTGTTCTCCGCTCTCTTTTTCATCTGTTTCTTAGTGCAATCCAATCTGTAATGTTTGCCTCCAATTTCCGACGCAATGTGTTCTTGGGCATTCTAGGTTTCCTTTTCCTTTCAGGATTCCTAGTTAGTGCTTGCTTTGTGATGGAGTTTGATGATTTCCGAAATGCATGTTCTATCCATTTCCATCGTCTTTTCCTAATTTCTTCTTCAGTTAGAAACTGAATTTTCTCTTCCAGAGTAGGCTGTGGGACCAATGGACATTGAGTATCTTGTGTAGACAATTGTTTATCAACACTTGTAAATTTTGATGATGGTTGTGGTAGTTTTCGAAGTTTTAGCTCAATACAGTAGAACCGTGTTGACGTTCGTATTGAAGATCCTCACTTTGGTGTTGGCTTGCACAGAGATGTCGAAGTCTTCATAATCCAGTCGACCACAGAAGAAAGACAAGGAGGACGAGTGAGAAGTCTTGTCTGACACCACTTCTCACATCGAATGGATGTCAGCCAACCTATATGCACAACTTTGCAATGTAATCCGTCGTAAGAATTCTGTATAAACTTCTTGAACTGAAAATCAATCCATCTTATATCTGAATGTACAACTCCGTATGTGATTTATCTCAACTCCATGCCGAAAATAAAATCCAACAAAGTTACTTTCCTCAGATTAGGTTAAATCAGTTTTACAGCAGGAAAAATTTCACAACCAGAATTTTTATTAATTGATATCACAAGTTTTCGCGTCGAGAAAATTTCACATGTGTCCGAATTAATGGAATCTGTTAGTGAGTACTAGACTAATTCAATAACTGAGTTTCATTTTGATCCCAATGTAGGTGTCATGATTGTTTCTTAGTTCAACATTATGAAAACATTTTCCAACCCGATTTTTAGAAACGTGATGGCTCTGTAATGTCAGAATTCCCCTTCGAAAACTTGGAGTGGCTAAATATAAAAAGTTTTCAAACCTCATTTCACTATACAAACCTTTTAATTTTACTTTTGGTGCTAATATACAAAACTAACCGAAATTTTACCGATTCAGATGTAGTGGCTTTGCTTCGTTAATCGATCACCTCGATTACCACTATAATATAAATCGCAACGGTGATTAAAATCAGAATGTAATGAGAAGCGGCAAGTACACTTTATTAGTGATAGCTCAGATCACAAAGCCATAAGCACATCAAGCGAATTTGAAGCAAGGCGAATAAATGTATTTCAGCAAATACATAAGCAATTTATAATCAATCGCACCAGGGCGCAGCAAGACAAAGCAAAGGCTAATAATAGGATACGAGAACATAGATACATGGGAGAGAATGATCATCGAGTGATATTTAAGCGATCAACATTTAAGCTAGTCTGTCATGTGCTCTAGTGATATAACAGTACAAAGAAATATGGAATTGTCACTATTCAATGACATTGTCTGTCTGGTTAGTTATTAATAAAAGGGCTTAACTAAAATTAACCATAATCGAAATTGGTTGTAGGATAGTTGCTATAATACATCGTTATTTAGTTTGTGATATAATCGTCTTAAAAGTTGGGGATTGTGGAGATTGTTAAATTTCACTGAAATCATGATCCTATCAATGTCAAACTACGATTGAGAACCTAGAAGCATTGGAAGGCCGTTTCGTTCTAGTGCGAGACTCCTCAGCGGTGCGCACTAACGATATCATATGTGGGGTTCGAAGACAGAGTTTGAGAACTGAAAACTATCATGTGCTCACTAGCGGCTAGCTTCGAGAGGTAATTTTTGGTGTTCATGTGAAAAACCATGACCAGTGGAGTTTAACCATGTCGGGTATGAGACGGTTACCCACCAAAGATGATGGAAGATAGTCGCGCAACATCGTGGATTGGTTAATGTTAGACAATATCACCATTGGATGCCGCCTCAATGGTCTAGGAGTTAAATATTCTCGCGGCACCGAAGGTGTTAAGTTCAAATCTCGCGTCCAAAATCATAGGTACACACTACCAAGGTATCCCATGCTGGGATGAAACAGCCGTCTAGTGCTTGTAGGTTTTTAATCGTCGTTTAACATTGATCGTTTCATGATTTCAATATCTTAAAAGTGTTAAGAATGCAGATGATTTTGTTTTATATTCTGCTTTTGTTAATAAGTAGTCCACAAATTTCCAAGTTACATTATTCATTAGATGAAGGTTTTTAGAGTCCTTTTTGTAATATGGACTTCATTAACCTTTGGACTCAGATATCCATAACAAATCTTAAATGGGATAGAATAGGATCGCACTCATTTTTGAACTATTATGTCTGCGGAATAGCTTAACTGGCTTGTACTCGGAGACCGAATTCAACGATGCTAAGTGAAAACATTAAGAACGGCTATATGAATTTATTTAACTGGAAATAAATCAAAACCTTATGTGGATACATAATTCAACATCAATAAATCATTAGTGTACTATATGAATACACATAGGCAATATCATAATGACTGATTTTCATATTGATTAGATTTTACTCTTTTGATTCCGTCATAACAATATCTTTGAAAAATTATTTCCACATGAAACACGATATTTATGTATTATGCACTGAGGAATTTGTCTAGGAATTCCCTTCGAAACGAAATTGAATTTAGCAGCTTAACAAGAATTGAGCGACTGGCGACTGGCTCTCAGTTTTCGCCCACACGTTCTACCACTACGAAACATCATTTACCAAAAACGGATATCCTTCGATAATCATTGATAAGAATATGAAGCCAAAACACCAAAACACAAATAATCACAGTAGAAAAGAAAACTATAAACATGAACATCGACTTCAAAGGTGATAGAGCTAGGATTGCTTAAAAAGAACATTCTTCGCAACAACATTGCGAATATTATTCTCCAACCGATCATTGTTCACCAATAATCTGAAAGATAAATTATCGCATCTGACCAACCCAATGTGCATTGACCAATTTACCTGCTCTTGTGGAGCTAGGTATATAGGTCATTCGATGCGTACTTTATCCAAAAAAATTCAGGAACATTATCCGGTGTGGCTAAAAGAGCAGGCAAAGGCTCAATAAGAAGTTCTATAATCGAACACCTTGTGAACACAGGTCATTCAATCAAGACAGACTCTGTGTTCAAAGTCATCTACAAGGTAAGTAGAAGCCTTCCTAAGACAATCAGACTGCATCTTCTCTGCACTGCCGAGGCAATAGCCATACATCTGGAAAAACCAGAACTGTGTGTGCAAAAGAGACTGTTACAACCTCTTCTTCTACCATGGTCTTAATGTATTAAAATTTTATCTCTTTTTCATACTCTTGTTCCTTTACAGTCATCTGATTCACCTTCCATCTTCCCTTTAATCTTCTACCCCCAACTGTTTGTTTTTATTTCCACGATCATTCCGATTACATTTAATCTCAATTTCAACATTTTATCATATCATGCCGAGCCATCCTTTCCCAATGATAATTTCCCTATCCATCTTTTGATGAATACTTAAGCCATTAACAATCAAACGATTATTAAACTTTCCTTGTTTTAAAACATTTCTTGACACCTTTGTTTATTTAACCTCACTGTCACCATGTCTAACAGAAGTTTATTATCAGTATTGTTATCATCCTGTAAAAATAAGTGTATATATTTGCGATTGTACAGCTTTGAACATGAACACCTACTAAACTCTTAGTTTGTCACTTATAATCTAACTGGGTTATTTTCAAAGCATCGAGGATAATATTAAAATTGTAAAACTACCTCATAGTTTGTTCACAAAATAATGAAAAGTGTACAAATGGTATTGATCAAATTTCCGATGTACAATTTAACCGAAATCATTTAGCTAAACACACAGGTGATATGATTACTATTGATATCAAACGCATCAATACTGCTGAAATAGATGACGCCAAGATTATTTTAAACTGATTAATGTAATCTACATATAGGTATCTTTGATGTCAGTCTACTGCTGTTTCCTTAAGTAGAATTTCTTTTTAACTTATGAAGTATTTAACCGGATCCGGCGGCCTGCTTGAATATCTGGGCTACCTGTTCCTTCGATCTATATATTTCTTCAAGTTATCTGTTTTGTTGTTCGTTTTAGCATATCAATATGTCTATTGTGCTCACAATCTAGTCGGGCGCGTTTATGAAAAGTTTACAACCTTTCGCTATACGGGATACAGAAAGGTACAATCAGCGACATCATGGTGGCTGGCAATATGCATTGAAACGAACAAACATTAATCAAATGCGGATTATCGAATTCCTAACATCTAACTGGTCATCATTCGAAATTTATCGTCACAATCGATCAAGATATAAGAAAAAGAAACTTGTTGAAATACTTTATGCTGAGAATTCTATGTTGTACGAAAAGTATAATGTTGAATAAAGCTTTTTATAATAATAATATAATTGTATTTCAATTCATATGCGAAAATATTCGTTTTATTTATGTCAGAAACCAACAAGTTAAACATAAAGACCATCTGGTTCCGGTTCAGCGGTCTAGAGGTTAAGTGTTCGTGAATGAGACCGAACGTCCTGGGTTCGAGCCCCATGTGCGAGATCGTGGATGCGCACCCCTGAGGAGTCCTCTGCTAGGATGAAGTGGCCGTTTAGTTCTTAATGTTGGTCTTACATTGATCGGTTCTGAAGAGAAGAATTGGCTTATACTAAGTCAGGAATAGTCAGAAAATTTAATTTTTCTACTCATCGGAATATTACAAATATATTATTTTTATTCGTAACAGTCTACTCAATGTTCAATTTATCTGAAACTATCAAGTCAAACCTTGGTAACTATTACGAAACTGAAATTTTAAACAACGATTATTAGCGGTTACTATCAATACAAGATACCCTAGAATTATTCGAGTTTCAAAAATAGAAAACCTCAATACATTACCCATCAACTGATCAAAACAGTGTGCACAATGACAGGATTTACGTTTGTGAGTTTATTTCTCCTTTTTTTCCAATAGAGATATTCCTATTTTCAAAACATGAAGAAGATAATTTTGATCAATAATATTTCTGAGAGATTAAAACAATAAAGAAACTTTTTCGTAGCTAGATAAAGGAGTATTCGATATTTAAGAAACCTTGCGAACGGGTTAATAAATGTGTGAAACACAGAAGGAGGGCTTAATGTATGAAATGACTTTATCCATAACGAGATGCTCGCCCAGATTTTTATGTTTTTTACAGTGATATTTTCACTAACTTGATTGACTTATTATTGCTTAACAATAAGATCCAGACAACGTGACACAGTATTAATCATTGATTATTATTATTATTATCATTATAAGCTTTATTTAATATTATATTTCTGGTACAATATAGAGTGAGTTGGAGAATGCTGATCGGCTATGCTCCATTGGGAGTAACAGGTGTAAGACTAAGACTATGTACTGTTGGAGTGATCCGGTAGGTCAGTGGTCAACAATAACCAATCTAAATCAAAGTCGACAGGACAAGCTGTCAGTTATATATATATGAAAAAACTCAAATACTTCACTTCTACCTGAAGTTTGTGTTGATAATATTGTTCAGAGGAACAATCGAAGACTCATATTTATTAAACCATCCAGCTTAGAGAACGAAACCAACGAAATCATCTCTCTTTTAAAAATCAAAGTAAAAAAGATGAATGAAAGTGTTCAGTACGTAAAACAAACAAACATATAGAAACGGTTATATTGTTTATAATTAAACATCATGTAAATCCTCAACCATACGTTTCCAAGTATCAAATAGCTTAAGTGAATAAAAATGAAAGATAGAATTCATTAAAGCAACCTTTAAAGTTCGTATGTAAAGGAAGTATTTAACTTCAGACTTAATTAACTTTTATCATGACCGGAAGTCGCTTCAATTTCAAGTTAATCAATTTACATATTTATAAATCTACCGTAGTCTCAAAAAAGCATCAGTGCAACAAACAAGATATAGCCAAGTTCTGAACTCAGAATTAACCAGTCGGAACATTAACCTAATACTTTGAACACATTGTTACATAAGTATCACAAACAACTTTATGATACATACTTTTGTCTAATTAAAGAAATATTACAATCACACAGGAATGTTTTTAATTTCAGCAAAATAGTCTGGTCATTTTAAATGCACCGCATGAAATATTGATCGTGCTGACGATTACAATTGTATCAGATCAAAAACGGTCAAGATGCAAATACGTAGGTGATATATTGTTGGAATTTAGTTGTGTAATTACGATAAAAGTAGGATTGAAGGTGGGTGAAAATGATGCAGATACGTATATGAGACTTCTGTTCTTCTACAGAATAATAAGACACAAATAAAAATTGTTAGTGACATCACTTGTGAAAGGAAATACGGAACAATCGGTAGTTCATTGCCTCAAAGGAATCGTTCTTCAAAATAATCTACTTAGTTAAAAGAGAGAAATGAAAGGAAGGTTGAGTTCACTGCTGAGGTATTGACAATTCACAAAGTCAAGCCCGAACTCTGCTTGCTAAAACATTCCTTTTTTCTGACATGTAAACTATTTTTATCCGCCTATTTGAAACCTCAAATCAGCTTGTAGTTTAATCATTCTATGTTTCTATAGACTCATATATATTAGACATTAACACCGATGGATGTCAACTCAGTGATCTAGTGGTTAAGCGCTCAGGCGCGAGACTGATAGGTCCTGGCTCCGAATCCCACTAGGCGGGGTCGTGGATGAGCACTGCTGAGAAGTCCCACAATAGGAAGACTGTCCAGTGCTTCCAGGTTTTCCATGGTGGTCTAGATTCCACTGAATCTCAACTATTGAAGTACTAAATTTCCACAAAAACCCTTATGATACTAATCATATATATATTTATCAAACAAAAACACTGTAGGACGCCAGCTCAGTGGTCTAGAAATTAAGCGTTCGTGCGTTAGACTAAAGATCCTGGGTTGAATTCTCGCAAGCGAGTTAGTGGATGCTTACTCATGAGTAGTCCTATACTACAACCAAACGGCCGTTTAGTTCTTTCAGGTTTTCAACCATGGTTTAACATTTATCGATTCACGAGTTTAAGGAAAATCAAGAAAACATATGAATGCTTAGAAATAACGTTATTGGAAATGTTAAGAAAAGATCATAAATAAAGGGCAAGAAATATTATATGCCTTGTAGGGCCAGCAAAATGTCACTAAGCCCTAGCCACATCATCCGGCAGTTGGACCACTGAATGTCGAACAGATCATCGCTCCCTGCCAAGGTCATGACATGGACTGGCCCATGCGGCAGTGGTCTTACTTTCGCTTGTATCTACTTTAACTAATATATTTCTGTAATAACGTCCTTTGTGTTGTACAGTCTTCAAAGCATCTATAGTACCTTGATACGTCAATGGAGATAGTCCACGTAAGGTGCTGACCACGAGGTGTGACTTCGACGTTAGTTGGTTCGTCACACCATTCACGTCTAACTCGAGTAGGCCTCCAATCATTTCGACATTGATCATCTACGTTGGTGATCTACAATACCGCATAAGGAATACGATCAAGAATTATGAGAAATATAGCCTAATTAATTTTAGTGAATACACAAAAGAGCAAGAATAAACAATCTAGCAGAATAGAATGAATTCATTTTATTTCGTTGGTTCTCGTCAGCTGCTTACAACCTGTGATATTTCTTGTTCTTGTTCTTTTCAAAATGATAAAGGGAACTATGTGTATGAAATTTCTCAAAAAACGCCTCCCTGAACAATTATTTAGGTCACTGAACCACTGTGTGACAGTACGCTGCAGAATATCAAGAGAATTGACAAGAAATATCACAGATTGTAAGCAGCTGACGAGAACCAACGAAATAAAATGAATTCATGCTATTCTGCTAGGATGTTTGTTCTTGCTCATTTCAAAATGATAAAGGGAACTATATGTAAGAATTAGCAGGGGAATACAGTAAATCAGAGAGACCGGTCAACGACAAAGAAGGCAGGCCAATCACTGAAATTCAACAACAGCAGAACAGATGGGTAGAATACCTCGAGGAACTCCTGAATAGGCCGGCTCCAATGAATCCACCGGACATCGAAGCAGCACATACAGATCTCCCTATAGATGTCAATCCACCAACGACCGAATAAATCAGAATGGCCATCAGACAAATCAAGAGCGGGAAAGCAGCAGGACCCGACAATATACCAGCTGAAGCACTGATATGATGGGAAGAAAAATCAATTTCTGATTGATTTACTCATTATGAGTTTTATTCAACATTACATCCATTCTAATTCAAAGTAATGATTACTCAATGTGGTATTTGTTTTCTTTTGTCACATGATATTTTTTTCTGTATAATATACGATATTCTTGTATTCCATTGACATGAACTATGCTCATTATGTAGTTTGTTATAACTCAGTAATTTTCATATATGTGACTTCATCCTAATTATTAATCAAAAATGGGTGTAAAATCAATATATAAACCAGTGTATTTTAGACTATTTGGATAATCGTTTCGTCGTCGTGTTTTGGGGCTAATAAATCATCAGTTATACCAGTCTTTCTGTTCTTACTTCGCATCGTGGGAATTGCAGGGGTCCCTCGTTCCTATTATAAGTGATCAGCGGCGATTTCCGGCACAACAATTGCGACGACACAACAATAACAAGCACTGAAGTCAGACATCGAATTAACTACAAACATGCTTCACCTTCTATTGAAAAAGATTTGGGAGGAGGAACAAGTGCCGATGGACTGGAAAGAACGACACCTCATCAAGTTTCCAAAGAAAGGAGATCTGAGCAACTGTGAAAACTACAGAGGAATCACACTACTGTCAATACCAGGGAAGGTCTTCAACAGAGTGTTGCCGAACCGGATGAAGGACGCAGTAGACGCCCAACTTCGAGATCAACAAGCTGCATTCCGTAAGGATTGGTCGTGCACTGACCAAATTGCGACACTACGGATCATCGTCGAACAATCAATTGAGTGGAACTCGTCACTATACATCAACTTCATTGATTATGAAAAGGCATTCGACAGTGTAGATAGGAGGACATTATGGAAACTTCTTCGACAATACGGAGTTCCTGAGAAGATTGTCAATATTATCCGGAACTCATACGATGGACTACAGTGCAAGGTCGTGCATGGAGGACAGCTGACAGATGCATTCCAAGTAAGGACTGGAGTCAGACAAGGCTGTTTACTCTCTCCCTTCCTCTTTTTTCTGGTGGTCGACTGGATTATGAAGACCTCGACATCTGAGGAAAACACGGAATACAATGGACAGCTCAGAATCAATTAGACGATTTGGACTTCGCAGATGACCTAGCCCTCCTATTGCATACACACGAAAAGATGAAGATAAAGACAGCCAGTGTAGCAGTAGTCTCTGCATCAGTAGGCCTCAGCATACACAAGGGGAAAACCAAGGTCCTCAAATTCAAAACGAAGCAAAGCAATCCAATCACTCTTGATGGCGAAACTCTGGAAGATGTGGAATCCTTCACATAACTGGGAAGCATCATCGATGAAGAAGGAGGTTCAGATGCAAACGTAAAGGAGAGGATCGGCAAAGCGAGGATCGCATTGCTACAATTGAAGAACATATGGAACTCAAAACAACTTCCAACTAATATCAAAGTGAAAATCTTCAATACGAACGTCGAGACAGTCAGCTCTACTGTACGGAGCTGAAACTTGGAGAACTATAACAACCACAATCAAGAAGGTACAAGTATTTATGAATAGCCGTCTACGCAAGATACTCAACATCCATTGGCCGGATACCATCAGCAATAGCCTTCTGTAGGAGAGAACAAACCAACTTCCAGCTGAAGAAGAAATTAGGAAAAGACGATGGAAATGGATAGGACATACATTACGCAAATCGTCAAACTGCATCGCGAGGCAAGCCCTGACTTGGAATCCTGAAGGGAAGCGTAAAAGAGGAAGGCCAAAGAACACATTACGTCGGATAATAGAAGCAGATATGAAAAGGATGAATAGGAACTGTAAGGAGCTGGAAAGGATTGCCCAGGACAGAGTTGGATGAGAATGCTGGTGAGCGGTCTATGCTCCTTCACGAGGAGTAACAGGCGTACGTAAGTAAGTAAGTAAGTATGTGTAAGAATACACAAAAGATAAAATTTAAAGGAAGAATGAACAAACTGTTTAGTTTAGACTACGAATTTATCTTTGTTACTCAACAATTGGAAATCAACAATAAATGAAGAAACAGTTTACCTTAATATGAGAATCCTTAGCAAATCCCATACACGATACAGCTTGAGATTGAGCTGAAGACCTTTAGGACATGAATAGTGCACTAAATCTTCAAACCATTCAACCATCATCTAGTGGTTTATACATTTAACATCAACAAACTATTGTTATTGCATGATAATATTCCTTTCCCATTGGTGGCTAACTGCTTCATACACAACATAAATGGAGACCAGTGGTCATGACTGTGTTGTCTTCCCTTAAACTAAGAGATTAAAATCGCTTCATATCTTTCTTTCTACGAACCAATTCTTTCTTCCTGTACTATATCCTTATTGCAATCATTCTTTCATATATTACCACCTCTGAATTAACTACTTTTATGAATCCGGTGTCCATCTTGTTGTGTTAATGTGGTATGGCAACTTGGACCGATGCATATATGTGCCTGGTCCTACGTTGTAGCTGACTGACTGACTGACTGACCGTACTGTGTATATTGTTATGTACGATTAAATGATAAAAATAAGTTGCTTCATTCTTTCAGAAACACAGAATTTCGTTGTACTTTTAAATGACGTGTTTTCCTTGTTTAACAACAGTAATTCATTGTATTGGTCACAATTATCTTTTAGGAATAATATGATCATACAAGAATGTCTGAATATTAATTATATTTAAATTAACAAGTACTTCTTTCATGAAATACTTCCAAATATTATTAGTATATGAATCTATACAACCAGTAGATTCTTATTTGAAAGAGGTTCAACACTAGATACGAATGATTTATTAAACGGAGACCCGTATACTAAAGGATTTTGTGTGAGACTTTATAATGATACAAGGAATTTAGGAACGAATTAGATGGAACAATGTTTAAACATACAATCCATGTGTTTAAACCTGACTGTTTTAAAAAACGAGTCACCAATGTGGATGGTAGATTGACGAACTTTCATTTTACTGCCGATATATGGACGATGAGTTTATCCTTTGTAACCATCATACTAACTTGATAGCAACACTTGAGCGACTCAATACAGTTCATTCGTCGATAAAATTCACATGTGAGAAAAAAATGAGGTAGAATAAACTTTCTAGATGTCCTGCTTACAAGGAGAAAAGACGGGTCATAAGAAGACGAGGCAATATACAAACCCTCTTAGTTTTGTTCCTCTACAATACAAAATGAACCTGATTAAGACACTGAACCATTGAATCAAGATCATATGCTCTCTAGATACGGTCAAAGACGAAACAAAGGCATCATATATGACCCTGAAAGAAAATGGATATCCGGAGAAATCTATAAATAAAAACATATCCAATAAAAGAGGGCATAGAGAATGCCTAACCGTGAATGAAAAGCATCTGTATATACGCTTACAATTTAGAAGTGATGTGCCTAGTGGGGATTAGCGAGGATTGGCAAAGCGAGGATCGCATTGCTACAATTGAAGAAACATATGGAACTCAAAACAACTTCCAACAATATCAAAGTGAGAATCTTCAATACGAAAGTGGAGACAGTCAGTTCTATTGTACGGAGCCGAAACGTCTGATGTCTGCTTCCAGCTCCCAACGCAGTGTATCCTTGCATCATCCATGTTTTCCTTTCCTTTCAGGATTCCAGGTTAGCGCTTGCCTTGTGATGCAGTTTGGGTAGTTTCCTCAATATATGTTCTGCCCAGCGGCTTTCCCTAATTTTTTCTTCAGATGGAAGCCATTTTTTCTCTCTCTCACAGTGGGCTGTTTCTGATGGTATCTGGCCAAAGAACACTAGGTATCTTACATAGACAATTGCTTATAAATACCCTCACTTTTTTATGATGACTGAAGTTGTTCTCTAAGTTTTAGCTCCGTACAATAGAACTGTCGTGGTGTTTGTATTAAAAATTCAGATTTTGTTGTTTTGTGATACAGTTGTTTTGATTTCCATATTTACTTCGATTGCAGAAATCCTGACCTTACTTTGCCAATACATGCCCTGACACTTGCATCGGATTCTCCTAGTTTATCAGTGGTGCTGTACAGGTACGCGAAATTTTCCACCTCTTCCAGAGCTTCTCTGTCAAGTGTAATTTAGTTGATGCTCTCTTTATTTGGACTTCAGTATCTTGATTTTCCCTTCGTGTATGTCGAGGCCTACTGATGCAGAGGCTGCTGCTACATTGGCTGTATTAACCTGCAGTTGCTGTTGTGTATAGGAGTCTATTATGAGAATAGTTTCTGACGATTAATATCACAAAATAGAGTTCGTTTGCTCTAATTTCCATTCAATTATCTTTGAAGTTTCGTTGTTATTAAATTCATGCTCAACGCATCCTCTCAACTTCATTCAACTAATTTAGAAGAGATAGAATGTGTCTGTGAATTTGTAACACATTCGTTTTTCAGTTTTCAATGTATTCGGTATTATTTATTTTCAGGCAGTTTCCCGTTCATATAACGGGCGACTGCTGCAAGTAACAATGTAAACTTCACGCTAAATTTCACTTCACTTTTTTATCCGGGAATTTGAAATGTATTACAGCGTTCGCATGCGAGACCGAAGGCCCTGGGTTCGAATCCCACGGGCGGGATCGTGGATGTGCACTGCTGAGGAGTCCCACAATAGGACGAAACGGCCGTCCAGTGCTTCCAGGTTTCCAACGGTAGCCTGTATATATCTTTGTTTTACAATTAAGTTAGTTGATTTTCATTTCGGAATAATTCCAAATTATTTATTGATATTTTAAGTATGAATATAGAAGCCAGACGAGTCACATACTGTTGATAAGAATTACTACAGGAAATGTCTCAAAGAAATAATGTTTTAACTTATATAACCGCTTGTGACAACTAACAAACCAAGATGGTTTTTCTGAAAATCTTTCAAAATCTTTCAATTTTGAATTAATATGTAGATTAGAGTCTCCAGTTACATGGAATTAATTAGGCATACTATGAATAGAAATGATCGACTTTATCAGGTAAACTCACTTTCACCTTGGCAAACATAAAACATAATCTTGCATAGGGATATTTATCGACAGTTAAACTGAGTTAGATGGTATCTTGATCATCAATGAACAGAACACGGGTGGGAACAATAGAATGTTTTAAGCACAAAAATTACAGATTTACTTGGTAAAATACAAAAATCAAATAGTAAATCGTTAATTTGCAAAATATTATTCCATCACATCAAACCGGACTGTTGCTGTTGCAATCATCAATCCATTGTCTCGCATTTCACTGTTCATGCGTTCTCTTACAAATTGCATTGTGTTTCCGCTGTTCCTTTCTTGATCTTCCCCATTTTCGCTGACAGACATTACGTTTTAAACTCGCGTCATATACTACTTACATCAATATAAGTAGCACGCACCACACTTATACCGTACAATGTGAGCAGACAAGGTGCAATTTTTTGACTCTGAATACCAGTCATATTCACCGTTGGATTTGGCACAAGTATCTATCAGTCTACGTTGCTAAATTATAACAGCGCAGCAAGATGAAATGAAAAAAAATATAGGAAAGAAATGAGTAGTGGTAATGATGGAAAAAAATACTATACATAGTTCAAAAGGAGGAAGAACAAAATGATAAAACTCAGAATCTGTTATAACTTGAATGTTAATTTCTTGATATACTGCGTGCAACACTAGAACATCAGAAAAGAACAACTACTGGAACTATCTAATAACAAACATCCTGCTATTGAATTTACATGTGAAGAGGAAATAGATAACAAACTAAATTTCCTGGACGTTTTGTTAAGTAGAAAAGAAAATGGTTCTATCAGCAGAGGTGTGTATAGAAAAGGTTCTTCTCCAAGCCAATACACACATTTTTTTAATCTTTGTGCCTCTTCATTATAAGAGAAACTTAGTCAAATGTCTTGCAATTAGAGCTCTTAAGATATGCTCAGTCGGCACAATTGATAGGGAATTACAACACATTCATAATATTTTGATTGAATTGGGATATCCACTGGGTTTCCTGAAGAAACACTTGCGGATACAAAACAAGAGAATTTTGACTCTGACGGCTAATAAGAAACCGGTTTTCTTAAAGCTGCAATTCGGTGGTGATTTAGCCAGCGATTTATTACGGGATAGATTGACCAGAGCAGTAAAGAGAACATTTAATGCTGCCAACCTCTGCCTATCGTATTCGACCCGATCGGTGGTGATTCCGCAATTGAAGGATAAGTTACCTGGTTATGCCACTTCTATGTGTATCTACGAATTCAGCTGCTCCTGTGGAGAAAGCTATATTGGGCGCACTACCAGGCAACTGAACCAACGAGTTAGTGAACACCTCCCTTCGTGGTTAGAAAAGGGTTACGTCAAAACAATACGCAGGTCGGTTCTATCACACTTGATCGATAGCGGTCATATAGTGGACAAAAACAAGTCGTTCAAAGTTATTTATCGTATTCCCACTAGTTTTCCTTATGGTGTTCGATCTTGTCTCTTACACATAGCAGAAGCTATAGGAATCCGAGCCAACAAACCAAGTCTTTGTGTTCAGAAGAAATTTGTAACACCCATATCTCTCCCTTGGCCTGAATGAATTTATTGATTCTTTTTCTAACTTTCTCTTCATTTATTATTTTTCATCACCCCCTCCTACCACTTTATTTTCTCTCAACTATACTTTTCATGGTCCAATTATCTGAACATTTCTTATTACGTCATCTTATCATTTTATAATTGTTATCTCAATTTCTATATTTTTCTAATCATTGACCTATTTCCGATTATGTAACATTGGTTTGAACATTAAAAATAAGAATATATTTGTAAAATCTCAGCGAATGAATTTTAAGTAAATCCAACGTTTCGCCTGGCAATCTGGTCCAAGCTTTTTCAAGGAAATTATAATCAAACAACACAAAATTAGAACAACATATATAAGCGAACAATTGTTTTCAATTAGATCGTCATCAGGCTTTACTCTAATATACATGAATATTTATACGAAAATTTTAAACCAATCAAGGCAATATGAGTCAATAATCACAATGAAATAGAATAAGTCACTACACATAATAGGTAAAAGTACAAGTTGATAGTACGAAGACAGATGAACTGATAATAGTAAGAATAATAAAATACAATAACAAAACTCTTATCAATAGTTAATCGTTGGAAATAGAAGGTCAAACAAACATGGGTAAATAGACTAGGAATAGTAATCACAAAACATTAAAATCATTACGTAATAAGATGTGTGTAAATAATTAGATAGTGAAGAACACAAGGAGGCGGAAAATTACAAACAAATAATAGATGTGGAAATAAGGTTAACAATAACACAGATAGAATAAAATAAATAATGATAATAATAAAATTTAAAATAAAAATAAAATAAAAATTGTTAGTTAAGTTATAACTGGCCATGGAAGGGATAGGGGAGTCACGTATTTCTTCTGTACACATAGATTGGGGTTATATGTACGAATTCCAATGGCTTCAGCTATATATAGGAGACGGGAACGGACTCCGTCGGGAAATGATGGAGGTATACGATAGATAACTCGAAATGATTTCGATTTATCTACTGCATGACCGCTATCAATAAGATGTGCTAGTATAGAACTGCGAATAGTTTTTCTCTGACCCTTTATGTACCAAGTTGGTAGATGTTCACTCATTCGTTGGTTAAGTTGCCTGGTAGTACGCCCTATATAGCTATCTCCACAGGAGCAGCTGAATTTGTAAATGCACATGGAAGAGGCCAACTCAGGTAACTTATCCTTCGTTTGAGTAGACATCGCTGGTCGACAAGAGAAGGTCAACGCAAGATTGGCTGCGTAGAATGTCTTGGTGATTACTTTGGTTAACCTATATTTCAGAGTGTCACTAGCCACATCCCCGTTGAATTGCACTTTCATGTATAAAGGTTTCTTACGAACAGTCGAAATCTCCGACTTCTTTATTATATCCTGCATGTATTTCTTAATAAACGCGCTGGGGTAGCCGATCTCGGTCAGTGAGTTGTTGAGAAATTCAAGCTCCTGACTTAGAGTGTCTACTGTACAGATCCTTTTTGCTCTGCTCGTGAGACATCTGACCAAATTTCTCTTGTAACGGATGGGTGTGAAACTGCAGAAGTGAGTATATTGGCATGAAGAGGGGTTTCTTCGAATATAAATAGGTACATGGTTCTTCAGTTTACTGTATACTGAATAAGTCATCCAATCGACGTGAAGGATTTTTTTTTATAAATAGGTATTTGTAATAATGTGTAAGAGACATGTTTATATGAAAAATAATAAAGGTCAACCAAATAAAAGTTCATTTGAAAATAACCAAGAGGAGAGAACGAATAAGAAAAATTGTCGTGTTATCCTAGGCCATAGAATGACTTAAGGATTACAAAGTAAATTCAAGGTTATGACAAATCATTTTTGTACACATAAGGACAAGGTACGTGTTATTGGAACCAAAAAGTGTTAAGACAACAGAATGTGTTTATACGCAAGTGATGTGAGAAGAAATTTCAATCAAATAAATATTGACTTCGGTCTGTGTATATTAGGAAAACAGATCATTTTTAGATATGAAATGAATTACAAATGCCACAGCCTGCATTAAATGAAGATAAATAAATAAGAAAAGTAAAACAAAATAAAAGACTGAATTCAAACAGGAATGTATATGTGATTGAAAGTGTGTGTTATTTTTAATGTTGCAGTCAATTGTTTAACATATTCAGATAAGATAACGGATTTGAATCGTTGAACGTATTATCTATCAATTAGTTACTATGACATAGATATATCAAATTGAAATAAGAAGATCAGGTTTACTTATTAATTATTAGTTGCCAAGGAACAGCTAGTTGTATTCCATCTCTCCTATTAATATTGTTTGAATTAGCCCATATATGTAGGGCTTCGGCTGTTAGTCGTTCTTTGTAAGAATTAAATCCTTTTTGAATGATTCTCGTGCCATTGAAATCAACTGTATGACCCGATTCAATCGAGTGTAATGCTATCGCTGATCTGTTCTCAAGCTTTTTTTACATCAATTGAGGATTTAGGAATGTGCTTTAAGCACAGTTTGTGTTCCTTCACCCTCACATTCAGTTGCCTTGATGTTTCACCTACATACATTGCATTACAGTCATTACATTTCATTTCATAAACACAATTCTATTGATCATCCTTGTGTATTGGATCTTTGATTCTTCCTAGTTTTGATCTCAGAGTGTTGTTTGTTCGAAAGAATACTCTTATATTTTGACGAATTAAAATCCTTCTGATGTCTTCTGAGATACCTTTACGATATGGGATCACTACTGTGTTCATCCAATCTTGCTTAACTCTTTTTTTAAAAATATCATTCCGTTCTTCATTCTTAATTATTCTTTTAATAAAACCTTTCGGATAATTATTCATTAATAGAGTGGATACAACTAAATTCATTTCCATTTTTATATCATTCGGTTCAGTGACAAGTTTTTGACTCTGGTGATCAAATTTTTGGCCACTGTCACCAGAGTCAAAAAATTGTCATATAAGTTAAAACATTATTTCTTTGAGACATTTCCTGTAGTAATTCTTATCAACAGTATGTGACTCATCTGGCTTCTATATTCATACTTAAAATATCAATAAATAATTTGGAATTATTCGGAAATGAAAATCAACTAATTTAATTGTAAAACAAAGATATATACAGGCCACCGTTGGAAACCTGGAAGCACTGGACGGCCGTTTCGTCCTATTGTGGGACTCCTCAGCAGTGCACATCCACGATCCCGCCCGTGGGATTCGAACCCAGGGCCTTCGGTCTCGCATGCGAACGCTGTAATACATTTCAAATTCCCGGATAAAAAAGTGAAGTGAAATTTAGCGTGAAGTTTACATTGTTACTTGCAGCAGTCGCCCGTTATATGAACGGGAAACTGCCTGAAAATAAATAATACCGAATACATTGAAAACTGAAAAACGAATGTGTTACAAATTCACAGACACATTCTATCTCTTCTAAATTAGTTGAATGAAGTTGAGAGGATGCGTTGAGCATGAATTTAATAACAACGAAACTTCAAAGATAATTGAATGGAAATTAGAGCGAACGAACTCTATTTTGTGATATTAATCGTCAGAAACTATTCTCATAATAGACTCCTATACACAACAGCAACTGCAGGTTAATACAGCCAATGTAGCAGCAGCCTCTGCATCAGTAGGCCTCGACATACACGAAGGGAAAATCAAGATACTGAAGTCCAAATAAAGAGAGCATCAACTAAATTACACTTGACAGAGAAGCTCTGGAAGAGGTGGAAAATTTCGCGTACCTGTACAGCACCACTGATAAACTAGGAGAATCCGATGCAAGTGTCAGGGCATGTATTGGCAAAGTACATTCGATTGTCCCCATCCGTGTTCTTGTTCACTACACTATCTATACATTTATTTTCATCATTTACCTGTATTGATTGATATACTTCAATATACAAAAAGACATTATGAGGCAGTTGAATAAAAGGTATAGAATACAATCAACTGTTAATTTATGTTCATAGGTAAAGGTTTACAAACTTATAATTGTAACAATCGAATGAAACCAATAACATGAACATGTAACTAAAGTAAAAAAAAATGAATTATTCATTTAATTACTATTCAATATGAGATCCAATGATTATATATGAAATGAAATAAAACCATCTAATCTAAGCGAAACATGAATGTTTAGACAAATGCAGTTAACTCTATTTATAAGTAGGAAAAATAAAACAATGTGGGAAACTGGTTTTATTCCTAATCATTTGTCGATTATCATGGGTACCGTATAAGATTTTTCAAATAGCGAACTTGGAAATATGCTACTCTAAACAATGATAAAAAAATAGTTGGACATCTAACTAGAAGAGCCGACGGAACCTTAAAAGGGGGGGGGTACACAGAAAGTCTGCAACAGGACACTACACTTATTTCTATAGTGCAGTTCCAATCAGATATAAAAGGAACCTGATAAAGATCTTGACTCATCGTGCCAGAATGATTTGCTCGGAAGACACCATTGAAGATGAATTGGTTAATATTCAGAACTTACTTAGTACGAATGGGTACTCTAGGAAATTCATCGACAAACACATGATGGAGATGAAAACAAGGGCAAAGATACCTACCGTCCCTAAGAAAGTACTGCTCATAAAATTACAATTCATAAATGACACCACTGGAGAAATCGTGACTCAGAAACTAAGAAGAGCTGTACAAAAAACATTTAATGCAGCCAGATTAAATGCTATCTTCTACAACCACCCAAAAACAAGAACGGCCAATAAAGACAAACTGCCCGAATTCGTCAAATCCATGTGTATCTATCGGTTCAACTGCTCCTGTGGAGCCAGTTATTTAGGGTGTACAATTCGGCAATTTCGTCATCGTATTACAGAACATCATCCGTCATGGTTAAGCAAAGGACAGGTAAAAGTGATCATAAGTTCTATTCTCTCTCACTTGGTTGACACAGGTCATCAACTTGAATAGAATAAAGCTTTTAAGGTTATCTACAATATCCCATGAAATTTGCCACATGGTTTACGAGTGCGCCTTTTGCATATTGCGGAAGCCATCGCAATCCATGTTCACAAACCTGACCTTTGCATTCAAAGAGATTTGTACAACCACTTTCGCTGCCTTGGCCATCGGTATAATATTTCCTTCAACAGAACTATTTTTCATACTTCTTCCATTTGGTTTTTTCTAATTTTTAATTTTGTTTTTGTTGTTTTTGAACTTTATAATTTCTCAACATTCATCTCTTGATTCTTACGTAACTGCTATTTTATTGACCATCCATTATAAAATTCTGTTCGTTCTCTTTGTCATATATTATGCAACGTAGTAACTTATTGATTTAATAATTACTTTGAATATTAATAATCCACTTTCTTCCAATTACTCAATGTTAATTTAAATGTCATTATGTAATTATTACGTAACGTATCCACTCGATGAGTATTAGATCATTATTGTAAATCATATATATATTAGATGGGTTTTTTGTGGAGATTGTAGTAATTTCAATGGTTAAGATCATGAGTCAGTTGAAGCTAGACCACCATGGAAAACCTGGAAACACTGGACGGCGGTTTCGTCCTAGTATGGGACTCCTCAGCAGTGCGCATCCACGATCCCGCACCACGCGGAGCTCGAACCCAGGACCTACTGGTTTCGCGCCGGAGCACTTAACCACTAGAGCCATGATGAAAAACTAATTGAAAAGAAATTTCTTCACTCAATTCGTTCCTTCTTAAATTCACCAAATGGCAAAATGGGAATTTTCACTATATTTCAGAGTTTTCTAATATTTTAATTTTATATCCTCATTTGAGTAGGATATTTATAATTTTACTCATGTCCAGTCTCAAAATATTAGTTGTATTTTATATGTCATTTATTATTTTTCATCACCCCCTCCTACCACTTTATTTTCTCTCAACTATACTTTTCATGGTCCAATTATCTGAACATTTCTTATTACGTCATCTTATCATTTTATAATTGTTATCTCAATTTCTATATTTTTCTAATCATTGACCTATTTCCGATTATGTAACATTGGTTTGAACATTAAAAATAAGAATATATTTGTAAAATCTCAGCGAATGAATTTTAAGTAAATCCAACGTTTCGCCTGGCAATCTGGTCCAAGCTTTTTCAAGGAAATTATAATCAAACAACACAAAATTAGAACAACATATATAAGCGAACAATTGTTTTCAATTAGATCGTCATCAGGCTTTACTCTAATATACATGAATATTTATACGAAAATTTTAAACCAATCAAGGCAATATGAGTCAATAATCACAATGAAATAGAATAAGTCACTACACATAATAGGTAAAAGTACAAGTTGATAGTACGAAGACAAATGAACTGATAATAGTAAGAATAATAAAATACAATAACAAAACTCTTATCAATAGTTAAACGTTGGAAATAGAAGGTCAAACAAACATGGGTAAATAGACTAGGAATAGTAATCACAAAACATTAAAATCATTACGTAATAAGATGTGTGTAAATAATTAGATAGTGAAGAACACAAGGAGGCGGAAAATTACAAACAAATAATGGATGTGGAAATAAGGTTAACAATAACACAGATAGAATAAAATAAATAATGATAATAATAAAATTTAAAATAAAAATAAAATAAAAATTGTTAGTTAAGTTATAACTGGCCATGGAAGGGATAGGGGAGTCACGTATTTCTTCTGTACACATAGATTGGGGTTATATGTACGAATTCCAATGGCTTCAGCTATATATAGGAGACGGGAACGGACTCCGTCGGGAAATGATGGAGGTATACGATAGATAACTCGAAATGATTTCGATTTATCTACTGCATGACCGCTATCAATAAGATGTGCTAGTATAGAACTGCGAATAGTTTTTCTCTGACCCTTTATGTACCAAGTTGGTAGATGTTCACTCATTCGTTGGTTAAGTTGCCTGGTAGTACGCCCTATATAGCTATCTCCACAGGAGCAGCTGAATTTGTAAATGCACATGGAAGAGGCCAACTCAGGTAACTTATCCTTCGTTTGAGTAGACATCGCTGGTCGACAAGAGAAGGTCAACGCAAGATTGGCTGCGTAGAATGTCTTGGTGATTACTTTGGTTAACCTATATTTCAGAGTGTCACTAGCCACATCCCCGTTGAATTGCACTTTCATGTATAAAGGTTTCTTACGAACAGTCGAAATCTCCGACTTCTTTATTATATCCTGCATGTATTTCTTAATAAACGCGCTGGGGTAGCCGATCTCGGTCAGTGAGTTGTTGAGAAATTCAAGCTCCTGACTTAGAGTGTCTACTGTACAGATCCTTTTTGCTCTGCTCGTGAGACATCTGACCAAATTTCTCTTGTAACGGATGGGTGTGAAACTGCAGAAGTGAGTATATTGGCATGAAGAGGGGTTTCTTCGAATATAAATAGGTACATGGTTCTTCAGTTTACTGTATACTGAATAAGTCATCCAATCGACGTGAAGGATTTTTTTTTATAAATAGGTATTTGTAATAATGTGTAAGAGACATGTTTATATGAAAAATAATAAAGGTCAACCAAATAAAAGTTCATTTGAAAATAACCAAGAGGAGAGAACGAATAAGAAAAATTGTCGTGTTATCCTAGGCCATAGAATGACTTAAGGATTACAAAGTAAATTCAAGGTTATGACAAATCATTTTTGTACACATAAGGACAAGGTACGTGTTATTGGAACCAAAAAGTGTTAAGACAACAGAATGTGTTTATACGCAAGTGATGTGAGAAGAAATTTCAATCAAATAAATATTGACTTCGGTCTGTGTATATTAGGAAAACAGATCATTTTTAGATATGAAATGAATTACAAATGCCACAGCCTGCATTAAATGAAGATAAATAAATAAGAAAAGTAAAACAAAATAAAAGACTGAATTCAAACAGGAATGTATATGTGATTGAAAGTGTGTGTTATTTTTAATGTTGCAGTCAATTGTTTAACATATTCAGATAAGATAACGGATTTGAATCGTTGAACGTATTATCTATCAATTAGTTACTATGACATAGATATATCAAATTGAAATAAGAAGATCAGGTTTACTTATTAATTATTAGTTGCCAAGGAACAGCTAGTTGTATTCCATCTCTCCTATTAATATTGTTTGAATTAGCCCATATATGTAGGGCTTCGGCTGTTAGTCGTTCTTTGTAAGAATTAAATCCTTTTTGAATGATTCTCGTGCCATTGAAATCAACTGTATGACCCGATTCAATCGAGTGTAATGCTATCGCTGATCTGTTCTCAAGTTTTTTTTACATCAATTGAGGATTTAGGAATGTGCTTTAAGCACAGTTTGTGTTCCTTCACCCTCACATTCAGTTGCCTTGATGTTTCACCTACATACATTGCATTACAGTCATTACATTTCATTTCATAAACACAATTCTATTGATCATCCTTGTGTATTGGATCTTTGATTCTTCCTAGTTTTGATCTCAGAGTGTTGTTTGTTCGAAAGAATACTCTTATATTTTGACGAATTAAAATCCTTCTGATGTCTTCTGAGATACCTTTACGATATGGGATCACTACTGTGTTCATCCAATCTTGCTTAACTCTTTTTTTAAAAATATCATTCCGTTCTTCATTCTTAATTATTCTTTTAATAAAACCTTTCGGATAATTATTCATTAATAGAGTGGATACAACTAAATTCATTTCCATTTTTATATCATTCGGTTCAGTGACAAGTTTTTGACTCTGGTGATCAAATTTTTGGCCACTGTCACCAGAGTCAAAAAATTGTCATATAAGTTAAAACATTATTTCTTTGAGACATTTCCTGTAGTAATTCTTATCAACAGTATGTGACTCATCTGGCTTCTATATTCATACTTAAAATATCAATAAATAATTTGGAATTATTCGGAAATGAAAATCAACTAATTTAATTGTAAAACAAAGATATATACAGGCTACCGTTGGAAACCTGGAAGCACTGGACGGCCGTTTCGTCCTATTGTGGGACTCCTCAGCAGTGCACATCCACGATCCCGCCCGTGGGATTCGAACCCAGGGCCTTCGGTCTCGCATGCGAACGCTGTAATACATTTCAAATTCCCGGATAAAAAAGTGAAGTGAAATTTAGCGTGAAGATTACATTGTTACTTGCAGCAGTCGCCCGTTAAATGAACGGGAAACTGCCTGAAAATAAATAATACCGAATACATTGAAAACTGAAAAACGAATGTGTTACAAATTCACGGACACATTCTATCTCTTCTAAATTAGTTGAATGAAGTTGAGAGGATGCGTTGAGCATGAATTTAATAACAACGAAACTTCAAAGATAATTGAATGGAAATTAGAGCGAACGAACTCTATTTTGTGATATTAATCGTCAGAAACTATTCTCATAATAGACTCCTATACACAACAGCAACTGCAGGTTAATACAGCCAATGTAGCAGCAGCCTCTGCATCAGTAGGCCTCGACATACACGAAGGGAAAATCAAGATACTGAAGTCCAAATAAAGAGAGCATCAACTAAATTACACTTGACAGAGAAGCTCTGGAAGAGGTGGAAAATTTCGCGTACCTGTACAGCACCACTGATAAACTAGGAGAATCCGATGCAAGTGTCAGGGCATGTATTGGCAAAGTACATTCGATTGTCCCCATCCGTGTTCTTGTTCACTACACTATCTATACATTTATTTTCATCATTTACCTGTATTGATTGATATACTTCAATATACAAAAAGACATTATGAGGCAGTTGAATAAAAGGTATAGAATACAATCAACTGTTAATTTATGTTCATAGGTAAAGGTTTACAAACTTATAATTGTAACAATCGAATGAAACCAATAACATGAACATGTAACTAAAGTAAAAAAAAATGAATTATTCATTTAATTACTATTCAATATGAGATCCAATGATTATATATGAAATGAAATAAAACCATCTAATCTAAGCGAAACATGAATGTTTAGACAAATGCAGTTAACTCTATTTATAAGTAGGAAAAATAAAACAATGTGGGAAACTGGTTTTATTCCTAATCATTTGTCGATTATCATGGGTACCGTATAAGATTTTTCAAATAGCGAACTTGGAAATATGCTACTCTAAACAATGATAAAAAAATAGTTGGACATCTAACTAGAAGAGCCGACGGAACCTTAAAAGGGGGGGGGGTACACAGAAAGTCTGCAACAGGACACTACACTTATTTCTATAGTGCAGTTCCAATCAGATATAAAAGGAACCTGATAAAGATCTTGACTCATCGTGCCAGAATGATTTGCTCGGAAGACACCATTGAAGATGAATTGGTTAATATTCAGAACTTACTTAGTACGAATGGGTACTCTAGGAAATTCATCGACAAACACATGATGGAGATGAAAACAAGGGCAAAGATACCTACCGTCCCTAAGAAAGTACTGCTCATAAAATTACAATTCATAAATGACACCACTGGAGAAATCGTGACTCAGAAACTAAGAAGAGCTGTACAAAAAACATTTAATGCAGCCAGATTAAATGCTATCTTCTACAACCACCCAAAAACAAGAACGGCCAATAAAGACAAACTGCCCGAATTCGTCAAATCCATGTGTATCTATCGGTTCAACTGCTCCTGTGGAGCCAGTTATTTAGGGTGTACAATTCGGCAATTTCGTCATCGTATTACAGAACATCATCCGTCATGGTTAAGCAAAGGACAGGTAAAAGTGATCATAAGTTCTATTCTCTCTCACTTGGTTGACACAGGTCATCAACTTGAATAGAATAAAGCTTTTAAGGTTATCTACAATATCCCATGAAATTTGCCACATGGTTTACGAGTGCGCCTTTTGCATATTGCGGAAGCCATCGCAATCCATGTTCACAAACCTGACCTTTGCATTCAAAAGAGATTTGTACAACCACTTTCGCTGCCTTGGCCATCGGTATAATATTTCCTTCAACAGAACTATTTTTCATACTTCTTCCATTTGGTTTTTTCTAATTTTTAATTTTGTTTTTGTTGTTTTTGAACTTTATAATTTCTCAACATTCATCTCTTGATTCTTACGTAACTGCTATTTTATTGACCATCCATTATAAAATTCTGTTCGTTCTCTTTGTCATATATTATGCAACGTAGTAACTTATTGATTTAATAATTACTTTGAATATTAATAATCCACTTTCTTCCAATTACTCAATGTTAATTTAAATGTCATTATGTAATTATTACGTAACGTATCCACTCGATGAGTATTAGATCATTATTGTAAATCATATATATATTAGATGGGTTTTTTGTGGAGATTGTAGTAATTTCAATGGTTAAGATCATGAGTCAGTTGAAGCTAGACCACCATGGAAAACCTGGAAACACTGGACGGCGGTTTCGTCCTAGTATGGGACTCCTCAGCAGTGCGCATCCACGATCCCGCACCACGCGGAGCTCGAACCCAGGACCTACTGGTTTCGCGCCGGAGCACTTAACCACTAGAGCCATGATGAAAAACTAATTGAAAAGAAATTTCTTCACTCAATTCGTTCCTTCTTAAATTCACCAAATGGCAAAATGGGAATTTTCACTATATTTCAGAGTTTTCTAATATTTTAATTTTATATCCTCATTTGAGTAGGATATTTATAATTTTACTCATGTCCAGTCTCAAAATATTAGTTGTATTTTATATGTCATGTATATATTAAAAAGTATAATGATAACTTGAATCAATCATTTCTCTGAATATAATATTTATTTAGAACTAACGTCAACTGAAGAACCATTTCAAACCGGGGATTATTAGATTTCTACTTCATTTTAGTGACAACATTTTCCAGGACTGTATATCTATAACTAGTCGTTAAACTGAACCTAAGATCTCCATGCCATACGGGATATATGATACTACAACAAATAGAGTTGAGATTCAATGATAAAATTTTTTTTATTCAATTCATATAGTTGGATAATTTTCATCCAATATGTTGAATGAATTACTGTTTTACTCTAAACAACTGATATCACATGTCTTCTACTAAAACTTTAAAAATTATCTTACTACTAAGTGAGGTTTGTGGAGATTATGGAATTTCATAGTTCTAATAAGAAGTCATGACCACTGGTCTCCATTTATGTTGTGTATGAAGCAGTTAGCCACCAATGGGAAAGGAATATTTTCATGCAATAACAATAGTTTGTTGATGTTAAATGTATAAACCACTAGATGATGGTTGAATGGTTTGAAGGTTTAGTGCACTATTCAAGTCCTAAAGGTCTTCAGCTCAATCTCAAGCTGTATCGTGTATGGGATTTGCTAAGGAGTCTCATATTAAGGTAAACTGTTTCTTCATTTATTGTTGATTTCCAATTGTTGAGTAACAAAGATAAATTCGTAGTCTAAACTAAACAGTTTGTTCATTCTTCCTTTAAATTTTATCTTTTGTGTATTCTTACACATACTTACTTACTTACTTACGTACGCCTGTTACTCCTCGTGAAGGAGCATAGACCGCTCACCAGCATTCTCATCCAACTCTGTCCTGGGCAATCCTTTCCAGCTCCTTACAGTTCCTATTCATCCTTTTCATATCTGCTTCTATTATCCGACGTAATGTGTTCTTTGGCCTTCCTCTTTTACGCTTCCCTTCAGGATTCCAAGTCAGGGCTTGCGTCGTGATGCAGTTTGACGATTTGCGTAATGTATGTCCTATCCATTTCCATCGTCTTTTCCTAATTTCTTCTTCAGCTGGAAGTTGGTTTGTTCTCTCCTACAGAAGGTTGTTGCTGATGGTATCCGGCCAATGGATGTTGACTATCTTGCGTAGACGGCTATTCATAAATACTTGTACCTTCTTGATGGTGGTTGTTATAGTTCTCCAAGTTTCAGCTCCGTACAGTAGAGCTGACTGTTTCGACGTTCGTATTGAAGATTCTCACTTTGATATTGGTTGGAAGTTGTTTTGAGTTCCATATGTTCTTCAATTGTAGCAATGCGATCCTCGCTTTGCCGATCCTCTCCTTTACGTTTGCATCTGAACCTCCTTCTTCATCGATGATGCTTCCTAGGTACGTGAAGGATTCTACATCTTCCAGATTTTCGCCATCAAGAGTGATTGGATTGCTTTGCTTCGTTTTGAATTTGAGGACCTTGGTTTTCCCCTTGTGTATGCTGAGGCCTACTGATGCAGAGACTACTGCTACACTGGCTGTCTTTATCTTCATCTTTTCGTGTGTATGCAATAGGAGGGCTAGGTCATCTGCGAAGTCCAAATCGTCTAATTGATTCTGAGCTGTCCATTGTATTCCGTGTTTTCCCTCAGATGTCGAGGTCTTCATAATCCAGTCGACCACCAGAAAAAAGAGGAAGGGAGAGAGTAGACAGCCTTGTCTGACTCCGGTCCTTACTTGGGATGCGTCTGTAAGCTGTCCTCCATGCACGACCTTGCACTGTAGTCCATCGTATGAGTTCCGGATAATATTGACAATCTTCTCAGGAACTCCGTAGTGTCGAAGAAGTTTCCATAATGTCCTCCTATCTACACTGTCAAATGCCTTTTCATAATCAATGAAGTTGATGTATAGTGACGAGTTCCACTCAATTGATTGTTCGACGATGATCCGTAGTGTCGCAATTTGGTCAGTGCACGACCAATCCTTACGGAATGCAGCTTGTTGATCTCGAAGTTGGGCGTCTACTGCGTCCTTCATCCGGTTCGGCAACACTCTGTTGAAGACCTTCCCTGGTATTGACAGTAGTGTGATTCCTCTGTAGTTTTCACAGTTGCTCAGATCTCCTTTCTTTGGAAACTTGATGAGGTGTCGTTCTTTCCAGTCCATCGGCACTTGTTCCTCCTCCCAAATCTTTTTCAATAGAAGGTGAAGCATGTTTGTAGTTACTTCAGTGCTTCAGCTGGTATGTTGTCGGGTCCTGCTGCTTTCCCGCTCTTGATTTGTCTGATGGCCATTCTGATTTCTTCCGTCGTTGGTGGATTGGCATCTATAGGATGATCTGTATGTGCTGATTCGATATCCTATGGATTCATTGGAGCCGGCCTATTCAGGAGTTCCTCGAGGTATTCTACCCATCTGTTCTGCTGTTGTTGAATTTCAGTGATTGGCTTGCCTTCTTTTTCTTTGACCGGTCTCTCTGATTTACTGTATTTCCCTGCTAATTCTTACACATAGTTCCCTTTATCATTTTGAAAAGAGCAAGAACAAACATCCTAGCAGAATAGCATGAATTCATTTTTATTTCGTTGGTTCTCGTCAGCTGCTTACAATCTGTGATATTTCTTGTCAATTCTCTTGATATTCTGCAGCGTACTGTCACACAGTGGTTCAGTGACCTAAATAATTGTTCAGGGAGGCGTTTTTTGAGAAATTTCATACACATAGTTCCCTTTATCATTTTGAAAAGAACAAGAACAAGAAATATCACAGGTTGTAAGCAGCTGACGAGAACCAACGAAATAAAAATGAATTCATTCTATTCTGCTAGATTGTTTATTCTTGCTCTTTTGTGTATTCATTAAAATTGATTAGGCTATATTTCTCATAATTCTTGATCGTATTCCTTATACGGTATATTATAAACTATCACTTCAGGTAAATAAATTAGTATATTTGTTATATCCCAATGAGTAGAAAAATCAAATTTTCTGACATGTTCTTTACCATAACTTCTTCAAATATTATTATTATTATGGCTACTGTCATAATCAATTCATTACAAGCAGTATAGAGGTTTGTAGAGATTATTGAATATTATAGCTATCACGAATAGGCAAAATTCAGAAATCTGTTGAAACCCAGAAAAACCTGGACAGATGTGACTCCTTGGCAGTTTACACCCACGACCCCAACACCAGGGATCGAACTCAGAAACCTCGGTCTAAAACACTAAGCCATATTCCAACGGCGTATGTCTAGCTTTATCATTGTCATCTGGCAATTTTTAACGGTTTTATCTACTGTACTCATAACAGTCTGCTCATGTTTCTTGTGCTTGATTATGTCTCGGTCTGTCTCTCACTTATCCCACCTATCTTCAAATTAAACATATAGGAATATGGAATGATATTATAATTACTCGCTAGTTAAATAAATGATTTTATGGATGTTCAACGCAATAAAAATTTATAAGAGTTCTGACCTCTTAGAAGTCACGATGACGTGAAAAATCAGCTTGGAAATTTTTTGAGCTATTTTTTCGATAAATTTTAACTGCGATACTTGAAATCCTTTCTGAAACTGTAAAAAGAATTTAAGCTGTTATGATATGATTGAAATTGTTGCATTTTCCTGCATAGAATTCAGTGTCCATCATCATAAAAAAGTCACAATGTGCGGTGTTCGAGAGTTGATGCGGTTACACAATATTCCTACATACGATCCCAACCGGGTACTCGAGGGAAAAGATTGGAATATATATAATCTGTCTCGTAGAGATTTGAGCTCTTAACGATTCAAGTCTCTTCTCTCAGAAATTGTAGCCATTTCCCGACCAATCATTTGTCAATGTTTCGGCCCAATACTGATTGGTCCAAAGTATCATTTGTGTAATCTGTTTAATTATTATCAGTGGCTTATGAATTGTTTTTACTGGTTTATTATTTTTTACTAAAGAATATAAATATTACTTTATATTATAGAAATCTTAATGAAGGTCTAAATCTAAACACTATGTTCAGTTGTTTAGATTGTTCTGGTAGTCAGTAAGCCAAATTGTATACGTTTAATTTTCTATTAATGTTTGTTTTGATTGTTATGTTTCATTATACTATTTGATCGATTAGTAGAAATTGACTAAATGTTAGGAAAACAAATTAATGAGGTTCTTTGAGCTAATGACACTGAAACTGGAATACGTTTTTCATACACTTAGGTCATGCAAGATGAGAAGTGAGAAAGAACAACAAATTCGATCAAGCTATTACAGTGAAATAATTTTTCATCAAAGGTATACGCGTGAAAACGATGTACGTAAATTGAAATGCATATCATAATGAATGTAAAGATAGGACAAAATAAGAAACATTTAAATATGGCGGTTTGTAACGACTAAATAAATTGAACGATTGATGATTTGAAGCCTGTGATTGATTACTTTCTTCACATTACTTTTACTTTTTGTTATGCAATCACTACATCGACCAGTTGCTTGTTTACTTACTTACGCCTATTACTCCCAACGGAGTATAGGCCTCCGACTGTCATTCTTCAACCCACTCTGTCCTGAGCCTTTCTTTCTAGTTCTATCCAATTGTTATTCATTCTTCTCATATCTGTCTCCATTTCTCAGCGTAGTGTGTGCTTTGATCTTCCCCTTCTCCTTTGATTTTGAGGATTCCATGTGAGGATTTGCCTTGTGACACAGTTGTATTCATTCCTCAATGTGTCCTATGCACTACATTTATAATCTAGTTTGATTGTATATTCACATAAATGATTCCGTTAAATGAAATGAAAGTTATATAGAAAGAAAGTAGAATATTAGATTCAATAACCAACTAACTACTTAAATTAGAATGATAATTAAAGTTTCTTTTTATACTTTACACATTTAATGGTCATTTAATAAGATAAATTCTGTATTGAATATTTTAATTATTATGTTTATTTGAATTTGTTTTATTAATTTACATTGAAAATTGAAATCAAATGTCTCAACAAAATTCAATGTACTTTTAGAATCATTTTGGTTACCTATTCAAATGATGTAAATATACAAAATGTTTACATTAGTCTGAATACTTTCAGAAGGGGTTTTGTGAATATTATAGTAATTTCAATGGTTGAGATCATGAGTCGGTTGAAGCTAGACCAGCATGGAAAACCTGGAAGTACTGGATAGTCGTTTCGACCTATCGTGGGACTTCTAAGCAGTGCGCACCCACGATCTCGCCCTCGCGGGATTCGGACCCAGGACCTATCAGTCTCGCGCTCGAGCGCTTAACCTTTAGACCACTCAGTCAATGTACTTTCAGAACTATTTTGTTACGTATTCAAATGATGTAAATATACAAAATGTTTACATTAGTCTGAATAGTTTCAGTTGTAATGACTAATAGAAAATAATGTAAATCTAAGAGAAAGGTCGAAAGTTCAGTGACCTTAATAATGTTATTGATAAACATTGTGTATAGATGTATATATTTTCTAAAATATTGTTTGTATGAATCTTTATTAAAAAAGAGGTATTTGTGAATGTTTGTTGTTGTTGTTGTTGTCTGGATACAATAATTTCGTTTGTTTAAAGATTAATTAGGTGGTTAAATGAGCAGAAATGAAGGTCTCTTATGAAATAAACTGATTATTTAGATGGTTTTATACACCATCAATTTAAACCACCGTGATCTATCATACTTTATCTTCTTTTATCTTCTTTATGTTCTTTTGAAAAAGTAACTGTTGGTTATAGAGAAAGTTTTATATGTTCAGTAGAGAGTTGATTTTTGTTGATTGAATAAACCACTGTATTATGGTTGATGAAAATTTCTTGTATACACATAAAATTTAGCATATTAATTATCTAAATACTCTTTACAAATAGAAGAATGATTTATTTTATTTAAACACATAAACATTGGTACGAGGAAGCACCAAATAGATATGCTTCACATAAGTCATTCGCTTTGTGTGAGGGCTGAGACATTGCTTTTCGTACTCTCAATTTGGTAAACAATACCCCGCCACGAGAAGACAGTGTGTAGGACTTCCTGTCAGTAGTTGTATGCACGTGACCATGTGAGAGTATTTCGGGAGGAAGAGCTGACTCTTCCCACTCTCGGCCATACCACGGCATTTGGGGGAAAGAACTCAATAAATAATGTGAAACTGCAAATGTAATGTTACAAAGGCCTATATGTTAAATAGATGTATGGAAGTGAATGATTAGATAGAAATCTAAATCAGCTATTCCCAGTGATTAGCTTATTGGAATTAGTTAGAGTCTTTCAAATCACACAACAAACGTTCACCATTACTATAAATGAATGCGTAACACCTAGTCACGGTGTTATTCAAATATACGCTACAAAAATCCTTCATTATAAAATATTAAAATGTAAAACGATGAGTAAATGTCTTTTATCATCTATATACTATCAATTATTCACATCTAGTTTCAGTAAACAGTATAAACTAATTTACTTGAGAAATAATTTACAGTATAGGGACTCGTGGAGAATGTAGTATTTTCACAGTCGAATTCACGAATCGATTTAAGCTAGACTACCCTTGGATACCTACAAGTACTGAAAGGCATTTTCGCCGTAGTACGGGACTCCCCAGAAGTACCCATCCACGATCCCACACGCGGGTTCCAAGCCCTACAGGATCTACTGGAAATAGAAGAAACTGCGACGGAGGACAATTGGAAAGGGATCAAAGATGCACTAATGTGAACGTGTTAGGAGGTTCTGGATCTCAAGAGATATCATCATAGGAATTGGATTTCTATCGAAACCCTGGACAGGATTCAAAAAAGGAAGAAGAAGACAACATTAACAACAGCCGAACAACAAGAAAGAAATTTCACGTATAAGTTAAATACACAGAAGCAAACAAGCAAGTGAAGAGAAGCATTAGAGCTCACAGGCAGAAATACATAAAAGACCTAGCAACGACAGCGGACAAAACTGAAAGAGAAGGAAATATGAAAAAAGCTATACGACACAACGACGAAACTGGTGATGAAATACAATAAACCAAAGAGACTGGTCAAGAACAAAGAAAGCAAGACAATCACTGAGATTCAAGAATAGAGAAAAGTTAGGTAGAACACTTTGAGGAACTCTTGAATAGGCCAGCCCCATTGGATTCACCAGATATCGGAACAGCACCTACAGATCTTATAGCTGTCACCATACCAACGATCGGAGAAATCAGGATGTCCGATGATCAGACAAGTCGAGGGTGAGAAAGCAGTAGGACCTGACAGCACACCACCTGAAGCATTGAAGTCAGATATAGAAGTAAATGCAAATATACTACACGTTCTATTTAGGAAGATTTGGGAGGAGGAACAAGTGCCACTGACAGACTGGAAAGGAGGATATTTCATCAAGATACAAATGAAAGGAGATCTAAGCAAATGTGAGGACTACAGTGGAATCATATTTCTGTAATTACCAGGAAAGGTTTTCAACATAGTGTTGCTGAACGGGTGAGGGATTCAGTAAGCACTCATCTTCGAGATCAACAGACCGGATTCCGTAAGAAATAGGTCGTGCACAGACCGAATCGCGACAACACGGACCATCGTTGATCAGTCAGTTGAATGTAATTCTTCACCATAAAGCAACTTCTTTGACTATGAGTGGATGCTTACTCATGAGTAGTCCTATACTACAACCAAACGGCCGTTTAGTTCTTTCAGGTTTTCAACCATGGTTTAACATTTATCGATTCACGAGTTTAAGTAAAATCAAGAAAACATATGAATGCTTAGAAATAACGTTATTGGAAATGCTAAGAAAAGATCATAAATAAAGGGCAAGAAATATTATATGCCTTGTAGGGCCAGCAAAATGTCACTAATCCCTAGCCACATCATCCGGCAGTTGGACCACTGAATGTCGAACAGATCATCGCTCCCTGCCAAGGTCATGAAAAACCAACGCGATTAGTTAATCGTATGCCATGGACTGGCCCATGCGGCAGTGGTCTTACTTTCGCTTGTATCTACTTTAACTAATATATTTCTGTAATAACGTCCTTTGTGTTGTACAGTCTTCAAAGCATCTATAGTACCTTGATACGTCAATGGAGATAGTCCACGTAAGGTGCTGACCACGAGGTGTGACTTCGACGTTAGTTGGTTCGTCACACCATTCACGTCTAACTCGAGTAGGCCTCCAATCATTTCGACATTGATCATCTACGTTGGTGATCTACAATACCGCATAGGGAATACGATCAAGAATTATGAGAAATATAGCCTAATTAATTTTAGTGAATACACAAAAGAGCAAGAATAAACAATCTAGCAGAATAGAATGAATTCATTTTTATTTCGTTGGTTCTCGTCAGCTGCTTACAACCTGTGATATTTCTTGTTCTTGTTCTTTTCAAAATGATAAAGGGAACTATGTGTATGAAATTTCTCAAAAAACGCCTCCCTGAACAATTATTTAGGTCACTGAACCACTGTGTGACAGTACGCTGCAGAATATCAAGAGAATTGACAAGAAATATCACAGATTGTAAGCAGCTGACGAGAACCAACGAAATAAAATGAATTCATGCTATTCTGCTAGGATGTTTGTTCTTGCTCATTTCAAAATGATAAAGGGAACTATATGTAAGAATTAGCAGGGGAATACAGTAAATCAGAGAGACCGGTCAAAGAAAAAGAAGGCAGGCCAATCACTGAAATTCAACAACAGCAGAACAGATGGGTAGAATACCTCGAGGAACTCCTGAATAGGCCGGCTCCAATGAATCCACCGGACATCGAAGCAGCACATACAGATCTCCCTATAGATGTCAATCCACCAACGACCGAATAAATCAGAATGGCCATCAGACAAATCAAGAGCGGGAAAGCAGCAGGACCCGACAATATACCAGCTGAAGCACTGATATGATGGGAAGAAAAATCAATTTCTGATTGATTTACTCATTATGAGTTTTATTCAACATTACATCCATTCTAATTCAAAGTAATGATTACTCAATGTGGTATTTGTTTTCTTTTGTCACATGATATTTTTTTCTGTATAATATACGATATTCTTGTATTCCATTGACATGAACTATGCTCATTATGTAGTTTGTTATAACTCAGTAATTTTCATATATGTGACTTCATCCTAATTATTAATCAAAAATGGGTGTAAAATCAATATATAAACCAGTGTATTTTAGACTATTTGGATAATCGTTTCGTCGTCGTGTTTTGGGGCTAATAAATCATCAGTTATACCAGTCTTTCTGTTCTTACTTCGCATCGTGGGAATTGCAGGGGTCCCTCGTTCCTATTATAAGTGATCAGCGGCGATTTCCGGCACAACAATTGCGACGACACAACAATAACAAGCACTGAAGTCAGACATCGAATTAACTACAAACATGCTTCACCTTCTATTGAAAAAGATTTGGGAGGAGGAACAAGTGCCGATGGACTGGAAAGAACGACACCTCATCAAGTTTCCAAAGAAAGGAGATCTGAGCAACTGTGAAAACTACAGAGGAATCACACTACTGTCAATACCAGGGAAGGTCTTCAACAGAGTGTTGCCGAACCGGATGAAGGACGCAGTAGACGCCCAACTTCGAGATCAACAAGCTGCATTCCGTAAGGATTGGTCGTGCACTGACCAAATTGCGACACTACGGATCATCGTCGAACAATCAATTGAGTGGAACTCGTCACTATACATCAACTTCATTGATTATGAAAAGGCATTTGACAGTGTAGATAGGAGGACATTATGGAAACTTCTTCGACACTACGGAGTTCCTGAGAAGATTGTCAATATTATCCGGAACTCATATGACGGACTACAGTGCAAGGTCGTGCATGGAGGACAGCTTACAGACGCATTCCAAGTAAGGACCGGAGTCAGACAAGGCTGTCTACTCTCTTCCTTCCTCTTTCTTCTGGTGGTCGACTGGATTATGAAGACCTCGACATCTGAGTGAAAACACGGAATACAATGGACAGCTCAGAATCAATTAGACGATTTGGACTTCGCAGATGACCTAGCCCTCCTATTGCATACACACGAAAAGATGAAGATAAAGACAGCCAGTGTAGCAGTAGTCTCTGCATCAGTAGGCCTCAGCATACACCAGGGGAAAACCAAGGTCCTCAAATTCAAAACGAAGCAAAGCAATCCAATCACTCTTGATGGCGAAACTCTGGAAGATGTGAATCCTTCACATAACTGGGAAGCATCATCGATGAAGAAGGAGGTTCAGATGCAAACGTAAAGGAGAGGATTGGCAAAGCGAGGGTCGCATTGCTACAATTGAAGAACATATGGAACTCAAAACAACTTCCAACCAATATCAAAGTGAAAATCTTCAATACGAACGTCGAGACAGTCAGCTCTACTGTACGGAGCTGAAACTTGGAGAACTATAACAACCACCATCAAGAAGGTACAAGTATTTATGAATAGCCGTCTACGCAAGATAGTCAACATCCATTGGCCGGATACCATCAGCAACAACCTTCTGTAGGAGAGAACAAACCAACTTCCAGCTGAAGAAGAAATTAGGAAAAGACGATGGAAATGGATAGGACATACATTACGCAAATCGTCAAACTGCATCACGACGCAAGCCCTGACTTGGAATCCTGAAGGGAAGCGTAAAAGAGGAAGGCCAAAGAACACATTACGTCGGATAATAGAAGCAGATATGAAAAGGATGAATAGGAACTGTAAGGAGCTGGAAAGGATTGCCCAGGACAGAGTTGGATGAGAATGCTGGTGAGCGGTCTATGCTCCTTCACGAGGAGTAACAGGCGTACGTAAGTAAGTAAGTAAGTATGTGTAAGAATACACAAAAGATAAAATTTAAAGGAAGAATGAACAAACTGTTTAGTTTAGACTACGAATTTATCTTTGTTACTCAACAATTGGAAATCAACAATAAATGAAGAAACAGTTTACCTTAATATGAGACTCCTTAGCAAATCCCATACACGATACAGCTTGAGATTGAGCTGAAGACCTTTAGGACTTGAATAGTGCACTAAACCTTCAAACCATTCAACCATCATCTAGTGGTTTATACATTTAACATCAACAAACTATTGTTATTGCATGAAAATATTCCTTTCCCATTGGTGGCTAACTGCTTCATACACAACATAAATGGAGACCAGTGGTCATGACTTCTTATTAGAACTATGAAATTCCATAATCTCCACAAACCTCACTTAGTAGTAAGATAATTTTTAAAGTTTTAGTAGAAGACATGTGATATCAGTTGTTTAGAGTAAAACAGTAATTCATTCAACATATTGGATGAAAATTATCCAACTATATGAATTGAATAAAAAAATTTTATCATTGAATCTCAACTCTATTTGTTGTAGTATCATATATCCCGTATGGCATGGAGATCTTAGGTTCAGTTTAACGACTAGTTATAGATATACAGTCCTGGAAAATGTTGTCACTAAAATGAAGTAGAAATCTAATAATCCCCGGTTTGAAATGGTTCTTCAGTTGACGTTAGTTCTAAATAAATATTATATTCAGAGAAATGATTGATTCAAGTTATCATTATACTTTTTAATATATACATGACATATAAAATACAACTAATATTTTGAGACTGGACATGAGTAAAATTATAAATATCCTACTCAAATGAGGATATAAAATTAAAATATTAGAAAACTCTGAAATATAGTGAAAATTCCCATTTTGCCATTTGGTGAATTTAAGAAGGAACGAATTGAGTGAAGAAATTTCTTTTCAATTAGTTTTTCATCATGGCTCTAGTGGTTAAGTGCTCCGGCGCGAAACCAGTAGGTCCTGGGTTCGAGCTCCGCGTGGTGCGGGATCGTGGATGCGCACTGCTGAGGAGTCCCATACTAGGACGAAACCGCCGTCCAGTGTTTCCAGGTTTTCCATGGTGGTCTAGCTTCAACTGACTCATGATCTTAACCATTGAAATTACTACAATCTCCACAAAAAACCCATCTAATATATATATGATTTACAATAATGATCTAATACTCATCGAGTGGATACGTTACGTAATAATTACATAATGACATTTAAATTAACATTGAGTAATTGGAAGAAAGTGGATTATTAATATTCAAAGTAATTATTAAATCAATAAGTTACTACGTTGCATAATATATGACAAAGAGAACGAACAGAATTTTATAATGGATGGTCAATAAAATAGCAGTTACGTAAGAATCAAGAGATGAATGTTGAGAAATTATAAAGTTCAAAAACAACAAAAACAAAATTAAAAATTAGAAAAAACCAAATGGAAGAAGTATGAAAAATAGTTCTGTTGAAGGAAATATTATACCGATGGCCAAGGCAGCGAAAGTGGTTGTACAAATCTCTTTTGAATGCAAAGGTCAGGTTTGTGAACATGGATTGCGATGGCTTCCGCAATATGCAAAAGGCGCACTCGTAAACCATGTGGCAAATTTCATGGGATATTGTAGATAACCTTAAAAGCTTTATTCTATTCAAGTTGATGACCTGTGTCAACCAAGTGAGAGAGAATAGAACTTATGATCACTTTTACCTGTCCTTTGCTTAACCATGACGGATGATGTTCTGTAATACGATGACGAAATTGCCGAATTGTACACCCTAAATAACTGGCTCCACAGGAGCAGTTGAACCGATAGATACACATGGATTTGACGAATTCGGGCAGTTTGTCTTTATTGGCCGTTCTTGTTTTTGGGTGGTTGTAGAAGATAGCATTTAATCTGGCTGCATTAAATGTTTTTTGTACAGCTCTTCTTAGTTTCTGAGTCACGATTTCTCCAGTGGTGTCATTTATGAATTGTAATTTTATGAGCAGTACTTTCTTAGGGACGGTAGGTATCTTTGCCCTTGTTTTCATCTCCATCATGTGTTTGTCGATGAATTTCCTAGAGTACCCATTCGTACTAAGTAAGTTCTGAATATTAACCAATTCATCTTCAATGGTGTCTTCCGAGCAAATCATTCTGGCACGATGAGTCAAGATCTTTATCAGGTTCCTTTTATATCTGATTGGAACTGCACTATAGAAATAAGTGTAGTGTCCTGTTGCAGACTTTCTGTGTACCCCCCCCCTTTTAAGGTTCCGTCGGCTCTTCTAGTTAGATGTCCAACTATTTTTTTATCATTGTTTAGAGTAGCATATTTCCAAGTTCGCTATTTGAAAAATCTTATACGGTACCCATGATAATCGACAAATGATTAGGAATAAAACCAGTTTCCCACATTGTTTTATTTTTCCTACTTATAAATAGAGTTAACTGCATTTGTCTAAACATTCATGTTTCGCTTAGATTAGATGGTTTTATTTCATTTCATATATAATCATTGGATCTCATATTGAATAGTAATTAAATGAATAATTCATTTTTTTTTACTTTAGTTACATGTTCATGTTATTGGTTTCATTCGATTGTTACAATTATAAGTTTGTAAACCTTTACCTATGAACATAAATTAACAGTTGATTGTATTCTATACCTTTTATTCAAATGCCTCATAATGTGTTTTTGTATATTGAAGTATATCAATCAATACAGGTAAATGATGAAAATAAATGTATAGATAGTGTAGTGAACAAGAATACGGGTGAAGACATTCGAATGTATTTAACACAAAATTACGGGACTTGTTAGTAAAATCTAATAATTAAATAGTAAATACGTAATTAGCAAAATGTCCACCAATCGTCTCAAAATGACTCAGACTTCATTGCTCGTGCATTTTCATACAAATTGCATCCTGTTTCGGTTCTTTACTGTTCGATCCTCTTGTCTCTCTGCTGCCAGACCTTCTGTTCATGGCTAACATCATATGCTACCTATGTCATTATAAGTAGCACACACCACAATAGTACTGTACTGTGTTGTCTTCCCTTAAACTAAGAGATTAAAATCGCTTCATATCTTTCTTTCTACGAACCAATTCTTTCTTCCTGTACTATATCCTTATTGCAATCTTTCTTTTATATATTACCACCTCTGAATTAACTATTTTATGAATCCGGTGTCCATCTTGTTGTGTTAATGTGGTATGGCAACTTGGACCGATGCATATATGTGCCTGGTCCTACGTTGTAGCTGACTGACTGACTGACTGACTGACTGACTGACTGACTGACTGACTGACTGACTGACCGTACTGTGTATATTGTTATGTACGATTAAATGATAAAAATAAGTTGCTTCATTCTTTCAGAAACACAGAATTTCGTTGTACTTTTAAATGGCGTGTTTTCCTTGTTTAACAACAGTAATTCATTGTATTGGTCACAATTATCTTTTAGGAATAATATGATTAATACAAGAATGTCTGAATATTAATTATATTTAAATTAACAAGTACTTCTTTTCATGAAATACTTCCAAATATTATTAGTATATGAATCTATACAACCAGTAGATTCTTATTTGAAAGAGGTTCAACACTAGATACGAATGATTTATTAAACGGAGATCCGTATACTAACGGATTTTGTGTGAGACATGTAATGATACCAGGAATTTAGGAACAAATTAGATGGAACAATGTTTAAACATACAATCCATATGTTTAAACCTGACTGTTTTAACGAACGAGTCACCGATGTAGATGGTAGATTGACGAACTTTCATTTTACTGCCGATATATGGACGATGAGTTTATCCTTTGTAACCATCATACTAACTTGATAGCAACACTTGAGCGACTCAATACAGTTGATCCGTCGATAAAATTCACATGTGAGAAAAAAATGAGGTAATAAGTTTTCCCTGTTCAACTCGTATTCACAACTGACCAGATACATTTATATAAATGATGATAAATAGTGACATTTAAGAGTCAATTAATAATTATACACAATAACCAAGAGGAGGCCCACTTTGTCCGATATATCATTGCAAGTCACTCCAGTTTGTCTCACAAATGGTACCGAAATAGTCTTTCTTTTAGTCTAAGTTGACTCTTGATCTATTAATATTCTTCATAGTTATAACAATAAATTAGATGTTTCAAATGTGGGATAAGACCATACAGTTATTATTTCCCGTGGCTTATCCCATGGCTGATCTATCCGATCGCCCAAATTAGCTATCAAGTTTGCCCTCACTGCCCAACAGTACCACGTGGAGTCTTTGAGTTGGATTTCGCCGCCATTAGGGGTAAGTTTCAGAATACCGGACAAATTTTAACACGACTTTCCTACTAAACTTGTATCATTTGGTCAATCCTTTTCTCACCTATAGACTTAATTAACCACTGGGTCACAGTAATAGGTTGAACAACTGTACACGAGAATGCTGACTGTCAAAAGTTTGAATTTTTCTGCCCCATAGAATTCGGTAAATTTGATTGGTTATGTGCTCTTAACCTGGTGGTTGAAACCTGAAAAAATTGACTAAGTCCGACGGAAACATGATGTACAATGGTACAGAAGTAATGATATTAATATTAAAATATCATAGTTAACTGTAGATTATGAATTTGTGGTTGAATTTTTACTTATAAGCGTAGTAATATCGAATTGAGTACTTACAGGTTATTTAATGACATGTTATATTTTTGAAAAATGTATATGATTAGTATCAGAAGGGGTTTTTGTGGATATAATAGTAATTTCAATAGTTGAGATCATGAGTCAATTGAAGCTAAACCACCATGGAAAACCTGTGATCGACGGGATTCACATATGCCAACAAGAGACTGATCAATTACAGTCCTTAATAATAATGGGAAGATACAAGTAAAACAATACCAAGTGAATTTAAACTTCACCCCATTGCACAAGCAGGTGGCTATAAGGATTCAGTAGCTAACTGGATAACGCAATGGCGTTTGAAGCGGACGGTACTGGGTTCGAGTCCCCGAGTGGACATAAACTCTGGGATGCAGGTACATCCAGCTGACGAGTCCCGAATAGGACGGAACGCGTGTCTCGGATTCCACTGCTAGCCACTATCCATCTTTGTTTAAAAAGGTTTACCACTTTTCTTGAAGCCAAAAGAAGTTCTTGAGAAATAAAGAATAAATATATGTGTACTGATTGTTTAATAATAAACATAAAATACTGTTATTATTTACATACTTCTAATTACAATGCAGTTAATAGTGAAACCGTGATTACATGGAAGTTGAAAATAAACTAGACAAACTGAGTAGAAAGTCACGAAAGACCGATCGAGTTTACATAAGCTTAACGCAACCATTAGTAAAATAATAGACTATATCATGTCCATTGGTATTCATGAAATGCGGTTAGACGAAGATGTTCAAGGCTATCCTTAGCATTGATTATCTCTGGCGAAGTATACTGACAAAACATTTGTGTGCTTTTCAATGGTAGATGAAACGGCCGTCCAGTGCTTCCAGGTTTCCAACGGTGTTCTAACATCAATCGGTTCATGATCTCAATCAGAAAGATTTTTAATTATGTTCATATAATTCTTAAATTCACAATATATAAATAAACTATTTGACAAGATTCTTTGTGACCTCCAATGAATTCTGAATGAAATTTAAATAAGTCGTTTAAACTTAACTTATTATCATGCTCAAATAACCATGAAAAACGTATGAGTATATCTAAAAATCTAGATTTAGAGATTATAAACTTAATCTAATATCTTACTTTTGAAACGTATAATCTATATACTTTTCAAGATATTGAGAAAAATTCATTTGATTCATTAATTCACCGAAGTGCATTAGTTCCTTCAAAATGGTCTGTATCCTTTGTTAATGAGTGTCAAGTAATACGAAACCTAGTTCCAAAGACTCTTGGTGACTACCTTCAATCATCTAAGATAACATTACTATTAGTTGAATACGAAAGAGTTGTGAACTTTGCGTCACTATCGACAACAACAACAACAACAACATAATAATAATAATAATAATAATAATAATAATAAGCATCAAGTTTGATTGACCTGTATTACATTCTTATTTTATTCGCAAAAAGATTTGTAGTTTGGAAATGTATTCTAAAACTGATATTGTTTGGAGAACTATCTAATAACGAAGAACAGTTAATACCTGTTTCTTCTTAATCCACCACCACTTAACAATGGTCACCCAAAAACCTACAATCAATTGAACCGAAGACTTTTGGGTCTCACATTGTGCTTGATACATTTAAACTACTGAATCGGAATCCAGTGATCTATATTTTCAGCTCCACTCTGTTGGGTACATTAGATCCCCAGAACTCACTTGGGAGAGGACCTAATTTTGTAATTTTATTTAGAAAATTTGAATTTCTTTTTTTTCGAGCCAAGGAGCTCTTTTCACCTTCATGTCGTATTTCCCACTTGGAAGAATCTTAAATGCAATTGGTCCATTGTGTCTTTTAGTATTCTGTTTTGTAACTCTCCCCAAGGTCTGTTTTGTGCTGAATATATACGTTTTGATTTGTGTTTGTTGTTATCGCTCGTTTCTGGCTGTTTGCAGAATATACCTCTCCATTCCAAGCTTGAACTTCTCCCTCTAGTTAGCGGGGGTGGGACGCAATAGATTAGCTAGCTTATTGGTTTTGGTCACCGAGTCTTTGTTTCCGTTCGCAGTCTAAGTGAACTCGTAACCGCCTCAAACTTAGCACACTCAATTCGTAATATAACACTATCAGTAAACCTTCATCCTCCCACCACGTGATTGACTTTATAAGTTTGACCTTGTGGTTAGACGTTGAGGATTTCATCTCGCAGTTAATTTCAACTAATTTTTTAACAGGGTTTACTTAGTCTTACTATATTATGAAACTCAGCTACTATTCAGATAGAGGTTTTCAATATTTCGTTCATTTTTTCCATGCAGCAATAGATGTAAAATCAGGAAACACTTTCTTTGGAGTAGCAATTTTTCTTTTCGAAAATCTAATCCCTTACTTTTTCCCTATAATTTCCAAAAATATTTATAAACTTTACAAGTCACTTGGTGTTGTTCGCTTGTGGTTTAGGTCTGTAATTGGTCATTCTATTGTGGGCATATGTGATGAGTTCAAGTCCTGGATCGAACATCAACTCTGGGGTGCAGGTATATCCAGCTGACGAATACCAAATAGGACGAAACACGCGTCCTAGATTCCACTGCTAGCCTCTATACATCTTTGTTTTACAATTAAGTTAGTTGATTTTCATTTCGGAATAATTCCAAATTATTTATTGATATTTTAAGTATGAATATAGAAGCCAGATGAGTCACATACTGTTGATAAGAATTACTACAGGAAATGTCTCAAAGAAATAATGTTTTAACTTATGTGACAATTTTTTGACTCTGGTGACAGTGGCCAAAAATTTGATCACCAGAGTCAAAAACTTGTCACTGAACCGAATGATATAAAAATGGAAATGAATTTAGTTGTATCCACTCTATTAATGAATAATTATCCGAAAGGTTTTATTAAAAGAATAATTAAGAATGAAGAACGGAATGATATTTTTAAAAAAAGAGTTAAGCAAGATTGGATGAACACAGTAGTGATCCCATATCGTAAAGGTATCTCAGAAGACATCAGAAGGATTTTAATTCGTCAAAATATAAGAGTATTCTTTCGAACAAACAACACTCTGAGATCAAAACTAGGAAGAATCAAAGATCCAATACACAAGGATGATCAATAGAATTGTGTTTATGAAATGAAATGTAATGACTGTAATGCAATGTATGTAGGTGAAACATCAAGGCAACTGAATGTGAGGGTGAAGGAACACAAACTGTGCTTAAAGCACATTCCTAAATCCTCAATTGATGTAAAAAAAGCTTGAGAACAGATCAGCGATAGCATTACACTCGATTGAATCGGGTCATACAGTTGATTTCAATGGCACGAGAATCATTCAAAAAGGATTTAATTCTTACAAAGAACGACTAACAGCCGAAGCCCTACATATATGGGCTAATTCAAACAATATTAATAGGAGAGATGGAATACAACTAGCTGTTCCTTGGCAACTAATAATTAATAAGTAAACCTGATCTTCTTATTTCAATTTGATATATCTATGTCATAGTAACTAATTGATAGATAATACGTTCAACGATTCAAATCCGTTATCTTATCTGAATATGTTAAACAATTGACTGGAACATTAAAAATAACACACACTTTCAATACATATACATTCCTGTTTGAATTCAGTCTTTTATTTTGTTTTACTTTTCTTATTTATTTATCTTCATTTAATGCAGGCTGTGGCATTTGTAATTCATTTCATATCTAAAAATGATCTGTTTTCCTAATATACACAGACCGAAGTCAATATTTAGTTGATTGAAATTTCTTCTCACATCACTTGCGTATAAACACATTCTGTTGTCTTAACACTTTTTGGTTCCATAACACATACCTTGTCCTTATGTGTACAAAAACAATTTGTCATAACCTTGAATTTACTTTGTAATCCTTAAGTCATTCTATGGCCTAGGATAACACGACAATTTTTCTTATTCGTTCTCTCCCTTGGTTATTTTCAAATGAACTTTTATTTGGTTGACCTTTATTATTTTTCATATAAACATGTCTCTTACATATTACCTATTTATAAAAAATCCTTCACGTTGATTAGATGACTTATTCAGTATAAAGTAAACTGAATAACCATGTACCTATTTATATTCGATAATTTTGTGTTGTTTGATTATATTTTCCTTGAAAAAGCTTGGACCAGATTGCCAGGCGAAACGTTGGATTTACTTAAAAAATTCATTCGCTGAGATTTTACAAATATATTCTTCTTTTTAATGTTCAAACCAATGTTACATAATCGGAAATAGGTCAATGATTAGAAAAATATAGAAACTGAGATAAGAATTATAAAATTTCATGCAATTGGTTCCCTTTATGAATTTAAATAAAGCAAGAACAAATATTGGTGCAGAATAGTATGAATTCTTATTATTTCGAGGTTTCTCGTCAGCTGCTTACAAACTAAAAAATGTGATAGAATTTTTACATTGAGATAGAGTGAAAACAAATGACATAGATGAGTGTAAATAACTGGGTTACAATAATAACTATATATATATGCTAGAACAGGTCAGAGGTCAAAAGGAATTAATTCGGGTTGGGTGGTGTAATAATGGAATTGAATAATCATAAGATAGGTTACGTAATAATAATTAAATAGAATTTGAAAAGTTAAGATAATTTAGGAGGATCAGGTGGTGGAAATGCGTAAATAATAATGTGGTTTAAGAATTATGTAATAGGGGAGGAATATAAATATTTTAAAATAAATAAAAATAAAAATAATAATAATAAAGGGTTACCAGGGTAGTGATAAGTTAATTAAAGTCTCTTTTTGAATGCATAAGTCAGGTTTAAGTTTTTTGATCATAATAGCTTCAGCAAAACGGAGGGTGGTCGTACTTCTTTGTCTATTGATAACTTTGAAAGCATGAGGAATGTCGATGGTGTGCCCGGTGTCAAGCAGATGTCGAGCTATCGCACTGTTGAAAGCCCTGGTCCCACGCAGTAATAAGAAATGTTCAGATAATTGGACCATGAAAAGTATAGTTGAGAGAAAATAAAGTGGTAGGAGGGGTGATGAAAAATAATAAATGAAGAGAAAGTTAGAAAAAGAATCAATAAATTCATTCAGGCCAAGGGAGAGATAAGGGTGTTACAAATTTCTTCTGAACACAAAGACTTGGTTTGTTGGCTCGGATTCCTATAGCTTCTGCTATGTGTAAGAGACAAGATCGAACACCATAAGGAAAACTAGTGGGAATACGATAAATAACTTTGAACGACTTGTTTTTGTCCACTATATGACCGCTATCGATCAAGTGTGATAGAACCGACCTGCGTATTGTTTTGACGTAACCCTTTTCTAACCACGAAGGGAGGTGTTCACTAACTCGTTGGTTCAGTTGCCTGGTAGTGCGCCCAATATAGCTTTCTCCACAGGAGCAGCTGAATTCGTAGATACACATAGAAGTGGCATAACCAGGTAACTTATCCTTCAATTGCGGAATCACCACCGATCGGGTCGAATACGATAGGCAGAGGTTGGCAGCATTAAATGTTCTCTTTACTGCTCTGGTCAATCTATCCCGTAATAAATCGCTGGCTAAATCACCACCGAATTGCAGCTTTAAGAAAACCGGTTTCTTATTAGCCGTCAGAGTCAAAATTCTCTTGTTTTGTATCCGCAAGTGTTTCTTCAGGAAACCCAGTGGATATCCCAATTCAATCAAAATATTATGAATGTGTTGTAATTCCCTATCAATTGTGCCGACTGAGCATATCTTAAGAGCTCTAATTGCAAGACATTTGACTAAGTTTCTCTTATAATGAAGAGGCACAAAGATTAAAAAAATGTGTGTATTGGCTTGGAGAAGAACCTTTTCTATACACACCTCTGCTGATAGAACCATTTTCTTTTCTACTTAACAAAACGTCCAGGAAATTTAGTTTGTTATCTATTTCCTCTTCACATGTAAATTTAATAGCAGGATGTTTGTTATTAAATAGTTCCAGTAGTTGTTCTTTTCTGATGTTCTAGTGTTGCACGCGGTATATCAAGAAATTAACATTCAAGTTATAACAGATTCTGAGTTTTATCATTTTGTTCTTCCTCCTTTTGAACTATGTATAGTATTTTTTTCCATCATTACCACTACTCATTTCTTTCCTATATTTTTTTTCATTTCATCTTGCTGCGCTGTTATAATTTAGCAACGTAGACTGATAGATGTTTGTGCCAAATCCAACGGTGAATATGACTGGTATTCAGAGTCAAAAAATTACATCTTGTCTGCTCACATTATACGGTATAAGTGTGGTGCGTACTACTTATATTGATGTAAGTAGTATATGACGCGAGTTTGAAACGTAATGTCTGTCAGCAGAAGATGGGAGAAGATCAAGAAAGGAACAGCGGAAACAATGAAATTTGTAAGAGAACGCATGAACAGTGAAATGCGAGACAATGGATTGATGATTGCAACAGCAACAGTCCGGTTTGATGTGATGGAATAATATTTTGCAAATTAACGATTTACTATTTGATTTTTGTATATATATATATATAAGTTAAAACATTATTGCTTTGAGACATTTCCTGTAGTAATTCTTATCAACAGTATGTGACTCATCTGGCTTCTATATTCATACTTAAAATATCAATAAATAATTTGGAATTATTCCGAAATGAAAATCAACTAACTTAATTGTAAAACAAAGATGTATACAGGCCACCGTTGGAAACCTGGAAGCACTGGACGGCCGTTTCGTCCTATTGTGGGACTCCTCAGCAGTGCGCATCCACGATCCCGCCCGTGGGATTCGAACCCAGGGCCTTCGGTCTCGCATGCGAACGCTGTAATACATTTCAAATTCCCGGATAAAAAAGTGAAGTGAAATTTAGCGTGAAGATTACATTGTTACTTGCAGCAGTCGCCCGTTAAATGAACGGGAAACTGCCTGAAAATAAATAATACCGAATACATTGAAAACTGAAAAACGAATGTGTTACAAATTCACGGACACATTCTATCTCTTCTAAATTAGTTGAATGAAGTTGAGAGGATGCGTTGAGCATGAATTTAATAACAACGAAACTTCAAAGATAATTGAATGGAAATTAGAGCAAACGAACTCTATTTTGTGATATTAATCGTCAGAAACTATTCTCATAATAGACTCCTATACACAACAGCAACTGCAGGTTAATACAGCCAATGTAGCAGCAGCCTCTGCATCAGTAGGCCTCGACATACACAAGGGGAAAATCAAGATACTGAAGTCCAAATAAAGAGAGCATCAACCGAATTACACTTGACAGAGAAGCTCTGGAAGAGGTGGAAAATTTCGCGTACCTGTACAGCACCACTGATAAACTAGAAGAATCCGATGCAAGCGTCAGGGCACGTATTGGCAAAGTAAGGTCAGGATTTCTGCAATCGAAGTAAATATGGAAATCAAAACAACTGTATCACAAAACAACAAAATCTGAATTTTTAATACAAACACCACGACAGTTCTATTGTACGGAGCTAAAACTTAGAGAACAACTTCAGTCATCATAAAAAAGTGAGGGTATTTATAAGCAATTGTCTATGTAAGATACCTAGTGTTCTTTGGCCAGATACCATCAGAAACAGCCCACTGTGAGAGAGAGAAAAAATGGCTTCCATCTGAAGAAAAAATTAGGGAAAGCCGCTGGGCAGAACATATATTGAGGAAACTACCCAAACTGCATCACAAGGCAAGCGCTAACCTGGAATCCTGAAAGGAAAGGAAAACATGGATGATGCAAGGATACACTGCGTTGGGAGCTGGAAGCAGACATCAGAAGTTTCGGCTCCGTACAATAGAACTGACTGTCTTGACGTTCGTACTGAAGATTCTCACTTTGATATTAGTTGGAAGTTGTTTTGAGTTCCATATGTTCTTCAATTGTAGAAATGCGGCCCTCGCTTTGCCAATCCTCTCCTTTACGTTTGCATCTGAACCTCCTTCTTCATCGATGATGCTTCCCAGTTATGTGAAGGATTCCACATCTTCCAGAGTTTCGCCATCAAGAGTGATTGGATTGCTTTGCTTCGTTTTGAATTTGAGGACCTTGGTTTTCCCCTGGTGTATGTTGAGACCTACTGATGCAGAGACTGCTGCTACACTGGCTGTCTTTATCTTCATCTTTTCGTGTGTATGCGATAGGAGGGCTAGGTCATCTGCGAAGTCCAAATCGTCTAATTGATTCTGAGCTGTCCATTGTATTCCGTGTTTTCACTCAGATGTCGAGGTCTTCATAATCCAGTCGACCACCAGAAGAAAGAGGAAGGAAGAGAGTAGACAGCCTTGTCTGACTCCGGTCCTTACTTGGGATGCGTCTGTAAGCTGTCCTCCATGCACGACCTTGCACTGTAGTCCGTCATATGAGTTCCGGATAATATTGACAATCTTCTCAGGAACTCCGTAGTGTCGAAGAAGTTTCCATAATGTCCTCCTATCTACACTGTCAAATGCCTTTTCATAATCAATGAAGTTGATGTATAGTGACGAGTTCCACTCAATTGATTGTTCGACGATGATCCGTAGTGTCGCAATTTGGTCAGTGCACGACCAATCCTTACGGAATGCAGCTTGTTGATCTCGAAGTTGGGCGTCTACTGCGTCCTTCATCCGGTTCGGCAACACTCTGTTGAAGACCTTCCCTGGTATTGACAGTAGTGTGATTCCTCTGTAGTTTTCACAGTTGCTCAGATCTCCTTTCTTTGGAAACTTGATGAGGTGTCGTTCTTTCCAGTCCATCGGCACTTGTTCCTCCTCCCAAATCTTTTTCAATAGAAGGTGAAGCATGTTTGTAGTTACTTCAGTGCTTCAGCTGGTATGTTGTCGGGTCCTGCTGCTTTCCCGCTCTTGATTTGTCTGATGGCCATTCTGATTTCTTCCGTCGTTGGTGGATTGGCATCTATAGGATGATCTGTATGTGCTGATTCGATATCCTATGGATTCATTGGAGCCGGCCTATTCAGGAGTTCCTCGAGGTATTCTACCCATCTGTTCTGCTGTTGTTGAATTTCAGTGATTGGCTTGCCTTCTTTTTCTTTGACCGGTCTCTCTGATTTACTGTATTTCCCTGCTAATTCTTACACATAGTTCCCTTTATCATTTTGAAAAGAGCAAGAACAAACATCCTAGCAGAATAGCATGAATTCATTTTTATTTCGTTGGTTCTCGTCAGCTGCTTACAATCTGTGATATTTCTTGTCAATTCTCTTGATATTCTGCAGCGTACTGTCACACAGTGGTTCAGTGACCTAAATAATTGTTCAGGGAGGCGTTTTTTGAGAAATTTCATACACATAGTTCCCTTTATCATTTTGAAAAGAACAAGAACAAGAAATATCACAGGTTGTAAGCAGCTGACGAGAACCAACGAAATAAAAATGAATTCATTCTATTCTGCTAGACTGTTTATTCTAGCTCTTTTGTGTATTCATTAAAATTAATTAGGCTATATTTCTCATAATTCTTGATCGTATTCCTTATACGGTAAATTATGAACTATCACTACAGGTAAATAAATCAATGTATTTGTTATATCTCAATGAGTAGAAAAATCAAATTTTCTGACATGTTCTTTACCATAACTTCTTCAAATATTATTATTATTATGGCTACCGTCATAATCAATTCATTACAAGCAGTATAGAGGTTTGTAGAGATTATTGAATATTATAGCTATCACGAATAGGCAAAATTCAGAAATCTGTTGAAACCCAGAAAAACCTGGACAGATGTGACTCCTTGGCAGTTTACACCTGTAGTGTCAGTTATTATGCCAAGCCCATATACCTTATTTTAGCTTTCGGACATCCCATTCTATTCATTTTACTTGAGCCATATTTTGACCTTGTCATTTATTCGCTTGTCAGTCTTGATTGTTTTTATATGAGCGTATATGTGTGTGCCCGTCTTATCCTATTGATCACATGTCTGTAGCTTAATTTTGTCTGACTATAAATATTGAGTAACGCTCGACTAAAATGGAGTTGGCTTCCCAGCCATCTTCCCTGTGCGTCGTTTTGCTTGGCTCTGTTTCATTCACTTCATATACAAATATATGTATTCACAAATCAATTCTCGTTATTCGACTTATTTAATTCCGTTATTGGATAACGCGATCAAGTCGACGATTATATACGAGAATAGGTGACAGCAAACATTTATACAATCTTGGAGTCAGATAAAACGGGCCACTTCATTGGTAAGCCCGCCGACGACGAACGCAACGCAGCAAGCTACGTCGATGAAGGAACTTCTGCACTCTATACGTTCGACGAACAAATTCAGCGAAGCCAGCGCAATCTCCAATCCGACGCAATCAGCAGAGCCTTTGCATCATGGTATGGACATGCTCAAGTCGTATTATCTTATCGATACTTTGTACTCATGTCAACCATTCTCATTGATCCATTCGTCGGTTTGTTTAATTACGATTCAAATTATCATTATATGCTTATTATTACATTATTGCCAATATCATGACCGAATGTGGAATTATTAATCTTGTTCGTGCTGTCATTAAATCATGACATTTTCGCAATCATATTACTCACCGAACAAATTATCATTTTATGAAAATTCCACTCCACTTTGTGAGAACTCATTGGGATATTTTTACTATTCAAAAACGTGAAATTTTCCTGCTTTAAGTGAGTTCGTTCCAATTTTTCATGTCATTTTGATCTAATATTGCATTCATTCACTTAGTCGAGGTCAGCAATTTATGTTATCGTAACATACATTTTTCATTTCGAAATCGTCTCTTATTATGTCTGTGGATGCTTCTAACTAGCTGATTAGTAACCATTACGTTCATTTTATCTATTCTTCCACGTGCATAACTACATGCTGCATCACTTATCATTCAAAAACGCTATTCGAGTACTGCAACTACTATTCTATTCACATCGCACTGCATATCAGAACATAGAGTTTAGAGCTAGTCTCTCAAAGATACACTCTTGTTCGTCACATCCAAGTCAGTCTCATAAGTCGCCATCGCTAATCATATGTATTGGTATTTTTGTCATGCCTTCGTACGGTTTTGTAACAAACGAGATCGAGCGCATCTCCCTCAAACCACACAAACCACTCTAGGCTTCACGACCAAAAAGGAATACGACTCTACGTACCTCGTCTACTCAGTCACTATTCTGTTCCTCTGGTCATTTTCTACTAATACATATTTAACGATAACTCAATGCATCTGTCATAACGCAGACGACAACGTTCACTGACTTCATATTTTCTGATTATTGTCAATTGCAGTACAGCAACGAATATCACCCGTCGATGCAGATATCATTTCACGACTTGCCTATTATCATCCTACGAACGGGAACAGCGCATTTAAATTCGAATTCACTCATCACTAGTCGATGCTATTTATTCTGCTGCGGCTCAACAGAACATATATTTAACGTATTTCACTATTTTGTCAGCATCACAGACCAATTTCTGTCATATTCTACTTTACTCATTTTGACGATTTATTTCCCTGTCATACCCACAAACAATTTATTACTATTTTCACGATATTTTGAATCACTCATACAAACGTGTTATTTTATCGTTCAGACAGTCATAGAATTAGTACATGTTAATTTTTTGTACGCTCATTAATTTGCTCATATTCGCATGCTAACATTTCCATTTTTGTCCGCGCCTTTTCGATATTCATGTATTCTTTTATATAAGTATGACATTTTCATATAATACACTCACCCCTCATGTGACACTGTAAGTTATCGAGTGTTGTACAATTTTTTTTGCTACTTATTGTTAACGTTAACTTCATATCACTTCAGTGTTATTTTCGAAAACAGACATTTTTTAAATGTGCTATTTTCTACGAGGGGGCTATGTAGTGTCAGTTATTATGCCAAGCCCATATACCTTATTTTAGCTTTCGGACATCCCATTCTATTCATTTTACTTGAGCCATATTTTGACCTTGTCATTTATTCGCTTGTCAGTCTTGATTGTTTTTATATGAGCGTATATGTGTGTGCCCGTCTTATCCTATTGATCACATGTCTGTAGCTTAATTTTGTCTGACTATAAATATTGAGTAACGCTCGACTAAAATGGAGTTGGCTTCCCAGCCATCTTCCCTGTGCGTCGTTTTGCTTGGCTCTGTTTCATTCACTTCATATACAAATATATGTATTCACAAATCAATTCTCGTTATTCGACTTATTTAATTCCGTTATTGGATAACGCGATCAAGTCGACGATTATATACGAGAATAGGTGACAGCAAACATTTATACAATCTTGGAGTCAGATAAAACTGGCCACTTCACACCCACGACCCCAACACCAGGGATCGAACTCAGAAACCTCGGTCTAAAACACTAAGCCATATTCCAACGGCGTATGTCTAGCTTTATCATTGTCATCTGGCAATTTTTAACAGTTTTATCTACTGTAATCATAACAGTCTGCTCATGTTTCTTGTGCTTGATTATGTCTTGGCCTGTCTCTCACTTATCCCACCTATCTTCAAATTAAACATATAGGAATATGGAATGATATTATAATTACTCGCTAGTTAAATAAATGATTTTATGGATGTTCAACACAAGAAAAATTTATAAGAGTTCTGACCTCTTAGAAGTCACGATGACGTGGAAAATCAGCTTGGAAAACCAACATTGGAATGTGACACCTGTATCAAAATTAAATGTAACTCACTCAAAGAAATAGTCAAGGGTACGGTTGTCGATCTCATGAACTAGGATACTTGTGTTAAATTTGTTTGAGTTGAAATTTTTGAGCTATTTTTTCGATAAATTTTAACTGCGATACTTGAAATCCTTTCTGAAACTGTAAAAAGAATTTAAGCTGTTATGATATGATTGAAATTGTTGCATTTTCCTGCATAGAATTCAGTGTCCATCATCATAAAAAAGTCACAATGTGCGGTGTTCGAGAGTTGATGCGGTTACACAATATTCCTACATACGATCCCAACCGGGTACTCGAGGGAAAAGATTGGAATATATATAATCTGTCTCGTAGAGATTTGAGCTCTTAACGATTGAAGTCTCTTCTCTCAGAAATTGTAGCCATTTCCCGACCAATCATTTGTCAATGTTTCGGCCCAATACTGATTGGTCCAAAGTATCATTTGTGTAATCTGTTTAATTATTATCAGTGGCTTATGAATTGTTTTTACTGGTTTATTATTTTTTACTAAAGAATATAAATATTACTTTATATTATAGAAATCTTAATGAGGATCTAAATCTAAACACTATGTTCAGTTGTTTAGATTGTTCTGGTAGTCAGTAAGCCAAATTGTATACGTTTAATTTTCTATTAATGTTTGTTTTGATTGTTATGTTTCATTATACTATTTGATCGATTAGTAGAAATTGACTAAATGTTAGGAAAACAAATTAATGAGGTTCTTTGAGCTAATGACACTGAAACTGGAATACGTTTTTCATACACTTAGGTCATGCAAGATGAGAAGTGAGAAAGAACAACAAATTCGATCAAGCTATTACAGTGAAATAATTTTTCATCAAAGGTATACGCGTGAAAACGATGTACGTAAATTGAAATGCATATCATAATGAATGTAAAGATAGGACAAAATAAGAAACATTTAAATATGGCGGTTTGTAACGACTAAATAAATTGAACGATTGGTGATTTGAAGCCTGTGATTGATTACTTTCTTCACATTACTTTTACTTTTTGTTATGCAATCACTACATCGATCAGTTGCTTGTTTACTTACTTACGCCTATTACTCCCAACGGAGTATAGGCCTCCGACTGTCATTCTTCAACCCACTCTGTCCTGAGCCTTTCTTTCTAGTTCTATCCAATTGTTATTCATTCTTCTCATATCTGTCTCCATTTCTCAGCGTAGTGTGTGCTTTGATCTTCCCCTTCTCCTTTGATTTTGAGGATTCCATGTGAGGATTTGCCTTGTGACACAGTTGTATTCATTCCTCAATGTGTCCTATGCACTACATTTATAATCTAGTTTGATTGTATATTCACATAAATGATTCCGTTAAATGAAATGAAAGTTATATAGAAAGAAAGTAGAATATTAGATTCAATAACCAACTAACTACTTAAATTAGAATGATAATTAAAGTTTCTTTTTATACTTTACACATTTAATGGTCATTTAATAAGATAAATTCTGTATTGAATATTTTAATTATTATGTTTATTTGAATTTGTTTTATTAATTTACATTGAAAATTGAAATCAAATGTCTCAACAAAATTCAATGTACTTTTAGAATCATTTTGGTTACCTATTCAAATGATGTAAATATACAAAATGTTTACATTAGTCTGAATACTTTCAGAAGGGGTTTTGTGAATATTATAGTAATTTCAATGGTTGAGATCATGAGTCGGTTGAAGCTAGACCAGCATGGAAAACCTGGAAGTACTGGATAGTCGTTTCGACCTATCGTGGGACTTCTAAGCAATGCGCACCCACGATCTCGCCCCCGCGGGATTCGGACCCAGGACCTATCAGTCTCGCGCTCGAGCGCTTAACCTTTAGACCACTCAGTCAATGTACTTTCAGAACTATTTTGTTACCTATTCAAATGATGTAAATATACAAAATGTTTACATTAGTCTGAATAATTTCAGTTGTAATAACTAATAGAAAATAATGTAAATCTAAGAGAAAGGTAGAAAGTTCAGTGACCTTAATAATGTTATTGATAAACATTGTGTATAGATGTATATATTTTCTAAAATATTGTTTGTATGAATCTTTATTAAAAAAGAGGTATGTGTGAATGTTTGTTGTTGTTGTTGTTGTTGTTGTTGTCTGGGTACAATAATTTCGTTTGTTTAAAGATTAATTAGGTGGTTAAATGAACAGAAATGAAGGTCTCTTATGAAATAAACTGGTTATTTAGATGCGCCACCGTACACCATTGTCTTCAGTGAGTTCCTATCTCACAACAGACCTGGTTGAACTCCACTGGTAACGACTTCTCACTAGAACTCCAGGAATATCTGAAGTCAATCACTAGTGAGCAGAATGGGTTTGTGGAGATTTTTTATAAATTTCAGTGGTTGTAATCAACCAGTACAGTGGAGCAACTTCGTGGATTTGTTGAAGCTAGACATTAATACCGTTGGATGCCGGCTCAGTGGTCTAGTTGGTTAAGCGTCTGGCGCGAGACTGATAGCTATACGACACAACGACGAAACTGGTGATGAAATACAATAAACCAAAGAGACTGGTCAAGAACAAAGAAAGCAAGACAATCACTGAGATTCAAGAATAGAGAAAAGTTAGGTAGAACACTTTGAGGAACTCTTGAATAGGCCAGCCCCATTGGATTCACCGGATATCGGAACAGCACCTACAGATCTTATAGCTGTCACCATACGAACGTTCGGAGAAATCAGGATGTCCGATGATCAGACAAGTCGAGGGTGAGAAAGCAGTAGGACCTGACAGCACACCACCTGAAGCATTGAAGTCAGATATAGAAGTAAATGCAAATATACTACACGTTCTATTTAGGAAGATTTGGGAGGAGGAACAAGTGCCACTGACAGACTGGAAAGAAGGATATTTCATCAAGATACAAATGAAAGGAGATCTAAGCAAATGTGAGGACTACAGTGGAATCATATTCCTGTAATTACCAGGAAAGGTTTTCAACATAGTGTTGCTGAACGGATGAGGATTCAGTAAGCACTCATCTTCGAGATCAACAGACCGGATTCCGTAAGAAATAGGTCGTGCACAGACCGAATCGCCACAACACGGACCATCGTTGATCAGTCAGTTGAATGTAATTCTTCACCATAAAGCAACTTCTTTGACTATGAGAAGGCGTTTGACAACGTGGATAGGAGAACCTGATGGAAACTTCTTCGACGCTATGGTGTGAGTAGCTAGAAATATCGTCAATATCATACGGAATTCATAGGGTATTACACTTCAAAATTTTGAATAAAGGACCGGAGTCAGATAGGGCTGCCTACTCTCACTCTTCCTCTTTCTTATAGTGGTTGACTGGATTATGAAGACCTCGACATCTGAGGGGAAGCATCGAATAAATGGACAGCTCGTAATAAATTAGAAGAATTGTACTTCATAGATGACCTAGCTCTTCTATCCCATATACATCAACAAATGCAGGTGAGATCAGCCAGTGTAGCAGCAGCCTATGCAGCAGTACGCCTCAACATACACAAGAGAAAAACTAAGATCCTCGAATACAGCACTTGATGGAGAAGATCTCTAAGGGGTGGGGACATCCACTTACTTATCTGGACAGTATTATTGATGAACAAGGAGGATCTGATGCAGATGTCAAGGTACGGATTGGCAAAGCAAAGATAGCATTTCAACAGTCGAACAACAAATGGAACTCAAAACAACTGTCAACCAATATCAAAGTCACAATCTTCAATGAGAACGTCAACACACTTCTACTGTATTGAGCTGAAACTTCGAAAACTACCTCAATCATCATCAAAAATGTACAAGTGTTGACAAACAGTTGTCTACACAAGATACTAAATGTCTGTTGGTGGGATACCATCAGCAACAGCCTACTATTTGGAGAGAACAAACCAGGTTCCATGTGAAGAGGAGGTTAGGGAAAGATTTCGGAGGTGGATGAGATATACATCACAGAAATCATTAAACTGCATCATGAGACAAGCGCTAACTGGGACTCGTGAAGGTGGACGGAAAAGAAGAGGACTAAAGAACACACTTCGTCGGGAAGGAACTAGGAAGGATTGACCGTGACAGGGTTGGATGGAGAATGGTGGTGGATGGCCCATGTTTATCAAGGAGGCGTAACAGGTGTTAGTAAGTAAATACATACACATTATTATTTTACTTTGCTAAACACTGATGTAACATGTAAATGTGTAGTCTTTTTGGTTTTCAAAGTGCAATTGATCTGAAAGATGTACATTCAGTAATTAGTTAATTAATATCACACTGGTGGCTTAGTTAATCAAATTACATTGATTACAACTAGAAACTAGCTAAATGAAAACTATAAGTTTGATAACTTTATCTGATACTCTGGTAACATTCTCAATTTTTATAATTAGTATCATCACTCTCAAACGTTCGCCTCTAAAATGTGTAGTGGATTTTGATGACCTTGTTTTTAATGGACTGTTTATAATGAGTCTGAAAATTTATATCAGATAATATTTTTGTCTTTACCTATAACATTTAATAAAAGCGTAGGCGCAGTATGCATATGAAAGTAAATGTTGACCTCTTGTATATGAAACTTAAAAACTGTAGTATATTTTTATACTATTATAGAGGAATGTGACAATCACACTAAGTGATAAGCGGATTTAATATGATATGTGATCTTCAAACAGAATAGATAAGAGATGAGAAAAATCACTGGTGAAACACTACCCAAATGCATTCTTGACTTCTTAAAGTTTGACGCTCCTTTTAGGATCTAGACACTGTTAGATCCAGCTTTCCAGTCACTTTAATTATCCATGAATTACGGTAAATAGATTTCTTTTCTTTTGACTGCATCCCTTTGATCTAAATCATGTTCAGGATACCTTGACAAACGTTTATACATACTCATCTTCTACACAGTGTAGATTGCACTTTTGTCAAATAATCACTAACGTTCTTATCAAAAGATTGATTTTGAACATCAGATAATGATAAGTTATCAGTCTGCCAAAGTAAAATGAGAGTTTTGTGACAAAAGATGGGAAGCGAGTATACTTCCTCTGGATGAGAATGCTTGTTAGAAAGGCTCAGTTTTTTCACTAAAATCTAAACTACATGTTTCAAAGATTTAATAAATTCCTATGAAATGGTATGTTGGCTCTAGTTTATCTATAAACATTCGTTAGAAACAAGACACAAGATCAATCGTGAGGGACCAAAAAGAACCAAGGACATGAAAAGAATAAATAGCATCTGGAACTACCTAGAAAGTATTGTCCGTGACAGAGTTGGATGGAGAATGGTGGTGGGTGGTCTGTGCTACTTAACGAGGATTAACAGGAGTAAATAAGGAAGTACGTTAGTGAATAATATCCATGAGAATATTTGAGCGAGCACTAGGTAGTACACTGACAAGCAAAGTACAGTGTCAAACTACAGGTGACGTGATTACCTCCTGGAATCACCATATACCGTAGTCTCGTTATAACTCAACACTGCCCCCAACCCTATGCTAACGATGATCGTAAATTACTCAGATATTTTTCGGATTTATTTATAAACTACTTTATCAGGAAGAAGTAACTAAGTATATATTAGTCGAAATTATATGTTTGTGGATCACATGGATAAAGAACATGTAATATATTAATCCAATCTAGGTAGATGGAATTCACAACTGAACACTTCAATTATTCTGATCACACATCAGTCAATGTGTTGGCCAGGATTATTTATTATTCTAATGCTACTCTATTAAACGGGTTATGGAATAGTAGACAGATAAACAGTAACAGTGAAAGACAAAATATAGAATACTAAAAATATGGAAATGTGGAGTTCTATAGGAAAGGCTTATTGAAATTATATATTGAAGCTCATTTCCAAATCTTCTTAACATGCTTGTTGACGAAGTTGAACAATATATTATTGAATGAAGAATGGTGGTGGATTGCCCATGCTCGTCGAGGATTCGTAATAAGTGTAAGTATGTCGGTAGGTATCAAACGATCGCTAAACAGCCTTACGAAAATTAATGCGTAGTGTAAACATTGTCATTCTATTTTCTATTCCGTAGTTTTAATAGACAAATGTTGATGTGTATAAGCATGATCAAACTATGGATACAGTGTTTATTTGATTTTAAGTTTACTTTGTGATGTGATTCTCTGTCAATGTGAGTATTTGAGACAGAATACTTGTACAAATACCGTCGAGCGATGGCTATCCTGTCATCATCATTTGAAAATCTGTATTCATTCCGAATCATTCACGACGTGTTGGAACCAGTGCGATTGAGTTTTAAATTCAATTCGAGGTAAATTCATCTGGAATCAAATGACTGAATAGTAGGAGGTGAATTTCTGAACACCTACCGTGGTGTCATTTTCAAATTAAAGATGCCCACTGATAGCTGACGCTATATGATAAATCTCGTCTCACTGACATGAATAACAGTTTATATACTTTGAATCTCGTTTTAAATGAAATGAATTACTGATTTTCATGTTTCATTATTGACGATTATTTACAACTTTTAGGGTGTCGGATCACAATGAACCACATGGGGAAAATAAGGAATTGAGTGAATTCTATACAAAACTGTACAAAGCGGATGAGAATAAACTTCGACCTGGTATAGATTACAAACTCAATTTACAAGGTAATTCCAATTCCATTTTTGTCAATCTCTATAGACATAGTGCATACTGTTCTAAGAAGTCATGATAGTATTTTCTCTGTGATAAATATAATATTGTTTGTTCACTGAGTTCATCAACATTGTTCCTCGATTCCATTACACTGAAATGACTACTGAAATCCGAAAGTAATTAGATGAATGGGAATTCATAAACTCTCACAGATAAATTCATAGAGATTAGTAAGTAATTGTACTGAGTATGTTATTGGATTAACCGTTGGTATTTGAAGTAATGGTTGTTGGATTCGCGTCTCATTGTGAACATCATTGCTTGGATGTTGATCCATCCGACTGATCAGAACGAGATATAATGCAATGTGTCTTCTGAATTCCACTGTCAGTTACGAGGCAAATACTGTGAATGGAAACAGTCATTTGATTTATTGGTGATTGGTTGCGAACACGACTGGTTGAAATGTTGCTGGAGAGTGTAAATTGTTAGTTCACTCATGTGCTAGTTATGCGTTAAATGTCTACAGAATTAGGTGATTGTTCACCAATTTCATCTATTATTTCCAACGTTTTCAAAACTCATATAGTGATGATGAACATAGCAGTGCATTATGCTTCTGTTCATCTCTGACTAAAAACAATGAAAGTTTATGGAATAAGAAAATGTTGTTGTTCATAACTACAGAAATGGAGTTTAATTTTGAATGATGTTTCGTTGAAATGTTATAGTGTGTGTTTTACATCTAGTAGTGAAATTAAGTAATTTGGCATATCTAATATCGAATATATTCATTACCTGAAATACAATAGCTTTTCGAAACCTTAGATCTATCCAACCGTCAAAATAAGCTCATAACCTGTGTTATTTATGCGCCCTTATATCTAGTATGTCAGTAGATGTAATCCTATCTTTGAAACAAATGATTCGTAGTTCAAAATTTTGCTTTAGATTTTTTAGTTAAGTTAATTTGCATTAACATTATGAGTGAGACTATAATTTATGAAAGATCCTTGAGCGACACCAGACTGACGTTGAGAGTGTCCACTCAAAAATGTGCACTAAATGTGGGTCATGATCATGTGTAAGGAATTCGAATTGTGATTTTTAGTACATGATTAAGCTTATGAATCAGATTTCAGGTCTCAATCACGAACTGATATCAGCTATAATGCCAACACTCTATATATCCAAATGGTAGAGTGAATTTTGTGCCAAAATCCGAGACTTGTTATCTTATACCTGATTGGTTCGTCCATAAGTTATTATAATCTTGCCACATTATGAAATATTTTTTTCAGGATTCACCATCATAAAGGACCACTTTATCAATCTTTGATTTAATATTTTTCTTAATAACAATTAAGTGAATATCATTATTTGGTATACCTAATTCATGATTCTTTTGTTAATTTCATTTTATTAAAAGCAAATCTTGAGAATACTAGAAAGCTTGTAGATTTGTCAACTAAGCCATTGTTCGAATTTGTTGATGAAGATATATTGAGAAACAGACCGACATTTGCAAGTAAGTAATATGAATAATATTTGCAAATTACGTATATTCTCTAACAATTAAATTGTTAATATCGAAATGGGTTTCTTTTGTGGATATTATAGTCATTTTAAAAGTTAAGGTAGTGAATTAATTGAAACTAGACTACCATGGAACAACTGGAAGCACTGGATGGTCATTTTGTTCTATTGTAGGGTTTCCATGGTAGGTTAGCTTCAATGGACTCATGATCTCAACTATTGAAATTAAATTGTTGTTGTACAATTCCATGATAGATGAATAACATATAAAATGATGGATTAAGGATCCAGTTCAGAAAAACCTATTGGAATTTCCCTTCATTCGATTGTATCACAAAACCAACGTTTAAATGTAGAAATGTATTTGTCTAGTCTGTAAACGCATACTATTTGAGCAAAAACGTAAAATCAAAAACATTAGAATGCAGTGAATAGAAATAGGTGATACTTTATTAGTATGAATTGTTTGTGAAGAATATAGTAAATGAACCGGATTTACTCTTAAGCATTGTAATAAAGCCTCAACAAGTTGAACAATCCTGATGTCAACCTGTTCACAACTCTATTAGGTTACTTGAAAATTTTTAACACTTTTTATGTATTTACTCGCAACAACATTCTTCTAGACAGCATTTTAGTACAGTAAATTTAATATATTTCATAGCACACGTGATTTAGCACAAAATGTATTGAATGCTTTCGAATATTGAATTGCCAACGCTTAGACATTTCGACGAATGAGAATCTTTCATAGCTCAGATCATAGTACTTACAATTATTTTGGGTTTGTGAATTGTAAAACGCCTCAGCCAAAATCAGACGTTAAATAGACATTGGGTTAGGTTAGAAACGAGTTACTCGCGACATCCACACGCTGAGATTTATGTAGTTTTCTATTGTATCTCAAGCAATAGTTAGATATGTTGGCGTCATAAAATGATTACAGCTTGAATTCAAAATTATATTTATACTACAGAGTTCGTTGCACTATTGGATAACTACAATCCTCAAGTTGGTGTCACTGAAATCGTCACAGAACAACAACAGAAGGAGGAAGATGACTTTATCAATGAATTGTTAAAAACAGAAGTCATGAAAATGACTTATAATTTCCTTATCGAAAAACAAAAGTTGTCAGGAGATATTAAAAACTTTGGAAAATTCTTAAAGGATTTGTGGTTCAAGCGATATAAACGTAGAAGGTGAGTTTAGTATGATTTGACTACGATTGTTATATTGACCGATAGAATATTGATAGATTGATGAAATGAAGTTGGATATTGTGATGAAGTGATATGTCCTCGGTAAGTTGAGTTGTTCGACTTGTTTTACTACTTGGCATTGCGTTAGCTACAATAACAGAAATGGAGAAATGTATCACATTTCCATCATTGCGTTCCACATAATGGAACGAAACACCTCTCTTCATATTGAAGCAGTAGTATCTATCGATGTATATCAATGGCTTACTAATTACCATTGAGAAATTTCAGAGAGTCAGGGGAATTCTGAAGTATATATCTCGCATTATTGTAAGTTAAAACAACATATGTAAGCAAACAATATTGTTTGTATTTAAATCGTCATCAGTGTTTGCTCTGATACAAATGAGAATTTATATGGATATATGGAAATATTGAACCAATCAAGTCTATCTATAAGTCAGTAATCGAAATGCAATTGATCATGTTGCTAAATACAATCGGATTAAGAGTATTAATTGACAGTAGTATATGTGTACTTATAGGAATATGATTAGAATAATAAAAACCATTAAACTCCTCATAAGCGGTTCAGCATAGGAAGTAGGTCAGAATTAGTTCAGTACATTTTAAAATAATAATCACAAAAGGATTATTAAATTTACACTTAAAAAGTTTGTGTAAATAACCAGATTGTGAAGAATATAGACAGGTAGAGGTGAATAACGATTTGAAAAAATCAATAAAATAATTTATTACTTCATGTGCGACCAAGGATGGTATATGGATGCCACAAATTTCTTCTGAACCTGTAAACTAACGTCCTATGTCCAGATTCCTATAGTTTCTGCCATATTTTGGAAACGAAACTGAACTCCATGAAGAAACGATATAGGAATATGATAAATCATTGGAAATTATTTGGTTTTATTTACTATGTGACCACTGTCAACCAGGTGTGTTGAGATAGATCTATGTAGTGTCTCTATCTCCGAATACTATCTGGATAGTTTTCCTGAAGTAACTACACTAATTTTATTTAAAAATAATGGATTATTTTTACCTATTATTTTCAAGTTATGATAAGTTCGAAAAAACATCATAAGAGTAGGATTTTGCAACTGCCTTAAATTCAGTGCTGTAAATTTTAGTTATCAATTTCGGTGTGTGTTCACAAGATGAGAATTAGTTATATTAAGGTGACACTAACAGAAGTAACTAGTGACCGACTTCCATATGTCAAAATATGTGTTAGTTTAACCGATAAACTCGCAATATTGAGACATTAACTCATACCATAATTTCTAAGAGGGAGTCTGGATTCTTGATAATTCTAACATCAGTATTCCATGTTTTCACTCAGATGTCGAGGTCTTCATAATCCAGTCGACCACCAGAAGAAAGAGGAAGGGAGAGAGTAAACAGCCTTGTCTGACTCCAGTCCTTACTTGGAATGCATCTGTCAGCTGTCCTCCATGCACTACTTTGCACTGTAGTCCGTCGTATGAGTTCCGGATAATGTTGACAATCTTCTCAGGAACTCCGTAGTGTCGAAGAAGTTTCCATAATGTCCTCCTATCTACACTGTCGAATGCCTTTTCATAATCAATGAAGTTGATGTATAGTGATGAGTTCCACTCAACTGATTGTTCGACGATGATCCGTAGTGTTGCAATTTGGTCTGTGCACGACCGATCCTTACGGAATCCAGCTTGTTGATCTCGAAGTTGGGCGTCTACTGCATCCTTCATCCGGTTCAGCAACACTCTGTTGAAGACTTTCCCTGGTATTGACAGTAGTGTAATGCCTCTGTAGTTTTCACATTTGCTCAGATCTCCTTTCTTTGGAATCTTGACGAGGTGTCCTTCTTTCCAGTCCATCGGCACTTGTTCCTCCTCCCAAATCTTTTTGAATAGAAGGTAAGCATGCTTGTGGTTGCTTCGATGTCTGATTTCAGTGCTTCAGCTGGTATGTTGTCGGGTCCTGCTGCTTTCCCGTTCTTGATTTGTCTGACGGCCATTCTAATTTCTTCCGTCGTTGGTGGGTTGACATCTATAGGAAGATCTATGTGTGCTGCTTCGATGTCCGGTGGATTCATTGGAGCCGGCCTATTCAGGAGTTCCTCGAAGTATTCTACCCATCTGTTACGCTGTTGTTGAATTTCGGTGATTGGCTTGCCTTCTTTGTCTTTGACCGGCCTCTCTGGTTTACTGTATTTCCCTGCTAGTTTCTTCGTTGTATCGTAAGCTGTTTCATATTTCCTTCTCTAGCAGCTTTTTCTGCCGTCGTTGCTAGTTCTTCCACGTATTTCTTCTTGTCGGCTCTAATGCTCCTCTTCACTTGTTTGTTTGCTTCTATGTATTCAGCTTGTGCTTGGACTTTCTCTGCTCGTGTTCGGCTGTTGTTAATTGCTGCCTTCTTGTTCTTCCTTTCTTTGATCTTGTCCAGTGTTTCTATAGAGATCCATTCCTTATGATGGTGTTTCTTTAGGCCCAGAACCTCTTGACACGTTGAAGTTAATGCTTCCTTGATGCCTTTCCAGTTGTCCTCCATAGTAGTTTCTTCTTCTTCAGTAGATCTTGTAAGGCTTGGAACCTGTTGTTGAGAGCTATCTTGAATTCATTGAGTTTGTCAGTATCTCGAAGGAAGGCTGTATTGAACCTTTGTAGTGCTGTTTGTCCACTTGTCCAGTTCTTTTTTAGCTTCAGTTTTAAATTGGCTACAACTAGGTGGTGATCTGAAGCTACGTCAGCACCTCTCCTGGTTCTCACATCTTCCATTGTCCTTCGGAATTTTTTGTTGATGCAAATATGATCTATTTGGTTCTCTGTAGTGTGGTCCGGTGAGATCCATGTAGCCTTGTGTATACGCTTGTGTGGAAATATTGTGCCTCCTATGACCAATTTGTTGAATGCACATAGATTTGCAAATCTTTCTCCATTTTCGTTTCTTTCTCCCAGTCCATGTCGTCCCATAATATCTTCATATCCGGTGTTGTCTATTCCGACTTTGGCATTTAGATCTCCCATCAGAATAGTTAGGTCCTTTCTTGGCATTTCTCAATGATTGACTGCAGCCGCTCGTAGAACTGATCTTTAATGTCGTCGTTGCTATCATTGGTGGGTGCATAACATTGGATAATATTCATTAAGATCCCCTCCTTCTTTGTTTTGAATGATGCTTTGATGATTCTGGATCCGTGAGACTCCCATCCTACAAGTGCATTTCGTGCTACTTTGGACAGCATAAGAGCGACTCCCTGAGTGTGTGGAGCATTTTCCTCTTCGTGACCGGAGTATAGCAGCATCTCTCCCGTAGCTAGCCTTTTCTGTCCAGCTTGGGTCCAGTGGGTTTCGCTGATTCCCAGTACTGCTAAGTTGTATCTCCTCATTTCCATTGCTATTTGACTGGTCTTCCCGGTTTCCCACATTGTTCGAACGTTCCATGTACCTATAAAAATTTTTGCTCTGGTTGTTAGAAGGGGCATCGGCCTCGTGGCTTCCGAAGGAACTCGGCTTTCACCATGAAGCGTCATAATTCTTCTAACTGAAGACCTTCTAACTCCCAGGGCAGAGTTTAAATGGTTTGGATTATTTTTTCTGGTAAGCGTTTTTTTAGCGAGTTAGTTTTCTACGGGATGGGGACGCTAACCCCATGCCCAACCCTCCCCTTTTACCCGGGCTTGGGACCGGCAGTAAATGTAGAAGAGCTACAGGCGGAGTTAAGTATATATCTCGCATTATTGTAAGTTAAAACAACATATGTAAGCAAACAATATTGTTTGTATTTAAATCGTCATCAGTGTTTGCTCTGATACAAATGAGAATTTATATGGATATATGGAAATATTGAACCAATCAAGTCTATCTATAAGTCAGTAATCGAAATGCAATTGATCACGTTGCTAAATACAATCGGATTAAGAGTATTAATTGACAGTAGTATATGTGTACTTATAGGAATATGATTAGAATAATAAAAACCATTAAACTCCTCATAAGCGGTTCAGCATAGGAAGTAGGTCAGAATTAGTTCAGTACATTTTAAAATAATAATCACAAAAGGATTATTAAATTTACACTTAAAAAGTTTGTGTAAATAACCAGATTGTGAAGAATATAGACAGGTAGAGGTGAATAACGATTTGAAAAAATCAATAAAATAATTTATTACTTCATGTGCGACCAAGGATGGTATATGGATGCCACAAATTTCTTCTGAACCTGTAAACTAACGTCCTATGTCCAGATTCCTATAGTTTCTGCCATATTTTGGAAACGAAACTGAACTCCATGAAGAAACGATATAGGAATATGATAAATCATTGGAAATTATTTGGTTTTATTTACTATGTGACCACTGTCAACCAGGTGTGTTGAGATAGATCTATGTAGTGTCTCTATCTCCGAATACTATCTGGATAGTTTTCCTGAAGTAACTACACTAATTTTATTTAAAAATAATGGATTATTTTTACCTATTATTTTCAAGTTATGATAAGTTCGAAAAAACATCATAAGAGTAGGATTTTGCAACTGCCTTAAATTCAGTGCTGTAAATTTTAGTTATCAATTTCGGTGTGTGTTCACAAGATGAGAATTAGTTATATTAAGGTGACACTAACAGAAGTAACTAGTGACCGACTTCCATATGTCAAAATATGTGTTAGTTTAACCGATAAACTCGCAATATTGAGACATTAACTCATACCATAATTTCTAAGAGGGAGTCTGGATTCTTGATAATTCTAACATCAGAATGAATGAAAGATCAGATTTATATAATAAATAATTTGCTGAAATTACTATCATACTGAAGGATGTGTAAGTGTTAACACTTTCAACACCTTGACTATCTAACCAATTAAGCTTTGTTTTACAATTTTTATGTCTTAGTTAGGTTTCATCAGTCTTGGGTTTGAACGAGCAAACGTTTGTCACCAGAGTTGATCAATTTTATTCATGTACAAGTAGCCTTATGTTCTGTAATAAGCTCTCTCTCATTCTCATGAAATTTACGAATAGAAAATAGAACTTATAAACTATTCTGTATGAAAAGATATAATTTAAGCCAACTAGTTGAAAAACAATTAGTCCCATTAATAAATTTCGATAATGCAATGAGAAGACGAAACTTATCACAATTATGTGCTACATTTGCGCAATACGTTTCGAACAATCTGATCACACATATACTTGTTAAGACATTTTTATATGAAAATTAAAAGGTCAGCTAGACAGACTGAAGGTAGGTCGTGACAAACAAAAATAAAGTACACAAAAACAATGTGATAACCACTCTGGATAATAAATTGGTAATAACAGAGTAGGTTAAGGGAAGAACAAAATGCCTTTGAACACATAAATTGGGTTTCAGTTTTCGTATAGCCAAGGCTTCAACAAAACTCAGGCCTTTGTACAAAACTACAAAATCTGATATCAACCTTATGACCAGTCTCAAACAAATGTTTTGCAAAGGAGGAAGATGTCTGTTTATCCGATGATCTTATTTGACTATTTGGATTCATTTGTTTCTGCAGCCATTTGGGTATGTGTTCCTGCCACCCTTAATCGAAGATCCGATCGCTCCTCCCTATGTACGTGTACCTGCACAGACATATAAATTGATAAACATTATGGGATGTGACACAATCGCTTACATGCTGTTTGAGTTTTTGGTGAAACCTAGACATTGTCTTTTCAATGATGACAAGTTGGACTGCTAATTTAAAAGTGTATATTTATAAATAAGATTATATAAGTAAATACTCATCATGTAATTATTTCTAGATGTGCAATACATAACATGGATGCGCACTGCTGAGGAGTCACACAATAGGTCGGAAGGGCCGTCCAGTGCTTTCAGGTTTTCCAACGTGGTCTAGCTTCAATTGACTCATGATCACAACTATTTCACTATCTAATCAATTAAAATAATTTTAACAATTCAATCGGTGTAGATATCCAGTAAATCGACCCACCTTCCAACTCTATTGTTCTATATTTCAGTATACTTACTTTATTTTATAATTTCAATTCCATCAGAACAAATTATTATCAGAAAGTGTAAACTCCTTTAAATGTTTTATTTTATATTTATTTTGTACTTTCCATGGAATTTACACGAAATCAATGATAATCTATACTTTCTAAAACATACGATAATAATAATAATAATGATATAATGACCAATATAAAGTCCTGGAGATTCATCCGCTTTTGAACATGTATTCGTTGGTGAACATAAAAAATCCAAAATACTTGGATTACATAATTGGATTCAATTTTATCTGAAAGAAAAGAACAAAGAAATAAATTATTATGGATGGAAGAAGAGTGTAAGAATTTTGTATCTTTACTTAATCATGTATATTAATCACAATAAGTGATCAATAACGAGATTTGTCACTTTCAGTGTATAACAGATCAGTAAACATAAGCATTCACTGAGATGCTTTCATTCAATGTGTACTGAAAGTGACATGATGTTCCTAATGTTGAATAAACACTCACCCTATTTTAGAAAAAGAACTATGTATGGCAATTTTATATTTAATTTCCTGTACTTGGATGCATTTCTATCAATACTGAAGAGATAACAACATGCAAAGTTTTGATAATTTTATATAACACTGATAATTGTTTCATATGAATTCCAGTTAACAGTAAGACGAACCAGTTTACAATATTGGTTTTGAATAGATAGGTGAGTGATAAATTTCTAAAATGAATACATAGCCATAAACCCAGTGATGGTGAACTCCTTTTTCTTCAATCTAATAACAATTAGAAAAGAGATCTAAGCGTACCTGTAGGTATAAAACTTAAGTTTCTTTCCAATTGTATAAACTGTAAATTTTTAATCTGTATTATTCCTATTTTTTCGCTGATAATACTACTTTAGATATTTCATGCAATTGGTCCCATTTTTGATAAAGTCGGAAGAATGATTGAGGAAGAATAATCTGAAGTCAATATATTTCGTCCTTACTCATCAGCTGCTCACAACCATTCATTGATTGGAAGTTAACACCGAGAAATGGTGTGATGTGAATGTGGATTCGCACAGCTGAGGATTCCCACAATATTACGAAAAGGCCGTCCAGTGCTCGCAGGTTTTCAATCCTGGTCAAGCATCAATCAATTCATGATCTCAATGGAAAAACCCAATAATGTCCACAATCATACACTGATAAACACCAATAAAATAAGGATACATAAAACAGGTTTGAGATTTTAATCGCCGTTTCTTCTACAAACCGAAGACAAGCTGCATCTTCTTGTCCGTTAATAATGCCGAAGGTTTGCAGGATGTCAATTGTATACTCGATGTCAAGTGGATGCCGAGCTATTACATATATATATATATTATTGAAAACATTTATCATTCTAATTCTTTACCTGATCAATCTCAATCGTCTCACATCATATCATTACTCAATATTATCTTTCAATACGTGAATGGTTGTAAGCAGCTGATGAGAAACCACAAAATATATCGAATTCATATTATTCTATATCAATTGCTGTTCCGACCTAACCAAATATCACTTCAATTCAATTTCATTTATTTTATTTTCCCTCATCCTAGATATGTAATGACCGACTACTCAGTCTAACTTATATTGATAAGGATAAATATGAAAAACCGATAGGAGGTATTTTTGTTGGATCCTCTCCAGAATTCGATATAGCTGTATACACTGTTGCTTTTGCATTATATCCTAAATCACTAACTGATGTAGATATCGCCGGATGCAAGATACGGATAACTTGTCATGAATTATCTCCCTCTGAAATGAGTACATGTTATATGGGATGAATGAACAATGTGAAGGAAAAGAAAAATTCATCATTTTTTATCATTAAACATTAAGTGAATAACAGAATATTGTACAAGCCTCCTATTTGCATAAAACATTGTAAAACAATTGTGAGATCTTTTCTTTCGAGTTTGTTTATCATAGAAATATTTCTGTATATTTAATAGGACTTTTGATCTAACTACGATTATTCGAAACTAATTGTAGTTAGAAATAAACTAACAAGTTTTCCAGCCACAGAAGTATGTAAAGATTCTTGACAAAATTTGCAATATGAAGATTAGTCGGTTCTTTCTGAAATCACATTGTTCACATCAAAACAAAAACAGTTATCAAGCCCCGATAATTGTACTGTGTAATTAATGAGTTTCCAGATAAGCCATTCAGCTTCACTAACCTATATAGCTGGAAAGGAAACCATTTTCTTCGATCACTGATTGTAGTTTATGGTGTATAGAGGTAAAAGCATTTATAACAAAGAAAGTATTATATGGGTTCATTTTTAGCAACCGAATAATTCAAAGTGTTTTACGTTTTTAGAACTAGTCATTTCAATGTATGTCAAGATATGTTATAAATCATCGACATCGCTCTTTCAATATGCACTTATAAGTATTCAAGGTGTTTGGATGATGAAAATGCTTTATTCATCTAACTAATTATATTAAATAGACAGTCAGACAGACAGACTTTATCTATTAACCGTGACTTGGAATATGATGTGCAGTAGGAATCGAACAAGCATGTATCCTTTAAAATGTGAGGAATAACAAGAAAGAATTCTTCTCTCAGGTTATTCTTTCCATTGTTTAAAGTTGATGCAATTATAAGGTATGAGAAACGCGAGACAAAGTCGAAAATTAGTAATCTTTAAAACAGTTATTTATCATACTGTATTTGAAAAACATTAACATTTCTTGGTTAGGAGTTGGATTTTAATTAGCATAAGAAAACGGAATGTCTTTCGGTTCGCTAACAAATATGAATGCGAATTCCTAATACCAAAAACCATGTATGTTCACATTTATTTGGTTTGATCAGATCACTCACATTGCAACAGGCGGAAGCTTTTACATACCTGAATAGAAGTATTTTTAACAAACAAGCGGGATCTGATGCAGATTTAATTGCACGGATTAGTAAGTCAAGGACAGGATTCTGACGATTGAAGAACATATGGAACTCTGAACAACTGTCAGCCAACATTAGTAAGAATGCTGCGTAAACCGTTAAAACAGTTCCATTATACAGAGCTGAAGGTTGGGGAACTACTACAACCATCAAAATAGTATGGGTATTGTGAATAGTTGTCTATGCAAAATACCTCAGATCGGTTGCCTGATATGTCAGAGCACTAAACAGCTTCCAGTCGAATAGCCAATTAGTAAAAGACTCTGGAGGTGGACAAAGCACATATTGCACCCGGAGTCGAAAGCAGACGTCTAAAGAATGGACAGCATTTAGAAGGACTTGAAAATAGTTGATTGGAGGATCGTGGTCAGCACACTTTGCTTCATGAGGGATGACTGGATTAGGTTAGTAAGATCGTTCTCTTGCACTACTACAACATGACGAGGTTGATCCTGATCAGTGACTTTTCATATGATCAGAAACATGCGGAAAATGTTTATTGTCTATTTAAAATACCTCATATGTTGAATGAACAAACCACAATTGCAGTCACTGGTTTCACGTAAATAATTCTGTAGATAATAAAATATTAGATTTCTGATGCTCTATTGATAGCCAACGGTGTCACACATACAAATATTGATTTTATTTATGTGGCTTTTAGAACTTCGTCCTAAATGGTTGAAATTCGGTGAGAGTGGACCCATAATAAGATCACTAGTCGACTACCCTGTGAATAAAGTCTATGCGATGAAAATAAACTCACAGTTCGATGTATTCAATAAACACGATACAAACTCAGTAAAACCACTGATTCTCCCTTCCCTTTCCATTGCTGCAGCTTTCACCGCACATCTGAAGATTCCAAGTTTGTATTTATGAAAGAAAACTTATTCAAACACACATTTCACTGTGGTTTTTACTTATAGCTTTTCAAAGTCAGTATTCCTTATTCTCCATTGACCTTTCAAACCTAGTAGACTTACTTTAAATGCGCCATCTTTTTTTATTACATCTCAATTTATTCTCGAAATAGACATAGGATATTTTGTGCTTCTATTTGGATCACCTCTGTTTTACTCTTTTTTTTACGGTAAATTATTATTATTATTATTATTATTATTATCATGATTGACAAATATATTGTTTGTTAATACTTTGAAAAAAGCACATACTTATGATTGTGCACTTTGAGAATTATTCTGACGAGAAGATTACTCTTCTTTATATCAATCATTTTGTTTGATTTTACAAACGGGCATTTCGGTTTAATGTCAGATCTCTTTGAAAGTAATATGTCATTCGATTATATGATTAGAATCCGTATGTAATCGTTTAGCTTGCATTGTATTCAAACTATCTTTCAACAAGTGATTCAGTTCAACTTTGTTTAACTCAGAATTAAAATTATTTAACGGAATAATTGATTCTGTTAAAGGCGAACTACTGACATTATAGTAGGCGGAAATTCATCATCTTTCAAAAGTTTCATAATTATAAGCTGTTTACTTGGAAATGAATGGATTCATCTTGCTAGATTAACGTGATGACACTCACAATCAACCCAACCCAGTAGTACTAAAATCATATCAACTAATAGGTATAATTAGTTTTAATATACCAGGTCGAACTTTATTCTCATCCGCTTTGTACAGTTTTGTATAGAATTCACTCAATTCCTTATTTTCCCCATGTGGTTCATTGTGATCCGACACCCTAAAAGTTGTAGCAAATCGTCAATAATGAAACATGAAAATCCGTAATTGATTTCATTTAAAACGAGATTCAAAGTATATGAAATGTTATTCATGTCAGTGAAATGAGATTGATGTGTAGCGTCACCTGTCAACTGGCATCTTCTATCTGAAATGACACCAAGGTAGGTGTTCAGAAATTCACCTCCTACTATTCAGTCATTTGATTCCAGATGAATTTACTTCGAGTTGAACTTAAAACTCAATCGCACTGGTTCCAACACGTCATGAATGATTCGGGATGAATACAGATTTTCAAATGATGATGACAGGATAGCCATCGCTCGACGGTATTTGTACAAGTATTCTGTCTCAAATACTCACATTGACAGAAAATCACATCACAATGTAAGCTTAAAATCAAACAATCACTGTAAATACTTTTGTGTTTTAGTTGCAGTTATCACAATGAAGTTATATTTAAGTAAATTTCATCACTATTAAGTCCAATTTTTAAAATCTTTGCATTCTAAGTAAAACGATTAACAGAATATTTGACTTCAATTCCCCTCCTCCGTTTAATGAAATTAGAGTGATTTGTATGCAACAAAATGACTGATCGTCATAAGTGTTTATAATAACACCATGTAGGACAGATATTAAAATGTGATCGTTAGCTACCCCAATCCGTTGTGAACTTCAATAGAACAGTGAAATCTATACAAGGTGCTTTCAAAACTATCCGGAACACATCACAATACACAAATGGTAATCATGTGTTTTAAACAATCAACATAAAAACGAACAACTCTACAATATCATTGGATTGAGTGCATTGAATATCGATTAACTAATGCAATTGAATAATTCAAGGTAAAGCATTAAGGAAGTAAACATCTGAATTATCAGATACAAAATTAGTACAGATGTATAGACTATTCGATATTTTACCAGTGATATTATAGTATTACTTAAATAACACATAATGTAATCAGTAGTAGAAAATAAATTGACAAAAGACGTGTCTTAATTTAGTGATTATCAAATTATTCTGACAGACATTTAAGAGAAGCACAAATCTTGAGTAAATGATTCATTGGATTTTGTTTTTCGAAAGGAAAACAGAATTCATTTGAGTTAAACATTTGCTTGATCAATTCATTGTAAATTATTTAATTTCCGAATATTGTTTTGGTCAATTTATTTAACTTTCACCTATCAATGACACTCACATTTTTCTTTTATTAACTTAGTGAATGTCGAAGTTAAAGGACATTGTGCATAGAACGATTTCCTAGTTAAATTATAATCCATGAGTCAATTGAGGCTAGACCATCATGGAAAACCTGGAAGCACAGGACGGCCGTTTTTTCCTAATATGCGATTCCTCAGCAATGCGTATCCACGATCCTGCCTCGCGAGATTCAAACCCAGGATCTACTAGTCTCCTGAACAAGCGCTTAACCGATAGAGCACTGAGTCGGCATCCAACGGTGTTAATGTCTAACTTCAACCAATTCACGAAGTTGCACCAACAACCACCATTGTCAATATGGTGATCTAGCTTTAATTGACTCATGAATTCAACTATCAAATTACTATAATATCCACAAAATCCCTCTCTGATTATATTACAATCATCACACATTGATATCTCAACATCATTATGTTTACACATCACTGTGTTGTATAACTTCTCCCGTCAGTAATCATTTAATGTAAAAAAATTTAACTTTTAATCTAATCATGTAGAAACAAATTTACTTCCAGATTAAATGCATCATAATATTTACTATTGTTTGATATGGAGACTATTGAATATGAAATTTCAAATCCACTAATCTACATTACAGCCTATGATGATAATCACGATATATCATGTTGTGTTTAACTTCAAATCACAAATCTCAGAGTTCTACTTAATAAGGTTAAAACTAGTGAAGTTTAACAACATCGAGTTCGAGATGAATATCACTGTTGATGAAATATAATGACCACTTTATGTCATGAATTTATCAAAGTTAAAAAAACAAATAATCGGATGCTAACTCAGTGATTTGACGATTAAACACTTGTTGAAATGTCTGAAGGCCTTGGATTCGATCCCACCTAGGATGATTGATACATAGTACTGAAAAGAGTCTCATTAGTCTATATTCAATTAACTAGTAATCATTTTGTCTACAGAATAAGAATGAATTATTTGATGATTATCTGTTTTCTGAATACAAACTACATCATATCTCAGAAGTTGAACGCATAAATGAGATAAGGAAATACAAGCGTTTCAATAACAAGTAACTGACAATTTATTATTCGAAACAAAATAAGCAACTATTTCTTATATTACTCAAAACATTTATTAAATATACAACGCTTACTGGCATGGCACAAACTGTAGAACCTGCAAATACACAAGAATTCTGATGATTTCAATAACACCAATCTTGAATACTTTCATCATTTCAAAAGATTCAATTATATTATCCTCGTTACTCGTCCATATATATACACTGTAGAGCACCACTAGTATTAATAATGTAAGTACACACATTACAAACATAATATACAAATGCACAATTGTTTGGTTAGTGTTATAGTGCAATTTGTTGAGTTCATATTATTGGTGAAATCGTCTACATATTTTTTTCAATGGTTATTTAGGTTGATTGACATAACCCCTGCTAAACGAAAATGTAAGCATTATGATTAATAACAAAAGCTCTTAAACTAAGTACAAGAATTTATTCACAATCGTATTCAACAGCCCAAGAAGAACTGACTGATGTCTCAATGAGCAGAACAACTCTGACCAGTAATCAATTTTCAAATAACACAAACAAGGTGCCGTTCAACTCCTCTAGCAAACATAGTAATAGAATCTGAAATTGGTCTCTCTATACATAAGTAGCAAAATACCTTTCCACTGAACACTATATTCTTTTAGATCCTTAGTGTCCCATTGTTGTCTTCCACCATTAAAATGTGTCTGTCTAAAATTTCACAATAAGATTAGAAAGTAATGTGAGGAAACCACCTAAAATAGCGTTTAAGCCACTTAAACTTCACCTAGAGACCTACTGCGATTACTGACAGTCTTAAGTCCAAATAGAGAAATAGGGTTGGGCATTAGGTTAGCAATCCTACCCCGTAAAATACTCTGCTTAAAAATTACTAATCATGAATATTAAACTCATGATAATTATTAATTTTGGCCAATGTGGAGGTTGACTTTTGACCTACATAATAGTTGAAGTGTTCAGCAGTGAACTCTATCTGTTTAACTACCCAAAACAATCATATGAAAATGAAAACTGTAAAATTCCTTTGGTAAACAGAAATCATGTAAAGTTCATATGTAACTGAGACCAGTGACTGATTTTATTTTCAATCCTAAAACAGGGAAAAAGTATAAATCTTGTTGTAGAAAATATAAAGATTTGTGCACAGTGAATTGGTTTAACTAAATGGTGATGCAAGATTCTGTTCCCTTCATAGGAAGTCGAAAACAGGCAAAGATATTAAATATACAAATTTTATTTTGTTAGAAACTTCTAAGATCATACTAATTTTATTGCCGATTCATTGTAAATGTAAAACACGACATGAAACCAAATTAAACTAGAAGAGAAATAAATGTGATACATTCCTTCACTCTGAAATCGACGCGATAATAGAAGTCTCACTGTATAGCCGGTCAATTACAAAGACAAAATTAGCTGGTTAGTTTTGTGGTAGTTAAAACATGTTAAAACATACCCATTCAAAACAACCATCAATAACTTGAACACAAAGATAGGTTTTGTAGCAGTCATAGTGTTTCACCTTCCAATAGAAAAAATTCAGTCACTTCCTTGTACAGAGATTAATACCATTTTTGTGTCTTGAACATTCATTCAGTTGAGAAACAAACAGAGATTGAGAATTTGACAATTGGAACACATGCCGATCTCCAAATTAGCTTTCGTTAGGCGATTATTTCCATTTCTCAGAAAACATTCAAGACACTTAGATCCTGCTCAACACCAAAATGTTACATAGTGGCAGAAGTGTTTCCCACAATATAATAGAATTGGTGTGAAATGGATTTTGATATCTCATTGTATTCCTGAATGTTTCATGGAGCATATTACTTTACCAACCATCAAGATTCCGACTTGCGGGGATTGGTCAGATGTTATGATTATGAGATATCCAGCTAAATTCTGTTTGAATACGATTTCCCTTTACAAGCCTGAATCTCAATATTAGATCAATAAATTCATGTATCGGTGGCCAGAAATTTATTAATAATGACACATTGGTTGCGGCTGTTTCACCATTTACCAAGTTCGACCATATTTTCAGAAACGTTATTCGCTCTAACTATGGAGTATTCAGAGAAGTGAATATTCCCATTCGTTCCTTCTGTATTCAGAGAAGTATCAAGATCTAGTGAACAGGATCCGATAATCTGTAAACTAGTGCACTACATTTGTCACTGTGGAACACTTTATCACCAATCGAAATACTCGAAACTGTTCCAAAGAAGGTGAGCTTATTTAAATGTACGTTTAGTTTGGAAATAATGTTGTAGTTCGTAGTAATATAAAACAATCACTATTAAATCTTCTACATCTTTCTCATTCTGTTTTGGGAAGCATGAACGAATAACCCCACATTTACGCATACTGGTCACACGTCAATAAATATTTAGGAAAAATTGCAAGCCGGTGGAAAATTTACAATTACAGTAATCAGAATGAGTAATTAAAGCAGAGTTGTGACCATGATCAGAATCAATTAAACCGTTGTCTTGCATTCACGTAAGTTTTCGGAACTATTCGAGGAGAAATAACTACTGATTGTAATCGAAGCACTTCTAAAACGATCAAAAGTTTTGTAGTGAATAGTCCTTTTCACTCGTGGGAAGGCAAAAGACAAATAGTTACTCTAAACTAGCAGACATTACTTTTTCAACAAGGGAACACAATTTAACTCGGAACAACTGGAAAGGTTCCATATGGAAATAATGTCGGTTGTGTATGATCTTCACCATAAAACGTTTATTTGAAAGCTCAAGAAAACTGATCTTTTGGCAGAATATGAAGAATTCTTCATAAGGGAGAGAGGAGAGAACATTACAATGAATTGTGTACAGGTTTCAGCGAAATTACCCATCAAGAGATGGTGGAGAAGATTTGTAGCTCAGGTGGTTGATTTTGTTGGGGTTTTGTTCTATGAGCTGGATGGTTTAGTCATAGAGCTTCCATCGTTCTTCTGGACAACATCATCAGCACGAACTGCAGGTAGAATTGAAGTATTTCTTATTCTCTACATATGACTCACAGCTTGTCCTGTTGAACTCGATCTTGATTGGTTATTGTTGGGTAAATTGGAACACTTCACTTCTAGTCAAAGTTTGTGCTGATGGTGTTGTTCAGGAGCCCAATGAATGTTTCGTGACTAAACCGTTCATCTGAGAGGACAAAACTTCACCTAAATCATCCACCTGAGCTAAAAATCTTCTCCACCATCTTAAAATACAATTCAATATTATACTAAACAAAAATAGCATGAATTTCAGGCAAGGAGAATTTGTGCTTGCTAATTACCATAGATTTACTCTTTGGAATACTTATTAATCTGTTCTGGAGTGAAACTAGGCGAATAAACCAAAGTTTTGTACTAGATACAGTTCTCATTCAGTTTTTATCACAAATTATGTTAAATTATCTTAGTTATTCGGTTCTATTTGGGTGTATTCTATCTCAACCTGATTGTAGTTACTATAGCAAATCGATAATCGAACAAACCAAAATGTACTGTCCTGTCAAGTTACCTTTGAGTACTGTTTGATGCTGTACCGAGTTATTACTAATTAGGACTGAATAACGTCTAAAATGTACCATCATAATGAATGTAAATATGTATTAGTCCTTCATAAAACTCACATATGGACAATGATGGTGCGTTGATATTTTAAGCACAGCAATATAATAATCAAGTTAATTATTGCCCACATATGCTTTGTCCAGAAGTGATACAGACAAACAGTTTCTCTAATAGCTATGTAGAGTCTTTTCAAACAACTTCTACAACCACTGACCAGTTTCCAATCAGAGATTTATTACGTCGATGAATAAGGGGTGTTTCACCTGTGCTTTCTAATTGATCTATTAGTTTCTGCGAATCAAGTAAAATTGTCAAAATTAGTAATGCTGAGTTATCGAAAGGATTAGACATTTTCGCTTTTTCATTACTAATCAAAATAATCTTTCCACAATTCCAACAATAAGTACTTGGAATATCAGTTGTCTACAGAGAACGAATTTGAAATTTTTGAGATATTTTAGGACGACCCAACGTTTGGAGATCAGTCTGTTCCTTCCCAGTAATTTGTTTAAAACCTGAAGTTAGCCAAATGTTAACTGATTTTAATAGATCGTCGTCAATTCAGTAGCATTATTTGCAACAATTCAGAAATTTAGAATCACCTTATAACCTATCAGTTGAAAATTAAATACACTAAAACATTTGATTATTTATTTTACTCATGGGTTGTACTTATTCCAAATTACAATGATAAACCTAGTAATTTATCTGTGCTTACACTAATAGATTGTTTTAACTAATTACAGTATTAAAAAGTTAATAATATTCAGTCAAACATTGGGCAATAGACACCGTCAACTCGATATGGAAAACTAAGTATGAGTTCATAGTGTGAGTTGATAATAACTACGTTTTACGGTTTGCTACACGTGCATTTGTATACAAATACAATCAAATGTGCAGTTTCCAGCCTTCTGTTTTTGAAAACAGTGTAGTGAAGGGGAAAAAACACATGCGAAGTATTCTATCCTTTGTAGGATCAGTACCAAAATAAAATACAAAGAGATTTCACCTCTATAAACGATATTAGTAGTCATTAAAACGACAATCTATTGGTGCAATAAGTAGCCTTCATATATGATACAAATAATGATAAAATCTTATAGAGAAGATGACAAGAAAAAATAATCAGCAAGAAGGATCTATTTTTGAAGCACTTCTACAAGTGTACGTTTATTTAATGAACACAAATTCTGGTATATATGAGCATAAAGGTACTATGCCGCAAATAACCAGAGAAATAACATTGCTAATAAATAAATAAGGGAAGGAAATTACATTTCAAAAATTAAGTTGGTAAGACTTGCACACAACAGAGGTAACTACTCGATTAAAAACGCAGTTACGAAACAATTCTCACATTTAATTGAATCTCTCTTAGACTACACCACCCATACATTAGGGAAACTGAATGCTTACCTAGATATAGCCTTACTGTTAGTAGATTCGTTGTCATTATATCTAAATTCTGCTCCAAAATAATAAGGGTACAAAAACGGTTAAGTGGAAAGTTCATCCTATTTATAATTTACCGAACATGTATGTACACCTCTTTCTCTTTGAATCATTTTGAAAGACTTTATAGAGTATTCATGTAACTGTAAATCAATAACTACATATTTATACATTTACATGAGATGAAACAAACTGAATCATTACCTAAGTTCATATTACTACCAACGGTTAATAATATAGACACTGAGGATCACATATTCTTTCGAGGAATTTAGTGTCTAATAAAATATTGTCCTACGCGATTTCCAGCCAGTTTACTGACTAAGCTTACGAAATAACTGAGTCGTCAGAATTATTGTCCAATGCTCCCAGTTTATACTAATCGACATAGATAAGCTGTAACTACATAGTTCTGAGTCTTAAAATAATCTCATTTAACCTAGTATTTATTTATCAGTCTACAAAAGAAACTGTAAAGATACGAAGCATAAAGTATTATGGTGGTCTGTCTATGAGTTGTTTGGACAGCCGCCAATTCAGCTTGTATCTAATCAATTACAAATGACTGAGTAACAGAAGTTTTACCCGTAATTTTGATAACAATTTCAATTATCCATGTTACGTGATTTGCCCCTTATTCTCACATTTAAGTAAACATAACTGGACGTCCTAGTCCAAAATTATTATCTATTACTGACTAAAACATTATCATACTCACTTACACGGTAAAATGTTTCATGCCACATCCTCACTTCTTATTTTTGATGTTGTAACCTTTTTCTATACCAACTATGCCAGTATGCTTTAGATATATATCAATTTAATAATTGCCCACTATAGAAAAACCTGTAAGATCCTCACCTTTTAGTAAACTATATTACCAGCAGTCCACTCTGTTTTGACATGTTTAAAACTTGCAAGCGTGTAGAAGCGATAAGGAAATAAAATAGTATATGATTACTTATGATGGACTTAGCCTTCAAAGTGTCTGCATCACTAATCGTTCTTGACAAAGAATGTGGATAATTCTGAATCATTCAGAAAGATTTTACGACATATACATCTGATCCCAAGGCAACAAGAAACATCGATTCACAGTTAAGAGATCTCGACTGAAACTTTCATTTGCAATTTAGAGTTCTGATGGTTTATTTGTGAGTCATATTCCTTGTCATTTTCTATTCAGGTCAAGTATATATTATTTGAATGCCATAAACATTTACTTCCACCTCGTGTGAAACCTAACATAACTTTCAAAATAATCGACCAATATAGACGTAAGATTATTTGAACCTTACGTATTAGAATTCCTTGGATGGACTCTCAAATTTACTCTGACTGAAGAGATGAGGAAACTCAGATGAACTGTTGCACTTCCTGAACATGATGCCTCAAAAAGTGAAACTGATTAAATTCAAATTCAAATAAATCAAATCTTCCATTATTACTGTAAGATTTATTTCGATGTAGTGCACGAGCTGCTATTAATACAGGTGGGGCTTTATTTAGGCTCCAAGCTCATTGATTTTGAGAAATTTCTTATTCTTAGTTTTTAAAACTAATTTATGCAGATTGAGAGTCTCTAGGATTCCTCTGCCCCAAAATGGTAAGCGACTGGGAATGGTTGAAATAGATAGGATAGTGTGGTGTGTGCTACCGATGTCGACAGATATAAGTAGTATGTACCATCATTCAAAGTGAAATGTCTGGTGGGAGAAGGTAAAGAAGATCGAAGAAAAGATAACGAGAACAGTGAATGATTGCTGTGGACATGGAGGAACAGTGAAGTCTGAGACAATTGATTGACATTTTGCAAATTGAGTATTCACTGTATGGTTCTCAGATTTTACTACGACTTTCTGTAATGTTGTGTTCGAATCCATTCGGTTGTCCTCACTTGTGTTCTCGTCCACTACTATAGTATCTTAGTTTATGCACATATTTTCCAGTTCAATAGGAACGGTGCTTGATAAATAGCCTAGTTAATAATGTCTTCATAGATTGTATTACTGAAGACACGATGAAGCTATTATATGAAACACTGATGAAAACCGACTTTCTATATCATATAATTTATTACATCAATAAAGTCGTTTCAACCAAATCACTTAACTGCTTACAACTCCACCTTCACAGATTAATATCAATGATTTACAGTGTATCGCTACTTACACTATGTTAATCAGTTTTGAAAACTAAATCACTTTGAAATATTCTCTTCTTTAAAGTGTGAAGATCAATATGATACATGACCTTAAGTAACTACAGTATAAACTTTAGCCTAATTTTATCCACTTCAAATTTATGACTCAAAATGTACCTAGTAACATAATCATAGATATTTTATGTTAAACAATCCTTCCAGCTATCGATTTTAAAGTTTGAATCTAGTAGATAATCACATTTATGAAATCAATCTACCAATCAATCAATAATATCATCGTCAATACACAAAATCTAGACAAGTTATCTTGTATCAGAAGGGGTTTTATGAAGATTGTAGTAATTTCAACAGTTGAACTCATGAGTCAATTGTGAAGCTAGACCATCATGGAAAACTTGGAAGCACTGGATGGCCGTTTCATTCTTATCATGTTTCATTTGATACTACTACCTTCTATTAAATAGTTTTTTTCTATAATATTTCTCTAATATAAAAGTATAGAATAAAGATTTCACCAAAATATTTTATTTAATCAATATTATGATGAAACAATTCATTGTTCTTTTAATATTTTGGTAATAAATTTCATTCGTTTATGTTATGTCATATAACATGTACTCATTTCAGTAGGTGTTAATTTTTCACAAATTATTTGTATTTCACATCCATCAATTTTTACTGTAGTGCAACGTCTAGCACTTAATAAAAATGTTACTGTATAAATAGCAATATCGAATTCTGGTGATGATCCAACAAAAACTGAACCCATTGGTTTTCTATATTGATTTTCATCAAGATATTCTATCGTGATTAAATGTTCATGAAGAGTCTATAATCAAGCGAATAAACAAACAAACAAACAATAAATATCAAGACGAAATTATAACGAAAGTATTAAACTAACATAGAATTTATTTACATGAATATTTTCAATATTGACCGATATTTGATACAAGTAAAATTTAATCTCTACACAATAATTCTGTAACTTTTATGATTTATAAAGTAAACGTGAAGTTTAAATTCACTTGGTTTTTGTTTTACTTGTATCTTCCCATTGATGTTTAGGACTATAATTGATCAGTCACTTATTGGCATATGTGTATACTGTATGTATGGCCTTGATATTGCCTTAATTCACATGCATTATAAGTAAAGATGGAATCTAGGATGCTTATTTCGTCCTATTTAAGACTCATCAGCTGGATACACCTGTATCTCACAGTTGATGTCCACTCTGAGAGTCAAACCTAGTACCATTCTCTTCAAACGCCATTGTGTTATTTACTTATCAATTACATTCTTAAATAACGATGGGAAGATACAAGCAAACAATATCAAGTGAATTTAAACTTCACCCCATTTCAAAAGCAAGTGGCTATCATGAGTCCATAGCTAAGTGGATAACACAATGGCGTTTGAAGCGAACGGTACTGGGTTCGACTCTCAGAGTGAACATCAACTCTGAGATGCAGGTACATCCAGCTGACGAGTCTGAAATAGGATGAAACGCGCATCCTGGATTCCACTGATAACCGCTATCCATTTTTGCTTATAAAACCGAAGTTGTTTTCGATTAAAATGTACAATAGAGTTTATTTATTTAGGAAATTTATCACTCGTTGTAAGATTTATGAGTAATAATATCAAGTATCAACTTCTAGTTGCGTTTTCTTTTCTAGCTATTCTTACCATTCACTGGAAGTTATAAGATACAATTATCTATATCTTATAAAGCAGTGAAAACCTTTGTATTAATTAACTAAATTTCTTTTAGTGTTGTCGAATATATGTTGTGGATAGGGGTATTAATATACATGGAGCTATTTATTCTATAATCGAAACATTGTGTTCCTTTCAGAACACATTGAATGAAAGTGTGTCAGTTAATGCTTTTTTAGCTTCTATCATCTTCTTCTATTATTGAATATACATCAATTACAGATGATGCTATCGGTATCCTCATGAACCCAATTTCGGAAATTAGTTCAATCTTAATAGTTGATCTGTTAAACAGTGGAAGTGAAAAATCTCGTTATTTATCACTTATTATGATAAATATTTTGTTGGAGTTTTGTTCTCTGAGCTAGATGGTGTGATTATGGAGATTTCATCGTTCTTCTGAACGATATCATCAGCACAAACTTCAGATAGAAGCTCCACGACCAAACCATCCAGCTCAGAGAACAAAACTTCATCAAAATCATCTACCTGAGCTACAAATCATATGATAAATATACATAAATACCAAAAGATACAAAATGCTTACACTCTTCTTCCATCCATAATAATTTATTTCCTTCTTCTTTTCTTTCAAATAAAATTGTATCCAATTATGTAATCCAAGCATCTTGGATCCTTTATGTTCACCAACAAATATATGCTCAAAAGCGGATGAATCTCCACTTTATATTGATCATTATATTATTATTGTTTTCATCATTGTGTTTTTTATCAACCATTCATTATTGTTCATGGCACACAGAATCCATATAATGTGTAAAATATAAAAACAGTTATTATTATAATAAACTGGAAATATACAGATTTAAACAATTTGTCGAGACTACTTAAATGAATATCTTCTCAAATTGATCTGTTAGTATTAACTTGATCGACTCAATTGTGAAATACTGCTAGTAAATGCGTTATTTCTTTTCCTGCTTAGCGTTTTCTTATCGAGTTCGTTTTCTACAAGATGGAATCGATAACCCCATGCCCAACCCCCCTCCTTTATCGGAGTTTTGAACTGATAGTAGCCCCAAACGGGCTTCTGATCATTTATCGCACAATTTCATTTCGCTTATAACCTGATTCAAGTTAACACTTTATATTAAACAGCCCCAACATTAACGAACTGAATTGATTTTATATAACAAACAACAATTCTCAATTCACACATTACAAATTCCAAATGATGTACTCTGCCTTAAATCTGGCCAGTTTTATGGATTATTAATTTGGATTTATGATTGTAGAACCTGATGAGAAATTATTGAAAACTTTTAAATCTTTATAACTAACAGTGCTTTCAACTAATTAATCAACAACAAGATCCTACCATGCCAGACAGGTTGGTTAAAGAACAGCAAGACTAAAAGCAGCAAACTCAACGTCCGATGGCGAAGTCGTACCGCTGACTGTACAGAAGTGTGACCGTAGTAGGGTGTTTCCCTCAGAAAACCAGTATAACAACGTTGTCGAATTCCCACAAGGAGAGGTAGGGTTAGAAAAGATCTACTTTAAAAATCCACACCTCGCCATATCCCACGGATTTACGTCTCCGGTGGTAAGGTCTCAACAAGTACGGGGCTAACACGAAAACTACTCACAAACATGTTGTGTGCGACCGGCCTCAAACAATAGTCCTTTGGGCACTGCGGTCACGCTCTCAGGCCAATAAGACCAATTCTAATCCAATTTCCTTTTAAGGTACCTCTAGAAGAGCTTTTCATGGTGTGGGAAACCGGAAGGTGATGACCGCCCTCATACCTCTAACAGTACTCAAGATCACTGTATTCATATGATAATTATCTGATACTATTTGATGGAAATTTTTCCAGTGGAATATTTTCTGAACGCACGTACTACATCATACTGAATATATGAAAATTTCTATGGTTGAATAAAATTTAAAATAATCTGTTTCATTACAAAAAGCTTAAACTCCTCTCCTAAATTATGAATCCCTTGTATGTTCAAGAAAAATTTGTTTCTGATCATGAAACGAATCAACACTGATACAGAGTTTTGAATCAAAGTTAGACATTTTCTTTATACTTTGTATTCTCTGATGGTGCTTTAAATGGTTACTTACTTACTTACTTACTTACTTACGCTGTACTCCTAATGGAGCATAGGCCGCAGACCAGCATTCTCCAACCCACTCTGTCCTCGGCCTACTTTTCTAGTTCCATCCAATTCTTGTTCATTTTCCTCATGTCTATCTCCATTTCTCGGCGTAATGTGTTCTTTGGTCTTCCTCTCCTCCTCCTCCTTAGGCCTTCAGGATTCCATGTGAGGGCCTGTCTTGTGACGCAGTTGGGTGCTTTCCTCAATGTGTGTCCTATCCACTTCCAGCGCTTCTTCCTGATTTCTTCCTCCACTGGCATCTGATTTGTTCTCTCCCATAGTAGGTTGTTGGTAATAGTGTTCGGCCAACGGATCTGAAGTATTTTGCGTAGACAATTGTTAATAAACACCTGTATTTTCTGGATGATGGCTTTCGTAGTTCTCCAGGTTTCTGCCCCATACAGTAGAACTGTCTTGACATTTGTATTGAAAATCCTGACATTGGTGTTGGTTGACAGTTGCTTTGAGTTCCAGATGTTCTTCAGTTGTAAATATGCTGCTCTTGCTTTACCGATCCGTGCCTTCACATCTGCATCAGATCCACCCTGTTCATCAATCATGCTGCCCAAATACGTAAAGGTTTTTACATCTTCCAAATCTTCTCCGTCAATTGTGATTGGATTGGTGCATGCTGTGTTGTATCGGAGAATCCTGCCTTTCCCTTTGTGTATATTGAGACCTACTGCTGTTGAGGCTGCTGCTACACTGGCCGTCTTCTCCTGCATCTGTTGTTGCGTTTGGGATAGAAGGGCCAGATCATCTGCGAAGTCTAGATCGTCCAACTGCATCTTACATGTCCATTGTAACCCGTGTTTCCCTTCAGATGTTGACGTCTTCATGATCCAGTCGATCACCAGGAGAACGAGAAAGGGTGAGAGTAAGCAACCTTGCCTGACACCGGTCATCACTTCGAACGACTTTGTCAACTGTCCTCCATGCAAGATTTTGCAGTGTAATCCATCATATGAATTCTGTATGATATTGACTATCTTCTGATGCACGCCGTAGTGTCGAAGAAGCTTCAATAGTGTTGTTCTGTTCACGCTATCAAATGCCTTTTCGTAGTCAATGAAGTTGATGTAGAGTGATGAATTCCATTCAATTATTGTTCCACAATGATCCGTACAGTTGCGATTTGGTCTGTACACGTTTTAAATGGTACTAACTCAAAAATGTTATATGGAAATAATTCATCATTTTTAAAAATAATCAGTCGAGTGTAAAAACTACAGGATAATAATTTAGATACAATTTAGAGGTTCTAACATAATCTACAGAAGATAAAACTACTAATATGTAGAATGAACTCAAGAAACGTCGTAACTGTTAGATCAATCTACCAGTATAGTATTTTTTTGAGCGAAGTTGAATAGAAAAACAGCTTAATATGATAATTCGTAAACCTGCACGATCCTATGGCGCTAAGAAATTTTCTGATGTCACTCGAAAACCAACTAGGTAGATAGATCCTCAGGTCACATTTAAATGTTTCATTCCGGTTTATGGAATACAGTGATTAAAACAAGGTACACTTTTCTATTCCTGTTATTGTAGCTAAATAAGGCAACACCAAGTAGTAGGACAATTTGCTAGACTCGCTTTTCCGAGAAGCTGTCAGTTCATGTCATCATCCAACTTCATTTCATCAATCTCTCAATATTCTATTAGTCAATATAACAATTGTATTCGAATCACTCTAAACTTACCGTCTAAGTTTATATCGCTTGAACCACAAATCCTTCAAGAGTTTTCCAAAAACATCAATTCCTCCTGATATCTTTTGTTTTTCAACTAGGAAATCATAAGTCATTTTCATGATTTTCGTTTTTAGCAATTCATTGATAAAATCATCTTCCTCCCCATCTTCTTCTGTGACGATCTCAGTCATATCAACTTCAGGATCGTAGTTATCCAGTAATGTAATGAACTCTTAAGTATAAATATAGTTTTGAATTCAAGCTGTAATAATTTTATGACATAAACATGTTTAACTATCCGTTTAATCACTTATGAAACAATGGACAACCATAAATATCTAAGTATGTGGATGGTTTCCTAAATCGAATGTTGAAAAATTGGAACAGTTTAAGAAAGAAACAAACGCCATACTATACATATTTTATGATACAAGTACGAATGTCAGTTTAGAACCGAAGCCGAATGAATTAGAATTCAATTAGCTCAATATTGATTGAGATATTGATCTATTTTAGTAGTTGAATTCATGAGTCAGTCGAAGCTAGACTACCATGGAAACCTGGAAGCACTGGATAGCCGTTTCGCCCTACTGTGGAATTCCTAGGCAGTGTGCATTCGTCATCCCGCCTCGCGAGATTTGAACCCAGGACTTATCAGTGCGTCCTGGTTTTTCATGGTGGTCTAGCTTCAACTGACTGATGAATTCGACTATTAAATAAATATAGTGTTCACAAAAATCCCTCTCTGATTATAACCACCATATGTTCACTATTGACGGTCTCCAAGAAATATTTCCTGAAGTTTTATTGAGAAGCAGTGACCAGTGGAGTTCAACCGGGTCAGTTGTTAGATAGCAACTCACTTAAGACAATGGTCGACTGTGGCACAATTTCTTGGATTGGTTGAAGTTGGACATTAACACCGTTAGATGACGGCTCAGTAGCCTAGTGGTTAAACGTTCGTGCGCGCGAGACCGAGGGGTGCTGGGTTCGAATCTCGAGAGGCGGGATCGTGGATGTACACCGTTTAGGAGTCCCACAATAGGATGAAACGGCTGTCCTGCGCCTCCAGGTTTTCCATAATTGTCCAGCTTTAAATGACTCATGAATTCAACTATTAAATAACTATAATATCCACAAACACCCTTCTCTGAATATTGATTTCTATTTTACAACTAAATCATTAGTCAGATCGAAGTAGTTTCATGATAAATAAAATCACAATAAATGAAAGCGTATTCGTAGTTGCTCAATATTTTGTTCAGTTCCAATAAAATGACTGAACGAATAGCTTAGCGAATAAACTGTAAGGGCACAAAAATACTGGTTTATTAAAACAAAATATTTCGAAATTTTTGAGTAACAATACATGTTAATAGATTTTATATTTTGATTGAGATCATGAATCGATTGATGTTAGACCACCATTGAAAACCTGGAAGCACTGGGCAGCCGTTTCGTCCTAGTATGAGACTCCTTAGCAATGCACATCAACTCATGAATTGAACTATTAAAATTACTGCAATCTTCACAAACACCCATTCTGATAATAATAATAATAATAATAATAATAATTATTATTATTATTATTATTATTATTATTATTATTATTATTATTTGCCCTTTACGTTAGTTCTGTATTACAAAACAATGAAGTGAATTTTCAATAATTGTTTTATGAACATCGTCTCGATCCATTATTTGATGTTTGACTCTATTATCATGGGATTTTATTTAAAGAAATTTCATTGTCACGAAAAATCTATAAATTATAACAATTATTTATAAAACTTACTTGAGAATGTGGGTCTGGTCTTGAATATATCTTCATTAACGTATTTGAACAATGGATCGGGTGACAGGTCTACGAACGGATCGTACTGATCTATATGTTCTATTAATAAAGGAGAATTAAATGGAAAAACAAATCCTATCAAACAAGTGGTAATATTCAATTAATATGTGTTGCTTAAAGCTGTAGGCATTTGACTCAGTCACATTTTACTTTAATAGATTTGAATATATTTGAAATCGATTGATGACTGTGGTTCTCAGTAGTGCTATTGAGTATCTTGGTTGGTTTAGTTTTTTTGTGTTGGATCAATTATTTGTCAATCACCTTAAAAAGTGTCATAAATCGGAAACGGTTTGAAGTTTAAAAAAAACATAAGTAACTATTCAGATTCATAAACTTTAAGACCCGGATTAAAAATTTCGAGATATTTTTCTCAAACTTCGGTCACGTGCCATCACTGGTGTCTAATCAAGTCCTATTGACGGACTTTTGTTCTCTGAGCTGGATGGTTTGGTCGTGGAGCTTTCATCGTTCTTCTGGATGACATCATCAGCACAAACTTATACTTTTACTTCTATCAAGCTCAGAACAAAACTCCATCGAAACCATCCGCCTGAGCAACAAATCTTCTCCACCATCTCAGTCAAGTCCTTCTTCATGTTGACATTGATAAATGTCAACTTTTTGATTAGATCTAGAGACATAGTTTGTTCGAATGAAGATCAAGGCATTATAAATTTATTGATTTAACGTTAAATCTCGTAGTTTAGTTCGACATTTAATATGATCATTAAACTGAGTACCACATAATTTGGCTAGTTATAGATACCAAGGAAAAATCATCGATTTATGAATGATATGTAAACGTTTTAAACAAATATTTCACTAATATTTCTATTAATTAACACTGTTAATGCAACCTAATGTGTAAATAAAGAGGATGTATTCACATTATACACCTTGATTTTAAAAACAACGGAAAATCGTCACTCATATTGTAAAGCACTATTTGGTATCAGTTATTATTTACTTCACGAGATTCATAAACATATTAGATATTCAGTTGCCCCCAAATGCCCTGGTACGGCCGAGAGTGGGGAGAGTCCGCTCTCCCTCTCCAAATGCTTTCACATCGCCATGCGTATATAGCCTCTGCCAGGGAAGTCCTACTCATTGCCTTCTCGCATCACGGGTGTTGTTTACGAAATTGAGAGGACGAAAACGAATGTCTGGCGCTTTAACCGGGCTGGTGGATATGGAGGATCCACCTAAGGGAGTTGGAAAACCCTGATTCCTAACCAATGGTCCACAGGGGCTCCAGAATCCTGAAGGAACAAATGGCGTATGAACCAATCATTGGTCACCGGCTACTATGGGACTGCATCTCCGTACGATGCTCCACCACCTTATGAATCCGACCTTCAGGTCGAAGGCTCCGTGTGTGGCTCCCTAAGAAAATCGCCTGCTTCGGTTCGGGCACCCGGGCATTATCACAGACCTCACACATATCAATTGAGATTTCTGTGGCGCATATGTATTTGGTCCCTCCTTGTACCGATATCTATGTGTTAAAACCAATCAATAAATAATAAATGTCTAAAACCATATAACTATCATACCAGTTTTATATTTTTTCCAAATGAATGAGTTTCAGGTAGTGAATGTTTTCGATATAAGATATGCCAAATCACTTAATTACACTTCTAGATGTAAAACATATGATGTATCACTTCAACGATATACCATTCAAAATTAAACTCCATTTCTGTAGTTATGAACAACAACATTTTCTTATTCCATAAACTTTCATTGTTTTAAGTCAGAGATGAACAGAATCATAATGCACTGTTATGTTCATCATCACTATATGAGTTTTGAAGACGATGGAAATAATGGATGAAATTGGTGAACAATCAGCTAATTCTGTAGACATTTAACACATAACTAGCACATCAGTAAACTAACACTTTACACTCTCCAGCAACATTTCAACCAGTCGTGTTCGTAATCAATCACCAATAAATCAAATGACTGTTTCCATTCACAGTATTTGCCTCGTAACTGACAGTGGAATTCAGAAGACACATTGCGTTATATCCCGTTCTGGTCAGTCGGATGGATCAACAGCCAAGCAATAATGTTCACAATGAGATGCGAATCCAACAACCATTACTTCAAATACCAACGGTTAATCCAATAACATACTCAGTACAATCACTTACTAATCTCTATGAATTTATCTGTGAGAGTTTATGAATTCCCATTCATCTAATTACTTTCGGATTTCAGTAGTCATTTCAGTGTAATAGAAACGAGGAACAATGTTGATGAACTCAGTGAACAAACAATATTATATTTATCACAGAGAAAATACTATCATGACTTCTTAGAACAGTATGCACTATGTCTATAGAGATTGACAAAAATGGAATTGGAATTACCTTGTAAATTGAGTTTGTAATCTATACCAGGTCGAAGTTTATTCTCATCCGCTTTGTACAGTTTTGTATAGAATTCACTCAATTCCTTATTTTCCCCATGTGGTTCATTGTGATCCGACACCCTAAAAGTTGTAGCAAATCGTCAATAATGAAACATGAAAATCCGTAATTGATTTCATTTAAAACGAGATTCAAAGTATATGAAATGTTATTCATGTCAGTGAAATGAGATTGATGTGTAGCGTCACCTGTCAACTGGCATCTTCTATCTGAAATGACACCAAGGTAGGTGTTCAGAAATTCACCTCCTACTATTCAGTCATTTGATTCCAGATGAATTTACTTCGAGTTGAACTTAAAACTCAATCGCACTGGTTCCAACACGTCATGAATGATTCGGGATGAATACAGATTTTCAAATGATGATGACAGGATAGCCATCGCTCGACGGTATTTGTACAAGTATTCTGTCTCAAATACTCACATTGACAGAAAATCACATCACAAAGTAAACTTAAAATCAAATAAACACTGTATCCATAGTTTGATAATGCTTATACACATCAACATTTGTCTATTAAAACTACGGAATAGAAAATAGAATGACAATGTTTACACTACGCATTAATTTTCGTAAGGCTGTTTAGCGATCGTTTGATACCTACCGACTTACTAACACCTGTTACGCCTCCTCGACGAGCATGGGCAATCCACCACCATTCTCCATCCAACCCTGTCCTGGTCAATCCTTTCTAGTTACTTACAGTTGCTATTCATCCTTTTCATGTCTGCTTCCAATTCCAGACGTAGTTTGTTCTTTAGTCCTCTTCTTTTCCGTCCACCTTCACGAGTCCCAGTTAGCGCTTGTCTCATGATGCAGTTTAATGATTTCTGTGATGTATATCCCATCCACCTCCGAAATCTTTCCTTAACCTCCTCTTCAGATGGAACCTGGTTTCTTCTCTCCAAATAGTAGGCTGTTGCTGATGGTATCCCATCAACAGACATTTAGTATCTTGTGTAGACAATTGTTTACCAACACTTGTACATTTTTGATGATGACTGAGGTAGTTCTCGAAGTTTCAGCTCAATACAGTAGAAGTGTGTTGACGTTCTCATTGAAGATTGTGACTTTGATATTGGTTGACAGTTGTTTTGAGTTCCATTTGTTGTTCGACTGTTGAAATGCTATCTTTGCTTTGCCAATCTTTGCATTTACATCTGCACCAGATTCTCTTTGTTCATCGATGATGTTGACCAGTTACGTGCATATTTACCCTACCAAGTGTTATCGGGTTGGTGTTCTTTTCGTTGTATTTGATAATCTTGCTTTTTGTCTTGTGAATGTCGTGGCTTATTGATGGAGAGGCTGCTGCTACATTGAATGTCTTCTTGTAGTTGTTCCTTAAAAGGAACTTGAATATTATATTGTTCAACTTCTTCAACAAGCATGTTAAGATTTGGAAATGAGCTTCAATATATAATTTCAATAAGCCTTTCCTATAGAACTCCACATTTCCATATTTTTAGTATTCTATATTTTGTCTTTCGCTGTTACTGTTTATCTGTCTACTATTCCATAACCGGTTTAATAGAGTAACATTAGAATAATAAATAATCCTGGCCAACACATTGACTGATGTGTGATCAGAATAATTGAAGTGTTCAGTTGTGAATTCCATCTACCTAGTTACTCGAATAATTGAAAGAAAATAAAACTGTGAGATTTCTGTTGTTAATGGAAGTTATAGTAGTAAACATTGGTAAACTTAATGATAAAATTGAACTTTTCATCAAAATTTACAACCATTCAAGATGTAAATCACTGGAAAAACCTGAAAATCATTCTAAACAGTTGAAATCATGAGTCAATTGAAGCTATACCACCATGGAAAACCTGGAAACCTGAAAATCATTTGTGAAATCATTGTTTCAAGCCTAATATTCACTCATTTACACTATTGTCTACTGTAATTAACTTTCCTTTGTAATCATTCCAAATAGAAACTAGTATTGACGAAGTAACTCATTTAAATCTAACAGATCAGCATGACTAAAGTATGATTTTGACAAGAAGTCAATTAGTTCTGTTCATTCATACATTATGTTCAAATCATGTATTTTTATAAGGTAAATAAACTAATTCCGTAATTAAAACAATTTAAAATATAATACATGACACCTTTACTGACCATATGATCTTAATTTAAATGAATACTAAGTACATTATGACACTTGCAAAAGGCATTTTAAAACTAGTCTATATTCACCAAAGTATGTTTACCTCAAAGACAATCTAGAATATTTCAATATGAAATGGACATACAGGAATATATATCAAATTGATTTAACAATAACGACAACTTTCAATTCCTGTTTAAGGCTACTTCAGTATTCTGGTAGAAACAGGTGTCTACCTCAGTACAATGGAAGGTGGTTGCGCAAATTCGTGGGTTGGTTGAGGTTAGACATTAACACCATTGGATGCCGGCTCAGTGGTTCAGTAAGTTAGGTGTTCGCGAGCGAGACTGAATTTCCCTGGGTTCGAATCCCGTGAGTGGAATCGTGGATGCGCACTGCTGAGGAGTCCCACAGTAGGATGAAACTGCTGTCCAGTTCCTCCAGGCTTACAATGGTGGTTTAACATCAATCGGTTCATGATCTCAATCAGAACTTAACAATCTTCACAACCCCTATACTGATACTTAACTTTTTACATTGATAATCTTAATTAAGTGTTTTGTATAAAATTTCAATATTCTTCTACCTATGTCACATGATATTTTTGAATTCTTTTGTAATACCTTTTTATCAGTTGTAAAAATGAAATGTTATGTAACGCTTTCACTTGAATTCCGATAAAGTACATTATGTTTACATTTATACAAGAAGAATATTTCGGCTATATATTCTTGATATAATCTGATTATTTCCCTGTGAATTATTTGTTCAAATCTGCAATAACCTTATTCATGTATTCTTTGCATAGATAAGAAAATTTCATTCAGTTTTCACAAGTATCATATTTATACACCTGATCACTTTAAATGCAGTAGTTTTCAAAAATAACCTATTCATTCGATTATTCCCACCATAATTTTTATGATTAGTCTCTAAATCGCTTATTATTAGCAACTACACAGAAATAGATAATATTTAAATGTATTTAAACTGAACGCTTGAAATTTTCTTTCCTTACTTGACAATTTCTCAAAGCTTAACTAAACAGAACCAAGTGAGACGATTTCGGGAAAAGACGACACTCTTATCTACTCTCAGTCCAGACGTTTAAAACGATGAGTGGAACACTTTAAGGAGCAGTTCAGATGGACTTCAGCTACTCTACAACTACCCACCATTCCCAGACAGTGTGAATGGAACATTGAAGTAGATCCCCCGACTCTAGCTGAAGTTTAAAAGGCTGTAGCTAATTTGAAACAAGAAAGAGCAGCTGGTCCAGATGGATTGGCTCCAGAGGTTCAGTTTTAGCGATTAGGTTGACTAATATTTTAGCTAAGATCTGGGAGTTATCCCATCTGACTGGTCACAATCACTTATCGTCCAAATATATAAGAGAGGGTTAAAATCATCCTACGACAACCATAGAGGGATAAGTTTAGCTAATATAGTATCTAAAATACTAGCCTCGAAAATTATCGGACGCCTAACTAAGACTCGTGAACAGCAAACACGAGACAATCAAGCTGGCTTCAGACCTAGTCGTGGCTGCATCGACCACATATTCACCATTCGTCAGGTTCTAGAACACAGGCATACTTATCTGCGTCCGACAATGGTGATCTTCGGGGATTGATCTACACCAGGAGGTCCACTTATCGACTTAGAATACTTAGATCATGTAGTCCTGTTTGGTGAAGTCGCTGACAAAATACAGTCTTTTGGTAGCACTGAGCAACAATGCCAGGATGTTTGAAATGCGTTTCTCCCCTCTAAATGCAAGTTTTCGCTTCAGGACTGGTCTGCGTCAACACCTGAACTAAGGATAGGGAATGAAGTAGTCGAACGCGTTGACAACTTCACTTATCTTGGAAGTCTGATCAGCCCTAATGGGTTGGTGTCTGACGAAATCTCAGCACAGATTTGAAAAGCTTGTTCGGTGTTTGCCAACTTACTTCACCTATGACGAAGGCGAGATATCCGTCTATCAATAAAGGGACGAGTTTATTGCGCGGCAGACCGTTCTGTTATACTTTACGGCAGCGAAACATGGCCATTAAGAGTAGAAGATATCCGTAAGCTACTAGTATTTGACCACAGATGTCTTAGAAATATTGCTGGCGTCTGCTGGGATCACCGTGTAAGTAATAGTGAGGTTAGACGCAGGGTATTAGGGAATGATGGTAAATCAGTTGATGAGGCTGTGAATCTTCATCGACTGAGATGGTTGGGCCACGTGTTACGTATGCCCGAACACCGATTACCACGACGTGCAATGCTAACCGGTGCTGGAGATGGTTGGAAGAAAGTTAGGGGTGGCCAAACCAAAACGTGGCATCAGTGCTTGAAGTCACTAACTTGTAGTCTGAGCCATGTTTGTAGATACAGACTACTTGGTTGGGGTCCGCGTGACTATCGTAATCGATGGTTGGAGACTCTTGGTGACATGGCTGGGGATCGATCACAATGGCGTAGGTGCATACACTCTTTGACTTCCCCTAAACTATGAGACTAAAATTATTTCATATCTTTCTTTCTACGAACTAATTCTTTCTTCCTGTATTATATCCTTATATGCAATCTTTCCTTTATATATTACACCATTGAATTAACTGCTTCGATGAATCCGGTGTTCGTCTTGCTGTACTAATGAGGTGTGACAACGTGAACCGATACATGTATGTGCCTGGTTCTACGTTGTAACTGACTGACTGGCTGTCTGACGATAGATATAAGAAGTATGTATCATAAGTCGAAAATTACATATCTGGCGGCAGAAGGTTAAGAAGATTGGAGAAAAGCGAACGAGAACAGAGAATGATTGGTATGGAAACGAAAGAACAATAAAGTCTGAGACCATTGACCGATATTTTGCAAACGAAGTATTCACTGTATGCTTCTCAGATTTTACTAAGAGATTTTGTAATTTTGTGTTTAAATACATTCCATTGTCCTCACTTGTATTATCGTTCACTACAAAATAAGTATGATAGTCCCATGGTAAATTTCTCATCATTATTTGATATTATCCGATAATTAGGTAAAAAGAAAGGGGTTTTGAACAACTAAACACTTGATTCTATATTTTGTTTCCTAAAAACCTTAGTTGTTTTTTCTTCAGAAGCTGAGTTCCCAGGTTGTTCATAATTTAATTACGAATAGGGGTCTGAAGTAAATCTCTGTAAACACTCAGAATTGATGGACTTCATGTTTGGTTTTCCATGACCAACGTAAATGAAGTCATTGCGTGTTGTTGATTGATTTGTTCTTTTTTTTCTAAAATAATTGTCAATTCAGCTTTTCTTAGTTTGTATAAACTGTTATCTAGAAAACTTGCATTGGGGGAAAAAATGGCACAACTTATTTTGAGTTTATCGAGAAATCGAATACCCGTATTTCAATCAGAATCGTCTATGAATAGAACTGCTTATTACCTAAATCTTGAACAATATGACACGGTCAACAATTGGAATTAAACAAACATAATTCATAGTATCCCTCAAAACCTATAGAATTCAAAGAATTAAAGGTTTTAAATAGATTTAGATATACCATTCTGTTTATCAATATTTTTTTTTGAAAAGACGTATTTTCAGATAAGTTATATGTTCATTGTCACATTATGAAACAAAACTATCTATTTGTTAAAGGCTTCGAGATTGCTCAAAAGTATCTGAACCTCTGTAAATTTTAACATCAATTGAGCGGTTTTTATTCAAGAAACTTTTCGTTTATACCAGACAACAATGAAAACACACTAATTCGTTATTATACGGGTTGGATTGGATTAATATATTCCATGTTTTTTATCCATGTGATCCACAAACATATAATTTCGACTAATATATACTTAGTTACTTCTTCCTGATAAAGTAGTTTATAAATAAATCCGAAAAAGATCTGAGTAATTTACGATAATCGTTAGCATAGGGTTGGGGGGAGTGTTGAGTTATAACGAGACTACGGTATATGGTGATTCCAGGAGCTAATCACATCACCTGTAGTTTGACACTGTATTTTGCTTGTCAGTGTACTACCTAATCCTCGCTCAAATATTCTCATGGATATTATTCACTAACGTACTTCCTTATTTACGCCTGTTAATCCTCGTCAGGGAGCACAGACCACCCACCACCATTCTCCATCCAACTCTGTCACGGACAATACTTTCTAGGTAGTTCCAGATGCTATTTATTCTTTTCATGTCCTTGGTTCTTTTTGGTCCCTTCACGGTTGATCTTGTGTCTTGTTTCTAACGGATGTTTATAGATAAACTAGAGCCAACATACCATTTCATAGGAATTTATTAAATCTTTGAAACATGTAGTTTAGATTTTAGTGAAAAAACTGAGCCTTTCTAACAAGCATTCTCATCCAGAGGAAGTATACTCGCTTCCCATCTTTTGTCACAAAACTCTCATTTTACTTTGGCAGACTGATAACTTATCATTATCTGATGTTCAAAATCAATCTTTTGATAAGAACGTTAGTGATTATTTGACAAAAGTGCAATCTACACTGTGTAGAAGATGAGTATGTATAAACGTTTGTCAAGGTATCCTGAACATGATTTAGATCAAAGGGATGCAGTCAAAAGAAAAGAAATCTATTTACCGTAATTCATGGATAATTAAAGTGACTGGAAAGCTGGATCTAACAGTGTCTAGATCCTAAAAGGAGCGTCAAACTTTAAGAAGTCAAGAATGCATTTGGGTAGTGTTTCACCAGTGATTTTTCTCATCTCTTATCTATTCTGTTTGAAGATCACATATCATATTAAATCCGCTTATCACTTAGTGTGATTGTCACATTCCTCTATAATAGTATAAAAATATACTACAGTTTTTAAGTTTCATATACAAGAGGTCAACATTTACTTTCATATGCATACTGCGCCTACGCTTTTATTAAATGTTATAGGTAAAGACAAAAATATTATCTGATATAAATTTTCAGACTCATTATAAACAGTCCATTAAAAACAAGGTCATCAAAATCCACTACACTTTTAGAGGCGAACGTTTGAGAGTGATGATACTAATTATAAAAATTGAGAATGTTACCAGAGTATAAGATAAAGTTATCAAACTTATAGTTTTCATTTAGCTAGTTTCTAGTTGTAATCAATGTAATTTGATTAACTAAGCCACCAGTGTGATATTAATTAACTAATTACTGAATGTACATCTTTCAGATCAATTGCACTTTGAAAACCAAAAAGACTACACATTTACATGTTACATCAGTGTTTAGCAAAGTAAAATAATAATGTGTATGTATTTACTTACTAACACCTGTTACGCCTCCTTGACGAGCATGGGCCATCCACCACCATTCTCCATCCAACCCTGTCCTGGTCAATCCTTTCTAGTTACTTACAGTTACTATTCATCCTTTTCATGTCTGCTTCCAATTCCAGACGTAGTTTGTTCTTTAGTCCTCTTCTTTTCCGTCCACCTTCACGAGTCCCAGTTAGCGCTTGTCTCATGATGCAGTTTAATGATTTCTGTGATGTATATCCCATCCACCTCCGAAATCTTTCCTTAACCTCCTCTTCAGATGGAACCTGGTTTGTTCTCTCCAAATAGTAGGCTGTTGCTGATGGTATCCCACCAACAGACATTTAGTATCTTGTGTAGACAACTGTTTGTCAACACTTGTACATTTTTGATGATGACTGAGGTAGTTCTCGAAGTTTCAGCTCAATACAGTAGAAGTGTGTTGACGTTCTCATTGAAGATTGTGACTTTGATATTGGTTGACAGTTGTTTTGAGTTCCATTTGTTGTTCGACTGTTGAAATGCTATCTTTGCTTTGCCAATCCGTGCATTTACATCTGCATCAGATCCTCCTTGTTCATCAATAATACTGTCCAGATAAGTAAGTGGATGTCCCCACCCCTTAGAGATCTTCTCCATCAAGTGCTGTATTCGAGGATCTTAGTTTTTCTCTTGTGTATGTTGAGGCGTACTGCTGCATAGGCTGCTGCTACACTGGCTGATCTCACCTGCATTTGTTGATGTATATGGGATAGAAGAGCTAGGTCATCTATGAAGTACAATTCTTCTAATTTATTACGAGCTGTCCATTTATTCGATGCTTCCCCTCAGATGTCGAGGTCTTCATAATCCAGTCAACCACTATAAGAAAGAGGAAGAGTGAGAGTAGGCAGCCCTATCTGACTCCGGTCCTTTATTCAAATTTTGAAGTGTAATACCCGTATGAATTCCGTATGATATTGACGATATTTCTAGCTACTCACACCATAGCGTCGAAGAAGTTTCCATCAGGTTCTCCTATCCACGTTGTCAAACGCCTTCTCATAGTCAAAGAAGTTGGTTTATGGTGAAGAATTACATTCAACTGACTGATCAACGATGGTCCGTGTTGTGGCGATTCGGTCTGTGCACGACCTATTTCTTACGGAATCCGGTCTGTTGATCTCGAAGATGAGTGCTTACTGAATCCCTCACCCGTTCAGCAACACTATGTTGAAAACCTTTCCTGGTAATTACAGAAATATGATTCCACTGTAGTCCTCACATTTGCTTAGATCTCCTTTCATTTGTATCTTGATGAAATATCCTTCTTTCCAGTCTGTCAGTGGCACTTGTTCCTCCTCCCAAATCTTCCTAAATAGAACGTGTAGTATATTTGCATTTACTTCTATATCTGACTTCAATGCTTCAGGTGGTGTGCTGTCAGGTCCTACTGCTTTCTCACCCTCGACTTGTCTGATCATCGGACATCCTGATTTCTCCGATCGTTGGTATGGTGACAGCTATAAGATCTGTAGGTGCTGTTCCGATATCCGGTGAATCCAATGGGGCTGGCCTATTCAGGAGTTCCTCAAAGTGTTCTACCTAACTTTTCTCTATTCTTGAATCTCAGTGATTGTCTTGCTTTCTTTGTTCTTGACCAGTCTCTTTGGTTTATTGTATTTCATCACCAGTTTCGTCGTTGTGTCGTATAGCTTTTTTCATATTTCCTTCTCTTTCAGCTTTATCCGCTGTCGTTGCTAGGTCTTCTATGTATTTCTGCCTGTGAGCTCTAATGCTTCTCTTCACTTGCTTGTTTGCTTCTGTGTATTTAACTTATACGTCAAATTTCTTTCTTGTTGTTCGGCTGTTGTTAATAGTTGTCTTCTTCTTCCTTTTTGAATCCTGTCCAGGGTTTCGATAGAAATCCAATTCCTATCCTCCTAACACGTTCACATTAGTGCATCTTTGATCCCTATCCAATTGTCCTCCATCGCAGTTTCTTCTATTTCCAGTAGATCCTGTAAGGCTTGGAACCCGCGTGTGGGATCGTGGATGGGTACTTCTGGGGAGTCCCGTACTACGGCGAAAATGCCTTTCAGTACTTGTAGGTATCCAAGGGTAGTCTAGCTTAAATCGATTCGTGAATTCGACTGTGAAAATACTACATTCTCCACGAGTCCCTATACTGTAAATTATTTCTCAAGTAAATTAGTTTATACTGTTTACTGAAACTAGATGTGAATAATTGATAGTATATAGATGATAAAAGACATTTACTCATCGTTTTACATTTTAATATTTTATAATGAAGGGTTTTTGTAGGCGTATATTTGAATAACACCGTGACTAGGTGTTACGCATTCATTTATAGTAATGGTGAACGTTTGTTGTGTGATTTGAAAGACTCTAACTAATTCCCATAAGCTAATCACTGGGAATAGCTGATTTAGATTTCTGTCAAATCATTCACTTCCATACATCTATTTAACATATAGGCCTTTGTAACATTACATTTGCAGTTTCACATTATTTATTGAGTTCTTTCCCCCAAATGCCCTGGTATGGCCGAGAGTGGGAAGAGTCAGCTCTTCCTCCCGAAATACTCTCACATGGTCACGTGCATACAACTACTGACAGGGAAGTCCTACACACTGTCTTCTCGTGGAGGGGTATTGTTTACCAAATTGAGCCCTCACACAAATCGAATGACTTATGTGGAGCATATCTATTTGTTTCTTCCTTGTACCAATGTTTATGTGTTTAAATAAAATAAATCATTCTTCTATTTGTAAAGAGTATTTAGATAATTAATATGCTAAATTTTATGTGTATACAAGAAATTTTCATCAACCATAATACAGTGGTTTATTCAATCAACAAAAATCAACTCTCTACTGAACATATAAAACTTTCTCTAAACCAACAGTTACTTTTTCAAAAGAACATAAAGAAGATAAAAGAAGATAAAGTATGATAGATCACGGTGGTTTAAATTGATGGTGTATAAAACCATCTAAATAATCAGTTTATTTCATAAGAAACCTTCATTTCTGCTCATTTAACCACCTAATTAATCTTTAAACAAACGAAATTATTGTATCCAGACAACAACAACAACAAACATTCACAAATACCTCTTTTTTAATAAAGATTCATACAAACAATATTTTAGAAAATATATACATCTATACACAATGTTTATCAATAACATTATTAAGGTCACTGAACTTTCGACCTTTCTCTTAGATTTACATTATTTTCTATTAGTCATTACAACTGAAACTATTCAGACTAATGTAAACATTTTGTATATTTACATCATTTGAATACGTAACAAAATAGTTCTGAAAGTACATTGACTGAGTGGTCTAAAGGTTAAGCGCTCGAGCGCGAGACTGATAGGTCCTGGGTCCGAATCCCGCGAGGGCGAGATCGTGGGTGCGCACTGCTTAGAAGTCCCACGATAGGTCGAAACGACTATCCAGTACTTCCAGGTTTTCCATGCTGGTCTAGCTTCAACCGACTCATGATCTCAACCATTGAAATTACTATAATATTCACAAAACCCCTTCTGAAAGTATTCAGACTAATGTAAACATTTTGTATATTTACATCATTTGAATAGGTAACCAAAATGATTCTAAAAGTACATTGAATTTTGTTGAGACATTTGATTTCAATTTTCAATGTAAATTAATAAAACAAATTCAAATAAACATAATAATTAAAATATTCAATACAGAATTTATCTTATTAAATGACCATTAAATGTGTAAAGTATAAAAAGAAACTTTAATTATCATTCTAATTTAAGTAGTTAGTTGGTTATTGAATCTAATATTCTACTTTCTTTCTATATAACTTTCATTTCATTTAACGGAATCATTTATGTGAATATACAATCAAACTAGATTATAAATGTAGTGCATAGGACACATTGAGGAATGAATACAACTGTGTCACAAGGCAAATCCTCACATGGAATCCTCAAAATCAAAGGAGAAGGGGAAGATCAAAGCACACACTACGCTGAGAAATGGAGACAGATATGAGAAGAATGAATAACAATTGGATAGAACTAGAAAGAAAGGCTCAGGACAGAGTGGGTTGAAGAATGACAGTCGGAGGCCTATGCTCCGTTGGGAGTAATAGGCGTAAGTAAGTAAACAAGCAACTGGTCGATGTAGTGATTGCATAACAAAAAGTAAAAGTAATGTGAAGAAAGTAATCAATCACAGGCTTCAAATCACCAATCGTTCAATTTATTTAGTCGTTACAAACCGCCATATTTAAATGTTTCTTATTTTGTCCTATCTTTACATTCATTATGATATGCATTTCAATTTACGTACATCGTTTTCACGCGTATACCTTTGATGAAAAATTATTTCACTGTAATAGCTTGATCGGATTTGTTGTTCTTTCTCACTTCTCATCTTGCATGACCTAAGTGTATGAAAAACGTATTCCAGTTTCAGTGTCATTAGCTCAAAGAACCTCATTAATTTGTTTTCCTAACATTTAGTCAATTTCTACTAATCGATCAAATAGTATAATGAAACATAACAATTAAAACAAACATTAATAGAAAATTAAACGTATACAATTTGGCTTACTGACTACCAGAACAACATAAACAACTGAACATAGTGTTTAGATTTAGATCCTCATTAAGATTTCTATAATATAAAGTAATATTTATATTCTTTAGTAAAAAATAATAAACCAGTAAAAACAATTCATAAGCCACTGATAATAATTAAACAGATTACACAAATGATACTTTGGACCAATCAGTATTGGGCCGAAACATTGACAAATGATTGGTCGGGAAATGGCTACAATTTCTGAGAGAAGAGACTTGAATCGTTAAGAGCTCAAATCTCTACGAGACAGATTATATATATTCCAATCTTTTCCCTCGAGTACCCGGTTGGGATCGTATGTAGGAATATTGTGTAACCGCATCAACTCTCGAACACCGCACATTGTGACTTTTTTATGATGATGGACACTGAATTCTATGCAGGAAAATGCAACAATTTCAATCATATCATAACAGCTTAAATTCTTTTTACAGTTTCAGAAAGGATTTCAAGTATCGCAGTTAAAATTTATCGAAAAAATAGCTCAAAAATTTCAACTCAAACAAATTTAACACATCATGGCTCTACACTAATATATATACGTTTTACAATAATAATATAATACTCATCGAGTGGATATGTTACGTAATAATTACATAATGACATTTAAATTAACATTGATTAATTGGAAGAAAGAGGATTATTAATATTCAAAGTGATCAAGAAGTTGCTAAGTTGCGTAATGTAAGAAACAAAGAAGGAACAGAATTTTAGTGGATGGTCAATAGGATGGTAGTTACGTAAGAATCAAGAGATGAATGTTGAGAAGTTATTAAGTTCAAAAGCAACAGAAATAAAATTACAAAAGTTTTTTTAAAAAAAAAAGGAAGAAGTATGAAAAATAGTTCTTTTGAAGGAAATCTTAAACTGATGGCCAGGGCAGGGAAAGTGGTTGTACAAATCTCTTTTGAATGCAAAGGTCAGGTTTGTGAACATGGATTGCGATGGCTTCCGCAATGTGCAAGAGGCGCACTCGTAAACCATGTGGCAAATTAGATGGGATATTGTAGATAACCTTAAAAGCTTTATTCAATTCGACTTGATGACCTGTGTCAACCAAGTGAGAGAGAATAGAACTTTTAATCACTTTTACCTGTCCTTTGTTTAACCACGACGGATGATGTTCAGTAATGCGATGACGGACTTGCCGAATTGTACGCCCAATATAACTGGCTCCACAGGAGCAGTTGAAACGGTAGATACACATAGATTTGGCGAATTCAGGCAGTCCATCATATGATGGAGAAGAAAACAAGGACAAAGATACCCACCGTCCATAAGAAGGTACTATTCATAAAACTACAATTCATAAATGACACCATTGAAGAAACCTTGACTCAGAAACTAAGAAGAGCCGTACAAAAAACATTTAATGCTGCCAGATTAAATGCAATCTTCTACAACTATCCTAAGATAAGAACAGCCAACAAAGACAGACTGCCTGAATTCGCCAAATCTATGTGTATCTATCGTTTCAACTGCTCCTGTGGAGCCAGTTATATTGGGCGTACAATTCGGCAAGTCCGTCATCGCATTACTGAACATCATCCGTCGTGGTTAAACAAAGGACAGGTAAAAGTGATTAAAAGTTCTATTCTCTCTCACTTGGTTGACACAGGTCATCAAGTCGAATTGAATAAAGCTTTTAAGGTTATCCACAATATCCCATCAAATTTCCACATGGTTTACGAGTGCGCCTCTTGCACATTGTGGAACCCAAAAAAATCCATGTTCACAAACCTGACCTTCGCATTCAAAAGAGATTCGTACAACCACTTTCCCTGCCCTGGCCATCAGTTTAAGATTTCCTTCAAAAGAACTATTTTTCATACTTCTTTCACTTGTTTTTTTTTAAACTTTTGTAATTTTATTTCTGTTGCTTTTGAACTTAATAACTTCTCAACATTCATCTCTTGATTCTTACGTAACTACCATCCTACTGACCATCCGTTAAAATTCTGTTCCTTCTTTGTTTCTTACATTACGCAACGTAGCAACTTCTTGATCACTTTGAATATTAATAATCCTCTTTCTTCCAATTAATCAATGTTAATTTAAATGTCATTATGTAATTATTACGTAACGTATCCACTCGATGAGTATTATATTATTATTGTAAAACGTATATATATTAGTGTAGAGCCATGATGAAAAACTAATTGAAAAGAAATTTCTTCGCTCAATTCGTTCCTTCTTTATTTGACAAATGGCAAAATGGGAATATTCACTAAATTTAACACAAGTATCCTAGTTCATGAGATCGACAACCGTACCCTTGACTATTTCTTTGAGTGAGTTACATTTAATTTTGATGCAAGTGTCACATTCCAATGTTGGTTTTCCAAGCTGATTTTCCACGTCATCGTGACTTCTAAGAGGTCAGAACTCTTATAAATTTTTCTTGTGTTGAACATCCATAAAATCATTTATTTAACTAGCGAGTAATTATAATATCATTCCATATTCCTATATGTTTAATTTGAAGATAGGTGGGATAAGTGAGAGACAGGCCAAGACATAATCAAGCACAAGAAACAAGCAGACTGTTATGATTACAGTAGATAAAACTGTTAAAAATTGCCAGATGACAATGATAAAGCTAGACATACGCCGTTGGAATATGGCTTAGTGTTTTAGACCGAGGTTTCTGAGTTCGATCCCTGGTGTTGGGGTCGTGGGTGTAAACTACCAAGGAGTCACATCTGTACCGCTTTTTCTGGGTTTCAACAGATTTCTGAATTTTGCCTATTCGTGATAGCTATAATATTCAATAATCTCTACAAACCTCTATACTGCTTGTAATGAATTGATTATGACAGTAGCCATAATAATAATAATATTTGAAGAAGTTATAGTGCAGAACATTTACTATGATTCTTAATATAATGGGGGTTTAAACGTTTTATTGATTAGTGTTAGACTAATAAGGGTAGTTATAATTATAACAACTGTAATTTATAAATGAAAACTTGACTAAAATTAACAATGATGGTATTATTTGGATTAAGTAAAAGTTGGAAGGATAAAAAATGCTTACACAGTTTATAGGTCAAACGAACAGTAAAAATCGGTAAACATTTTGGAAAATGGTGGTAGTGAATCGATCACTACACCAGTGCCCTGTAGACCGAAAATTCTTTCTGTACATATAAACTAGAGTTGAAACAATGAGTATAATCACATGTAGCCACTTTTCTGACACGAATTTATTCCGATGATGTAATATATCCTTTGTTTTAATTTAATTTCGTATATAGTGCTGAGAACTCCGCCAGCAGCTCTTCTAGAGTTACTGCCGGTCCCAAGCCCGGGTAAAAGAGGAGGGTTAGGCATGGGGTTAGCGTCCCCATCCCGTAGAAAACTAACTCGCTAAAAAAACGCTAACCAGAAAAAATTATTCAAACCTTTTAAACTCTGCCCTGGGAGTCAGAAGGTCTTCATTTAGAAGAATTATGACGCCTCATGATGAAAGCCGAATTCCTTCGGAAGTTACGAGGCCGATGCCCCTTCTGACAACCAGAGCGACCATTTATTTAGGTACATGGAATGTTCGTACAATGTGGGACACCGGGAGAGCCTTCCAAATTGCTGCAGAAATGAGAAGATACAACCTAGAGGTACTTGGGATCAGTGAAACACATTGGACACAAGTTGGACAACAACGACTAACTACAGGAGAGCTCCTGTTATACTCCGGCCATGAAGAAGAAAATGCACCACATACACAAGGAGTTGCATTGATGCTGTCCAAACAAGCGCAAAATGCGCTTATAGGATGGGAATCTCATGGACCAAGGATCATCAAAGCCTCGTTCAAAACAAAGAAAGAGGGCATTTCAATGAACATCATCCAATGCTATGCGCCTACCAACGACTACAATGAAGACGCTAAAGATCAATTCTACAATAGGCTGCAGTCAATCGTCGAGAAGTGCCCAACAAAGGACCTGACCATTCTGATGGGAGATTTCAACGCCAAGGTTGGAACGGACAACACTGGATATGAAGACATCATGGGACGACACGGACTGGGAGAAAGAAACGAAAATGGTGAGAGATTTGCAAATCTATGTGCCTTCAATAAGCTGGTCATAGGCGGCACCATATTCCCACATAAACGCATACACAAAACCACATGGACTTCACCGGATCACACCACACAAAACCAAATCGACCATATTTGCATCAACAAAACGTTCAGGAGGACTATAGAGGACGTGAGAACCAAGAGAGGAGCTGATATAGCATCAGATCATCACTTGCTGGTCGCCAAGATGAAATTGAAACTCAAGAAGCACTGGACAACGGGGCGGACAATATCACAAAAGTTCAATACGGCCTTTCTTCAGGATACTAACAAACTCAACAAATTCAAGATAGTCCTCAGCAACAAGTTCCAGGCCTTTCATGATCTACTCAATGGAGAAGGAACTACTGTGGAGAGCAACTGGAAGGGGATCAAAGAGGCAATCACTTCAACATGTCATGAGGTCCTGGGTCACAAGAAGCACCATCACAAGGAATGGATCACTGTTGATACACTGGATAAGATTCAAGAAAGAAGGAACAAGAAGGCAGCAATCAATACCAGTCGAACAAGAGCAGAAAAAGCCAAGGCACAAGCTGAATACACAGAAGTAAACAAACAAGTGAAGAGGAGCATCAGAACCGACAAACGTAAATATGTGGAAGATTTAGCAACGACGGCGGAAAAGGCTGCAAGAGAAGGAAACATGAGACAACTGTATGACACGACAAAGAAACTCTCTGGAAATCGCCGCAAACCAGAACGACCAGTGAAAAGCAAGGAAGGCGAGGTAATCACCAACATTGAAGAGCAACAAAACAGGTGGGTAGAACACTTCAAAGAACTCTTGAATCGACCAGCTCCACTGAACCCACCCAACATCGAAGCAGCACCCACGGACCTCCCAATCAATGTTGGCCCACCAACAATTGAAGAAATCAGCATGGCCATCAGACAAATCAAGAGTGGCAAAGCAGCAGGACCGGACAACATCCAGCAGAGGCACTAAAAGCAGACGTAGCGGCAACTGCAAGGATACTCCACATTCTCTTCAATAAGATTTGGGATGAGGAACAAGTACCAACAGACTGGAAAGAAGGACTTCTGATCAAAATACCGAAGAAAGGCGATCTCAGCAACTGTGATAACTACAGGGGCATCACTCTTCTCTCAATACCGGGAAAAGTCTTCAACAGGGTATTGTTAAACAGGATGAAGGACTGCGTAGACGCCCAACTTCGTGACCAACAGGCAGGATTCCGTAAGGATAGATCGTGTACAGACCAAATCGCAACTCTACGGATCATTGTGGAACAATCAATTGAATGGAATTCATCACTCTACATCAACTTCATTGACTACGAAAAGGCATTTGATAGCGTGGACAGAACAACACTATGGAAACTTCTTCGACACTACGGCGTGCCTCAGAAGATAGTCAATATCATACAGAACTCATATGATGGATTACACTGCAAAATCGTGCATGGAGGACAGTTGACAAAGTCGTTCGAAGTGAAGACCGGTGTCAGGCAAGGTTGCTTACTCTCACCCTTTCTCTTTCTCCTGGTGATCGACTGGATCATGAAGACGTCAACGTCTGAAGGGAAGCGCGGGATACAATGGACATCTAGGATGCAGTTGGATGATCTAGACTTCGCAGATGATCTGGCCCTTCTATCCCAAACGCAACAACAGATGCAGGAGAAGACGACAGTGTGGCAGCAGCCTCAGCAGCAGTAGGTCTCAATATACACAAAGGGAAAAGCAGGATTCTCCGATACAACACAGCATGCACCAATCCAATCACAATTGACGGAGAAGATTTGGAAGATGTAAAAACCTTTACGTATTTGGGCAGCATCATTGATGAACAGGGTGGATCTGATGCAGATGTGAAGGCGCGGATCGGCAAAGCAAGAGCAGCATATTTACAACTGAGGAACATCTGGAACTCAAAGCAACTGTCAACCAACACCAAGGTCAGGATTTTCAATACAAATGTCAAGACAGTTCTACTGTATGGGGCAGAAACCTGGAGAACTACGAAAGCCATCATCCAGAAAATACAGGTGTTTATTAACAGTTGTCTACGCAAAATACTTCAGATCCGTTGGCCGGACACTATTAGCAACAACGTACTGTGGGAGAGAACAAACCAGATCCCAGTGGAGGAAGAAATCAGGAAGAAGCGCTGGAAGTGGATAGGACACACATTGAGGAAAGCACCCAACTGCGTCACAAGACAAGCCCTCACATGGAATCCTGAAGGCCAAGGAGAGGAGGAGAGGAAGACCAAAGAACACATTACGCCGAGAAATGGAGATAGACATGAGAAAAATGAACAAGAATTGGATGGAACTAGAAAAGAAGGCCCAGGACAGAGTGGGTTGGAGAATGCTGGTCAGCGGCCTATGCTCCATTAGGAGTAACAGGCGTAAGTAAGTAAGTACAATCGACATTATACCACAAATTTGGCTTAGATATGTAGACGATACATTTGTTGTGTTAAAAAAGACTCATCTAAGATCTATTTCAAAACGGATAAATACGCTTTCATCGCACATCAAATTCACGAAATAAAATGAACATGGTGAGCTACCATTCCTGAATTGCTTAGTAAAAAGAAATCTAAATGGAACTCTAAATCTATCCATCTACAGAAAACCTTCACACTCAAGTCGCTATATTGACTTCCATTCAGCATATCCTTTCAGTGCTTAGATCTCGCTAGCCTTAAATCTTTTTAGAAGAGCTAACAAGATGATCACATCAGAAGAAGACAAACAAAAAGAACAAAAGAATGTAATTAGTATTTTACAATTTAATAATTTTCCTATGAAGATTATCAGAAGTATATTAAAACAGGACAGTTTAGTGCGTTTTAATAATAATAATTCGAATGAAATGCCATGGATTGGTACTGTAGTTCTACCATACCGTCGTGGCACAACAGAAGAACTCCAAAGAATCTCAAAACAACACAGAATTAAAGTATATTACAAAACAACGAACACACTTCGAAATACTTTAGTTCGCATAAAAGAAAAAAATCCCGTTCATGTCCACACAGAACTGCGTCTACAAATTAGGTTGTATCGATTGTAATGCCTTCTATATCGGAGAGTTATCTGGAGAAATCTTGACTAGAGCCAAAGAACATATTAGGTACACAAAGAAACGTCTTAACAATCCTGTAGAATTGGATCAACTTCAAATTAAATCGGCAATAGCAGTTCATGCCATTTTCAACAACCACCAAATTGATTTTAAAAATGTCAAAATATTGCAAAAGGGCTTTTCCAATTACAAAGAAAGGAGAGTAGTTGAAGCGTACCATATAATGCTTAATCCTACTTCTCTCAATAGAAAAAAGGCCTTACCATACATCCTACTTGGACTATGTATCCTAACCATTCAATCTGGTCGTATTTACAATTCACACATCCATATTACAAATTAAACTCTATCCTTTCTCACCAAAAAGGTCACACAATTTCTCATCCTTAAACAATGCACACATACATATACACACATTCACATACATATCACTTATGAATCACCTTGACCGAAATGACATGACATTAACTTGTTCAGACCTGTTTTTGATTGATCAAATATTATTCTTATTGTTCCGTTGTACTATTTAAACTTGGATTAATTTTAATTTGGTTATTTGTTCTCTGAAGAAGTGACTTACACTAAGTCACGAAACGTTAGAAAATCTAATTTTCTACTCGTTGGGATATTACAAATATATTATTTATTTATAACAATCTACCCAATGCTCAATTTGTTCGAAGTTATCAAATCAAACCTTGTTAATGATATCTACAAACTTATAACTTTACTTTTGTTGCTAATATACAAAAACTAACCAAAATTTTACCGATTCAGACTGTAGTCGCTTTGCTTCGTTAACCGATTACCATTATAATATAAATCTCAAACGGTGATTAAAATCAGAATGTAATGAGAAGCAGCGAGTACACTTTATTAGCGGATAGCGCAGATCACAAAGTTATAAGCACATCAAGCGAATTTGAAGCGGAGACGCGAATAAGTATATGCGAGCAATTACACAGACAATTTATAGTCAAATTGCGTACGGGCACAGCAAAGTAAAGCAAGGACTTATAATAGGATTTGAGTATATATATACATGATTAGGAGGATGAATCATCGAGTGATATTTAAGCGATCAACATTTAAGCTAGTCTGTCATGTGCTCTAGTGATATAACAGTACAAAGAAATATGGGAATTGTCACTATTCCAATGACATTGTCTGTCTGGTTAGTTATTAATAAAAGGGCTTAACTAAAATTAACCATAATCGAAATTGGTTGTAGGATAGTTGCTATAATACATCGTTATTTAGTTTGTGATATAATCGTCTTAAAAGTTGGGGATTGTGGAGATTGTTAAATTTCACTGAAATCATGATCCTATCAATGTCAAACTACGATTGAGAACCTAGAAGCATTGGAAGGCCGTTTCGTTCTAGTGCGAGACTCCTCAGCGGTACGCACTAACGATATCATATGTGGGGTTCGAAGACAGAGTTTGAGAACTGAAAACTATCATGTGCTCACTAGCGGCTAGCTTCGAGAGGTAGTTTTTGGTGTTCATGTGAAAAACCATGACCAGTGGAGTTTAACCATGTCGGGTATGAGACGGTTGCCCACCAAAGATGATGGAAGATAGTCGCGCAACATCGTGGATTGGTTAATGTTAGACAATATCACCATTGGATGCCGCCTCAATGGTCTAGGAGTTAAATATTCTCGCGGCACCGAAGGTGTTAAGTTCAAATCTCGCGTCCAAAATCATAGGTACACACTACCAAGGTATCCCATGCTGGGATGAAACAGCCGTCTAGTGCTTGTAGGTTTTTAATCGTCGTTTAACATTGATCGTTTCATGATTTCAATATCTTAAAAGTGTTAAGAATGCAGATGATTTTGTTTTATATTCTGCTTTTGTTAATAAGTAGTCCACAAATTTCCAAGTTACATTATTCATTAGATGAATGTTTTCAGAGTCCTTTTTGTAATATGGACTTCATTAACGTTTGGACTCAGATATCCATAACAAATCTTAAATGGGATAGAATAGGATCGCACTCATTTTTGAACTATTATGTCTGCGGAATAGCTTAACTGGCTTGTACTCGGAGACCGAATTCAACGATGCTAAGTGAAAACATTAAGAACGGCTATATGAATTTATTTAACTGGAAATAAATCAAAACCTTATGTGGATACATAATTCAACATCAATAAATCATTAGTGTACTATATGAATACACATAGGCAATATCATAATGACTGATTTTCATATTGATTAGATTTTACTCTTTTGATTCCGTCATAACAATATCTTTGAAAAATTATTTCCACATGAAACACGATATTTATGTATTATGCACTGAGGAATTTGTCTAGGAATTCCCTTCGAAACGAAATTGAATTTAGCAGCTTAACAAGAATTGAGCGACTGGCGACTGGCTCTCAGTTTTCGCCCACACGTTCTACCACTACGAAACATCATTTACCAAAAACGGATATCCTTCGATAATCATTGATAAGAATATGAAGCCAAAACACCAAAACACAAATAATCACAGTAGAAAAGAAAACTATAAACATGAACATCGACTTCAAAGGTGATAGAGCTAGGATTGCTTAAAAAGAACATTCTTCGCAACAACATTGCGAATATTATTCTCCAACCGATCATTGTTCACCAATAATCTGAAAGATAAATTATCGCATCTGACCAACCCAATGTGCATTGACCAATTTACCTGCTCTTGTGGAGCTAGGTATATAGGTCATTCGATGCGTACTTTATCCAAAAAAATTCAGGAACATTATCCGGTGTGGCTAAAAGAGCAGGCAAAGGCTCAATAAGAAGTTCTATAATCGAACACCTTGTGAACACAGGTCATTCAATCAAGACAGACTCTGTGTTCAAAGTCATCTACAAGGTAAGTAGAAGCCTTCCTAAGACAATCAGACTGCATCTTCTCTGCACTGCCGAGGCAATAGCCATACATCTGGAAAAACCAGAACTGTGTGTGCAAAAGAGACTGTTACAACCTCTTCTTCTACCATGGTCTTAATGTATTAAAATTTTATCTCTTTTTCATACTCTTGTTCCTTCACAGTTATCTGATTCACCTTCCATCTTCCCTTTACATCTTCTACCCCCAACTCGTTTGTTTTTATTTCCACGATCATTCCGATTACATTTAATCTCAATTTCAACATTTTATCATATCATGCCGAGCCATCCTTTCCCAATGATAATTTCCCTATCCATCTTTTGATGAATACTTAAGCCATTAACAATCAAACGATTATTAAACTTTCCTTGTTTTAAAACATTTCTTGACACCTTTGTTTATTTAACCTCACTGTCACCATGTCTAACAGAAGTTTATTATCAGTATTATTATCATCCTGTAAAAATAAGTGTATATATTTGCGATTGTACAGCTTTGAAAATGAATTCGCCGAAAAGAGAACTCTTTGCTGAACTAATCTTTCTTATTTAACAAGAATCCTCATTTGAAATTTTAATCTTTAAATATCCATTGCCTTAGATACAAGTTCATTGTTACAATTTCATAATAAATAATACATTTAAATGTTAGATTGCTAGTTTGGCTGAAACTTTTAAGAACCAGTTATATGTATCCTTAATTTTCAAGAATAATGCAACTTTCATGAGCTATGTATATCAATTGTGAAAAAGTAGAGAAATAGTACATCGTGTACACAATGATTTAGGTGTATATGTATTTTTGAAAACCTTCAACTGCTGACCTAATTTCTGGGAAAGAAACAATAATAAACAAAAAAACTACTATGGTAACATGAACACCTACTAAACTCTTAGTTTGTCACTTATAATCTAACTGGGTTATTTTCAAAGCATCGAGGATAATATTACAATTGTAAAACTACCTCATAGTTTGTTCACAAAATAATGAAAAGTGTACAAATGGTATTGATCAAATTTCCGATGTACAATTTAATCCAAATCATTTAGCTAAACACACAGGTGATATGATTACTATTGATATCAAACGCATCAATACTGCTGAAATAGATGACGCCAAGATTATTTTAAACTGATTCATGAAATCTACATATAGGTATCTTTGATGTTAGTCTACTGCTGATTCCTTAAGTGGAATTTCTTTTTAACTTATGAAGTATTGTATTTCAATTCATATGCGAAAATATTCGTTTTGTCAGTAGTTAAAATGTTATTTATGTCAGAAACCAACAAGTTAAACATTAAGACCATCTGGTTCCGGCTCAGCGGTCTAGAGGTTAAGTGTTCGTGAATGAGACCGAACGTCCTGGGTTCGAGCCCCATGTGCGAGATCGTGGATGCGCACCCCTGAGGAGTCCTCTGCTAGGATGAAGTGGCCGTTTAGTTCTTAATGTTGGTCTTACATTGATCGGTTCTGAAGAGAAAAATTGGCTTATACTAAGTCAGGAATAGTCAGAAAATTTAATTTTTCTACTCATCGGAATATTACAAATATATTATTTTTATTCGTAACAGTCTACTCAATGTTCAATTTATCTGAAACTATCAAGTCAAACCTTGGTAACTATTACGAAACTGAAATTTTAAACAACGATTATTAGCGGTTACTATTAATACAAGTTACCCTAGAATTATTCGAGTTCCAAAAATAGAAAACCTCAATACATTACCCATCAACTGATCAAAACAGTGTGCACAATGACAGGATTTACGTTTGTGAGTTTATTTCTCCTTTTTCCAATAGAGATATTCCTATTTTCAAAACATGAAGAAGATAATTTTGATCAATAATATTTCGGAGAGATTAAAACAATAAAGAAACTTTTTCGTAGCTAGATAAAGGAGTATTCGATATTTAAGAAACCTTGCGAACGGGTTGATAAATGTGTGAAACACAGAAGGAGGGCTTAATGTATGAAATGACTTTATCCATAACGAGATGCTCGCTCAGATTTTTATGTTTTTTACAGTGATATTTTCACTAACCTGATTGACTTATTATTGCTTAACAATAAGATCCAGACAACGTGACACATTATTAATCATTAATTATTATTATTATTATCATTATAAGCTTTATTTAATATTGTATTTCTGATACAATATAGAGTGAGTTGGAGAATGCTGATCGGCTGCCTATGCTCCATTGGGAGTAACAAGTGTAAGACTAAGACTAAGTACTGTTGGAGTGATCCGGAAAATTTCTTGCAAAAGACAAGTAAGGATCAGGAAACACTAAGAAGCGTTTCATTCAATCAGCGTTCATTTGAAGTTTTAGTCAAAAATATCAAGGAAGTGAAACGTCACATGTAGAGGTTCTGATTGGCTGATTGCTATACTGCTACTATGTTTGGTAGCATTCCAGAATCCTCGAGCAAACCAAGGACATTCAAAAATATTATAAAAACCCTGTATTTTCTGTGTTAAAATGAACCTTGGAGTAAAGCACTTCTCGCATACTTTGCGTCTTCTCTCTCGTTGTTCAGGTCGCAGTCTAGTTCTAGCTTGGGGGTTACAGAATAGCTTAGGAAACGAATATAGCGTTCAATTAGCAAGACATATCAAGTACATTGCTACTTAACGCTTAAACGTGACATTAGTATTAGTTTATGTAATAATCGGATTCAGCGATCTTTATTTGCTTATCGTCATTCATTACTAATATTTTCAGTGAGGTGCAACAGATACCTCTTTGACATTTATTCAAACTGTTGATTGTAACAATCTACTTAGCATCCAATATTCTTGGCCTCTACTCAATCATTAAAGTTATCTACTATTTTAGCTGCTACAACTATATTTCCATCCATCATATGTGAAGTATATGAACGCCATTAGATTTGTTTCTCATTATATCGAAGGATAAATACAATAAAAATTTGCCAAGAACTTCAATGTTTTTATTTGAAGTAGTACTGTTATAATTTACTATCCTTTTATAATAGCCGGTAAGTACATACAATGATCACTCATATTTATTCTTTTCAAATGAATCTAAAACAAGTAGGTTTATAGCAATATTTGCACAATTAGGCAATAGGTGGTTCAAACGTTTAAGTAGACTGCTTCAAGAAAATGGTGGAGTCAAATATATATTTCCAAGACAAGTAAGAATCAATTACTAAAATAAATAAATAACTCTGGTAGTTCATTTGAAAGTGTTTGAAATGCGATTTCAATATCTACTAAAATACACAATCTAGCTTTAACTCTTCCGTTTTAATCATCTATCATGAAATGATGGTAATGATTGTTTACTGAGTTGTATGGTTTAATCGTGAAGCATTCATTGTTCTTACGATCATTATAATCAGCAAATACGAAATCAAATATGGAAGCCAACAAACGAATCATCCTACCACATATAAAGAAAGATCCTATCAGAATTCACAAAGTGATTATTCAGGTCGTTAGGTGTAGCACATAAACCAACAAAATGACTTCAATTAATCGTATGCAAAGCAAAGGATAGAGTGATTAAAGAGGAAATGTCATAGATCATTTTCAAAATAAGCTGTTTCAAATGCGAGGAACACTGTGCTGGATAAAGTAGGTGCACTCTTCCTTTTTGTTTGGATGAACACCATCTTCTTGTAGAATGCCATGACTTATTTTCACTTATATCAGTGCACGTGGACGATTATACACACAAGTTCCTCTGGGAAATACAAAGAAAAACAAAAAATCTTTTAGGAGTTTAGCAGACAAGTCAATTGGCAATTAACAAACACGTCTAAATCGATCAAATTTATCAACCCATCAGAAAAACCATGGACAAATATAGGATCGAAAATCCAATAGAACAGAAAAAACAATCAAAACAAATCTGCGGACGATGGTAGGTCAGTGGTCAATAATAACCAATCTAAATCAAAGTCGACAGGACAAGCTGTAAGTTATAGATATGAAAAAACTCAAATACTTCACTTCTACCTGACGTTTGTGTTGATAATATTGTCCAGAGAAACAATCGAAGACTCATATTTATTAAAACTTTAAATTCGTATGTAAAGAAAGTATTTAACTTTAGACTTACCTTAATTAACTTTTATCACTGACCGGAAGTCGCTTCAATTTCAAGTTAATCAATTTACATATTTATAAATCTACCGTAGTCTCAAAAAAGCATCAGTGCAACAAACAAGATATAGCCAAGTTCTGAACTCAGAATTAACCAGTCGGAACATTAACCTAATACTTTGAACACATTGTTACATAAGTATCACAAACAACTTTATGATACACACTTTTGTCTAATTAAAGAAATATTACAATCACACAGGAATGTTTTTAATTTCAGCAAAATAGTCTGGTCATTTTAAATGCACCGCATGAAATATTGATCTTGCTGACGATTACAATTGTATCAGATCAAAAACGGTCAAGATGCAAATACGTAGGTGATATATTGTTGGAATTTAGTTGTGTAATTACGATAAAAGTAGGATTGAAGGTGGGTGAAAATGATGCAGATACGTATATGAGACTTCTGTTCTTCTACAGAATAATAAGACACAAATAAAAATTGTTAGTGACATCACTTGTGAAAGGAAATACGGAAACAATCGTAGTTCATTGCCTCAAAGGAATCGTTCTTCAAAATAATCTACTTAGTTAAAAGAGAGAAATGAAAGGAAGGTTGAGTTCACTGCTGAGGTATTGACAATTCACAAAGTCAAGCCCGAACTCTGCTTGCTAAAACATTTCTTTTTTCTGACATGTAAACTATTTTTATCCGCCTATTTGAAACCTCAAATCAGCTTGTAGTTTAATCATCTATGTTTCTATAGACTCATATATATTAGACATTAACACCGATGGATGTCAACTCAGTGATCTAGTGGTTAAGCGCTCAGGCGCGAGACTGATAGGTCCTGGCTCCGAATCCCACTAGGCGGGGTCGTGGATGAGCACTGCTGAGAAGTCCCACAATAGGAAGACTGTCCAGTGATTCCAGGTTTTCCATGGTGGTCTAGATTCCACTGAATCTCAACTATTGAAGTACTATAATTTCCACAAAAACCCTTATGATACTAATCATATATATATTTATCAAACAAAAACACCACAGGACGCCAGCTCAGTGGTCTAGAAATTAAGCGTTCGTGCGTTAGACTAAAGATCCTGGGTTGAATTCTCGCAAGCGAGTTAGTGGATGCTTACTCATGAGTAGTCCTATACTACAACCAAACGGCCGTTTAGTTCTTTCAGGTTTTCAACCATGGTTTAACATTTATCGATTCACGAGTTTAAGGAAAAAAAGAAAACATATGAATGCTTAGAAATAACGTTATTGGAAATGTTAAGAAAAGATCATAAATAATGGGCAAGAAATATTATATGCCTTGTAGGGCCAGTGAAATGTCACTGAGCCATAGCCACATCATCCGGCAGTTGGACCACTGAATGTCGAACAGATCATCGCTCCCTGCCAAGGTCATGAACAACCAACGCGATTAGTTAATCGTATGACATGGACTGGCCCATGCGGCAGTGGTCTTACTTTCGCTTGTATCTACTTTAACTAACATATTTCTGTAATAACGTCCTCTGTGTTGTACGGTCTTCAAAGCATCTACGGTACCTTGATACATCAATGGGATAGTCCACGTAAGGTGCTGACCACGAGGTGTGACTTCGACGTTAGCTTGTTTGTCACACAATTCACGTCTAACTCGAGTAGGCCTCCAATCATTTCGACATAGATCATCTACGTTGGTGATCTACAGCCTCAAGGTAAATGATTCTAAACAATAAGTTAAAATTTGTACGAATATTCGTCAATATTAGACGGAATAATTTTGAAAAAATTGGGTGCCCAATATAGAGAAATTATTGTATGTGAAAATTATATTTGAAATAATCTCAGTGACTGAAATTTAAAATAATTCCAACGTTTCGTCCAGAAAACTTGTCTGGACTTCTTCAAGACAATAATCGAAATCAAGATCATCAAAGAAATACATAGCGTTTAACAATTAAATCAAATCCTTACTGTGCTAATCCAATAATATTTGGATGTTTACTTTAATAAGCAGAATAACATGAGTCAATCAAATGAGACTCATATGAAAAGTTCAGCATGTGGAATTAAATGACTGAATGAATTGTATGTGTGTGTGTGTGTGTGTGTGTGTGTAAGACTGCGTTATTATCAGCTGATATTAGGTGCTAATATTGTTTTTAGATGAAGGGGAAAATAAAAGTGCAAGTTGAAGGTTAAAAAATTGTTTCTGAATCATTGATGTGCATGTAAAATGAGAATCATCAAATACATAATTGTATCGCTAAAAATAACTCACAAGACATCTGACAAATCTCTTTTAATAAGTGAGATCATGAGTCAATTGAAGCTAGACCACCATGGAGAACCCTGAGAGCACTGGACGGCTGTTTCCTCTTAGCACGGGGCTCCTCGGTAGTGCGCATCCACGACCCCACTCGCGGGATTCGAACCCAGGACCTACCAGTCTCTCGCGCGTGCGCCTAACCTCTAAACCAATGAGCCGGCATCCAATGTGTTAATGTCTAGCTTCAACTAATCCACGAAATTGAGCGACATATCCACTATTGTCATCAGTGAGTTACTATCTCAAAATTTAAATGTTTTAACATCACGATCATATGTTTGACATCTCTCACCGCGCATGTGCTTCGACACTTTCAAATCACTCTTCAATAGTACTGTCATTTTTACTTCTAATAAAGAAAATGATTCCGAGGTCTTTAAAAGTAGACAGAGAGTGTATTTATTTAGCAAATATTGACTAATAATACCATAGAGGTACATATACACACTATTTTCACATTATTCACAATGTGCTGACACGTTTTTCTTTTTCTACTTAAAGGTATCAACATCTTAATATGAGTGAATGAGCTTCTAGTACAGAGTTATTTGTTAAATATCATATATTTATCGGTCATTTTGATTTTGATTGTTACCCAAAAGAAATCCAGACAATATTTGTGGCCAAATGTTAAAATCATTTAGAATGAACTCACTGAGTTTACTTCTATTGTAATTTTTTTACACATAATGACTTACATTAAGACAATTAGTCGCTTTGATAAATTTCGATAATGTAATAAGAAGACGAAGATTATTGGGTCAAGTGACCCAATAAGAAATGAGGAGAAACATCCATCATCCTCTATTGCTAAACATATAATTGAAACAGGCCATTAGATTCATCAAAACTCGGCTTATGTGGTTTTAGATAAAAGTGTGAAAGGGCGTACACTAAGGTTTATTGAAGACTTAGCCATACGAAATTTATCTATCTATCTATCTATCTATCTATCTATCTATCTATCTATCTATCTATCTATCTATCTATCTATCTATCTATCTATCTATCTATCTATCTATCTATCTATCTATCTATCTATCTATCTATCTATCTATCTATCTATCTATCTATCTATCTATCTATCTATCTATCTATCTATCTATCTATCTATCTATCTATCTATCTATCTATCTATCTATCTATCTATCTATCTATCTATCTATCTATCTATCTATCTATCTATCTATCTATCTATCTATCTATCTATCTATCTATCTATCTATCTATCTATCTATCTATCTATCTATCTATCTATCTATCTATCTATCTATCTATCTATCTATCTATCTATCTATCTATCTATCTATCTATCTATCTATCTATCTATCTATCTATCTATCTATCTATCTATCTATCTATCTATCTATCTATCTATCTATCTATCTATCTATCTATCTATCTATCTATCTATCTATCTATCTATCTATCTATCTATCTATCTATCTATCTATCTATCTATCTATCTATCTATCTATCTATCTATCTATCTATCTATCTATCTATCTATCTATCTATCTATCTATCTATCTATCTATCTATCTATCTATCTATCTATCTATCTATCTATCTATCTATCTATCTATCTATCTATCTATCTATCTATCTATCTATCTATCTATCTATCTATCTATCTATCTATCTATCTATCTATCTATCTATCTATCTATCTATCTATCTATCTATCTATCTATCTATCTATCTATCTATCTATCTATCTATCTATCTATCTATCTATCTATCTATCTATCTATCTATCTATCTATCTATCTATCTATCTATCTATCTATCTATCTATCTATCTATCTATCTATCTATCTATCTATCTATCTATCTATCTATCTATCTATCTATCTATCTATCTATCTATCTATCTATCTATCTATCTATCTATCTATCTATCTATCTATCTATCTATCTATCTATCTATCTATCTATCTATCTATCTATCTATCTATCTATCTATCTATCTATCTATCTATCTATCTATCTATCTATCTATCTATCTATCTATCTATCTATCTATCTATCTATCTATCTATCTATCTATCTATCTATCTATCTATCTATCTATCTATCTATCTATCTATCTATCTATCTATCTATCTATCTATCTATCTATCTATCTATCTATCTATCTATCTATCTATCTATCTATCTATCTATCTATCTATCTATCTATCTATCTATCTATCTATCTATCTATCTATCTATCTATCTATCTATCTATCTATCTATCTATCTATCTATCTATCTATCTATCTATCTATCTATCTATCTATCTATCTATCTATCTATCTATCTATCTATCTATCTATCTATCTATCTATCTATCTATCTATCTATCTATCTATCTATCTATCTATCTATCTATCTATCTATCTATCTATCTATCTATCTATCTATCTATCTATCTATCTATCTATCTATCTATCTATCTATCTATCTATCTATCTATCTATCTATCTATCTATCTATCTATCTATCTATCTATCTATCTATCTATCTATCTATCTATCTATCTATCTATCTATCTATCTATCTATCTATCTATCTATCTATCTATCTATCTATCTATCTATCTATCTATCTATCTATCTATCTATCTATCTATCTATCTATCTATCTATCTATCTATCTATCTATCTATCTATCTATCTATCTATCTATCTATCTATCTATCTATCTATCTATCTATCTATCTATCTATCTATCTATCTATCTATCTATCTATCTATCTATCTATCTATCTATCTATCTATCTATCTATCTATCTATCTATCTATCTATCTATCTATCTATCTATCTATCTATCTATCTATCTATCTATCTATCTATCTATCTATCTATCTATCTATCTATCTATCTATCTATCTATCTATCTATCTATCTATCTATCTATCTATCTATCTATCTATCTATCTATCTATCTATCTATCTATCTATCTATCTATCTATCTATCGTCAATGAATTTTACGATTATTTAGCGGAAACTTCATTCTTTTCAACATGTCATATATGTACAGCTAATTTTACAATATGGCATGCTATCTACGTGGCATATTTTTTTTTAAAAAGGAACACAGATTACTAAACAATTGTTATTTCGACAACTATTACATCATGTATGCCAAATTATAGGTATGCTACTAAAGGTTTATTCAAAATATATATGTGACATCTGAAGTTTAAAAATATATTAGAGTAGGTATTTTAAAAAAAACATTCATGAATTGTTTTGTTAGACCATTTGATACAAAAATTTCAATAATATGTAACAGGAGGTAAGAACCAGGTGAACTTAAGTATCATTTTTGAGCATGAATATAATAGAGAAGAGTTATTCTAGTGGTATTACAGGATACTTATGATCATTTACAACTAGAGAGGAGACAAGTGGAAGAAAGTAAACGAAATAACGATAATGATAATTATTACGGAACTATTTTCATATACGTACTTGATTATTTGTAATCTAATAATTTACAGTGATGTAGTGAACGAATACTCAGATGGGAAAGACCAAATTAGAGAATGCCTCCGTAAATTATGAAAACCGTATATTAAATATATCATTTGTACATCTTCTATCAGTTTTCTCTTACAAAATTCATCGTAACTCCACTTTTGATTGCTTCTATTTTTCTTCTCTTTTCTTTTCATTTCAATCTTCTCAACCTTCTCCTCAAAGGCATCCTACATACTACTTATATCTGTCAACATAAGTAGCACACATCACACACGTCTGCCTTTTAAACGATCGCTTCTGTGGTTATTTTACTCGCCGTGTCACATTTTCTTGTTATGCCACACTCTCTGTCGAAATGTCGAATCCGCCAAAGCGCCGACCTCCGTAGCTCTATCAACCTTCTGGGCTATATACATCCGATGTCGGCCAAGGGATCGGACGTCAAACTTCTCCTCATCAGCAGCGAACGCTACAGCGCTCCACCCCGTCAGAAAACTCCACTCAGCATCTCTTTCCTGAATCACACCTCACCAACTAGTGACCCCACTCCCAGTCCAACGGCGGCGCCCTCAGAACTGCACCCTCTTCGCCTCCCTTTGGCAGCAACACCGATATATTGAACGGTAACTAGGGTGAGAAACCTATTTATCGTTTAATCCAAAATTACAGAATGATTTCGTAAAATATGATAACCATACATTAAATACATTATTTGTGCGTCATCCTTCAGTTGTCCTCCACATAATTTATGACTCTTTCAGTCCTGTTGTTATTAAAGTTTTTTTCTGTTTCCTTTTCTGTTCTCTTCAAATGAATCTTCTCAATCTTCTACTGGCAGGCATTCCATTTGATTGGCGTTACATACTACTCATATCTGTAAACATAAGTGACATGCATCACTGCAATATGATTTAAACTTATCACTTGTATACAATATTACAATAAAATACTAACTATTACAGTGAGGATAAAGTTTGAATCTAACTAGGAATAAATGGGAAGTTCAACAGTTAGACTAATTAATAACCATAATTATACATTTGAAATTCTTAAAATTTCACTAGTGGAATGAGATAATATTCATTGGTGTGAGTATTTTATAATGCAGTGCCAAAAACATGAAATTATCAATGTGACATACAAATGACGGTAATGATTTTGTCTCATGGATAGATTGTAGTAAACTTTTTTTTAGTAAAGTATTTCTCTTAAAGAGTAGATTTAATCTGAGAAATTTTTTCACTTTTTGTAAGCAGTGATGGATATTGGCTAGCAGTGGAATCCAGGACGCGCGTTTCGTCTTGTTTGTGACTTGTCAGCTGGATGTACCTGCATTCACTCTGGGACTCGAACCCAGTACCATTTGCTTGAAACGCCATAGCGTTATCCACTCAGCTACTGTGTTCTATTAGCCACTTGCCTGTGCAATGGGGTGAATTTAAATTCACGTGGTATTATTTGGCTTGTATTTTCCCATTAAGGTTTAAGACTGCAATTGATCAGTCTGTTATCGGCATATGTGCGTACTGTGCGTATACCTCGATATTGCCTTAATTCACAAGCTTTTTGTAAACAATGATGGATATTGGCTAGCAGTGGAATCCAGGATGCGCGTTTCGTCCTATTTGGGACTCGTCAGCTGGATGTACCTGCATCTCAGGTTTGATGTTCACTCTGGGACTCCAACCCAGTACCATTCGCTTCAAACGCCATCGCGTTATCCACTTAGAGTTACGAAGCTAATGTATGCTGGATTGCATCAGTGAATTTAACTCAAAGGTAGAATATCTAACATAATTTGATTAGATCAACCAATATAAAATGATTAAGTGTTATATGACACAGTGTTATTTCAATATGAATTGTTTATAAAATATGGTATAACTTAAAAAAAATACAAATCAGACAGGTAACACGGAACACATCCTGCATCACAATTCAGAATTATTTATCGATTACATTTTTAGGGTATTTAAAATTTGTATCTTGAGACTTTCAAGTAAACTAATAAACATGTTTATTCTACTCATATGATTTTGAGATGGTGGAGAAGATTTGTAGCTCAGGTGGATTTTCACATGTTTCCAATCGAATGAGTGTCCGTAGTTGTCCACGTGTATTGATATAAGTGTGGAAGCATCATGGCGTTTGACTGCTAATTGATGTTCACCTTCAACGGGAGTCAAACAACCAACTAGCATTCTTGGATATATTAATCATTAGGACCGACACAGGTGTTAGGATAGTCGGAAAAATATACCAATAATTATCGTGTTAAGTCTATGGTGTCCTTGGACCTTAAATGTACATTTCTTATTAGTCGATGTTTATTTCACTTGTTAAATATTTTGTAAATGTTGTTTCCTATTTTATGGTACGATGTGGTATGCTTGATTGGTATATAAACAAAGTATGTTTGAAATATAATGATTCACAACCCGGAGGCTGTGACTTGCGTTCTTGACTCAACTGGCCAGGACAGACTGCGAAGCGGGACCAATCAGGGCACTAGGTCGTTCATACGTGTTTTCCGTGTCACTGTTATCGATCGATCGATAGATACGCTGCTTATCAAAACCTGCAGTCCCACACGTTACAACAACAGGAAAACTGGAAACTCAAGTATGTAGGAAACCGACCCATACAGATAAAATTCTCAACTACAACAGCAACAACCCAAGAGCTCACAAATCAACTGCGTACACACATTGTTCAAGAGGGCGAGGACACACTGCAGTACACTGGCAGCACGAAAAAATGAAGAGAAATACCTGAAGGACATATTTCAAAAGAACGGCTACCCAATCAACTTCATCAGAAAACACCAACCGCACGCAGCATTAGAACACAAGTCAAGCACAAAAATCAACAAAAGGATCACCCTACCGTACATACAAGGAATATCAGAAACCGCAACGAGACTGCTGAAAACCTTCGGGATAGGTGTGGCACACAAACCGAAAAAATCACTACAATCAATCCTATGCAAACTAAAGGATGAAATAACAAAGGAAAACAAATCAAACATCATCTACAAAATAAATTGTACCAACTGCGACAAACACTACATCGGACAAAGCGGACGCCCTCTCCACCTTCGCCTACATGAACATCAATTAGCAGTCAAACGCCATGATATCTCTTCACTTATATTAATACACATGGATAACTACGGACACTCATTCGATTGGAAAAATGTGGAAATCTTGGACAGAGGAAATTCCAAAAACACCAGAGAATTTTTAGAAGACTGGCACTCAGGTCAATCAGCAATCAACAGCACATTGATATCGATCCAATTTATCAACCAATCAGGAAAATTATGCACAAATATAGGAACAAAAATCAAACCAATGGGAGACACAACCAAAACAAAGAAGTAAACAATGACAATTTTAAGGTCAATAAGGACCAATGAACGTCGAGGTGGACAGAACAAGCTGTGAAACACATATGGAGAAATTCGAACACTTCACTCCTATCTGAAGTTTGTGCTGATGATGTCGTTCAGAAGAATGATGAAAGCTCCACGACCAAACCATCCAACTCAGAGAACAAAACTCCATCAAAATGTTTATTCTAAAAGAATTTTATCAAGGTTATTCAATTAAAAATCAATTAGATTTATGAATTTATATCATTTAAACAACATTTGCAAGTCACTTAGTGTTACATTATTATTTTGTCTTAACTAAAAGGTCTTCAGTAGTATCCTGTCAAGAACTCACAAAGAAATGAAACTAAAATATTCATAGTACAAAAGGATAGTAAAATAACTTTAGGACATTACATCAGAAATCAAGCACTTGATATATCTGACATTAACCAACATATTATCGAATGTCCTACTTTTGATATGAACAAAATCCGGTAGTTGATATCAGTCAGTAACGATCATATATTTCAACACCAAAAACTATTATTCAACTTTACTTCTGCTGTAATCTACTTTGTAGTTCACTAAAACGATGTACTTTTTTTCTTTGTGTAATCAACAGATTAGTTGGACTTATTAAGTAAAACTGACAAACGACATGTTACAACAAGTCACAATTAAGAATCATATGACACATAGGTAAATAATAAAGAAAAAACGAATTACTGAAAATCAATAATTAGCTATAGATGAACAGAAACATAATTTTGTTCTGTTCTTAAAGTAATATCATGTAAAACTAAATGTAAATGGGAGCAAGAAAATTTCTTGTTTTCAATTGATGAAATCAGTATAATTCATTCTTTTATAAAATATTTTTGGTACGAAAAGTAGTAATCCAAAGATACTGCTGAATTAATAAAGGAAAAGTTTTATCAGAATGGGTTTTTTGTGGGGATTTTTAGAAATTTCACTGGTTGAAATCATGAGTTAATTGAAGCTAGACCACCATGGAAAACCTGGAAGCTCATGATTCCAACCAGTGAAATTTCTAAAAATCTCCACAAAAAAACCATTCTGATAATAATAATCACCTGCTCATTAGTGACTGACTTCAAGAGATACTCCTGGAATTCTAGTTAGGAACCGTTACCAGTGGAGTTCAACCAGGTCTGTTGTGAGATATCAACTCACTGAAGACAGTGGTGTACGGTGGCGCAACTTCGTGGATTGGTTGAAGTTAGACACTGACATCGTTGGATGCCGGCTCAATGGTCTAATTGGTTAAGCGCCTGGCGCGAGACTGATAGGTCCTGGGTTCGAATCTCGTGGGCGGGATCGTGGATGCGCGCTGCTGAGGAGTCCCATACTAGGACGAAACGACCGTCCAGTGCTCCCATGTTTTCCATGATGGTCTAGCTTCAATTGACTCATGATTTCAACCAATGAAAAGGAAAAGTAATTGACTCCAAGGCTATAGCACTATTGTTAATCAGCTGTGTTGTTTAGTTAGCAACAGGGAATCATGAATTTGACAATTAATCACATTAGGACGAATATTGATAAGGAAAATGTAATAAAGAACTTACAAAACGCTTTAATGTTAAGTAACGTACAAACATGTGAACATTGAGAATAAAATAATAATAAATATATACATAGAAACAAAAGATGCATTGTAATTTATGCAAGTTAGGATAGGGTGTCTGTGTTAAGATGTTGGAGATGGGACTTTGAAGTTTGTGTGTTAGATTAGAGTAGGAATAATAGAGTTAGGATTTTTGGGTCCTAGTAATGATGTCTAATTTCAAACAATGTTTTATTCACGTGTAATCAGTATATTCTCAATAAATTCTTCCATTTAGTATTAGGAATTATCTAACTAATTACTCTAATATGTTATTAGTCAAAAGGTTTCGAAATACCAAAGTCATTTGGCTGTATTCTTTAAGTTTATCACACACTTGTGTTTATTTAATAAATCTAATTAATTTACACTGTTTTGTTCATTTCGAATTTTTGGTAGACATAAAAGACTTTATTACAATATTTTATAAGTTTGTAGACTCCACCGTCAAAAAAATTTATTGGCGAGACTATAATTTATGGACGAATCAATCACGTATAAGCTAACAGATCTCGATTTTGGAGCGAAATGCACTCATCCATTTGGATCAATTGAGTTTTGCCATTATAGCTGATATCAGTTCGTGATGAAAACCATAAATCTAATTCCTAACCCTAACCATCAACTGTAAATCATAATTCTAATTCACCACACTGGTTTATAACCCTCATTTGGTCCTAGTTATTAGGTGAATATTCTCAAGGTCACTTTAGCGTCTTTCAAAGGTCGTCCATAAAATATAGTCTCACCATATCATTTTATTTTAAGGTAATTGATACTATCCAACTAAGCTGATCAAAATCAGTTCGAACCCTGTGATAAAAAGTAAAACGTACAAGTGTCTAAGTAATTAATTTACTAACTTACTTACTTACTCCTGTAACTCCTAATGGAGCATAGGCCGCAGACCAGCATTCTCCAACCCACTCTGTCCTCGGCCTTCTTTTCTAGTTCCATCCAATTCTTGTTCATTTTTCTCATGTCTATCTCCATTTCTCGGCGTAATGTGTTCTTTGGTCTTCCTCTCCTCCTCATCCTTAGGCCTTCAGGATTCCATGTGAGGGCTCGTCTAGTGACGCAGTTGGGTGCTTTCCTCAATGTGTGTCCTATCCACTTCCAGCGCTTCTTCCTGATTTCTCCCTCCACTGGGATCTGGTTTGTTCTCTTCCACAGTACATTGTTGCCAATGGTGTCCGGCCAACGGATCCGAAGTATTTTGTGTAGACAACTGTTAATAAACACCTGTATCTTCTGGATGATGGCTTTCGTAGTTCTCCAGGTTTCCACCCCATGCAGTAGAACTGTCTTGACATTTGTATTGAAAATCCTGACCTTGGTGTTGGTTGACAGTTGCTTTGAGTTCCAGATGTTCCTCAGTTGTAAATATGCTGCTCTTGCTTTGCCGATCCGCGCATTCACATCTGCATCAGATCCACCATGTTCATCAATCATGCTGCCCAAATACGTAAAGGTTTTTACATCTTCCAAATCTTCTCCGTCAATTGTGATTGGATTGGTGCATTCTGTGTTGTATCGGAGAATCCTGCTTTTCCCTTTGTGTATATTGAGACCTACTGCTGCTGAGGCTGCTGCCACACTGGTCGTCTTCTCCTGCATTTGTTGTTGCGTTTGGGATAGAAGGGCCAGATCATCTGCGAAGTCTAGATCGTCCAACTGCATCTTACATGTCCATTGTAACCCGTGCTTCCCTTCAGATGTTGACGTCTTCATGATCCAGTCGATCACCAGGAGAACGAGAAAGGGTGAGAGTAAGCAACCTTGCCTGACACCGGTCTTCACTTCGAACGACTTTGTCAACTGTCCTCCATGCAAGATTTTGCAGTGTAATCCATCATATGAACTCTGTATGATATTGACTATCTTCTGATGCACGCCGTAGTGTCGAAGAAGCTTCCATAGTGTTGCTCTGTCCACGCTATCAAATGCCTTTTCGTAGTCAATGAAGTTGATGTAGAGTGATGAATTCCATTCAATTGATTGTTCCACAATGATCCGTACAGTTGCGATTTGGTCTGTACACGATCTATCCTTACGGAATCCTGCCTGTTGGTCACGAAGTTGGGCGTCTACGCAGTCCTTCATTCCTGTTTAACAATACCCTGTTGAAGACTTTTCCCGGTATTGAGAGAAGAGTGATGCCCCTGTAGTTATCACAGTTGCTGAGATCGCCTTTCTTTGGTATTTTCGATCAGTAGTCCTTCTTTCCAGTCTGTTGTTACTTGCTCCTCATCCCAAATCTTATTGAAGAGAATGTGGAGTATCCTTGCAGTTGCCGCTACGTCTGCTTTTAGTGCCTCTGCTGGGATGTTGTCCGGTCCTGCTGCTTTGCCACTCTTGATTTGTCTGATGGCCATGGTGATTTCTTCAATTATTGGTAAGTAATTGATTTTGAAAAAAGTTATTAACTGATGAAAACTAATTAATCTATTGTTGTTACGGCACTTAATTCAAGAAAATTCCAGATCGGTCTCTTTGCCATATTTAAAATTTTTTATTTATTTAGAGATTTTATGAATGACCTCGGAATTATTTTTTTCTCTACACTTTATTTCACGTATACTATCATAGTGTTAAAAATTATGGTTCATTGAAGTAGATTAATCTATGTTACCATAACAGATAATAAAGTTTCTTAATGTCACAAACTTAACTACTTATATTAGTTATATGTTTTATGACAATTCTTCAAACAAATCAAGATACTCTTAAAACACCGTTTTAGGTACTATCATTCATTGACCTTTAAAATAAAATGTAGATGATACACAAACTTTCATATTGTGAAAATATGAATATAAATATCTAATCACATAGTGGAAATTACATTAGCATGATTAAGCTTCAAATGGAATACCTGAAGTGATAGGTATGATTACCAAGGTTTGACTCGATAATTTCGAATAAATAATATTCTTGTTCTTCCGTTGCATCATTTAAACTGGAATTAGTTTTGATTTGGTTAGTTATTCTCTGAAGAAGTGACTTAAACTGAGTGACGAAATGTCAGAAAATTTGATTTTTCTACTCATTGGGTTATAACAAATACATTGATTTATTTACCTGAAGTGATAGTTTATAATATACCGTATAAGGAATACGATCAAGAATTATGAGAAATATAGCCTAATTAATTTTAATGAATACACAAAAGAGCAAGAATAAACAATCTAGCAGAATAGAATGAATTCATTTTTATTTGGTTGGTTCTCGTCAGCTGCTTACAACCTGTGATATTTCTTGTTCTTGTTCTTTTCAAAATGTAAAGGGAACTATGTGTATGAAATTTCTCAAAAAACGCCCCCTGAACAATTATTTAGGTCACTGAACCACTGTGTGACAGTACGCTGCAGAATATCAAGAGAATTGACAAGAAATATCACAGGTTGTAAGCAGCTGACGAGAACCAACGAAATAAAAATGAATTCATGCTATTCTGCTAGGATGTTTGTTCTTGCTCTTTTCAAAATGATAAAGGGAACTATGTGTAAGAATTAGCAGGGGAATACAGTAAACCAGAGAGACTGGTCAAAGACAAAGAAGGCAAGCCAATCACTGAAATTCAACAACAGCAGAACAGACGGGTAGAGTACTTTGAGGAACTCCTGAATAAGCCGGCTCCAATGAATCCACCGGACGTCGAAGCAGCACACACAGATCTTCCTATAGATGTCAATCCACCAACGACGGAATAAATCAGAATGGCCATCAGACAAATCAAGAGCGGGAAAGCAGCAGGACCCGACAACATACCAGCTGAAGCACTGAAGTAACTACAAACATGCTTCACCGTCTATTGAAAAAGATTTGGGAGGAGGATTAAGTGCCGATGGACTGGAAAGGACACCTCGTCAAGATTCCAAAGAAAGGAGATCTGAGCAAATGTGAAAACTACAGAGGCATCACACTACTGTCAATACCAGGGAAGGTCTTCAACAGAGTTTTGCTGAACCGGATGAAAGGTGCAGTAGACGCCCAACTTCGAGATCAACAAGCTGGATTTCGTAAGGATCGGTCGTGCACAGACCGAATTGCGACACTACGGATCATCGTCGAACAATCAATTGAGTGGAACTCGTCACTATACATCAACTTCATTGATTATGAAAAGGCATTTGACAGTGTAGATAGGAGGACATTATGGAAACTTCTTCGACACTACGGAGTTCCTGAGAAGATTGTCAATATTATCCGGAACTCATACGATGGACTACAGTGCAAGGTCGTGGATGGAGGACAGCTGACAGACGCATTCCAAGTAAGGACCAGAGTCGGACAAGGCCGTCTACACTCTCCTTCCCTTTTTCTTCTGGTGGTCGACTGGATTATGAAGACCTCGACATCTGAGGGAAAACACGGAATACAATGGACAGCTCAGAATCAATTAGACAATTTGGACTTCGCAGATGACCTAGCCCTCCTATCGCATACACAGGAAAAGATGAAGATAAAGACAGCCAGTGTAGCAGCAGTCTCTGCATCAGTAAGTCTCAACATACACCAGGGTAAAACCAAGGTCCTCAAATTCAACACTGAAAACAGTAATCCAATCACTCTTGATGGCGAAACTCTGGAAGATGTAGAATCCTTCACATACCTAGGAAGCATCATCGATGAAGAAGGAGGTTCAGATGCAGACGTAAAGGCGAGGATTGGCAAAGCAAGGGCCGCATTCCTACAATTGAAGAACATATGGAACTCAAAACAACTTCCAACCAATATCAAAGTGAGAATCTTCAATACGAACGTCGAAACAGTTCTACTGTACGGAGCTGAAACTTGGAGAACTATAACAACCACAATCAAGAAGGTACAAGTATTTATAAATAGCCGTCTACGCAAGATACTCAACATCCATTGGCCGGATATCATCAGCAACAACCTTCTGTGGGAGAGAACAAACCAACTTCCAGCTGAAGAAGAAATTAGGAAAAGACGATGGAAATGGATAGGACATACATTACGCAAATCGTCAAACTGCATCACGAGGCAAGCCCTGACTTGGAATCGTGAAGTGAAGCGTAAAAGAGGAAGGCCAAAGAACACATTACGTCGGATAATAGAAGCAGATATGAAAAGGATGAATAGGAACTGTAAGGAGCTGGAAATGATTGCCCAGGACAGGGTTGGATGGAGGATGCTGATGAGCGGTGTATGCTCCTTCACGAGGAGTAACAGGCGTACGTAAGTAAGTAAGTAAGTAAGTAAGTAAGTAAGTAAGTAAGTAAGTAAGTAAGTAAGTAAGTAAGTAAGTAAGTAAGTAAGTAAGTAAGTAAGTAAGTAAGTAAGTAAGTAAGTAAGTAAGTAAGTAAGTAAGTAAGTAAGTAAGTAAGTAAGTAAGTAAGTAAGTAAGTAAGTAAGTAAGTAAGTAAGTAAGTAAGTAAGTAAGTAAGTAAGTAAGTAAGTAAGTAAGTAAGTAAGTAAGTAAGTAAGTAAGTAAGTAAGTAAGTAAGTAAGTAAGTAAGTAAGTAAGTAAGTAAGTAAGTAAGTAAGTAAGTAAGTAAGTAAGTAAGTAAGTAAGTAAGTAAGTAAGTAAGTAAGTAAGTAAGTAAGTAAGTAAGTAAGTAAGTAAGTAAGTAAGTAAGTAAGTAAGTAAGTAAGTAAGTAAGTAAGTAAGTAAGTAAGTAAGTAAGTAAGTAAGTAAGTAAGTAAGTAAGTAAGTAAGTAAGTAAGTAAGTAAGTAAGTAAGTAAGTAAGTAAGTAAGTAAGTAAGTAAGTAAGTAAGTAAGTAAGTAAGTAAGTAAGTAAGTAAGTAAGTAAGTAAGTAAGTAAGTAAGTAAGTAAGTAAGTAAGTAAGTAAGTAAGTAAGTAAGTAAGTAAGTAAGTAAGTAAGTAAGTAAGTAAGTAAGTAAGTAAGTAAGTAAGTAAGTAAGTAAGTAAGTAAGTAAGTAAGTAAGTAAGTAAGTAAGTAAGTAAGTAAGTAAGTAAGTAAGTAAGTAAGTAAGTAAGTAAGTAAGTAAGTAAGTAAGTAAGTAAGTAAGTAAGTAAGTAAGTAAGTAAGTAAGTAAGTAAGTAAGTAAGTAAGTAAGTAAGTAAGTAAGTAAGTAAGTAAGTAAGTAAGTAAGTAAGTAAGTAAGTAAGTAAGTAAGTAAGTAAGTAAGTAAGTAAGTAAGTAAGTAAGTAAGTAAGTAAGTAAGTAAGTAAGTAAGTAAGTAAGTAAGTAAGTAAGTAAGTAAGTAAGTAAGTAAGTAAGTAAGTAAGTAAGTAAGTAAGTAAGTAAGTAAGTAAGTAAGTAAGTAAGTAAGTAAGTAAGTAAGTAAGTAAGTAAGTAAGTAAGTAAGTAAGTAAGTAAGTAAGTAAGTAAGTAAGTAAGTAAGTAAGTAAGTAAGTAAGTAAGTAAGTAAGTAAGTAAGTAAGTAAGTAAGTAAGTAAGTAAGTAAGTAAGTAAGTAAGTAAGTAAGTAAGTAAGTAAGTAAGTAAGTAAGTAAGTAAGTAAGTAAGTAAGTAAGTAAGTAAGTAAGTAAGTAAGTAAGTAAGTAAGTAAGTAAGTAAGTAAGTAAGTAAGTAAGTAAGTAAGTAAGTAAGTAAGTAAGTAAGTAAGTAAGTAAGTAAGTAAGTAAGTAAGTAAGTAAGTAAGTAAGTAAGTAAGTAAGTAAGTAAGTAAGTAAGTAAGTAAGTAAGTAAGTAAGTAAGTAAGTAAGTAAGTAAGTAAGTAAGTAAGTAAGTAAGTAAGTAAGTAAGTAAGTAAGTAAGTAAGTAAGTAAGTAAGTAAGTAAGTAAGTAAGTAAGTAAGTAAGTAAGTAAGTAAGTAAGTAAGTAAGTAAGTAAGTAAGTAAGTAAGTAAGTAAGTAAGTAAGTAAGTAAGTAAGTAAGTAAGTAAGTAAGTAAGTAAGTAAGTAAGTAAGTAAGTAAGTAAGTAAGTAAGTAAGTAAGTAAGTAAGTAAGTAAGTAAGTAAGTAAGTAAGTAAGTAAGTAAGTAAGTAAGTAAGTAAGTAAGTAAGTAAGTAAGTAAGTAAGTAAGTAAGTAAGTAAGTAAGTAAGTAAGTAAGTAAGTAAGTAAGTAAGTAAGTAAGTAAGTAAGTAAGTAAGTAAGTAAGTAAGTAAGTAAGTAAGTAAGTAAGTAAGTAAGTAAGTAAGTAAGTAAGTAAGTAAGTAAGTAAGTAAGTAAGTAAGTAAGTAAGTAAGTAAGTAAGTAAGTAAGTAAGTAAGTAAGTAAGTAAGTAAGTAAGTAAGTAAGTAAGTAAGTAAGTAAGTAAGTAAGTAAGTAAGTAAGTAAGTAAGTAAGTAAGTAAGTAAGTAAGTAAGTAAGTAAGTAAGTAAGTAAGTAAGTAAGTAAGTAAGTAAGTAAGTAAGTAAGTAAGTAAGTAAGTAAGTAAGTAAGTAAGTAAGTAAGTAAGTAAGTAAGTAAGTAAGTAAGTAAGTAAGTAAGTAAGTAAGTAAGTAAGTAAGTAAGTAAGTAAGTAAGTAAGTAAGTAAGTAAGTAAGTAAGTAAGTAAGTAAGTAAGTAAGTAAGTAAGTAAGTAAGTAAGTAAGTAAGTAAGTAAGTAAGTAAGTAAGTAAGTAAGTAAGTAAGTAAGTAAGTAAGTAAGTAAGTAAGTAAGTAAGTAAGTAAGTAAGTAAGTAAGTAAGTAAGTAAGTAAGTAAGTAAGTAAGTAAGTAAGTAAGTAAGTAAGTAAGTAAGTAAGTAAGTAAGTAAGTAAGTAAGTAAGTAAGTAAGTAAGTAAGTAAGTAAGTAAGTAAGTAAGTAAGTAAGTAAGTAAGTAAGTAAGTAAGTAAGTAAGTAAGTAAGTAAGTAAGTAAGTAAGTAAGTAAGTAAGTAAGTAAGTAAGTAAGTAAGTAAGTAAGTAAGTAAGTAAGTAAGTAAGTAAGTAAGTAAGTAAGTAAGTAAGTAAGTAAGTAAGTAAGTAAGTAAGTAAGTAAGTAAGTAAGTAAGTAAGTAAGTAAGTAAGTAAGTAAGTAAGTAAGTAAGTAAGTAAGTAAGTAAGTAAGTAAGTAAGTAAGTAAGTAAGTAAGTAAGTAAGTAAGTAAGTAAGTAAGTAAGTAAGTAAGTAAGTAAGTAAGTAAGTAAGTAAGTAAGTAAGTAAGTAAGTAAGTAAGTAAGTAAGTAAGTAAGTAAGTAAGTAAGTAAGTAAGTAAGTAAGTAAGTAAGTAAGTAAGTAAGTAAGTAAGTAAGTAAGTAAGTAAGTAAGTAAGTAAGTAAGTAAGTAAGTAAGTAAGTAAGTAAGTAAGTAAGTAAGTAAGTAAGTAAGTAAGTAAGTAAGTAAGTAAGTAAGTAAGTAAGTAAGTAAGTAAGTAAGTAAGTAAGTAAGTAAGTAAGTAAGTAAGTAAGTAAGTAAGTAAGTAAGTAAGTAAGTAAGTAAGTAAGTAAGTAAGTAAGTAAGTAAGTAAGTAAGTAAGTAAGTAAGTAAGTAAGTAAGTAAGTAAGTAAGTAAGTAAGTAAGTAAGTAAGTAAGTAAGTAAGTAAGTAAGTAAGTAAGTAAGTAAGTAAGTAAGTAAGTAAGTAAGTAAGTAAGTAAGTAAGTAAGTAAGTAAGTAAGTAAGTAAGTAAGTAAGTAAGTAAGTAAGTAAGTAAGTAAGTAAGTAAGTAAGTAAGTAAGTAAGTAAGTAAGTAAGTAAGTAAGTAAGTAAGTAAGTAAGTAAGTAAGTAAGTAAGTAAGTAAGTAAGTAAGTAAGTAAGTAAGTAAGTAAGTAAGTAAGTAAGTAAGTAAGTAAGTAAGTAAGTAAGTAAGTAAGTAAGTAAGTAAGTAAGTAAGTAAGTAAGTAAGTAAGTAAGTAAGTAAGTAAGTAAGTAAGTAAGTAAGTAAGTAAGTAAGTAAGTAAGTAAGTAAGTAAGTAAGTAAGTAAGTAAGTAAGTAAGTAAGTAAGTAAGTAAGTAAGTAAGTAAGTAAGTAAGTAAGTAAGTAAGTAAGTAAGTAAGTAAGTAAGTAAGTAAGTAAGTAAGTAAGTAAGTAAGTAAGTAAGTAAGTAAGTAAGTAAGTAAGTAAGTAAGTAAGTAAGTAAGTAAGTAAGTAAGTAAGTAAGTAAGTAAGTAAGTAAGTAAGTAAGTAAGTAAGTAAGTAAGTAAGTAAGTAAGTAAGTAAGTAAGTAAGTAAGTAAGTAAGTAAGTAAGTAAGTAAGTAAGTAAGTAAGTAAGTAAGTAAGTAAGTAAGTAAGTAAGTAAGTAAGTAAGTAAGTAAGTAAGTAAGTAAGTAAGTAAGTAAGTAAGTAAGTAAGTAAGTAAGTAAGTAAGTAAGTAAGTAAGTAAGTAAGTAAGTAAGTAAGTAAGTAAGTAAGTAAGTAAGTAAGTAAGTAAGTAAGTAAGTAAGTAAGTAAGTAAGTAAGTAAGTAAGTAAGTAAGTAAGTAAGTAAGTAAGTAAGTAAGTAAGTAAGTAAGTAAGTAAGTAAGTAAGTAAGTAAGTAAGTAAGTAAGTAAGTAAGTAAGTAAGTAAGTAAGTAAGTAAGTAAGTAAGTAAGTAAGTAAGTAAGTAAGTAAGTAAGTAAGTAAGTAAGTAAGTAAGTAAGTAAGTAAGTAAGTAAGTAAGTAAGTAAGTAAGTAAGTAAGTAAGTAAGTAAGTAAGTAAGTAAGTAAGTAAGTAAGTAAGTAAGTAAGTAAGTAAGTAAGTAAGTAAGTAAGTAAGTAAGTAAGTAAGTAAGTAAGTAAGTAAGTAAGTAAGTAAGTAAGTAAGTAAGTAAGTAAGTAAGTAAGTAAGTAAGTAAGTAAGTAAGTAAGTAAGTAAGTAAGTAAGTAAGTAAGTAAGTAAGTAAGTAAGTAAGTAAGTAAGTAAGTAAGTAAGTAAGTAAGTAAGTAAGTAAGTAAGTAAGTGTAAGAATACATAAAAAATAAAATTTAAAGGAAGAATGAACAAACTGTTTAGTTTAGACTACAAATTTATCTTTGTTACTCAACAATGGAAATCAACAATAAATGAAGAAACAGTTTACCTTTATATGAGACTCCTTAGCAAATCCCATACACGATACAGCTTCAGATTGAACTGAAGACCTTTAGGACTTGAATAGTGCACTAAATCTTCAAACCATTCAACCATCATCTAGTGGTTTATACATTTAACATCAACAAACTATTGTTATTGCATGAAAATATTCCTTTCCCATTGGTGGCTAACTGCTTCATACACAACATAAATGGAGACCAGTGGTCATGACTTCTTATTAGAACTATGAAATTCCATAATCTCCACAAACCTCACTTAGTAGTAAGATAATTTTTAAAGTTTTAGTAGAAGACATGTGATATCAGTTGTTTAGAGTAAAACAGTAATTCATTCAACATATTGGATGAAAATTATCCAACTATATGAATTGAATAAAAAAATTTTATCATTGAATCTCAACTCTATTTGTTGTAGTATCATATATCCCGTATGGCATGGAGATCTTAGGTCAGTTTAACGACTAGTTATAGATATACAGTCCTGGAAAATGTTGTCACTAAAATGAAGTAGAAATCTAATAATCCCCGGTTTGAAATGGTTCTTCAGTTGACGTTAGTTCTAAATAAATATTATATTCAGAGAAATGATTGATTCAAGTTATCATTATACTTTTTAATATATACATGACATATAAAATACAACTAATATTTTGAGACTGGACATGAGTAAAATTATAAATATCCTACTCAAATGAGGATATAAAATTAAAATATTAGAAAACTCTGAAATATAGTGAAAATTCCCATTTTGCCATTTGGTGAATTTAAGAAGGAACGAATTGAGTGAAGAAATTTCTTTTCAATTAGTTTTTCATCATGGCTCTACACTAATTTATATATGATTTACAATAATGATCTAATACTCATCGAGTGGATACGTTACGTAACAATTACATGATGACATTTAAATTAACATTGAGTAATTGGAACAATGTTTAAACATACAATCCATGTGTTTAAACCTGACTGTTTTAACGAACGAGTCACCAATGTAGATGGTAGATTGACGAGCTTTCATTTTACTGCCGATATATGGACGATGAGTTTATCCTTTGTAACCATCATACTGACTTGATAGAAACACTTGAGCGACTCAATACAGTTCATCCATCGATAAAATTCACATGTGGGAAAAGAAATGCAGGTAGAATAAACTTTCTAGATGTCCTACTTACAAGGAGAAAAGACGGGTCATTAAGAAGAAACATAAACAAGAAAACTACTTGGACGGGCCAATATGCAAACCTTCTTAGTTTTGTTCTTCTACAATACGAAAGGAACCTGATTAAGACACTGCACCATTGAATCAAGATCATATGCTCTCTAGATACGGTCAAAGATGAAACAGAGGCATCATATATGACCCTGAAAGAAAATGGATATCCGGAGAAATCTATAAATAAAAACATATCCAATAAAAGAGAGCATAGAGAATGCCTAACCGTGAATGAAAAGCCTCTGTATATACGCTTACAATTCAGAAGCGATGTGCCTAGTGAGATGCTAAAACGGAATTTACGCAGATCAATCCAAAGAAATTGCAATGCAGGTAAACTATAATTAATGTTTTCCACACGTTCAGTGATCACTCCGAGGTTGAAAGATAAATTGCCTAGACTAGCCACTTCTTTCTGTATCTATCAATTCAACTGCTCCTGTGGAACAAGTTATATTGGCAGATGTTCTAGGAATTTGTATATTCGGCTCGTGAGCACCTCCTAGTGTGATTAAGAAAAAGTGTTATTAGTAATAATTGTGCTGTCATTGTCTGCACTTTTATTTTGGGTGTCGTTTTCTTAATCTGATGTCAGATCTTGCAAGTATTTGTTATTAATCATACTGCTCAACAGATAGGGTCTGTCTCATGATGAATATTATTTACAATATTGTTTACTGAATTCACCTAAATAATATATCAGTTTTTTGTTGAATGACGCAAGTTTTCCAAAAACTCTGATTAGCTTTGTGTTCTCGTTGTCCAGCATTTCTAAGTTTTCCCTGTTCAACTCGTATTCACAACTGACCAGATACATTTATATAAATGATGATAAATAGTGACATTTAAGAGTCAATTAATAATTATACACAATAACCAAGAGGAGGCCCACTTTGTCCGATATATCACTGCAAGTCACTCCAGTTTGTCTCACAAATGGTACCGAAATAGTCTTTCTTTTAGTCTAAGTATACGGGTTGGAGAGAACTGTTGACTCTTGATCTATTAATATTCTTCATAGTTATAACAATAAATTAGATGTTTCAAATGTAGGATAAGACCATACAGTTATTATTTCCCGTGGCTTATCCCATGGCTGATCTATCCGATCGCCCAAATTAGCTATCAAGTTTGCCCTCACTGCCCAACAGTACCACGTGGAGTCTTTGAGTTGGATTTCGCCGCCATTAGGGGTAAGTTTCAGAATACCGGACAAATTTTAACACGACTTTCCTACTAAACTTGTATCATTTGGTCAATCCTTTTCTCACCTATAGACTTAATTAACCACTGGGTCACAGTAATAGGTTGAACAACTGTACACGAGAATGCTGACTGTCAAAAGTTTGAATTTTCTGCCCCATAGAATTCGGTAAATTTGATTGGTTATGTGCTCTTAACCTGGTGGTTGAAACCTGAAAAAATTGACTAAGTCCGACGGAAACATGATGTACAATGGTACAGAAGTAATGATATTAATATTAAAATATCATAGTTAACTGTAGATTATGAATTTGTGGTTGAATTTTTACTTATAAGCGTAGTAATATCGAATTGAGTACTTACAGGTTATTTAATGACATGTTATATTTTTGAAAAATGTATATGATTAGTATCAGAAGGGGTTTTTGTGGATATAATAGTAATTTCAATAGTTGAGATCATGAGTCAATTGAAGCTAAACCACCATGGAAAACCTGTGACGGGATTCACATATGCCAACAAGAGACTGATCAATTACAGTCCTTAATAATAATGGGAAGATACAAGTAAAACAATACCAAGTGAATTTAAACTTCACCCCATTGCACAAGCAGGTGGCTATAAGGATTCAGTAGCTAACTGGATAACGCAATGGCGTTTGAAGCGGACGGTACTGGGTTCGAGTCCCCGAGTGGACATAAACTCTGGGATGCAGGTACATCCAGCTGACGAGTCCCGAATAGGACGGAACGCGTGTCTCGGATTCCACTGCTAGCCACTATCCATCTTTGTTTAAAAAGGTTTACCACTTTTCTTGAAGCCAAAAGAAGTTCTTGAGAAATGAAGAATAAATATATGTGTACTGATTGTTTAATAATAAATATAAAACACTGTTATTATTTACATACTTCTAATTACAATGCTGTTAATAGTGAGACAACTCCGCCTGGAGTCCCTCCGGGAGCTACTGCCGGTCCCAAGCCCGGATAAAGGAGGAGGGTTGGGCATGGGGTTAGCGTCCCCATCCCGTAGAAAACTAACTCGCTAAAAAAACGCTAACCAGAAAAAATTATTCAAACCTTTTAAACTCTGCCCTGGGAGTCAGAAGGTCTTCATTTAGAAGAATTATGACGCCTCATGATGAAAGCCGAATTCCTTCGGAAGTTACGAGGCCGATGCCCCTTCTGACAACCAGAGCGACCATTTATTTAGGTACATGGAATGTTCGTACAATGTGGGACACCGGGAGAGCCTTCCAAATTGCTGCAGAAATGAGAAGATACAACCTAGAGGTACTTGGGATCAGTGAAACACATTGGACACAAGTTGGACAACAACGACTAACTACAGGAGAGCTCCTGTTATACTCCGGCCATGAAGAAGAAAATGCACCACATACACAAGGAGTTGCATTGATGCTGTCCAAACAAGCGCAAAATGCGCTTATAGGATGGGAATCTCATGGACCAAGGATCATCAAAGCCTCGTTCAAAACAAAGAAAGAGGGCATTTCAATGAACATCATCCAATGCTATGCGCCTACCAACGACTACAATGAAGACGCTAAAGATCAATTCTACAATAGGCTGCAGTCAATCGTCGAGAAGTGCCCAACAAAGGACCTGACCATTCTGATGGGAGATTTCAACGCCAAGGTTGGAACGGACAACACTGGATATGAAGACATCATGGGACGACACGGACTGGGAGAAAGAAACGAAAATGGTGAGAGATTTGCAAATCTATGTGCCTTCAATAAGCTGGTCATAGGCGGCACCATATTCCCACATAAACGCATACACAAAACCACATGGACTTCACCGGATCACACCACACAAAACCAAATCGACCATATTTGCATCAACAAAACGTTCAGGAGGACTATAGAGGACGTGAGAACCAAGAGAGGAGCTGATATAGCATCAGATCATCACTTGCTGGTCGCCAAGATGAAATTGAAACTCAAGAAGCACTGGACAACGGGGCGGACAATATCACAAAAGTTCAATACGGCCTTTCTTCAGGATACTAACAAACTCAACAAATTCAAGATAGTCCTCAGCAACAAGTTCCAGGCCTTTCATGATCTACTCAATGGAGAAGGAACTACTGTGGAGAGCAACTGGAAGGGGATCAAAGAGGCAATCACTTCAACATGTCATGAGGTCCTGGGTCACAAGAAGCACCATCACAAGGAATGGATCACTGTTGATACACTGGATAAGATTCAAGAAAGAAGGAACAAGAAGGCAGCAATCAATACCAGTCGAACAAGAGCAGAAAAAGCCAAGGCACAAGCTGAATACACAGAAGTAAACAAACAAGTGAAGAGGAGCATCAGAACCGACAAACGTAAATATGTGGAAGATTTAGCAACGACGGCGGAAAAGGCTGCAAGAGAAGGAAACATGAGACAACTGTATGACACGACAAAGAAACTCTCTGGAAATCGCCGCAAACCAGAACGACCAGTGAAAAGCAAGGAAGGCGAGGTAATCACCAACATTGAAGAGCAACAAAACAGGTGGGTAGAACACTTCAAAGAACTCTTGAATCGACCAGCTCCACTGAACCCACCCAACATCGAAGCAGCACCCACGGACCTCCCAATCAATGTTGGCCCACCAACAATTGAAGAAATCAGCATGGCCATCAGACAAATCAAGAGTGGCAAAGCAGCAGGACCGGACAACATCCAGCAGAGGCACTAAAAGCAGACGTAGCGGCAACTGCAAGGATACTCCACATTCTCTTCAATAAGATTTGGGATGAGGAACAAGTACCAACAGACTGGAAAGAAGGACTTCTGATCAAAATACCGAAGAAAGGCGATCTCAGCAACTGTGATAACTACAGGGGCATCACTCTTCTCTCAATACCGGGAAAAGTCTTCAACAGGGTATTGTTAAACAGGATGAAGGACTGCGTAGACGCCCAACTTCGTGACCAACAGGCAGGATTCCGTAAGGATAGATCGTGTACAGACCAAATCGCAACTCTACGGATCATTGTGGAACAATCAATTGAATGGAATTCATCACTCTACATCAACTTCATTGACTACGAAAAGGCATTTGATAGCGTGGACAGAACAACACTATGGAAACTTCTTCGACACTACGGCGTGCCTCAGAAGATAGTCAATATCATACAGAACTCATATGATGGATTACACTGCAAAATTGTGCATGGAGGACAGTTGACAAAGTCGTTCGAAGTGAAGACCGGTGTCAGGCAAGGTTGCTTACTCTCACCCTTTCTCTTTCTCCTGGTGATCGACTGGATCATGAAGACGTCAACGTCTGAAGGGAAGCGCGGGATACAATGGACATCTAAGATGCAGTTGGACGATCTAGACTTCGCAGACGATCTGGCCCTTCTATCCCAAACGCAACAACAGATGCAGGAGAAGACGACCAGTGTGGCAGCAGCCTCAGCAGCAGTAGGTCTCAATATACACAAAAGTAAAAGCAGGATTCTCCGATACAACAGGTGTTTATTAACAATTGTCTACACAAAATACTTCAGATCCGTTGGCCGGACACTATTAGCAACAACGTACTGTGGCAGAGAACAAACCAGATCCCAGTGGAGGGAGAAATCAGGAAGAAGCGCTGGAAGTGGATAGGACACACATTGAGGAAAGCACCCAACTGCGTCACAAGACAAGCCCTCACATGTAATCCTGAAGGCCTAAGGAGGAGGAGGAGAGGAAGACCAAAGAACACATTACGCCGAGAAATGGAGATAGACATGAGAAAAATGAACAAGAATTGGATGGAACTAGAAAAGAAGGCCGAGGACAGAGTGGGTTGGAGAATGCTGGTCTGCGGCCTATGCTCCATTAGGAGTAAAAGGCGTAAGTTTGTAAGTAGTAGTGAAACCGTGATTACATGGAATTTGAAAATAAACTAGACAAACTGAGTAGAAAGTCACGAAAGACAGATCGAGTTTACATAAGCTTAACGCAACCATTAGTTAAAATAATAGACTATATCATGTCCATTGGTATTCATGAAATGCGGTTAGACGAAGATGTTCAAGGCTATCCTTAGCATTGATTATCTCTGGCGAAGTATACTGACAAAACACTTGTGTGCTTTTCAATGGTAGATGAAATATTACTGGAATCGGGAACAAAATTATCCATTCTAAACATATTTTCGAAGACACATATTTCAACGTAAAACATGATCCTATTTTGATTTTAAACAAAATTCTTAGGAATTTTCAACTACAATGTAAATATATGCATATTCTAACTATAATTGCTATCATTATTGTTATCGCATACTTGTACTATCATACTATTGACCATAAAGGTCCATAAGTACTAAGTGAATACTTACTCAGTCCTGTCACCCCCTGTGGAGTATATGCTGCCAACCAGGATTCTCCATCGAAATCTACCCTCTGCCCTCATTTTCAGTTGTTTCCCATTGCTATTCGTTTTTCTGATGTCTGCTTCCAGCTCCCAACGCAGTGTATTCTTGTGTGTTCCATGTTTTCCTTTCCTTTCAGGATTCCAGGTTAGCGCTTGCCTTGTGATGCAGTTTGGGTAGTTTCCGCAATATATGTTCTGCCCAGCGGCTTTCCCTAATTTTTTCTTCGGATGGAAGCCATTTTTTTCTCTCTCACAGTAGGCTGTTTCTGATGGTATCTGGCCAAAGAACACTAGGTATCTTACATAGACAATTGCTTATAAATACCCTCACTTTTTTATGATGACTGAAGTTGTTCTCTAAGTTTTAGCTCCGTACAATAGAACTGTCGTGGTGTTTGTATTAAAAATTCCGATTTTGTTGTTTTGTGATACAGTTGTTTTGATTTCCATATTTACTTCGATTGCAGAAATCCTGACCTTACTTTGCCAATACGTGCCCTGACACTTGCATCGGATTCTCCTAGTTTATCAGTGGTGCTGTACAGGTACGCGAAATTTTCCACCTCTTCCAGAGCTTCTCTGTCAAGTGTAATTTAGTTGGTGCTCTCTTTATTTGGACTTCAGGATCTTGATTTTCCCTTCGTGTATGTCGAGGCCTACTGATGCAGAGGCTGCTGCTACATTGGCTGTATTAACCTGCAGTTGCTGTTGTGTATAGGAGTCTATTATGAGAATAGTTTCTGACGATTAATATCACAAAATAGAGTTCGTTTGCTCTAATTTCCATTCAATTATCTTTGAAGTTTCGTTGTTATTAAATTCATGCTCAACGCATCCTCTCAACTTCATTCAACTAATTTAGAAGAGATAGAATGTGTCCGTGAATTTGTAACACATTCGTTTTTCAGTTTTCAATGTATTCGGTATTATTTATTTTCAGGCAGTTTCCCGTTCATTTAACGGGCGACTGCTGCAAGTAACAATGTAATCTTCACGCTAAATTTCACTTCACGTTTTTATCCGGGAATTTGAAATGTATTACAGCGGTATGTTCATAGAAAACAGATGTAGATAGAGTTATATTACTAAAATGAAGTTTAAAATGAAAACCATGCTCCTATATTCAGGACTCACCTACTGAATGAACAGGAAAGTACTGGAAGTACTAGATATTACACATTTATTGAACACAGGAAATAAGTTGGTTAACCTTATACTCTTACCTAAATTACTTTCTCATTATTCTAACACTTAGTCTATTATGTTGCTGAGATAATTATTAATAGTTAAATGTTTTTTCTTTATTAGATTTTGTTGATGATACTTGAATTACTGTAAAATAATGTAGTAAGAAGAACTAGTACCATATTCTTAATTCAATTAAATAAAACCAAAAAGAAAAAAGAAAGATTTTTACTAGTATAAGGGTTGTGGAGATGATTAAGTTTTTGATTGAGATCATGAACCGATTGATGTTAGACCACCCTTGGAAACCTGGAAGAACTGGACGGCCGTCTCGTCCTATTGTGGGAGGTAGATACATCAGTACGATGGAAGTTGGTCGCGCAATTTCGTGGATTGGTTGATGTTAGACACTATCACCAGTGGATGCCGGCTCAGTGGTCCAGTAGGTTAAGCGTTCGCGCGCGAGACCGAAGGCCCTGGGTTCGAATCCCGCTAGCGGGATCGTGGATGCGCACTGCTGAGGAGTCCCACAACAGGACGAAACGGCCGTCCAGTGCTTTCAGGTTTCCAAAGGTGGTGGTCTAACACCAATCGGTTCATGCTCTCAATCAGAAAGACTTTTAATTATGTTCATATAATTCTTAAATTCACAATGTATAAATAAAATATTTGACAAGATTCTTTGTGACCTCCAATGAATTCTGAATGAAATTTAAATAAGTCGTTTAAACTTAACTTATTATCATGCTCAAATAACCATGAAAAACGTATGAGTATATCTAAAACTCTAGATTTAGAGATTATAAACTTAATCTAATATCTTACTTTTGAAACGTATAATCTATATACTTTTCAAGATATTGAGAAAAATTCATTTGATTCATTAATTCACCGAAGTGCATTAGTTCCTTCAAAATGGTCTGTATCCTTTGTTAATGAGTGTCAAGTAATACGAAACCTAGTTCCAAAGACTCTTGGTGACTACCTTCAATCATCTAAGATAACATTACTATTAGTTGAATACGAAAGAGTTGTGAACTTTGCGTCACTATCGACAACATAATAATAATAATAATAATAATAATAATAATAATAATAATAAGCATCAAGTTTGATTGACCTGTATTACATTCTTATTTTATTCGCACAAAGATTTGTAGTTTGGAAATGTATTCTAAAACTGATATTGTTTGGAGAATTATTAATAACGAAGAACAGTTAATACCTGTTTCTTCTTAATCCTTCACCACTTAACAATGGTCACCCAAAAACCTACAATCAATTGAACCGAAGACTTTTGGGTCTCACATTGTGCTTGATACATTTAAACTACTGAATCGGAATCCAGTGATCTATATTTTCAGCTCCACTCTGTTGGGTACATTAGATCCCCAGAACTCACTTGGGAGAGGACCTAATTTTGTAATTTTATTTAGAAAATTTGAATTTCTTTTTTTTCGAGCCAAGGCGCTCTTTTCACCTTCATGTCGTATTTCCCACTTGGGAGAATCTTAAATGCGACTGGTCCGTTGTGTCTTTTAGTATTCTGTTTTGTAACTCTCCCCAAGGTCGGTTTTGTGCTGTATATATACGTTTTGATTTGTGTTTGTTGTTATCGCTCGTTTCTGGCTGTTTGCGGAATATACTTCCCCATTCCAAGCTTGGACTTCTCCCTCTAGTTAGCGGGGGTGGGACGCAATAGATTAGCTAGCTTATTGGTTTTGGTCACCGAGTCTTTGTTTCCGTTCGCAGTCTAAGTGAACTCGTAACCGCCTCAAACTTAGCACACTCAATTCGTAATATAACACTATCAGTAAACCTTCATCCTCCCACCACGTGATTGACTTTATAAGTTTGACCTTGTGGTTAGACGTTGAGGATTTCATCTCGCAGTTAATTTCAACTAATTTTTTAACAGGGTTTACTTAGTCATACTATATTATGAAACTCAGCTACTATTCAGATAGAGGTTTTCAATATTTCGTTCATTTTTCCATGCAGTAATAGATGTAAAATCAGGAAACACTTTCTTTGGAGTAGCAATTTTTCTTTTCGAAAATCTAATCCCTTACTTTTTCCCTATAATTTCCAAAAATATTTATAAACTTTACAAGTCAAGATTCACTTGGTGTTGTTCGCTTGTGGTTTAGGTCTGTAATTGGTCATTCTATTGTTGGCATATGTGCTGAGTTCGAGTCCTGGATCGAACATCAACTCTGGGGTGCAGGTATATCCAGCTGACGAAACACGCGTCCTAGATTCCACTGCTAGCCTCTATACATCTTTGTTTTACAATTAAGTTAGTTGATTTTCATTTCGGAATAATTCCAAATTATTTATTGATATTGTAAGTATGAATATAGAAGCCAGACGAGTCACATACTGTTGATAAGAATTACTACAGGAAATGTCTCAAAGAAATAATGTTATAACTTATATAAGCGCTTGTGACAACTAACAAACCAAGATGGCTTTTCTGAAAATCTTTCAATAGTGAATTTTGAATTAATATGTAGATTAGAGTCTCCAGTTACATGGAATTAATTAGGCATATTATGAATAGAAAGGATCGACTTTATCAGGTAAACTCATTTTCACCTTGGCAAACATAAAACGTAATCTTGTATAGTGATATTTCATCAACAGTTAAACTGAGTTAGATGATATCTTGATCATTCCTAAAGCAATTTATGTAGTGAACAGAACACGGGTGGGAACAATCGAATGTATTAAGCACAAAATTACAGATTTACTTGGTAAAATAGAAAAATCAAATAGTAAATCGTTAATTTGCAAAATATCATTCCATCATATCAAACCGGACTGTTGCTGTTGCAATCATCAATCCATTGCCTCGCATTTCATTGTTCATGCGTTCTCTTACAAATTGCATTGTGTTTCCGCTGTTCCTTTCTTGATCTTCCCCCATCTTCTGCTGACAGACATTACGTTTTAAACTCGCGCCATATACTACTTACATCAATATAAGTAGCACGCACCACATTTATACCTTATAATGTGAGCAGACAAGATGCAATTTTTTTACTCTGAATACCAGTCATATTCACCGTTGGATTTGGCACAAGCATCTATCAGTCTACGTTGCTAAATTATAACAGCGCAGCAAGATGAAATGAAAAAATATAGGGAAGAAATGAGTAGTGGTAATGATGGAAAAAAATACTATACATAGTTCAAAAGGAGGAAGAACAAAATGATAAAACTCAGAATCTGTTATAACTTGAATGTTAATTTCTTGATATACCGCGTACAACAGAACACTAGAACACCAAAACCCTTCCAATTCGCAATAAGAAGACAGGAGACTAATGAGAGGAATATTATTTCAAATAATGCCAATCAAAGTACAAAATTGTCAGGTATTTATAGTTTTTAGTAAGAACGAAATCATCATTACAGTCCTCCAATCCCCATACAGGAGACTATTAGCATTATCCAGTCAGGAAGCTACACGTAGGAATTCTAGAATATTCTTCCGAAAGGTGATTGGATGGAACATCTTCGGCTCCTTCCGAGCCTCTTACAGCTTCTTCGAGTTCACCGGTGGTCCGCCGCCGCAGAATCAAAGAAAAGATAAGGGATAAACTCATCCGCTTAACGAAAACCGATGCGAACTACATTATCTACAGATAATAACCAATGATCCGATCGATTAATCTGCATCTACCAACAAGCTCAGACTAATAATCAATGACTTTATGAACTGATACTACATTTTACTTTGTCCACCCCTAGCTTTCTCCTAACTTACCCTAAAATTAAAACGATCTAAAAGATATCAACGCACACTTTGCTTACTGCACATTATTTTCACAATGCTTTAGATAGTACTGGAAATAGATTGAATGATTTTCAAAAAGTTGATGCTAATTAAATTATTCCATAAGAAAAATATTTGTCCTGAAGTTCCTAAATGAAATATATTTTTGATAGATATATTTATTAGATGAAAGGCGTGTATGATTACTAAATTTTAATATAAAAACACTTTGAGGGGTCTCTTCAAACGTGATATCAATGTAGTAATTTATTCTTTTAATATTTATTTAGTCAGTCAGTTAGCAACAACGTAGAACTTCGTACGTACGTACATACGTACATCGGTTCGAGTTGCTATACCACATCACCACAGAGATACAAATGCCGATTCAAATCCCATAGTGGTATAGGTAGTAAAAGTATAAGCAGTAATCGAAAAGATTAGGGTTTGAAGATGTTATTCAAGAAACGAATTTGGAAAGAGAAAATAAGGGTCATGAAGAATTCAGAAGATTAGAATTTTGGATAGTGGATGCACCTGAGCCATTGCAAACGATTTTTAGCCATGTCATTCAAGGTCTCTAACCATCAGTTGCTATCATCTCGCAGATCCCAACCACGTAGTCTACACCTACTGAAATGACTCAGTCCACTTGTCAATGACTTCATGGACTTGTGTCATGTTTCGGTCTGGCCGCCCCTAACTTTTCTCCAACCTACTCTTACACCATAAAACATCGCACGTCGGGGCAGTCAGTGGTTGGACATAGGTAACACGTGTCACAGGGATCTCAACTGATGAAGTTTCACTACTTCATCAATTGATTTGTCATCCTTACCTAGTACTCATTTCCTAACAATTGAGTTACTTATCCGGTGGTCCCAGGATATACGAAACTTCTGTATCCATGCTGACATTTCGCCACACACCAGACCACAAGAGCTAACGTTTACTATCGACCTCATAGAGTACTTAATCAAATAACAATAATATCCACTGTGATGATGTTAAATTTTCTACAAATAAACTATTTTATAAGTGTATAAGTTTCAGGTGTGTTAGTTCTATAAAAATCTAATTACTAATTTACATTATTGAATCTTCATAATAATAAATTTCATTAATACAATTTACAGATTGATCCATGTTTACAGGATATAAAATTGTATATGATCTATGTGAGAGAATATGTAATTTTCGTAAATAATAAAATAAATGATATTCATTTAATAAACGGAAAAGTTTAAACTAGACTTAAAATAAATTATAAATATTCACATGCAATTTTCCAAATAAGTTAACTTTTAAGATTGTAATAGTTAGTCAGCTACAACGTAGGACATACATGCATTGGTTCAAGTTGCCGTACCTCATTAACACAGCAAGATGAACACCGAATTCATAGAAGTAGTTAATTCAATGGTGGTAATATATAAAAGAAAGATTGCAATAAGGATATAGTACAGGAAGAAAGATGTAAAGTAATTTTAATCTCACGGTTTAAGGGAAGACAAAGAGTGCATACACCGACACCAATGTGATATATTCTGAACCATGTCACCCAGAGTCTCCAACCATTGGTTACGATAGTCACCCGGACCCCATCCAAGTAGTCTGCATCTATCAACATGATTAAGACTACAAGTTAGTGACTTCAAGCACTGAAGCCACGTTTTGGTTTGTAATATATATACATTTTGTCATATCCCAATGAGCAGAAAAACTGTATTTCTGACGTTTCGTGACCCAACACAAGTCGCTTCTTCAGAGTAAATAAATAACCAGGACTATCAAGTCCAACCTTGGTACTGATACCTATTAACTTATTTCTGCAAACCTCGTTACTCTTCTTTTATTTGTTGAAGTCAGACATTAACACGTTGGATACCAATTCAATGGTCTAGAGTTTAAGCGCTCGGTCAAGAGACCGAAGGTCTTAGGTTGAAGTCCCGTATTCAGGATCGTGGATGCGCACTGCTTAGGAGTTTCATACTAGAACAAAATGGTCATCCAGTGCTTTCAGGTTTTCAATGGTGGTTTAGCTTATATAAACCCATAAATCCAACTATTGAAATTATTTAAATTTAACAAACGATAAGGATTTATAAAATGTTTATTTATTAATTTTACACAATAATAAATTAGTCTTTATAAACTTTGCATTCACAAACTTGTTTTACGATAGTGAATAGTTGAAATTGCTAAAAAAATAGTTACATAGTTTATGAAGCTTAGTATTAAGCCTGATTTACAATTATGAAAAATGTGAATTCGCCTGACAATCTTGATTTACCGTATTACTATTAATAGAGCTATATGATATCGGTTTTAATGAAAAAAACAACAACTTAAAACACACTTTTTAATACATGAAAAGCACTACAATACAGTTGTTAATACACGAAAGTACATGTGAATCTTATTGACTATGATAAATTATTTAACACCTGAAATATTACACAGTAATTTATACTACGAATAATTTTCTACTGTGTAATTCAGAAAGCTTGTTCATTCCTACTTAGAATTCCTTAGTGAAATGTACTTGTATGTTAGTGTGGTATGTGCTACTTATATTGACATAAGTAGTATATGATGTTAGCCGTGAACAGAAGGTCTAGCAGCAGAGAGACAAGAGGATCGAATAGTAAAGAATGGAAACAGGATGCAATTTGTATGAAAATACAAGAAGAATGAAGTCTGAGTCATACTGAGACAATTGGTGGACATTTTGCAAACTAAGCATTTACTTTATGGTTGAAATCATGAGTCAATTGAAGCTAGACCACCATGGAAAACCTGGAATCACTGGATGCCCGTTTCATCCTGGTATGGGACTCCTCAGCAGTGCACATCCACGATCACGCACCTCGCGTGGATTGGTTGAAGTTAGACATCAACATCGTTGGATGCCGGCTCAGTGGTCTAATGTGTTAAGTACTCGCGCGCGAAACCAATGAGTCCTGGGTTCGAATCTCGCGAGGTGCGAGGTCGTGGATGCGCACTGCTGAGGAGTCCCACAGTAGGACGAAACGGCCGTCCAGTGACTCCAGGTATTCCATGGTGGTCTAGCTTTAATTGCCTCATGATTTCAACCAGTGAAATTTCTAAAAATCTCCACAAAACCCATTCTGATAATTTACTTTATGATTGTTAGATTTTAACATGTCCTGTAATTTTGTGTTAAATACATTCGATTGTCCCCACCTGTGTTCTGTTCACTACATTAGTATTGATATGACTAACGGCAGGAATGTTTATTACAAATGTAAAACAAACCGTTATTTACTATTTGTTCAATGGAACAAGACTGATATGGCTTGATGTAAAGAAGACTACAAGTGAAGGTTGATCTATATGCCAATTGCTGATTACACCAATATTAAAGTTTACAATGAAATACAAATTATTTTAAATGTCTAGTCAGTAAATAAATTTAAATGTATTGAGCTAATAGTAGTTGACATTATTTATTCAATAATTCAATGTGTCCATATAATTTATGAAATAAATACCTCAAACTGATTTAACTAACAACTAAAGCTAAATTATTGGATTATATATTTTGTTCCTTTCTAATGATACTATGACTTTGGGGATTTAACAGCCCAAGTAAAAGCCAAGTGGTTTTTGAAGCATATATCAGTGTTTCGATATGATAGGGATTTTTTAAACAGTAGGTGCTTTGCTCGAGTCTGTATGAGAGTTAATAGTAGGATTCAAGTACTATTTAATCGACGAATTTCAAATAGAACAAAATTCATTCCCTGGATTCCACTACTAGACACCATTCAAAATTTAATCAACCTGTAACTACAGCCGATTTCGAGATATTCGATAGGGAATTATCAAATCTAATCTTGCCAGTCGAGTCCAATACTTAACTTACTGACCACATTAGATATTTGATGAAATAAAATTCGAACAGTATTAAAATCTCTTAGCATGACATAAGAATTGATCTGAAATGATTGACTGTCCTATCTAAGAAGAATGTTCATGTTCATTTCACTATGGAACATGAAAAAGAAAACATCTTCCATTTTCTCGATATAGAGATAAAACGAAGAAAGGATGGCACAGTTCAACGCTCAGTTTATAAAAAAGACACATGGAATGGTATTTATCTCAATTTCAACAGCTTTTGTCCAATCGATTATAGAAAGGCACTTGTCAAAACACTGTTTCACAGAACGGAAAGAATATGTACTGCCGATACAATAGAAGAGGAAATTATGAATGTTAAAAAGTGTTTAAGAAATAACGGATACCCATTGAGATTTATTGAGAAATATGGAAAACGTGAAGATAAAATACACAAAGAAACTACAGTAAATAAAAAACCTGCTTTTATTCAACTCAAATTCAAAGGCGATAATGTCACAGGGTCAATCAATATGAAACTAAAAACTGCACTGACAAAAACATATCCTGCAGCTAAATTGATTGTCCTGTCCAAAACAACATGCTCTTTGACACAATCAAAGGTCGACAGGTATCCCTTTCATGTTACCACCAACTGTGTATACAAATTTACATGTGCCTGCCAAAGCAGTTACATTGGTAGAACAGAAAGGAGAGCCTACGTCCGATTCAAAGAACATATTCCGAACAGTTTGAGATCAAACAGACTAAAAGCATTTAGCAGCGCTGTCGCAAGACATCTCCTTGACACGGGACACGAAGTCGATATACTGAAGTCCTTCAAGGTGATCAACAAACAATCAAATTCAAACCTTTTGAAATTCGCGGAAGCAATAGCAATCAAACGTTTAAAACCAGATCTTTGTATACAAAAAGAAACAGTAATAAATCTTTCTTTGTCCTGGTAACATTCACCCCACCCCCTTTTATTTTAATTATTTTTTATTACGTCATTTAAACTCTTTCTGAATTTTATAATTACATCATTCATAACTGACCAATTTCAATTCATATCTCTCTTTATTAACATTAATCTATTTTCAGTTACTTCATTACATAATCGTCTAGTGTGTTTTAATTCCATGATTTCTAATCACTATTTCAATTTTCTGGAACCTTCCCTCCCAAACTCTATATATTCGAAACAACATTTTATGACCTCATTAACTCTATTGGAATCTTCACTACATCATGATATACATATATTCATCCTTCATCGCCCTCTGTTGTATATGTCAATATCTATAATAACTTGAATTTCAAATATTTTACGTTGTAAGCAGCTGATGAGAACCTAACGAAACAAAATGAATTCATATTATTCTGCACTAACCTTTGTTCTTTCTTTCAATACAAATATGTCTAGTGTTATCTGTGAGATAAATAATAAGTAATTATTGTCAAAAGGGGGTTTTGTGGAGATTGTAGTAACCTAATAGTTGAGATTATAAGTCAATTTACGCTAGACCACCATGGAAAACCCGGGAGCACTGGGGGGCCGTTTCGTCTTCGCATGGGGCTCTTCAGCAGTGCGCATCCACAATCCCACCTCACGAGCACTTAACCTCTAGATCAGTGAGCTGGCATCCAACAGTGTTACTGTCTAACTCCAATTAATCCACGAAATTGAGCGACACATCCACCATTACCTTCAGTGAGTTACTATCTTACAACAGACCCGGTTGGACTCCCTTGGTCATGGCTTCTCACCAGAACTCCAGGAAATACCTCATGAAGCCAGTCATTAGTGAGCAGATGATGATTATTATCAGAATTGGGGTTTTGCGGAGAGAGAGAGAGAGAGAGAAGTAACATTATATCGTAGTTCTTAATGAAGAAACTATTCTATTGAGGACGCTGAACTTAATCTAAAATGAGAAAACAATGTGAATTTAAATAAATCCAGGACAACAATTGAGACAGAATAATATGAATTCACACATTATTAAAAATTTAGATGAATTCATTATATTTCGTGGTTTCTTATGAGCTTCTTACAGCTATATATGTATTAAAGTGTGAAATTGTGGTATGATATAATGTGAAGTAATAGACATTGATGACGGAAGGAATTAGAGTAACAAAGTTTATCAATAATAACCATATATATATATATATATATATGCATCGTATGGTATTTATGGAAGTTGTGAAGAGTTCACATAAGATTCAAATCATTTGAAATGAGATATAGAAAATTTACAGCAATTACGTGATAATTATCTAGAATTAAAAGTTAAAGGGTCACGTCATAAGTACATAAGATTTGAAGAGTCCCTATAAGTTTAGAGAACATATTAAACGAAAAAAAAACCGACGAATGAAAGGATGATTTTGGTGTACATGAAATAAGAATGTTTGGCGAGAACTAAACAAAATAAACTCATAAAATAATAATAATCAGTATAGGGTTGTGGAGATTCTTGAGTCTCAATGAAATGACCGACTGATCAATGTTAGACCATCATTGAAAACCTGGGAGAACTGGATACCAACTCAGTGGTCTAAAAGTTAGGTGTTTACGCACGAGACCGAAGGTTTCGGGCTTGACTCCTGCATACAGGGTACTGGCTGCGCAATGTTGAGGTGTCCCATACAAGGACGAAACGGCCATCCAAAACTTTAATGTTTTCAATGGTGGTCTGATATTGGTTGGTTCATGATAACAAACACTAACAATAGTAATAAGTGTAATGATCGAGAACAGTTTATTGTCTAATGTATAGTTACATAGTTGCTTTGTAAAATATGAAAATCATACATCATTTGCACATGTTCCTTCAGCCGTCCTCAACATACTTCATGATTATTTCAATTCTGTTGTCATTTTGATTACTCTCTGTTTACATACCTGTTCTCTTCAATTCAGTCTTCTGCTGCCAGGCACTCCACTTCCGACTGCGGCTACAGGCCATTTATATATGTCAGCTTAGTTAGCGTACACCACAGTAGCGGTTGATATAAGTGAAAGCTGTTAATAAGTTGATTGCTAACTCTATCTGGATATATAAATCAGGTTTGAGTATTATAATTGCTACTACTTCGATAAACCAGAGTGAATTTGTGTTCTAAACATTCTCATGCTTACAATAAGCTAGAATATAAATTCATGTGGTAAAACAATGATAAAGGTCTACTTTGAATTTAACCATACGCATTTAAACGTTCTCATAATTCTATTATCCAAACAAGGCTAACAAAGTTCTGCTTAAAATAGAAGAACAGTTCTATCACCTATGTTTCTTTAGTGTAGAACAATCGATTGATGGTCCGTATGAAGTATATTAGATTGGACTGGACATATATTGCATTTTGAGTAATTTCTGCTCAACATACAGTTATTAAACTTATTGACAAGAGTATTTGCTTATGTCTAAATTTCATTCTTGTATTACCCTTTCTCATACATATATATAATTTTCAACTATAAGCATTAACATAACCTTCAATTCTGGATCTTCGTCCTTGTCGATGTGAAATGTCGCAATTTACGTTTTGGCAACCGAATATAGATCCCTATCCACAGCTGTGTGGAGTACATGACATTATCCGATTGTCCAAGCTAAGATAGTTCGTGTTTGAACAAGCGACTAAATGATCATAAGTCGAGTACTTTAACCAATAAGCCGCTGGTAATTTACACAAATAAATACTTTTTCTATACTCTACGTTGTTTTTTGTCTCTCCGTCTAAGTGTCACTGAAAGCGTCTGACACTAGATGTGTGAATAAACAGTGGTTGAATATAAATGAGAAACCTCTGAGGTATCTATGTTAATTTTTTAAAAATCCAAATTCAGGGATTATTTGTGAATCTCCGTAAAATTAATATACTCATAAAAAATGTTACAGAACATATGTCCTATCACTGCTGGGAAAGGCCATAGTGACACGATGCCCAAGAATTACGCCTAATGGACTAGACAGTGAGTGGTCCACCAATAGCCACCATTCTCCAATAGCCGACGACATTTTATCATGTCTATTTTGTATGTAAGCATGTTATATTACCACACAAAAATCTATTCTTTCGGCTAGATGTTTTTTTTCTATTCCAAATCATTCGTGGGCATACGTCATTCATCTGGTCTCGTGATTAGACATCAATCGGCCCTATAATATTATTGTACATAGTTGATTGATCAGCATTCTTTTCTTTCATTTTCACAGTTGGAAATTTATTGATAAAAACATTAAAAATTTATCCCATATCAAATAGTTTAATTTACAATGTATTAGCTGAATTACATTAGTTTATTGGGAAATCTCAAACGGGACTTTTCTTTTAAAGACTAGGAATAAAATAGTTAGAATATATATCACCAATAACAGTAACTTGCATCTCAATCAAAAAATTCAAGTTTTAACTGGCTTAGTTATAGATACTATTCTCCTTTATTATCGAGGGGTAAACAAAATAATTTAGCCTCAAGGATTTCGAAATCATCCGTTACTTTTAATAACAAGAAGTAATGATTAAATAAATACAAAATATTCATTTCATAAATAACATTAACATCATATCAAATCAAAATCATCACATGAAGTTAGATAAATAATAAATTTTTTTGTAAAAAATAACAGGTAGATATGAGATTGGTATGTATTTGTCACTGTGTTGAGTATAGTTTTGAAAGAAAATACAAAAATATGCATAGATTACTCTTCTATAATATTAAGGCTTTATTACATTACCAGAAACAATTGAATTTAAATAGGAAGATGTGAATAAAATTTAGGAAGAAAGGCATCGAAATGCAAAAACAAAAATACTAACGACATTATTGCTAATTAGAAAAATATATATATTAGTAATAGTAGTGTTAATTATAAATTTTATATGGTCGACGATAGTTATATTTTGAAGGTATGTATGTATAATTACAATAATTTAAAGATTCACCGAATACTAAACGTATTATAAAATGTTCTGTAAATGGTCGAGAAAATACAAAGATAGTTATTAAAATACATGTTAATAACATACAATTTATGTAGATATCTGTTATAGTATTTGGTTTCAATTTAACAAATGTGTGGTTTGTAGCTAACAGCGTTTTACCGTTAGTAACTGTACCATTCTTACTGTTGACGTCAGTATCGATTGGCATATACAACGACAGTGAGATGAACAATTGTTATCCTTCATAATTTTCTAAAACAAATTAGTAAGTATTGAGCTCCTTCAATTTTGGGTGTGAAGTAGTTATTTGGGGGGAATTTACTTAGGTATTGTTCATTCTGAAAAGATCAAAAGTGCATTTAACAGTAGATGATAATAAAAATAATTTTTAGCTTAGGCTGTTACTCTCCTATACGAATATTCGTCAAGATTAGAATGAATAGTTTGACAGAAATTGGGAGCCGAGTCTAAAGAAGTTATTATATGTGAAAATTATATTTCAATTGCTGAGATTATTTCAAATATAATTTTCACATATAATGTTACTCTCCTAGTTTAGCGAGTTCATCGTTCACACGATTGGTTACGTAACCAGACAAGTTAACAGTTTTTTTCATTATATATATAGTCTAAAAGTATCCAGGTAGGCACAAGGGTCGTTTGAACTTTAAACAGTTCACAGGAAAGTTATAAAAACCTCATCCCATATATTAGCAGATCAAACTATTCACATATTAAGTATTGTTAAAACTAAATACAATACTAAAGTCTGACACTAAATTTCTACTAAGCACTCATTAGGCTGTTATCTATAATCAACAGATGAGATACAGTTGCACCAGAAAAAAGTAAATTCCAAAATTAGCTGTTCAGCTAACAGAATGCAACAAATACATAAATAATTGTTCAGTGGTATTTCCTTGTGAAGGTTGATTGATAACTATTAGTGATATTATTTTATTTATTTGAACACAAATATTGGTACAAAGGGGCACCGAATACATATTCACTACACAACTCACTTGATTTGTGTGTGGGCTGTGGTACTGCTCGGGTGCCCAAACTGAAGCAGGTGGTTTTCTTAGGCCACACCCGGAGCCTTCGACCTAAAGGCCTGATCCACAAGGCAATGAAGCGACGTAGGGAGATGCAGACCCATGGTAGCCGATGACCAATAATTGGTTCATACGCCATTTGTTCCTTCAGGATTCTGGAACCCATATGCACTACTGGTTTGGAATCAGGGTTTTCCAACTCTCCTAGGTGGACTCTCCGTATCCACCAGCCCGGTTAAAGAGCCGGACACTCGCTTTCTGTCCTCTCAATTTCGTAAACAACACGAGAAGGCAATGAGTAGGACTTCCCTCGCAGAGGCTATATACGCGTGGCCATGTAAGAGCATTCGGAGAGAGAGAGCGGACTCTCCCCACTCTCGGCCGTACCAGGACATTTGGGGGCATTATTTTTATTGTTTGTAACATAAAATTTCGATCTTTAGAGTGCACAGAGTGTTAACCGATCGATAATGCAGCACGACGTACTGTGGTTGAGCGATAATTATTAATGGGATTGAATTTAGTAATTTACCCTATTCATTGATAGTCTTCAAATGTAAAATGATCAGAGTAACTGAGTCATTTAACACGAATTTTTTTTCTTCCTGTATACATATTCTAAGTCTAGGAACGGCAAGAACTAATGGATGAACTTTTAACGAGAAATAATATTCAAAGTTTAAAGAAAATGGAAGAAATCTAAGACTTCTAGTATATGTAAGCTTTTTGTTAGTTATGACAATATCTGACTATCTAAGAGAAGCAGTCAGTCAGTAACAACGTAGAACTTCGTACGTACGTACATCAGTCCGAGTTGCCACATCACATTAGCACAGAGATGCAGTGGTCGATTCAAATCCCGTAGTGGTAGAGGTAATAAGAGTATAAACAGTAATTAGCGTTTGGAGATGTTATTCAAGGAGTATAATCCAGTGAAATAAATTTGGAAAGAGAAAAAAGAAAGGGACGTAAAGAATTCAGAAGATTAGAATTTGGGGGAACACAAAGAGTGGGTGCACCTGCACCATTACAAACGATTTTGAGTCATGTCATTCAGGGTCTCTAACCATCGGTTGCTATCATCTCGCGGTCCCCAACCAGGTAATCTACACCTACTGAAATGACTCAGTCCACTTGTCAGTGACTTCACGGACTTGTGCCATGTTTCGGTCTGGCCGCCCCTAACTTTTCTCCAACCTACTCTCACACCATAAAACATCGCAAATCGAGGCAGTCGGTGGTTGGGCATACGTAACACATGTCCCAGTTTCACTACTTCATCAACTGATTTGCCATCCTTACCTAGTACCCGTTTCCTAACAACTGCTTTACTATCTAAGAGAAGCAGTTAAATGAATCGGTCATAAATAAGGTATAAACTAAGGAAAATGCGCGTCGCTGCAAGTTCTCACGCCGCATTAGCATAGAAATAGAAAGTTACTAAAATCTATAGCAAAGGAGTAAAAAGAAATAATGTTTATGCTAGTGAAAATGACTAAACGTACAAATTATGGTTCAGAAAGAACTAATGAGACTTGAAAATGTTAAGCACGTAATAAAACTGAAATCGAAGACCTAAAATACGATAGAAAAATAAGTACGTCACAAAAAACGATTTCAAGCCATGTCATCTTAAGTTTTCAAGTATCGATCACTACAATTCAGTGAACACTAACCAGACAGTTGGGATCTGCCGACACAGCTTAGACTAATGACCAAAAACTCCATGAATAAATGTTGAGCTTTGATCAAATACTAGTAACCTACCCATGTCCTCTAACTTCAAAGTACATGTTTCACATCTATAGGGCAAAGCAGAACGAGCTTCTGCTTAGTATATGTGCTTTATGATAGGCAGACATACCTCAACTGGGTTACAGGTGACTTATATAGGTAAAATAGCCTTTTATATTCGTGAAGTTTCGGGTTGAAAAGTCAAATAGTATAACAATTCTTTAAACAAATTTAATCCAACACAGAGCACATGATCTTGTTCTCAAGTTGGATTACAATAATAAGTTCACATGGTTCGCCTAAGTTGGCAAGCTACTAACCAACAAAAATGTCTGATGAAATACAAGCAGAGAAATTGGTCCTCTTTACTCATTACACACAATAGATTGCCTTAAAAGTAACTCCTTTGAACAACTCGGTATCAAAATACACACTTTTATAGGAACTAAACCCATAATTTTGGTGAAAACTGTACCGTAAATAAATGAATCTACAGAGTTTTACGATATGTAAAATATTAAGTGCAACTAATCCTTAAGGTAATATTTTTGGATAAAATCTTGAAAATCTCGTCAACAGAACTAGATTGTTTTTGGTTTTATATCAATACTTAAAAAAACTGTTGTGGGATCCTATTATGATGTTTGAGAAAAGTATTATACTATAAGATAAACGATCTATGAAGAACACTCAAGAGTTTCAGTTCAGGAACTGAAAAATGTAGACTAACCAATAACTATTATAATAAAATGCTCTGAAAACTAATTTGTATGTTGTAGGCTAAGAAAAATGTTTTATCATTTTCAGAGGTATTAAGCTTTTATAATCACTGTCCATTGGAAATTCTAGAAAAAAGACTTGCCTACAAATATGTAAATAGGAAATACGAAAAGTGTGATTTTTATTGTACACAAACACTGAAAAACTGTTAATTATTGATTTTTAAAATAAACAACAAATCACTTCACTTAAGAAGTGTAGGAATTTAATGTCAGTTGATTAGGTTTGAAGCGAAAAATCAATTAATATCAAACAGTTAATCAAATTTTTAATCCTTATTATTTACGACAATATAAATGTTAATAAACATAATTCTAACTCTATTGATTACTGGTATGAATACTTTAGAATCTCAAGAACGATGACTGATGGGTCCATAGAATAAAAATAGTAAATGATACCAAGACTTGTTGCAGATAAATTTGTTCCAGTTGTGCAAAACCGACATCTATTTGGGCAAGATAATAAACTAAACAAAGGTGTATTAAACAGTTCCCGAGATAGAATCACAATAATAATCACCGCCTAGATTTATTCAATGAATATGGTTAGAGATTAAAACTGAATATGACATTCATCAGTAATAAATGGTTATAATAATTTTGAAAAATTAGTGACATTATTCTACCTGACATATTGTCCAGCTTAAAAATTACAAATATAAATATTCTGAAAAACAGAATCTAAATCATGTGCACTTCTCTACCGCGATTACACTTCCTATGCTATAAAATTCAAAGAGTAACAGAGAAGTGGCTTATCAGACAAAACGCCAAGTGGAAAGTACTACAACCACAACTACTAAACACTACATCTTATTCCATAAACTTTGGTCTCAACGGTCGAGTAGTGTAACTACCCCACATATAATTTATAGCTCAACGAAAACTACATAAACCTCCACTCGACAAATACCTCACATGTAAAAATGAAGCAGTTATAGTAGTGGTTAATGAAATCTAAATGAAGAAATATAGTACTGAAATATAAAATGTCCCATACACAACAATAAGAATGACTGTTACTCTATTGAAGAGCTTCACTTCTTAAATCCTGGAGAGACTGGTGATTGAGACTTGTCTGAGGAGATAATAATAGCAATAATAATAATAATAATAATAATAATAATAATAATAATAATAATAATAATAATAATAATAATAATAAAACCAGTTAGCATTGAGTTGGAAACTGTTTGATTTCCATTCGGGATAGATAATATATTTTGGCTGTTCTGAAACAAGTTTAATTTCACCTGCTGAAAAAAGATGCTTTTTCATATAAAATCTATGAAGAGAAATAAATTGGACTATATTGTTGATTTGCTGGTTTGCCCATTTACATCACTGGAAAAATTTGAGTAAGACATTAGACTAAACATTTTCAAGAGGTTTTAGATAATTCATAGAAATTAGCGATACCTGATATTAAGTACGATGAATAAATTTTAATATGCGACCAAGGGGTTAAAGTAACTGAGACTAGTAAGAGGAAATAACATCTGGTCAGTCGACTAGGCAGTCCTGTATCAACATTCCTTATGAAATTTTACAAACACTCACAACTCATTGTCCTTGAGCATTTCCTCTCTGTTAATCACTATCACCTCCATTTATTGTCAGTTAACTGATTATTATTACCATTATCAATGGCTTTATTCAATACTACATTTTTGGTATAATGTAGAATTCTCAACACAAGGTATTTCAACAAGTTTATTTTACAAAAGAGAAAGCAAAGTGAAAGAGACTGATAACCACATACATGTATACATAAGTTAAGTAGGTAGACTACCCAGAATTTAACGAAATGTTTTTTAAGGTGATTTGAATCTGTACAACTTTTTAATTAGAAACATATTTGAGAATCCAAGTTGTTGACTAGATCAGCTCTAACAACCTGTTCGTCACACACGTTTGCTAGATAAGGTATTTTAGAGCCATCACAGCTTTGCTTGCGTGCATGCATTCTGATGTACTGACATCTCATTTTACCAGAATAAACACAAGAAAAAAGATACGAATGAAGTGGATAGTTAGCATCTGATAAGATGGAAACTGCCAGGAGTTTGCAAGATTTTGGATGTCTATCCACAACCATAATAATAATAACCTCAAAAGACTCACCACACACTCTGCTAACTGTCTTCAGTACTCCCAGAAATACAGTAGTTTTTTTCAAAAGCCCAGAAAGAATAATGCAGAACAGTAAAGAATAATAGGTAATATGCAAGAATTGAAAAATTGTAAGGACAAATGTCGAATAATCCCGAAATCATGTAGCCTCTTTATGTAGTAAGCTAGACGGAAAACTTTCTTCCATGACAAAACATGAGAACAACGAGAGATCAGAGGAAAAATTTACACCAGAATAAATGGCATGTCAGTGTTTATCAGGGAGTCTCCAATAGTACAAACTTAATGGAATTCCAACGGGGTGTTTAGGTGCCATTCGTGTCTCAGGCAAAGGCTAACAGTTTGATATTTAAACATATCAAATGTGAGACCATTATCAACAGACCACCACTCAATAGGAGACAAGAACTTATTCATTTTAGGCGGATGTAAAGAGGGATAAATCGCCATACATACAGCACGACCGCCCACATGTTTAACAAAAACGTTTTCTGTGGAAGATGGCAGATCATGTAGAATAAACAAGAAAAACAGAAGGGAAAGAATAGCTATTTGTGACACATCCCCATGAGAGAGTAGGAACATCCAAACAGTGTACTGTTCCCTTCCAGAGGAGTAGGAATATATCCAGTTGACTGTCCAACTGTCAGTGTTGACGTTGGTTAGCTTGTTAAGTAGTTGTCTTGGAATACAGTCAAAGGCAGGGGGTATAGTCCAGAAAAGAGCATCGAACGTACTTGTTACCCCTTTCTAAACTGAACATTATATTATGACTCAGAACAACAGGATCTAAGGTGCTTCTTTTGCATTTGTAAGAAAACTGACACAGACCGATGGGTTTTACTAGTGCAAGTTGAAGTGAGAGTAGTAATAATGTTTCTACTGACTTGAGGAAAGGAGAAATTATCGTTATGGGTCTGAATTTCACATTCGTATAGCCTGATACTTTCCTAGTTATTGGGGTTACCTTTAGCTTTCTCCACATTTTAGGCATGAGATTAGTTGCGAAGATGGTAACAGACAACCATCGCAACACCAAATCCTGTATAAAAGTGCAGCAGTTTGAGTTGGGGCGAATCGTGATATCACAAAAAACAATGGAAAATAAGTAACACCAAAGTAAGAAATAGGCGTATGAGTGGAAAAAGTGATGGACCTGTTACGTAAAGAACATAGAGTGGATTTAATTACGTGTCTAACCAATCGTATTTGTGTTGTATTACAAATTATGAATAAGTATGACACCAGGAAGGTGCTTCTCATAGACAACAAAGTCCTCAAATAACGCTGATCAGGAGCGTAAACTGAGAGGAAAAAACAACATTGGCACCCAAGATGATATTCAAGAAGTAAAGAGGATAATACTATAGGACGGCAACAAAATTATGAGGTCAAGTTTATTTTCGTAAAAACCCGTAGCTCGCCGACCATATAAGGAAATAAAAACAGAAAAGGATTACGATCTCTCTTCGTAAAATAGGAAGATTCCATAACAGCAAATTTTTAGGTGATGATCCTGTTAGGCTAAACGTCACTGAATCCACTTCCAGCACAGCTCATACACAATCTTATTTGGATTCAAAAATTTGGGACATGTCCCATGACTGCTACGGTCACACGCGCATAGCAACTATAAACTGGTTGCTTTCTACCACCAAACCTCACAACTAGAGTGAAATACTCACATAAACTTCAAAGTTGTGCTGACAGTAAAATAAACTCGAAAAGATTGTAATTTACGAGACATTATCGCTCGTTATTAAACCAAAAGAACCTGATGCCAGAGTGGATTTGAGGACCAACAAAATAAAATTGTACGCCAGGATATTGGAACACGGACTTTAAATCTTGAATTGTGTTCAGCCAAAACACGCAACCTCTGTTCAATAACGTCTGATGAATAAAAGATGTTTACAACAACAGTACCAGTTGAGAGTGGCTGAGTAGATGTTTTAAGTACCATAGCTTTCAGTGTTGATTTTAAAACCAATTAACTAATAAGCGACAGAGAAATACGTGACTCACGAGAATGCGCACACTACTTCAGACAACCTTCAGCGTTTCAGTTAGTGCGCGTTTCTAGAGTCTACAAATTGAATAGACATAGTCGATACGAACAAATTCTGTTTGCTTGCATGAGCGTAAATTAGTTATAACAATAGTCCAAATTCTTATACAATTTCGTGAAAAATTGAACTAACTGTTGTTGATTTTGTGGTGGACCAGACAAATATGAACGCAAAAAGTATAAACAAAGTTACTAAAGATAAATAGTAATATTAATATATACAGTTAATTGTTACAAATACAATAAAAATTAGGGACGTTACTTAAATTGCCCAAACGTTGCGTGTTCTGATTAGGTCCAGTAATGTAAATCCACAATTATAAATGCTTGATGACTCTGAGCAGGTTGGCGAACTCTCTAGCGATATAGTCCAACGTAGGATGTGATATATTCCGATTACAGTCTATAAATGTAGATAGTATTTGATTTAGACTTCCGTTAACTCAATCACAAATGGAAATAGAACGAGGAATGCGAGAGTAGTAATGTATTTGTTAGTCGGCAAGCATATATCACGCTATGTAGTAGCTCAACGGAAAGTGTGTTCAAGGTCAATGACTTAAACAACAGGTACAATCATTTAATGATAAATGTACATGCAGTGGGAAATTGACAAAATAAATACAAATAATATTAAAAACTATTTACAAAATAAGCTTGTCAGGTCTATCTCCACATAGCTCCCCCCAGAGTGTCCGGAGGTAACACTGGTTACAATAACAATAAGAAAAATTTTATACAAAAAAAAATAATATTTACAATAATAACCGATTAACAATGTGGAGATGCGTATGACATGTACGTTAATAATATACAGTGTGTTATTGCGTGAAAATAGCGGTGATGTGGCATAGCATGACAAACAAAAGTAATGAGAATACCGTCATTTAAAATCTTGGTTTGCTAACAATGATAATAATGTACAGAACTGTTACTGAACCCAAAAAAAATGAACTGCTTTTTTTGTGTGTGTGTGTACAACAAATGAATAATTAAATAGAGTTTACTCGTTTATTATTGTAACAAATTTTTTTTTATAAAAAAAATGTGACAAAACGAATAATTGTGGGGAAAAAATATGGTTAACTATGTACACTGTAAAAAAAATCATAGATTTTGTTGGGAAAAATCGGGTGAGTATAATGGTATAGTACATCAGTAATTGTTTGTTTAGATTTTTTCTTATTCGGCGAAATGTACATAGCGTTTGGGTTTTTTTACAGCTCTGCCTGAGCGCGTTAAGCAAGTAGGTTTGATACTCAGTTTTTCTTCCATGTCTGCTGTAGTGGTGGTTGCTGGACGGGGTTGGTTCGGTGAAGTAGTATGTTCTTTGTCGTGCTGTGCTTCGTAGAAAGCAGGCTTTATTCTATCGATAGCAATAGTCTCTTTCTTTCCACACTTGTTGATTATGAAGTGTTTGGTCGTTCTTTTAATTACTTGATATGGTCCTTCATAAGGTTGTTTCAATGGCTTTTTAACAGCATCAACTCGAACAAAGACAAATTTGCATGTTTCTAGATTTCTGTTGAGTTGTATTCGATTGTTATGTTCACGAGGCGGTATGGCTTTGATTCGTTGCATGGTTTGCAGCAGTTGGCTAGCAAAACGACTTGGGTCCGTTGGTGTTAAAGTGTTTGGGTCCACTAGTTGACCTGGTAATGTAAGGGTTGTACCGTAAACTAGCTCAGCGGCTGTACAACCTATATCTTCCTTTATAGTTGAACGGATACCCAGGAGTACAAGTGGTAATGCGTCACTCCATTTTGTCGTATCATCTTGTGCCATCAGCGAGCTTTTCAATTGGCGGTGAAATCTTTCGACCAAGCCGTTAGCTGCTGGGTGGTAGGCTGTTGTTTTGATGTGGTTCACGCCCAGAAGTCTTGTGAATTCCTGAAATAAGATAGACTGAAACTGGGGACCACGGTCGGTAGTGACGATAGAAGGTACTCCGTAATTCGCTATCCAACGGTCAAGGAATACGCCGGCTACTGTTTCTGCAGAAGTATCAGCAATAGGGCATGCTATGGCCCATCTTGTGAACCTGTCCACCGCAGTGAGAATGTGTGTGAATGAATTAGATGGTGGCAATGGACCAACTAAGTCTAAATGAATATGTTGAAAACGTTTGTCGGGAATAGGGAATTCCCCGATCGGGCTGATAGTGTGTTTTTGGATTTTGCTGCGTTGGCACTGGAGGCAGTTACGTGTCCAACGTTTAACATCCGAATTGATTTTTCGCCAAACAAAGCGTTCAGTAACCAATTTGATTGTGGCTCTGATTCCTGGGTGAGAAAGTTCATGCAGTTGACGAAATACCTGTCGACGACATGCTAGTGGTACGAAAGGGCGATTGTTACCCGTTGAAACATCGCAAATGATAGATGTATTTGAGAAAGGGATGGGTACTGGTTTAAGGTTCAAGTTAGACTTCTCGTTGCAGATCTTCAAATCTACATCGTCCACTTGTAGTTTAGCTAAAGCTTCAAGACTGATGTTGTGGTTGTGTACCATCATGTTGATATCCTTTCTAGATAGTGCGTCAGCAACAATGTTGGAGGAGCCTTTGATGAACTGAATGTCCGTAGTGAATTGAGAAATGTAATCCAGTTGTCTCGCTTCCCGTGGAGAATGTTTGTCGTAGGTCGTATTGAAAGAATAGCAAAGTGGTTTATGATCAGTCATAATGGTGAAATCGCGTCCCTGAAGGAGGAAGCTGAAGTGTTTTACAGCTAAGTACATAGCCAGTAGTTCGCGTCCGAAGGTGCTATAACGTTCTTGTGCTGGCGATAATCTCTTGGAGAAAAAGGCAATGGGGGTAATCTTGTTGTTTACCCGCTGTTGTAATACTGCCCCGACGGCTTTTTGTGAAGCATCCGTGCACAGGATCAACAGTGTTGTGGGGTCAGTATTTAGGTGTTGGAGCATGGTAGCATTAGCAATCATGGATTTAGCTTTTTCAAATGCTACTTTGGCATCGGAAGGTAACTTGAATATTTGGTTCTTTTCTTTCTTGGTACCTGATTTATCGTTTTTCAGTAAATCTGTCAATGGCTGTAGTACATCGGCACAATTTGGTAGAAATCGTCGATAAAAATTACATGTTCCAAGAAAACGGCGTAGTGATTTTACTGAGGTTGGTTCTGGATAGCTGGAGATGGCTTTGACTTTCTCTTCAATCGGTTTAATTCCTTGGGAATCAATGTGGTGTCCCAGGAATTCCAGAGATGAGGCGCCAAATATACACTTCGAAGGGTTGATTACAACACCATAACTTTTGAAACGTTCAAAAAGCGTGTGTAGGTGTTGAACATGTTCGTCAATGGAAGAACTAGCGATTAAAACATCGTCGATATAGACAAATTTTATTTATTTATTTATTTGGACACATGAATATTGGTACAAGAGAGCGCCAATATATATGCGCCACACAAAACAATGAAAATTCGAGAGGAATACAAAGAAAGAAAAAAAACTAAGGAGCGCAACAAAAAAAGAGAGAACAATAACGAAGAGATTGGTGTAAGGTAATGTGCTAGTAATCAGGGAACGCAAAGGTACAATCGGAAGAAATCTTTCAGGTAAGGGAGACAGAACCACTTTTTATGAAGAAAGTAAAAGAAGGTTACAGCAGGATCGCCACTGGCTTCTATTCTGAGCCATATCTGATAACGTCTCTAGCCACTGTGTAGCACCATCTCTCAGACCCCAACCAGGGAGTCGTGAAGGACCAACACAAGCCAGTCCTTTGCAGCTTTCTTTCATGCCACGACACCATGTCATGCACTGACCACCTCTCCGCTTCTTCCAACCAGTCCCAGAGTCGGCAAATAATGCACGACGTGGAATTCTCTGGGACGACATTCGGAGAACATGTCCAAGCCACCGAAGTCGGTGTTTCAAGATGGTGACACCAATTGAATTATCATCTCTGTGCCCGAACACACGATGCCGAACCTCTGCATTACTGACATGGTGTTGCCACTGAATGTCAGCAATCCTTCGGAGACAGCGATGATCGAACACAGAGAGTCGTCTAACGTCCTCAACTCGGAGAGGCCAGGTTTCACAAGCATAGAGCAAAACTGCTCTCACCGACGCGTTGTAGATCCGACCTTTTACAGCCAGACTAACATCACGAAGGCGCCAAAGATGGCCCAGATTGGCATAAGCCGCTCTGGCTTTCACTATACGTGCATTGATCTCATCACTCACACCCCCACCAGCACTTATGCAGCTACCCAGATACACGAACTTCTCGACTACGTCTATCTGCTCACCATCCAGGGTGAGTACAGGATTGGAATCCTGCCAGTCTTGTAGAAGTACTTTGCACTTCGAAGGTGCAAAGCACATACCATACCTACGGACACTGATTGCCAACTGATTAAGTGCGGATTGCATGCCTTGGGCATTATCGCACAGTAAGACAATATCGTCCGCATACTCAAGGTCGAGAAGTCTTTCTCCAGGCAACAGATCCACACCACCATTACTTACATTCATCAGAGCTGTTTCCAGAATGTCATCGATGGCAAAGTTGAAGAGGAATGGTGAGATTGGGCAACCCTGCCTAACCCCACTGCTCGAATGGAACAATGGAGAGAGGTGGTTGTATGCCCTCACTCTGCCTGAGGTGTTTTTATATAGGGCTTTTAGGATGTTAATAAACTTCTCAGGCACACCCTTCTTCAATAGACAATCCCAGAGAACAGTCCTGTCCAACGAATCGAAGGCAGCCCTGATGTCAAGAAACACTACGATTGTTGGCCTTTGATAAGTATGGCGGTGTTCTAACATTTGGCGGAGGGTGAAGATATGATCAATACATCCTCGACCAGAACGAAACCCAGCCTGCTCCTCGCGAGTCAATCTTTCTCGGGTTTTGAACAACCTACGAAGTATGACGGAAGCCAATAGCTTGGACGCAATCGGAAGTAGACTTATCCCCCGATAGTTGTTACAGGAACGACGTGAACCCTTTTTAAAGATAGGGACAACTATCGACTCATTCCATGACGTTGGTACACTCTCTAGTTCCCAAACCTTTGTAAACAACGTCGTCAATTCCTTAGTCAAAAAGTCACCACCATCTTTAAAAAGAGCCGGAGGTAAGTCATCTGGGCCAGGTGATTTGTAACGCTTCAAGAGTTGGAGTTCCTTGCGGACTTCCTCCTCGTTTGGTGGATCAGTCGTCACCGGCCATGGAGGGCAGGACAGTCTGACCGATGTTGCCGGAGCAGCAGGCCAGTTGAACTGCCCTTCGAAAAATTCTGCCCATCGTCCAAGACGTCGATGGATGTTAGTGATTGGCATCCCATCATCCTCGCAGATTGTTTCACTCACACCAGACTTCTTGCTGCCAGTGGCTCGGATGAGCTGGAAGAGCTTCCGGTAGTTACCAGATGCAGCTGCTGCTTCCAGCTCATTAGCACGCTTCGACCACCAGGCTTCTCGGTCCTTACGCAAGCTTTGCCCAATTTCCTTACGTAACATCCTTCGTTTATGGTCAAACTCACGGTCACCCGGAGTAGACCGACGGGCTTCAATGAGTTGTAAGGAACCAGAAGAAACCCAGTGCTTAAAAGCGGGACGTTTCGCAAACCCACAACTGACTGTTCCCGCCATTTTCATGGCGTCATGCAATTGCAACCAATGCTCATCTATACTTTTCGGTGGAGTGGTAGCTAGCCTAGAGGCTAGCTCGGTTCGATACTTACTTGCAACAGAAGTTGCAACCAGCTTGCTAACATCAATCCGTTGGTGGTGGTCACTTCGTTGTCCACTGAAAAGTAAGGCAAGATTGGCGCAGACCAAGGCATGGTCAGAGTCCAGATAGGTACTCCAAAAGGAGCGGCAGTCTTTTACACAACCACGCCAGCGGTAGCTGATCGCGATGTGATCAATCTGAGTCCAGGCTTGAGATGCAGAGGGAGGACGCCAGGTGGCACATCGGCGATGACTGTGCCGAAAGTTAGTGCTAGCCAGAAACAGGTTGTGGTCTGTGCACAGTTGCAGTAGACGGTCCCCGTTATCTGACCTGCGACCAACGAGTCCCCATCGGCCACCTAAACGACTCTCTTCTGTGCCTAGACGCCCGACCTGAGCATTCAAGTCTCCGGCTAGTACTACAATATCTGTCGAACGCACTTTCTGGAGAAGAACAGATAACTGGTGGTAAAACTCATCCTTGATTGCATCCGGGCTGCAATCTGTCGGGGCATAGGCGGAGATGACGAAAAGACATCGTTTCTCACGCCGATTTCTTCTCACTTTGATGGAACTTTCTAATCTAACAGCACATAACCGACTGTTAATGGGGATCCAATCGACTAGTGCTGCCTCAGCTCTAGCGCTTAGTGCGACACCAACGCCAGCAAGACCAGACGAAGATGCCACAGGGTCCCCGGATAAGCGCACGTAAAACAAGCTTTTCGAAGCGACAGATGGAGATCGAATTTGTAGTACTTCGCCAGAGTCTTGAATACGGGTCTCGGATAGACAACAAACATCAATATTAAGACTTTCCAAAGACATAGCCAGCCCTATCTGTTGTCCGACCTGCATAAATGTGCGAACGTTGAAGGCAGCCAGTTTGAATGGTGCACGTGGTTTCAGAAAAACTGCTTCAGTACTCATATTCGGTGGTAACATACAATTTTCAACCGGACAGTGACTCGAGAACGTTTAGATACAGTCGGATTTCCACCAAAGACGAGCCGCTGTATAAGTATAAAAGAGGGTGAATAATGTGGGAAATAATAATAATAATAATAACGACAATAATAGTAATAATAATAGTATTAATAATGACAATAATAGTAATGATAATTATTTGAATCGACCGATTGTTTTTCGGAGCGATAAAAGTAGTTGCCAAAGACATAGAGTTCATCGTTTGTGTGTGGGCTGTGATACTGCCCGGGTGCCCAAACCGAAGCAGGTGGTTATCTTAGGGGGCCACTCCCCGAGCCTTTGACCTAAAGGTCTAACCCACAAGGCAGTGGAGCATCGTAAGGAGATGCAATCCCATGGTAGCCGGTGACCAAAGATTGGTTCATACGCCATTTGTTCCCGCAGGATACTGGAGCCCATGTGCACCATTGGTTTGTGATCCGGTTAAAGCGCCGGACATTCGCTTTTCGTCCTCTCATTTTCGTAGACAACACCCCCGCCACGAGAAGGCAATGAGTAGGACTTCCCTGGCAGAGGCTGTATACGCGCGGCCGTGTGAGAGTATTTCGAGAGGGAGAGCGGACTCACCCCACTCTCGGCCGTACCAGGGCATTCGGGGGCCGATATAGACAAATACGAAATCCAGACCTCTAGTTACTTCGTCCATAAATCTCTGGAAGGTTTGAGCGGCGTTTTTTAGTCCGAAAGGCATCCTCAAGAATTCAAACAAGCCAAAAGGTGTGATTACAGCTGTTTTCTCGATATCCTCAGGTGCCATCGGTATTTGATGGTATGCTCGGACTAGATCTAACTTTGAAAACATCTGTTTTCCATGTAGATTTAAAGAAAAATCATGCAGGTGAGGGATCGTATACCGGTCTGGGATAGTCTGGTTATTCAATCGGCGATCATCTCCACATGGGCGCCAGTCTTGATCTTTCTTGGGAACCATATGCAGCGGCGAGGCCCAAGGACTGTTAGATTGTCTGATTATCCCAAGTTGCATCATATGTTCGAATTTCTCTCTTAGCGAACTGCAACTTGTTTGGAGGGAGTCTTCTCGCCCTGGCGCGAATAGGTGGTCCTGTAGTATTAATACTGTGTTGGACATGATGTGTGGAGCATTCGTTTTGGTAATCAGCTCTGGTTATACTTTCATACTTCGACAGGATATCGGTGAAAATTTTGTTTTCAGGTCTTAACATACGGACTCCATGAATTTCGTAACTGGAGATAGTTGTGCCACTGACCTGTAAGCTTGTGTTTTTGTCGATTAGTTTCTTTTTTGCCATATCTACAAGTAGGTTGTGCGCACCGAGAAAATCGGCCCCGATAATGGGTTGTTTGATTTCAGCTACGATGAAAACCCATGTGAAACGTCTCCGGAGACCGAGATCTAAAATAAGTGATTGTTCGCCATAAGTTTTAATGACTGTGTTATTGGCTGCGACTAGAGACAATTTAGTACTCTGAGGGTGCCGTCGTTGAGAGAGGTGTAATGGGATAATGCTGATTTCGGCTCCTGTATCGACCAAAAAATCTGAGCCCGAAATGCGATCCCTGACATGAAATAGACGGCTCGGGTAGTGGCCAGAAACAGGCGCCGCCATCACTGTCTGGCCGGGTCGTTTCCCTGATTTTCTGTGTCAGACGCAGAAAATGTGCACGGTCGTGTACAACGCCGTGCTTTGGTGCCGTATTTTTGGTGGTACCAACAAACAGAGACCGTTGTCTAGAAAAAGATCTTCGTCTGGAGGGGGATCTCGATTGTCTAGCTTGAATGGTTGCTATGGTCGATTGCAGTGACGCCAGCTGGCTCATTAATTGTGTTAACTGCTTTTGAAAGAAGGCTAAACAGCTCATATCTGTTCGTCCAGGTGGTTGCAATGAGTTCACACAGTGATTGTCGTGGTATACTTCCATCATTTTATCTGCCATGTCGGCTAAGAGTGCGAAAAAAACAGATTTCCCTGAAACACTGAGAATTTGTCGAACGCTGCGTGGTAATCTTTGAAACCACATTTGCTTTAGGAGGGCTTCGCCTAGCTTGTATGGACCGGCGAGTTGTTTCATGTGGCGGAGAAGTTGCGAGGGTCTTTTATCACCCAAGTCACAAGATGTTAACAACTGTTGTAGCCTTTTCTCATCTGAGGCCGTGGTGCGTTGGATAACTGCTGCTTTTATCTTATCATATGGTTCAGATTCTGGCACGTGATCGATTAAATCACCAACTTCAGCGGCAATCTCGATAGGAAGTGCGCCGACTACGTATGCATACTTTGATGCCTGGGATCTTATGCCTCTAGCCATGAATAAAGCTTTAATTTGAGCAAACCAGACTCTGGGATTATTAGCTTCATAAGTTGGGAGTCTGAATTCTGAGAAAGAATTAACTGAACTAAAATTATTTTCGGGAGAGTTCGACAATGAGACAAAAGTTGTTACTGGAGGCGAATCCATATCAATGAGTTTAGTGGGAGAGGACATTACGAGAAAAAAATAAACCAGTAAATTGTATGAAATGAAAAACAAAATAAGCGTTAGGATAAACACGAGGCTCACCAAATAACTGTGGTGGACCAGACAAATATGAACGCAAAAAGTATAAACAAAGTTACTAAAGATAAATAGTAATATTAAATATATACAGTTAATTGTTACAAATACAACAGAAATTAGGGACGTTACTTAAATTGCCCAAACGTTGCGTGTTCTGATTAGGTCCAGTAATGTAAATCCACAATTATAAATGCTTGATGACTCTGAGCCGGTTGGCGAACTCTCTAGCCATATAGTCCAACGTAGGATGTGATATATTCCGATTACAGTCTATAAATGTAGATAGTATTTGATTTAGACTTCCGTTAACTCAATCACAAATGGAAATAGAACGAGGAATGCGAGAGTAGTAATGTATTTGTTAGTCGGCAAGCATATATCACGCTATGTGGTAGCTCAACGGAAAGTGTGTTCAAGGTCAATGACTTAAACAACAGGTACAATCATTTAATGATAAATGTACATGCGGTGGGAAATTGACAAAATAAATACAAATAATATTAAAAACTATTTACAAAATAAGCTTGTCAGGTCTATCTCCACAATTTTTTTGATTAGATGTTTTGAAACCACCCTGTCCAACTCGCGACTTTCCGGAAAATTCCTCACTGAATTTCAGCGATTCGAACATCAGATTCGGTTTTAGGTAGTAATGACAGAAGGCCTATGGCCTGTTTTATTCCCTTTCTAGTATGCTTCTGTGGGTGCTTAGTTTTCTCTTGAATGTGTCATTTGATGGTGCAGACACTACTACTTCGAGCAACATGTCCCAAGAATTGATAACTCGGTGTGGAAACCTGTATGTCACGGGTATTTTGTTAGTTATCGACTTTCCTAGTCGTCTGCTATGTCCTCTGAGATGTTTTGATCTGATGGGAAGAAAAGGAGAGGATATGTCAGGTCCGAAATCATTTCTTAGTATTCTATACATTAAAATCAGATCACCTCTTAATCTGCGATTGGACGGCGTAAATAGGTCTAGCTTTCCGAGACGCTCTTTGTATGGAAAACCTCGGATTTCTGCAATTCTACAGGTAGCTGCCCTCTGTATGTTACCTTCTAAACTGGGCTTGCAGCTTGAATGCAATATTCAAGCTTAGTTCTCACCAAGGTTCTGCATACTGTAGTGAACATGGTAGTATTTAACTAGATGAATGTCCGTCTTAAATCTCAGAGGGTTCTAAACCCCTCATCTGCGAGCCCCCGGGCGATGGGCCGTGGTCTTAAGAGCATGACTCATTGTCACCACAAGATCCTTGTAAAACCAGACTACGGGTAAGGCATTTTCCCCATGCTGTGGCTATTTATTTCTGTCAATCATCAGCGTAGATGATCAACGTCAAATGATTGAAGGCCTAATTGAGTTAGACGGGAATGGTGTGACGAATCAGACAACGTCGCAGTCACACCTCGCGGTCATAACATTACGTGGAATGCACCATAGAAGTGTTGAGTCGGCTTCCGGAGAACTTCAACGGAGCCTCCAGAGGCCCAGAAGGAGCCGAAGGGTCCTAGCCAATCAGAGTATGATGGAACATTCGAGAATTCCAACGTGGCGTGCTACCATTGGTCGGTAGCATAATATGTCGTTAACGGATTGGCTGAAATATGATGTTGATTTAACAGACACCAACATCTATAAATACCTATGATTTTCTGTACAAAAATGAACCTTGGGGTAAAGTATTTTTCTCTCATACTTGTGTCTTCTCTCTGGTGTTCAAGTCGCTGTGTAGTTCTAGACTGCGGATTACCGGAATAGCTTAGGAATCGTATATAGCGCTTCATCGACAAGACGTATCAGTGGCGACGAGGATGAAAACTACAATGAATATTGCCTTGGAGCAATTAGAAGCCTATATGGTGCGTCAAGAAAAGAGGTTTGAAGAGTCCCAAATTAGAATAATGGAAGCCCTGATGCAGAAATTCCGCCTTTCCCAGCAAAACCCTGCTTCCGGTGAATCTCAAGTATCACATACTGATTCAGTCATTAACGCCATCCATGAATTTAATTTTGATGGTGCAGCAGGTGTAACTTTCGAGTCGTGGTTTAAGAAGTATGAAGATTTGTTTTATATTGATCTTTGAAAACTGAATGATGCTTCAAAAGTCAGAATACTTCTTAGAAAACTTGGGACTATGGAACATGAACGCTATAGCAACTTCATTCTTCCGAAGAATCCACGAGATTTTAGTTCTGATGATACAGTCAACCATGTCCCAAATCTTCGGAGAACAACCATCTCTATTCAATATCCGTTACCAGTGCTTAAAGTTAACGATATAACCAGGAGACGACTGGGTGAAGCATGCAGGAACTGTGAACCGAGAATGTGAGAGGTTCAGATTGTCGTCCATGTCTGAAGATCAGTTTAAATGCTTAGTATTTATCTGTAGCCTGCGTTCACCCGCGGATGCCGATATCCGAACCAGAATCCTAAGCAAATTCGAACACTGCCCTAACATGACCCTACAGGCAGTGACTATCGAGTGTCAAAGGTTAGTAAATTTGAAGCATGATACCCCAATGGTAGAAAACGGTAACTGTTTCCATAACGTCAATGCAGTCAAGAAAAAAGTCTATCAAGGTTCCAGCACACATAATTATCGTAATAACAGCGACAAACCATCATCTCCATGCTGGGTATGTGGAGGTTGGCACTATATGAGGTTTTGCCCATATAAAGAACATCGTTGCAGCAAATGTCATCGGAAGGAGCATAAAGAAAACCTCTGCAGGAGAAGAAACTATAAACAACATTCCTTGAAATCTTACTCAAAGAAATACAAATATAGTGCTCCAGCCAACAAAATATTGGTATCACATGACAAAGCACGAAGTTACCGCCAAAGAAAGTACGTAACCTTGAATATTAATAAACACCGTACTCGCCCTCAGCTTGACACAGCTTCTGATATTACTCTAATCAGCCCAAAAACATGGAAGAACATTGGAAGACCCACAGTTTTCCAAACAACACAGCTGGCACACAGTGCATCTGAGGCGAAGTTAAATATTGTTGGAGAAGTGCCATGCACTGTTTCTAAAGGTACTGTAACAACAAATGCAACAGTATATCTTACAAAGAAGCCAGCACTCGACTTAATGGGGTTGGATCTTATAGAAACACTTAAACTAGCAGACTATTCTATTAACAGTATCTGCAGACGAGTCAGTACTGACAACACCTCAGAGTGGAGCCAGAAAAATGCAATGCTACAAAAACACCAAAACGTGTTTAAAGAAGGATTGGGGAATGTACGAAGGCCAAAGCAGTGTTAACCCTAAAACCTGCAGCTACTCCCGTTTTTCGACCTAGGAGACCCGTACCATATGCTGCTCTACCAGTGGTTGAACAAGACCTAGAACGACTTCAGAAACTAGGTGTCATTGAACCAGTGAATTTCTCAGAATGGGCCGCACCGATAGTAGTAGTAAAGAAGACTAATGGTAGCGTTCGTTTATGTGCCGATTACTCAACCGGGTTGAATGAAGCCTTAGAAACTCATCAGTATCCATTACCCTTACCTGAAGATCTTTTTGCTAAACTGAACGGAGGTAAGCTTTTTGCAAAGTTGGATTTATCAGAAGCTTATTTACAAATCCCTGTTGCTGACGAGTCTAAAAACCTGCTTACCATAAACACACACAAGGGCCTATTCCGGTATAATCGACTACCCTTCGGAGTCAAGACGGCCCCATCCATATTTCAGCAAATAATGGATACTATGCTACAAGATGTTTCAGGTGCTGCAGCTTATCTAGATGATATAATAATTATGGGGGTAGATAGAATAGACTTAGAAAAGAAGCTCGACCAGGTGCTGACGCGAATAGCCGAATATGGACTTCGACTTCGTCCAGAGAAATGTGACTTCTGTATGCAAAAAGTACGCTACCTTGGGTTTATAATCGACAAAGAATGAAGAAGACCAGATCCGGAGAATACCCAGGCAGTGAAAACTATGCCCAGACCGACGGATGTCCCCACACTACGATCCTTCTTGGGACTAGTTAGCCATTATGGAGCTTTTATTCCGAACCTTCATCAATTACGTGCCCCCTGAATAACCTTCTGTCGAAGAATGTAAAATGGAATTGGTCTGCAACTTGCCAAGCTGCTTTCGATGAAATCAAGAAAGTACTAGTCTCGGGACTGCTGCTCACCCATTACGATCCATCTTTACCCATTGTAGTGGCATCAGACGCTTCAAACTACGGCATTGGAGCAATTATTTCTCACATCATGCCAGATGGATCTGAGAAGGCGATATCACATGCGGCTAGATCGTTAACGTCAGCAGAACGTAACTATAGTCAGATCGAGAAGGAAGCATTGTCGATTATCTTCGCTGTCAAGAAATTTCACAAGATGATATTTGGACGTCAGTTCACCCTATTAACTGACCATAAACCATTACTAGCCATCTTTGGGTCGAAGAAAGGTATACCTGTATACACTGCAAACAGACTGCAACGTTGGGGAACTACACTCTTGGGTTATGACTTCAAGATCAAGTACCAGCCCACTACTGATTTTGGACAAGCTGACGCTTTATCTAGACTGATTGGTTCACAAGTAAAACAGAAAGAAGACACTTTGGTGGCAGCAATCGAGACGGAAACAGAAGTACATCGAGTTTTGGAAGACGCAGTTGATGGTTTACCAGTTACTTTCAAGGCCATCAAAGAAGCCACGGAAAATGACAAGACTTTAAGAGAGGTTAGTGGTTATCTTCTCACCAAGTGGCCGAACCGTCGTTTTCAAGGAGAAATGCTACAATATTTTCGCCGACGGGACTCACTTATGATGGTCGACTCATGTATTATGTTTGGTGACAGAATTATTGTTCCAAAAGTATTACGCTACAAGGTTCTGAGACAATTCCACAGCGGTCATCCTGGTATCAATAAGATGAAAGCGCTGGCTCGAAGCTACGCATACTGGCCTACGATGGATCAAGATATCGAAACCAGATGCCGCAATTGTTCATCGTGCCTACAAGCAGCCAAAAGTCCAAACAAGTGTGAACCGCAACAATGGGAAAAGCCGAATAGTCCCTGGGAGAGGCTGCATGCAGACTTCGCCGGTCCAATACGAGGAAGAATGTATCTAGTCATAGTAGACGCGCTCACAAAATGGCCACAAATCTACGCCATGGTGAATTGCACAGCCAGTGAAACAATCAGCAAGTTATCCGACCTGTTTAGCTGCTTTGGAGTTCCGGAGACTTTAGTGACCGATAACGGCTCACAATTCACTGCAGAATCATTCAAGCACTTCTGCAACGTTAATGGGATTGCACACATACGATCTTCACCGTATCACCCTCAATCAAATGGCCAGGCAGAGCGCTTCGTGGATACATTGAAAAGAGCACTACTGAAAGGGGAAGGCGAAGGGACGACAGGGCAGGTGATCACAAAATTTTTGACATCCTACAGATCCACCCCGAACCCGAATGTTCCAGACGGCAAGTCCCTGCGGAAGCCATGTTCGGAAGGCGTATTCGAACCGTCTTCGATGCCATGTTGCCATCCAAATTAGTGGATGAGCGCAGTCACGATCCAAGTATCCGGAACTTCAATGTTGGCGACAAAGTTTACATTAAATCCAACATCGGGAAGAACCGATGGGAGCCGGGACAAGTTGTGCAAAACTGGGAAGAGTTCTGTACAGAGTTCGAGGAGCTTTTGGGACATGTATACGACAGGCAAATCAAATCCTTAAGGACAAAAGAACGGTGCAGACTCGAAGTAACCGGCCGAACTTCCCGTTAGATTTAATCTTAGATGCACCAATGCCACAAATGCCCAGGAACACTGAAAAGATGCCTTGGAAAAGGAAAACGACAGGAATAATAGGACGCCGTCGCTACCCAGTCGTCAAACTACAAGTAGATCCCAGAAAGAAATCTTATTCGAGGGAGGTGTTGAGTCGGCTTCCGGAGAACTTCAACGGAGCCTCCAGAGGCCCAGAAGGAGCCGAAGGGTCCTAGCCAATCAGAGTATGATGGAACATTCGAGAATTCCAACGTGGCGTGCTACCATTGGTCGGTAGCATAATATGTCGTTAACGGATTGGCTGAAATATGATGTTGATTTAACAGACACCAACATCTATAAATACCTATGATTTTCTGTACAAAAATGAACCTTGGGGTAAAGTATTTTTCTCTCATACTTGTGTCTTCTCTCTGGTGTTCAAGTCGCTGTGTAGTTCTAGACTGCGGATTACCGGAATAGCTTAGGAATCGTATATAGCGCTTCATCGACAAGACGTTTCACGAAGTATTGAGGTATTATCGATGCTACGAAGACTGTACAACACAAAGGTCGTTATTACACAAAGATATTGGTTAAGGTGGATACAAGAATTCTTAAATATCTGATTTGCTTGTAACATGGACCTAGTAGAGACAGTGTATTCCAACTATGTACTTTGATTAAAGCATTAATCATACTTACCAGAAACGTAAGAGAGCCTAACATCACAAAAGGAGGGAGGGTGGCGTTACTGACCAGCAAACATGAAGGTGGGGAGATAACTTCAATCCACCCATGTCTGTAGGGCAGAACATTTTGTTTAATTACGGCTCCTTATGGTTTAGTGGGATGTCACGGACTTATGGTATTGAAGCTGATTTATCACGCAAAATACCTCTTTAAATCGTGTTACGAACGTTGAATTGGTTTCACTTCCTACTCAGAAATCCTATTACAAGCAAACTAGACAATTCGCTAATATACGAAGCCTACTCAAGACCCTATAAAACCTTAAAAAAAACGAAAGGGGCTCTAATAGCTTCGATAATAAAAGGAAGATAGCCAGTTGTATATCACAATACTGTTTCTAGCACTATATTTTATTTTATAATCACACATAATCTTATACTCTCAGCTCTTTTCCGAATCGCCTCCATTTGTCAGTTGTATGTCCACTCACACCTTGCTAAAGCTTATTTTCTTTAACCTATTAAAATGCTCTTTCTTAACAAATACCTTAATAAAAGAAAATTAGACTGAGTAATCATACCTTAAACATTCCTACATGAATATTGGCTACTCTGCCTCTCGTGTTTTCTTTTACTTCCTCCCTCTTTCAGCCCCCTTGAGATATGGAACAGGTTACTTCATCCTGCACCATCCTTAAAGCCTTGGATATCCCAAAGGGACATAAGGTTGCGATTTCTAAAAGCTCATACCTTCAATGGACCTATTCTTGACCGTCAGTCGCACATTCGCAACGCAACTTTCGTGAAGCGCGCCAACTATAGTACTGATTAAAACAATCTACATTCATGTCTTATAAATTTTCAACCCAGCTATGTAATTTAATACAGTGTATATTGTATCATTTGTATCAATTTGATCTTGCCTGTAAACTGGCATGCCTCATGTAACAAACTGTTATTTGAGAATAAATTATTATTATTATTATTATTATTATAAGCGAAAGTAAGACCACTGTCTCATGGGCCAGCCCATAGCGTACCACTAACTGATGAGCGTTGGTCTTCCTTGACCCTTACAAGGATCGACGATCTGTTCGATATTCAATGACTCAATTGCTGGATGGTTTGGCTAGGGCTAAGTGACATTTCACTCGCCCTACACCTTTGTATACCCAAAGTGCATGTAGACACACTTGCTGCATTGATAGGCATCGGTCACTCCTCAGACCAGTTAATCACAATATTTAAGTCTACCTGAATTGATTATGCATCTACGTCTCCCGTTATTACTCGTTAGATTTTTACATCGTCAGCGTATGATAATATTAGGGACTCTACTGTACTTGGAAAATGGTTTACATACAGTGTAAAAAGTAACGGATCTAGGACAGAACCTTAAAGCACTCCAATAAGTACTGGTTTCCAGGTGGAGCACTTGGAATTAACTCTTACTTCCTGTCTACGACCTACTAGGAAATCCTTATGCCAATTTAGAAGTCCAAGATTTTCTAGCTTGAAAAGCAGTCTATTTGTTGGCACTTTGTCAAAAGCTTTGCTAAAGTCTATGTAGACAACATTCACAGATTTCCCGTTGTCTAGAGCCTATATCCACCGCTCTTTTGTTATAAAGAGGTTTATTCTGCAAGATAAACCTTTTCTGAAACCATGTTGTTCGTTATTCAACAAATTGTTGGTTTCCACAAATGTCATTATAGAATTTTTGACTGTTGAGGCTGATAGGTCTGTAGTTCGATGGAAGTTGTCGTGGTCCTGTCTGACGTATGAGAATGATGATCGCATCCCTTTAGTCCATAGGTAACACACTTTGGTCAAGTGACATATTGAATATCGCAGTTGATGGGGCTGCAATATGTTATACAATTTGTCTCATGATTTTGGGGTGTAGTTCACCCGATCTTGTTGACTTTCCCGTGTTCAAGGTGCTAAAAGCCCTAAGTACATCGTCTTGGCCAAAGTCCACGATGAGCAGAAGGTTCGTTGAATTTTTATTTGGGTTTAACTCTTTGTTTAGAAGAAACGCTCGAGTGAAAACTACCCCAAAATAGTTTGCCATAGCTTCTGCTTTCCCCTGATCATCCTCTATCATTTCGGATCCACTCCCTTCATTAATTATGTCGGAAATCCAATGCTGCACCCTTGTTCCGTAATTTATATACAATAATAGTATCTTAGGCTACTTGATCGCAGATTATACCGACTGCATTTCATATTTCCTCTGAGCTTCTCAGATTTTAATCACACACTTATTTCTTACTGACATGTAGCGTTCCATAGTACTTGCTGTGCCGAGGCTGATGGAAAGTTTCAACATTTCTTCTTTTGTCTTAGTAGACGTCGAATATCCTGGCCTATTCAGGGATTGTTTTGCTCCTTTTTTGGGACCGTCCGGGATATATATGGTTGAGTTACCCGATTGTGTAATTGCCTGAAATGAGTCCATGCCTCTTGTACTGATTTCCCAGTTTTCAGCCTATGCTACAGAGTTGACTGCCCCCATTTCTGTCTTCCATATGTTAGGAAGGGTTGGTGCAACTGTTTGACAGGCTGTCTCAGCCATGAACTTGAATAAGATGACCGCATAATCGATTCTTCCTAGATGTGGTTGGAAATTCATTTGACTGATATCATCACCGTGTGTGAAGACAAAGTCCAGGAGAGACAAGGAGCTTCGTAAGTCACATCTAGTGGGTTCTTTAGTGTGTTTGAACAAAGCTAGTGAGATTGGAGTTTCTAACAATTCGCAATCGAATGACGTTATCGATGACCGTACTTATGAGTTTACCCAGTTTATATACGGTGCATTAAAGTCTCCTGCTATAAGGCTTTTACGCCTATTACAACGGAGCTTAAGTTTGCCTAGGAGGAAGTCATCTACTACCTATTCTGGACTGTGATATACTACAAAAAATTCAATATCTTGCCGTCTACATTCCGGCTTGCATCACACCAGCTCACATGTCCCTGAAACACTGTCTCAACTGCTCGTGTGATTAGGGTACTTTTCGTGTAAAGGATAATCCCGCCTACCCTACGGTTTATTCTATCAGCCCTACTGGATAAAAAACCAGTCAGCTAAATTTCATTATCGAACAGTTCCAACGTCAACCGTATTTCTGAGACAGAAATAACATCCGGTTTTCTATACCCACCAGAGTCTTCAGCTCCGCCATTTTATTTAGTAGGCTGCGAGCATTTGTGTAGCACACCCTTAATTCTGTGGAGAACTATCCCTTACCACCCAGAGTGGTTCGGGGATCGTTTTGCTCCGAACGTTTACAGTATGAAAACCCTTAAGTACGAGGCTTCTATCACCGTTTTGGAGGAGCTCATTTATCAGTTTGCATGAGTTCCCAAGTATCAGGTTTATTCCTTCAGCACAAGCAAAGGTAAGCTTCAAAAGGCTGCTTTTCTGAGTACTTTCAGAATCCACGTTTTTTCCTATTTTACAAAGCTTACAGATGCTAACTCCTGAAACTGTTTCTGAGAGTAGCTCGATTATTAAAGACCTAATGTGACTGAGGTCGTGCTCAAATCTAGTCTTTATTTTCTCTTAACTTATGAAAAGTGACTGACCTATCAGCGAGGTCCGTCTTAACACGCTGTGAAGTTTTAATTCCTGAACCCGTCTCTTCCCTGCCGTCAGGTTTCATCTTAGCGTCTAACGCAGAGGTCAGATTTTTTTCCTGTATGTAGCTGTGAACCAATCATATACATTATTTTCGTCTCCTGATCACGTCCTATAGACTGCTCAAACTTTGCGCCCCCATAGTTTGTTTTGCGTTGATATAAGAATCCGGAACTGAAACCGTACATTCACATACCTTAGTACTGTCTATAAGTAGTTTCTCCTTCTCAGCGCGCTTGTTCTTTTTCCTTTTGAAAATGTCTAAATCAGTATGCTTATTATCTGCTTCCCTGATAGGGTCCACCTTTGTGGTCTCATTCAAATCCAGAGCTGGGCTCATGACAACGCTCTCTATTTTCTCAAAAGCGGAATTCCGCTCATCTACTGCTGCCTGTTTATCTGAAGGCAATTTTCTAGCTATTTTCAGCTAAATCGCCTCTATAATCAGCAGAGATTTTATAGAAAAGCATGCTTTGCTCAACTAACGTGATAATGGCTTGCAGCACCTTTACTATGCGGTCGGTGTGAATCCGGTGTACAAATTGTAATACGAGTTATTGCGGTTATCACATTAGGTCCCATCACTGACAGGGCAATAGCATGCAGGTCTGCCACATTATTGTTTTACTTGCGCTATAAACTTGTTTTGCGATTTTAGAGCGAAAACTGATAAAGTTTTTTGTAAGGCTTGGTGGGTGATAGACGCCTTAATTCTACAAGTGTACCTACCCACAATAAAGAAATGCGACAAAGTGGTTACAAAAAAGCCTTAGCACCAATGGATACAAACAATACTAAAAGATATGCTCAACGAACAAAAATAAATACCAGTGCACTTGGTTTTTTGTAACTGTGCAGGAACAATGCAGATGATAAACTTCTCTAGAAAATGCCGTACTCTTGGGGATTACTTTACCTGAAATAAACTTAGTAAAGCAAACATAGTAGTCTTGATGCGCAGTTTAACCATCAATGCTATAAAATGTACTTGGGGAAAAAATACCACTGCCCTTTTTAAGTACGCCGCTCAAAGTTCAGGTATTTGTGCATATGAACAATTTTGGTCACTGTGTTCGGTCAATCGTTATCTATGTCATTTCTATTCAGTCAAGACAGTGAAATACAGGATGAAGTTAAGAGTCGGATGAAGGACTCCATACTCTCAGTTTCAGTTTGAAAAAGACAGGAGGCTGGGTGCCCTGCGTTAGTCCTGGCAGTGGTGGTCTCACAGTTGATCCAACTTTCTTTTGAAAAAGTCGATGGATGGAGCCTCAATCACGTGCTGAGGTAATGAATTCCACTCGTTGATGATTCGGTTTGTAAGTCGATAGTCACCTGACAGCTAACTTGTTCTGGGCTTATGAACTTTCTTGAAGTGTCTCTCTAAATTCTCTGTCTTAGAGAACAATAAAAACGAAGGCATATGGGATGTAAACTTATCACTAAGTAATTTGAAAACTGTGACCAAGTCACCTCTAGTTCTTCGATATGACAATGGGAAAAGTTTAGCTGGTCGAGCATCATACGGGTACTTTGCTACTCCAGGAATCAGCTTAGTTGCTGTTCCCTGAACATTTTCTAGAGGCTCACCTTCTTTTAAGCAGGGGCTAGCTTTTTGCAAGTAGTACTGAAGTTAAGGACTCACAAATACTGTGTACAAAGTCAAAAAATGTTTTGAATTCGAAAAAGTTAAAGCCGATTATCAGCATTCTCCATCCAACCCTGTCCTGGGCAATCATTTCCAGCTCCTTACAGTTCCTACTCATCCTTTTCATATCTGCTTCTATTATCCGACGTAATGTGTTCTTTGGCCTTCCTCTTTTACGCTTCCCTTCACGATTCCGAGTTAGGGCTTGCCTCGCGATGCAGTTTGACGATTTGCGTAATGTATGTCCTATCCATTTCCATCGTCTTTTCCTAATTTCATCTTCAGCTGTAAGCTGGTTCGTTCTCTCCCACAGAAGGCTGTTGCTGGTGGTATCTGGTCAGTGGAGGTTGAGTATCTTGTGTAAACAACTATTTATAAATACTTGTACTTTCTTGATGGTGGTTGTTATATTTCTCCAAGTTTCAGCTCCGTACAGTAGAGCTGACTGTCTTGACGTTCGTATTGAAGATTCTCACTTTGATATTGGTTGAAAGTTGTTTTGAGTTCCATGTGTTCTTCAATTGTAGGAATGCGGCCCTCGCTTTGCCAATCCTCGCCTTTACATCTGCGTTGGATTTTCCTTGTTCATCGATGATGCTTCCCAGGTGTGTGAAGGATTCTACATGTTTCATAGTTTTGCCATCAAGTGTGATTAGATTGCTCTACTCCGTGTTGTATTTGAGGACCTTGGTTTTTCCCTTGTTTCTATTGAGGCCTGCTGACGCAGAGACTGCTACTAGACTGGCTATCTTTATCTCCATTTGTTTGTGTGTGTGTGCAATAGGAGGGATAGGTCATCTACTAAGTCCAGATCGTCTAACTGGTTGTGAGTCGTTCATTGTAAGCCATGTTTTCTCTCAGATGTGGAGGTCTTCATAATCAAGTCTACCACCAGAAGAAAGAGGAAGGGAGAGAGTAGACACCCTTGTCTGGCTCTGGTCCTCAAATGGAATGTATCTCTCAGCTGTCCTCCATGCACTACTTTACACTGTAGTCCGTCGTATGAGTTCCGGATAATATTGACAATTTCCTATAGAGATTTAGAGATGATCTGATTTTAATGTATAGAATACTAAGAAATGATTTCGGACCTGACATATCCTCTACTTTTCTTCCCATCAGATCAAAACATCTCAGAGGACATAGCAGACGACTAGGAAAGTCGATAACTAACAAAATACCCGTGACATACAGGTTTCCACACCGAGTTATCAATTCTTGGGAAGTCGCAAGTTGGACAGGGTGGTTTCAAAACATCTAAATCAAGAAAATCAACAACAGTTAGTCCAATTTTTCACGAAATTGTATAAGAATTCGGACTATTGCTATAACTAATTTACGTTCATGCAAGCAAACAGTAACTAGTCGTATCGGATGCAAACAGCTTGCTCACCGAGACCATTTAATTGGCAAATGCTGCAAAATGTGTTTTGCCAAGCCTGGTCGGGACACATCGAACAGTACTCGCTCTGTTGACTCGCAAATTGGTGCTAAACTCAGCTGGGTTCGAAAAAGGGTGCTTCACGCCGACCAAAGGAGAAAAAACAGTCATCAAGGAGGTCTGTCTTGGCCAAAAACTCAAGAAAAGAAATTTCTTCTCTCCCCCGACCTCTAAATGGCATCCTAAGCAGACTCCTAGAAGCCGCAATCGCAAGGCTCGATCGGATTCTAGAGGTAAACATAATCTCACCTCACAAGTCGTTGACAACCCTCCGGAATCCCACAGTATGTTTGGCGCAACTGTGGTTGCCTCTCACAGCAACGTTGACGAATGGGCACAGGTTGTAAGGAAGAAATAACATAACGATATAAAAGGAAATCCTTCCCCTTAAAAGTAGTCGAGAAATCGAAGGCTGATCACAGCGACAGATCAGTTGTTTTTTGTAGAATGAAGGAGAGTGAAAGCTCTGAACCAGAAACTCGTTTTTAGCATGACATTGTGCTGATAAAATAGCTACTTAATCAACTCATGCCTCAAAATATCCACAGTCACCTTGCTAAAGGCGTACAGACTAGGTAGCCTAGCGAACTTGAAGGCTAATCAATCCAGACTGCTTAAAGTAGTATTCAAATCTTCGAATGAACGCGACTTAATGTTACAGAATGGACATAAATTGAAGGATTCAGGAGTTTTTATCCGTAAGAAATTGCCGTTGACAGACCGTGTAAAAAGACGGGAAGCCGAGAAAAAACTACAACTTATGTTAGACGCTGGTGGAAAGCACATGAAAATTGTAAATTTTCGGGTTGTAAGGCTTCGACAGAGAATGATACCGAAGCCACTATGAGTGAAGCACGCAGCTACTTAAATAGGCTTCGGATCTGTTACACTAATGCCCGGAGCTTACTCAATAAGCGATCGGAACTAGGTGTACAGATTGACTCTAAAAAGCCACACATAATCGCAGTTACAGAAACCTGGCTGACACAGTCTATAGATAGTATGAAACTTGATTTCGAGTGTTTTACGTTAGTAAGGGCCGACAGAATACAAAAGCGTAAAGGACAGGTGTAGGTCTATTCATTAGGAATGCTATCACATTTGTCATTATCGACAGTGGATCCCATGAGAGTGGGACGTGTGAATTAGTTAGTTGCCGCTTGAAATGCAAGGGACAAGAGCTGCTGATTGGTTTGGTCTATCGTAGTCCTGATAAGCAGTCTCAACACTTGGTCACAAATTGGTCGATGTCTAGTCCTAGGGGACTTTGATGCACCTATGGTAGACTGGAAAGATCTGCGAACTGAATAGTCAGATAATTCCTTCGAGCAGGAACCAGTTGATGCGATCATCACATGTGCCCTAGTGAAACATGTGAAAGAAGCGACTAGGTACGACCCGGACACTGAATCATCCTTACCAGATCTTATATTGACTCACTATGAGGATGACGTTGCGAACCTCCATTACATGTCACCCCTAGGTAAAAGTGATCACGCAGTTTTGACTTTTGACTTCCATACAGCTGTCAATCACTAGCACGCGTTAGCTCAATCCAGACCTAACGTTTGGAAAGCAAATATACCAGATATCATGCACTCAGCGTCGTAAGTAGATCGGACAATAGACCCAGAGTCCTCAATTGAAACGGCTTGGGACATATTTCGAAATTTATACTTAAAAGTTACAACACCCAATATCCCTTGGACTATACCAAGGGGCCGAGAAACCCCCCACCATGGTTCAGTAGGGAGGACCACATCCTTCTCCGTAAGAGAAGAAAAATGTGGGATAGATTCAGGTTACTGAGGACTGATGAGACAAAGTATCAGCATCGAAAAGCTCGGAATGCCCGTGCCTCGACCCCTCGTAAGTCTAGAAAGTCGTATGAAGAAAAAATTGTTAAGGAATCCATAGAATGTTCTAAACGCTTGTATTCCTACATAAACCACAGGACAAAAAGAAGAGGAAATATTCCTACACTATGGGGAGACAGTACTGCCGCATCATTAGTGTAGGTCGACTTTGGTAAGGTTCAAGTGTTCTCGAACTACTTTAGCAATGTATATGCCATAGAAGCACCCTCCCTGTCAGCGCATACAAATCCCCCAACACACAAAAACTGGATGACGTGACCATTAAAGAACTCGATGTCTTTGGTTTGCTTAATAAGCCTGACATAGGTAAATCCACGGGGCCCGATGAATTACATCCTAGGCTACTGAAGGAATTATCTTACTTCGTTGCAAGCCCTTTAATTACATGCTTTAACCTATCCGTAACGCAGGGTCGTTTACCAAAAGACTGAAAAAACTCCATAGTAAGTCCTGTCTTCAAAACATGTACGAAACACAAAACTGAGAACTACCGCCCCGTTAGCCTAACTAGTGTGGTTGTTAAACTCTTAGAAAAGATCGTTCGGAAGGAGCTGTTTAAGTACCTCAATGAAAACCGGATCTTCTAGGAGAGGCAGAACGGATTCAGAATCGGTTATTCTTGTCTCACTAACTTATTAGTGGCTCGTGAAGGCTGGTGCGCTATTAAGGACCAAACGATACCTGTAGACGTGGCCTTCATTGATTTCAGCAAAGCTTTTGACAAGGTTCCGCACAATCGTCTGTTATATAAGTTAAGAAATGTCGGGATTGGAGGCAATCTAATTATGTGGATAGAAACTTCTGTTAGGTTCGTTAACCTTGAGGATACTACTGATTCGACTTATTCGGAACGGAACGAAGGCTCAGGATTCAGAGACTCAATAGACTATTCTGGTCCGTTGTCTTCGACTCAGCTAACTCGATCAAGAAGTCTTGGTAAGGCGTAGAAAGTGTATTCTACAAGCAACAGCAGATACCAAGCCAGGTCAGGCAGATCAGATCAAGCATACAAGTCAAGCGTATTTATACAAATATATATCGATTTTGCAATAGGAAATTTTTAAACAATAATCAATGAGTCATCAATTGTCCGCTATTTAAAAATTTAAACGATAAGTTCATCAACTGACTGCCATTCAAATATTTAAACATTTAATTGATAATTTAATCGATATGATAAAATTACAAATATGTCGTAAAAAAAAAAAAAAACCCCAACACTCCTCCCCTTTTTAATAGCGTACTTTTCTGGGGTCGACTTGCATTTTGACGGTAGTTCGCCGCTGACGAAGAGGCCACCTTCTGGGACGGGGCTCAGCTTGTTGTTGAGCTTCTTCTCGTGGTGGGGCTGGTGGTAAGTTGAAGGTATCAAGCATGATGTCGAGGGGAAGATTTTCTCCTTTTGATGGGCGGTCTGAGGCTATCCGCTTCCGTAGTTGATTTCGGTGTCTAGTCCACGTGTCTCTTCCCACCTTTACCTCGTACATAACTTGGCCTAGTCTTCCGACCGCACGTGCTTCGATCCAAGGACCATGATTCGCTCTGTAGTCTCGAGCAAACACCGGGCATCCGACCTCGTACACTGGAAGCTTCTGAGATTTGGTCTGAGATGGTGGTGGTGTGGTTCTTGGGCACATCGGACTATGGATCGTCCTCAATTTCCTTCCCATCAGGATCTCTGCCGGGGACTTCTGCTGTGGTAGCATATCACTAGGTGTTGTTCGGTAAACAAACAAGAAATTCTGCAGTGTTTCTACTGTCGTCCCCTCCCCTTTCGACTTCATTAGAGCTATCTTGAATGTATCCACAAATCTTTCTGCCTGGCCATTTGGCTGTGGGTGGTACGGTGGAGAGCGGAAATGCTTGATAGATAGGCGTTTGCAAAATTCTTGAAACTGACTTGAGGTGAATTGCGAACCGTTGTCGGATACGATTATATCCGGTAATCCGTTGCGGGAGAACATCTCTGTCAAAAGTTGCGTCGTTTGGGTTGTCGTCGGTGGCATGACGGGAACACTTAGCTGCTTGCTGACATTGTGTGCACTTGCCTACTAAATCCACGATATGTTGGTCCATGAGGGGCCAATAAGCATAGTTTCTGGCGATGGATTTCATTCGTTTTATACCAGGATGACCAGTGTGGAATTGCTTTAGCACCTTTGATCTTAGGGATTCGGGCACCACTACTCTATCTCCAAACATCAAGCATTCGTTTACGACGCATAATGAGTCCCGACGGTGGTAAATCTGCTTCAAGTCACCATCGAGTCCAGTTGGCGGCCAGCCATTGGTGACGTATTTCATCGCTCTCTTTATGATGGAGTCGTTCTTGGATGCAGATTGTATTTCAGCTGCTGAGACTGGCAAAGCACGAATAGCGGTTGTCAGGTAACACTGTGCGTAGTCCTCTGTCATCAGGGAGGCAATAACTGTATCTTCGCCGGCCGTATGGTGTTCGCTGATAAGTCGTGACAAGGCGTCAGCCTGACCAAACTTTTGAGTGCGCCGATACTGAATGTCAAAATCATAACCCAGAAGTATCAAAGCCCATCGTTGGAGACGGTTTGCAGAATGGGCTGGAACACCAGATTTCGAACCGAAAATTGTGAGAAGAGGCTTGTGATCAGTGAGAAGAGTAAATCTTCGACCGTACAAGAATTTGTGGAAACGGCGTACTGCAAACACAAGACGAGAGCCTCTTTCTCAATGTGACTGTACTTTCTTTCCGCTGAAGTTAATGTGCGAGATGCATGCATAATAGCTTTTTCTGTTGTGTCCGGGAACTGATGTGAAATGACAGCACCGAGTCCAAAAGCTGAAGCGTCTGCAGCGACAATGATAGGCATGGACGGATCGTAGTGCGTCAATAACAGTTCAGAGCTAATGATGGTTTTCAGCTTGCAAAATGCAGCTTCACATTCTTTTGTCCAATTCCAGCTGGTATTCTTATTCAGAAGATGATTTAGCGGGGCGTGTATGTCATGCATCGACGGAACAAAAGCTGAATAGTAGCTAATTAGTCCCAGGAATGATCGTAGCTCAGAGATATTAGTGGGAGTCGGCATCTGTTTTATAGCTCGGATGTTTTCAGGATCTGGTCTGCGACCTGCAGCATCAAAGATGAATCCCAAGTATTTTACTGACTTCAAGAAAACTGGCATTTTTCTGGGCGTAATCGGAATCCGTTATCGCTGATGCGTTGTAGTAAAGCTTTCGTTCGTTCTCTAAGCTGTTTTAACGTTGTGGCAACAATTAAGATATCATCGAGATAAGTTGCGACCCCAGGGATACCCTATAGAATGGTATCCATTAGTTGCTGAAAAATAGATGGAGTTGTTTTAACACCAAATGGTAGGCGATTGTACTGAAACAAGCCACGATAAGTATTTATGGTAAGTGACTCTTTCGAATCTTCAGCCACTTCCACTTGTAGATAGGCATCAGCGAGATCCAGCTTTGCAAAGAACTTCCCACCATTTAACATCGTGAACAAATCTGTAGGGACTGGCAGTGGGTAGTGATGCTGTTATAGAGCTGCGTTAAGACCTGTGGAAAAATCTGCGCATATTCGGATTGTGCCATTAGCCTTCTTAATAACCACAATGGGTGCTGCCCAGGCAGAATAAGAAACAGGTGTAATAACCCCCTGTAGTTGAAGGCGGTTAAGTTCTTCGTCAACTTTCGATAATGCTGCGTACGGCATTGGTCTCTTTGGACGAAAGACAGGTTTAGCTCCAGGTTTCAACCGAAGTGTTGCTTTCATAGCAGTGCACTGACCCAATACAGGTTGGAAAATGGTTGAAAACTCCGTCATTAGTCCTTTCGAATATGCTTCAGGTTCATGAGGTTGTTTCACCAGATGGCATACGGTGTCTAAAGGAACGTCAGCTAAATGTAGCCGGTCAAACCAGTCTAATCCAAGTAGATTAAGATCAGCTGGTGTGATGTAACATACCCCGGTAAACGTCGAATCGTGAAAAGACACTTTATAATCTAGTTGTCCCAACAAACATAGGTAATTACCACATGCGGTTCGAGGTTTTTGTGTTGTTGGAACCATGCGTGGTCTTCCCATTCTGATCCAATATTTTCGTGAGAGAATTGTTACATCAGATGCAGTGTCTATTTGCAATCTAAATGGGTGTCCATTAATATTAAGGGTAATAAATTTCCTCTCAACTGGGGATGAGTTCTCACAGCTTCCTATTAGGCTCAACGAATTCGTGTTGGATCTAGGCGTGGGTTTTCTGGTACCTTTGGAGCTGCTTGGCTTCTTTTTTCGACAAAAACCATCTTTATGACCCACCGCGTTACATTTCCCACACCGACGTTGCTTATATGGACAATATCGAACAAAATGCCATGCACCGCAGTGCCAGCATGGGGCAGGAGGATTTGTTTTTGTCTTTTGACCTGAACTAGATGTTGCTGGGGCAGATTTATGCGAGTTGCGTGGTTTTTGGACTACATGAACTTCGGTTCGATCTGAACCACCACGCTGGACCATCGTAGTGTCACGCTGTAGATTGATTAGGCGTTGATATTCGTTTGCAATATCATTGAGGGTTAGTTTTGGGTCTTGGTCCAATCGACTTAGCAAACGTGTTCTAATGTCACTGAACTTCTGCGATTGAAGGCTGCAGATGAGAATGAGTGCTTTAAATTGGTCTTCAGTAAGCGACTTCAACCGGAAACGTTCACATTCTCGGTTAACGATACCCACATGTGTGAGAAAATCAGCGTCTTCGTTCATAGTGAGCTTCAAACATCGATAACGCGCACTGAATAGTGAGGAGTTGTCTCCGAATTGTCGGCTCAGTGACTGGACAGTGTCCGAGAATGAGCGATCGCGTGGGTTTAGAGGCAGAATTAGGTTGCAATACCTGTCTAGTTCACTAGGACCCAACTTTCGAAGCAGCAAGCGGACCTTCCAAGCATCATTCTGGTTAGCAAAGTCGAATTTGAATAAGTCTTCGTAACGTCGAAACCACATATCAAACGTGACATTGGATTCTGGATCGTAATGAAACTCGGAGATACTGAAAGCGATACCATCAACTGATGGTGCAGTAGTAGTAGGATTAGAACTGCTAGATTGAGTATTAGACGTAAGCTTTGCATCTGCTAATATCTGAATAAGTTTCATCTGCTGCTCGAGTAATAATTCAAGTTTAGAAGGATCCATGTTTCCAAACTCACCGTCGCAAAATTGTTAGGTTCGTTAACCTTGAGGATACTACTGATTCGACTTATTCGGAACGGAACGAAGGCTCAGGATTCAGAGACTCAATAGACTATTCTGGTCCGTTGTCTTCGACTCAGCTAACTCGATCAAGAAGTCTTGGTAAGGCGTAGAAAGTGTATTCTACAAGCAACAGCAGATACCAAGCCAGGTCAGGCAGATCAGATCAAGCATACAAGTCAAGCGTATTTATACAAATATATATCGATTTTGCAATAGGAAATTTTTAAACAATAATCAATGAGTCATCAATTGTCCGCTATTTAAAAATTTAAACGATAAGTTCATCAACTGACTGCCATTCAAATATTTAAACATTTAATTGATAATTTAATCGATATGATAAAATTACAAAATATGAGTTTGAGGATATATCGGCCCCAACAACTTCTTAGTTGGGCGTCAACAAAGAGTTCGGGTGAACTCAAAGTTATCTAGCTGGGAAACTGTGCTTAGTGGAGTGCCCCAGGGTACAATTTTGGGGCCAGTGCTGTTCCTCTTGTATGTAAATGAACTTCCTCGTCTCCTATCATCATCGATCTTGCTATATGCTGGCGACGTCAAGACATAGAGAACAATACGATGTACGGGTGATAGCTTAGAACTCCAAAATGACCTGAAGAAATTATAAGTGTATGGTCTCAAACCTGGCAGTTGTCAATAAATACTTCCAAGTGTGTTGTGATGCAAATCGGTCATCAAGGTACAGATACATACATGATGAATAACACTGAGCTACCTGTCGTCCAGACATATTATGACTTAGGAGTCATCGTTAGCCAAGACTTAAAGACTACTGCACACTGCCGTGCAATAGCCGCCAAAAGTTTTAGAACGTTATGGTCAATACATAAGGCTTTTAGTCATGTCGACGCTAAAACGTTTTTGACTTTGTATACAGAGTTTGTACGTCCTAAACTCAAGTACTGAATACAAGCGGCCGGCCCTTGCTTAAAAAAGACAATAAGCTTCTGGGAAAGGTTCAGAGAACAGCAGCTAAACTGATTCCCGGAATAGTGAAGCTAACGTATGGAGCTCGACTGTCCAACCTGAACCTTTTCTCGTTGTCATATCAGAGAACTAGAGACGACTTGATTACAGTTTTCAAATTGTTTAGTGCCAAATTTGCACCTGATATGCCCTCATTTTTCTTGTCCTCCAAAACAGAGAATTTACGGGGACACTCCAAAAAAGTTCACAAGCCCAGAACAAATTACTTGTCAGCTGACCATCGACTTTCCCAGCGAATCATCAACGAGTGGAATTCATTACCTTGTTGGGTGGCGTCAAGATGTATTTCTGGGCGATCTCGTGGTATCGAAAGAATATCGAGATCGTGCGAGGTTACAAGTGTGGTTATTGAGCGTAACCGAACTCGTGCAAGGTCACAATCATCGAAGAATGTGTGTATTTTGGCACAGTCAAACAAACAAGTACGGCAAAACAATCCCTGGTACAAATGGTTATAATAATAATTGTTTCCCCCACACCAATATCGTTCTCTTGATAAAAGAAGGTTACTACAACCTCAGCACGCGATTGAGGCTCCACACGTCGAATTTTTTAAAAGAAAGCTGAATCAACTGAGAGACTACATTGCTAGGACTAACATAGAATACCCGGACTCTTGTCCTTTCACAACTGAAACTGAAACTGGAACTGTTCGAACGGGAAGTTTAGTCCTAACGTGATTTGCATTTATCAAACTTTTGCTGTGTTCTTACGCAACAAAAGTACCATTTCAGTTCTAAAGAATCTATCCTGAGCTATACGTTCGGTAGATTACTTTTTTTTGAGTTTCACTATATTTAATAGTTACCTGTGGTTTTGCCTCAGCTTACTATTCGGTTTTTTTTGTTTTTCACGTATAGACTAGTTTCAGTTTATATCACTCGTTTTGTCCATTTTTGTCCGTTTTCAGTGTGCTTTTTAGTGTTTTTTTAAAGGTCTTAGGCTCTTGCAAGCATCTATAACATAATTTGCTTCAACACCGTCATGAAAAACTCATGCAAACGTCCGGGATGCCGTTTTGCTGTCACAACTGGCATGCAGTGCGACAACTGCAAAGGTTGGTTCCACGAAGCATGCACAGATCTGACAGCAACTGCTTACAACAAACTCAGCAAGTCAGAGCAAAAGTGGGTGTGTGTCACGTGCAACACCGACTCCGTAGTCTTGCTGAGTAACATCATTGTCCTACTGACAGGTCTTCGGAACAAGTTGTCAGTTAACTTGGAAAACGATAGCAAAAAAACTGATATACAAACAAGAGCGTGCAACGGACTCAAAAACAGGGATGTCGATAGGTATTCCATCGACGGCGCATCCATCAACACTAACGACGACGTGTCGAGGCTCAGTACCATCATTACGTCGACGGTACTGAACTCCCTAGGCAAACTCGGGTCTCCCAGCTCAGGGTCCCCAAACACAACAGTGGTTCCCAAAAACCCTGCAGGTGATTCGACCCACGTTAAGAGAGCCCAAAAGAACCAGGCATCACTGCCTAAGCCGAGCAACCCAAGTGTTGCTGCACGGAAAATAACTGGTGATTTAGTCGCACAGTCTACCCCCAAGACTGTTCGTCCGGCCAATAAAGAGCCCATGATTCAAAACGCACACTGACCTCCAAACAACAAGTTACTAAACCTGAACCCATCGTGAAACCTGGTAAATTAACAACAGTTCGTGACGATTCTCTCATTATCATGAACCTCGTTGACAATCCTGATCTTCCTCTCAGTCTGCAGGACAAAAACGACAGGATGCTCTGGGGTGAATTGAACAAGAAGCTTGAACTTCCTAGAATAGAGCCTTTGACGGTCACCCGGCTCACTCGAGGAAAGGATTCTAAGCATCTAAATCACCCGAGGCTTCTCCGAGTAACACTTAAGGATGCTACCGACGTAGAGGACGTCTTGCTAGCAAGCCACTTGCTGAAATCAGATGGTAACGTAAGAATACTGCCCGACATACCGTACTCTGAGCGCAGTATCATACGAAACGTCCCTAAAGAATCTCGCGAGAAGTTTTTCCGCGGAAGAAACATAATTGTCCAAGGTATACCGGAAAATGCAGACCCTACCCAATCAAATTCTGACATCAGGGAATGGAAATTCATCAAACAGTCCTTGAGGCTCAAACACATACTGACTCAGCATGTGACGAGACTAGCCAAGAAGGACGGTGATCTTAGACCCCGTCTAATGAAGATAACCTTCCCATCTTCCCACATGGCGGCTGCAGTTCTGGAAGCATTTCGTGCTAATAGACGTCGATTGCCACCTGGAATCCACATGCACCCGGATAGGCCATACGAAGTTAGGACCAAGAACAAAGGCAAGTTGGAGCTGACCATTCCACTTGTGGACTGTCTAAACGATAAAAAAAACGTGTAAAGGACAGGGCCTACCACCTCGGCAAACCTCACATAGGTGGGCTACCTGTCCATTCACACAAGGTTCATACAGAAAAACAGGACGAAGCTCACGCGTTCCAAATTGAAAGCATAAACTGCTTATATATGAACGCCGCGAGTCTACCAAACAAACTGGATGAACTACGTGAACTTAGCAGCGCTAATAAGGCCCATCTGATAGGAATATCTGAAACCTGGATATCTTCTCAGTTCTCGGACCAAGAGTTAGCATTGACTGGGATGACTTTGTTCCGCAACGACAGAAAAACAGGAATTGGGGGCGGAGTAGCCATATACATAAGCTCTTGCTTGGAGGTGCACCAGGTTCACAACCTCGAGTTTAACAATCTTGAGGAATCCATATGGTGCTCTGTAAGACTGTCTAGTACTTCCAGGTGTCTAGTCGGAGTCATTTACAGGAAGCCAACTGCCGACACCGAGTACGATAGTCGTATGCTGGAAGGACTATCCCGCTCTATCCGTCTCGGTTTCACACACATCCTGATTCTAGGGGACTTTAATCTCCCTAGAGTCAACTTCGCGGAACACACGTACACTGGAGGCGACAACTCAATTGAAGCTCGGTTCTACAACCTCATCGATAACTTGGGCTTATATGAAAATGTGAGGTCGGCAACTCGTTGGAGAAACAGTCAGACACCATCGCGCTTAGACTGTGTATTCACTAACGAAGAATTCCTAGTCGACAACCTCTCAATCCTGGCTCCTCTGGGAAAAAGCGATCATGCCGTCATAGCCTTCAGTTTTGTCATCAAAACTAAGCTAAGGTATCCCAACAATAATTTGCGTTGGAATTTTAAACGGCTGAACGTGCCAGCTCTACATGACTATCTACAACAGGTCGTTTGGGATGTTCACCCTCAAATCGATGTGGATGGTCATTGGGACTTTTTACTGCACACGCTCTTATGTGCTACAGACCATTCAGTTCCTCAAACGGTTCCCAAGAGCTTCAAGCCACCTACAGTAATCAAGAACCGTACCCTTCGCCTCCTAAGCCGCAAACGGCACTGTTGGGCGGAATACAAACGAACTAATAACGATGGAGCGTATAGGCAATACAAACATATCAGGAACACATGCACGAAGGCTATAAGAGAAGACAGGCTTCAGTACCAAACAAAGCTTATGGACAAATTCGCCTCTAACCCTAGAAGCCTATTCCGTTATGCAGCCTCTCTTCGTCAAGCCAAAACAGGAGTTTCTCAACTGCTAGGTCTTAACGGCCCGACCAACAACGATGGCGACGCCGCTAACCTTCTGGCGGCCCATTACTCTCAAACATTTCAACCGGCTGACATCAACTTTATTGACGACAGTTTCATCTCCAACTCCACAGGACTTTCTGAAGTGGACCTAAGCGCTGACTTGGTGTTCCGGAAATTGCAGCACTTAAGACTTGACACTTCTCCTGGCCCGGATATGGTTCATCCTGCCATACTGAGGGAGGCAGCCTCAATCCTGGCAACGCCGCTTAGCGTGATGTTTTCACACTCGCTTAGCCGAGGCAAATTACCGGAAAACTGGAAGTTGGCTCACATCACACCAATTTTCAAAGGTGGTCGACGCAATGAACCTTCAAGTTATCGGCCGGTGGCTCTTCTGTCATTACCTTCAAAACTCATGGAGTCCCTGATATGCGACGGTTTAAATGACTATCTACTGTCCTTAAATTTCTTCTCACCCCAACAGCATGGTTTCAGGAAGGGTTACTCCTGTATAACCAACCTGCTGACTGCGGTGGACAAATGGACAAGCATCCTCGATTGCAAGGGAAAGGTTGACGTCATTTACCTTGATTTCTCAAAAGCTTTTGATAAGGTTAACCACTTATGTCTTATCAACAAGCTCAAACGACTAGGTATCAAACCACCTCTAATCGATTGGCTTACTTCATACCTAAAAAATCGACACTTTAAGGTTAGGGTTAATTTCACTTTATCTCAGGCTATGGAATGTCCTAGTGGGGTCCCCCAGGGCTCAGTACTAGGGCCTCTTCTCTTCTTGATCTACATAAATGATCTTCCTCAACAGGTAACGTCAGATTTATTACTTTTTGCCGACGACGTGAAACTTTGGAGAGAGATACGCAACCAAGACGATACACAGGCACTTCAGGATGATCTGACGCGACTTCAAAGTTGGGCAGACGATAACGGACTTACCTTTAACACTTCAAAGTGTAAAGTAGTCCATCTGCGACATGTAGCAAACTACAGTTACAACTTAGGAAACTCCTCTCTAGTAGTATCCCAAGTCGAAAAAGATTTAGGAGTCCTGGTGCCCCATGACTTAAAGTCTTACGCTAACTGTGACAAAAATGCCTTCCGAGCAAACCTTGCACTGGTAACGTTGAAGCGCATTTTTGGACAGTTTGACGGACGAACTTTCCACACAATCTTCAATAGTTTTATCCGTCCCCATTTAGAGTACGGAAACATAGTACTCCCCCCTCACTCCAGAAGGACAAGGTCACTTTGGAGCGTATCCAACGGCGAGCCACGAAATCAGTTCGAGGACTCAAATCTAAGCCTTACGAAGAACGCCTCCGTTCACTAGACCTTTACCCACTAGAATATAGGCGTCTTAGAGGTGATTTACTAATGGCTTACAGTATTCTTAACACTTCTGGACATCCTCTTAAACACCTACTTAAGCTTAGTTCGAATAATAACCTAAGGGGTAACACCCAGAAACTGGAAACACAACATAGCAAGACGGAATGTAGACACAACTTCTACTCCTTAAGAGTTGTCAAAAGCTGGAATTCGCTGCCGGCCGAGCTAGTCCAAGCGACTTCTCAGGAGTCCTTCAAGAGGCAACTTGACCTATTCTTAAGGACCAAGGACAGCATCACATTATGATTTACCAATTTCTTTTCCTTTTTATTGTTAACATACCTAGGTTCCTGCCTGGAGGATTTGGTGATCCCCTGCTACTAGACACGGAAGCCTGTTAAGCGAAAGCTTCTTCTATTCCGTCCACAACCATTTGAACCATTTGAACCATTTGAAATTGTAGACTCTAGAAACGCGCACTAACTGAAACACTGAAGGTTGTCTGAAGTAGTGTGCGCATTCTCGTGAGTCACGTATTTCTCTGTCGCTTATTAGTTAATTGGTTTTAAAATCAACACTGAAAGCTATGGTACTTAAAACATCTACTCAGCCACTCTCAACTGGTACTGTTGTTGTAAACATCTTTTATTCATCAGACGTTATTGAACAGAGGTTGCGTGTTTTGGCTGAACACAATTCAAGATTTAAAGTCCGTGTTCCAATATCCTGGCGTACAATTTTATTTTGTTGGTCCTCAAATCCACTCTGGCATCAGGTTCTTTTGGTTTAATAACGAGCGATAATGTCTCGTAAATTACAATCTTTTCGAGTTTATTTTACTGTCAGCACAACTTTGAAGTTTATGTGAGTATTTCACTCTAGTTGTGAGGTTTGGTGGTAGAAAGCAACCAGTTTATAGTTGCTATGCGCGTGTGACCGTAGCAGTCATGGGACATGTCCCAAATTTTTGAATCCAAATAAGATTGTGTATGAGCTGTGCTGGAAGTGGATTCAGTGACGTTTAGCCTAACAGGATCATCACCTAAAAATTTGCTGTTATGGAATCTTCCTATTTTACGAAGAGAGATCGTAATCCTTTTCTGTTTTTATTTCCTTATATGGTCGGCGAGCTACGGGTTTTTACGAAAATAAACTTGACCTCATAATTTTGTTGCCGTCCTATAGTATTATCCTCTTTACTTCTTGAATATCATCTTGGGTGCCAATGTTGTTTTTTCCTCTCAGTTTACGCTCCTGATCAGCGTTATTTGAGGACTTTGTTGTCTATGAGAAGCACCTTCCTGGTGTCATACTTATTCATAATTTGTAATACAACACAAATACGATTGGTTAGACACGTAATTAAATCCACTCTATGTTCTTTACGTAACAGGTCCATCACTTTTTCCACTCATACGCCTATTTCTTACTTTGGTGTTACTTATTTTCCATTGTTTTTTGTGATATCACGATTCGCCCCAACTCAAACTGCTGCACTTTTATACAGGATTTGGTGTTGCGATGGTTGTCTGTTACCATCTTCGCAACTAATCTCATGCCTAAAATGTGGAGAAAGCTAAAGGTAACCCCAATAACTAGGAAAGTATCAGGCTATACGAATGTGAAATTCAGACCCATAACGATAATTTCTCCTTTCCTCAAGTCAGTAGAAACATTATTACTACTCTCACTTCAACTTGCACTAGTAAAACCCATCGGTCTGTGTCAGTTTTCTTACAAATGCAAAAGAAGCACCTTAGATCCTGTTGTTCTGAGTCATAATATAATGTTCAGTTTAGAAAGGGGTAACAAGTACGTTCGATGCTCTTTTCTGGACTATACCCCCTGCCTTTGACTGTATTCCAAGACAACTACTTAACAAGCTAACCAACGTCAACACTGACAGTTGGACAGTCAACTGGATATATTCCTACTCCTCTGGAAGGGAACAGTACACTGTTTGGATGTTCCTACTCTCTCATGGGGATGTGTCACAAATAGCTATTCTTTCCCTTCTGTTTTTCTTGTTTATTCTACATGATCTGCCATCTTCCACAGAAAACGTTTTTGTTAAACATGTGGGCGGTCGTGCTGTATGTATGGCGATTTATCCCTCTTTACATCCGCCTAAAATGAATAAGTTCTTGTCTCCTATTGAGTGGTGGTCTGTTGATAATGGTCTCACATTTGATATGTTTAAATATCAAACTGTTAGCCTTTGCCTGAGACACGAATGGCACCTAAACACCCCGTTGGAATTCCATTAAGTTTGTACTATTGGAGACTCCCTGATAAACACTGACATGCCATTTATTCTGGTGTAAATTTTTCCTCTGATCTCTCGTTGTTCTCATGTTTTGTCATGGAAGAAAGTTTTCCGTCTAGCTTACTACATAAAGAGGCTACATGATTTCGGGATTATTCGACATTTGTCCTTACAATTTTTCAATTCTTGCATATTACCTATTATTCTTTACTGTTCTGCATTATTCTTTCTGGGCTTTTGAAAAAAACTACTGTATTTCTGGGAGTACTGAAGACAGTTAGCAGAGTGTGTGGTGAGTCTTTTGAGGTTATTATTATTATGGTTGTGGATAGACATCCAAAATCTTGCAAACTCCTGGCAGTTTCCATCTTATCAGATGCTAACTATCCACTTCATTCGTATCTTTTTTCTTGTGTTTATTCTGGTAAAATGAGATGTCAGTACATCAGAATGCATGCACGCAAGCAAAGCTGTGATGGCTCTAAAATACCTTATCTAGCAAACGTGTGTGACGAACAGGTTGTTAGAGCTGATCTAGTCAACAACTTGGATTCTCAAATATGTTTCTAATTAAAAAGTTGTACAGATTCAAATCACCTTAAAAAACATTTCGTTAAATTCTGGGTAGTCTACCTACTTAACTTATGTATACATGTATGTGGTTATCAGTCTCTTTCACTTTGCTTTCTCTTTTGTAAAATAAACTTGTTGAAATACCTTGTGTTGAGAATTCTACATTATACCAAAAATGTAGTATTGAATAAAGCCATTGATAATGGTAATAATAATCAGTTAACTGACAATAAATGGAGGTGATAGTGATTAACAGAGAGGAAATGCTCAAGGACAATGAGTTGTGAGTGTTTGTAAAATTTCATAAGGAATGTTGATACAGGACTGCCTAGTCGACTGACCAGATGTTATTTCCTCTTACTAGTCTCAGTTACTTTAACCCCTTGGTCGCATATTAAAATTTATTCATCGTACTTAATATCAGGTATCGCTAATTTCTATGAATTATCTAAAACCTCTTGAAAATGTTTAGTCTAATGTCTTACTCAAATTTTTCCAGTGATGTAAATGGGCAAACCAGCAAATCAACAATATAGTCCAATTTATTTCTCTTCATAGATTTTATATGAAAAAGCATCTTTTTTCAGCAGGTGAAATTAAACTTGTTTCAGAACAGCCAAAATATATTATCTATCCCGAATGGAAATCAAACAGTTTCCAACTCAATGCTAACTGGTTTTATTATTATTATTATTATTATTATTATTATTATTATTATTATTATTATTATTATTGCTATTATTATCTCCTCAGACAAGTCTCAATCACCAGTCTCTCCAGGATTTAAGAAGTGAAGCTCTTCAATAGAGTAACAGTCATTCTTATTGTTGTGTATGGGACATTTTATATTTCAGTACTATATTTCTTCATTTAGATTTCATTAACCACTACTATAACTGCTTCATTTTTACATGTGAGGTATTTGTCGAGTGGAGGTTTATGTAGTTTTCGTTGAGCTATAAATTATATGTGGGGTAGTTACACTACTCGACCGTTGAGACCAAAGTTTATGGAATAAGATGTAGTGTTTAGTAGTTGTGGTTGTAGTACTTTCCACTTGGCGTTTTGTCTGATAAGCCACTTCTCTGTTACTCTTTGAATTTTATAGCATAGGAAGTGTAATCGCGGTAGAGAAGTGCACATGATTTAGATTCTGTTTTTCAGAATATTTATATTTGTAAGTTTTAAGCTGGACAATATTCTATATTCTTTTTTACTTTCATTTAGGTCTGTAATTTTTACTTTTCTTTCATCTCATCTATACATAGGTGAAATATGTCAACTTGAATCAATGTGCTGCAAATTCATGCTCTTAAGTGTTTTTTTTACGTACTTACAGACAAATTATGGTCTATTCTTCATTGACAACCATATAAGGTATTTACTTTTATGGATCATTGGTCGGGAAACTACAGTAAATAGCTATATTTTATCTCAAGTAACATCGTTCAAGTACCTCAGATTTCAGATAAATTCTAATCTGTTCAGTAAAGCTTCCGAGATTTCTGTGTAAAATTTCGGAGAAGTAGCATTTATAACTGAATAACACTTCCGGATAATGCAAAAGACTGTTAGTGAAGCCAAGTAAGTGCGTTCTTTCCAACAAAACCTTTTCTCGTTTTCAGAAGGATTGGTGCATTCTATCACTTTGATTCGTTTGCACAAAATAATCTTACGAATAGTAGGTTGTTTTTCGTTGTTCTTAGTACCAGATTTACGTTGGTTTTTTATCCTAGACTTCGAATCTACATGCTTCGAAGATGAAAGTAGAAAGCCTGCTGAAATCAGTATGCTATAAATATATTTTGCACAACTTTTTCAGTTGAATTTCCTGTCGTTGTATTAGATTCAGTTACGGGAACATTAGTAGATTCATTTCAAAGTTTCGTGAAACCAACAGAAAATCCGGAGCTAAGTGTATTCTGTTCTGATTTAACCAGCATTCAACAAGTACGCGTACAAATGATAAATGTCGATATTTTTCTTAGTGCGATGTAGAAGATGCTCCTACTTTGGCAGTTGTTTTGAAAAGGTTTGAGCATTGGCTTCGAAAAACCAAAGAAACTTTAGGATGCTCCTTTAAAGGTCAACCAGCTACAACAGCTATATTCGTAACATGGACTGGTGAGTTTGCTAATATTTTTGTTAAATGTATGCTTTGCGTCAGTACTAGCCCAAATAAACCTACCTACATCATTGTTAGGCATAATTGATGTAAAAAATGATGAGTGTAGTAATGATTTCTTAGTTTTAGTTTGACTGATAGTTTCATTGTTATGTCGTTTATTTTTACATATAACAAACACTAGCTGAAACTACGATTAGTTATTCAGTATCAGTTATCAGCTTTCTTAGTTTTTGAAGGGATAGTCGACTAACGAAAGAAGTGATCATATTGAAAATGAGTAAACAAACAGATGAAAAGCAGAAACCAGTTCAACCGATAATCTCAGCCTGTGAATTGCTATAAAAAGCGAATTCTATGTATTTGTACACAGCTGGGATCAAATTCTAATACATTAAATTACATCCAAATTACTTACACTTAGATTATGATACTGATTTTTCAAGTTTTTAATCTTCAACCACTATTAAAAGTTTTACGTACTTGTGATAGGTATCATCCTTCTAAATCATTTGGAACAGTTTGCTCTTTACTTCTCCCTAAGTCTTGAGTTCCATCAAGCCCACAATTTCTTACTCTTGGCTTTCATCCGTTCTTTTTTTGGGTTTTGTTGTCTATGCTCAGTTCCTTTATACTATCCGCACTACTTTGATTTGAATTACATACAGTACATTTACAATACAACTTGATGACCATATATTGATCTACGTACCATACCATCTGGACTATGTATTGTGTTAATATTAGTATGACTTCTGTGTGATGGATGGAATAGACCTTGAATCCTAGTTTTGTTTCCTCTAGTTAGGCAATTCTGTCCCATCCATCTTACTGACATAGTTGTAGTTATAAAACTCGTTTCTAGCTAACTTAGTGTTTTAGTGATGTGCCGAATCATAAGTCTATGGAAGTATACCTGGTAACTATGCGAATGAAATGTCCAACCGGTTTATCCTACGGTTCTAGTTGTTCAGAGTCTGTTCAAACAAGCTTTTAGTTCTGCATCACCAGTTGAAAGCATATTTTACCTACTACACTTTACCTGAACAATATTCTCAAATTATCTACGATGAATATTATATACAACCTAGTATACTTGAAGTTGCTGAGTTATATAAAAGTTATTTCTAGAACCGTACACTTTAAATGTAATATCACTGAACAAATCAATGACAACGGATGTAACGGAATAATATGAGTTCATTTACGTAATTGAGTCACTTCAGATGCTCGCAACCTGGGAACAATCGTGATTGCTAAAATCAGTGTTTATTCTTTATATAATATAAATTAATATTGGTGAAAATGTATTAAATATCGATTTATTTATTTATTTAAACATGTCAATATTGGTACAAGGGGGCACGAAATATATATGCGCCACAAAAAACAATGAGAATGGGAAGAGAAAAGAGGAGTTAAGGTGCGTATAAGGAAAAGAAAAGAAAAAAAGAACAATAACGACCACATCTTAGTGTAAGGTAACTCCGCCTGGAGTCCCTCCGGGGGCTACTGCCGGTCCCAAGCCCGGATAAAGGAGGAGGGTTGGGCATGGGGTTAGCGTCCCCATCCCGTAGAAAACTAACTCGCTAAAAAAACGCTAACCAGAAAAACGCTTAGTGTAAGGTAGTGTAATAATAATAGAAATAATGGGGGAGACGGAAAGGTACAACCAGAAAAATTCTTTCAGTCAAGGAAGATACGACCACTTTTTATGAAAAAAGTAAAAGAAGGTTAAAGCAGGATTGCCACTGGCTTCTATTCCGAGCCATATCTGATAACGTCTCTAGTCACTGTGTTTCACCATCTCTCGGACCCCAGACAGGGAGTCGTGAAGGACAAGCAGAAGCCTTTGCAGCTTTCTTTCATACCACGACACCATGTTATACACTGACCACCACTCCGCTTTTTCCAACCAGTCCCAGTGTTGGCAAATAATGCACGACGTGGAATTCTCTGGGACGACATTCGTAGAACATGTCCAAGCCACCTAAGTCGGTGTTCCAAGATGGTGACACCAATTGCATTATCGTCTCTGTGCCCGAACACACGATGCTGAACCTCTGCATTACTAACATGATGTTGCCACTGGATGTCAGCAATCCTTCGGAGACAACGATGATCGAACACAGAGAGTCGTCTAACGTCCTCAACTCGGAGAGGCCAGGTTTCACAAGAGTAGAGCAAAACTGCTCTCACCGACGCGTTGTAGATCCGACCTTCTACAGCCAGACTAGCATCACGAAGGCGCCAAAGATGACCCAGATTGGCATGAGCCGCTCTGGCTTTCACTATACGTGCATTGATCTCATCACTCACGCCACCACCAGCACTTACGCAGCTACCTAGATACACGAACTTCTCGACTACTTCTATCTGCTCACCAAGGTCGAGAAGTCTTTCTTCAGGCAACAGATCCACACTGCCATTACTTACATCCATCAGAGCTGTTTCCAGAATGTCGTCGATGGCAAAGTTGAAGAGGACTGGTGAGACTGGGCAACCCTGTTTAACCCCACTGCTCGAATAGAACAATGGAGAAAGGTGGTTGTATGCCCTCACTCTGCCTGAGGTGTTTGTATATAGGGCTTTTCGGATGTTAATAAACTTCTCAGGCACACCCTTCTTCAATAGACAATCCCAGAGAACAGTCCTATCCAATCGAAGGTAGCCCTGATGTCAAGGAACACTACGATTGTTGGTCTGTGATAAGCATGGCGGTGTTCTAACATTTGGCGGAGGGTGAAAATATGGTCAATACATCCTCGACCAGAACTAAAACCAGTCTGTCCCTCGCGAGTCAATCTTTCTCGGGTTTTGAACAACCTACGAAGTATGACGGAAGCCAATAGCTTGGACGCAATCGGAAGTAGACTTATCCCCCGATAGTTGTTACAGGAACGACGTGAACCCTTTTTAAAGATAGGGACAACTATCGACTCATTCCATGACGTTGGTACACTCTCTAACACTCAAACCTTTGTAAACAACGTCGTCAATTCCTTAGTCAAAAAGTCACCACCATCTTTAAAAAGAGCCGGAGGTAAGTCATCTGGGCCAGGTCATTTGTAGCGATTCACGAGTTGGAGTTCCTTGCGGACTTCCGCCTGATTTGGTGGATCAGTCGTCACCGTCCATGGAGGGCAGGACAGTCTGACCGATGTTGCCGGAGCAGCAGGCCAGTTGAACTGCCCTTCGAAGAATTCTGCCCATCGTCCAAGACGTCGATGGATGTTGGTGATTGGCATCCCGTCATCCTCACAGATTGTTTCGCTCGCACCAGACTTCTTGCTGCCAGTGGCCCGGGTGAGTTGGAAGAGCTTTCGGTAATTACCAGATGCAACTGTTTCTTCCAACTCATTAGCACGCTCCGACCATCAGGCGATGTAATCAGTCTGAATTAAATATCGAAGAATTATAAGTTTTCTATCGATTTTGTGTGTTAACTACCATGAAAATTTTTAAAAATTTCAAGGACATGAAAACGAGGTTTGAGGAAATAGAAATTAGCGTCAAAAGTTACATTAAAGTTACTATAAAAGTGGATAGGTTAGAAAAGTAAAATGAGTAAAGCTCATAATATGGCACAAGAATGAAGAAAAGGAATTTATAACTGCCAGTATGAAATAAGATATAACTCAGTCAAATATTGGAGATTAAAATCACTTGGGTAATTCAACATTGACAATTGTATTCTGTTGAAGTTCAGTTTCGACCCTTCGATAACTATTGCTTCGGCTAAACGTAATGAATTTGAAGTTACTTTTGCATGTCAATTATTTCGAAAGATGTTAAAATATCAATATTGTGTCCATTATCAAACAGATGGTGGGCGACCGCTTTGTCGAAAATATGTTGACATTTTAGTATAAATTGCTGTAGAATGTGTTCCGAGTTGCCTACAAGAATCTTTCTCTTCCGATGTAATCACTTTGACACGTACATGTAAACTATTAAACATAATTGGGGGTAATATATGTTAATTCGTAGGTTGTAAGCACCTGAAAAAGATCCACTATAGCACTTACACTTTAGTTTGTTGACGGTTAATTTTTTCAAGCCCTTCAATTAGCTTGTCTAACAGACTGTTATTCAAACAGTAACAATTTGTCCATGTCTTTGTGTTATTATTATTATTCAATGCTGTATTTCTGGTACGATATAGAATTCGCGGCGGAAAGTATTTCAACAAGTTTCTGTTTCTTATTTCTTGATCAATCCTGACGATAAGTATTGAGTGACCGCCAGTTAGATGTAAGCAGTTTCAAGAATCAACGTCTGAATAATGTTCATTCTTTCCAATTCATATTGCTACCAGCCACGACGTCTCTGATTGTACTTTTTTGTAAGTTGTACAGCGAAAGGTCATAAACGCTCCTGAGTAGGTTATGTGATTAACAAACATAATGTGTTGAAACAAACAAACGTCAGGTAACTTGTTGAAATATCTAGATGGCAGGAACAGGTAGCTGAGATATTCAAGCAGACCACGAGATCATATCGTTCGTTGTTCTTACACTATTCAAATTTATAAATGGATAATATTGTATCCCTCCATGTAATATTCATTTTATACTGTAAGTTGAATGAAACGTTTAACATTTTATTATTTTTTCTTCATGAACTCAAGACTGGGACATAAGTACATGCTTATGGGATGAATGTAGACGGAAAAAACTACCTCTGCCTGGTGATATGCTGAATCGTATCGATTTAAAGGCAATATTCCAAGTGAGTGGTATGTTTCTGTCTATGTCTTGTATTAAAAAACCTTACTGAATATTTAAAATGCTTTATTAAAGCGATCTTATTTTATACAAATTGGCTCTAAAATAGAAATAAAAATATGTAATTTAAACAATTCAGTTACTTCTAACTATTAAGGCAAACCAATATATTTGATGGTGGTAAATGTAAATGAACATACGCATAATTATTTTATGAGTAATATTTGTTTCAAGTAATAAACCAGTAATCAATGCTAACTAGATTAACGTGGGAAGTAGATGAAAATAAAGTGTTACTCATTTAACATTTAATTCCGTTAAATACCCTCGGCCTTAGACCACACTATTTATCCAAGTTTATGGTGACAATTCGGCAGCTCAAAATGAAGTACGCAGTAGAGCGTTCATACCTGTAATCCATTGTTTGAAAACAAGGTGCTTCTACCAGTGAACACAATAGATAATTCCTTATTGACATGAAATTACACCTTAGTAAAACTTTGAATAAGGGTTGTACGGGAAGTGATTATGAATATAACTGCTACTGTCGTAACAGAATAATAGGAATTCACTTATTTCATGGATTCTGAACAATCGGTAGTGTTGGTAAAAATGATTATGGGGCTTAAAACAGAGTTACGTAATAGAATAAACATAAGTCAATCATGACTCGATGATATATGTAGCGAGTTAAGCTCAGTTAGGTACAACTAAATTATATCATGAAATGTTAAAGAGTTGAGTTGGAAAATTGTGTGGCCGTATATTGAGTCAAAAAGACATAGTTACTTCATTTTTAGCACAATTTAGTTGTGAAGTATCTTATAACTATAGCTTCAGCATGTTTAAGAAAACTTGGAAGATTTAATGGTGTTTATCTACACAATATTCTGTGTGAGTCAGATTTGACCGACATGTTAAACTACTAGACATCCCTTTTTGCTCTGAAGTGTAGACATTTTGAAATCTGTCCAAACAACCCAATTGAGTTCACTTTTTCTAGTCTACCAGTGAGACTACTTTGGAAAATGGAAGTCAATTGATACCCAAAATCGCTGGAAACATAAGAAGTTTACTTATTTGCATTTCATTAGAATGTTATGTTTTTCCTGTCCGTCATGCTTTGTACCAGCTGTATTTCCGATTGATTCACTAAATCATTTGTTAACTTAATTCTGTGTGCAGAAATTTGATGATACCTGTAAATTGGTCTTCTAACTAATCTGGCTATATATTCATCTATACAAGTTTTAGACATTCGGTCTTGTGAGTATGAATCAACTATAACATCTGGATTAGAATGAACTTAAACGTAAGAACTAAACGAGACTAATGATCTTATCACACTTATACAGCTAAAAATGAAAAAAAGTATTAGAACGAACTCAAATGTATAATTCAGTAAATCGGCTGTATTCGATAGTTGTGGTATTTTTTTCTTGAAGCACTGGTAGATTATTTCTTTATAATAAGTTACTGAATAGTCAGTTATGGACTAAATCAGTTACAGTTTATCAAATTTAGACCTGCCGATTAATCAAAAATAATTTGTTATAATAATAAGTGTATATATACATTTCGTTAGTCTGTTTTTTGGTATATAGTAAATATTCCTTTCCCCACTAATATCTCTCATTTTGTTGAGTCTCACTAGTTGTGTGGCACCAGCAACCTCGTGGGATGGGGTGATCTTAGAGGTGTACATTAGCTTAATGGCTCACTATTGGTTACCTCATCCTCAGCATGGGTTTAGAAATTCAACTTTAGCCTTCTGTTTAGTCAGCTATGTTTATGTAGTTCTCATACAATAAACATGACACAAGGCTTTGCGAATAAATCCCTAATTAGCTGTTCAAGTGCATCCACTTTTTGCTTCCTAAAACACAATTTTCAGGTACGAATTCGAAATTTCATGAAATTTCAAGTGTAAAAATGTCATGAAAAAAATGTGTTCAGAAACCAAACTCTAAGTTCCTAATGTTTTAATCATTTCCAGAAATAGGTAGATAAACTGTTAAATCTACTTTAATGTGATAAGCAGTTGGCGTTCATTTATTACGTATGCATGCAACGATAAAAGAATAACTTAAGAAAATGTTTTCTTATTATTCTTAGTATTTAATAATTATAATTTTTGCTGAAACCTATTCATAAGTTTGTTTTACTTACTATAAATTCAAAAAATGTCATTAATGTAATTCCTGAGTGGTTTCAGCTGTCACCTTTCTACATTGAATACATTTTTTCGTCTTATGGCCTGTTGATTAGCACATGACAAAATCGCCAATCAGAACACCAACTTATACGACCTTGGCACTGTGCCAAACCAATGACACGTTAGCTAGGACGAGCAGCCTAGAGTTAACTCTAAGTCTTTATTGATTCTTCTCGTCTAGCCTTGTCCGTTCGAGTCCAGAACACAAATCTCAGTTTCCTCTGTATGAATCATATGTTTCAGACATACTTGGTTTACATACAAGCAAACCAGACAGCACTATACCATAAGACAGAAAATAACAATTGTACAAGATCAAGTCAAAAGTGGCTATGAGTGTGAGAGACTGTAACTAACAGATTGGAAATAAATTAGAAATAGTAAATCCTATAATAGTAGTCAATAAGTCAGACGGAAGTTCTTAATATCAGGAATATGAATATACATATACCATATTTGCTAAATAGTTATCCAACAGGAATATATGTAGAAATAGTCCATGAAAAATTCCTAGCAGTTACTATTCATTTATTATTCGTTAGGATATAATGAATTTTAATTATATTTTAAGGCAAAATATTTTTAGAGAAATTCCAGTTCTAATTTTCTTAATATCAAACTGTCAGATTTTGCATCAAGTGGAGTAACTTGGTGATTATAAAATAATCCAGCTTTGGAATCCGTTGATGAAAATAAAAAATCTTTGGTTGATAGGTTTCTAAATGTAATTTCGAACTGTAAATAGTTCTGTCCGTTGATCTACTGGCTCACTGTTCTGTTATTCAATGGTCATCATTTTTTACTTTAATGTTTTCAGTATAACATGACAATCACCCAGTTCCGTCGATAGTAAGCATGTTAATCCAGAAATCACAACTTTTTTTAAAACCTTGTGGACTCATCTCAAAGCAAATCAGTAGTGAGCGTTTGCTTATATTTCTTGGCTGCAAGGCTTTTTGCGGGTACTCCATGTTGAAAAAACTCATACTAAGACGGAACAGCTGTGCAGTACTACCTAGTTGTCTGTCACCACAATTGATATCATTCCCCCAATAAGAAGTACTTAAATATGCAATCTAACTTGATTAAAATTCTCAATTCGTTACACTGGTCCAACCGGTGTGCATGGAAAAGTAAATAAAGATACTGGAGATAGTTTCGTTCATTCATGTAAACAATTTTTACGAAATCTGCATACTACTTATGAAGCTATATTCTTTCCATTACAATTATTCGTCGTATAGACCTAAACCAATTTTAAGAATCACAACCTGAAAGATGAAAGGGATTCGTAACGAGTACGTCTCCATTAAATAATTAAATACTAAATTCTTTCCCTGTCGTAATTCATGTTATTCATAACTATTCCGCTTGTACTTTTTGTGCTTAGCAGTGGCTTGGTTCTCATAAAGTTGGACGGAAATGGCGAGGTGGTTTAAAGGATGCACTTAATTTAGTTGGATTACACTTTGAAGGTCGGCCACACAGAGGAATTGATGATGCCAAGAATACAGCTCGACTACTTTTTCACCTACTTTCAAAAAATGTTCTCAATTTGGCGACTTCATGAAAGAGTTCTTTTGTAGATAACTTTACAAACACAAATATATTTTTGATACTCTGCCAATAATTCCTGCCAATTACGGAGTAGTAATTTGATAAAGTGAAATTTATAAACTAATATTATACGCAGATAAACAATCTTCTGAGAATTTGCTGTCCGGTTTAAGAAACATTTTCCAGATTCAACTTGCACTTTTGGGTAAAATAAAATAATTACTGATATTTTTATTTCAAACAATCTTATGAACTTAGTACTGTATACTGTATTTCATATAAAAATAACTGATTTTTCCCTTCCATTTAAAAATTAAAATCACAGATATATGGTGTGTTTTACGATATTGAATTTGTAGCGGTATCGGTTCTCAGCCACACAATCCTTGAGGTCGGCATTCGGCAAGTGAGAATATCTACACTAAACACTGAAGAAGTTCAAATGTAGTGAGCACTAGAGGACAGATCCAGGACAGGATGGCTCGGCCATACAGGCAAGATTACTGTGTAACTTAGACCTTCATATCCTATCCCCACTTCAAGCATGTCCTCCGAAAATGCTAAACATGTTGCCGATTGTCACTACAAAGCAAGGTTTTTTAAACAAGAGTCTGACTTCGACGTGAGGTCTGGTATGCTAGATAGTTACGTCATGTCACGTTCACAATCCCGGAACGGGATTATTATTGTAGTAGCAAAGATAAGTGCCCTAGTACCGACCTGGATATTAGTTTCACAGATCAATGTGGGGATACTGACATTTACTGGAGTACTTTTACACCTCAGTGACATGGTTTCTATCGAGTCTGATATTTATATCAACAGGTAATCTTAACCTAGAAAAACAGTCTAAAACCTCAGATAAACTTCCTTCCAGAAAGTGCATACCTCCGAACTTCAAAAAGAATGTCTACACTCCTAAGGGCATTCCAAGTACATCCATAGGTTACAGTTGCGAACCACAATCTGACGACTTGTGAATTAAGGTAATTTCTAAGAGAGTTTGCCTAGCGATAGTTTACCTGTCTGAAATGGCGAATGGTTTAAGACGATCCCTACCAGGTATACTGATTCAAGGTCAGTGAAATGTCGATGGGCCCCATCGAAATTATCCGGCAGTCGAGTTACTGGATATCGAGTATTTCACCGATCCTCTCCAGGGCCAAGGGCAACCAGAGCGCGTCAATTAATCGCATGCCATGGACTGGCCCAAGTAGCAGTGTTCGCACTCTGCTCCTTGTACCTACTCCTACTAGTATATCTCTGTTACAACATCGGTTGTCAAAGCAGACATAGGCTCTGAATACGATGAAGGAGTAATCCTCGTCAGGTGCTGACCGTGAGGTGCTTAAATTTTGTTCTTCCTTACCCCTTGATTAGTACGTTAACCTCATTTGTTATTTATTGTCGAATCCATTTTTTTGTGATACAACCCTTTCTATCCTTCTATAGACATACATTTTCCATATAACTATATATACGAATGTACAGCTTAAGTAAATGATTTCGTCGAAAAGAAAATTTTCTTCGCTGAATTCTCTTTTTCTTATTCAAACCAGAAGACTTTAGTTGTGTCTTACTGCGGCGAACTGAGGGAACAGATAGCAGAGATCGTCCGCTACAACTTTCAATATCAGTCTACTGAAGCTGAAAAACTACTATGTGACTGTCAAACTTATGTAACCCTACATCCGGACCATGTCATGACTATTTAACTCCATAAATTCTCTGGAGAACAAACGGAATTTTACGAGGTAAACTATTTCGTCAAAAGCAGTTAATGTAATGGGATTACACTGCGTCATATGTCGGAACTCTGGTAACTAGTTTTTAGGAACTTGACGGAGTTCCATAGACCACTTAATATTGAGTGAACAGCCTCATAAGATAAGTCTGATCAATAATTTAGTCAGCGCTCAGTGGTAATTCATTGACAACCTTCTGGTACGGATACCCTCAAAACTTGCCAAAATTCCGACAGAAGTAGACAGTATTCCTGTCATTATTGCAGAGATTTCGTAGAAGACTGACATCCATCTGGAAAAATGTTTTAGAATATTACGCCAGTATAAACAAAGGTAGCATTTCTCAGTAACGTTAACCAAAATATTAAATGATGACTATTGCTTGATGCATTGGTGGCCATTGTTTTGTCCCATTTTGATCATTCTTTTGTTACTGGAATTCATTCTTAATCATCAGTTTTTGGATTATCATAGCAGTACGAGAACATTGATCTAGAGCATTGTCATATTGATGTCTTTCCAAACTGTCAAACCATCTGTACATATGACTGATGATTATGTCAACCTTTCCATAATTCATTAACGTAGAAAAGGAAAGTCGGGGGACCTTATATAGTATGTCGTGGCACGCTAACTTTTGAGATGGTGGAGAAGATTTGTAGCTCAGGTGGATGATTTTGGTGTTTTGTTCTCTGAGCTGGAAGTTTGTGCTGATGTTGTTCGGAAGAACGATGAAAGCTCCACGACCAAACCATTCAGCTCAGAGAACGAAACCCCACCAACGCTAACTTTTACAGGTTTCCATCTGAACAGAGTTACCTTCACTTCATAACAGTTTTATCACACAAATGATACCTATAAATCAGTTGCATTTTGCCTGTTATTCTGAAACCAAATAACTCTTCCGTAATTCATAAGTGCAGCGTCTTATAAAAAATCTCGCTGAAATATAGGACTACTACCTCGACAGTCAGACTATAAACTTCGGCTTCAAGTCACTTCTCACACAATCAGTAAATACAAATAATAAGGTTGCTTCGTACGTAATCCATGTTGTTCCACAGCTAAACGGTTTTTCGGTACTACACAACTAGATGACTTGTCTTACATTATGCTTTCTTGTGTATCATCAACCTAGACTCAAATCTAAGCCTTACGAAGAACGCCTCCGTTCACTAGACCTTTACCCACTAGAATATAGGCGTCTTAGAGGTGATTTACTAATGGCTTACAGTATTCTTAACACTTCTGGACATCCTCTTAAACACCTACTTAAGCTTAGTTCGAATAATAACCTTAGGGGTAACACCCAGAAACTGGAAACACAACATAGCAAGACGGAATGTAGACACAACTTCTACTCCTTAAGAGTTGTCAAAAGCTGGAATTCGCTGCCGGCCGAGCTAGTCCAAGCGACCTCTCAGGAGTCCTTCAAGAGGCAACTTGACCTATTCTTAAGGACCAAGGACAGCATCACATTATGATTTACCAATCTCTTTTCCTCTTTTATTGTTAACATACCTAGGTTCCTGCCTGGAGGATTTGGTGATCCCCTGCTACTAGACACGGAAGCCTGTTAAGCGAAAGCTTCTTCTATTCCGTCCACAACCATTTGAACCATTTGAATCCTAGTCAAACTAACTGACCAGTAGTTAGACATGAGATCTCTATTTGCATTCCTAAAAATAAAGACAGCAACATCACCTTTTTATTTTAACGTGAGAGCTTTGTTATGAGTTGCCTGAGCTGTGTCTTCTTGAAAACTATGCAATACAATTTTCTGTGCTTTTAGTTTAAATTTACTAATGCTGTTTATTTAGAGCAGCGACTATTCAATATGCTTCCCGATGATGGAAAATAAACGTTTGTTTTCGTGCACAGTATTTTTCACCACATTCGGATTTTGTTCGAACTTCATCTCATTTGTATCACCTTACTGGATTCAGTCAATTCCGGAAGCTAACAGCCAGTTCCAAAGAATAGGTCTTTGGACTGTTTGTTTTGATGGATATATGCGGCCGGCGTTGTATGACAAGGCATATTTCGGATGTTACTACATTTATTATGTGATATATGACCGTATAAGAGATTGGTTAAATCCAAGTAGGTGCTGTGTGCTCCATCATGTATTTTGTTCTCAAATAGACAAGTATACTTATACCATTTGAACCATTTGAACCTGTCTACTATAGTAGACTCCTTGATGACTAAAGCCATCGATGACTACTCGAGTAAGATGATTTTATCACAAGCACCCTTCTCATATCGTAGTAGATGTTATCAAGTGTAAATGATCATTATTGGAAGAGGCCCAACTTTTCTATCTATTTCAATCTTCAGTAGCCGAAGCAGGGGGCGGTCAATAGACCTATATTAATCCTTAAAATTTGTTGTGCTGTGAAGACGTAATCTCGCTTTCAGTGTATCAACAGGTGCCGATATTACGTGTTCTGGTGAAGAATTCTAGTAATTCACTACTTATTGTGAGAAACGGAACTCCAGTAATTTCATCTCGGTTTCTTAACTTTCTTAGAATGTTCTCTCAGATCATCAGTCCTAGATAGAGAGGAAACATAAGACATTAGTGCCGAATTCATCGTTCAGTATACGTCAGGTCAGTATTAGGTCAGTCCGTAACCTGCGGTAATACAACAGAAATACGTTGGGACGTCTCAGTCTGTTTTCACAAAATGGGTCACAGAGACCTGTGGCGGTAAATAAATCCCCAAAATCAATAGCTCTGTAAATCTTTGACATTTGATGCTGACCATATTGTTCTTAATGGGCTCACCTAACTGAAGGCTCTGGGTCACTCATCCACACCAGATCACGAGTGGGAACGCTGTGCTCAACGTCTACAACCGCTAGCCAGTTTGGATCAGTCGCCTCTCAACATATTGATAACTTATCAAATATGTCATCGAACCCCTTCGCTTCTGACTCATAATTTCACTGGGTGGGCACGTTTCGATTATAGAAGATGTTACTGGTTGAGGTGTTGTCAAACTCTAAATAGTTGTGTCATCTTCAAACTATTGGTCACGCATTCTAGCATATCCACCTCATACCTGATGTAAGAACTAGCCGCTTGGATCCCATATTCAAAATGTGGTCTCACAAAAGTCGGGTATAATACTCCGAATATTTCTTCGTTTAAATAATGAAATGACTTACGAACAGCTCATAAGACCCAGTCTTCAGTAATAAGGATAGTAGGTTGATGAACCTGTGTTAATCCTGACACATTGCTTTCCAGTGAAGGTCCAGCTTTTCCTTGAAAGTATTCACTGATGGGGCTGATACCACTTGTTCGGGTAAGGCGTTCCAATGATTGACTACTCGATGAGAAAAACGGGATCCCACTTTAAGTTTATTAGATCGTGGTTTATGAACCTTCTTGCTATGACCTCGGAGATTATTAGTGCTGGAGGGAGCAAAAAGATAAGACATATTAACACCCAAATCATAATTAAAGATACGAAATGCCAGTATAAGGTCACCTCGTGTCCTACGATACGACAAGGGGAAAAGATTTAGGCGTTTTAAGCGCTCATCGTAAGGGAGTCTAGAAAGACCCTTCACTAATTTCGTTCCCACACGCTGGACACGCTCAAGGGAGTTAGTATCCTTTACTAGACACGGGCTAGCTGCTTGGATACAGTACTCTAAATGTGGTCTTACATATATGGGGTATAAAATTCGAAACGTTTCCTCGTCAAAAGATTTGAACGCTCGGCGAAGTGACCATAACGCACGAAAACCTTTGACAGCGGCTGCTTTGCAATGCGCAGTTGTTTTTAAGTCATGACTTAATATTACTCCTAAGTCCTTATGCTCTTGAACGCATGGAAGAGGTTTACCCTCAATAGTGTAACGGTAACTATTACCGTGACCGACGTGCATTAGTACACTCTTCCTAGCATTAATTTCTAAGCCCCACTCTCGAGCCCATCTAACTAAATCGTCTAAATCAGCTTGAAGATCCACATGATCAGCCGCACTTTTTATTGTTCTCCAGATTTTTACATCATCTGCAAACAATAATGTCGACGACCTAAGTAACAGTGGTAACTCATTAACGTAGAGAAGGAAGAGCAGAGGGCCTAAGATGGTGCCTTGGGGTACACCACTTTTGACCGGCTTCCAATCGGATAGCGTTCCATTGACCCTAACTCTCTGTCTGCGGTCACATAAGAAATTTCCTATCCACTCATGTACAGTACCTATTATTCCGAAGCTCGTGAGCTTCTGCATAAGACCTACGTGTGAAACCTTGTCAAACGCTTTGCTAAAATCTATGAATATCACGTCGACAGACAGACCGTGATCTAGGGCTGCTGTCCAATCCTCCCTCGCAATAAGCAAGTTAGTCAAGCATGAACGCTTGTTACGAAATCCGTGTTGCTCAGGAGCTAACAGATTGTGTAAATCTATGTGGCTTAGCAACCTAACCCGAATTATCTTTTCGAGTAACTTAACGACTATGCTAGTTAGACTGACAGGCCGGTAGTTAGATACTATCTGTCGCTGACCGTCCTTAAATATAGGACTAACTATAGCGTCCTTCCAATCTCTAGGGAGTTGGGCGAGTGAGAGGGACATGTTGAAGAGTGTCGCAAGCGGTTTTGAAATAATGTCCGCAAGAGATGACAGCAACCGTGGATGTAACCCGTCAGGGCCCGGTATCTTACCAGGTTTGAGGTTAGTTATCAACGGAAGGACAGTTTCCTCAGTCACCTGTACGGATTCAATGGTTGGTATCTCGGTGTGAGTGGGACAAGTATTTGTTACAATAAACGTAGAGAAGACTTCGCTAAAATAATCTGAAAAAGTCTCAGCTTTTGCTCGATCTGATTCAGCTAGTAATTCTGAATTTTCGTGTAACAGCAACGGGGGAATACCATCACTACGTTTCATTTGCCGTTTAACATACGAAAACAATCGTTTCGGACAAGTACGGCTATCATATACTAACTGTCGTTCGTAAGTGGTACGGGATTTCGCTATGGTTTTCTTACAGATATTACGGTATTTTTGATACTCACGCTTAAATGGTGCATGACCTGTCAACAAGAATAAGTCCCAGAAATGTTTCCTACGCTTTAACAGCTTCCGGGTTTCCTTATTAATCCATGGAGGGCAATGTGATAGCTTACGTGCTGACCATGGGATAAACGGCGACGTTACGGACTCGAATGTAGCCTTAAACTTATTCCATTCATCTTCGATCAATCCATCCGCGTCGACCGACCAATCGGTCGAGATAGCACGGTTTCTGATTTCCGGAATATTAGCTCGCCAGATATTGGGACGGGGTGGAGCAGATACGAATTGTATACCATGTGTCCTAAACTTAAAGTGAATTACAACGTGATCACTGTTCACTAGTGGAGGAAGGTGCTGGATATCAAAGACATCCTCAGAGTGGTGGGTGAGGGCGAGGTCCAGCAGTGACGGAACATGATGCAAATCAATATGTGTCGGTTTTGTGATACATTGTACAAGTGCACACTGAATAACGGTAGATAAAAGGTCGCTATCGAAACCGCTACCTGGAGCTGTAAGCTCTATCCAGTTGATATGCGGTGCGTTGAAGTCCCCAATGATGAGACAACATTCTGCCATACTCCAAGAACAGATGTGTCTTAGGATAAAGTCGTCAGCCAGACAAGACGGACTACGGTATATTCCCCCTATAGTCACTAACCCATTTCTAGATTTAATCTTACAACATGCAACCTCACATGTGCCACTGATATGAGCCTCCGATATGGTTGATTGTATACGAAAGTGATCCCTAACGTAAAATATTATACCTCCCCCTTGCGACTTGAAACTCTATCACTTCTGATACAGATATAACCAGCAATGAAAGGAGAACAGTCTATATCAACGGTGAACCAAGTTTCTGTAACAACGATTATATCGGGACATAATTCTTGCACCATCAGACTTAGCTCGGACGTTTTATTTCTAAGACTACGAGCGTTCGTGTAGCACACACTTAAGGTGTTTTGGAAATCAATCGTTCTACCCATACAGGCCTCGGAAGCATTGGCTTCCAAGACCCTTAAGCCTTTGGCAGCGGCAGCCTTGCAGTTACTCTTAGCCTTGCGGTCGTTGTTTATTGTGATTCCTAAATCTTTATAGTTCATTACTTTAGGTAACACAACTCCATATGTTTTGTAGTGATATAAATCACCTTGGTTATTTATTTGCATCACTACACCCTTGCTAGAGTTAACTTCTAATGACCATTTACCTATCCATTCGACCCGTGAATTTAGGTCATCCTGTAATATTATTCTGTCTGACATACTGTATACAGGTCTCCCAAATATTTATGTCATTTGCGAAGAGTAAAACGGATGACTTTGATAGAGTTGGTAAGTCATTTGCGCCCGGTAGAAAATGAAGGGGACTGAGAATCGTAATTGAGGAACCCTACTTTTAACAGATTCCCATCAACCCGTATTTACTGTTTTCTGTCATTGAGAAAGTCACTTATCCAGCTTATGATTTCATAATGGATCCAAAAACTTTTAGGTTTTAGTTTAAACCTGAGGTGAGAGACCTTTTCAAAGGCCTTACTCAGACATATGAATACTATGAAGAATGACACAGGTATTCACTGTTTGACAACGCTTCTACCAGTAACACCTAATATGATTTGTACCCACCGAGAGAAATCAAAAGACAGAGTCGAGGAGATCGGAAGAGTGTATTTGGCGATAACCAAAATATCGGAATTCTCTGATCTAATCTGGCTAGCGATTGCGGTTGATGTTGAGCACGGCGTTACCACACATGATCTAGTGCGGATGCCTGACCGAGCGCCTTCAGCTAGATGAGTCCACTAAAACATATGGTCAGCATCCAATATCGAAAACTTACAGGGCTATTTATTTTGGGGATTTATTTACCGCTACAACTACATATACCTGAATATTTCTATCTTTCGCTACAACCTGATATTCTTTTGCAATGAACAGATTTGCTAGGTGGCCAAAAAATAATTGCCTTTCGCATAATTTAGAATAGCTATCCGAACAATCTTTTCCATAGGCTTGACAACTATACTGGTTAGACTGACAGATCGACAGTTACTAACCACGTTTTTACCCCCTGCTTTATAAACCGGACTGATAATTGCGTCTTTTTAGTCTCTTGGCAGTTTAGACTGCCCCAAAGACATCAAGCAATATTGCCAGAGCTTCAGCAATTATATCTTCCAGAGCTTTTATAAACCTATAATGAATACCGTCAGAACCACCGAATTTATCTGGCTTGAGATGTAAAAGTGACCGTAAGACGGCCCCTTTCTCAATAACCGGACGATCTGTCGACCAGCCGCTTTTATTATATATAATTGTTGATCTTTTATGAGAAACCCTGCTAAAGTATTTTGATAAGCCTTCAGCTTTTGCAATATCATTTCTTGCCAATATCAATGGCCTTTCTAATACCAAAAGTGATTGCATCCCACCACTTTTCTGAATTCGCTTCTTTATATATGAGATCAATGTTTTCAGAATATTTTTGCAATCCAGGACGTTGTTTAGCCTTACTTATCAACTATTTGAATGTGTCCTTAGTCTTACAGTAGGTGTGTCTGTACTGTTCAGAACCTGTAGAGATTATGATATTCTAATGCTTTATTCACGTTCAAGATGTTTTTTGACCTCATTAGTTATCCACGGTGGGCGGTTATTAGGTCTATGTGGTATTATGAACTGTATAAATGATGACGTAACGAAGCTAAGCGTACCTCTAAATATATATCATATCCCTTCAATCGATGATGTGGTACTTACGGACCAGTCTGTTGTTGCCACGTACTCTTGTTCGGCTGTTATGCTTGCTCTCGACACGTTTGAGCGAAGTCTAACCAGATCATATACTATATCACGAGCCCTAAACATGAATGACAAAGCGTCATAATCGCTATTTGCTAACAATGAGAGAAGTTTTATATGGGCAAAGTCCTTGGTCTTATGAGCTATCACTAAGTCTAAAGAAGAAGATTCTTGGTTTAAACCAGGACTTTGGGGTTCGAATACACACTGTACTAAAGGTAGTCCATTACATTCATCAAGAGAATACTGTTGAAAGAGTTTCCTACCGTGAACATCTCTGTCCAACCAGTATCACGTCCATTCAAATATCCTAATATCACACATGTTATTTTTACTTCATACTATAATGCGCTCAAAAATAAAGTCACCAACTAAGCAGATTGGCTAAGATAGATAACATCGAGCATAAGTGAACAACCTTCAAATGTGAGTTCACAGGTAAGGACTCCACAAGTTCGGTGAGAAACAAAATAGATTTTCGCTGGTAACATTAATACCTTCTTACATTCAACTTATGTAAGTCTAATATGAACTAAGCTAGGGTTTACCTGATTAAGATTTTTAAGTAGCAGAAATAGAGATCCAACGGGCTGACTAGTACTTACTCAATTAACACCAAGTGATAAAAGTGGCAGACTTGTTGGTCGGCTTTAATACTTGTGGCTCTTTTCACAGTGAAGATTCAGCTTTTTGTTGAGGGCGCTAACCGATGGGGCTGACATAACATCTCCTGGTAAGGTGATCCAGTTATTGATAGGCTAAACAGAGACGCACCCTGAGTTTATTCGATCGCGGTATTCAAACCTTCTGCAGATAGCCTTGTTTATGTTGAGGCCCACTGATACAGAGGCTTCTGCTACATTGACTATCTTGACCAGCATTTATTGGAGTGTATGGGATAGAAGAGCTAGATCATCTGTGAATTTCAAATCATCTAGTTGCATGCAAGCTGTCCATTGTATTCTGTGCTTCTTCTGTGATATGGAGGTCTTCATAATCCGGTCAACCAATATAGTGAAGAGAAAGAGTAAACAGCCTTGCCTGACACCGGTCGTCACATGGAATGCATCTGTCAGCTGTCCGCTATGCACCACTTTGCAGTGTAGTGTGTCGTATGAATTTTGAGTGGCGTTGACGATTTAATCATCTACTCACACCATAGTGTCGAGGAAGGTTCCATATGGTTCTCCTATCCATGCTGTCAAACGCTTCCTCATATTCAATGAGCTCCACTCAACTGATTGTTCAACGACGATTCGTAGAGTTGTGATTTGGTTTGTGTACGACCGGTCCTTACGGAATCCAGCCTGTTGATCAAGAAGTTGAGCGTCTACTGAGCCTTTCATCTGGTTCAGCAACACTCTGTTTAAAACCTTTCCAGAACTGAAAGTAACCAGATTCCTCTGTAGTTTGCACATTGCTCAGATCTCCTTTGTTTGGTATCTTGACGAGGTATCCTTCTTTCCAGTCTGTCAGCACTTTTTTCTGTTCCCAAACATCCCTGAATAGAGCGTGGAGCATGTTCACAGTTACCTTTATATCTGACTTCGGTGCTTCAGCTGGTATGTTATCAGGTCCGTAAACAAGCATAGGTATTTTAAAGCAAGCTAATCAGTTAGAAAATGTTGATTTGAATTCTTAACTAGGTCACTAAATGGGAAATATATTTTTTATGCGAAAACTGAGTTACATCTACGTACTAAATATGTAAAGAACGAACAATTGTGTTTGAAAATTCACAACATAACCCAGGTTGACCACAAGTGTTATCAAAGCTAATCTATCTTTTTTCGTTAAAGGCTTTTTTGATACTCGTCTCTCTTCATATCAGTCGCTTAAGAGCTAGAAAACAGTGATAAGATATAAACGGTTTACGTTCGTTATGATATGGGTATTTCGTTAGTTATAACTATGCTTATCAATTTATAAGATAGTTTATTCATCGCCAAGACCGGTACTAATCAATTGTATCCTCGTTTTTTAGAGCTGTACAATATTTGTAAATCTTAGCTATTGACAAAAATATTATAAAGGAAGTAAAGTTGCGTATATTAAATCCAAAACAGGCTGCACTTTTCGAAAAGTGAAATTTGTACACTTTTATCGTGAGTTCTATCTTGATTTCATCAGAAACTGTATAAAGTTTGAATTTCAGCGTTTGTTATGATTAGATTGAGTAATTATCATGTTTGAACTTTAATTTCCTATGGGATTGTTCTATACCTTTTTTAATTATAACCAAGTAATTTTTCTTCATCAAACGCTGAAGTGCAAGTAAAAGTTTAAAGCAATATGGATCTAAAACTATCCTGTCTCAAGCTTCACACATTCTGTAACTGTATTAGATTGTTGACATGTTTTGCTGACAGCTAATTATTATTTATATCCCTTTTTTTAATAAATTGACAGTATGGTTATATACAATACAAGTTACCTCATCCTGTGGAGTTTTGGTACATTTTTTGGTAACGTTTATCGTTCTGTGTCAAGTAACCGGTGCAGTTTCTAAATCTGACCTCAAAAGTCTAAAATTTATCGCATCAGGACATTTCTTCACAAGTAAGTATTATGTGACCTTTTTGTATCTGGATAACGAAAATAAAAACTGAAATTAAGTCGTACAGTTATCACCTGATTACCTATTAGATAGATTACCTTTGGACTGTAGACGTAGTGGTTAGGGATTTACTACTAGATCATTTGCTAAACATAGGCACCATGGTTTATAATAATTAGTTACAAAAAACAGGTTTCATTAACATTACAACATGTCTGCTATGAAATACATTGTATTCGGGTGTGCTTACGCTTCAGCAAGAAGATGAAAGCGAACTAATAATAGTTTCTGTTGTGAAATTCACTAACTTATTAGTGATCTTGCCTCTCGGTTGAGTATTTTATAACCATACATAAGATCTAAAAGTAGACGCTTATTTAACCAATATTAATTTGGCTATGAAAAATTCACTTTTCGATGTTTATGTTACGCAAAATTCAACGATAAAATTTCTTTTTGGTTGAGATCATGAATCGATTGATGTTAGACCATCATTGAAAACCTGGAAGCACCGGACGCACGCGAACGTATAACCTCTGGACCACTGAGCCGGTATCCAACAGTGTTAATGTTTAACCTCAACCAATCCACGAAATTGCGCGAGCATCTTCCATTGTACCAAAGTGCATACCTTTCTCTACTTGACATTGATTAGCTCGATTCATGATCCCAATCAAAAACTTAATCATATCCACAACCCTATACTGGTAAAAAATTTGTTTCTCTTTTATTTTGTTCGTAAGATCTGAAGGGTCATTTAAAAACTAGAGAAAAGTAAACTACTGATCTGTACTCATTTTATTCACCTAATGACTTCAATGAGAAGAGTGAACTAAATGGGTCATGTTATTAACTGAGTGAAATATAACCTTAAAACCCTATCACAGTAGCCTGTAGAGACACGTAATTTTATACAAAGCATTTATTATCTAGTAAAAATATAGAGTTCTGTTGAAAAAAGTTTTTAAAAAAAAACTGTTAACATCTGTGATATTCATGCCTATAATTATTTAGTGGCCTTAACCATCCAAACATGTAAAGGTAAGTATTGTATGTTTTGAGGTTATGGTATAACTACATTATTTACTGCAGTAAGTGAGCAAAGGAAGGATTTAATTTTGAATTGAGATTATAAAGTTACTGAAAAGTACATATGTTTTCAAATACCAGAACTCTGAAATGATATATTTATAATAGCTCTGTGAAGACTGGTCTAATAATTATGTCATTAGAAAAATAATTCAACTTGCATTTTGTATTGGCAGGAATCATCCTGATATGAAGTGAAGTAAGAAGTTATTTATTGAAGACGCAGTGATAGAGTGTGACTGAGAAACCACAGGTTGAGAAAGGCTTGGTAATTTTGTTTTTAAATTTATTCATTCTGATTTAGATCATGATCTTGAACATAAGCGACTGAAGTGCACACTGACAAAGTGTTCTAGCAAGTATGAAAAGTGGTATAGATTAGAAAACAGGGAATCGAAATGAAAATATATTCGTTAAGTAGTGAGTCTTGACTATTCAGATGAAAGTGATTAGGAAATAACGATGATTAGTAATGCTTTACTAAGAAATAAATTGTCATTGTATCCATTCGGTATATCTTTATCAAAAACTTAGAAAAGTAGTTTCATTGACATCATGCTACTTTTTGACTACTTCATAGCTAAAATAAAATATCCATCTAAACAGTTTAAGTGTTAGTGAAATTACAAAAATTTTGTTCCAAGCGTAAGATGTAAAAGAGTTGTGTATAGCTTTTAACAAACTTTCAAAGTATTCTAAGTTGCAAGCAGACAATTCAATTTTGTAAGAAAGGAGTTATAGTGAAGTGAACGAGAACACAAGTGAGGACAATCGAATGTTTGTAAACACGAAATTACAGAATCTCTTAGTAAAATCTGAGGACCGTACAGTAAATACTTAATTTGCAAAATACCAATCAATTGTCTCAAACTTGACTGTTCCTTTGCAAATATCAGTCAATTGTTTCAGACTTCTTTGTCTTTTCGTTTCTACACTAAACATTCTTTATTCTCATCCCCTTTTCTTAATATTCTGCCTCCAGGCATTTCACTTTCGGTTGATGATATATGCTACTACAAAAGTACATACTACAACAATAGTACCAATGATAGATTTATTCAATAGGATCAACTTTTGTACAGTAAAGAATTCTCTGCGGTAGTTGCGCATTATCACAATAAATATCTCTTCAACGTATATTCAAATTTTAAATAATCCAAACATATTTTAAGGATGTTTTTTAATAATTATGGTAAAAGTGTAGTATAGAGACGAGTCAATCAAAGTTGATAAAAACGATTGTTTGATTTTGATGCGAATTCGAAAATGAATGTTAAATAAGCAGTAGAACCACCTTTGTATAGTGTTCAGAATGTTTGAGATGATAACACAAAATTATTCCTTACAGATTGTATGCAACGGCTAATAAAAAACAAATTACGTATCTTGATCGTAAGCTGTTATTACCGAAACAAAGTATAGATTAGCTGCAATGAATAAACCAGTCAGATTAAGATAAGTGCTGTTAAATGTTTGAGTGAAAATTACTCAACCATAAAGCTATAGAACACTTTTCCACCATAACTGATGTCTGTTGGTGATGAAAACCTGAACTCTGAATCCTTGACCCTGACTCTAATCGATAGCAGTGTGAGGATACTTAGAAATGTGTTTGAATCCTTATAAGGCTATGGAAGACAGATAATCTATATCCGTAAGACCAAGTTTATACCCTGTTGCTTTTTCCACTTACAGGCTGAGTCACTAGTCGATAACTTCAACAGCTCCATCAATTAGGTAAAATCTGTTAACACTATAGTATTTTTATGTTTGTTTTTTTAAACTATCAACTTACTAAAGCTGTTTTTTAATTGACCAAGAAATTGCCGAAATTCCTTCATGATTATTTTAACTTCATACTGAGGTCAGTATCTTCTACTTGCAGGCGAGACTATAATTTATGGATGAATCGATCAGATTTAAGATAACAGATCTTGCATTTTGGCGCAAAGTTAATCCACTCATTTGGCTAAATACCATTTCGGCACTATAGCTGATATCAGTTCGTGATGAAAACATTAAATCTAATTCCTAACTCTAACGTTTAACTGTAAATCCTAATTCCTCATACTAATATATGACCCTCATTCAATTCTATTGAGTAGGTGGACATCCCAAGGTTATTTTGGCGTTGCTCGAATATCGTCCATAAATTATAGTCTTACCAGTGCTTAAATATATTCCACATTATGTTAAAGAAGAAATAAGAAAAAATGAAGACTTGTCAAGAACTGCATTATTCCTGTTTGAGTTATCGAGTATTCACCATCACACAACTTGTAACCCTTTAATGGTAGCGCACGAGTACCGTTGTACTTTGGTTAGTTCAAACAAGATTAGAACAGTCTTTCTGGAATATCTGTGCAATTGGAAAGGTAGGCGACTTAAATGTTTGAGAAAACTGGCGTTAATTAGTTTTAGGTAATGTAGGAATTTTCGGTACAGTGTTGTAAAGATTGCTGAATTTCACTGAAATCACGAACCGATCTAAATTAAACAATCTTTGAAAACCTAGAAGCACTGGACAGCGAAAATAAATGAAGTTGAAACCACGACGTTAATATGAGCAAAGATATTATTGTTTTATTACTAGCACTAAGTGTAGTATACTTAAGCCAAACTAAATATACTTTTTCAAAATTATGTGTAGAGAGTAAATTTGAATAAATATAGCTTAACTTGGAAACAAGGATTGAGCCCAGGAGAAAGATCTGTTCTCGGCGACTTTATTATTAAGGCAGTTCTATCATTTATACATACACGCCTATAATTTATGATTATGCCAATTAATCGAGTATAACAAAATCGATCAACAAGCGTACTTTCATTAATATTTGCTATTTACTTACTTCTACTTGAAGTTTGTGCTGATGATATCGTTCAGAAGAACGATGAAAGCTTCGCGACCAAACCATCCAGCTCAGAGAACAAAACTCCACCAAAAAAGAAAGCTATTTACTCATATATAGAACAATAAATATATTCAAAAAGTATGGCGATCAATAATTCTTTTCGTTTGGTTGATGGCAGTACCATTATTCATCAGCTTTCTCTTGGTTGTTTGTTTAACTACTAATTCTATAATCGCTGTTCACTAACTTAAATGTCATACCTATATTGAAGAGAATATTTAGCATACGTAAAACTTCATTTCCTAAACTGTATGAAATAATTCGAGCTTTAAAAACTGTTTTTTTGACAATCGATATATTTGTCCCACTAACCGTTTTTGATTTCGAGATGGAAAACAGTACGTAATTTTATTCTCGCTCATGAATTCGCATCTTATGTGTTCGCATGTTATTTCAAAGTAAACATAAATACACACAGATTATTTCAACGTATTCTTCATTCGGCCCTCATCCTATGATGAACGCTAAGTAACTGATCTTCTTTCTTAGTAACGTAGTGTTTTGTTTCTTAATAATTTCGTCTAATAGACATGAATACGAAAGCCATAATAATACTCCTTTACACCTATTTTACTTTTCGTTCATTTGATAGTATATACTTACATAATAGTAAGTAGTTTGATTTGTGTAGTAAAAATAAGTCAAACCAGTCTTTCAGTTTACATTACTTCCATTGTCTTGAGTGCCAACATATGATTACACCGAAACTATTCACTGAAGTAACTACAAACTCAAATTTACAAAGCATTTCAAAACACGTGTATAAAATGGGTTATTTAAATTGTTAACCTGTTAAAATTGAAGAATGGAAACTAGTCGATCATTTACTACCCAAGTATCTTTATCTTCTAAAAACAAATAACTAAGAAAAACAGTTTAAATATCTAATCAAATTTACAAATAAAGTCGATGTATATAGTTGTTATCACACCTCATGTTACCGAATTTTCTACATCCACCTCAAAACGATAGTGCATGTTCATTTATGAATTTCCTAAAGCCATTTATAATAGACTATACATTAGGGTTATAGCGTATAAATGAACACACTATTGGATCATTAGGTGGTTGAATTCTGTTGTCTACCTAAATGTTGAGTCACATAGTTTAGAATATCTAAATATCTATGGAATTCAGTTAGAGCTGAGAAATAAACATCAATATTTAATTACTCTTTGCCACCTTTCATATACTGTACCCATATAACTAAAATATTTTGGAACTAATATTGTGTTGTCTCTACAACTTCTCAAATAACCTTTAACGAATTTAGCATAAATTATTTCACTCGTCCTTGTCAATATAAACAAAACGAGAACTTAATCATTTTCACTACTGACTATTTGAAAAATGTGTGATGAACAAATGTGAATAGCTATGAGGAAAAAATAGTCAATATATATAAGTGATGAGGGACGTTAGTACAGGACTAGTGGATAAGTTTGAATCTCCGTGAAAATGTCGATCAACTGAATGTTATAAATACAACTTATTGGTAAGCTCCAATAAACACGAAACCTGGTTAGGCTCATCCTATTTGCTTTTTAAAACCTTGATACATTTTTAAGTAGCACATTCAAACTTCATCTCTCTGTTAATTCAGATATGAAGACGTATTTTAAACGTCAGACTAGTCAATAATGACAAGCGTATTAGTTCGATTGTTAGATATAACACTCATGATATTGTATGTTAGATACTATCGCATCGCAGAGAATATTTATTAAAAGTACCAATATAAAACTGTCTTCACCTTCATCAGTGTAACTCACCAAGTACAGGTTTTTGTATTCGGTTGCCCACACCGTGGAAGGTTCTTCTAGTGGTTCCTGAAAAGGAAATTGGATTAGAGCTGGTATTAGTGACCTGAGAGCGTGAATACAGTGACCAAGCGACAACTGCTTGAAACCGGTCACATATGACCTTTTTGTGAGTAATTTTCTTGCTAGCCCATACTTGTTGGGAGGTGTGTGCATTTTCGAGGTTGACTTTTTCTAACCTCACTCTTCCTTGTAGGAAGACAGCATCATTGTTATGCTGGTTGTCTGGAGGAAACGCCCTACTGCTGTCACACCTCTGTACAGTCAGTAGCACGACGTCGCCCTTGGACCTCGAGTTTGTTGCTTTTAGTTTTACCGCTCTTCAACCAACTTGTCTGGGATAGTAGGACCTTGAGGAACGATTGTTCCAGCCAGTATAACCCGATCGGTTCATAATGATTGGCAAGACCGACCACTATATCAAGGGAGCAGCAACAGTTGGCTTTCAAGTTAATCCATTGGTTTTATGTGATGTCCATTTATCTATCCAATATATTCCCTTGATTATAACAAAATTGCGTGTTTTTTTCTCCTTTGTTTCTTAATTATAGGTTTAACACTAGCTGCTGCATTAGTAGCTTTTGCTGTAGCTAGATATGATAGTCGTTGGATGCCTTATCCTGAATTGAATACATTATCATGGGCTTATGCTGTTGGAGTTTTAAGTTTTATTTGTACATTTATTAGTTTTACAATAAGTTTTATTACTTATATTAATTAAATGATTTAATTCATCAACAGAATACAAATGAACATTTACTGAATGATGAAGAGAAAATGGGTATTAGTTCACCACCACCTCCAGTACCACATCAATCTACATTCAATGAACCAAATGTTTATACAGAACCACGTTATATGCCTGATTTACCACAATCAGCATTAAGTTATGTTGATAGTTCAAATAAAAATTGGAATATAAAAGATTCTGAAATTACTTATAATTTGAATAAACGAAACAAGGATGATGATGATGATGATTTTGATAATCCAACTAATTCACGTTTTAATACTCTATCTTATCCAAAAATATAATTAAAAAGAATGTTCAATTCATAATTCATTTATTTCATTGGTTACTAATCTAATAAGAACTTTGATTGATTTATATCCAAATCTTGAATAAGTTTATTTAAGTTGACCCATTTATCATAAAAAGCTGAATGTATCAAAGTACATTTTATAATAATAATAACTCAAATAGATAAATGAATATTTGAGTTTATACTCATTTTAAATTATTTCAATTTTTTTTTATTTTTAAAGAAAGTAAATTCATTTTAAATATCAATATGAGTTGTGGAGATGTGATTAGGTTTTTGATTATGATCATGAATTGATTGATGTTTGACCATTATTTGGGTCAGTCAGTCAGTAACAACGTAGAACTTCGTACGTACGTACATCAGTTCGATTTGCTATACCAAATTAGAACATAGATACAATTGTCGATTTAAATTCCTCAATGGTAGAAGTAGTAAGAGTATAAGCAGTAATCAGAAAGATTAATGTTTGAAAACGTTATTCAAAGAGTATAATACAGTGAAATAAATTTGGAAAGAGAAAAAGAAAACGGATATGAAGAATTCAGAAGATTAGAATTTGAGAGAACACAAAGAGTGGATGCACGTGTGCCATTGCAAACGATTTTGAGTCATGTAATTCAGGGCCTCTAACCATCGGTTGCTGTCATCTCGCAGTCCCCAACCAGGCAGTCTACACCTACCAACATGACTCAGTCACTTGTCAGTGACTTCATGGATTTGGTCTGAACGCCCCTAGCTTTCTTCCAATCTACTCCTATACCACTGAATACGCACGTCGAGGCAGTCGGTCGTTGGGCGTACGTAACACGTGTCCAAGCCATCTCAACTGATGAAGTTTCACTACTTCATCAATTGATTTGCCATCCTTACCTAGTACCCGTTTCCTAACAACTGCATTACTTACTCGATGGTCCCAAGATATACGAGCAATGTTTCGAAGACACCTATGATCAAATACTAGTAACCTACGAATATCCTCTACTCTTACCGGACATGTTTCACAGTCATGAAGCAGGACTGGACGAACTGTTGCACAGTAAACACGTCCTTTTGTTGATAGACGGATATCTCGCCTACGTCATAAATGATAACTTGGCAAGAGCTAGTTGAGCCTTCTGCATCCGTGCTGAGATTTCGTCACACGACAGACCACAAGGGCTGATGAGACTTCCAAGATAAGTGAAGCGGTCGACACGCTCAACTACTTCATTCCCTATTGCTAGTTCAGGTGTCGATGTAACCCAATCCTGAAGTAACATTTTGCATTTCGAGAGTGAGAATCACATCCCAAACATGCTCGCATTGTTGCCTATAGTGGTCAGAAGACTGCATTTTGTCAGCGTCTTCATCAAATAGAACTATGTCATCGGCATATTCTAAGTCAACAAGTGAGTCTCCCGGTTGAAGTTCAACCTCTGGAAATTTAGATGAGGAAAGTGTCACCTCTAAAAGCACGTTTACGATAAAGTTGAACAAGAATGGAGAGAGTGGACAGCCCTGACGAATTGCACTTGAGTTAAACAGTTCTGATTACTTGGGTTTGAATCCCGCGAGAGGGATCATGGATGCTCACTACTGAAGAATCACATAATAGGACGAAATGACTGTTCGGTACTTTCAGGTTTTCAATGGTAGTCTAACATCAGTCGATTCATGATCTCAATCAAAAACATAATTTAAATATTTTGGTCAAATGCATATTGTTATAATTAACCTGCTATTTAAATAAGATGTTATGATAATGTGTGAATTTATTCAAAACTGTTCAAAGGAATCTACATCCAATCCATAGTTTCATTTAGCTTTAGTCGTTATTTTATTTTCAAAGAGCATGCATAAAGGGTGACTTAAAGCCAATTACACACATTGTTGTATATGGCTATTGAGCATCATATGTATATGTGTCATACGATGGTTTAGTGGTTCAAGCTCTGAACATTCGATCACCAGAATACAGGTATGTAACTGTATTAATGTCTAACTTCAATCGACCAATGATCTGTTGTCTGAGTTGGATAACCATCTCATAAGCGACACTGATTGGACACCAGTGGTCATGTCTTCTCACTAGAACCCCAGGAAATCCATCTTGAAGCTAGTCACTAGTGAGTACATAGTTATTGTCAGTAAGGAAGTTGTGGACATCGCAGTACTTTTAACAATTGGATTCACGAGTCAATTTAAGCTAGATCATTGAAGTTAGACAATAACACCGTTGGATGCCGGGTAAGTGGTATAGAGGTTAAACGTCCACGAGCAAGACCGAAGGTCCTGGATTCGAGTCCCGCGTCAAGGAACGTGGGTCCCATAATAGGACGAAATGGCAGTCCGGTGACGCAAGGCTTTCAAATGTGATCTAGCTTAAATAAACTCGTGAATTTAACTGTTAAAAATACTGCAATCTCCACAACTCTCTTTATTGCATTGGGTTACTTAGGTTTCATTAGCCGTTTGGTACCACTGACGTTAACGCATCACTTATGATGGACAGTCAAGTGCACACATTTTTAATTTCATGATGAGTTATATTTAAACATATCTATGTAGTTGTGGTAAACTTTTAAATCGTAACACTTCGTAGGTAAAATCAGTTACTGTAAGACTGCAACTACACCTTGCTATAGTAAAGCTTCCTGCCAACTGCCTCCAACCACCAAAAATCAAAATATGGCCGGCGTGATGTCAGATCAATTAGAGTAGCGGTCGTATTTCACTTTGATCAAACTGAACAATCTCCATAAGCCCTCTAACTTTGTATAATTTCGATATTGTTTTTGAGGAACTGAACATTTAAAGATTCTAAAGCAATCGATCTTTATTTCTAGCATATATATGGTGTTAACAAGTTTCAACAATCTTGAAAATAGTAGTTCTTCCAATGAATGAGAGTTATAATTCATAAGCGAATCTCAAAGAATCTCTTGCTATCTGATATTCAAAACAAAAAAAACTTGTATAAAAAAAGTAAATACAGGGAAATGATTCGAAAAAGGGTATATGGTAAGACAAAGGTAATATAATTAGTTCCTCTTTGAATGTAGTTTATTTCATGGTATAAAATTAGCTGGAGATCTATTTAAAACCAGGAAGCATTGGACAACTGTTTTGTCCTAGCTTGAAACTCTTCAACAATGAATATCCAGAACTTCATAGGAAATCATAATCAACATCTTGATTATATTGTTATCATGTAACAGGTAGTATAATTTGAAATAACAGCCGATTTAGACGATACCTTAGCATTATGACTCATAAGCGCTGGTAAATGAATAAATTATTCAAAGTAATAGACTACTATCACAGCTCACTGAATTGAGAGTCAAAAGTACTTGGAGCTGAGAAAATGATTTTCTTAGATGAAAGTATATTCTGAGCTAAGATTATTAAAAGCAAAATTCTTTGTATACTGTTAAAGCTTTTAAGGACTTTTAAATAAGCAAAAAGCCGAAATTTTCTTGTCAAGTGTGTAGTATTGTGGTGTGGGTTACTTATATCCACACAAGTACTATACACCGGTGGTCAGGCATCGAATGTATTTCAGTAGAAGGTCGATAAGGAAAGAACGGGAACGGAACGCGATTGGTATGAAAATGCATGAACAATGAAATCTGAGACGATGGATTGATGTTTGCAACAGGAATAGGGAAGTTTGAGATGATGGATTGATATTTTGCAAATTAACGATTTACTATATTGTTCGCAGATTTTATTGAGATGTGGCATAGTTTAAGGCTCAGGTCCCTCGAAGCCTCAATTTTTTGGAACATGCAATAGCTCGGAATTTTATTGAAATGCTCTGTAATTTCGTGTCACATACATTCAATTGTCCCTACTGGTGTTCTTGTTCACTACAGTACCACATAAAATGATGGAATAATGAAATGATCAATACTTTAAAAACGATTACAACATAAATCATACTTGAATCATCTTTGGTTAAAAGCGATTTTGATATGTCTAAACAAGTGGAGTAATCATATTTTGATGAACCGTTGAAAGCTAGGTAACGTGGAACAGTTGACTGATTGAAGCCTAGATCTCCTTCGTGATCCAATCCTACGCGGTAATATTACATCTTCACATAACAAAACCTCATACATTTAATTATCCAAATTCTAGAACTTTTCGAAGTATTTATGAACAATGAATACATTGCCTCATACCGTGATTACTTAATAAGCTTCTAGTAAATACCAATATGTCTTTCATTCACACTCTGTTCATTATTCAATGAATTCATGGATATCTTAAATTTTATTTATAGGTAAAGCATTACGTAGAAAGATTTCTATTTAACGAAATAGACTATGCCCTAGCCAAGATCTCAGCTTACATGTCGTCATTTAAGTTACGGAGGACAAATATATGAATATCTGTTATATGTATACATTATAATTCAGTTTGGAAACCAAACATTCCTACGTCAATAGTTTTCTCATTCATATAGTGGGCCTGATATACCATAGGAAGTATATATCACAATAGGACAAGACAATAGGGCATAAGACTATAGACAAATTTTATTTAATGGTTTCTAAAAAATAACGGTTTTATTTCTGGTCAACTAACTAAAATCTTTCTGTGAGAACAGAGAGAAAAAACACTTCATTAAATCTTTTTTTTAAAAAATTATAGCCAAACAAAATAATGCATGACCTTATTTAAAGCTTGTTGAAAACACCAAATGTTCACTTGTATTCAATTGATTATGAATTTATCCAGAAAAAAATAAAGATAATTCATTCATCACTGATGAACCATTGTTTTATAATACTTCTAGGTAAACCATAAACATTAAGATAAAAAAAGAATTGGAAAGTTCCGAAGAAATATGTTTAACATTTAGTTCCTGAGAAAAAGGAAACTTCAATAAGATCCTAGTGATTCAATTGGTTCGGAAAAAAAATGATAAATATCTTTGACGCAATCAATGTTGTAATTACAGAGTAGACTAGTTTAACTAGATTGTGGTGATGATTGAGATATTACTGATATCAATGCAAATCATACTGGCTTATAGTCTAATAAGCACAATCAAATTCTTGTTTTCTGAAATAAACAATAAATGTTTACGGTCAGTTTTAACATGTGTTCATAAATGTTTAAAATACAATGATCGGTTGTTTAAATACCTCAATATACAACCTTATGACGTGCACAACAGGAAAACAGAATGATACTAGTTGCTTCATTAATAGTAAGGTTTGGGAATATTCTATAAACCAACAAATTTACTTTATTGCGCTTTTAAAATCAACCTTAAATACTTCAAAAGTATTTTGAATTTTCCTTAATAACAGAATAAACAATAATGTCGAAATTATGTGGTTGATATATAATATATATATATATATATATATATATGAATAAATTGACTGGACAATTTTTATGTCAATGCTTCAATAATCTTGTTATAATTTGTCGTTTGAATACTTATTGTCTTGACTCTTTTAATGCTACTTTTTGTATCTGGTCGTCGTTGGTTGCTATGTCGGAAACGTTTATCACTTATACTCTGAACGAGGGACCTCTGCAATTCCTACGACGCGAAAGTAAGGACACAAAGACTGGTATAAGTGATGATTTATTAACCCCAAAACACGTCCACGACGACGACTCTAGTAGAAAATACATTCATTTATATATTGATTGTACACCCATTTCGATTAATAATTATAGTGTAATCACATATATGAAAAATACTTAGAGTTATAACAAATCACAGACTGAGCATAGTTCATGTTAATGGAATACAAGAATATCGCATATTATACAGAATAAAGTATCATGCGAGGAAAGAAAAAAATACTACATTGAGTAATCATTACATTGAATCAAAACGGAATTAATCATCGACTAAACTCATAATGAGTGAATCAATCAAAAATTGACATTTCTTTCCATCATATCAAATCTTTCGATGAACTCTTTCACACTGATCCCTCTGAAGTTGCAGAAAACATTTAAGATCATACAGCGAGATCAAAATTAGAGTATAACAGATATCTCGTTGCCAGTTGGTATGACTAACGACTTACATTTTGAGAAAAACGACGACTATTATCCGCATTACTTTATCTCACCAAGTGGTAAGAATATCTGAAAATAAATAGCCCGTAATTGTGATCAATTATTATTTTTAAAAAGTATTTATGTACATTTTAATTAACAATTATGATGAAAAAGTGATTTAACAATTCATGCTGATTAATTCCATAGAAGAGTAGACTGTCCAGTGGGATTACCCAGTCCACATCACAGTAATGATCAAAACTTATAATAGAATCACTGTAAACTCATGTAATAGAGACTTAAGATTATGATCGCTAATTAAACTCGTTCCTGTCAATAACACTTAACGTTTTGTAGGATATAATTGCAATGCTTTCATTTGTGAAATATTGTTTTAAGGGCTTTTTGGTATATACGCTAATATACGTATACAATATGAAGCCGATGCTAATCTGATTTTTCACAATTGTCTTATTAGATCTCGTTTAACTGTCGGTAGTCACATGTCACCACTGGTCACTACTCGTCAGTCTGCGGTCACTCTGAGGACCGAACGTGTAGCCCACTGTTGGTGAATCACGGAGAATGGAGAATGAGTAACCTTCGTGGCATTAACCACCACACCGAGTGGTTGTGATGACAGGTAGTATGAATTTGGGAGGTGAGAATGGAGTGTGGAAGATATGAAACGCTTCACAATTTTGTGCAGGCGCCATGCTAATGTTCTCTGTATTGTTCCATTTTTAGCATATGTACCGCCAAAGCGAGTAGTGACATTTGACTGAACTGTCGAGAGTATTCTCAGAAAAAAGGCTTATTTCTTTCTTTTTTTAATTCAGTTGATATTTACCTACTCATTTTACTTTCTTGACACGCTCTTTTTGTCTACAATCCCATTAATTAATCCTGATTGTCTTCAGAAGTCTACAGTTAGTGTTACAAATCTCATTTAAATGGGATAAACCTATTTTATGAAGTTTATATTTTCTGAACACGAATTGGCTAGCCTATTGAATGTGAATGATGACCACTGGTAAATAATATTACTACGACGTTCATTGAAATACTAATAAGGACAAGAATCTTAGAAACAATCATACAACTACCGCATGGTTAATCAATATTTTCATAACATCAATCTACTGTTCTCTTGCTAATCAAATAAAATAAAACTTAATAAAACACTAAAATGCTATCATCATCATCATCATCATCATCATCATCATCATCATCATCATCATCATCATCATCATCATCATCATCATCATCATCATCATCATCATCATCATCATCATCATCATCATCATCATCATCATCATCATCATCATCATCATCATCATCATCATCATCATCATCATCATCATCATCATCATCATCATCATCATCATCATCATCATCATCATCATCATCATCATCATCATCATCATCATCATCATCATCATCATCATCATCATCATCATCATCATCATCATCATCATCATCATCATCATCATCATCATCATCATCATCATCATCATCATCATCATCATCATCATCATCATCATCATCATCATCATCATCATCATCATCATCATCATCATCATCATCATCATCATCATCATCATCATCATCATCATCATCATCATCATCATCATCATCATCATCATCATCATCATCATCATCATCATCATCATCATCATCATCATCATATCATCATCATCATCATCATCATCATCATCATCATCATCATCATCATCATCTCATCATCATCATCATCATCATCATCATCATATCATCATCATCATCATCATCATCATCATCATCATCATCATCATCATCTCATCATCATCATCATCATCATCATCATCATCATCATCATCATCATCATCATCATCATCACATCTCATCATCATCTCATCATCATCATCATCATCATCATCATCATCATCATCATCATCATCATCATCATCATCATCATCATCATCATCATCATCATCATCATCATCATCATCATCATCATCATCATCATCATCATCATCATCATCATCATCATCATCATCATCATCACATCATCATCATCATCATCATCATCATCATCATCATCATCATCATCATCATCATCATCATCATCATCATCATCATCATCATCATCATCATCATCATCATCATCATCATCATCATCATCATCATCATCATCATCATCATCATCATCATCATCATCATCATCATCATCATCATCATCATCATCATCATCATCATCATCATCATCATCATCATCATCATCATCATCATCATCATCATCATCATCATCATCATCATCATCATCATCATCATCATCATCATCATCATCATCATCATCATCATCATCATCATCATCATCATCATCATCATCATCATCATCATCATCATCATCATCATCATCATCATCATCATCATCATCATCATCATCATCATCATCATCATCATCATCATCATCATCATCATCATCATCATCATCATCATCATCATCATCATCATCATCATCATCATCATCATCATCATCATCATCATCATCATCATCATCATCATCATCATCATCATCATCATCATCATCATCATCATCATCATCATCATCATCATCATCATCATCATCATCATCATCATCATCATCATCATCATCATCATCATCATCATCATCATCATCATCATCATCATCATCATCATCATCATCATCATCATCATCATCATCATCATCATCATCATCATCATCATCATCATCATCATCATCATCATCATCATCATCATCATCATCATCATCATCATCATCATCATCATCATCATCATCATCATCATCATCATCATCATCATCATCATCATCATCATCATCATCATCATCATCATCATCATCATCATCATCATCATCATCATCATCATCATCATCATCATCATCATCATCATCATCATCATCATCATCATCATCATCATCATCATCATCATCATCATCATCATCATCATCATCATCATCATCATCATCATCATCATCATCATCATCATCATCATCATCATCATCATCATCATCATCATCATCATCATCATCATCATCATCATCATCATCATCATCATCATCATCATCATCATCATCATCATCATCATCATCATCATCATCATCATCATCATCATCATCATCATCATCATCATCATCATCATCATCATCATCATCATCATCATCATCATCATCATCATCATCATCATCATCATCATCATCATCATCATCATCATCATCATCATCATCATCATCATCATCATCATCATCATCATCATCATCATCATCATCATCATCATCATCATCATCATCATCATCATCATCATCATCATCATCATCATCATCATCATCATCATCATCATCATCATCATCATCATCATCATCATCATCATCATCATCATCATCATCATCATCATCATCATCATCATCATCATCATCATCATCATCATCATCATCATCATCATCATCATCATCATCATCATCATCATCATCATCATCATCATCATCATCATCATCATCATCATCATCATCATCATCATCATCATCATCATCATCATCATCATCATCATCATCATCATCATCATCATCATCATCATCATCATCATCATCATCATCATCATCATCATCATCATCATCATCATCATCATCATCATCATCATCATCATCATCATCATCATCATCATCATCATCATCATCATCATCATCATCATCATCATCATCATCATCATCATCATCATCATCATCATCATCATCATCATCATCATCATCATCATCATCATCATCATCATCATCATCATCATCATCATCATCATCATCATCATCATCATCATCATCATCATCATCATCATCATCATCATCATCATCATCATCATCATCATCATCATCATCATCATCATCATCATCATCATCATCATCATCATCATCATCATCATCATCATCATCATCATCATCATCATCATCATCATCATCATCATCATCATCATCATCATCATCATCATCATCATCATCATCATCATCATCATCATCATCATCATCATCATCATCATCATCATCATCATCATCATCATCATCATCATCATCATCATCATCATCATCATCATCATCATCATCATCATCATCATCATCATCATCATCATCATCATCATCATCATCATCATCATCATCATCATCATCATCATCATCATCATCATCATCATCATCATCATCATCATCATCATCATCATCATCATCATCATCATCATCATCATCATCATCATCATCATCATCATCATCATCATCATCATCATCATCATCATCATCATCATCATCATCATCATCATCATCATCATCATCATCATCATCATCATCATCATCATCATCATCATCATCATCATCATCATCATCATCATCATCATCATCATCATCATCATCATCATCATCATCATCATCATCATCATCATCATCATCATCATCATCATCATCATCATCATCATCATCATCATCATCATCATCATCATCATCATCATCATCATCATCATCATCATCATCATCATCATCATCATCATCATCATCATCATCATCATCATCATCATCATCATCATCATCATCATCATCATCATCATCATCATCATCATCATCATCATCATCATCATCATCATCATCATCATCATCATCATCATCATCATCATCATCATCATCATCATCATCATCATCATCATCATCATCATCATCATCATCATCATCATCATCATCATCATCATCATCATCATCATCATCATCATCATCATCATCATCATCATCATCATCATCATCATCATCATCATCATCATCATCATCATCATCATCATCATCATCATCATCATGTTGGATCTTTCAAAATATCTGTCAATCTGTTTATAAAAACCTTCATAGAAATAGCCCACCAATTTGTTATGTATTGCATTCATTACTGATTCTAATTAATAGACAAAAATTTCTTGAAATCGTACAAATTATCAATTATAATTGTAAAACCATTAAATGAGTAGTAATATTCAAAATAACATCATTATTTTTGGTAATTTAACATTCCACTTACTCGGTCAACATGGTTGAACTCTTGTGTGCACTATTTTGATGTTTATTATCTATAAATCAATGTTCTTTGTTGTTGTTTGTTTGTTTGTTTGACTGGGTAGTGGTATGTAAGAATCGATTTTGGTGTAGCTATTGTAAATGTAAATGAAAACATCCTCTATATATCCAGATAAACACATACACGCGTATTCGGAGAAAGAGATGCACATTGCTCATCTTGATTTCGATTGGATGATTGGAATAATAGTGAAGAGATAACATGAAATTTTTTTAAAATTTTTATGTAACTATAAACTTGAAGAATAAAATAAGATGCACATAAATTTGTTAAGAAGGCCTTTTTTTCTTTTCTTTTTTGTTGTTTCGTATCTTTGATAGTGAACTCAACAACTATTTGTTGTATGAAAGTAAAGTAAATTATTTCAATACAATACGGATTATTAGAACTAGTACTACTAGTACTACTATTACTACTGCCTTTGGCAACTATTCAATTTATAAACAGCATTCACAATCAGATATCAGAATAGAAGAATAAAAGAACTAAAATAAAAATAGGAATTTATTGAATCAACAAGATGGAAAATCGTCGTGCATTAATGAAATCTACTGATATGCAAGGACCATTACAGAAAATTGTTGTAGACACATGTGTGGTCGCTACGGAACAGTATGATGAAGAAAGAGATATTGCAGCTTATGTGAAAAAACATATGGATAAATATGATGGTGGTGTTTGGCATTGTGTATTAGGCAAGGATTTCGGATGGTAAGTCTTAGTACAGTGATAATCAATAAAATGTTTTTTTATTAACTATGTCCAAACTTGGTTTTTGTTTTCTTGAGGCAGCACTTAAACATTTTTTCTCTGTGAAATTTTAGCTTAGGATTTGCAAGTTCCAAAGATTACACAACTTTGCATAAAATACCGTGTTCTTTAATGAATTTTACACTGTGCACTGTTTTGTACATATTAAGGTATTCTGTTATGGCTTGTGACCTGTTAATAAATCATAAGATAATATCGTCAATTAGAGATATCGACTTATACGACCAGACCAATAACGCATAAAATTGTGCAAGCCGCCTATAGTTCTTTTGATCCTTTGAGATAGAAGCATCTCGGCTAACCCATCCGGTCCATTACAGACCTTAAATATCAGCCTCCGTTATATGAATCATACATTTTCAGATATACTGGGTTTATATACAAACAAACCAGACCGCGTCATACCATAAAACAGAAAATAATAATTAAACAAAATCAAGCCAAAAAGTGGCTGTGGGTGTGGGAGACTGTAGCTAATAACTTGGGAATAATAGCAGTCAACAGGACAAACAGAAGCTTATAATAAAATAAATATGAATACACATAAATATAGTTACGTAATGGTTCTACAAATAAGAATACATATAATAACAGTGCATACATAGATCTTAACAGTTACCACTCATTATTCTTCGTCCGGATATAACACATTCCTTTCCCAAAAATTATAATCTGATAACATAGAGGTGGAAATTTTAGGATTTGTTATCAATATATGGTTATATTTAGTAGCACATACATGGAAGGGTAGATCTACTTATATTAATCTTTATGACGTTACTAACAATTTATATATAGTAAAAGATTTATCAAACTTCTATCTAAGATGTACATTTACTACTTAAAATTACCGCTTCATATCCCCGTTATATTTGACTAGACCATTAAATGTTTGTTCATTAGATTTTACTTCATAAATCCCCCCATTTCTGTCATGTTTTTTCATAATGACATTCATTCATTTGTAATAAATCTTAGATATATAGTCATTAAGTTCACTTGGTATTGTTTGGCTTGTATCTTCCCATTGAGGTTTAAGACTACAATTGATCAGTCTGTTATTGACATATGTGCATACTGTGCGTATGCCTCGATATTGCCTTAATTCACAAGCTTTTTGTAAGCAAAGATGGATAGTGGCTAGCAGTGGAATTCAGGACTCGCGTTTCGTCCTATTTGGGACTCGTCAGCTGGATGTACCTGCATCTCAGAGTTGATGTTCACTCTGGGACTAGAACTCAGTACCGTTCGCTTCAAACGCCATCGCGTTATCCACTCAGCTACTGAGTCCTGATAGCCACTTGCTTGTGCAATGGGGTGAATTTAAATTCACTTGGTATTGTTTGGCTTGTATCTTCCCATTGAGGTTAAACACTGTATTGATCAGTCTGTCATTAAGTATGAAATAAAAGTTTGCAACAGATTTATTTATCTACTTTTATTTAGTTCTTAATGATGAAATATTCCACTTATGTTTAATAGTTTAGTAATGAAGTCTGAACATCACCAGTTGACATTAAAGAATACTAGGATACTATGAATATTATGATTCACTACAAGTAACAAAACTGTTGATTTACAATGATGAAGTAATACTCATCGAGTGGATATGTTGCGTAATAATTATATAATGACATATCGATTATAAATTAAATGTTCATCTGTTAACAACGTTTTTCATCGATTATTTATCATGCTTAGTTGAAATTTAATCATTAATCTGAGGTATTCTTTGAATTTAGTAGTAATAGTAGTGATATTATAGATTCTGTAATGATTTTGTTGTCTGTAATAACAATCAAGTATTAATAACTATACTATTCATTTCAATTAATAAAACTTTTTTGATTAATATCAGAAAAGAGTTTTTTGTGAATATCATAGTAATTTTAATAGTTGGGATGGATGTGCACCGCTGAGGAGAACCACAATAGGACGAAACGGCCATCCAGTGCTTCCAGGTTTTCCATGATGGTCTAGCTTCAACTGACTCCTAATCTCAACTATTGAATAAATTCGGTTCTTATTGTTGGAAAACAAAATTTCAGCTAACAAAACTAACTATTGAATTGAATGTTTAACTTGAAAATAACTGCTTAAACTTTCGGTAGAGTGAAAGTTAGTAATAAGTATGGGTTTGTATGTACTGTATTTCTGGATAAATTACACAATGAATATATATATTGCTTTAATATGAAGTTGGTTTTCTATGTCGATTGTTGCATGAGAATAACCATCCATTTCCATTGTTTAATAAAAAACCAATATCTGGTATCTTCATCCACATTTTTTTTCGTTCACTTAATGTGTTAGGGCTTCACAAAGGGAAATTTTTAATGAGGACTTCATTTTAATCGTCTATAATAAATTATATATTGTCTTATATGAAAACTGACTTGGTATATCCCAACTTATCGAATGAAAAGAAAATAGAAAGGTGAAAGTAAGAGCTTGAATGAAAATCTCAATGGGAATTATACAATTATATGCAGCATTAACTCACTAAATGAACGGAGAACTTCTAGATATTTTACACATAATAAACAGTGTAATACATATATGCTAAAAATCCTATCTTCAATCGTTTGTTTGAATCACTTATAAAAGTTAAATGAGACAACAAACAATTAATTAAGTATCAGTAAAGGGGTGTGGAGATAATTGAGCTTAGATTGATGTCATGAATGAATCGATGTTAGACCACCATTGAAAACCTAGAATCTCTAGGAGGCCGTTTTGTCCTAGTATAAGACTTCTCAGCAGTGCGCATCTACGATCTGGCACGTGGGATCCGAACCCAGTACCTTCAGCCTCGCGCACAAACGCTTACCCTCTAGACCACTGAGTCGACCCTGAGTTCGAATCCCACATGCGAGATCACGGGTCCCATACTAGGATGAAACGGCCGTCCAGTGCTTCCAGATTTTCAATAGTGGTCTAACATTGATCCATTCATGATAAGAATAAATTAAGTGTTCATTGCGCCCAAAATGGAGCTAATCTATGGTGTATTTTGCTTTACTTATTAGATCACAGTAATATCTAGTGGACTGAATATAATTCTTTTGTTAATCTAATTGTTTTGTAGATTATGTCACGACAAACTATCTAAAAATCCTATTCCTTTAACAAAGCAAACGTTAGACAGCCCTGTATAAAACAAGCATTATACTACAAAATGATAGCTAATTTTATTATCATCCATTTACCGCGACATTCAAAAGTAAAGAACAAAGATTATTTACCAATTTTATTATCTCTTTCCACGTTTGTCAATTATCTGCACTAAAAAGAAACAAATAACTTGCATATCGATCAATGTCAAGTTCCATCAACCAATTCAGGATTACATAAAACTATCAAGACATTTTCTAGAGCATTTTAGACTGTTCGAGAAAAACTCAGACCACATATTGACTGGAACATTTGCTGATACATCAGTAAATAAAAACTGCTTGTGATTGGCTGTTATTGTTTAGGGATAAAATTAAACGCTATCAATTAGACATTCAGTTTTCTATCACTGAATTTGACATAAAACTTCAAAGCAGTAAAATCACTGACGTCTAACTGCGTAACATATTTTTATCATTTGAATGACAAATTAAAAACATGAAGTTCAGTCAAGGGATCTCTTTTCAACGAATTTATTATCAGGTTGTACAATCGTATATATATGAAATTTGTTGAGGACGTTAGATCCCCAGAACTCACTTGGAAAAGGTCCTAATTTTATAATTTTATTCTGAAAATTTGAATTCTATGTTTTCGCGTCAAGAGACGCTAAATTGACCTACAGCTAGCATTTCCCACTCTGAAATCTTCGACTATCATTGGTTGACGGATTTTTTAGTACTTTATTTTGTGGCTCTTTCAGGGACGTTTCTATTATTGAATAAATAAGCTTGATTTGTGTGCTTAGTCACATCGTCTTTTCTAGGTATTTATAGAATACATTCTGTACACCTCATCAAGACTTGTTGATTTAGTTAGTAGGGCCGGGGACAACGGATTAAAATAGCTTATCGTGTCCCTGTATCTTTAACCTTCGTTCCGTTACCGAGTAAGGTGAACTTGTAATGGCATTCAAGCATGTCAAAATTTGTTTTGTTAATGTACTAATTCCGTAAGGAAATGTGAACATCAATAACTATATATATATACGATTGGACAGCTTGACAATAAGTTAGTTGAAAAGAGATCCCTTCAATGAACTTCGTGTTTTCAAATTTTAAATGACAAATGGTTGTTGACATGTGCATATTTACATACAAAATTTATCACTGACTTTGAAATGAACTTTTTAAAAAGATGCATTTTTGATGTAATTAGTTTAAGAATTCAGAAAACGTCATATGAGGATTGATGAAGTCAGGGTAAAAATAAATTTCTTCCTTAAACAAAATCTAGTCACTACTGTATTTGATTAATGAAGTATTTTACTAATGGGACTTTATTTTGTAACTTGTAATCATTTCATATTCCCTCTGTTTTGAATACAAAAACATATACACACACATACACCAAACATTTGCTTACTTTCCACCACACTGAATTTTCAAACGTTGACTTGATAATATAGATTAGATATGATCAGCGGAAATTATTTCAATCGTGCTGTTCAAACTGTATCTTATTTTCAATTCAAAAATAAAACTTCTTACAGTATAATATCCTTGATAAGTGGTTGCATGTTAAATCGATGAATTTGTAAATGGTACTTACTTCCAATGCACAAATCCAATCACAATTGACGGAGACAACTTGGAAGATGTAAAAACCTTTACATATCTAGGCAGCATCATTGATGAACACGGTGGATCTGATGCAGATGTGAAGGCGCGGATCGGCAAAGCAAGAGCAGCATATTTACAACTGAAGAACATCTGGAACTCAAAGCAACTGTCAACCAGCACCAAGGTCAGGATTTTCAACACAAATGTCAAGACAGTTCTACTGTATGCGGCAGAAACCTGGAGAACTACGAAAGCCATCATCCAGAAGATACAGGTGTTTATTAACAATTGTCTACACAAAATACTTCAGATCCGTTGGCCGGACACTATTAGCAACAACGTACTGTGGGAGAGAACAAACCAGATCACAGTTGGGGAAGAAATCAGGAAGAAGCGCTGGAAGTGGATAGGACACACATTGAGGAAGGCACCCAACTGCGTCACAAGACAAGCCCTCACATGTAATCCTGAAGGCCTAAGGATGAGGAGGAGAGGAAGACCAAAGAACACATTACTCCGGGAAATGGAGATAGACATGAGAAAAATGAACAAGAATTGGATGGAACTAGAAAAGAAGGCCGAGGACAGAGTGTGTTGGAGAATGCTGGTCTGTGGCCTATGCTCCATTGGAGTAACAGGCGTAAGTAAGTAAGTATTTACTCCCAAGTTATTTAAGGATTTGTCAAGAAAATGTAATTGAATATAACATTTGAATCTATGTGTATCATTTTAGTTAAACTGATTGATTAACAAATAAATTAAAGTAATTGTGTACAAGTATGAACAATTTAAAGCAAAACACCAAGAACTGATAAAGCTATATACTGTACATATATAACTGAAACTCAAATAGAATAATACAAAAAGTGAAGACATAAAGTTTACTGGTATCAATGCCAAGTTTAGACTTGATAGTTTCAAATAAATTGAACATTGGGTAGAAAGTTAACAATAAATATATTTTTTGTTCGATCCCAATGAGTAGAAAAATTGTATTTCTGACGTTTCGTGACTTAATGTAAGACACTTCTTCAGAGTAAATGAATAGCCGGATAAAATTAACACAAGTTTGAATAGTACAAGGGAAACAATTTTTCTACCCATTGGGATATAACAAAAATATATTTATTAAAAGGTTTATTGTCAGTGATGTGATGGGAGTGAACATTTGCCATCAGAACTGGTACAGAAAATAGCCTTCTTATACATGATTTATCAGTTATCCTATTGAAAAGTGTATTCAGTTTAGTATACACCAATAAACAGACAGTTGGTCATTGGTGAACATGAAATTCTGGTTTACATATTACTCAAATAAAGTGATGGATGATTTTTTGTCCATTTGTTTGTTCAATTTGTAAAATCCATTTTCAATCTGAAATAAATGAAGCAGTAAAAATTATCAGCATCTATCCGTAGGATGTTTCTGCAGTTTCATCAGAATCACTTCAATTCTAAACAATCATTTCATCTTATATGACTTGCTCCGATGAAACGACCTATTGAATTTTCTAACTTTCGTATCATTCTAATTCTCGTCAAGAAATTAGTCATTGTACTAAATTTCTGAGTCTTAACATCGTTTAACGTCTTATAGTTGTGTGTCAGTTCGCTCTTAAATTGCTTTTTAACCAAGATTAGTGAATTCTGTCTATTGGAGTTGTTTTTTCAAAGGATTCCCTTTGTTATTACAGATGTATAATATAAGACCAACTATATATCGAAAAGGTTGATTGAACAACCATAGTTTATGAAACATCTAATAAATAAGATACAATGTTGTAAATTAATTAAGTTATGTGTTAAAGGAAAATTTTCAATGTATCATTAGTGAAGATTTATTCACTCAAACTGGTAGGTATAACAGAAGAATGCTATGATATCAAGTAAGTTTTTCACATATATCAAATTTTAGTGAGAGGTCACATTATCTGAAATTACACTGTAGATGGTATGTGAATGGATGCATATGTGACCGTAATCATACCAATGGTTTCCAAAACTTAATAGAAGAATTTATTGATGAATAAAGTAATTTGTATTTACTAAAAATGTGTTTTAGTAAATGCACACTGTCGATAAATTTTCAGTATAATTATGTCATTATAACTTACAGTATATCTTATAAGCTAGAATTAATGATTCATTTTTAGAAAAATCCCCCCCAAAAAAACAGTCGACCAATAAATGCTATCACTGAATCCCAGTTAAGATAATACTTATACTAGAGACTATACATAAACCAGCAAGTCATCAAATTAATTTTAGAGAATACACTATGAAACAAGCCGTGAATCACATGTGAAGAAAAGTTTGTGCTGATGATGTCGTTCAGAAGAACTATGAAAGCTTCACGACTAAACCATCCAGCTCAGAGAACAAAACTCCATTAAAACCATCCACCTGAGCTACAAATTTTCTCCATTGTTAAGCAATTTTTATTTTCCTCTCATCAATAAATCTTCTATTTATCAACTTCAAATAATTCAGCAACCCAAGAGTCCTTTCAAAGTGAATCATAATTCATCTACGTGAAATCTCTATTACAGAATCTAATTACAAGTTTTTAAATCCAACACTTTTCAGGCATAAACAATAATGCTCGAGTATTAAACACTGTTTCTCTAAGCAAAAAGATCAGTGAAAAGTTGTGAACATTGAACAACCACCATCCATAAGCTTGTAAACAAGGTTCAGCTTTAAATATGGACCATTTAAGCCATTATGGTGCGATCTAATGGTAAGGAATTTCAGCCTTAGTCAATTTCTGACATCATTGTATAATGAAGCACTCCTAAATATAGTAGTCTTATCATCACTCCTTACGACTTTAGAAATTACCATCTTAAACTCTTAGTAAGAAATCATGACCCATGAAATAATCCAATTTAAGGGTAAACGGAAATCCATTGTTAGCACATCGAAAAAGGATTGCTTAGTAACCCTATTTGATTGGGGTTGAAATGTGGCCTGATTGACTGCCACTTATTAGTCTATGGTAACTGTATCTACAGTTAAAATTAAAACTCTTGAGTATTATTTAAGCACTGAATAAGGTCGAAATAGTTGTCTATCGAAATCTAAACTCCAATGATTATTCAAACGAAAATGAATCAAGATTAATATTTCTTACGAAGTATAGAAGCTTGATGAAAATTACCATAGAGTTTCTCTTTATTCCAACGTGAGAAACTTGGAAGAAAGAAACCTCATAACAAGTAAAAATCATTGTCATATTCACTATAATTTACTGTCAATCAGTTATCTGCATTATATTGGACTGAAGTTCCTTACTTTCCCCAAGGAGGCTTTCATATATTATGGACTGTTACCATTCTAGTGAAGTCATCAAATTTATATATATTTAGTAGGAATACATAGGATTACCGAAGCGAAAATTCAAATAAGTGAATATTATCCTTTGACTGGAGGTGAAAAAGAGATTACTTAAGACGAGTTTGAAGCCTGTTTATTATTACTTCATTGAATATCTGACCATAATTTAAAGACCTATTTTTAAAATCGGACTTTGTTTACAACAGTCAAAACTATATAAACATGAGCAAATTAACTATTCATCACCGTCTCATTGAAAAACAGTATCCCCTGAAACTATTTATCAATTTGGGTTTAATCATTAATAAACAGCTTCTAAATATTGTACTGGATCGTTCATTCAAATTGTCAGTTAATTTTTCAATTTGCTTTACAGTTATGTATCACATTTGGATGGATACTTCAGTTACTTTCAATTCCAAGGGAAATCAATGATTGTCTATCGAACACAATAAAACGAAGGCCTACCTTATTAACATTATTACTATTATTTGAGAACGAGACAGCGATTTTATTATTTTTATTGTCATTATACATTATGTGTATACGATTTAAATACTGATATTTCTGTATTCCCCTCTGTATAAATGTATTTTATATAATTAAAAAGACTTAACAATGATATAAAAAAGTATTTTTAATGATATTCACGTTCACACTCTTCTCTTGGACAAACAGAAAATGGTTGATCGAAAGCGTATAATTTGCATAGGACTACCCCCAGACACAATAAATAATAAAGTGTGTTAGATGGTCAGATAAGCTGCTTGATACAGATCAACAAGGAACACCTACAACATTAGGCAGAATATTGTGTCATGCTGTGTCATCCTCTCAAATCACCAGGGGATAAATATGTGATCCGAGCTTAGAGCTATGCATTATTGATATATGACTAAGTAGCATAAAACCTACGTTCACCCATTCTCCTCAATCATATAAAAAACAACTTTACACCAAATAGTTTCCTAAATGTTACTTTTCCGTGGCTGCATCACAAAAAATCTGATCAGCATCAAGAACTAAACCACAAGACGTTGGTTTACATCCAGCAATTGGCAAGTGGAATACGGTGTTTCTTAATGAATGACTTATTCAAACACAGGAATATTTATCAGCTCGATAGATATCAATTCATCATTATATTAATAGGTAAACATTTTAAATGAATCACAAAAAATAAAAAGAATATCGTAACATGAACAAAACTTTTTTGGACAACCATTAAGAACCATGAAACACTGGAAAATAGTGGACCCACAATGCCACTCATCAGGAGTAACGACCCATCATCCCTAAGGTAATCGGACCCAGCGCCTTCGAATTGTATGGCGAATGTATAACATTTTGATTGTTGAGTCAGCATACAATGATCTACATGATTAACTTCAAAAAAGCAAAGATCTTTCTCAGCCCTCTTTCAATGTCACCGGTATGTAATTGCCTCATATTTCACATGGCAAGACCCTAATATCCACAACTTTTCTCCAGAATTTCAAGAAGATGGTTGTGTAATGCATGCCTCGAGATTACATTCTGAAGAACATGCGAATACTGTTGGGGTATTGAAAATATAATATATATATGTCATAATAATACCTGACCGACAAAAACTGCGTTCATGTAGCGATCAATGTTAGACAACCATTGAAAAACTAAAAGCATTGGATGGCCAGTTCGACCTAGTATGGGGATCCTCGGTAGTGCACATCCACGATGCCGGACGTAATACTCGAACCCGAGACTTTCGGTCTCGTACGCCTCCACTGAAACATTTAAACTAAACCAATTATTGGTTTTCAAAGGCTTTTTTATGTTACAAGTCAAGATGTCATTTTCCATTACGATATATATTGACTATCAGTGTGTAAGCTAGTCGCTTCTGATTGCACGATAATTTTTTATTCGTTAGTTTTTATAGACGTTAGTTTATTTTGAAGACAATTTTTGGTCGCAGACTGATATAAGCTGGTTACTCAGCTAAACTTTGACATGGTAAGTGTATTTTATTCGATCTATTCAGTTAACGGTATTGCATTCTCAACTAAAACTAACCTTGGATCTCTAACCTTTAAACTCAATATAGGTCTAAATTAATTATTATAAGAAGTAGTAGCCTTATTATTTTATTCAACTAATTGACTTATGATTATTTTATAACGGATGAAAATATGCCAAAATTCGAGATTGAAGTGAATATATGCATTTGTCTAATAATACAGTGGATTATGTCGATTGACATATGTATTTCATATAAAAAAGTTCCAGTCCACTCGCTACTTTATATAATGCCTCTTATTATTTATCTGTCCGTTATTAGGGCTTGAAAAATAAGTTAAAATGTGTTTAAAATTACTTTTTCATTTAGACCTACACAAGTTAATAAAGAATATACCTTTCAATCAAACGTTAATCAAAACAACAGTTACAAGTCTAAGTTATTAAATGAAAGAATAGTAATGCCGTAGCAGATAGTGTATTAAGTATTATAAACAGAAGGCAAATAATAAAATGCTTTTTCTGTTATAAAACATTTCAAGATTAATAATCGGAAATGGCAATAAAAGCTAGTAACTGTCTGGGCACATTAGCAAATGGATAACCCGATGGCGTTTGAAGCAAACAGTACTGAGTTTGAGTCTCGAATTGAACATCAAATCCGGGATGCAAGTATATTCAGCTGACAAATCACAAATGGGACAAGACGTACACCTTGTATTTCACTACTAGCTATCATCCAACTCTGCTTATAATGTAGAAGGATGTTATCAATGTAAAAACATCTTTAACTGCATTCGATTTATGTGAGTTGTCCGAAAAAGTTTTGGACATGATAACACTTGAATTGAATAAACATAAATCAACAAATCTAGTGATTTCAGTTTTTCAGTAGTGGTCTAACATTGATTGGTTCATGATCTCAATTAAAACTAAACGATCTTCATAACCCTATACTGATAACAACAAATCGGATGGTGAATATATGTAAACAGATTTTACAAAACAATTAAACTAACTATTCATGACAGCCAAAAGAAGAACTTATTTATAATACGGTAAATATCTTTAAGGAATATTAAGTAGCTATTCTAAAATAAAAGTACTTATTATAGATCATGTATTGAAAAAGTAGATACGACTTTAGGAGGACTCTTTAGGTGATATATTCTTTGAAATAAAGTTATTTCATGAAAATTATATAGTAAAAAGGAAAGAATGCGAGTAAAACGAAGCTATTACTTATAAAACATTTTAAGGGTTACCAAACGTAATCAGATGATTATGTCATTTTTTTCTCTCGATTAATTCAAAATCTGTAAGGTAATAACACTTATTTTTGTACCTACTTTATTCTATAAATCGTAAGCATTTATGTCATCCATAAATTACCGTCATATTATCTTTTATTCCTAAATCACTGTGATTTAAACTTGACCCTTATACTTCCAACGTTCTAGTTCAGATATGATCATATTTTTCGCGTTGTTTGTATTGTGGTCCTGTTAGTTATAAATTCATTTATGCACATTTCGGAGTTAGTTGAACCAGGAATTTAGAGTTTTAGTTTTGAGATGGTGGAGAAGATTTGTACCTCCGGTGGATGATTTTGATGGAGTTTTGTTCACTGAGCTGGATGGTTTGGTCATGGAGCTTTCATAGTTCTTCTGAACGACATCATCAGAACAAACTTCTATCTCAACAATGAAAGCTCCACGACCAAACAATCCAGCCTTATGTCTGACTACAATTTGACTGTACGAAGATGCAATGAACATAAATCTTCCATTTAACTCTGTATGTTACCTACGCTAACCCCGTTAGTATGACGGCGGTAATAAGAAGCCAGCACGGGTTATGTTGGGTGAATTTATTTCAAACACTCGTTTGTCCAAACAGACATTCAGAATAAGAAGCTAAACGGAGAAGGCAAGTGTGCCTGTTCATTTTGATAAAGTGAAATTCAATGAATATGGTAAGCAATTAACGCATTTACTCTCATATAAAAATAGTTAAGGTTAGTAAGAGAATAATTAACCCGGTCGAAATGTGACTTAAGAAGACTAAATAAATCGGTCTGTCCGGAAGTTAGAATAACCCATGTGTGCTTTAATTAATGGTTAATTTCATCACAAATTTAATATACAATTTTAGTTTCTTTTTAATGCTGAATGTATTAAGTAATCTTGTAATGTAATGTAGTCGTGTAATGATTCATGTAATGTGTACGTACAATATCACCAGTTTCAATTCAGTGGTGAAATGAGATGTCAATGATATATAATTGAAAATATAAAAATCATGTCAAACAGAAGATTGATACAATTGCAATTGTTTTAGACGCAGAACAGCGCATATTTAACGTCTGATAGAGATTAACAGCTTAGACTTAAATAGACTAATCTGTCTAGGAAACTTACTGATCACAAATGAAGCGATATATAATCTAAGCGTCATTAATGCAGAAATTTATACTTAATATTAGGCAGTTACACTTGATCTTAGTAGGAAGTTTATTGAGTAGTGGTGACCGAACTACTGTCAAAACATTGAGTGAAAAAAAATTAAGCCAGAATATCAAGTCAATTTATTGAGGAAGCACTTAAAAGAGCCTTGTTTATTTTTCATTCAATTTTCGTTCTTATCTATAATGAAAAGTATCATTAAGTGTGGTATCCACTTACAGAACCCATTACTACATGTCATGACCGTGACACTTCATACACAAGAGGTCACTCTTCGTAATCCTTGCAGAGCAGACAAGATGATTGTATGTGCTGCATTTCGAACATCTGACCCATTCACCAGAACCTTACTTGATGCTTGGCGGTTGGAACAGATAATATCCAGCACAAATATCAAAATTGTCATCATCAGATTCTTCACTAGGTTCAGGGATTTTATTAGTCACTTGTATATCTACTTTCTTTACAAACCAACACTCACTGCTATCACTGGATATAGTAGCATCCAGATCTATATTTCTGAAAGCATCGTTTCAGCTGTTGATTTGGTCTACGGAAATGGATGATGTTTCTCTAGGGTTGTTATACGGATGGTCAGCTCTATTAAATGGAAATTGTGAATAAAACTCAGGAACTGGACCTGGAACAACAGTTGAAGCAATGGGACCAAATTAATAACCTGCTAACCAGCTCAGAAGTTTCTCTGGCCAGAAATCCAAATGATACTGGCGTTTCGTTCGTTGAGGCATCTAATGCCAATATTTCGTGAAGAGGTATTTCCTTGTTGTTGCACTTGTGTGTACCATCAATATCTACGATATCGGAAAATCGAAGAGCTAAATCTTTTTGATCTACTTTTGAAAAGAAGTAGCGTTCCAGACAACCGTTCACTTCACGATGCACATCCAAGCTCAATTATATGTGTAGCCAACGTCTCAAAACCATCTAAGTTTTAGAGATAATAATCAAGGTTACACCGACCTTCAAGATTCGATCGTTCAAATAAACGTCACTGCACGCCAAAAACATCTTTGACGATTATTTTATTCCTGTAATTTTCATAAACAAAATTGGAAACTAAAAAATCTGCAGCTCCGGATATTGATATAGTACGGATCTTACTCTTCTGCTCAGCAGTCAAACAGAGAAACCTAAGGTCTTTCTCATCACTAATACGCAGAAACTCGTGATTATAAACAAACGACTATCTGGAAACTTCACAAAAGCCTTCCACCAGCCGAACAAATAAATAGGGTTCACAGTCACTATCAACAGGGTCCCTAGACTCATGGATAAAGAATTTACCTCAAGAAAACCCCTCACGTCTCTTGGGAAGTGGTACTCTTTAAATAGGAACTGTAGCAGCAATTAAGTCTCCGAAATAAATAGTTCTGTAAGTCTTCGACACTTGACGCTGACCTCATTAGTTTCACTGGACACGCCTAGCTGAAGATGCTCGGTCACGCATTCGCACCAGATCACGAGTGGGTACACCGTGCTACGCATCCCTTGCAACTGTTAACTATAATAAATCAACCGCTTCCCGACATATGGTTAGCCTCCCGAAAACATCTTTGAACTCCTTTATTTCTGACTTCTGATTTGACTGAGTTGGTATACTTTGACTGTAAAGTTGTTAGTGTGAAAGTGTCGTCAGACTTCAAATACCTGTGGCATCTTTAAAACTATTGGACTAATATGATCGAAAAGATTGATTCATTGATCAAACTTTTATCAAGAATTTTAAACTTAATACTATTATCACTCTAAACAAACATTATGAAAACTTCAGTGCTTAGTTCACTGAACACTCAGCAAGTTTCAGAAGTAAGATGAACATGTACCAGAAGGATCGACTTAGTGGAGTTTTAATAGTGTGAAAAATTCACAACTCAATAGACTTAGTAGTTTTATATTCTGTGTCAATACTTTGTCTAACTGTATTGAGTACGTTTTCTTGAATAAAGCCATTAACAGTAATAATAATAATAATAATAATAATAATAATAATAATAATGAAAATTAAGCCTTTGTAATTAAACAGCTTAAAATCATCAAAAGTGCAGTTAGGTTTTTTAATCAAATATTCTTTAACCAAGTAAACTACTTAACAGTAGTATGAAATTTTAACTGAAAGCTAATTGGCCTCTGAACAGCTAACAATCAAGAGACGTAAAGTCGTAAATTTACTATTTAGTTAGTGGTAAACTTCATCACAGAAAGTTACTGATCCCTTATAACTACACTAGCTTTAAATACATTCGACATTAATGTTAAATTGATTAATTTTAACTAACGGTGCTAATAAAGGACGATAGATCAAAAGACAGGCCATATCCATGAACAGCCCTCATGAGACTAGATCATCTACAAAGTCCAAATCGTCTAGTTGCATCGAAGCTGCTCATTTGTACTACGTGCTTCCCTTCAGATGTATAGGTCATCACAATTCAGTCGTCCGCCCGAAGAGAGTGGGAGAGTAAGCAACCTTGTCTGACACTGCTCTTCACTTGGAATCGATCTGTCAGCTGTTCTCCATGTACGACTTTTCAATGTACTTCGTTGTATGAATCCTGTATGATGTTCAATTATCATGCACAGTTGGATAAATTATGATGACTGAAATTCGATCAACAATTTAATTGAAGCGTATTTTCTTCGTGACAAAGTTTATTTTTCTAAATTTCTTTTCACTTTTGATGCTTCAAACGTTTCAAGAAACTCCCGAAAAATTATTAGACCAAAGTATGGCGTTGTAATTTGACTGATTACTTGATCTTTATAAACGTTGTACACAATGTATTACTCTTGCATGATTGAACTCCAAAATGAACAATCTGGCTAACTAACCAAAAAGTCACAAGAAAACGACTCGTTACAGTGTTATCACTCCCACTAAATATTACATACCTGAAGTAAAACTTTCAGCAAATAAGTTAAACCCTTAAAACTAATGATTTCTAGAAAGGAAATTGTTAATTTACTATACTCTTTTAAAAAGAGCCTACCTTTTATACTCCTACAAATGAACTTCCTATAATAATACCTATTCTCTTAATAGCCTTTTTCTGATTGTAATCCTTTGAAAAGCTTGAGCTAACATTAGAAACAATCACTCTTATTGTATTCCGTTTTCTCCTTTAAAAAGCACATTATCACACAAGAATACTTAGAAAATGTAATAATATACGAGAAACGAAACTACAATTAATATTCTGTATATATCAGCTTTAAAGCATAAAATGTTTATTGATATTAATGTAAAAAAAGAATGCTAAAATATATGAATAGTGTATTAGTCAATAGTCTATTATGGTCAGATCTCTTGTAAGTTATTTTAATAAATAGTTAGGCATGGTATTCCATTTAGGGATAAATTTCCGTCGGTTTATCGATCGACTTTTGTCTGTCAAAAGGTTGCTTCAATGTGAATATAGAGATAATAATAATAATAATAATAATAATAATAATAATAATAATAATAATAATAATAATAATAACTACTGGTTTATTGTTACTTAAACCTGCCAAGTAACTTCCATGTTTAGACTTAACATTCAGACAGAACAAGTGCCTAAGCTTCAAGACGTGCAAAATCTATTTAACAAAGGTTATCAATCGATTTATTTGCAATGATATTGTCCTCTGCTTTGTTTTCTTTTCAAAGAATTAGCATGAATTTGAAAGGTGTATTATTCGTTAGACCTTGGGTAAATTAGAAACCTTACTAAAAACGTACAAGCATTAATGTTGAACTAGTTACGAATGTCTCATTTAAATTTGTGACTGGAGATCGTATTTAATTTAAAGTATTTGAACGATTTTCAATCAATTTGCTTCATTAAAAGCACAGAAAAAGAAACACATTTAAGCGTTTGATTTAGCGGAGAAGATTTGGAAGATGTAAAAACCTTTTCATATTTGGGCAGCATCATTCATGAACATGGTGGATCTGATGCAGATGTGAAAGCACGGATCGGTAAAGCAAGAGAAGTATATTTACAACTGAAGGACATCTGGTATTCAAAACAATTGTCAACCAGCACCAAGGTCAGGATTTTCGATACAAATGTCGAAACAGTTCTACTGTATGCGGCAGAAACCTGGAGAACTACGAAAGCCATCATCCAGAAGATACAGGTGTTTATTAACAGTTGTCTACGCAAAATACTTCGGATCTGTTGGTCGGACACTATTAGCAACAACGTACTATGGGAAAGAACAAACCAGATTTTATCGGAGGAAGAAATCAGGAAGAAGTGTTGTAAGTGGATAGGACACACATTGCGGAAATCACTGAACTGCGTCTCAAGTCAAGCCCTCATATGGAATCCTGAAGGCCAAAGGAAAAGAGGAAGACTAAAGAACACATTACGCCGGGAAATGGAAATAGACATGAAAAAAATGAGCAAGAATTGGATGGAACTAGAAAAGAAGGCCGAGGACAGAGTGGGTTGGAGAATGCTGGTTGGCGGCCTATGCTCCATTGGGAGTAACAGGCGTAAGTAAGTAAGTAAGTTTGATTTAGCGATATTCAAATAGACATCAAGTATACATTTGATTTCAAGAATATGACGAAATTACTTTCAACAAGCTCGTAGTAATATAGAACTTTTGTTTGATACAAATATTCATGCTTCGTTTTAGAAAAAGGCAGCGACTAGGAAGCTTACGTGATTAATAATTATATTACTTATAATAATTTTACAGTAGTACAGTCTTCGAAAGAGAGCATTGTTTTTGTCTTTATTTTTAATAATCAACCAACACTTATTAATCTTATCTAAATTTCAGCCTTGTGACCATGTGGTAGTCCATCTGTTCTTGAGAAAGAATATGGTTTATCGGTAATTCTCTGGCATTTTACCTCACTCCTCTCAAAAATTCTTATCCCATCTGTTCTGTGGGTGTATCACATACTTAATATCTAACATGTATATGTACCACATTTTTTAAAAATTTAAGCTCCTAAACTGATGAACACTCTAAACTAAGGCGATTTTATCAAACAAATGGTTAACTGAAAGTGATTTATGTTGCAGATATATGGTGAATGGCTATTTTATCCTGATAACTATTTTACCAACTATACATTCAAATGATAAATGATGAGTATTAGTTTTTTGAAATCATAAAAGTTTGTTTAGCAATGCCTTAATCTATGAAAATAATAAAAATGATTTCCATTACCAAGTCATAATACATTTTTTGTAAGAATGGATACAGGAAAAGCTCATTTGTAACTGATAGTTATTCAAGAATATGTCGTATTAGGGAAGAACTAAGATCATGACGATTAAAAACTTTTAACATAGAATAGGTAAAATTTGGCTAATAGTGAAATCTAATACTTGCGTTTCGGCCTAATTGGGACGAGTCAAACAAATTTAGCTATATCTCAGAGTTCATTGGTCCTACTCCTAGCCACACTCTCTATATACCTTACACACACTTAGGATATAATGGCGATATCAGGGAAATTCGTATAGGGCGCACATATACTATCTAAGACTGATCAAAATTCAGCCAAGAACATCAATCTGAAAAGAAAAGAAATGAAGAATTGGTCAGAATAACATGAATTCGTTTCATTTCATAACGTTCTCATCAACTGTTCAATTCTTTGTTCTTGCTCTCCTCAAGACAAAAAAAGGAAGCCATTACAAATTAAATTATAAAATTTAAAGATAACTTTTGTACACGGAGTTCATGTCTAAAGTGGTACAGTATCAAAAGTGACTATGTCTACCTCTAAAATAGATGGTTTAATGATTCAAGTCAAATTATCTTTCCGAACAGTATCAACAACGTCTACTTGAACCAGAATTGTAAGCTTTTTAAATATACCAGTGGAAAGATTTGCATTTGTCTCCAAACTTTCAGTTTGAGTGAAGATGCAGTTCTGAATTTTGAATATGTCCTACTAAAATGTGTATTCTTATTCAAAACCGAATAGTCTAAATTGTCTAAATCTCAGTGAAACTCAACTATCTCCGCATCCCTTTATTAATAATCATTATATACTCACTAGTGACTAACTTTGAGAGGTAATTCCCCGAGTTTTAGTGAGAAACCATGACCAGTGGAGCTCAACCTTTTAGGTGTGAGGCAATTAGTCACTGAAGACAATGGAGGATAGTCACTCAATATCGTAGATTGCTTGAAGTTAGACATAGCTGGATGTCGGCTCAGTGGTTAAGAGGTTAAGCGTTCACGCGAGACTGGAGGTCCTGATTTAGAATTTCAGGTGCGGAATTGTCAATAAGCACCTTTGAGGAGTCCCGTGCTCTAAAGAAACGACCATCCAGTATCTCCGTGCTCTTAGTGGTGGTTTAACATCGATTGACTCGTGATCTCAATGAAACTCGGAAAATGTAACGCATTTTCGTGTTGGTTATTTGAATCTTTCCATTGATGTTTAGGACGAAACGCGCGTCCTGGATTCCACTGCTAGCTACCATCCATCTCACGAAATGTAGTTTACCTGATCATTTTAAACTGTTTTTCATGATAATTCATAAAACGAATACTGATAACCTTTCTGACTTTGAGATTCAAGTCAAAACATCCTGGAGTCATTCCGAGTTACTGCCATTATTACTATTATTATTATTATTATTATTATTATTATTACTTGAATTATTACTACCGTGTTGGATTCATCTCCCAATTTAAAAACCAGTGATCCTGTTTATTTTCATTCTTTGTTTCTGTTGACTGTGAAAGTTCAGTTATTTCTTTTAGTATTTTACGATAGCCTTTCCATTACGAAATAATCCCGTGTATGTATAATAATAGTTATAATTAGTCATGTTATCTCAATCGTCACATTTTCGAATGGAATTTACTTTCACTCCTTTTTTGCATAAACCAGACTATATTTGAACTCGGTTTGAATTGCGGATTACTAGTCATGTTTTGCTTAATTAGTAGTTGTTAGGTATATTATTCTAAAATATATTGTAGTGGCTGGTACTATATCAAGCCCACATTGGCTATTCTAACCTCTGGATAGACCAATCTGTCCACTCTTCTCAACCCACATTTTTACCCATCATTAATAAACAGGTATAATTACTCAATTTTTATGCTTTGCTGACCAGTATAAACATCCAGACACAATCCCTTCATTTAAAATATCTGTCAATTTATGATTGCTACAATAGTTGGGTTTTTTACATTTGTCCTTTTTCAGTTTACTTCTGTAAATGATTTCCTTTTCACTTCAAAATACTCTAGCTAACTAACATTGTGCAGCCGTAACTTATCCATTTCCATGATTGATCACTGAGTAGTGGTCAGTGTCACGTATGTTAATTCTTTCTTAGTGCAGATCGAATTTTATCGACCAAGTTGCAATTTGACCACTAGTCTAGGTGATTGACTGCTTGTACTATGTGAAGATGTGATGGTGGTTGGAGGTAGTCTACAGGGAACGAAATGTCGACTTACCAAGACTAATGATAACATTGCAACTTGGTTGATAGAATTAGATCTTCACTAAAAGAACCTGACATAAATGACATTGATCACTATCTAGTGATCAATCAATTGTAAACACATCTTAGTCTTACAGGAGGTTATTCGCGGCCCGGACAGCTCATTGGTAACGTCTCTGACTGTGAAGCTGCGTGACAGGGGATCGGACCTGTCGAGGAGCATCAGTCCCCTCAATATTACAGATACACCTTGCTGACGAGTGCCAAATAGCGTGAAACCTCGGACCAAGGTTTCCTGTCTACTACATCCAACCACTATCCCATTTCTATGAACTTGTATAAATTCCCTAAGTAAGCTTGTTAGCCTTAGTAAAGTTTGGAAAAAGGGTAATAAATTCAATTAAATGATTAGTATAGAGGTATGGAGAGATTACTGGATGTTATTAATATTACCAGTGGACTGACTGAAGTTAGATATATACGTTGTTTGATTGCAGCTCACTGGTCTACAGGCCAAGCGTTTTTGTACGAAACCGAGTGTCTTAGACTCCATCTTCAATGTGATCGCGAATGAGCACTGCTTAAGCGTCCCGCAATATGACCATGCATCTATCCAGCGTTTCCCAATTTTCAGTCATTGTCTAGGAGTGGTTCTTGATACTAATAAAATCCAATGCTCTTAGGTTTAGCGTATTCTGCAGACACTGCCATTCTTGATTTATTATGTTACTATATGAGTAAAATGGAACACCCACTCTTATGTACAAGTTGCTATGCTAATATTAATGTGAGTTAATTGATGTCGAAAGAAGTATGAGATTGAGATATTTGAAAATCAATAACTGATGTTTGGATTTGAGATTTTTTTCAATTTCATTAATGATAGCAATGTGATATTTTTCATTCAATCTATAGTTGTTTTCACTGAACATGAATAGAAATAGAAATGTTCAAATTCAAACAGTTGACAACTTAACTAATTCGGATCTCTAAGATTAATCATTTTAAGTTCTCCAATTGTACTTGAATGAATAAAATTTAAATTTTAGTCCCTCAAAGTCATATAAAATAATATTGTACATTTATTTATCTCTTTTGAATTGATGCAATGATATAGATCAGATTGATTAATGCTACGAAGTTCACTTCTTCATTTATTAAGCATTTAAGTATTAAATTATACTCTCTTTGAGTAGTAGATTTATTTTATTAGTGTTGTGAAAGGTATGTAAGCTTTTTATTTGTTGACATTTTAGTTACATTCACACTTTAATCCCCTATTGAATGATATTTTCATTATGAAAAACTCTGTTTGATAACTTGAGAATTGATTCAGTTAAGTTTTTGATTGAGATCATGAACCGATTGACGTTAGACCACCTTTGAAAACCTGGAAGCACTGGACGACCATTTCGTCCTATTGTGGGACTCCTTAGCAGTGCGCATCCACGATCCTGCTCTCGGGATTTGAAAACAGGGCCTTCGGTCTCGCGCGCGGACGCTTAACCTACTGGACCACTGAGCCAGCCGGTATCCAATAGTGTTAGTGTCTAGCATCAACCAATTCATGAGATTGCGCGACCAACTTCCATTGTACTAAGGTAGATACCTGTCTCTACCCGACATGCATTAGCTCCACTGGTCACGGCTTCTCACTAGAACTCTGAGAATCCCTTCACGAAGCTAGTCACTAGTGAGAACTTGTTAATTACTAGTATAGGGGTTGTGGAGATTATTAAGTTTTTGATTGAGATCATGAACGATTGATGTTAGACCACCTTTGGAAACTGGATCGTGGATGCGCACTGCTAAGGAGTCCCACAATAGGACGAAATGGTCGTCCAGTGCTTCCAGGTTTTCAAAGGTGGTCTAACGTCAATCGGTTCGTGATCTCAATCAAAAATTTAATAATCTCCACAACCCCTATACTAGTGATTCAGTTAAGTCTGGTACGTTCTTATTCTAAAGTCAAATGAATAAATACTTAGAAGCATTTTTACACCTATTTTATGTTATTTCACTAACCATCTCTCATTGATATAGGGGTTTTTCATGTCCATGGATTTAATCTCACCTTTGATGATATTTATACAACTTTGAAGAATATCATACTGGAATAACTCAATTACTCATTAATCTCCATTTTCAAATACTTTTTCAGCTGGTACCAGTTCACAATGAAAATCCAGTTTAAATTAACTTGATTTAAATGTTACGTTTGATTATCTATATGGTTTTCCCTGTATCGTAATTTTATTCAAGGCTGTCGTACTTAAGTAATTCAAAACAGCTGGGTTGTTTTTTACCGAAATTTTACTGAAACTAAATTAATGTTGTGTTGCGCACGGGAAACGTTTTGAATATTTTTAGTGAAGTATAAAATTTCTGACTTAATAGAGAAACGCTTTTAAGGTAGAAAATTGATAAGCTACATAAAAATGATTGGATTCTTTTCACTCAAAACACATTTCATTCACGCTAATTTAAGCTTTTAACAGGTTAATCCTCCAGGGAATATAAGTAGTGAGTTAGTACGGATGAATGCTTGCAGTTCAATAAAGAAAGTAGTATAATAAATGAGGAAATCGGTTTCTATGGTAAGTAAACCATTATTTAACTAAAGTCTGCTACCGCTAGTAGTTTCTAGGATTATTCTAATTATTTTTCTTTATGTGAATGTAAAAGCTAGGCAGCACAAGTACTTTAGTTGTGATACAAGTGAGCCACAATGATGAATTCTAACAAGCTTAAAGTCTATATGACGCTTCTCGGCGATTATCTCCAAAAATTAATTATTCGAATACATTTTACACTTCTCGTGAACGACCATAGGCTGTTCACCAGCAGTCGCCGCCCAGCCCTGTCCTGGGAAATCATTTACAGTTGCTATGCATCCTTTTGATGCCTGTTTCCAATTCCCAGCGTGTTGTTCGTCGGCCTTTCTTTTTTCTGTTTCCCTTTAGGATTCCAAGTTAGCACTTACCTCGTGATGTAGTTTGATGACTTACAAAATGTATGTCCTATCCACCTCCATCGTCTTTCCCTAATTTCGTCTTCAGCTGGAAGCTAGTTTGTTATCTCTAACAGAAAGCTGTTGCTGATGTTATCCGGCCAATGGATTTTTAGTATCTCGCGTAAGCAAATATTTATAAATACTTGTGCCTTCTTTATGATGATTGTAGTAGTTTTCCAAGTCTCAGCCCCGTACAGTAAAACTAACTGTGTTGACGTTCGTACTGAAGTTTCTAACTTTGATATTGGTTGACAGTTGTTTTGAGTTCCATATGTTCTTCAACTGTAGGACTACGGTCGTTGTTTTGCAAATCATACGTAGCTAAATTGATTTGTGACCACTGTGAACGATTTTATATCATTTGATTGTAGGTAGTTAATTGGATTCCTTGAACCTTGATTTTGTCTAGCGTGCCCCCATCATGAAATTAATACTGCTCTTAGAATTCGAATCCATGTCACTGACTGCTAATGCATACACTATTACTAATCACCACACATTCAACCATGTTTACTGAGATTATGAGTTTTGTACATTAGTGACGACTGAAACTGTGTAATCAACATTAGTTACTAGACGATACATAACGATCACTGATTGGTTGATTCATCCAAGTGGTTCTTCTTGATTTGTTCCTCTACTAGAATCTAATTTGATGAAATTGTAATAACTAACCAAATTTTAATATTTTCTACTGTAGTTAACACTTTAAACGTTCACATCAACTCTTTAGTATATATCATAAAAAAACAAAACTAAAGTAAATAGTTCACTTGGTATTGTTTGGCTTGTATCTTCCAATTGAGGTTTAAGACTGCAACTGATCAGTCTATTATTGGCATATTTGCATACTGTGCGTATGCCTCGATATTGCCTTAATTCCCACGAGTCCGAAATAGGACGAAACGCGCATCCTGGATTCCACTGCTAGCCACTATCCATCATTGCTTACATAAAGTAAATAGTTTTTTTCCTTTCAATTAATCTAAGAAAATAGAACAGAAATGTTTAGTAAATGTATTTTTTAAAAAAAGGATTCTAATTAAACTTGGTTACAATACATTAAACCGAAACAGAGAATCATACACACAATTATTTATCCATATTGACAGTGAATCATAATAAAACTGTGAATTCAAACGTGATTAGTTTATAGGCAAAGATTAGTTTATTATAATAAATTAATTATAAAAAAATAGTATTGTTATTTGGCTTGTAAAATAAACCGTTATAACACGTTTATCAGTTGTCATTTGTCTTGTTTTTTCGTTTTTTTCATAAAAAAACATACAGCATAAGATAAAATTACTGTAGTGAAAAAATTACTAATCAATTGTTTTTTCAATATTCTATACAAACTTACTAGTTATCATGTCATTTAATAAATCATTAGATGGTGGTTGGAGGTAGTCAACAGGAAACCCTGGACCCGGATTTTGTGCTACTTGGCACTCGTTAGCAAGGTGTACATGTAACCTTGAGGGAATCGGTGCTCCATGACGGATTCAACTATGTGTCACCCAGCTTCACAGTCAAAGGCATTACCATTAGGTTAGGTTTCTTGTTGACTGCCTCCAACTACCATCTAATCTCAACATAGTACACGTAATGTCGAGTCACCTAGACTATTGGCCACATTGTAACTTGGTTGATAGCATTCGATCTGCATTAAGAAGGACTCGACACACATGACATTGATCACCACCAAGTGATCAATCAATTGTGAATAAATCATTACTTAGTAATGAATTACAGTTTTAAACAAATATCTTTTGATTATTGTTGTTGGAATGTAAAGATATTTTAAATGTTATCTTATTGTTACTATTATTGTTTCCAACACTATCAATCGATTAATTTTGGTATATTTGTATAGTTTATTCATTTACACACAATTCAAGTCTCATTCACTCATTATTGTACTATTGTTTAACCAAAACATGTCTAAAATGATGAGTCCGATAATCTTATTCTTTTTTTATTGTTTTCTACTTGATATGTACATATACATTTCTCCTTTCTATAAAAATAATGTAAAGTAGTCCGTAGAGAATTCCATAACTAAATTTAGGCATCAGTGAAATGATGTACATTCAGGGACTTTCAGTACAACCATGTTGACCAATAATAACTGTCGCAGTGAAAAACGATAGGTCTGAATTATAAACTATTGCATAATACTATTTTCCAACAGATGTATCATCTATGACGACGACATTGGTCAAAGAATCACTAAATTCAGTCAATACAAAACAAACACTTTCTCTTCGTTTGAAGTATATACTCATGATTCACAAAAAAATTGAGACCCGGATATTGTTGACTTATCACACTCAATAAACCATATGAATAATTGATCGGGTTTCAATTACACTAAATAATGGTTATTCTGATTCGAACCGACTGTATAATATTGCACTCACTTCTCATCAAGATTAACAAACACATCACTGGACTGCTCCAGTCTAAAAAAGCCTTCATTCACTTCTGTTTGTCTTCTACTAGTTCTGCAGCTACTTTTAACCCAGGATCCTATCTTTAACTTGGAATTTTAAAAAAGTTACCAAGCTTACTGGACTTGTGAAACTTTTCTTTTGTTCATTAGTTTACCATATAACTAGTCTATTAAAACAAAGTGAACAGGTTATAATAAAAGAACAAATTAAGACAGTATTCTTGTACTCAAAAACACACTCGATTATTACAAGCTTAGAAGTAAAAGAGTAATAGCCATTATTTAATAACGGGATAATTGTGTAAAACTTAATAACTCATCGTAGATTTGCAATACAACATGTGCTCATACCAATAACAACTTTTATTTCATGTCTAAACAATTTATTAGTATATAATCACTTAATCTCATTTATTTATCCCAAGGCTATGGTCATGGAATGCTATCTGAATTAAAAATCTTCCTCACAACTAATTATCAATGACGTTTTATTAAAAAAACGCTTTATGAAATCACGACCGTGGTATTACTATCATATTTTTACCCGAGCAAAGAATTTCTATCTCTTTTACTGTAAAGATAACATTGTCTATATTGTGTATTAGAAGTACGCAGGGAACAGGGCTTTTAACTATTGAAGAATAATGATTGTAGAAGCATCAAGCGCTTTACTACACCGGATGTGCATAGAAACATTTATTCACTGATTGATCGTATAGTAATAACTAATCATCAACAGTCTAATCCTTACTTTTTATAGATATTGTCAATCTAGTCCCGATATGACTATTCTTTTAAATATCAGAATGCAACATAACTGATGTAAGTTAGTTGAAATCAGCCGAAAGGAAGTCTTAGACATTAGCATCCTAATAAATAAAATTTTTTGTAATGTGTATCTCCAGTTTTTATGTGACTATGATTTCTTATCTTATTTTAATCAATGTTGTCACTAAGCTCACTCAATTTTTATCATTGTTAGTGTATAAAATGTACAACGTTATTTATAGCTTAATTAATAAACCATACATGTGATAATCTGAAATAAAAACTTCATTCTCAAAACTTTTTCATACGGATTATCAATCAGTTCAATAAATCACTAATTAATTATACAATAAAATCGGTAAAACAAAATATTCTTTTGACTTACATAATTCAAAGAAAACTAAAAGTAATTAAGATTGTATGTACTTTTGATAATATCATCATAAGGTTAATCAGCATACTTTGTGGAATTCGAATCATCTAGCAATAAATTAAACTCATACATCACATAAGGAAACTAAAATTAAATTCACTTGGTATTATTTACTTGAATCTTCCCATTGATGTTTGAGACTGCGATTGATCAATCTGTTATTGGCATATGTGCAGACTGTGTATATTTAATCGATATTACCTTAATTCAAAAGCATTGTAAACAAAGATGGATAATGGCTAGCAGTGGAATCCAAGACACGCGTTTCGTTCTATTTGAGACTCGTCAGCTTGATGTACCTGCATCTCAGGTTTGATGTTCACTCTGGGACGATGGGTTTTGAAGCGAACGGTAATGAGTTCAAGTCCCGGAGTGAACATCAACTCTGAGATGCAAGTACATACAGTTGATAAGTCCAAAATAGGACGAAACGCGCATCCTATATTCCATTGATAGCCACTATCCATCAATGAAAACTAAAATTGTCCATACATTTTTGTGATTAACATGTTATCACGGATAAAACTTGAACAAATGACGATGAGTTTTAACAGTAATTTCTCTTGATCAATTCATATATTAACCGTATTTTCGGTCGAGACCATATGTGGATCAATGATAGACTACCATTGAAAATCTGGAAGAACTGGACGGCCTTTTCGTCCTAATATGGGACTCTTCAGCATTGCGCATCCAAGGTTCCACACTCGAGATCCAATAGCATCAGTGTCCAACTTAAACTAATTCATGATATTGCGCGACCGTCCTCCACTGTCTTTATTGAGTAACTGCCTTACATCAGACTCTACTGTTCGCAGCGTTTCACTATAACTCCAGGAACTCCATCTTGAGGCTAGTCACTGGTGAGCACATGATGCCGACTCAGTGATCTAGGGGATAAGCGTTTGCGCGCGAGGCCGAACGTACTAGATTTGAATCCCACGTGCGGGATCATGGATGCGCACTGCTGATGAATCTCATTCTAGGACGAAACGGCCGTCCAGTTCTTCCAGTGGTGGTCTAACATTGATCCATTCATGATCTCAATCAAAACTCAACAATCTCCACAGCTCAAAGATGATAACCGTATTTTTATCATTTTTGATGAAACTGAGGTCGTTTTTTCTTCATGTAATTGCAAATTTAAACAAAGCACGAACAATGATGTACACTGAGTGCAATCAAGTCAACGCATTTTATTCATCTCTTTTCAGTCATATACAAACTAAAAAGATTAATTATTTAAATATGTTGGTATACTTAGGACCTTAATAAATAAACTATTAACAAGTGAATAGCAAACTATTTGGATGAAAAATTTTATAATCAGTTTAAAATTAAACATTTGAAGAGCCCTTGGTTACTAGAAGGTCTAAACATAATATTTGCATTTAAAGAAAACAATAGTTTTCCTTCAATTATCTTGGTGAAAGAAACCAACTGTTTGCATGACTTATTTTTCAGTGTTTCAATCTTTATTTAATTGTAATTACAATTTAGTGTGTTCAACTTTCTCTTTTTAATATATTCTTTAAAAATCTCCATTAAACCCCATAGAATGTAAAGGAATCTTTTTATAAAACAAATAGTTCCATAGTTGATCTTAACCAAGATATTTCTTCTGAACAGGTATAAAATCTAATTTATTTTTTAATGTTCTAAATCCATGTTTTTTAAGTAACAGTTACATCCTTTTTTGAATGTAACAGTATAAACAATAATCAGAGTAAAAGGCAAATAATGTGAGTTAACAGTGGTTTTTTATGTTCAAAATAACCTATAAAGTGTCTTCCAGACATATTTTATATGTGGCTTGCAGTAGAACTCAAGATATGAGTTTGGTCCTGCTTGGGACTCATCAACTGAATAAACCACTATCGAACTGTATCTGTTTTCATGGAGGATAGAACTCAATGTCTTTCACTTCAAACTCCCATTATATTATTCACTGAGTTACCGGGTTCAAATAGTCAAGTTTTCATTCTTTTCATTTTTTCTTTAACATAGTGTGAAACATAGTTAAGCACTGGCAATACTATAATTTATGGACGATATTTGAGCAACTTTAAAATGACCTTGGAATGTCCACCTAATTAATTGGGTTAAATCAGGGTTATAGATTTTGGTGAAAAATTACGATTAGGATTTAGAGTTGATGGTTAGAGTTAGGAATTAGATTCAAGTTTTCCATCACGTACTGATATCATCTATAGTGCCGAAATGGTATTTAACTAAATGAGTGGAGGAATTTCGCGCCAAAATGCATGATCTGCTATCTTAAATCTGATTGGTTCTTTCATAAATTATAATCGTGCCGAAATCGATTTTAATTTTTAACATAGTTTGTTATTGTCTTTACATGAATCGAGATTAAAGTGACCAAATTCTGGGTTCTAATGAGTATAAAGTTTTTTTAAAAATTATTTGCAAGAGATTTTTTGCATTATTAATTAGTAATTTATCTGCTACATAAGGATTGCATAATTAACTATAAACCTGAAATTCTTCAATGACAGAAGTTCATATCATTCAATGCCAGTTTTTCTTCACCTATGAAGCATGTTAAAAATAAGAATTTCCAAATAAATTTAAATCGATCAATATAAAAGTCTCATTGAACATTATTGATTACATCATAAATTTAGAAGATTACTTCTTCTTCCAATAAATGAACACTATTGAAACTTGTTAGTTTTAAATTCATTATTGTGTCATTCGTTACTTTATTCAGAGATCTTAATAGACTTTTGAAAGTTTAAACAACTATTATTTTCAAAGATGGATAGTGGCTAGCAGTGGAATCTAGGACGCGCGTTTCGTCCTCATCGGCTGGATGTACCTGCATCTATTCTTTTCTCTTTGTTTTCCAATATTTGGATGGGTATCTGTGTGATATTCTAAATTTTGATGATTTGCTCCACTTCGGATAAAGTTTTGTTTTTGTTTGTTTTTTTCTCATGTACAATCATTTGATATTATATCGACCTACTAATTTGTGGTTTAAAGACAAGAGAAATCTCGAGACATAGTTTAGTTGTTACGAGACTTGAATTAAAATTTCAGTGATAAAATTAAACGAAATAACAATTCTGATTATGGATCTTAAACTTTCACTTAACCTATTAGCTAATCCAAGTTAACATTCTGTACAAGTCATATCCATATTAACAATTTTATTCTCACAATTGATTGATCACTGGGTGGCGATCAATGTCATGCGTGTCTAGTTCTTATTAGTGCAGATCGAATGCTATCGATTATGTTACAGTGTGACCACCAGTATAGGTGACTCGACACTGCGGGCACTATATATTGAGATTAGATGTTGGTTGGAGGTAGTCGACAGGTACACCTTGCTGACGAGTGCCAAGTAGCACAAAACCCAGGTCCAGGGTTTCCTGTCGACTACCTCCAACCACCATCTAATCACAATTTTATTCTATTTTGTTTGATAATCATTAATTCACATGCTTTAACTTTAAACGATATACTTTACTCTTAACCTGCTCATTTTTCAGATTATTAATTTGGATCGTTTAATTGTAGAACCTGAGGAGAATTTTTAGAAAAGAATATTCTTCATTCAATATATTAGTCTCTTAACTACGATCAAGATCTTTAAACGATTGAAATAACAATGAACAAAGTTGTTTTTCGATCAGGCTATTTATTGTTGTCATAATAACAAATAATAAATAAATAGACTCAAACTTATCTGATATTGAATTTAAATTGATCTTAATCAATTGGATCCAAGTTGTACCCTCGCGTGATTTTAAAGAGAAAAAAAACTTTTTTTTCTTATCATTTCATTAAAATATGTGAAATAATACAAAATCAATTTAGATTTAATAAAATTTCATTCAATAATATAGAAGTACAAAACATTTTCAATTACTATATAGATCAATAAGCAAATACTTATATGTGTGTACTTTTAATTCACTTGTTGACTTTAAATAAAGATACAAAGATAATATAATTAATTATATATAGAATAGATAGAATCCAGGGCGAGTGTTTCGTCTTCTGTTAAATGAGAATACATGGGATTTGATGTTTACTCTGTGACGCCAAATCAATATCATTTGCTTCAAATGCCATCGCAATATTTATTTATTTACTAAGTTCAGTTAATCACTCACTTGTGTGGGTAATACAAACGATTGTGCATTGAATCATATCATTAATTAGAGTTTAAAAACAATCATTTTTAATGTTTGAGCTGTCTGTGTTTGATTCAGTGAATTGACTATTTTAATGGCAAAAAAGTTCCCATGAAACAACACAAATATGTATTGAATATGATTACTCTATAGATTCAATACCTTATACCTTATCAAGAAATAACAATAACATGAGACAATATCTGATCTGTTAACTAAATACAACTTTTGTATCCATTTATCAATTAACATGAAAATATAGTTAGAAAATGATAAACTGATAAATAGTAGTCTGTCCTCAGATGGAATCCACTATCTAATAGAATTATTGAAACCATACAACTGATATATACTTGTTGACACGATGGTTTAACTTTACGATGGTGTGTTCTACGAACCTGGTAGTTTAATTATTAAGTTTTCATTGCCTTTCTAGACAAAATCAGTACAAATCTCAAACAGAAGTATACTATTAGAATTTCTCCACAAATTTCGCCAGCAATGTATTTGAATGATTCTTTCCAGAAATCATTCGGTTATTGTTTGAATGTCTATTTTAATCGCTTTTCTCTCTATATAAGTAAATATGATAGCATTGGAATCTCTTGACTCATACAGAAAACATCTATAAAACAAAACACCGATTGATGATTTAAGCTTCACTTTGTCCATTTTGTAATTTTACTTGGATTATCATGCAGAAATCTACTAATCATGATTAGGAGTACTCACTAAACTATCCCAACCTTAAGTCTGCCACTAACATTACCAAATTTTAATGATTACTCTTTATATTCTTTTGTTTATATGTGTATACTGATTAGAATAAATAATATTGCAACTACTTATTTTATTTTATTTTTTATTATTATCAGCTTTATTCAATATTATATTTTTGGTACAATATAGAATTCTCAGCGTAAAGCATTTCAACAAGTTTCGTTTTTTTCTTCTTGGTCGGTCCTGGCGATAAATAATGAGTGATCGCCAGTTAGATGTTAGCAGTTCACTAAATGAACATCTGAATAATGTGCATTCTTTCCGTTGTATATTGCCAGCAACCACATTGTCTCTTATTGAGTTTTTTGTAACTTTGACAACGAAAGGTTGTACACTTTTCAGAAACGCAGCAGAATAGATTATGCGATTAATAAACATAGTGATATATTAAAACAAACAAAAATAGATAACTTGTTGAAATATCTAGATGGCAGGAACAGGTAGCCCAGATGATCAAGCAGGCCGCCCTCACATTATCACCTTTAATTTTCAAAAGTAGTATTGAAGATTTCCTAATTATTTGTCTACCTGATAATGATTAATGGTTAAATTTTTGTTGTGGTTTAGAGTATTATAATAATATATATTCTGAAAATAATAATTACAGAATTCATGCCGGTTTACAGGCATGACCGGCTTTACATAGATAGTGTTTAATTTAAAAATTGTTTAGGTAGTATATTTTCCACACGTATAACAGCAATGAAAGGTGTCAGCCGGGAAAATTTATTTCTTTTTACGTGGACATCTTGGTGATGTATGTGCTGAGCTATAACAAATCGATCATAATCATCTACAACTAGAGAAAATAGTTTTGATCTCTCATCATAGTTTAAAACTATATGGTTGTAAGAGGTATACGATCGCTTTTAACTACTGATAATATTTCGAACTAGCAGGAGAGTACTTTCTTATCTCCAAATGCTCAACTAAACTGTCTTGAATCTATTGTGAACCTATAAATAATCCGAGCAGGAAAGTCAATGTTCACAGTATTCAAATCTGTGCTCTACAAATCTTTAGGTGGCCGAAATAACATTTTATTACATGTGAATTATCACAGTTCGATTGTAATAAAACAGTTATCTCATAAATAATACAATAGTTCACAAGTGATTAGAATACACTAAGTCAACTTATTTAACCCAATAGCAAACGATATAACAGGTGAAACTAAATACAAGACACAATAGTTCAGTTATCAAGTGAGATTTTTATGAATGTAAAATGAGAAGGAAATATATCACAATCAATGAGAATGTATCCATATATTTTTTTCACGGCATATATTTATATATAGACATTTTTTCATTACTGGTCCCAATAGAGGTAAAACCAAAAGAGATGAGCCAGTAAGAAAACAGCGAAAAAATTGTACTTAGACACTAGTAAAACTTGGAGAAATCGTCTTAGTGGACAAATTAATTATTGATTGATAAATAGAAGTAACAGGAAAAAAAGAAAACATTGGATAATAAGTGTCAGAAGTGATTACGTAATCATTTATATATGGGGTCATCTATTAAATATTACCGACCGCTTTTTATAAATAGAAGAACATCAGAGGCTAACCTCCCAAGACTAAAGTGAATTTCTAAAAAAATGAAAGTGGATTTACAAGTCAAATGACGATAATGAGACAACAAACTGTCCATTTAGAAATATGCACTTGTGTATATGCGATGACGTGTCAGTGGCTACAAGTCTTTATACACTATAAAAGTAATTTATAAAACTAAAATGGGCGTCAACAATTCAAAAATACAAGTAAACTGTAATTGTGATTAGATGAGAATTTTGTTTGACACATTAACAATCGAATAGTTATTAATTGTCTGTAGACAAACATCTAATTGTAGATAAAATCATAAATTGGATATTTTCTGGTTTCAGCTGGATTATCATTGTTCTTATTATTGAAGTTGAGGTTCTTATGGAACTGCTTGGAATAATAGTACTGCATTTAAGTACAGATGAAAATAAATAAAGCAGTTTTCTGTATGTGAAACGTAACTAAAACACAAACGAAAAGAGAGAGAAACAAAAAGAAATCAAACAATATGATGATGATGATGATGATAAAGTCAGACAATTGAAATGTGAGACATTAAAGAGGAAGAATGTATTTGTAAAATCTCAGCGAATGAATTTCCTTGAAAAAGCATGGACCAGATTGCCAGGCGAAACGTTGGATTTACTTCAAAATTCATTAGCTGGGATTTTATAAATACATTCTTCCTCTTTAATGTTTCACATTAACTCGGCGCCCAAATACTGTGAAACTATTCGATCAAATTTAGACGAAAGTTCTTATTTATTATTCTGCAATTAAAAATGTGCTTTAAAAGTGGTATAAGTTGTACCTGAAAATCTATATAAGTGCCGTTTCCTAATTTTTTGTGTCACCTTTAATTAGCAGTAAAGAGTAGAGGAAATAGTAGCGTCTGGTACTATGTCAAGCCCATACGGGTTATTCAAGCGTCGTAGAGACCAATTAGTTTATTCTTCTAGAGTCACATTTTGACCATGTCAATTATTCGCTTACAGCCTTGACTGTATTAATACGAGCGTATGTATGTGCACCGCTTACCATATTCATCACATGTCTTAAGCTTACCTTTGTCTAGCTATAAGTATTGAGTCACACTTGATCAAAACGAGTTGGCATGTTTGTCTTATCCGGTCAGCTTCTCTGCTTCATTTCCCTGATCGTCTGTCTGGGTCAACGAGTGTATGAAATAGACATATCCGAAATTCGTTCTCTCATTTGGATTATTTTATTCCGTTATTCTTTAATACGAATTAAGTCAGTAATTATATACGAGGGTTGGTAGCATGTATGTTTCGTTAACATCAACATTCGATCTATCTGGAGTCAGATCAACTGGCCACTAAAAAACAGTTCGCTTATGACAGGAAGTATTTACAGCCGGAATAACTTAATAACAAAAAATTAAATTACATCACTAAATGGATTGATATTAGGTAACGACATCCAGTAGTAATAAATTTATTAGATTCCGATGTGAATATGTGGTGTCGAATATCGATCAAATACTCTGAATTAATGGCACAAAGAAATTACAAGAGAATGGTATTATCGTAAATTATAGAGCATTTTCTTCTAAAAGAACCACAATTGATTTACTCACTATGAGTCAGGAGTATCTTTAATTTTAATGTTAACAAATCTTTTTTTACATGTTAATAAGAGATAATATATATAGTTATCAAAACAGATTCACATTGTAAAGAACGTAGATATAAAACATAGATTAAATCGATTATGATAACGGTGATAGTATTTCGGTATGCAGAAATTTCATTAAAAAGGAAACTGGAATCAGTATTTAGTGTTCTAATAAAAGTATCAATATCCAAATGTAAGGAAGCATCAAAAATCCTCAGAATTATAATTTAATTTGGAGAGACTAAAAGCCCGATAGTTATGAAATACACAGAAACTTATTGCCTAAAATATTCAATGCGTTTTATTCGCTGAGCTGGTTAGTTTACTAGTAAAGCTTTCATCGTCTTTCTCGACAATATTATCAGCATACACCTCAATAGAAAGTGAGACATTAGAATAACTCGCTTCTTATTGAAGAGTGTGATGATAATGTTGTTGCGAAAGACAATGAAAGCTTTACTAGTAAACTATGTAGCTCAGATAACATATTCAAATCCCTATCCTGAGCTATAAATATTGCCGTCATCTCACTTTGAGCATTCCATTACTTAATTACGGATCTATTTAATTTGAAGTTCATTATAAATTGAAAATTATTCAAAAAGTAGCAATGTGTTTTCATGAGTTTATAAATAATTCCATTAGAAATACAGACGACTTCAATCATATTAATCTCCTTAATTTGCCAGCTGATGCATACCAAATAGAACGAAACATGCGTCCTAGATTCCATTGCTAACCACCATCCATCTCTGCCTAATTCAGTTGTTCATGATTGATTTAGATGTGTTAAATATAGTAAATAATATACAGTTTACTAGATTACACAAAGAACCAGCCAGTTTTAAATTTTATCACAGTGGTTTTTATCCAAGCTATTTTAAGTATGAATATTAATATCTCCAATTATTGTCGTTCTGGATTTTTTGAAATCAAATTAAATTGTTACTGAATGTTCCGGCAGGTAAAATGTTTCATAGGATCGAAGAGAACTGAAAATGATGTGTAGTAGCTAAAGGCTCGTTTCTTTTATCCTATTTATTTTGCATCGCTTTACAGGAAACTTTTAATTTTTATAAATCAACAATTTCTTTCGAACTTTTATAGCAGAAATGAATAGTTCAGTTTAGAAATTTCTTTCAGGTACTCACATTCTTTAAACCGTCCTCTTTCATTTTACTTGTAGTGCTGAAGCTCCTCTCACAAACGCATACATAAAAGTCTGTACAGTTAAGCACTTCTGTAAATTTTTTCCCTTTTCAAATTACCACCAATTTTTACTTTGCAAAAAGAACTCATACCTCAAACCAAACTAATCCTGATTATTTTGGATTTCCTAACTTAGTATTCTTTTTTAAACCTATCTTATCAACCTTTGTTACTATTAATCTTCATCTCGTTACTAGGACTTCTATGGTTAATATATCTAATCTCTATAGCAACTCCATTTTAAGCGTTTTTAATGAGAATTATAATATTTGATTTTCTGCCCGCTTTTATGCTTCCTTGTTATTAAATGTGATGAATAAATAAACGTACTGTAGACCATCACTGTGAACGAGTTGAGTACGTTTTACTGACTGTAACCTTTTGAAAATGAAATCACCGCTGAAATGATCTTTTCACTTTCTAGTTTTATGACAAAATGGATACTTTCCATTTATAAACCTATTTAATGTTGCCTTTTTCTCTTCACATTTAAGAAGTTAGGTAATCAAAAGTGTTGAATAAGAATAAATGTGTATATCAATATAGAATTACCAGACAATGTTATTATGTCTATGAAGCGCAATGCACTGCACCAAAGAAATAAATAATTTTTTTCCGAAAATCGGATATTTCCATAATAATATATATGAGGATTGATACCTTGATATGGTTAAGTTCGCAGTCTGAAAAACCTTATTTATTTTTAGAAGACCAGGTTTTTACAGGCGAAAAATCATCGTTTTTCTATCCCCTATTGACTTCTTAACACTTGACATATTTGTTGCAGAGAATTGTTTAAATTATTTTTCCTTTTTTACTTGTTGACTGACTGTCTAATCATTGTTAAATTTTTCATTGTGAACTATGCATTTATACAAAACCATCTGTAAGAGAAAATAATTGATGGGGCTATGAGACTCGATAATATAAACATTTACTTCAAACCACTCTCATTTAAATTAACACATATATTGATCTTTGCACTAATCGGCACCTTGATATTGTTAAGACTTCATTGTCGGTCGAACACTATGGAATGCAAGCTTCCAATCTGTCAGTTTTTGAAAATGGTTTATCCATAGGATCAAATATAGTTGATAACTAGGTGTTTAAAAAACATGAGGAACTAAACGATATTATACGTAATAATCAGCCAGTATTGGAAAATTTCGTTTCGAATATCTAAACTGTAACATATTTAACATAAGATTAAAATCCTAAAAAAACACAAATTCATTTAAAGGTTCAGATGAGATTTGCAAGATATTTGAAGGTTATTCAGACAAGTGACGAGGGGATTATTAAGATACATTGGCTACAAATGTCCAAACTATTTTCAGTATGTTTGTTGAGGATATTGTTCACCAATTTTGGACATCTACACCAAGCGAATGGAGAATATTCACTATTCAACAATGAAATTCACTGCCTAAAGAAATTATTGTTTATTCTAAAATCATTTGTATTCATTCACCAGTCACAAACATATACTTCGCTTATAAGTATCGTTACCAAGGTTTGACTTAATTTGGAATAAATCGAGCATTGGGTAGACTGTTAATAGTAATGAAATTATGATACATGTGTCATGACCAGATGATTAGAAATTAGAATTTCTAGAAAGCGACGTATGCTCGTTATAAATAAATGAAAATATAGGATTAACTATGATACTCCGCTAGAAACGCACGATCTTACATACATTAAAAACTCATTTATTTAACTTCATAAAATAATAAAAACTGATCAGTACAGCATGCCTCCCTTTAAATCTAGCCTCTTGTAGTGCACTTAGATAAATATAAAGATATGCAGGTAATGTAAACCTTTACACAAGTCACTGTATATACACACAAACACACATAGATGCGCGAAACAGATATCCTCATTTATATAGTTCTACAATTCATATTTGATAAAATCAATTTGAACCGATATAAATAAATACATCCATATCCGGTCACAATAATTACTTTTACGATTGCAAAGAATAAATAAAAATAAAAATATCGAGATAGCTGGATTCAGTGAATAATTCACTCTAATGAAATTATGAAAATGAATAAAACTGAGAATTCTTAGGAATACACAATCGGCCAACAGAGAACCTTAACCTCATGAGTCAATAATTATTGATTATAATTACACCAATGTGATTAAGTAGAAGTTTAAAAAACCGTGCTAAATTATGAATTACCTAAACTTATAAATATGGATCAATAGACTGATGTACTCGCATAAAATCCTGAGAACTTTAAGTTCAGTCTCCAGTGATGTTAAAGATTTGTATTGCAAAAAATCCCTATCTTAAACAAAACGACTGTACAGTATCTATCATTAATCCATGTCTCATTGAATAATGTCAGTTCGGGATGAAATTTCAAGAAAATTATCATCATATTTGGCTTAGATGGGAGGGCAAAGATTTGTGGCTCAGGAAGAAAAATAATGAAGCCTCTACAATTAAGGTATTCAGACCATAGAAGCAACTTTACCAGAACCAGCTGACTATTGACAATTGTTTGTACTTATTAAGGAACTACTTTTTGTTTTTCATTTATAATTTGTTGATTATTACGTTCTGATTCCTATGTGGAGTCTCTTCTACCGCCTATGGAATCATTGTTACTTCGTAGAGGATATAATCTCATTGCATTAATGTTCAGTGTACCAACGTGGATGATATTTCTATTTTGATCAATTCAGACCAATTTTTTTGTAGTTTACTGGAAAGTACCCAATGTTTGTACATTTGGTGAGAAACATTATTATAGCATAATAATAATGAGTAAACCACAAGCCACCAAATTACTTTGGGTAATTGATTTCTAGAAAATACCAAAGCAGGAGTTTGAATTTACGTGTTGTTGGAATTGACTAGTCTCTTTGGGATGTGTATATCTTACTTGGATTGACCCAATATTGCCACTAAGTCATAATTAAGCCTTAAATATGACGAAACACGAGTTCTAGATTGCACCGTAAGTCACTATTCAATGTTACTGATTGGTATCTAATTTTTAGAAAGGCAGGAGTTCCTAATGTGAAATCTTACTGTACTATAGCAACAAGGATTCAGTGACTGATAGATACACCGAAAAACTCATCAAAGTAATTCAATTAAAAGTAAATTACTTGATAATAACTAATTAACTTGTATGACCTAGTCCTATAAACAGTCTAATAGGATGTAAAAAGTTCCGTTTCATAGTCTCAGACTGAGATCCAAGAATAGACGAGAACCAAGGTTTTAAACAAATGCAATTCCTTTCATGCTATAAAAAGATATCACTTAAAATTGATTATCAAAAATCTGACTGCTTTTTATTATAAGTACCGTTCTCGTTAGGTATCATGTTCAAAAATCCATCTTACTTCTCTTTGTAAAGTTGTAATACCTTATCTTGTATTACATTACATTTAGTTTTTCTATCTAACCTATATACTTATAATATCGAAAACCAATTACCAGTTTTTGAGATCTTTAAAATCTAATGTACTACTTAACATGTAATTTTTAAATCTGAATCCCTGAAACAATAAATGATAAGAACTAATAGAGAGAGATGCTTCAACTAAAGTGAAATACATATCTTACTACTTAAGGATTTTTACTAATTGCTTACATAACATTAATGGAAACAATTCGTCACATACACAAACACAATTTAATTATATAAACAATACAACCATTCACATTGATAAATGTGTATTAACCAACTAAAGTAAACATAATCATATATCTAATCTTACCAACCAAAACGTTTTCCAACTACACATTGCCATGTTCCACCATAACGTTTATCAAATTCTTGTTTAATATATTTAGCTATATCTCTATCATCTGTAAAACGTTCACATGCTGCTGCACAACAATCAACAGCTATACATTGCATAGATTCTGGCATATCAGTTGATTTGATTTTTGCACTATCCTGATGACTACTCATGATTTAATTCCAATTGAACACTTCGACTTCTTCACTTCAGTTATTTAATAGTGTTATCTTTTTTTCTTCTTTTGATTTAATAAGGTAAGCGGGCACGTGGATCTATTGATGAATGGATGAATAAGTAAATAGATAGATAGATTGATGGATAAACAGACAGACACAACTAACAAATTAGAATGTATGTGTATGAGTTTATCCATTGTGTTCGGTAATGATGACAGTAATGCATAAATTAATAATAGATCATTATCAAATAGGTTGAGTAACTACTTCTTCTTAAGTTTAATACATCGAATGTCTATTCCTTCAGAACATCTTGAACCAATAAGATTTGAGTCATATTTTATTATCTTCTAAGGATTAGTGATTAGTTTTGTAAAGTAGTGAGCGAGCGAGAGAGAGAGAGAGCAACAAAATTTTATTGAATGATAAACAATGAATGACCCAACAACAAAAATAATGGTGTTAACGTTTTTAAATTGGCTGATGTTTACAATTAGACACATATATTAATTTAAACGAATAAATCATTTATCATAGAGATAATAATTTTCAATGGGATAGTAGAACAAGACAAAATGTTGACCACTTAATTATGCTGTAAAAGTGATAAATAAAAATAAGTGAAAATTAATCATCTTCAAACTAATTGCTTCTAACTAGTTATCTAAAAATTCGGAATTAATGAGGGGGTTTTGCGGAGATTTCTAGATTTTCACGGTTTATACTGTTGAATCATCTCAATGTAAAATTCTATTACATATTTGGTTGTAAGCAGCTGACAAGAAACCTCGAAATATTATGAATTCATACTATTCTGCATCAATATTTGTTATTGCTTTATTTGAATCATGTTAGTTAGAATAACATTGACAACTAAGAATTATTTTGGTCAATTACATAAAATGTTAAGCTATATCGATGATTGAAGTAACGAATACGAAGAATCAGTTTGGTAGGATAGATCCTATTGACTTAGACTGTATGTAGTCAATGTATACGTAAATAATTTACGTCCAACTTTTCAAGAATGAATTTCCGACTAGAAGATTCACTTGTTTACATGGAATATACAGATGATATAGTCATGTTTGGTGAATACGTTGACAAAGTGTAGTTTCATGAGAACAACCTAACCATGTTTATGGTGTGATTCGCTGTTTAAATGCAGTGTTACTTCAGGACTTGAACTAATAATAAGAACTGGGTTAGTGAAGCATATTGACGAATTCACTTATCTCTGAAGACTCATCAGCCCTGGTGGTTTGATGAAATTCCCGTACAGATTCAAAAAACTCAGTTGGATTTAGCTAACTTGAGTCATCTATGGAGAGGATGAGATATCCGCCTGAAAGCAAAGGATAGATTAATTGCATAGCAGTCTGCTCTGAACAACTTCAATGTTGTGAACCGTGGCCCTTGAAAATAAAGAATATTTGTAGGTTACTGGTATCCTACTATAGATGCTTTTGAAGCACTGCTAGCGCAGACTGAGGCCTTTGATCGACCAATTTTGAGGTTAGAAACAGAGCACTACGCAGAGATAGCGAGTCAGCTGATGAGGTCATGAATCTTCATCAAGTGAGATGATTGAGACATGTATTACTTGTGTCCAACCGCCAACTACCTTGATGAGTGATGTTATCTGGTGTATTTGGTTGTAAGAAATCTAGAGGCATCCATAACAAAACTTTGCACTAGCCCATGCACTTTTTAACTGATGAACTGGGCTGTGTATTTAGGTCCAACCATTTGATCGGCTTCCACGAGATTACTGTAAAGAATTTTCGGAGATGACGATTGGTATGACTCGAGATCAATCCAAATGGCTTAAGTGTACCTACTCTTTGTCTTCCCTTTGGTCTATCTTATATTTTGTCTGCAAATTCACTTTTTATTCCCAAAGTATATTATCAATACCTAGGCTTTGCTTCGAACACTGATACTGTGACTACTTTTAGTAATACGGGACTTATCTTAATAACTTCATCTCACCGTGCTAATGTGGTGTAGCAACTTGAGCCAATGAACATATCTCCCACGTCCCAAGATGAGTATAACTGACTCAATGATGCAAACTATGTCGGAAACTGAAATAAATTGGATAAATCACTCGAATCAGGTTAATATCTTGTTTATTAAATAAGCAAACATAGAGGTTCTAACTGACTTTTCTCATTCTTTAAACCATGAAAGATAGTTTTCTAAAGATTTATTAACTTGATGTAGCATAGTACATAACGAATAGGATATTTAGAAAGCTTTTAAGGATACAAATTGCAAACAACTTGATTAACGTTTACAAGAATTTTATAATCAAAATACATAAATATCACTAGTCAGAAAAACTTAAAAGCTTCCTTGTCCGCAATTCTAATTTCTAATGGTTATTGTACTGAAAGTTAGATGTCGATTAAATTGAAACAGCACTAGCCTAAAAACAACTTCATGAATTGTTATGTTCAATAAATCATAGATATGCAATGTATAGTAATAAAATTAATTGGTTTAACTTACAGAAGATTAATTATTAAATTATTGGATAAATTCTGAAACATTTCGATTTTAAACGGTCAAGAGTTACAGGGTAATAGATTGATGCACAAACACGTATATGAGTATTTGAGCCATCAAGTATAGAATATAATAATACAGAGAAAAAGTAGAAATATAGCGTAGGCATTACACAGAGCTATCGACTAAATTTACAAACGACCAATATGTTATATGCTAATTACAAATAGCTAGTACGAGGCTTACCTGAACAGTTTCAGAGTAATACTTTGTCCCATCGATTATGAAATTCACCCATTTTTCAAAAAGCGTGTTAAATACATGCTCAAATAAAAGATACGGAGTGACGCTGTATATCATGTGTGTGCATGGGGGGAGATAAACGGGCCTGATTTTTGGATCTCAAAGATATTCTTTGGTGAATGATTTGTGGAATTAAAGTTCGACAACCGTTTACTTTTTATACAAAATCTGTTTACTGTGAGGAGAACTTTCACATCGAGTAATCCAGTTTTGTGAAAAGTCTTCACTCAGCCATACCATTTACTTCAAGTCACGCGATGAACTATAAAATATACACAATATTTCTCATTGTGATAATACACTGAACAGTTTTCCGACTCCTTTATGGGATAAGAACTTTCTTAAATGTGAAACGTCAAAGAAATTGAGAACAATAAGTAAATGTACACTAAGTAAGGAAAAGCGTTTTTTTTAAATAGTTTTACGAGAAAGAACATTTCAGTGAAAAACAAAAATATGTAAAAAAGCTTACAATTATAAATGATGTACAATACGTTAAAATATTTGAAACAACTATTTTCTACAGAAGAAATATGAAACTTCTTAAGCGTAAACAGACATATACGAGATTACAACATAAACGCATACCAAGATAAAATCTCTAACAGTTTGCGCTGAAAGAATAAAGTTGGTGTAAAAATAAGAACAGTGGCGCTATTACAGATACGAAACGATACAAACAAATAAAACTGAGGTTAAACAATGGATTTATCTAACTTATTATGGTCGATTCCAGCAATATTAACTAGTACCTTTAATTACAAATTAGTATAAATCCCACATATCCTGATAAACAAAATTCCTGTATTAATGTAATGCTTTGGTTCAGCTACCATCTTTTTGTAACATCAGTTTAATCTTAACACAATCACATGTCTAATTAGACAAGATTTTCACAACATATATATTTGTCAAATGCCTGAGGCATAAGTTCATAGATTGATCGATCGTTTACTATATAAGAGTATTGCATTAAAAGTACTTACTGTCATATGATTACAACCTTGTTCGCATTTAATGACACGAAATAAGAAGAATCGATAATCCAAGTTAATATATATTTCAATGAAAACGTCTTATCCCTTGAAAAGTCTTGAACAAATACTTTGGCAAAATATCAAGTGTATGCTAATATATATATATATATATATATATATATATATATATATATATATATATATATATATATATATGAACTATTCTGTTATTTGGTTAGGCGTATATCACTTATTATGTTTACATATTGGATGATTTTCACACAGATTTTGTGTATTAGCCAAAAGAACATTTATTGGAATTCTGTTAATCATACCGTCGATTAATTAAAAAAGAGAGATATTGAAATAATTTTAAAATATTAATTCTTCAGTGTACATTTAGTCATTAGCACTGTCTGTACCCATAAATGGTCACTTTTTCCTAAATTTGACCTGAAGCTATTGTCAGTAAAGTTGATCACAAATCTGTAACTAAAATAACTCAGTGATTCAGTCATACACAGTGTAAAACCTGACGCATATGTATATCGCGTCAAGTTATCACAAAGAGATGAAACTGTCAGAACGAATCCCATGGTGTAGGTAGTAACAGGTTTAGTGGCGATAGAAAAAACTAGGCATAACCGATAGAATTTGAGGGAATATGGATTAGTTGGATGAAGAAAATTTACAAGACAATTTAGAACATCTCGATCAAAGGGAAGACAAATAGTAAGTGCACATCCGCCACTACGAACGCCTTTGAGCCGTGTCACCTAAAGTCTAACCACTGGTTGTGATAATTACGCGGACATCGACCAAGTAGTCCGCATCTACCTGAATGGCTCAGTCCAATGATTAGTGTCCAAATGAACTGATGTCACATCTAGCTTTCACCCAACCTAAGAAACTACATAAATCGAGAATAACACAATTTTATGCTTTGATTTGGGTTGAGATAAGAGATATTAATTCGTTTTTTTTATTTTGAACAAAGATTTCAAACTTTTCTGAAAGGAACTCAGCTTCTATAAAAACCATCTTCTCACTAACAGTAGCCACATTTTGAATTTTTTAGACAAAAGTAAGATAATTTCAGTGTGATTCCTATTTATACATTGAAAACAGCTGCTCAGTAAATCGTTTTTGGCCAATTAAGCAGTTTATACTAACACCTAGCTATATATGATTAGCTTTAGAGATATTTTTCGTCACAGACTGACTTTATTTGACAAACTGTTAAAAACCAGGGTACAACTGGCGGACATTGTCAAAACAGTTAATGCCAACTACTCAAATAATCAAGAAACGAACCTGATAGAATATGTTGTAGAGTAACTAACTTTCCATAACAATCAGTGACGTTTACTTCGTCTACTCAGTATATTATTTTGTGTATGTCGGAAATGCACATAACACAGTGGATCAAGAAATCGTCGTCTTATGACAGCTATTGAAACACAGATCAGAACTAATGTTTTCAGTATTTAGAAACAGGAGAGCAGATACATAAGACAAGTATCTCTGTATACCCGTCATATTAAAGACTAGTATTTGAACGAAGAATATTCTTGTCGATAAATTCTCTTCAGGTTCTACAATTATATATCCAAATTAATAATCCGATAAATGGCCAGGTTAAGGGCAAAGTACATCGTTAAAAGCATGTGAATTTAGGATTATGACAACAAAATACAGTAAAATTGTTAATATTAATATGACTCATATAGAATGTTAACTTGAATCTGCGTATATGTTAAGTGAGATTTAAGATCCATGATCAGAATGAATATGGGTCAAGTAGGGTGATAGAAACTCCGCCTGCAGTCCCTCCGGGGGCTACTGCCGGTCCCAAGCCCGGATAAAGGAGGAGGGTTGGGCATGGGGTTAGCGTCCCCATCCCGTAGAAAACTAACTCGCTAAAAAAACGCTAACCAGAAAAAATTATTCAAACCTTTTAAACTCTGCCCTGGGAGTCAGAAGGTCTTCATTTAGAAGAATTATGACGCCTCATGATGAAAGCCGAATTCCTTCGGAAGTTACGAGGCCGATGCCCCTTCTGACAACCAGAGCGACCATTTATTTAGGTACATGGAATGTTCGTACAATGTGGGACACCGGGAGAGCCTTCCAAATTGCTGCAGAAATGAGAAGATACAACCTAGAGGTACTTGGGATCAGTGAAACACATTGGACACAAGTTGGACAACAACGACTAACTACAGGAGAGCTCCTGTTATACTCCGGCCATGAAGAAGAAAATGCACCACATACACAAGGAGTTGCATTGATGCTGTCCAAACAAGCGCAAAATGCACTTATAGGATGGGAATCTCATGGACCAAGGATCATCAAAGCCTCGTTCAAAACAAAGAAAGAGGGCATTTCAATGAACATCATCCAATGCTATGCGCCTACCAACGACTACAATGAAGACGCTAAAGATCAATTCTACAATAGGCTGCAGTCAATCGTCGAGAAGTGCCCAACAAAGGACCTGACCATTCTGATGGGAGATTTCAACGCCAAGGTTGGAACGGACAACACTGGATATGAAGACATCATGGGACGACACGGACTGGGAGAAAGAAACGAAAATGGTGAGAGATTTGCAAATCTATGTGCCTTCAATAAGCTGGTCATAGGCGGCACCATATTCCCACATAAACGCATACACAAAACCACATGGACTTCACCGGATCACTATACACAAAACCAAATCGACCATATTTGCATCAACAAAACGTTCAGGAGGACTATAGAGGACGTGAGAACCAAGAGAGGAGCTGATATAGCATCAGATCATCACTTGCTGGTCGCCAAGATGAAATTGAAACTCAAGAAGCACTGGACAACGGGGCGGACAATATCACAAAAGTTCAATACGGCCTTTCTTCAGGATACTAACAAACTCAACAAATTCAAGATAGTCCTCAGCAACAAGTTCCAGGCCTTTCATGATCTACTCAATGGAGAAGGAACTACTGTGGAGAGCAACTGGAAGGGGATCAAAGAGGCAATCACTTCAACATGTCATGAGGTCCTGGGTCACAAGAAGCACCATCACAAGGAATGGATCACTGTTGATACACTGGATAAGATTCAAGAAAGAAGGAACAAGAAGGCAGCAATCAATACCAGTCGAACAAGAGCAGAAAAAGCCAAGGCACAAGCTGAATACACAGAAGTAAACAAACAAGTGAAGAGGAGCATCAGAACCGACAAACGTAAATATGTGGAAGATTTAGCAACGACGGCGGAAAAGGCTGCAAGAGAAGGAAACATGAGACAACTGTATGACACGACAAAGAAACTCTCTGGAAATCGCCGCAAACCAGAACGACCAGTGAAAAGCAAGGAAGGCGAGGTAATCACCAACATTGAAGAGCAACAAAACAGGTGGGTAGAACACTTCAAAGAACTCTTGAATCGACCAGCTCCACTGAACCCACCCAACATCGAAGCAGCACCCACGGACCTCCCAATCAATGTTGGCCCACCAACAATTGAAGAAATCAGCATGGCCATCAGACAAATCAAGAGTGGCAAAGCAGCAGGACCGGACAACATCCAGCAGAGGCACTAAAAGCAGACGTAGCGGCAACTGCAAGGATACTCCACATTCTCTTCAATAAGATTTGGGATGAGGAACAAGTACCAAAAGACTGGAAAGAAGGACTTCTGATCAAAATACCGAAGAAAGGCGATCTCAGCAACTGTGATAACTACAGGGGCATCACTCTTCTCTCAATACCGGGAAAAGTCTTCAACAGGGTATTGTTAAACAGGATGAAGGACTGCGTAGACGCCCAACTTCGTGACCAACAGGCAGGATTCCGTAAGGATAGATCGTGTACAGACCAAATCGCAACTCTACGGATCATTGTGGAACAATCAATTGAATGGAATTCATCACTCTACATCAACTTCATTGACTACGAAAAGGCATTTGATAGCGTGGACAGAACAACACTATGGAAACTTCTTCGACACTACGGCGTGCCTCAGAAGATAGTCAATATCATACAGAATTCATATGATGGATTACACTGCAAAATCGTGCATGGAGGACAGTTGACAAAGTCGTTCGAAGTGAAGACCGGTGTCAGGCAAGGTTGCTTACTCTCACCCTTTCTCTTTCTCCTGGTGATCGACTGGATCATGAAGACGTCAACGTCTGAAGGGAAGCGCGGGATACAATGGACATCTAGGATGCAGTTGGATGATCTAGACTTCGCAGACGATCTGGCCCTTCTATCCCAAACGCAACAACAGATGCAGGAGAAGACGACAGTGTGGCAGCAGCCTCAGCAGCAGTAGGTCTCAATATACACAAAGGGAAAAGCAGGATTCTCCGATACAACACAGAATGCACCAATCCAATCACAATTGACGGAGAAGATTTGGAAGATGTAAAAACCTTTACGTATTTGGGCAGCATCATTGATGAACAGGGTGGATCTGATGCAGATGTGAAGGCGCGGATCGGCAAAGCAAGAGCAGCATATTTACAACTGAGGAACATCTGGAACTCAAAGCAACTGTCAACCAACACCAAGGTCAGGATTTTCAATACAAATGTCAAGACAGTTCTACTGTATGGGGCAGAAACCTGGAGAACTACGAAAGCCATCATCCAGAAAATACAGGTGTTTATTAACAGTTGTCTACGCAAAATACTTCAGATCCGTTGGCCGGACACTATTAGCAACAACGTACTGTGGGAGAGAACAAACCAGATCCCAGCGGAGGAAGAAATCAGGAAGAAGCGCTGGAAGTGGATAGGACACACATTGAGGAAAGCACCCAACTGCGTCACAAGACAAGCCCTCACATGGAATCCTGAAGGCCAAAAGGAAAAGAGGAAGACCAAAGAACACATTACGCCGAGAAATGGAGATAGACATGAGAAAAATGAACAAGAATTGGATGGAACTAGAAAAGAAGGCCCAGGACAGAGTGGGTTGGAGAATGCTGGTCAGCGGCCTATGCTCCATTGGGAGTAACAGGCGTAAGTAAGTAAAGTAAGGGTGATAGAGAAATAATAGTGCAATTATAATTCGATCAAATAAGTAAGACGTAATACGGAGAGATGGATGCGAAGTGAATAAATCATGTATAGGGGAAATTAATGATGCTTAACCAATAATACGATTAATAATAATAATAATAATAATAATAATAATAATAATAATAATAATAGTAATAATAATAATAATAATACGAAGATTTATGAATAAATATAACGGGGACAATTACAATTGACTACGAAAGGTCATAGTCAAATTAGGTAATTCAATAGTTAAGATTACGATTGATTAATTGGCCTTGATGTTGGCCAGGGGAGGAGGAGTGGTTGAATATATTTCTTCTGTACGCGTAGCTCCGGTTTCTTCATCCAGATGGCTACTGCTTCAGCCGTTTGAAGGACTTTTAGTCTGACCAGTTTGGCAAAAATTACTTACATTATAAATAATTGAAAAAGATTGGTTTATACTGGTATTATGACCGGTTTGTACTAAATGGGCCAATACTGAGCTGTTCACCTTCTTCATCAAACCTTTGTTTAGCCACGCTGGAAGGTGTTCACGAGCACGAAAACGTAAATTCCCAGATCTTCGACCAATATAACTCGCTCCACAGGAGCAGTCGAACTGATAAATAAAAAATGAGGTGGTCATTCTAGGTAATTAATCTTTTAGCTTCGGTGTAACCATTGGGCGCGTAGAAAATACTAATCGCAGTTCTCAGGCGTTAAAAGACTTTTGTATTGTCCTACGTAATCTCTGAGTTAGTATTTCACTAGCCGCATCCCCTCTGAATTGTAGATACATGAACAGGGACTTCTTCTTCACTGTTTGTATTTCGCCTAATTTCGCATTCGTGATCATATATTTAATTATAAACTTTCTAGGGTAGCCATTCTCGCTGAGAGTATTATGCAAGGTGTTAAGCTCTTATTCGACTATATCAGCAGAACAGTCAGTCAGTAACAACGTAGAACTTCGTACGTACGTACATCAGTTCGAGTTGCCACACCACATTAGCATAGAGATGCAGTGGTCGATTCGAATCCCGTAGTGGTAGAGGTAATAAGAGTATAAGCAGTAATCGGGAAGATTAGTGTTTGGAGATGTTACTTAAAGAGTTTAATACAGTGAAATAGATTTGAGAGGAGAAAAAAAGAGACAAGGAGGAATAAGGAGATCAAAATTTGGGAGAACACAGAGAGTGGATGCACCTGCGCCATTGCAAACGATTTTGAGCCATATCATTAGGGTCACTAACCGTCGGTTGCTATCATCTCGCGCTCCCCAACCAGGTAGTCTACACCTACCGACATGACTCAGATAAACTTGTCAGTGACTTCATAAACTTGTGCCATGTTTTGGTCTGGCCGCCCCTAGCTTTCTTCCAATCTACTCCTATACCATGAAGCATCGCACGTCGAGGCAGTCGGTGGTTGGGCATACGTAACACGTGTCCCAGCCATCTCAACTGATGAAGTTTCACTACTTCATCAATTGATTTACCATCCTTACCTAGTACCCGTTTCCTAACAACTGAGTTACTTACTCGGTGGTCCCAGGATATACGAGCAATGTTTCGAAGACACCTATGATCAAATACTAGTAACCTACGAATATCCTTTACTCTTACCGGTCATGTTTCACTGCCATAAAGTAGGATGGAACGAACTGCTGTGCAGTAAACACGTCCTTTGGTTGATAGACGGATATCTCGCCTACGCCATAAATGACGCAAGTTGGCAAAAGCTAGTTGAGCCTTCTGTATCCGTGCTGAGATTTCGTCACACACTAAACTACAAGGACTGATGAGACTTCCATGATAAGTGAAGCGGTCGACACGCTCAACTACTTCACTCCCTATCACTAGTTCAGGTGTCGATGCAACCCAATCCTGAAGTAACGTTTCGCATTTCGAGAGTGAGAATCACATCCCAAACATGCTCGCATTGTTGCCTATAGTGGTCAGAAGACTCTGCATTTTGTCAGCGTCTTCACCAAATAGAACTATGTCATCAGCATATTCTAAGTCAACAAGTGAACCTCCCGGTAGAAGTTCAACCTCTGGAAATTTCGATGAGGAAAATGTTATCTCTAAAACTATGTCAATGACAAAGTTGAACAAGAATGGGGAGAGTGGACAGCCCTGACGAACACCACTTCAGGTAATCAATTCTGATGATAGTTCACCATAAGCTCTCACTCGACCAGTTGTGTTCGAGTAGAGAGCCTGTATAAGGTTAATGTACTTGTTTGGTACTCCTTTCAATGACAAACATTGCCATAGAACCTCACCATCAACAGAGTCAAATGCCGCTTTAAGGTCGAGAAATACTACGATTGTGAGGCGTCTGACCGTGTGTCTGTGTTCTAGAACATGACGTAGTGTGAATATCTGATCTATACAACCATGTCCAGGTCGAAAACCGGCCTGATTTTCTCTAGTCTGCTCTTCACGAGCTTTGGTGAGGCGTCGAAGTATTATTGAAGCTAATATTTTAGACACTATATTAGTCAAACTGATTCCTCTGTGATTGTCACAAGAGGACTTTTGTCCTTTCTTATAGACTGGCACAATCAGTGATTGAGACCAGTCAGATGGGATTACGTCCAGTTCCCAAATTCTACCTAAAACCTCAGTTAATCTCACTGCTGATACTGGACCACCATCCTTAAAAATCTCAGGAGTAAACCTATCAGGGCCTGCTGCTCTTCCTCGCTTCAGATTTCCTATGGCTTTTTCAACTTCGTAAAGAGACGGAGGACCTACATTAACTTGCCATTCAGGTTGACTGGAGATCGTGGGAAACCGAAGTGCGGCTGAAGGCCAATTGAACTGATCCCTGAAGTGTTCTGCCCATCGACCCAATCTCCTGGATTGAGAATGTATAATATGTCCATCTTTCTCTGAGATTGTTTCGCTAACAGTCGGTTTCCTAATACCGGTTTCCTTAACAAGTCTGAACAATTGTCTGCTATTACCTATTGCCGCTGCCTTTTCCATCTCTCTTGCTTTCGCTACCCACCACTGTTCACGATCATTGCGTAGACTATATCAGCAGAACATATAGTGAGAACACAGTAACTAAGGTTTTTGATCAAGTTTTGTTTGTACTGTAGAGGTACAAAGCTCAGGAAGTTCGTATACTGCCCAGTCCATGTACTTTTTCTGTGTAAGTTCCTTTTTAACGCTCTCTTAGTCACGAGAACGTTCAAAAAGGCTATTCGGCCATCACTTTCTTCTTCAAATGTAAACTGAATGGCTGGATGCACTTCATTAAATCGCCTAAGAACCTCTTGCGGCGACGTATAATCTTTACAGAGAATGAACGTGTCATTCATGTATCTAAAGTAAAATTTGAAGCTTTGAATAATCTTTTTTAGTGGACCATTTTCTAGTTTGGCTAGAAAAATATCAGCTAGTATAGGGCCCAGTGGTGAACCCATTGCAACACCATCTGTTTGTCTATATATTTCACCGTTGAACTTGAGATTCACATTCATGGTGCATTTGAGTAATAACTCTTTCACGATATTAATAGGGACAGTAGTTTCAATTTCATTTTCCATCAGCTGTTCACCTATATATTCTACAGTCTCTGAGTGGGACGTTTGTGAATAACGATGTTACATCCAATGACATCATCTTGAGTACCAACGTATTTGGATTTTGATTTTATCAACAAATTGGAGCACATCCTTAACACTATATTTTACAAGCTTTTCGTGTAGAGGTTTCAATACAGTTACCAACCATTTAGCTATAGTATGGTAAGGAGAGTTATGCATATCTAAAATAGGTCTTAATGGGATCCCCAGTTTGTGCACCGTTGGCAATCCATACAATCTCAGTAGATGGGTTTATCACAATCCTAAATTCACATGCTTTTAACGATGTACTTTGCCCTTAACCTGGCCATTTATCGGATTATTAATTTGGATATAATTGTAGAACCTGAAGAGAATTTATCGACAAGAATATTCTTCGTTCAAATACTAGTCTTTTAATATGACGGGGATCTTTAAACGATTAAAATGTTGTGAACAACCCATTGAGTTGAAAGTGCTCAATGAGCTCCTGAAGTCTAACGTAAAGTTCACTGAAACGAAAACTACTATGGAATTTATCAATAGGTGCATCGAATCAGGTCTATTTGAAGTTTGTCCTGATGATGTCCTTCAGAAGAACGATGAAAGCTCCACGACCAAACCATCCATCTCAGAGAACAAAACTCCACCAAAAAGGAACAATTATTTGAAGTTTGAGAATAAATCGGATGATAGTTATGGTTTATTTTACAAGTTGATAATAGACCAATAATATCCAGTATTAAGAAGGAAATGGAAAAAAGTAGTGAAACCATTAAAAATATCTGTTGTAACACATCGAATACTACAAAACTGCACAAACATAATAACGATTTGTTAAACGACAAAACCTGGTTCATGATCTGCATCGGATAATAACAATTCCAAGTGTGGGGTTTCACCAGCATTATGTACAGTTGATAAAAGATGACGAAAGTCTGGGATAAATCTTTCCCTGAAAAATCCTCTTTCCGTAACAGAATGCCCAGCTAAAATAATAGAAATACCACGAGAAACAGCCTCAAGACGATCATGATGAGATAATTCTCCAGTGATAAATAAATCGGCAGCAAATGAAGCTGGTGTTTGGCATAAAAGCGACCCACCGGAACCAGCACATACAGCAACTGTTTAATTGAACAGTCTATTGAATAACAACAACAATTATTATTATTATTATTATTATTATTATTATTATTATTGTGGTAAATAAATGTTATGATTGATAGTTAACAAAATGCCAGGAGGCTAAAGTAGGATTTCCAGGATGTTAAAAAGCATGAAATAATAAAAATAAATCCTCGTGAAAATGACTGAGATAAATTCCTTCTGTACTACATTTCTCATGCTTAAATACTAACTAAAACTGGCATTTTTTCCTATCATTTGGCTCGTATCTTTCTAATTTCATTTTTCTCTGTGCTAATATGACGTGCGGTAGATCGGACTAAAAAGCAATCGTACTAGGTCCTACATCAAATATGATTAAATGACAAACCTACAAGTATGAATAGGAGAAATCTTAGAATACATGCGCTTGTGCATCCCCACAACACATTCAAGATATTATCTCACAATGCACTGATCGCCAAAATCTATATTTGAACGCTTAGAGTCGCATGGATACAAACAATGATCCGTCATAAAATAAATGACAATCAATGAGTATATTTATTGTAATTAAAGGTAAATTTACAAAGAATAGTCTACAAGACCTTGAATTAAGGAATATTGACCTAATGAATTTAGAATATGTAAAACCTATTGAAACGTCAGTAAAGATGTGAAGTAAACACAGAATTTTGAAGTCCTATGAATGTCTTAGGGCATAAATTGTACACACAAAGTTGAATTCTGGCACACAACCGATCTGCTGATAGACTGATGTTAGCTACCCAGTCGAAGTCATACTACATGCTTGCTACACAATTGATCTTTACATCAGCCTATTCATCACATACTATACACTACATACAGTACTCACTATCTAAAAACGCCTCATATTTTACATGTGGTCTGATAAATTCGTGTGTATGAAATGTATCTCTACCTAATACGACTTTTAATTTCGCGTTGTCTAATGTGTCAAGTTCAATAATACGTACGAAATTGATCTTAGAGAATATTAACTTGGGATTGAATAAACACTAAAGTAATTCAGTTATCAGACGACAGTTGGTAAAATTCCATGACATGAAGAAATAATATGTTATGTCCTGCATAAGACAATAAGATATGGTCGATGAAGGCCGGCAACATGGAAAAGTTTGTTTGAGACCAGAGGTACCCTTTCAGTACTGTTGAGAGTAATATGAAAACTGAACTAATCACTCATGAAATAAGTGTATGGTTTTATTTGGGCCACGTAAATTAGGTGTCACAAATTATGAACATGAATTGACTGGGTTAGTCTGACTACAATTTACAAGTCTATCCATTATTTATTTATGCTTTAATATTTCCACTGTATACTCCGAAGGATAAAGGAACATTCTAAAGAGAAATGCAGTCGACCTAATAATCAGATTTTTACGAATAGAGAAGATTCGTGGTGAGGCTTTTTTTACATAGTGGATAGGAGAGGTGGTCTGTTTATGACACGGAGCCGTCGTCTAGAAGATAGTCGTAAATTACTAGCATCTGACAAGCTTTCACAAACCCCTGGTTGAGTTAGTGAAGATAACGCAACTCAGTAACTTAAAAAAATATCGTAATGGCTCAGAATAGAAATAAGTCGTGATCCGGTAGCAGCCTCAACTTTTTTATATCTCATTTTACCAGAATTTGTTTCCTATGGATAAATGGGCACTTTAAGTAATCAGAAGGTAGGTTTGATTATTCACTCATAAATCAATTACAAATATGATTGCATGAGTAGCATTTAGGATTTTTACTTGCTCTTTATATACAAAACTACGGAACAGGTGACTTAGAAAAATCTAAGCAATATCAATGTACAACAAGGAAATGCAGGAAAAAGGATTAAAAAAATATTTAAAACTATGGGTTAAATAGGAGTGAAGAGGAGAAAAAGCTGAAACAGAACATGAGCATTACGCAGATTAGGTGTAATAACATCAATTATCTACTTACAACCTATAACACCTCCCCTTCATACTAACCTGTGATCGCAAACACGATGAAAATAAGAAGCATGTACTTGATGTCGGTGAGAACTACTCTTGTTAGATGTTCTCACATGGTCACGTGTATACAACCAATGCCAGGGAAGTCCTACTCACTGCCTTCTCGCTGCGAGGGTGTTGTTTACGAAATCGAGAGGAAAAAAAGCAAATATCCGGCACTTTAACCGGGTTGGTGGATATAGAGGACCCACCTAGGGGAGTTGGAAAACCCTGATTCCGAACCGGTAGTGCATATGGGCTCCAGTATCCTGAGGGAACAAATGGCGTATGAACCCATTGTTGGTCACCGGCTACCATGGGTCTGCATCTCTTGACGTTGCTCCACTGCCTTGTGGATCAGACCTTCAGGTCGAAGGCTCTAGGTGTGGCCTCCCTAAGAAAACACATGCTCCGGTCTAGGCATCCGAGCAGTACCACAGCCCACACACAAATCAAGTGACTTGTGTAGTGAATATGTATTCGGTGCCCAATTTGTACCAATATTTCTGTTCAAATAAATAAATAAAACTGGTGGTCAAGTGCAATTTTCTTTTGTAAAGATACAAACAGAAATTCCATACATTTATATAAAAGGCAACAGCAGTTTTACATATGATTCTACAGTAGAATAATGTTGGAACTAACATTAAGTTGTGGAAGTGAACGTCTTACAAGTCAAGTTTTAATCTAGTTCTAGTCACCAGGGAATAAAGGACTGAAGTTTACAAGTTAGAAATGTGTCCGATATTTCAATGAACATAGTTCACATGTCACAAGAAAAACTTAGGATATTCGAACTGATAAAGGCTACTTTTGCTTCAAGGACAAACAAAACGTAGGATTAAGGACGATTAAGAACTAAGACCTGACAAATGTTCGCATAACAAATGTCTTACACTACTTATTAATAATGAGTAACGCGACCAAGTGCATTGAAAATATATTGGTGTCAAAGACTGCGAAACATTCAAATATGATTTCATGCTTGAAGTCCTAGTAGAGCCGATCCCCAAATACCTTTTCATTACCATTTGTTATGACTAAATGATTATATAAATGTCTTTCTAAGTACCATCTAAATAAAGGTACTATCGTCATAGTCTATTCTATCTACATAACGTAGCGCATATAAATTCCCGTCTAACTTAATATAACTCACAAAGATAAAAGTTACACAAATGGAACACAACAAAATTTATTTAGAAGTATTTCACAAGCTTTCATGGAGGAACTCATGAAATATATCGGAATCAGATATGTTCAGAGCTTAAATACTATGATTTATATTGGAAGTCTGATCAGCCCTAATGGGTTGGTGTCTGACGAAATCTCCGTATGAATTCAAAAAGCTCGTTTGGCTTTTGCCAACTTACGTCACCTATGACGAAGGCGAGATATCCATCTATCGATTAAGCGACGAGTATGCTGCGCGGCAGTTCATCCTGTTATACTTGACGACTGGGAAACATGGCCATTAAGAGTAGAAGATATCCGTAAGCTACTAGTATTTGACCACAGATGTCTTTGAAATATTGCTCGCATCTGCTGAGATCACCAGATAAGTTATAGTGAGGTTAGACACAGGGTATTAGGGAATGATGGTAACTCACTTGATGAAGTTGTGAATCTTCACCGACTGAGATGGTTGGGCCACATGTTACGTATGCCCGAACACCGATTACCACGAAGCGCAATGCTGATTAGTGTTGGGGATGGTTGAAAGAAAGTTAGGGGCGGCCAAACCAAAACGCGGCATCAGTGCTTGAAGTCACTAACTTCTGGTCTTAGCCATGTTGATAGATGCAGAATACCTGGTTGGGGTCCGCGTGACTATCGTAACCAATGATTGGAGACTCTGGGTGACGTGACTCAAAATCCATCACAATGGCGTGATGGATTAAAAATTGCTTTATCTCTTTTTTTCTACCAACTAATTCTTTCGTCCTGTACTATATCCTGATACACAATCTTTTATATATTACCACCATTGAATTAACTACTTCTATGAATTCGGTGTTCATCTTGTCGTGCTAATGAGGTATGGCAACTCGGAACAATGCATATATGTACCTGGTCTTACGTTGTAGCTGACTGGCTAAATACTATGATAAAAGAGAAAGTAGTTTTATTTACACATAGGTGAACAGTACGCATTTTTCTACGATAGAATTTCGATATTAACAGTAGGCTTTCATGTTTGTATTGTAAAATTGGTAAAATTGTGCCTGAACAAAGGATATCGACGTGTGGTAATAGCGAGTCTTATTAGGTAATGACACAAGTACTGAATCATATCAACAAGATGGAAATTAATTCTCAAAACCAACGAAGATAGAATGAACTACAGAAATAGTTCAGCCCAAATAATTTAATCAGCACAAATGATATACTATCGGTCTTTAATATATTGAGTCAGCTAGATGGGTTACATGATGGACATCAAGACAAATATCAAGAAAAGATTATGCGTATACTTATGTTTGTTGATGCTCTAGTCAAAAGTAAATCTGAGCCTCGTATGCATCTGTCAATAAATTATCTTAAAATTCTTCATGCAGCTGTTAATAATATATAAGATATCAAAACATGGTAATCATCTTATATTACTATTGTTACTCAAATTTCCTAGTAGTTGATTCTTTGATACAGCATTATATCATGCATTGTTATATCGAATCATATTAAGTAGGCAGCACCAGATTATTTATTTATTTGAATACATAAATATTGTTACAAGAGGGCACCAAATATATATGCGCCACACAAAATAATGAGAATTTGAAGAGAAAAAACAGAACAATAACGACCACAGATTAGTGTAAGGTAGTGTAATAATAATAATAATAATAATAATAATAATAATAATAATAATAATAATATAATATAATGATAATGATAATAATAATAATAATAATGGGGGGAACGGAAAGGCACAATCAGACCAAATTTTTCAGTTAAGGAAGAGACAACCATTTTTTATGAAAAAGGTAAAAGAAGGTTACAGCAGGATCGCCACTGGCTTCTATTCCGAGCCATATCTGATAACGCCACTAGCCACTGTGTCGCACCATCTCTCGGAGCCCAGCCACGGAGTCGTGAAGGACCAGCACAGGCCAGCCCTTTGCAGCTTTCTTTCATACCACGACACCATATTATAGCACTGACCACCTCTCCGCTTTTTCCAACTAGTCCCAGTGTCAGCAAATAATGTACAACGTGGAATTCTCTGGGACGACATTCGTAGAACATGTCCAAGCCACCGAAGTCGATGTTTCAAGATGGTGACACCAATTGCATTATCGTCTCTGTGACCGAACACACGATGCCGAACCTCTGCATTACTACTAACATGGTGTTGCCACTGGATGTCAGCAATCCTCCGGAGACAACGATGATCGAACACAGAGAGTCGTCTAACGTCCTCAACTCGGAGAGGCCAGGTTTCACAAGAGTAGAGCAAAACTGCTCTCACCGAAGCGTTGTAGATCCGACCTTTTACAACCAGACTAACATCACGAAGGTGCCAAAGGTGGCCCAGATTGGCATAAGCCGCTCTGGCTTTCATTATATGTGAATCGATCTCATCACTCACGCCACCACCAGCACTCATACAGCTACCCAGATACACGAACTTCTCGACTACTTCTATCTGCTCACCATCCAGAGTGAGTACAGGATTAGAATCCTGCCAGTCTTGTAGAAGTACTTTGCACTTCGAAGGTGCAAAGCACATACCATACCTACGGACATTGATTGCCAACTGATTAAGTGCGTAATCAGTGGTCACCGGCTACCATGGGACTGCATCTCCTTACGATGCTCCACTGCCTTGTGAGTTAGACCTTCAGGTCAAAGGTTTGAGATGTGACCCTCTAAGAAAACCACCTACTTCGGTCTGGGCACTCGGGCAGTATCACAGCCCACACACAAATATAATGAAAATGATGATATTTACTGAAAACTCTATTCTCGCCACCACCAGCACCAGAAGCGACACAAGTTAATAGACTGAACTATGAGCTTAAATCATATTGTGGACCTATTAAACAGAGACAACTCAGCGAACTAGCTAGTGAGGTTAATAATGAATTATTTCATCCCGTGAGATCTGTTGAAGCATGAAAGGTCAGTAGTAAAATGTTAGTTCCCATTTGTTCGATATATAACACGTGGCTTGTAAAAACAACTATTACAACAATCCGCATAAAATCCAACGATAAGCATTGCGACATGGTCCTTTAATCAATGGAATTAAAGACGATAGGTATATTTAAGTTCGACTTGTATGGTACCTTTATGTACACACTTATTACAGCCCAAAAAAGAGTAGCCTGCTTTCTATCAAACCTGAAAACTCTAATTTTCTCGATTCCGGTTTTTTCATAGCAAATCAGTTATTGGATAACCAGAAGTGCCCTCGACAATTACTTTATATAAACGTTTACAAAAATGAAATTAGGAGAAATTTAGATAAAACACTTATCTTACCGAGGGTTTTGCCTAGTCCTGGGGCTACAGTTAAATGCCCTATGTTTAGAAACTTTTGTAGGCAGCGATAATTGCTTTTAGATGAACTGGGAACTGTAGAGTAACCAGTCTGCCACATCCTTCTTCACTTGTCTACAACATATTCTTTTGATAGTGCATATACCTTTTGAATATTTTCGATGCTAACAACTGAGATTTTAAGCTCCTCCGTCACATCTACAACACGTTTTAAATCGGACTCGGTACAAGTAACAATGGCTGTTATTCCAGCATTACTGATCATGATAATGTGATGAAAAAATGACTTACCTCTTAATATTAGTTGTACACACTCCTACTCCTGTGGAAATGACGAAGTCTCCGAAATTTTCGTCCATAACAACGGTCAACCTGGATAAATTTTGAGTAATTGGTGATCGAGATAAACTCTCTCTCCGATTGACAGCTATAGAACAATATTAAGTTAGTCTGAATTTACCTAATGGTTCTAAAAGCCAATCGTTGATACCTCCAAGTTTTGCATCAAGCCCGGTGTGTGGTGAGAATACACCGATTTTGTTTTCTATACAACGTACAACTATACGCTCTTTCCAATGCTGTTGCGTAAGCTTTTTAAGAGGAGAGAAAATTGGTGGATGGTATGAAACGATCAGACCACATTTTTGAGAAATCGCCTCATCGAGTACTTGTTCTGTTAAATCATTTGTGATAAAAATCCTGTCCACATGGTGTGGAATAGAAGGTTCTATTAGGAGACCGACATTATCCCACTTTTCGGCCAAGTGTGGTAAGCAGTATGCATCCAACAATTTAACAATTTTGGTAAGCTCCATTCCTTTATGGGCAAACTTTGAAAGGAACATGTATTAACAAAACCGAGAACAGGATGACAAACTAGCAATAAAAATGAGCAAATTACTTTACAATAAAAATCGCAAAAGTCAAGATGAGGTACACAAAACTGGAAAGTAGAGGTAACAGCAAAATTATTTCGCGAAAAAAAATTTTGGAAGGGTATTTGCCTCAATATTGGCAAAATAACAGAAGGTAAACATATTTTAATGCTTTTATTTATAAGAGTGAAGATATAGATTTTCAACGGTTTGGAGAATTAAATGCCTAAAACTCACGCCAAGATGCGGAATTAGGCTGCCTATAAAATCAATTCAGTCGTTTATAATAAGTAAAATACGACGAAGACATATATACCTCTAAAACAATACTTTTAAATAATACGGAGGCTAAGCTTGAGGATATTTTAAAAAGTGTGAAAAGCGTTAACTCTTCTCACGTCATAGATTAATTGGTAAATCATGTGTGTATTTCGCACAAGTCTACAGTTATAAATCTCTCCAAACGAAATAAAGTACACAGGACGATCCAGTTTTTCCGAAAAAATGTAGCACTGCTTTTATCACATAAATGTGGCTAGTATATATATATATATATATATATATATATATATATATATATATATATATATATATATATATATATATATATATATATTAGATGAGTAAATGGAAAATACACTAAGTAATGAAACACAGGATATGGCTCAACGAAGACTGATTTCAAACGATTACCACGTAGAATGATACGCAAAGTTCTACATGGATACTTAGTGAGGTCTCTCACACCGACAAGCCGTTGTCACCTCAAACCGCCTGAGGCGACCTTGGTATTAACATGTCTTATCTTTTCCTTCCGTCTAGGACTGATAATAAGAGGACGTTCGAAGAAAGTTGAAAAACAGAAATCAAATCGTTTACGTCTGGAGTTTCGTTTTTCGCATCGAGTAGTGAATTACTGGAATTCCCTAACGGGACACGTAATATCAGCAACTTCTGTTGATATATTCAAAACGAGATGGGACCTCCACAGCATTGCAAACTGCAAGGATTATTATAGGTGGATAGACCCTCCATCCTTATTACTTGAGGTAGCTACCGAGGTTTCCATCCTCAAACGGCCTCGGCACCTTCACATTGATCCTGACAGAAACACCAGATGTAAAGAAGGCAATACGGGGAAGGGACGCATATCTGCTATGTCACAAAGTATTTGCATTATATATATATACATATATATATATATAGCCTTATGTCGTCTGTTTGCACCTATCAGTGTGTATTGCTTTTAGACAAGTCATATCATATCCGACATTTATCTGACACTTCTTCGGATTACCTCTTTTTGAATTTTCATAAATCTCACTATGCTAACAACAATCTTTCATGATAAGCCTATATCGTCCCCGCCATGCTCCCAACAGATATGTCTTTTTGCGAGGTTTTTAAATCCTCTTATTCCACATCAACTTTCACATTAACGTTGCTTACGCATAGGTTTCATTATATCATCTCTAGGCCAGTCGTATTTAACAAGTATCTGAACTGCGTAATGCATTTTGCACCAAACCTATCATGGCTCTTACGGCTAATGAGACTCAACTCCGGTTCGTAACTCGACATTAAGCAAGCACGATTTAAGAACGGAAGGTTCGGCACCCAACGTGGTTTGTATTTCTCGAACTTTTGATGTATCCCTATGTGGCAAAAGAACCATTTTTTGTCAAAAGAATCTTTCCTGAGCCTAACGTTCAGTAGATTACTTTTCTTCTTGACTTTAATCCCAACTACTAGCTAACTATGGATTTACCTCAGCTTATAATGCGCGCTCCACAGTTTTCCACACCAAGGTTATCTTTAGTAGATCCTAACATTTTATACCACTGGCTTTTATCTATTTCAGGTACATTTATTTCACGGTCGTGAACCACTGAAAGGATTAATATAAACACCTATATTTAATAATGTAAGCCATCTGGAAGCAGTTGTAGCGTAAATAAAGCCCCAAAACAAATGGTTTTGACATTTGATACTGACCTCATTAGTTTTACCGGACTCACTCAACTGAAGGTACTCGGTCAAACATTCTCACCAGACGACGCGTGGGTAAATCCTGCTACTCATCCCTCGCAACTGTTAGCCAGAATAGATTAAACGTTTCTCGACATATCGATAGCCTACCAAATATATTTTAGAACTCCTTCAATTCTGACTTCTGATATGAATGGGTTGACATACCGCCGCCACCTTAACTACTCTTTTCATCACCCTAGACACCTTTTAAGTTATTTTTATGGGCCAGTAATTTTCAATATTTGCCTCAGGACCTGTTTTAATTTTGGGAATGATATGTTTATTATTCCCGGCAGTAAGATAACACTCTGAAGAGAGTGATATCACAAGTAGTTTGAGAAGAAAAATACACTTATCACCACCTCCACATTTAAGCGCTCTTCCCGGAATACTATCTGTTTCATCCGTATCGGGGTATTTCAATGTATTAATTTTGTACATTGAAGTCTACATTAGTAATTTCACAGGGAGGTACTGGGATTGGTTCTGAATCATTTAGCGGTTTTTCGTTAGTTAATGAGAAACAAAATTGTTCACTAAATAGTTCCGTAACAAGTTTAAGATCTTCGTATATTTGTTTGTCTTTAATAAATATGTTCCACCTCGATTAGAACGTTTAAGTTTTTTTGAACGAGTATGGTGAGTGCTGAGGAGTTACTATTAAGTTCGACAGCATGCTTTTCCTGTGCAACTGTTTTGTGTGTACGTATCGCCTCTATTCGGACCAATATTCCTGTCATCGTTACTAAGGAGCGAAAGTCATTTAAGTTGTGGAATCGAGTACAATGTCTTTAAAGACGTCTTCCTGTACCGACCGGTATATACAGATCTTTAGAGAACATAGGTCTCCAGTATTCTGAAATTGCGATTTTGTTGATGATATTTCTGATGTTGTAATAAAATATATTGGTTAGTGTGTCTGTATTGTATGAAGTAAATAATAATAATAATAATGGTAATTTATTCTCAAATAACAGTTTGTTACATGAGGCATGCCAGTTTACAGGCAAGATCAAGTTTTTACAAATGATACAATACCCACTGTAGTAAATTACTAAGCTGGGTTGATAATTTAAAAGATATGAATGTGGATGGTTTTAGTCAGTATATCCGTTGGGGAGCTTCATGAAAGTCACGTTGCGAATGTGCAACTGATGGTCAAGGATAGGTCCATTGAAGATATTAGCTTCTAGAAATCGAAACCTTATGTCCCTTTGGAATATCCAAGGCCTTAAGGGTGGTGCAGGATGAAGTCACTCGTTCCATATCTCAAGGGGGCTGAAAGAGGGAGCAAGTAGAAGAAAGGACGAGAGGCAGAGTAGCCAATATTCATGAAGGAATGTTTAAGGTATGATTACTCAGTCTAATTTTCCTTTATTAAGGTATTTGTTAAGCAAGAGTATTTTAATAGGTTAAAGAAAATAAGTGTAAACAAAGTATGTAGCGGACATACAACTAACAAATGGAGGGGATTCAGAAAGGAGCTGAAAATATGAGCTTATGTGTGGTCATAAAATATAGTGCTAAAAAGTTATTTTGATATACAGTTGACTATCTTCCTTTTTTATCGAAGCTGTTGGAGCCCTTTTCATCTTTTTTTGTATTATTATTTTTTAGATATCATAGGGTCTTGAGTAGGCTTCGTATATTATCGAATTGTCTAGTTTGCCTGTAATAGGATTACTGGGTGGGAAGTGAAACCAATTCAACGTTCGTAACACGATTTATTGAGGCATTTTGCATGATAAATCAGCATTAATACTTTAAGTTCGTAACATCCCACTAAGCCATAAGGAGCCGTAATTAAACAAAATGTTCTGCCCTACAGACATGGGTGGATTGAAGTTGTCTCCCCACCGCCATGTTTGCTGGTCAGTAACGCCACCCTCCCTCCTTTTGTGATGTTAGGCTCTCTTACGTTTGTGGCAAGTATGAATACTGCTTTAACCAAAGCCCATAGTTGGAATACACTGCCTCTACTAGGTCCATGTTACAGGCAAATCAGATAGTTAAAAAGTTTGTTTTATGGGTTAGATGTCCACATAGTATATCACACTGCTATAAGGATAACTAATGGTTTAAAGAAGTAAGGACTAATAGCAAATCAAAGGATGTGAGAGGGTATAAAATTGTAGAGAAAAAGATTTTAGGGTAGGAAAACTTTGTGGCCAGATTTTGAGCTTTGTATGATCGGCCTTAGTAGAGCAGCATTCATAAGATTAGTGAGTTATCTATCTACTTGCAATAGAAAAAAAGCATGACTTTTAGGAAGAATAATGTACATTTAACCTGTAGAGATTTGGGAACTGAAAGCTAGGGTTAGGAGCATAAAGTCATGATTAATAAACAATGAATAATAGGAAAGGATAAGCCATATATTCTGTGATTTGGTTATATTCATATTAGTAACAGTCGAACTTGTTATAATTTTGTTCTTTCTAGATACTAGGCGGTCCGTAATAAAGTGCCTCATTGGTGGGCGGGAGTTCAAGGAAATGTTGAAGCTCTTTGGAGTCTAGAAATAGGGTTATTAGCTTTTTGAATCTGGTAAACGTATCACAGTTACGGATAGGCATTGGCAGCCTGTTCCACAATAAACTGTACCGTACTGTAAAAAACTTACAACGCATTTGTTTTTGGTGTTTTACGGTAAGTAGTGTATATGCGTTGTTTCTAAGTCTATAGGCTGGGTCGTGGGTGATAGTCGGACAGGAGAGCCCATATATCGCTTTGTAGAGAAATATTAAATTGTTTTTAGCCTACGGTGCCATAAAGGTTCTAAAGATAGATGCTTACATCTGTCTGTGTAATCGAGATTCGAGTTACATCCTAGTAGTTGACGTGTGAAACGTCTTTGAACATCTTCTACTCTTATCTTGTCTGCGATATTCATATTAGAGAAGACAAAAGAGCAGTATTCAAGGGAGGGTCGTACACATATTTTGTAGAGAGTAAGTTTACCCTCTGTTGTGAAAAAGTTTTTCATTATAAAACCAATTAGCCGTCTAGATTTAGAAATAATAGAGGAGGCATGTTCTTCAAAGTTTAGGCTTCCTGTGTAATTAATTCCTAAATCGTGTACTGATTCGAGTGTTTGGACTCTACATTCATTTAAGTGAAGTCGCGGTTTATAGGGATGCTTTCCAAAGTGCATGATCCCGCACTTGTTGAGGTTAAATGGTAATTGCCATTTTTCACTCCATATAGTTAAGTTATTGAGGTCCTTTTGGATCTGGGATACACTTTCGCTTAGTGTCTCAGGCTTATAGCTGTATACTATTTTGAGATCATCAGCATATAAGTATGGTTTCCCAAATTCTATGGTGTTACATATATCGTTTATATACATAAGAAACAAAAGTGGACCTAATACGCTTCCCTGGATGACTCCACTGGTGATTGGTCTAGGGGACGAGAGACAGTCATTGTACTTTACCATCTGTTTACGTTCTGTTAAGAACGAAGCAAACCATGAGTACAGTGGGTTGTGTATTCCGAAGGACTTTAGTTTGACGAGTAGCCTTTTGTGTGGGACCTTATCAAAGGCTTTCTTAAAGTCTAGGAATAGGACTGATACAAGGAGTCCGCTGTCTCGTTTCAGAGTTATATCATTCAGGTAGTCTACTAGGCATGTATCGCATGATCTGGACCTAAGAAATCCATGCTGGGAGGTCGAGATGAGATTATTAGTTAGTAGATGTTGGACTACAGCCGCCTTAACTACTTTTTCCATCACTCTGGATACCACTGAAGTTATGTTTATAGGCCGGTAATTTTCAACGTTTGCTTCAGGTCCTGTTTTAATTTTGGGAATGATATGTGTAGTTTTCCAGGCAGTAGGGTAACACGCTGAAGAGAGTGATATCGCGAATAGTTTGAGAAGCAAAACACACATATCATCACCTCCACGTTTTAGCATGCTAGATGGAATACCATCTGGTCCATCAGTGTAGGAGTGTTTCAATGTACTGATTGCCTTGGAGATATTTTGTACACTGAATTCTACATTAGTAATTTCGCAGGGATTGGTTCTGAATCATTAAATGGTTTTTCGTTAGTTAGTGAGAAACAAAAATGTTCACTAAATAATTCTGTGATAAGTTTGGGATCTTCGTATACTTGTTTGCCTTTAATGAATATACTCCCTCTCGATTTAGAGCGTTTAAGTTTATTTTGGAGTAGTATGGTGAGTGCAGAGGAGTTATTATTAAGTTCAACTGCACGTTTTTCCTGTGCTACTGCTTTTTGTTTACTTATTGCCTCTGTTCGGACAAGTATTTCTGTCATCGTTACTAAAGAGGAAAAGTCATTTAAGTTGTGGAATCGAGTACAATGTCTTTGAAGACGTCTTCTTGTACTGACCGGTATATAGAGATCTTTGGAGAACGTAGGTTTACAGTATTCTAAAGGTGCGATGTTGTTGATGATACTTTGATGTTGTGATAAAATATATTCGTTAGTGTGTAGTGGCATTCGACCATAACCACACAATCCTCAAAGCTGAATACGAGATTACTCGGAAAATAGATATTCAATATTTAACGCGGAGAAATACCTGACGATGAAGAAGGCGCGAACAAGGAATTGAATGAATTAGAGTTTATCGAATGGCATGGCTCGGCCATGCAGGCGTGGTCCCTGCTGAATATTACCCTATATCTTTTATTAATATTAAATATATTGTTCTTTCTCTAGCCTAAGCTTATTCTTCATCATGTATTGGTAGTTGCTACGATGCAGTGAGTTGGTGTAGACGATGATGTGACTTCCACGTAAGACCTTATAGATTAGGCAGTTATATCATAACAAATCTACAATTTTAGGATTAGGTCTATTATTAGAGCAGTATTAATATCATAGTAGACCATAATTCCACAAGTGTGTCGGCATTGTTTGAAGTAAAGAAAGTTCTCCAATCAGTGCTTCTTAGGTAATTGTGGAAGTTATTCCAATCAACCTTGCGATAGTTCCTACGAGATGTTAAAGTTTTACTCCTACAGGTTGTGGTTTTACATCAAGGCTGCATATGACAATGTTATGATCACTACCTGGAAACTTTTTTCCAATATACAAAGTATTGGGGATGAAGCCATTGGTAAAGACAAATTCCAAGATGTTTTGATGTCTGGTAGGGCTCTTGACATACTGAGCCCATTGTCCAAGCTCTAGACATTCAATAAATGATTCATAACGTCTTGGCCTTTGACTGGGAGCCAAGAAATTTCGTGCATGTTGAAGTCATCGTAACTAGGCTTGCCTGTGAATGGAAGAGATGATGTTAATGTAAATACCCCCGACAATACTGCTATTTCATTTATTAATACTTTAGGTTGACGGTAAACACAGCTGAACAGTAAGATAATAGAACTCAATGGCCTTAAAACAATCCACACCGAATCCCTTAGTTGGTTTAGTTCAGGCATATCACATAGTAGTGAGTTTAGGCTAGAGTGAGTGTAAGTAAGGCATCCTCCGCATCGTCCTTTCAGTTTATCGCTTCTATATAAGAAATAGTTATCAAGAGTTATACTTAAATCAGAAATATTAGTGTTAGTTTATGCTTCAGTTATCGGTATAGGCGAAGGTTGTTATATGGATACAAACATGGCTAAATCCGTCTTTTTATTGCAGATCGACCTAGCGTTGATAAGACACACATTAAAAAATGGCCTACTAAGTTGAAATGAGTAAAAGTATATCGGTTAAAGTTGTCATAACCCTCGCGGGTGTGATATGGTTTTAAAGTGAGGGTTTGAATGTTCTTCATTAGCTCAGTATCTTGATAGCCAGAGTTAGTGGAAGATTTATCAAATGAGCTGGTGAAGTTTCTCAGGGAGTTTACTCAGGATTATGCTTTATTCGCGATGTCTTTCAAATCGATGAGTTCGCAATAACACGACGTTGCACTGTTGAGGATCTCATGAGAGACGAGCAATTCGGTATGAACTGCCGATAGAAAATTAACTGACCATATACACAATATATGTAATTGCATGACTGTGGTCAGTTCTGGGAAATCCAGAACGGCAGCTACTTTGCTTTGCAAAGAAGAAATCTTGGGATTCGGTCATGATTTGATATGTCTGAATGTTTACAGTAATATCATGTTTTTGAAGTCGTTGGAAAACAAGGTTCAGATGCTGGAGACGACATTCTCCTTCCGAAATTGCGATTATACAGTCATCTACATATGCACTTACGAAGTTGAGACTTCAAAAGACGTCACCGACGAATCACTGCAAAGTCTGTACAGCATCGTTTAAACCGAAATGCCTGAGCAAAAATTCGTGGAGTCCGAAGGGAGCAATGAAAGCGGTTTTACGAATATCATCAGCAGCCACAGGAATTTGGCTATAGGCGCTAGCCAAATTAATTTTGAAAATACTGTCGTGCCTTCTTAGATAGCTGTCAAATCGTGAATTTACTGCGACGGGGAATGATCAGGAATGGCTTCCACCTTCAGTCACCGGTAATCAGCAGTTAAAGTCCTGTCGTTGCTGTTCATTTACGGGACCACGTGCGAGAGAGATGTTCATGGACTGTTCGATGGCCCTATGATTCTCAAGTATATCACGTGTGCAAATCGGTTCTCGTCCAAGCTTAGCTGGTTACACACAGTAATTCTTATCGCTTTTGGTACAGATCAAGGTGCTTATCGAGTATCTGTGATAGAATGGGCCGATTATGTGCTTAACAGTGACAAGGAATAATCTGCACCCGGAACAGCGAGCTACACAAACGGATAAATTAGCACTTCGGTCTTCTAAGTTCTTTTTCTTGCGTCGGTAAGCAGATTGTGGTGTTGTTGCAGGTCTATACCAGTGTTTGGCATAGAAACATCTGCAACAAAGGGTTTGTGTAAACACATGTCAAGCTGAACATATCTCTTACCATAAGTGGCAATCACTTTTCCATAAGCCGCCTGTAAGTTGAAAACTGGTTCGTGCGGTCGGTCGCTAGAATTCGCTGAAAGAACGCTAACTTTTGCATCAGTGTCGACGAGGTTGTGAACTTTCACCATTTAGTCACTGGTCTGTGGCGGAAGGCTATGTTCACTTGTCACGGTTCCCGCTGGCTCGTACCGGCGGGGAAGTTTCCTAAATTGTTTTTCTTGTCATATGGTCCTGAGCTTGAGAAACTGAAGGGTTTTCTGTAAATTCTAGAGGACCTACCATATTTATTGTGGTACCAGAGCCATACAGCAGTATCTATCTCCTTTTTTCTGGAGACAGATCTTCGTGACGAGTTTCTCTTGGGGGTTCGAAAGTGTCTACAATTATGATGAGCATTAGAGCGACGAGTAAGAGTGTGACAGAGACATGTGGCGTCATTTCTTGTTGCTTGATTTTCTTTGAAAGAATAAACCTCACCACTGAAGGTCCCGATGATCTCCAGGATTCGGTCGACAGATGCAGCCAGTTCATCTATGGCGTTATCATGAAACGAGACAGGGACTGCCTGCACCTCTTGGTGAGGCCTAGACAAGAAGAGCTGTATAAACAAACCCTCATCAAAGGTCTGCTGATCAGTGACCTCTCTCATTTGCAGCAACATTTCTGTTCCTGAGCCACGTTGCAACTTGATGCTGTGGGAGTTTGTCTAGCCTTTGTCAGTCGGTTAGATCTCCAAGCCTAAGGATAATGTCTTTAAGAGTTTCTTAAGTTTCCGAAACACCACTAGTAGACACACTGTGTGCGGCGTACTTGTTGAAATTGCGCGGTAGTGACTTCACTACTGTTAGGGATTGTGCACGTGGTTCTGTCACGCCGTGCCCGTGGAAGTCAGTTTCTGCGTAGCAGGACCAGGCTTGAATATTGTTAGACCGAAACGTCATTAGCTGGAATGAAGGAGGCGAAAGGGTCTTTATCTTAAATAACTAAGGAGTCTGTTTCGCCATGATAAATATAAAGTATACAAATGAACGAGAAAAATGTATCCAAAAATTCAAAACATCATCACAATATGTAAAAGATAACGATTAAGAAAGAATATATAATGTTCCAAAAGGAACAGACTCACATTTCACAAAAACAAGTGTATCAGATCACGTAGAACCACCACTGAAGGTCCCAAAAGTACTCAGAGTTTGAGAACACGTTCACACGTAACACCCTTATGTTGGAAGTATGTCAACGTATTCGATTCGGAAGTTAGAAATGAAGGGTTTTTAGTGGCCCGTGACCTGACTCCAAGTAGATCGTATGAATGATTGTTATTGAAATATATATGTCGCCTACCCTCGTATATAATCATTGACTTAAATCGCGTTAGTCAATAACGGGAAACGTTTGATCTATTCTGGTTAACAGTTGCGTAGCACGATGTACCCATGCGTGGTCTGGTGAGAATGTGCGACCGAGTACCTTCAGCTCGGTGAGCTCAGTAAAACTAATGAGGTCAGTATCAACTGTTGAACACTTATAGTGCTTGTGATTGTGATGACTTCTTTTAACGATTCACATAGGGTGCTACATGGATACATCAGTGATCTATTGCTACCATATCCGAAAGTCTGTTCAAATGGTTGTGGACGGAATAGAAGGAGCTTTCGCTTAACAGGCTTCCGTGTCTAGTAGCAGGGGATCACCAAATCCTCCAGACAGGAACCTAGGTATGTTAACAATAAAAGGGGAAATAGAAATGTGTAAATCATAGTATGATGCTGTCCTTGGTCCTTAAGAATAGGTCAAGTTGCCTCTTGAAGGACTCCTGAGAAGTCGCCTGGACTAGCTCGGCCGGCAGTGAGTTCCAGCATTTGACAACTCTTAAGGAATAGAAGCTATGTCTATATTCCGTTTTGCTATGTTGTGTCTCCACTTTCGGGGTGTTACCCCTTAGGTTAGTGTTCAAACTAAGCTTAACTAGGTGTTTGAGAGGATGTCCAGAAGTGCTGAGAATACTATAAGCCATTAATAATCACCTCTAAGACGCCTATACTCTAGTGGGCAAAGGTTAAGTGATCGGAGGCGCTCTTCGTAAGGTTTAGATTTGAGTCTTCGAACTGATTTCGTTGCTCGCCGTCGGATACGCTCCAGGGTGTCTTTATCCTTTTGGAGTGAAGGAGGAAACATTATGTTTCCGTACTCTAAATGGGGACGGATGAAACTATTGAAGATTATACGGAAAGTTCTTCCGTCGAATTGTCCAAAAATGCGCTTCAACGTTGCCAGTGCAAGGTTTGCTCGGAAGGCATTTTTGTCACAGTTAGCGTAAGACTTTAAATCATGGGGCACCAGGACTCCTAAATCTTTTTATACTTGAGATACTACTAGAGAGGAGTTTCCTAAGTTATAACTGTAGTGTGCGACATGTCGCAGATGGACTACTTTACATTTTGAAGTGTTAAAAGTAAGTCCATTATTATCTGCCCAACTTTGGAGTCGAGTCAGATCCTCCTGAAGTGCCTGTGTATCGTCTTGAGTGAGAGCCTTTTCAATTCCATTGCGAACCACTTGAACTACGTGAAATAGTTCTAATCATATAAGTTATGGGCTCCAGTTTTGAGTATCACTAACCGATTATACAATGTAAGTAAAAACACAAGTATTAAAACCTTTTTCATAGCTAGGAGAATAATCTGAAAATTCAGCTCCTGTCTTAAAAAATCGACGTTATGCTTTCCTGATGAATAAAGTTAGGAGTCGCAATCGGCCTTGAAAGTTTTACTTAATATTCGAACAAATGACTTGTTTCGTTACCATATTTGAATGAGTGTCGAACGTAGTGTCCTGAAGAAACGTCTAGAGCGCAGGCTTGACCGTTTAACTAGAAGCTGTCAACATGCAACTCAGGAGGTATTTTCTTCATCCTAAAACTCAGTTACTCTAAATTAGCTATCATTTCTTCTTAGAGATTTCACAAAGTATATTGAGCGGCATATTGATAATTCCCCATCGGATTTTTCTACTAGTGATAGGATGTCAAATATGGTCTTAGTATCCGAAATAATAATTGAAGATCTACTTGATCTATTGTCTAAGTATCACCATGCATCAGAGAGCATCCTGAAGACGTGCACGCAAGCGCACCAAACAGTAAGGCTTTTTTTTCATTTTGATAGAATAAACAGCAATTTCACATATAAGTAGAACTTTTTAGGTCCAGCATGTATAGATGAAAGTGGTCGTCAAATTTCCATAGGCGAAAGTTCAATTGAATTCAAATTTTACTGAAGTCCTTAATCCCATCATTGAAATAAAATTGTGTAATTTTAGGCGAAATTTGAGGACAGTTGTATTGGAAATCTTAAGGATATGTAGCCGAAATTATATAATTCATCCGGGCGTGGGATTTTTATCGAAATAATCAGCAGACCCACGCAACATTTTCACGTATATTGCGAAAACGCTGTGAATCACTGATAGAAAATTCTAGAGTGATTACTACATTTTGATTGTCGTCCTAGAATTTACCTACGTCTGTGATTTTTCTTTCACAATTAATTGTCCTAGATCCAGGACTTTTGTTGAAGTGACTTCCCTGCGAAATCTCGAAATGTTGAGTGATTCTGGGATTTCTACCCACAATAGTTGCAGAATATGCCGTTAATCAACTCTCAGAATTGACCGATGATCTGAACAGAAATCCCGTTTTCTAAAAATTTCCATCTTTGTCGAAACTTAATTTTCCCATAGTTACTACAGTCAAAATTAGCCTAAGCTCATAACATACTTGTTTATTACCACCTACCAAACTGTTTCTCACCAAACAAACTGACATCGCCCAGTTAAATGTCACGAAAATAGTCTTTCTAATCACTCTGGAATTTTCTGCCTTTGATTTACAGCATCCTCGCAAGGTATGTGAAAATGTTGCGTAGCTTTGCTGATTATTTTGGTAAAAATCCCAAACCTGGGATGCATGTTTTACTACATCATTATTTCAACTCTTTCTGAAGTTTGGTTACGTCATTTTTATTTTTCATTAATTCATAACTTACTGATTTCACTTCAAATCATTATTATCATTAATCGTGTTTGTGATAGTTTAGTTGGTTCTACTTAACTAAACTAACGATAGCCATATTTTGACACCATTTTAACAAAATTTATCCTAAGCTCCAGTAGATGTACATTTTACGAATGACTTAAAATGCATTTAAGATTTCATAATTGGATCCCATATATTTTATTTTGGGTAAAAAATGCCTAGAGGCTCCCAGTCCTGTTGTATGGTTTCGAATTATAATATGGTAAACATTAATCTACTGAAGGAATCAAAATAAACGAATATAATGCGGATCAACAAATGAACTTCAGTGATAAGATTTAGCCGATTCATGAATGCTCGTAAGAGTTATTGATGTAAACACTTGAATATGCTGAAAGCATGGACACAATATAAGTAGGTCTTTACCTAATAAAATATAAAATTCACTCAGTACCTGGGTATGAGACACACTATGTGCGAACTAATGATACTAGACGGTTGCCTAAAACGAAATAAGTAGGGTGGAGTTCAAACTTGGGACTCACTGGCTGGACGTCAAACACCCTAACCACTAAGCCACCAATTGACTCATCTAATAAAATAATATATTTGTGGGCGAAACGTCAACAGAAATAGACAATTACTCTAATACGGCGGAGGGTGAGATGAGTCAGCTCTCCCACTCGAAATCAGTCAGCAACGATGTAGAACTTCGTACGTACGTACATCAGTTCTAGTTGCCATACCCTCTCAAAATGCTCTCACATGGCCATGTGTATACAACCACTGCCAGGGAAGTCCTACTCACTGCCTTCTCGCTGCGAGGGTGTTGTTTACGAAATCGAGAGGAAAAAAAGCGAATATCCGGCACTTTAACCGGGTTGGTGGATATGGAGAGTCTACCTAGGGGAGTTGGAAAATCCTGATTCCGAACCGGTAGTGCATATGGGCTTCAGGATCCAATTTTAGCGACTAGGTTGACTAATATTTTAGCTAAAATCTGGGAGTTAGACGTTATCTGACTGGTCACAATCACTTATCGTCCCAATATATAAGAAAGGGTCAAAATCATCCTGTGACAACCACAGAGGGATTAGTTTAACTAATATAATATCTAAAATACTAGCCTCGATAATTATCAGACGCCTAACTAAGACTCGTGAACTGCAAACACGAGAGAATCAAGCTGGCTTTAGACCTAGTCGTGGCTGCATCGACCACATATTCACCATTCGTCAGATTCTAGAACACAGGCATACTTATCGGCGTCCGACGATGGTGGTCTTTCTTGACTTGAAAGCAGCATTTGACTCGGTAGACCGCGAGATTCTGTGTCAGTGTCTGTCATTGAAAGGCGTACCCCAGAAGTACATAAACCTTATAAAGGCTCTTTACTCGAACACTACTAGTCGAGTGAGAGCTTATGGCGAACTGTCATCTACTTTTGCAACCTCAAGTGGTGTCCGTCAAGGATGTCCACTTTCCCCATTTTTGTTCAACTTCATCATAGATCTACTGATGGAAATAACTTTCTCGTCGACTGAGTTCTCGGGTATTGATCTCCATCCAGGAGGTCCACTTATTGACTTAGAATACGCAGATGACATAGTCCTGTTTGGTGAAGACGCTGACAAAATGCAGAGTCTTCTGGTAGCACTGAGCAACAATGCCAGAATGTTTGGAATGCGCTTCTCTCCCTCTAAATGCAAGTTGTTGCTTCAGGACTGGTCTGCGTTAACACCTGAACTAAGGATAGGGAGTGAAGTAGTCGAACGCGTTGACAACTTCACTTATCTTGGAAGTCTGATCAGCCCTAATGGGTTGGTATCGGACGAAATCTCAGCACGGATTCGAAAAGCTCGTTTGGCTTTTGCCAACTTACGTCACCTGTGGCGAAGGCGAGATATCCGTCTATCAATAAAAGGACGAGTATACTGCGCGGCAGTCCGTTCTGTTTTAATTTACGGCAGCGAAACATGGCCATTAAGAGTAGAAGACACTCGTAAGCTACTAGTGTTTGACCACAGATGCCTTAGAAATATTGCTGGCGTCTGCTGGGACCACCTGGTAAGTAATAGTGAGGTTAGACGCAGGGTATTAGGGAATGATGGTAAATCAGTTGATGAGGTTATGAATCTTCATCGACTGAGATGGTTGGGCCACGTGTTACGTATGCCTGAACACCGATTACCACGACGTGCAATGCTATCCGGTATTGGAGATGGTTGGAAGAAAGTTAGGGGCGACCAAACCAAAACGTGGCATCAGTGCTTAAAGTCACTAACTTGTAGTCTGAGCCATGTTGGTAGATGCAGACTACTTGGTTGGGGTCCGCGTGACTATCGTAACCAATGGTTGGAGACTCTTGGTGACATGGCTCAGAATCGATCACAATGGCGTCGGTGTATACACTCCCTGTCTTCCCTTAAACTAAGAGATTAAAATCGCTTCATATCTTTCTTTCTACGAACCAATTCTTTCTTCTTGTATTATATCTCTATATGCAATCTTTCTCTTATATATTACCACCTTTGACATAACCACTGCTATGAATCCGGTGTTCATCTTGTTGTGCTGATGCGGTATGGCAACCTGGACCGATGCACATATGTGCCTGGTCCTACGTTGTAGCTGACTGACTGACTGACCAGGATCCTGAGGGAACAAATGGCGTATGAACCCATTGTTGGTCACCGGCTACCATGGGTCTGCATCTCTTGACGTTGCTCCACTGCCTTGTGGATCAGACCTTCAGGTCGAAGGCTCTAGGTGTGGCCTCCCTAAGAAAAACGCATGCTCCGGTCTAGGCATCCGAGCAGTACCACAGCCCACACACAAATCAAGTGACTTGTGTAGTGAATATGTATTCGGTGCCCCATTTGTACCAGTATTTATGTTCAACTAAATAGGATAGGAAATGTCAACCTCTCAGGTTACGTACTTAGCAATAACTGTTAGGCTTAGTTCCCTCCAATTACATAAGTTAGTTTTTAGATTAACGACTAGGTAGTCAAGTCGAAAGCACTTTCCTTTGTCTTCATAGCTTATGTGTCCTGGCACCAAGCGGTAGATAAAACCTGGGATGTCAGTCTTCGATTTTTGTACGTAAGAATTGTTAGGACGGTAGAATTTATCACAGCTTTATGTCATAATATTCCTTGTTGTTAGAAATTCGATAACCGATCTCTGAATTAAAATGATCATAATACGTTTCGCCTTTCTAATGGTAGTTTGGGTATTTCGATTTATGGACAAGATTTACTGTCTTCTGAGGATATTTTTTCAACGCTGCAAATCTAGGCTACCATCAGCCTGTTTTTAATGTTCATTTAAAGCGGTATTTAACTGAAAATTGATTTTTCCAAGATTGATTCTTCAGATATCAGCTCACTGTGTAATTATGACCTCACCAAAGATTCTGTTGGAAAGTGCTTGGATCAACCGCTTGACGAAAAATACTTCATAGAACATTTATATAGCCGTACGCGACTCCTTTACATGCTAGAAACAAGCTTTGAATTGCAGGAAACCGGTCTTATATCTCAAATTTCGTATCTGAAAGGGATATGTACGTAAGTAATACTTTGTGACCTAAAACTTTCAGAACTATTACTTGACTACATTCTCACAGAATTGACCATATTTCAGTAATATATATATATATATATTCTAAGATTTCTGTGTCGTTTTATTCACATCTTGTCTAATATCGTCTGGCCATAATTTCTAGCTATTAAATTTGTTTTGGTAATTGTCCGGATATCAATACATCCCAGTATCATGCCCTAAGTATCTGTCAATAATCTTTTAGCTTTTCATCCCACAACTGTTTAGTAACAATATACAGATTTCATGTCACATAAGTCTGACTCAGCTGACTTAAGTATTGATTTATAATTTTCCAAATCTCTAGGATGCAAAGATCCTAGTGCCGTTGTAGAGATAAGTCGAGTATACATCATTACCAACCAGTATTTTTATTGTCAGTGTAATGAATCCAAGTTCAATCTTGTGACCTCACCTCACTTTTAGCTGTAAAAATTATATCAATAATTCTGAAAGATTTTTTCTTATTTAAAAGTTTGAGTCTAAGCACGACTTGGGACTAGTTGTCAATGTGAAAGCCATATTTCACCAAAAATGTCTTTTAAGCCGTCGTAATGTGGACACCGGAATTTCAACTACTGGGTTAGAGTACATAGCTTCAACTCAAGTAATGGGAATAATATCTCCAGCTACATAGAATAATCATGGCTCACAGTCTAATGTACACGAACCTATACTTGTTTACTAATTTAACTAATAGCAACACTGCATTTAGTTAACGAATTCAGACCCATACTCGATCCCGTTACATAGAAGTATTCACCTCGATTTCAATACTCTATATTCGTTCGCAGTAATAGGTTTTTTCTGAATCTGTTTTTTAACTAGAACAAGGGGAGAAATATCACCAGATATCACCGAAGAATATTTAAGGGAGCTAGAAGTAGAATGTACCAAATTAGCCTCAGAATTAGCTACTTTAAATCAGCTGGAGGTTATTCAAGTTCAATCAAGAAATAAATTGGTTGAAAAGCAGAACCAATTAAAACATATGAATGATGTAAGTTAATCTCCATTTTTGTAAGGCATTACTTTGCTATCTGAATAGAAGGCTGATATGATTCTACGTAAAGAAACAGAAAAGGATGACAAACGGGAGGCGTACCATACACAAAAAATAGATCAATAATGACAACCAAGTATTATCGACTTTGATGCTTCATTTACACTGATCAGCAGTCAGATTTAAAGAAAAGTGCTAGATATCAATTAGTCAACAACTTAAAGTTTCAACACAATCTGTACTGTAGAATTAGATTCCTTTAACTAATAAATGTAACTAGCTTGGTGAGTTGTGTGATCCATCCTTCCTAAAACATTCTTTTTAAAACAGAATTTTCGTTGAGTGATTGGAAATATTCCCTAACGTATAGTCAGCTACGGATATAGGGATTGCTTATTGGTTATCCATTTACGTTTCGTCATCATATTTTCAAATGTTGCCTTGAATAATCGAATAAATATATGCCTTAAACTATATCCTTATCATAAATTAACGTTACGTTGAATATACATTCTTTGTTTAGCCAGTAGACATTTAAGTTTCTGTAATTACACTGAACTCTGTGTTATAAAAAATTGTTCATGCTCTGTGGCGGTACTTCATCCCCTATCAGAAAGCAGTTACTGTATACTAATCTGTTATTTCTTGATATTTGTCTATTGTTCTCTATGTTGTGCTTATATAACATATACGCAGTTCAGACGGTAACAATACAGATAAAACTGTAACATGGTGAACAAAAAAGTCACTACAAACAGTGGAACATATACAGAAGTTATAAAGTGTTTACTAAAGTAGTTGATAATAGTGACAATTAATATACAAGGCGGAAAATTTATGGTTAAGCTATTCATTTTTTAACAATTGGAGCATATTTCAAAACTTTAATCATGTCTTCTTAGTTGTATTGTTTTTTCGCACATCATATATAACTCAGAACCTAACACAATTATTTGAACTATGCTTTTCGTTCTGAATTTCAAGTATTACTGTTTTGTTATGATTGAAAGGATTGATCATGTTTGAATGATAAGAAAGGAGGTAGTGACTACGTGATCAGAGAACTTGGTTTTAAACGAGTAGGTTGCAGGTTTGAACCCCACTTTGTAACCGGGTAGTATCACCAGTTGTCACATAAAACAATATGTCTCAAAACCGAGTAGCAAAAAACTACTTTGTATGTTAGATAGGGTGATAATGCCTGCATTTAAATTCCAAATAGGATTGTCTTTCTAGTGTAAATTTATTTCATACTTGGAAATCCTTTACTGATTTCCATCACCAGTTTTCACTATATTAAAACATTATTGATGTTTATTGTATAATGATAATCCATCCTTCTCTTTATAGGTTGAAGGGATTCTTCGTCAAGAAAATTCATGGTTAAGATTTTTGACAAATATAGTTGATTTAGAACATGATTCTTGTAAACAAGCCTTAAAAGAATTGATTTCTATTTCCCAATCACTTCATACTCTCAAGGATTATAGTGTCCAGGTAAAATGCAGTTGTATTTGAAATGACTTACTTATCGATAACTCATATTTTCAGGGGTTTTTCGTCTACTGTTTTAGTACTTTTGTAAATTGTGGCCTTTAAAACTAGAGATTCTTACGTTAATAGTATTCGGTCATAAATTTCAACGAAGCACTGCTCGTGTATCTTTGGGCCATCGAATAAACAATGGTAAAATTAGACAGGGTACTAGGTTTTGATGGTAAATTGATTGGTGAGGTTGTGAATCTTTATCATTTGAGCTGGTTGAGACATGTATTACATATGCTCAACCATCATCAACCTTGACTGCCGATACTATCTCGTGTAAGAGTAGATTGTATGAAAGCTAGGAGCGGCCAAACTAATAGTTGTCATCAGTCCATAAAGTCTTCAACTGTTGGACTGGGCTATTTATGTAGATTCAAACTATTTGATTAGGTTCCACGCAATTATTGTAACTAATGTTTATAAACGACGAATGACATGACTCGAAATCAATCGCAATGGTACATATGAATTCACCCTTTGTCTTCACTCAGATCTTGAGTCTTAGGGTTACCTTATGCGTTTCTGTTCCTACTGATTAGTAAATATATGCTATACAATACTGTCTTAGTGGTTAAGGCTGTAGATTTTCAGTCACTTAGTCGTCTATCTAAGTTCCACTTCACCTATTTGGGTTTGAACCGGCAAGTAAAATAATCACTAGCCCGTACACATAAAGCGTTCTGCAAAGCCAGGTACATGAGTCCGTAATTAGTAAAAAAGTGATATCTTTTTATATCCATCTAGCTGTGCTAATGTAAAATGTAGCGTACTGAAACTAATAATGTCTCAGGCTATGACACAGAGTTACGCGAGTCTGAATCCCACAGGGCATGTGAATTTTCTTAAGATATCGGATGCGCGTTGCTGATGGGTAGCCATTAGTACAATCCTATATTCAGGGACTCCTGTTAATTGTCTCCATCCACTTAATACATCTGGTCGTCGATAGATTCTAGGCGTAGATAAAGTAAACCTAGAATCCTAATTGAATCGATCTCAAAATATATTACTTGTGGTTAACCAACAAATTAAAGTAGTTTTGCTTTAAAACAGGTACCATATGAAGGATAATTTAGAATTGGTAAGCAATGGACTGCTGTTCAGTCTTAGTATGGAGCTTCTCAATAGTTCATAATTAGCGACCCTGTATGGAGAAGAGCTTAAGATGGTTAACTATTTGAGTAAATAAATTTTATTCAGCCACTTAGTCATACTGCAATAGTCTACAATACAAAATTCATCCATATTACGACATGGGATTTAAATGACGCAACTACTATCGTTTCTCATGGATCAAAGTTCAGTAAAGGTAAAAGTTACCAAAGAACGAAGGGAGCTGGGGTTAAAACCATCATGCCAAACTGTTCCCGTTTTCTAGACACAACTTCATTCTCATTTGATTTATTTCGTTCTTTATGACCAAGTAGTATCTACACGAAAATTTTTCAATCTCATGCTGTCTACTAAAAGCATATTTTTATTCACTAAATATTTAGCTTCTTGAGAAATCAGCAAGCTTATATCAATCAGACGATCTGATAGAATGTGATGAATCAGTTAGGAATGATGTCTCAAAACATTTCGAAGATGCTGTTATTCATCTGCTACTAAGTAAGTTGATTTTACCTACAACTATTCTTAATATTTTTACATGATTTGTTTTGATTTTATCTAATATTAAGTAGATGTATGGATTGCTCACATTGTGCTCCAGTAACCGGTTCAAGTTAGAAAACGTCTTAGAGAAACAAATGTCCTACTGATTATTTTATCAGTAGCATATTTATAAATGGCAACATTTATCAGGCTAAGTCTTAGCGATTGTTTTAAGCTAACTTTTCACTACTTGTTTTAATCAGTTGATTAAATTATGAAATATAAAATATGTAGTGAGATTAAAATGATGCGTATTGATTTTATTGGTTGGTGTAGCTTTCATGAAAGTTGTCTTGATGCTACTCACAATATGAAATGAAAAATTGTGGTTTCCAAAACTCATCTCAGTGTGATTTAAAAATTACATCTCATTTATTATATCATTTCCATTACAAATCTTGGATTCCTTCCACCATGTACTTACTTTAACAATGTTAATTAAGCATATGACCAAAGCAAGTCACGTAAAAATTGTTTTTGTTGAAGTAACTCCTGTTAAGTTTATCACTTTTAAACAGTCATTGATTTCGTCTTTTTCCCTAAATATTTATACTTTCATGTCCCAAACTCCAGATTTATCTTAATTTATTGGACTGTTGTCTGTGTACAAACAATAGTAGTAAGCCTTCAAAGTAAATTATCACTAATATTTACTTATTATAGTAAATTATTATAATTCTTATTCTTATTAATGTTTATTAAGAGATAGGATAATAATAAAACATTTCAAATCAGGTAACTTAACCAATAGTTATTTTACACATGATAAACATCAGAATTCCATTTCATGTTAATATCCGTTAGAAATGTTTATCTCACGACAATTTTAAGCTGTTTCTAATGTGTTTATCACATGGTTATTAATTAACACGTTTAGAATTATTGATTGTTGTAAAATTTTAATCTTAAGGCTGATTATAATAAGAGCTAACTACAAATATTATTAATTTATTATATTGATAGATAACCATCTCGTGGTGTAATTAGCCTGTCAAAATTATTTTATGATTGCAAATACGTATTTGAACACGCGTCATTTATGGAAACATGCCGACTAGTTAGCAGTTATTCAATGTCTAATTAGGTTTGTTCCTTAAATTTCAGTTCACTAATTGTCTTTACACATTGAATCTTAACGCATAAGTTAAGTATTGTCTTAATAAATGACATAGGTCGAATGTGATTATCTTCCCGGAGACTTGCGCATTCCACATTATTTGCCAATGCTAAGATTGAGTGGAAAAAGAGGAGAGGCTATCGTTCTTTTAACATGCTGCATTGTTATAAAGTATGGCTATTGTGGAGTGGCATCTATTTGTTTCCATGACTTCTTGGTTGGGGTCCTGAAGGTCGTGTCACTTAGTGCCCTAAAATGGATCATGATAAAATTCGGTATAGATCCTTCTGAAATTTCTTACCACATACTTCTTAAAGTAAGATGGTCTCTCTTAACCGAAAGAAGTCCTTCTTGACTGTATCTTAAACTGAACTGTATCTTTTAGTATTATTGTTTGCCATTTATCTATAGATTACACGGTCCTTCCCTCTTGTCCTTCATGATATTATTACTTAATTTGTGTGACACATTTTTTATCACTATTGCACCGGAATTTCTGTAACGCAAATAAGTAAAAACCTCTTGTAATTGGGGAACCCTACCCTTTCCTATTTTAAATTGCACCAGTACTCTAGTTTTTTTTTAATAGACTGGGAACAATGCTAGTGCCAAGTAAACATGTTTAATCACAGTATGCAGAGATAAATGATATTAAAGCAAACTGATAGATAGTACAAGTTTGCTATCTTTAGGATCTCTTACGCCTTATAGTGTTACTTTAACTTAAAAAGCAATTAATCGACGTGTTCATACATATTAGCTCGTCAAATTGTAGTGCAACAAACGTATTTGTCAGTGAACCTTATATATAGGGATGTCCACTATCTTGGATATGTTTTGCATCTCCAAAGTCTAGGTTTTTTTATATAGTAACACATGTGCATCTTGATACATGGTTGTGTTGATTTCCATTTAAATATTTCAAACTCATAGTAAAAAAATCCACAAATAAATTCTGAGACACGCTTGAATATGAGTTACGGTGGTAAGTACAAATACTTTCTCAATCAGTTTACTGGTTGGTGCCACTTAGATATCTGTCTACTCTTTATAACTGATGTCCGACTTACACCTAATTCGGGTTCTTATCAGTTAAATATACAGAATCAGAATTAAGTAAAAGGTTTTCAAAATGAAATTTAATTTAATTACACTAGTACTAGTAAGCTTTGTATGTGAGACTCTTTTTCTTTGCTTGTTTTTTAAAAATTGAAAACTGTCACGGATATATAGGATTGATAACCTATGAAAGAAATAAGACCTATCGTGAATATATATCTGTTTATCCAAGGTGCACAGCCACAAGAAATCAGTGACAGAAACGTAATGAGTGAAAATAATTTCAACAATAGTTAAAATTTGACAGGACGACAAAGTCATCAAAAACATTTGAGAGTCAGAAATCAAAAGTTTAACATATTACAGTGTATATAACTTGATGAATATTGAAAACGAATAAATTAGAACAGTCAAAAACGAATCCTGGTTTTATCACTATTGAATGATTAATTACAGTTGTCTCAGTAAAAAAAATTGAATCTAATTCAGATCTACGATATTTTTGGTGTGTGCTCGGATTACCCGTTTATAAGATCATTCTTTTGTTACTACTATATAGTAAAACAAAGGTTTTTCGTTTGTTTTTTTCCTGAAGTCTTGTAAATTTTCCTTTCTTTTATAAAATATACTTTTTCACTTCTATTTCTAGCCTCCCCATTGCCATCTGAGCTTTCTGAAAAGCTTAAAACAACCGAAAATCGTTCAGAAACCATCCTTGATATTCTACGTTCTCTAAAATCTAGGTTGGTATCATCCCAAGATTCCATTAAGATTGAATCAGAGCAACTGGATAAATATATACAGCAAATGTATGTCGTTGTGTGTAATTATATTTCTGAAATATGTAAATTTGTTAACGTGTTGAATACCATAACAATTATTTGTATAGTAATAATTTTCAAAACATATAAGACAGGATATTTATGCCTGAGTGTTAAACCTCTTTGAAACTTATTCTAATTTAAATATATTGATATTAGGATGTACTTGTTACTAAAACTAAACTTTATGAGATGGTGGAGATTTGTAGCTCAGGTGGATGATTTTGGTGGAGTTTTGTTCTATGAGCTGGATGGTTTGGAACAAGATTAAACTTTCTACTTTAGCTGTTAGTAGGTTATTGTTGATGAAAATCCAATCAAATTGAATAGCTTTATGTTGTTCAGTATTGAGTATTAATTCGATTATATAGACTAGTTAAGAAAATAATTGAAATATATTTGGGTTTAGTTAAAAAGTTACATCTTACCATTTTTAACTACAACAGAATTACTATTGATATCTATTTAATCGCATTGCGTTGCATATTCTGTAAGACATCATACTTGTGATAAATCAATAAATTATAATTCAATAAAACAGTCTACCACTTGAATGTGCTATTTTCATATATTAATTAATTCTTTACTTTTTTCGACTCAGCGCAAGCACATCTATATAATACTCGATATGATGATAATCACTAAGACAGTATTCGTAAACATGTTTAAACTACTAATGTGCATTCGTTTCTTAGTGGCCACATTTCAGGAGTTTAAACTACAATTTACACACTAGCATTTGAACGACTGATTATATTATTAGTCTTTACACAACAGTTGTGGTTTGTAAACGAATAATCAAATCTATTTGTTTTAAACAAACTACACCTCTTACTTGTTCTCGTAAAGAAAAAGTGTGTGGTCGTGTAAATAATCATACTTGTGTGGCCACCTGATTTTGTTTACACTTTTTGATATTACTGATAGGTACAGATTTTGGTTCGTTTATTAGGTGTAAAACCTTTTGTAATCAACTATGCTGATCCACGTATATATTGGTTGTTTGGATCTTTCCATTATTGTTTAGGACTGCAGTTAATCAGTCTCGTTTTGGCATATGCGCATCCTGTGCGGATTGTCTGGTTATTGCCATTAAGTTAGAAGCAGAGATGGGTAGTGACTGACAAGTCCAAAATAAGACGTAGCGTTCGTTTTGGGTTCTGCTACTACCCACCATCCATCTTTGCTTGAAACTATAGTGATTTTTCCCATTATTTTCTTTACAAATTCCTCCTTTTCATATCCTTTCTATGTTCTTTTCTTTAAATTAACATTCCGCTAGATAATGCTCGATTCGAAATTTATTTATCTTATTGGTAATTAAATCCTGTCAGTTAATTATACAGAAATTTATATACACTATTATGCTAGTTAGGCAACCAAACAGTATTTTCTACCTTTGTCGGTTTGCTTTTATTAGTATTGTTGTTTTTAGTATATTCGTGTATTTGCCATCAGTTGTAATCCAAGCATACTCAGGTGATTTAATAAAATAGCTCATTTGTCTTTTCATTATTTGTCCTCTTTATTTTCTAATGTATAAATGTACATCTATCAAACAGACTTATTTCAACTGGTCAATAAATAAAACTAATTATTGTGTTATAATATCATTATAACTGTATTTTTGATAGATTTGTCATAATATTCTGAAAATTAAAAGGAAGTATTATATCTTGGGCGTTTTCCTTAACTATACGCCCTACTTAACTTTGAAGTGACTATACCTGTTTTTGTCTAGTTATATTGTGGAGTAGTAGTCACGACATTCTATAACTAAATGACGGATTTAAATTTTATTCTACTTTTTAAAACATGATTGCCTAGGTCCGTATCACTAATCGTCCGATAAAAGTTGTAATCCACAGTGTATGACACCTAACCGCACCCACTTCTAACAGTTGCTTTCAAAACTGTTTTATCTCTCAAGGTGACACTCACTGTCTTAGTATGTGTTTGGAAATAGTCAAGTTTAATACTCTGACAAAATAGGATATGTTTATATTCACATCCAACCTACTGGTTATTGCAACCCACTTTTTCTAGTTACTCAAAGACTTAAATTTTATTTATTTTAACACATAGATATTGGTACAAGGAGGCACCAAATACATATGCGACACACAAATCTCATTTGATATGTGTGAGGGCTGTGATACTACCCGGGTGCCCAAACCGAAGCAGGTGGTTTTCTTAGGGGTCTACACCCGGAGCCTTCGACCTGAAGGTCTGATCCACAAGGCAGTGGAGCATCGTAAGGAGATGCAGTCCTATGGTAGTCGGTGACCAACGATTGATTCATACGCCATTTGTTCCTTCAGGATACTGGAGCCCATGTGCACCATTGGTTTAGAATCAGGATCTTCCAACTCCCCTAGGTAGACTCTCCATATCCACCAACCCGGTTAAAGTATCGACATTCGTTTTTCATCCTCTCAATTTCGTAAACAACACCCTCGCAGCGAGAAGGCAGTGAGTAGGACTTCCCTGGCAGAGGCCATATACGCTTGGCCATGTGAGAGCATTTGGAGAGGGAGAGCGGACTCTCCTCACTCTCGGACGTACCAGAACATTTGGGGTCTATATTACAAAATGATGTGATTATTTGTTTGTTGTTTTGGAAAATATTCATTCACGAGACTTCTGTGTGATTTACCTTGTTTTAATCTTGTACTAAGTATAGAAAATTGTAAAGAAATATTTATCACATTATTAAAACGGATTATTATATTAAGGAGGAAGAGTGTATTTGTAAAAGCTCAGCGAGTGAATTTGAAGTAAATCCAACGTTTCGCTCGCCAATCTGATCCAAGCTTCCTCGAGGATATATATGTCATACATCAACTCGGCCCTCAAATACTGTGAAACCATTCGTTCAAATTTAAACTAAAGTTCTTACAGACTATTACTATTAGTCCATAGAATAATAGGAAGATATTACATCATGAAGTGATCCCAGATTTTAAACATCAAAAGAAGGTTGAGTAAGAATCTAAATGTTATACAAAAGAGAATATGTAAATGAAAACAATATACGGATCAAAAATAGGAAAGATAAAATGTAAATACAAATTCATAGCTTAATTAAATGTTTTCGTCAAAAAGAACATTTTCTCTACTGATTCCTTCTCATTTCTATTCTAATCATTATTACAAAACAGATTATATTCATTTATTTTTACAAAGAGGAGACCTATATCCATTTGGCTATCATTTAACTATTTTAAAATAATCACATTATGATAATTGCTTACTATCTCTTATGCTTTTGACCTTCAATCTTTTCTATATTGTTTTTAAAAGTACTAACAACTAATATATAAACATACCATACAAATAAAAAAGTTATATTCTATTCTTAATTAGTTCACATGATTATTATCGAAAATGTACATAAATTTGCCGTGGAATCACTTGGTTTCATTGTAATCTTTATTTTTATGATTTAAACATAGTAAAGACTATGTATCTATTTGTTTATAAATATGATTGGTCAGTTAATGAGTCGATAAATGATACAGTATATTTAATAGTTAAGATTATGAGCCAATTGAAGCTAAACCACCATGGAAAACCTGGAGACACTGGACGGCCGTTTCGTCCCATTGTGGAACTCTTCAACAGTGGACATTCACAATCCTGCCTCGGTTCAGTGGTCTAGTGGTTAAGCGCTCGCACGCGAGATTGTTAGGTCCTGGGTTGGAATCTCGCGACCATTAAACTTTCTATAATATCCACAAAAACCCCTTCTGATATAGTATTTATTAAAAAAAGAATGAAGGTATATGTTTCAGCAAAGAAAATATTTTCTGCTAAATGGTTCCTTTGAAGCTGTTCAGTAATTTTCTTGATAAATAATACTACACTACTTCATTTTCATAGATTTTTAGATTCGATGCTTGAATAATTTTGACTGTGTGTTTTTCTTCACTCAACTTGTCTTTTTAAAGTTTGACTGTATTTGGTAATTTTATAACATTAATCTATCGTACAGATTAAGAAACTGATACCGTCTAAAAGAAAACTTTCTTTGCTGAAATGTCTCCATTCTTTCTGATGGATCAATAGGTTTATTTTATTTTTGTGTGATTTAGTATTTATTAAAACTTTATTTCCGGTTTTACGATAATTAAACTACTATGCGACAGTTTAAGATTTTATAAGGTATATCAATCGAGCATAAGCGAAACCAATTGCTATTCGATTACAGTTGTGTACTACTTAAACAGAAATGAGGAAATATAGAGATGACAAAACAACATAAGATCTGTAATCCTGTTCACTGTTAGTGTTATTACATGTAATCCCTCTTCCTTCATATCCTTAGAATGTCATTTGTATTTTTTGCAATGTATAGTCGTTGCCTATATTTATTATCTAATATTTCATCCTTGGTATCTTCATGTTTATTTTAGTCGTAAACAATTACTTGGTTTGAAAGAAACATTCGACCTTCCGGATTCACTTATTTCATGCGATACACCTCATCTTGAACAACTGAATCCCGATCGTATTCGTTTTTCTTGGAGAGGTCTTTGTTCTACAGAACTTACAGATTTATTCGTTAATACTTGTAAAGATATAAATGGTTTAGTTGAACAATTGGATCGCCTGGAACTGGAAGCAGATATTACTTTTCCTCATATATAGTTGTCTTATGTATAGATTTACTTGTGTACGAAATAAAACAAGCTTTTTCATCCCAGTTTATTTCGATCACTTCATGCAAAGAAACTGTAAGCAACTTTATCAACTAACTAGATAGGTGTTTTGGTATACGCAGATGATTTCGGACGATTGAAACTACTTTTTTGTAATGTGGTCAAAGTTGTCATTGTGAACCTTTGTATTGTGACTAATTGGTACTATGCTGACTTGAAATTACTGGGTTCAATCCCTTAAGTTGGTAATCCAAACTTACGGTAAGGTTCAATATACTCGACGATTCTGAACATTTCTTCAGTTGATTGTAGATCATTATGAAAACCTTGGACGAAGGGCAAAAGATTGAGTAGCTTTTAAGCCTACAATGCCTCCAAATGTCCTCGTATGGCCAAGAGTGGGGAGGGCCACCTCTCCTCTCGAAATGCTCTCACACGGCCACGCGTATACAGCCTCTGCCAGGGAAGTCCTACTCACTGCCTTCTCGCTGCGAGGGTGTTCTTTACGAAATTGAGAGGACGAAAAACGATGTCGATACTTTAACCGGGTTGGTGGATATGGAGAGTCTACCTAGGGAAGTTGGAAAATCCTGATTCTAAACCAATGGTGCACATGGGCTCCAGTATCCTGAAGGAACAAATGGCGTATGAATCAATCGTTGGTCACCGGCTACCATGGGACTGCATTCAGTAACAACGTAGAACTTCGTACGTACGTACATCAGTTCGAGTTGCCACACCACATTAGCATAGAGTTGCAGTGGTCGATTCAAATCCCGTAGTAGTAGAGATAATAAGAGTATAAGCAGTATTCGGGAAGATTAGGGTTTGGAGATGTTATTTAAAGAGTATAATCCAGTGAAATAAATTTGGAAAGAGGAAAACAAGGGACATGAAGGATTCAGAAGATTGGAATTTGGAAGAACACAGAGAGTGGATGCACCTGCGCCATTGCAAACGATTTTGAGCCATGTCATTCAGGCTCTCTAACCATCGGTTGCTATCACCTCGCGGTCCCCAACCAGGTAGTCTACACCTACAAACATGACTCAGTCCACTTGTCAGTGACTTCATGGACATGTGCCATGTTTTGGTTTGGTCGCCCCTAGCTTTCTTCCAATCTACTCCTATACCACTGAACATCGCATGTCGAGGCAGTCGGTGATTGGGCATGCGTAACACGTGTATCAGCCATCTCAACTGATGAAGTTTCACTACGTCATCAATCGGTTTGCCATTCTTACTTTTAGAGATAACACTCTCCTCATCTAAATTTACAGGGGTTGAACTTCTACCGGGAGGTTCACTTGTTGACTTAGAATATGCCGATGACATAGTTCTATTTGGCGAAGACGCTGACAAAATGCAGAGTCTTCTGACCACTCTAAGCAACAATGCAAGCATGTTCGGGATGCGATTCTCTCCCTCGAAATGCAAAATGTTGCTTCAGGATTGGGTTGCGTTGACACCCGAACTAATGATAGGGAGTGAAGTAGTTGAGTGTGTCGACCGCTTCACTTATCTTGGAAGTCTCATCAGCCCTTGTGGTTTGGTGTGTGACGAAATCTCAGCACAGATACAGAAGACTCGACTAGCTTTTGCCAACTTGCGTCATTTATGGCGTAGGCGAGATATCCGTCTATCAACCAAAGGACGTGTTTACTGCGCAGCAGTTCGTTCCGTCCTACTTTATGGCAGTGAAACATGGCCGGTAAGAGTAGAGGATATCCGTAGGCTACTAGTATTTGATCATAGGTGTCTTCGAAACATTGCTCGTATATCATAGGACCATCGAGTAAGTAACTCAGTTGTTAGGAAACGGGTACTAGGTAAGGATGGCAAATCAATTGATGAAGTAGTGAAACTTCATCAGTTGAGATGGCTGAGACACGTGTTACGTATGCCCAACGACAGACTGCCTCGACGTGCTATGTTCAGTGGTATAGGAGTAGATTGGAAGAAAGCTAGGGGCGACCAAACCAAAACATGGCACATGTCCATGAAGTCACTGACAAGTGGACTGAGTCATGTTTGTAGGTGTAGACTACCTGGTTGGGGACCGCGAGGTGATAGCAACCGATGGTTAGAGAGCCTGAATGACATGGCTCAAAATCGTTTGCAATGGCGCAAGTGCATCCACTCTTTGTGTTCTTCCAAATTCCAATCTTCTGAATCCTTCATGTCCCTTTTTTCCTCTTTCCAAATTTATTTCACTGGATTATACTCTTTAAATAACATCTCCAAACCCTAATCTTCCCGAATACTGCTTATACTCTTATTACCTCTACTACTACGGGATTTGAATCGACCACTGCAACTCTATGCTAATGTGGTGTGGCAACTCGAACTGATGTACGTACGTGCAAAGTTCTACGTTGTGACTGACTGACCCGTTTCCTAACAACTGTGCAATGTTTTGATCTGGCCGCCCCTAGCTTTCTTCCAATCTACTCCTATACCACTGAACATAGCACGTCGAGGCAGTCGGTCGTTGGGCATACGTAACACGTGTCCCAGCCATCTCAACTGATGAAGTTTCACTACTTCATCAATTGATTTGCCATCCTTACCTAGTACCCGTTTCCTAACAACTGTGTTACTTACTCGATGGTCCCATGATATACGAGCAATGTTTCGAAGACACCTATGATCAAATACTAGTAACCTACGGATATCCTCTACTCTTACCGGCCATGTTTCACTGCCATAAAGTAGGACGGAACGAACTGCTGCGCAGTAAACACGTCCTTTGGTTGATAGACGGATATCTCGCCTACGCCATAAATGACGCAAGTTGGCAAAAGCTAGTCGAGCCTTCTGTATCCGTGCTGAGATTTCGTCACACACTAAACCACAAGGGCTGATGAGACTTCCAAGATAAGTGAAGCGGTCGACACACTCAACTACTTCACTCCCTATCACTAGTTCGGGTGTCGATGTAACCCAATCCTGAAGCAACATTTTGCATTTCGAGGGAGAGAATCGCATCCCGAACATGCTTGCATTGTTGCTTAGAGTGGTCAGAAGACTCTGCATTTTGTCAGCGTCTTCACCAAATAAAACTATGTCATCAGCATATTCTAAGTCAACAAGTGAACCTCCCGGTAGAAGTTCAACCCCTGGAAATTTAGATGAGGAGAGTGTTATCTCTAAAAGTACGTCAAGACAAAGTTGAACAAGAATGGGGAGAGTGGACAGCCCTGACGAACACCACTTGAGGTAATCAATTCTGATGACAGTTCGCCATAAGCTCTCACTCGACCAGTTGTGTTCGAGTAGAGAGCCTTTATAAGGTTAATGTACTTCTTTGGTACTCCTTTCAGTGACAAACACTGCCATAGAACCTCACGATCAACAGAGTCGAATGCCGCCTTAAGGTCGAGAAATACTACCATTGTGGGGCGTCTGAATGTGTGTCTGTGTTCTAGAACCTGACGTAGTGTGAATATCTGATCTATACAACCACGTCCAGGTCGAAAACCGGCCTGGTTTTCTCTAGTCTGCTCTTCACGAGCTTTGTTAGGCGTCGAAGTATTATTGAAGCTAATATTTTAGACACTATATTAGTCAAACTGATTCCTCTGTGATTGTCACAAGAGGACTTTTGTCCTTTCTTAAACTGGCACAATCAGTGATTGAGACCAGTCAGATGGGATTACGTCCAGTTCCCAAATTCTACCTAAGACCTCAGTTAATCTCATTGCTAATACTGGACCACCATCCTTAAAAATCTCAGGAGTAAACCTGTCAGGGCCTGCTGCTCTCCCTCGTTTCAGATTTCCTATGGCTTTTTCAACTTCGTAAAGAGACGGAGGACCTACATTAACTTGCCATTCAGGTTGACTGGAGATCGTGGGAAACCGAAGTGTGGCTGAAGGCCAGTTGAACTGATCCCTAAAGTGTTCTGCCCATCGATCCAATCTCCTGGATTGAGAATGAATAATATGTCCATCTTTCTCTGAGATTGTTTCGCTAACGGTCGGGTTCCTAATTCCGGTTTCCTTAACGAGTCTGAACAATTGTCTGCTATTACCTATTGCCGCTGCCTTTTCCATCTCTCTTGCTTTCGCTACCCACCACTGTTCGCGATCATTGCGTAGACTTCTTGTCAGCTTGCGCTTAAGCTGACTCCGCTCTTCATTATGTTCAGAGCCAGGTGGAATGAGTTTCCGAGCATCTATCAGTGAGATAGATGCTGCTGAGATCCAGTGTTGCTCCCTAACCTTACGGGACTGCATGTCCTTACGATGCTCCACTGCCTTGTGGATCAGACCTTCAGGTCGAAGGCTCCGGGTGTAGACCCCTAAGAAAACCACCTGCTTCGGTTTGGGCACCCGGGTAGTACCACAGCCCACACAGATAGAATCAAATGACGACATTTACTGAAAATTGTATTCTCTCCTCGATTAAAAGTCAAGCAATTCACATTATTATTATTATTTTTTATTTTTCTATTTATTTGTTACGTCACTTATTCGCTTTCTTTTATTCCCACTTTCTGTGTGTGGCGCATATGCATTTGGTGCCCCCTTGTACCAATATGTGTTCAAATAAAATAAAATATGAAAAAGCTTACAATCCAACAGGTAGTGGTTGTGTCTTTAAACCACATAGTTACACTGTATAGTATGGGAGATTTTGTAGACAGCCATTTAATTGGGATCACCAACTGACCCAAGTTAACAACCCTTGAAAGTTTTTTCGTCTAAATATGGGATTTCTCAATTGTATCCATCCACAACCTCGTGTCTGGGAGTCAAACCCCATTACCTTTGGTCTGCCATGTGAACGCTTAACCTCTAGACCATTGAGTTGGGTCTAACTTCAATCAATCCATGATATTGCGGGGCTACGTTTGAACTTCACAGGTCAAAAATCCTCACATTAACTCCGTAGATTCCCTGTTCAAGTTAGTAACTAGTAAGTTTATGATAATTATAAGTATGGAGTTGGGGAGATTATTGGATTTCATTGAGATTACTAGCTGGTCTGATATAAGTATTGCAAACCTAAAAGCATCTTAGTATTTGTCCTATTTTTTATGAAGTAGAACAACAGCTCTTTAATTTTACCCAAATATTTACATATATTTAAGTTGTAGGAGAAAAATTTTGTGAAGGAGCAAATGCATTTTAATCATACAATATTTATATATTGTACTTAAACAGTTATTGACTATTCAGTGATGAACGCCACTAAGTTAAAGTAGATTCGAAATCCGACATCTGATCATTGTAAATCGAAGTTATAAAAATTCAGAGTATTTTGAATTTAATGTAGTTGGTCTGTTTTTAGTGCTATTCTTTTCCTTCCGTTGAACATAAATTTGCGAGTTTTCAAGCGTGGAAAAATTATACTGCGGTCACAAACAAAGGAAACTCAGTCGTGGGTACAATTGTGTCAAAGTAACAAAATGGTTCCCTTAATTAATAATCGAAACACCCATATTACTTTGCATGTTCTTATTAACATTACATGGAAAGTAAACAAGTAAAAAGCGTTTTGTTCTCACAAATCAGATCTGCTTTTAAAGTTAATACATGATGCTGTTTGTTTCTAAGTGTTCAGATAAATTTTTACTTTGCATATAAAGTAAAATTAATCATATTTCCAGTCAGTCAGTCAGTTACAACGTAGGACCAGGCCCATACATGCATCGGTCCAAGTTGCCACACCTCATGAACACAGCAAGACGAGTATTTCCACTCACGACCATTAATTTTTGTCGTTCTGTACTGTGATGTTATGTTTGTTATTGGTTTTCATCAGACAGCGTTTTGGTGTCAGCCTTAAATCATAGTTTATTAACTTTGATGTCAAAAGTTTGAGGAAAGGTGAAGCTCAGTAAATATTAATAGAAAGCCAATTAGTCTAACCATTAAATAGTTCTGACTAACCATCTTAACTAACTATTGATGTAATTAAGTTCAAGTTTATTAATCAGTTGCACAATCTATATTCATTTTTACACTGAGAACCATGTTTACGAAATCTTTTTATTTATACGAAACAATGTAAAAGAAATATCGGTGTTTATTGTATTTAGTCATCCAAATTTGTTCATTAATATGGAAGGTCAAGTTACTATCCACTTTGACCATTTTGTATTTCAACATCTACATCCGTCAATAACAATAAATATAATTATTTGTCTACATAAGTGTACATATCTAATACGCTTATATCACTCATCACGTAAATTTCATACATGATAATCTGTCATCAACAATTGATTGACCTTATTTTTCTCATTGTTTATCGGGTTAGTAAATAATAATAGAACTAAGGTAAGAAAGTGATAATATTGAGTTTTGAATTTATTTAGTTTTAATCAAGTAAAGTAAAACTATACATGGTCGAAAGAACTAGAAAACGTAGGTTCAATTAAAAGTTTGACCTCTAGGTCAGTGTTATGTATTTAACTTCGGAATTTCAAACTATTTCTGAATGAATTTAAGAAAAGTGATAGTAATGACTATTGTCAACTAGCATGATCTTATATTACATACATCTGCGTTTAATTCATTTTGGACTGTTCTACTGTTAGCAAGAAGCTTTTTTTGTGTATGGATTAAGTAGAAATTTAAGAGGGGACTCATATTTCACTTTGAATTGTATCAATGTTTTACTCTTCAAAGCTTTGTGTCTATCGGGAAAATCACATGAGTTTGTTTATTTGGTCATTACAAAAATATCTCTGGATTTAAGGCCTGATTTTTAGTTTTATGCAATATTATAGTCATAAACAAATGCAACACACATTTGGTTGTGAAATTCTGATCTATGAGGTGGAAGGAACACCTGTTTTGGCTTGTGGAATCGTCTGCCATCCGTATTTTATCTTTTAAGCGACATATGTCTTCCTTATGAGTTCCCAAAACTTGATAGTAATTACTAATGTGTATTGTCATGCACGAAACCAAGCAAAGAAATAGAGCGGCTGATATCACTAATTATTTATTTCCAGGAACCCATTTGAACTGTATGTACTAAAGTATGTATGATGCATTACGGGATTACTTCTGTGAACTCATAAATATCGTGAATGTTCTTGAAACTTTTGTTTGAATCAAGAGGTACTTTAAAAGTAATAAGACTACTCCAAAGTAAATCAGACTTGACTCATTTCTGTCATCAAGGATTACTTTTTAAAATTTAAATCCACTTTTAAGTGGATCATATAGCATTTAGCTTCACTTAAACCTTAAAATAATCACGTATTTTATTCATTAGAAAGCCCTTCATGTTAAACTTTTCTACATAACAAATATGTATCTTAAAAGATTATAATAAACTTTCAAAATACCAAAACGTATCTATCATGTATTGTATAATCAGCCATCTATTTATGTGAATGAGGTGAATACTAGATCTCAAACCATTAAGCTCTTGAACCAAATTATTCACTAAGGTATTTGTAATCCAGTTACACTATATTAATTGAATGGACGAAACTAATTTACTTTGATAAAAAAAAACTGTTCGATAGTTGACTCTAATATGTTCTCATAAAACTTGATGGAAATGCTTATTTGTATTTTCTATTTACTTACTCAATTATTTGTTAAATGTAGTTATGAATACAAATAATGTAAAAAAAATCAATGTAACTCAGCTATTTACAAGTTGAAAAACATAGGTATTCAATTGACTCATAATTACTATAATATCCATAAATCCTTTCTCATACTAATCAATATATGTTCACTAGTGACTGGTCTCAAAAGGTATTTCATGGAGTTCTAGTGAGAAGCAGTGATCAGTGGAATCCAACCGGGTCTGTTGTGAGATAGTAACTTACTGATGAAAATGGTGGATGTGTCGATCAATTTCGTGAAATATTTGAAGTTAGACGTTAACACCATTGATGCCGGCACAGTGGTCTAGAGGTTCACATTAATCATGTGAATATTCTAGAAATTTTTGAAATTACATCATGTTATTTCTAGATTAATAATACTATTATTTTTAAGTTATAAGTAACTGGAAGGAATCTACAAATTAAATAAATTCCTATTATGTTGTCAAAATCATTGTTCTTATTTTATTTAAATTTATCAAAATGAAAATTTGTTTGGCATTCATTAATTTACTTGTCCAATGAAATACTATAAACAGTATTTAATTTAGTCGGTATACGGAAATGATGATGATCAAAGCTGTTTATGTTCGGTAAGAATCAAAATGTACAGACACTCATGAGCATTTATAGATATTAGCATTTGCTATAACTTCAGCCAATCCGGAAACAAGCATACCGCGTTGATATTCTCGAAAGCTCCATCATGTTCTGTTTAGATGGAAACTCTGGCTCCTTTAGGGCCTCTGGAGGCTCTGTCGTAGTTCTCGGAAGCCGACCCAACACCTCCGCGGAATAAGATTTCTTGCTTCGGTCCACTTGTAGCCTAACAACTGGTTTGCGATGGTGTTCCATTTCTTTTCCGCTGTCTTTCTTGTCCAAGTCTTCATTTCAATATCTTTGGGCATATGTTTATTTGATGCATCTGAGATTAACTAGTGGAAAATTCAGCTGATTATCTTGAGTGTTCATCATTCTTTTATCTTTAAGGATTTGGTTTGCGTGTCTGACACATGTCCCAAAAGTTCCTCAGATTCTATAAAATTTTTCCCAATCTCTGTACGATTTTTCCAGGTTCCCATCGATTCTTTCCGAGGTAGGGCTTAACGAACACTTTATCGTCAACATTAAATCTTCGGATATTAGGATTTTGACTGTACACATCCACTATTTTGGGTGGTAATATGGCGTTAACAATAGCTCCAAGACGTCCTCTAAACATGGCCTCAGCAGAGGACTTCCCACCTGGGGCAGTTGGGTTCGGTGTGGTTCTCTAGGCCGTTAAAAAGTTTGTGATTATCTGTTCAGTTATCCCTTCGTCCCCCTCTCAGTAATGCTCGTTTAAACGTGTCGACAAAACGTCCTAATTGTCCATTCGATAGGGGATGATAGGATGGAGAACATGGATGCGTTGTTCCATTTGTACTACAAAAATACTTAAATGATTCTGCAATGAATTGTGAGCCGTTATTAGTCACTAAGGTCTCTGGGACTCCAAAGCAACTAAACAAAGTAGATAAATTGTTATAACAGTCTAAAAGCATAAGACGCACTAGATTCTAATCGATAGTCTGTGGATAGCTGGTCTGTTAGTTAAACAGCCCCAATTAAGGTATGAAGTTAAAATGTTTGATTAGTAATTTTTTTCAGTAGTTTACTTCGCGGACTGATGCTAAGAAACTGAAACCAGGAAGGACTGGACAGTTGTTTCGTTTTGATACGAAACCCCTAACGGAACGCACCTGAAACCCCACAGGCGATCGAACCCAGTATATAGGAAACAATCATTGCTTTCTTCGTACTATTTAAACTCGTGTTGATTTAATTCGGTTATTTATTTACTCTGAAGAAGTGGCTTACATTAAGTCTCGAAACATCAGAAATACAGTGTTTCTACTCATTGGGATGTAAAGTAAAAATATGTTTCTTATTGGCTATTTACCCAACGTTGCTTAACTAGGGTAGAGACGTGCCATCAGTGCTTGAAATCACTAACTTCCAGTCTCAGCCATCTTGATAGATACAGACTACTTGGTTAGGGTCCGCGTAACTATCGTTACAAATGGTTGGAGACTGGGTGATATGGCTCAGAATCGACCACAACGGCGTCGGTGTATACACTCTCTGTCTTCGCTTAAACCATGAGGTTGAAACACTTTATACCTTTCTAAGAACCAATTCTCTCTCTCTTGATGCACTATCTTTCGTTTATATATTACACCATTGAGTTAACTGCTCCTACGAATCCGGTGTTAGTCTTGCTGTGCAAATAAGGTATGGCAACTTGGACCAATTCATATATGTGCCTAGTCCTACGTTGTAACTAACTTTCTACCCAATACTCAATTTATTTGTAGGATATAATTGTTTGAAGAATATTCCTTATCCTGAATTCTGTTCTTTTATTTTAATAACCATAAAATATGGAAGATAATGGATATGTTTAATACTTGCCAAATATTTATAACTATTTATAGAAGTATTTTACTAATAGAACAATCATATATCAATTACAATTAAATTGTTTAACTTTCAGTTGATCTTTAATTGGCATATATTTCTATTTGATATGTATTTAATGAACTTAAGCATGAACGATATAAATGTAAAAGTAATTTAATGAAGTTTATAAATGTGAAATTTTTTTTTAGTTTTAAACAGAAATATGTATCTATGGTAAATTGGATTACTGAAAATAAAAGTTGACGCATAAAAAAATGTAGATTACAATTTTATCATTATCAATAACTAAACTAATAAATCGATTCTTAATTGACAGATAAAACTAAAAGAAAAAAAATCAATATTTTGTGGTCTTATAATACACAGAGTGACTATGAATATAGTATACATCCTAATAAAAGTTGTAAATTGGGGCCAATGGATACCGATTCAGTGACTTATAGGTGAAAACATGTGGGTCCTGGGTTCGATCCCTGACAAAGTCGTGAATGCTCTCTATTCAAGAATCCCATTCTATCACGATACAGCAGCCTGGTGCTCTCTGATTTTTTAAAGGTACTGTTATTGTTGTTAGTTCATAATGAATAATACCTAAAGTTATAAACTCCTTATGAAAATTATCATGAAGTGTTTCTCCAGTATATAACATTTAGTGATTAACTAATGTAAATATACCAGCCCTATAGGAGATTATTTGGTCTCTGAATAACACAAGGGTAACTTTTCAAACTATGAAGATCGGTGACACAGATCCAGTTTTAACAGTGAACATCTGTTGTCTGAAGATTTAGGTGTCCTTTGTTAACAAGTACCAACTAGTACATAACATAAGTTAAGCAAAGTTTATCACAGAGAGAGTCCAACTCCAACTAATAAAAATTCATTTTTCTGAACCTAAAAAATGTTAAATAAATATACCAATAATAGACTTTTCATTCGTTACATAGAAAAAACATGAGTTATAAACACAAACAATACAAATGGTTATATTTTTTACACATCTGGACAAATTCCACTTATCAATGAGTGAAATGCAGACTACTTTTATTTATTAAAACTTTTTATTGATTAGTCGTACTTGTTACTTACGCCCGTTATCCCCTTTGGAAGAGTATAGGCCACCCACCACCACTCTATATTCAACCATGTCCTGGGGATTCCTTTCGAGTTCATTACAGCTGTTATTTATCCTTTTCATATTTGCTTCTATTTACCGAAACTCCGCCTGTAGCTCTCCTAAAGTTACTGCCAGTCCAAAGCCCGAGTAAGGTAGGAGGGTTGCGTATGGGGTTAGCGACCCATCCCGTAGAAAACTAACTCGCCAAAAAAACGCTAACCAGAAAAAATAATTTAAACACTGCTCTGGGAATTGAAGGAAGAATGATGGCGCCTCAGGATGAAGGCCTAAATTTTTCGGAAGTTACAAGGTCGATGCCTCTTCTAACAAACAGAACAACAATTTCCATGGGTAAATGGAACGTCCGGACAATGTGGGAGACTAGGAAGACAAGTCAAATGGCAACAGAAATGAGGCGATACAAATTGGCAGTACTGAGAATCAGAGAAACCCATTGGACCCAAGCTGGACAACAAAGGATAAATACGGAAGAGATGCTGCTATACTCCGGCCACGAAGAGGAAAATGCTCCACACACTCAGGGAGTTGCTCTAATGCTGTCCAAAGTAGCACGAAATGCACTTGTAGGATGGGGATCTCACGAATCCAGAATCAAAGCAAAGGAGGGAATTACAATGAATGTTATCCGATGTTATGCGCCCATCAATGATAACAATGAATAAAATAAAGATCAGTTCTACGATAGGTTGCAATCAATCATAACGAAGTGCTCAAGAAATGACCTCACCATTCTGATGGGAGACCTAAATGCCAAAGTCGGAATAGACAACACCGGATATGAAGATATCATGGGGCGACATGCAGAGGGAGAGAGAAACGAAATGTGGAAAGATCTTCAAATCTGTGTGTGTTCGACAAATTGGTTATAGGCGGCACAATATTCCCACACAAACGCATACACACAGCTACATGGGTCTAACTGGATCAGACCACAGAGAACCAGATAGATCATATTTGCTTTGTCTCGCCCTTTCTCTTTCTTCTGGTGGTCGACTGGATTATGAAGATCTCCACATATGGAGAAAAGCACGAGATACAATGGAACTAGAAGATTTGAACTTCGGAGATCGCCTAGCCCTCCTATCCCATACACATTAACAAATGCAGATGAAGACAGCTAGCGTAGCAGAAGCCTATGCATCAGTGGGCCTCAACATACACAAAGGAAAAAGTAAGAACCCCAAATATAACACGGAGAACACCTGCCCAATCACACGTGAAGGAGAAGCTCTGGAAGAGGTGGAATGCTTCACGTACCTGGGAAGTACGATCGATGAACAAGGAGGTTCAGATGCAGACGTAAAGGCGAAGATTGACAAAGCAAGGGCCGCATTCCTACAATTGAAGAACATATGGAACTCAAAACAACTTTCAACCAATATCAAAGTCAGAATCTTCAATACGAACGTCAAGACGGTCAGTTCTATTGTACGGAGCTGAAACCATCATCAGGAAGGTACGAGTACTTATAAATAGTTGTTTACGCAAGATACTCAATCTCCATTGGCCGGATACCATCAGCAACAGCCTTCTGTTGGAGATAACAAACCAGCTTCCAGCTGAAGAGGAAATTATTGAAAGACGATGGAAATAGATAGAATATACATTGCGCAAATCACCAAACTGCATCACGAGGCAAGCCCTGACTTGGAATCCTAAAGGGAAGCGATTCTATTTCCCGACGTAATGTGTTCTTTGGCCTCTCTCTTTTCCGCTTCGCTTTAGGATTTCATATATCTATAAAAATTGTCGCTCTGGTTGTTAGAACGGGCATCGGCCTCGTGACTTCCGAAGAATTTAGGCTTTCATCCTGAGGCGTCATAAGTTTTCCTTCAACTCCTGGAGCAGAGTTTAATTAGTTTAATTTTTTTAATCTGGTTGGCGTTTTTTGGCACGATTTTTTTCTACGGGATGGGGATGCCCCTCCCCCATACCCAACTCTCATCTTTTGTGTGAGCTTTGGACCGGTAGTAACTTTAGGAGAGTGTTATGACCTTGGATGTCTTGTTTTGCTACCACGCGACCTATCGACCAATCCGGATACGACTTATACGGATCTTTACACTAGGCCAACCAATGACGTTCAACCGGTGGGGGCAGTCTAGCGTCCTTACTGGTCCTATGTCCTCCGAGCCCTTCCACTTGAGTCCAGAACACAATACCAGCTTCGAGTCAGAGCAGATCGTTTATTTCAAACATACTCGGTTTATATATCAACCAGACAGACCACAACGCACCATAAATTAGAAAATAACATGTGTACACAAATAAGCCAAAAAGTGGCTGTGCACGAGGGGGACAGTGAATAATAGACTGAGCATAGATTAAGAACCGTAAATCGTACAATAATAAATTATAGGTCAAAATAAAGCTTATAATAAGAGGAATATAAATATACGTAATGTAATTGTTGAATAATTATACAATAAGAATATTTATAGAATATTAGTCCATTAATAGTCCTCGGGAGTTACCTGTAATTTAATCTCCACTCGGATATAACAGAGAGCTACAGGCGGAGTTTGATTAGTCATACTTTATAATTAATTTTACCTAATAGTTAACTTTATCAAAAAATTTAGGTCATAAGTTTAATCTTTTCACAATTACTTAATAACTTATCATTTTATTTTTTCTCTGAAAATTCAATATAATAATATTGAAAATAAAACTTTGTCTAAGTGCATTGTTTTTGACATTTTTATTGGTTTATCAATGTCTGATAAGCTTAAATAAATTTGGTTCAAGTTAACATATAAATGTGATAACCTCATAAAAGGTTAAATTATTCTTGTTGAATACCATGATTATTAGATTGTCATTTGTTCGTTTAGTATTACTAATATGTTTTGTAGATTTTCTAATATGTATGCCAAATAATAAGATAAATTTTACTGGTAGTGCAACAACAACTACTACTACAACTACCACAGGTACTACTAGAACTGTCACTACTACTGAGCCTATAACAACTACAACTTCTAAACCAACTACAACTCATGGTGTAATTACAACAACAAATGGAGAAACCACTGAAACATCACTGATAGTAACAACTAATGGTTCTTTGAGCAGTAACATAACTAACTCATCAACAACTTTGCTGAATTCTATAAACACTTCCTCACTACATTTCGATAATTCATCCTTAAATGTAAGAGAAGAGAGTAATTTATCGAATGGGACAATAAATACTACTGAGTTCATGCAAAGTACAGCTTTGCCAACAACTACAAACAATGACATAAATGGAACAACTATCGGATATTCCAGAACAACTTTATCGCCACCAATAGAAAAACATGCTAATAACTTAACTAATACTACTAATCCTTCAACTAATTCATCTCGACGACACTCTATAAAAGGAAGAGTTATTTTAGCTACGACACGTGAACAAGGTAGTAGAGTATGGGGATTAACTGCAGCAAAAGCTGAATTGGCTTGTCATAGATTTATAACTAATCGTAGAATTACGTCAGCATTAACCAATCAAACAAATAATGGAAATGTTAAACCAACTGATTTATATCAAGGTCATTTATTATCTGTTACATCAAATGATGAGGTAAGTGTTGACTATTTTTTTAAATACATGTCATATGAGCGTATGATAGCTTATAATCCATGAAGTTTTCATTGATTACTGTGCTTTATTTCAATTTAGCTTGAAAAAACAATAAACAGCTGTTGAACATGCAAGTTTCTTTATTCATTTTTCAAGCAGTTAGAAAGAAAATGTAATTACAAAGGGAAGTTCGGCAAGACTATAATTTATGGACGGACCAATCAGGTATAAGATAACAGGTCTTGGATTTTGGCGCGAAATTCATTCAGTCCATTTGGCTAAATAGGGTTTTGGCATTATAGCTGATGCCAGTTCGTGATGAAAGCCATAACTTTATTTCCTAACCTTAGCCATCAACTGTCAATCATAATTCGAATTCCTCACACTAATTTATAACCCTCATTTGGTACTAGTTATCAGGTAGACACTCTCATGGTCAGTCTAACGTCGTTCAAAGGTCGTCCATAAATTATAGTCTCACCGGAAATTCTCTTCAAAATGAATTAAATTACATATCTGTTTATTATATTGTTTTGTATTAAGAATCTGCTTGGTGTGACATTTATAAAGTAAGCACAATTGTTGAACATGAAAAAGATAACACTCTTCTAAAAATGATAAAGAAATCGAAGTTTAGTGTAGTTGAGACACAAATTTTTTAGATCCATACAACTGGAAAGTATTTACACAAAAACTTAACTAGATATGATCTCCGTTATAAGCCAACACTAGGTGGAAAACCACTAAAAATCAAGAAGTTCAAAACTCCTCATAAGTGAAAATCTATGATATTACACCGGTAAGGATCTAGGAGGCTCAAGGTTTAATATATGTAGAATGATAATATAGAATACCATGAAGAAAAGGATATCATTATTTTTAATATCAGTGGTGATTAAAATTTTTTTAATTTGAAGATGATGTATACTATGAACCAAATTCAATTAGACTAACATCTGGTAAGTGGATCCACTTTACTATGTCAAGTACTATGCCAATCAACTGTTTACTGCTCATTAGATTTCGGTGATCACCTGGTTATAGTTAGTTCAAAAAAGACTGTTTCACTCGCCAAAACGTTTAAGATAAGTTGTAGCCCTTATTGCAAGTATGTCCTGTTTTTGTCGGTATTCTTAGTCACGTCCGACTTTCATTGTAAATTTGATTGGTTGACATCTGTATTTTACACAATAAGGTTTTAGGGAACTCTATTATTTTGATCATACATCAAATTAAGTTTGCAAATTATTTGGAAAGAAAGAGTATGAAATCAACAACGTTTCTATATAACAACCCATTTTAAAATCGAACTAAAAATCAAACAATCTCGTGGCTGTATTACATATTCATTTCGTAAACACTGCATTTCATCAGTGTAGACCAAAGTTTTTAATGAGAGTCTATAATGAAATACATATATATACATATATTTTCTTTTTTCACAATCAGTACTGCTTAATATTACCGCTTATCATAAATATATATCTAACATACAATTTTAATAACTGTTAGTCATATAATGTAACTAGTTGTTCTGTTTTTATGAGTTGTGACACATTTCATTTGATTAAGCATTGTTTTATTAGGCATTCTTATTGGTTGTCTTGTTAAAAACTCATCCTAATTCGGAACTCATCAGTATTGTTATACGATGACAAAATTAGTTAGTTGAAATTATTTTCGTGACTAATTTGCTACCCTTCGTTAATACGTAAATGTAAAAATGTGACGTTTGGTTTGCTGATTAAAAACTGCTATCAATAACAGTGATAATAATTTCATATTGTTACAAACTGATTGAAGTTTTAACCCATCAACTATTAGATTCTAAGCAAAGATGGATGGTAGGTAGTAGTGGAATCCAGGACGCGCGTTTCGTCCTATTTGGGACTCGTCGGATGGATTTACCTGCATCCTACAGTTGATATTCACTGGGATATTCAATGGGAAGTTCCAAATAAACAATACAAAATGAATTTATTCAGTTCTAACTTCCAAAATGAGAAAAAACACATCCCACAAAACACTCTGGTTCTGTTATCAGTTTTGTCAATTCATCGTACGATAATCAATAAAACCGTCGAAACCAGTTTTTGATGTAGACGTAATTTGGGTGATTTATGAATATGTAGCACAATGGATTTTCGTCTTCACTCAACTGAAAAACTTACGATACCTACACCATACTGTTTTACAACGTTAGATTTTTGATAACTACGCTCAAATCAATAACTGTGGTAACAGGGGGTGATGTTAAAAAAAATGTATCGAATAAATTGCTTCTGGAGGATGCACACTGAGAAAAAAGCTATTGATCAAAAAGCAATTTGTATCGAAAATCTAACACGTGTCTGATTTATTTAAAAAATATATTTTTAATCTGTGCTTTCTGGTTTTCCACGGTGGTCTGGCTTTATTTGACTCATGAATTCAACTATTGAAATTACTACAATCTCCATAAAACCCTTTTTGATAATAATCATCATGTGCTCATTAGTGACCAGTAGAGATCAACCGGGTCTGTTGTGAGATAGTAACTCACTGATGACAATGGTGGACGGTAGCGCGATCTCGTGGATTATTTGAGGTTAGACATTGAAACCGCTGGATGCCAGCCCAGTGGTCTAGAGGTTGAGCGATCGCGTGCGAGTCCGAAGGTTCTGGGTTCGGGCCCCGCGAGCAGGGTCGTGGATGCGCACCGTCGAGGAGTCCCATACCAGGACGAAACAGCCATCCAGTGCTTCCAGGTCTTCCATGGTGGTCTACCTTCAATTGACTCATGATCTCAACTACTGAAATTGATAATATCATCCTTAATGTATTATTTGTAATGTTCACTTTTAGGATAATTTACATCACAAACTGACTCTACATTAATCACTATCGAACTAAACTATGAATGATTAAAGAAGTGTTTTTTTCTAAACTTTTAGTCAATTTGTACTTACGACCCATCTAGAGATAAAAGAAAGAAAATTGTTAAAATAGCCAAAACATTTGCTTTTTAACCGGTTTATTAAAGAATTATTTAACTACCTCATTCAAATTATACAGAGTAGTTTTTCTCTTCATTACATTTTTATCTGTAAAAGGATATCAAATATACTCTAGTATTAGAAAATATTATAGTTTTACTACAGGTGAATACCATACTTTAGATTTGGTTAATTTAAACGAAAAATATGACAATAATTATGTATGCTCTACCTAGACTCCTTACACTAGAATATATATACTGAATAATTTGAATCATTAATAGCATTTCTTTTAAACCTGGATATAATGTAGATGCATCTGAGAAAATATATTGGAAGTGAACTAGCTAATTACACAAATATATATGCATGTTGATAGAATGTAATAAATTTATGTTGTTAGCATAAAAGAAAAATCGATTTCATGGAACTTCTTCTCAATGATGAAGTAAAATATTAATGAATTTGAGAAAATCATATTTTTGGGTGAATTTGTCCAACATTTACATCATTATCAATATAGTGGTTGTGGAGATTGTTAAGTTTTTGATTGAGATCATGAACCGATTGATGTTAGACCACCATTGAAAAGCCGGAATCACTGGACGGCCGCTTTGTCCTACTGTGGGACTCCTCAGTAGTGCGCATCCACGATCCCGCTCGCGGGATTCGAACCCAGGGCCTTCAATCTCGCGCGCGAACGCTTAACCTACTGAACCACTGAGCCGGCATCCAATGATGTTAATGTTTAACTTCAACCAATCCACAAAATTGCGCGACCACAATAGAACGAAACGGCCGTCCAGTGATTCCAGCTTTTCAATGGTGGTCTAACATCAATCGGTTCATGATCTCAATCAAAAGTTACATCAGTATCGTACTTGATTTGTTAAAATTAGTGTTTTACTGTTCTAACGAGATTATTTTAAACTTTTTCATGTGATGACTAAGATATTTATTAAGCTGATTGAAAACCTACACAAAAACTATTTCAAACTCATTATTTGATGTAGATATTATTATGATATTCTTTTCAACTTTTTAATAAACTTTAAGAACTAGATTAGATATATTAGTTTTAAAAGTGAATTTGTCAGAAGAAAGAAAGAACTCTGAATCAGTCTCTTTTATTTTATGTTCCAATGGATATATTCCGTTTACCTATGAAGTTGACAAACAGAATGTGTATTAATGTCAGAAGGGATTTTTGTGGATATTATAGTAATTTTAATAGTTGAAATCATGAGTCAATTGAAGCTAGACCACCCTGAAAAACCGGGAAGCACTGGACGGCCGTTCCATCCTACCACGGGACTCCTCAGTGGCAGTGCGCATCCATGAGCCCGCCTCGCGAGACTCGAAACTAAGACCTACCGGTTTCGTGCACGAGCACTCAACCACTAGACCACTGAACCAGCATCCAACGGTGTTATCGTCTTACTTCAACCCATCCACAAAATCGCGTTACCATCCACCATTGTTTTCCGTGAGTTACTATCTCACAACACACCTGGTTGAACTCCACTAGTCACTGCTTCTCACTAGAACTCCATGAAATACCCTTTGAAACCAGTTACTAGTGAGTATATGTTGATTAATATCAGAAGGGATATTCATTTTTAATCTTTTTTGAATTGATCATCATTATATATTAGTTAATAGATCAGACTATCAATGATAATACTTTCATTACAAATTTGATAAAACTGTTACATTTCTTCTAACCATCGAGTAAGTAACGCAGTTGTTAGGAAACAAGTACTAGGTAAAGATGGCAAACCGATTGATGAAGTGGTGAAACTTCATCAGTTGAGGTGGCTGGGACACATGTTACGTATGCCCAACCACCGACTGCCTCGACGTGCTATGTTTCATGGTACAGGAGTAGGTTGGAAGAAAGCTAGGGGCGGCCAGACCAAAACATGGCACAAATCCATGAAGTCACTGACAAGTGGACTGAGTCATGTTTGTAGGTGTAGACTACCTGGTTGGGGACGGCGAGATGATAGCAACCGATGGTTAGAGACCCTGAATGATATGGCTCAAAATCGTTTTCAGTGGCGCAGGTGCATCCACTCTTTGTGTTCTCCCAAATTCTAATCTTCTGAATTCTTTATGTCCCTTTTTTTCTCTTTCTGGATTTATTTCACTGGATTATACTCCTTGAGTAAAATCTTCAAACCCTAATGTTTACGATTACTGCTTATACTTTTACTACCTCTACTACTATGGGATTTGAATCGACAACTGCATCTGTGTGCTAATGTGGTGTGGCAACTCGAACTGATGTACGTACGTACGAAGTTCTACGTTGTTACTGACTGGCTTGACTGACATCTAGCATAATAATATGCACTCATTTTTTTTTAGGTATTATAACTTATTTAGGATTCTTTTCTAAAGTAATAAGCAGGAAATATTGAATATTGTACAATAAAAGTGTATAATAATATTATATGATGTAATAAATATTCAATTCAATGTTAATATTCATGCACTTTTTCATTCATTCATATTGTCATACGTCACAATATTCACGTTTCAATGATTTTCTTTATATGCACTGACTAGACAATATTTAACCCCTCAGTACAAAAATACAAAAAAAATAAATAAAGTGGTTAAATGTCTGAATGTAATTTGATTAGTTTACAATGTATTAAATAATGAATAAATTGTTTATATAATTGTGAATTGTTGAAATCATTAAATTTATATTTAGATTAGATTATTATAATAGAATTATTTAAATGAACCATTATTTCATTTAGATTTTTCTTATAACTTATCATTTCCTATTTTGTTCGAGTTACATATGTACATAATAAAATAAATATCGATGGATGCCAGTTCAGTGGTCTAGAGGTTAAATGTTCGTGCGCGAGACCAGAGGTCCTGAGTTGGAGTCCTGTGTACGGACGAAACGGCCGTCCAGTGCTTTCAGGTTTTCAATGGTGGTCTAGCTTAGATCGACTTGTGAATTCAACTGTTAAAATACAACAATCTCCACAAATCCCCAATACTGATAATGTGTATAAATTGAGTGACAAAATAACACTAAACAAAATGAGTGTTTGGGTTTTACTAAACCTTGATTATTAATAAATTTTACTGACATTTTTCCTTTGTTATGCGGATTGTTATGAGCATGTGTGCCTACAATTTAGTAGTCACATGGACATTTACGCGATCAAGCGTGTTCTGTAAACGTGATAAAATAAAAAAATATTACACAACCGAATGCATATGGTGACCAATCAAAATAAAGTAAATATGTAAATATAGTATATTATATTCCTTTCATTTAAATATTTAGTACGATTACAATATACTAGGTTTTATTATCTAATATCCTGGTACTAATCCAGTAAGAAACTAGATCTAATGTTTTACCTGAAGTAAATTTAGGAACCCATGATTTGTGTGGAAAGAAAAAGAAACAGTAACCATAAAGGGACATGAGGCATATACTTTAAGGGCTGTTTTATTTCAAGTAACTGAATATCCTTCACTGTGAGAATGGATGGAAATTCTCTGAAGATCAGTACAGAACCTCAAAAATGTCAGTTTTACAGTTCCTAAACTGAAAATCACTAAATATATGATTTAATTGAAAGGAAATTTTTTCGTTCATTTTCTTCTACTTTACCAAGTATAAAGAATGGAATTTTCACCGTTTCATCTTCTCTTGAATAAATTTCTTTCATCAAGACTAATTTAAAAGAAAATAATTGTCAATTATACTAGTTATTATAGCAACGGGAAACTATTGATCTTTTTATTTGAGAATAACTACATTGTAACATTAAAATGAGGGTAGGGAGTAATTATTTCATCTCACAGAGATTCCCTTACTATAATCATAGTACTCATTGAAGAATTAAGGCTATTTTCTTAATTTATGAGTTATAAAAAATCAATACTAAAGAAATCTTTCCGTCATTAACTTGCCCTCGATCTTCTAAAAGTCGACAGTTTATCCAGTGACACTGATCAGTCATAGTTTCATATCCTAGTTAAGCGAACTCCCTGGAAACATCCTTCAGTTTTATTATTATCATTAAAATTTACTGACTGTACTTCAGGTGTAAATTATGTACATCAGATATTATTACCTGAAACTATTTTCACTATACTTATTTTTAAACTCATTAATTTGGATGATAAACAAGTGCTTTATCGGCTATCATTACTGTTAGTGATTCTTTCTAATTCATATTTATCGATTTAAAGTATAAACTATTTAATCGTAAAACTATTTTCCTAAGGAAAAAGTCATCAGAGCGAAGAATTATTACTTTTCAATTAGGTATTCAACAAGGCTCCATACTGAATTATGCGTTTTATAATAATCATGTAAACAATACAAATCAAGTTTTTTTTTCGTAACTTTCAGATTATACACTTAGTAAGCCTCATGGGTACAGTACCAGTTGGATCATATTGGACAGGGGGTAAATTAATGAGACCAAGACATACTGGAGTGGATGGTGAAAATGCTACTAAGTGGAAAGTGATGTTAAACTGGTCGGATGGTCGAACTGCTCCTGCAAAAATATTGGGTATAACTGATGATGATGCAAATAATCTTGTAGAGGGTATTACTTATTGTCTGTCATTAGATATTGCACGACTTACATGGCAAGCTCGTGATTGTGAACATCGTTTGCCTTATGCATGCTTGATTACTAGTCGAGATGTTTTAATTCAAACTACCACTAGTAATTCATCAATAGTAGTTAAGACACCACAAGAAATAAATAGTACACAAATTTCTGCTAATCACAATCATGTTATTTCAAAACGTCGTGAAACGGTGCTCGAAAATTCTACTACAGTTATTAACACTTCAGTAAATACTAATCATTCAGAGAACAGTCAGACGATTTCACCTTTACTGGAGTCCACTAAATCTATCCCAGCAAGCATAACCATAACACCAAATAATACAGAGAATTCAACTCTTGGGATAAATTTTAACGTGTCATCTGAGATTCAGAATACTTCACAGATGGATAGCACAACCCCATCTAGTTCACGTTCTATAGTAACTGAGGATAATAGTTTTAACCAAAATGGAAAGACCGTTTCCGAGTCAACGATCCAACTTAATGAGCAGCGTGTACAATTTACAGAACCCGCCTCTGAAACTAATCAAACTTTCAGTGTTCCTTCTCTTCCTAAAGCTCAGGTATCTATGGATGATAGTGATGGTAATAATGGTACCGGTGACGATGATGATGGTGATGAAGATGATGATAACAGTGATGAAAATGGTAATAACGGTCAATTCCCTTTCAGTTCAAGTGGACTGGGTACAAACGATCTGGAATCCATATTGATGAACATTGAACGTTTACATACAACAACACATCTACCACCGTCAGAAATTCCTACTACTACTGCTACTCCCACAACTACTAGTACTACTACAACTACTATTACTCCCACCGCTATTATTACAACCCCGCTACCACTACTATCGCTACTGCTACTACCAGTTCCAATACTACTACTACTACTATTCTTGATAATACTTCTACCAGTACTACTGCTACTTCCACCACTACTCCTACTGTTACTACTACTCCCACTAATAGTACTACTATTGCTTCCACAACTACTACTAATTCCACCACTACTAATACTGCTATTCATGATAGTACTTCTACCAGTACTACTGCTACTTCTACCGTTACTACCACTCCTACCACCCCTGTTACCTCCACTACTACTACTCCCACTAATAGTACTACTATTGCTTCCACAACTACTACTAATTCCACCACTACTAATACTACTATTCATGATAGTACTTCTACCAGTACTACTGCTACTTCTACCGTTACTACCACTCCTACCACCCCTGTTACCTCCACTATTACTACTCTCACTAATAGTACTACTATTGCTTCCACAACTACTACTAATTTCACCACTACTAATACTACTATTCATGATAATACTTCTACCAGTACTACTGCTAATTCTACCACTACTTCTACTGTTACTACTACTGCCACCACCCCTGTTACCTCTACTATTACTACTGCTACAACAACAAAGACTAATAATAATAATACTATTCCTGCTAATACTACTACGAGCACAACTACTACTCCTACTACTACCATTACTGCTGAAATCACTACTAATACTACTGAAATCAATGAAAAAATATCTACAGAAAATACTAGTGAAGATGTCGAGATGTCGATTGGAACAACATATGCACAAAATACTTCAGATAATAAGTCGTTAAGGTCGCCTGTTTTGTTAAATAATTCCTCTGAAGAAATGACAACCTCTACAACACCTGAAATAAACTCACAAGAATCGACTACGGTAATGATACAAGCAGAGTCTTTGATGACAACGGTATCCAATTCGATAGTAAGTGTTGAAACAACATCAACGCCACTAATTGGATCTGAAAAAACGACGATATCCACATCCGAGTCATCAGAAGCGGGGATCTCATCTGTGTTAACAACACCAGTGTCATTCCAATCAACGGCAACAACTGAGCCGACGATGCCTTCAGGACCTTCACCAACAGAGACATCTACGTCACTAACCACGAAGATTCAGAGTTCATTACCAATGTCCATAAATGAACCATCCCCATCAACAGCATCTATGGAGCTTCAATCAGTGGGGACATCTGAGGCCCTAACATCAACGACATCCCAATCAAATACGTCAGCAGAACCAACTACAACTCTGGAATTAGAGTCAACAGAAAATGTAGACTATGTTATCACAGCCAACGACCTCATATGTATCAATGACAGCAACAGAGTCTACGGTTATGGAAACCATATCCTCTGAAACAGGAACTAGTTAACATAATGAAAGAAAGTAATTTTTGATTGAATTATTTTAAATAATTGAGTAACTATTTAAACGAGTTCAGTTGTAATACTAAGTTACAAAATTTTCGACATTGTATTACAGCTATTTTTCTTATATTTAAAGATAAATGATGTTCTAATAACATTGTTTTTCTCAAACAAAACGTTAAGTTACAATATCTGTTGTAATTCATTACAAGAAGATCCTTATAATTTACAGAAACAGAATTGAATATAAATTCAGGTATAAAATATTTGTAATCGTAGAAGTTAAAAACTACTGATTTTTTGTTGGTTTGTTGACGCCTTCTATACTCATAGTAGGTAATATTATCTTTACGAATAATTATATTGTTTCATATAACCAGTCATTTTGCTCAAAATAAATAGATGATTTTTAATATTTTGATCCATTTATCAAATATCGAGTTAGTGAACTCAGTTATGCCATTTTTTAATATCCCGTATAGTATATTTTAATCAATATTTAAAACGAGAATTTGATCCTGTAAATGCAGAAAGCTAAAAATACAAATTAAACTATCATATTAGTATGGGTTAAGTTTTTGACTTTAGATTTTGATTAGCATCATTATTCAGTATAAGTAATATTATGGAATACAATATTCTGTTGGACTAATCATTTTTCTATAGTGATCTTAGGTTGGTTAAAATATCTTTAAAGTGTTGAGATCTTACTCAATAACAATTCTTTGCAGTCGAACCCTAATTACCTTCTTATTATATTCATGCAGCTAAATAAAGCATAAGATAGTGAGAACTACCTTGTTTCTTATTAATTCATGCTTTTAAATCTTATCCGACCTTGGTAAACTAATGTCCATATCAGTTTCAAACTTGTGCACCAAATGACTATCTAACATATTTCGTATTTTCCAGAAATTACTACTAGAAATATCGCACCCAAAACGTTGTTCATGATGATTAAGAAAATTGTACACTACCAACTTACACAAGTGGTCGTTTTATTATGGCTATCAAAAAAGGTTAAAGTATATCACATGTCACTAAGATCATCAGATTTTATTTGAAATTCCATAACGTGACACCTCTGCAAGTCGAAAAATTACTGGCGCATGCACACATTCACATAAAATAAACAGACTTGAAAGCGTATAAGTCATTCACGAAACATTTATTACAAAATATTAACATACACAGTTCTGTCTCCGGATATCTTGGTAAGGAAATTCGGAGTTAATTTCATTCTATTCATTCTTACGTCCCATAATAATTACTTCAAAATGTAGTCTATATATAGAGCAAGTAGAATAATTTACCTGGGATCGAACAATGAAGTAAGAAAGACTAAGAGGTTGAGAGCGTAAGCTAGTTAAGATGGCTTATTTAATGAGAACCAGATAAACTATTGAACAAGCATACCAAAACTAGATCGCTGAAATTAGTAATATGACAAGAAATCTAACATTCACTGTTGTTTAATGCTATAAATATCGTGATCCAAAAGGAGTTGGCGATGATGGTACCATGCTTTTGAAACGTTCTCTGATGATGTGACAGAAGATTAATGAGGAGGATAGCGGTGGTCTGAATGGATGTGGCACTCATTGTTCATGTTATCAACAAATTACTGAGTCAGGACTCGATGACCTTCATTTTTAACTCAAATGCAGTCCAAACTCTATTCGGTCATATGCTTAGAACAGTACTAATTTATCGACTGTCAATGAAAGTATGGTTAGTGTAACACAGATCCGATAAACACGGTAAATATCACTACGTTGTAATTAGTTTACAGATAGTTTTGGTTTACTATTATGAATACACTTCTCAAGCCAAAAGACTGTCACAAATGTATAAAGATTAGAATTGACAAAAAATCAATCATTTTACTTATGTTCGCTGGGAATATTTTTCCAAAGTAAATCTTTACTAACTATCAGGTAACTCAAGTCTATTATTTTCACTTATAATTACAGCCAATTGACTCACGTTTATCTATTTACACCAAGTATACACTCAAGAAGACAAATAATAAATGTGACAAATAATGAATTACCAGTTGATTGTTCGAACAATAAGACAGTAAATAAATAAATCTCTATGATATAATTTAAATAAAGTAAGAAAATACGTTATTTCAAGATGTGTATTCCATCATGTTTTGAATTTGACTTCCTGCTCAAACATCAGAATACCAGCTACAAAAATATGAATAGTGATAGGCAGTTATGTTTTGACAAATGGTTGTCTCTAAAACAGCTGCTTCCCATGTTTAAACTGATCAGTGTTTGTGGATATGATTGCATTGTGCAGAACTCACTATTATTGTGGCCTTCTCAAGATACTATCCACCATAATCAAGGTAGATAATCACAATTTATCCATACAAAGAGGTTATACGGTAACAGTGTCAGTAACTCATGCATGGTGGTAGTTGTAAGTAGTCGCCAGGAAATCCTGGACCTAGGTTTCGTGCAATTTGGCACAGGCGAGCAAGCTCAGTGGTAACGTCACTGAATTTGAAGCTGCGTAATACACTATCGATTCTACTATAAGGTATCACTTCCTTCAAGATTGCAGGTAGACCTTGCTGACAAATGCAAAATAGCACGAAACCTAGGTCCAGGGTTTCTCGTCAACTACCTCCAACCACCTTACATCTCAAATTAGTGCACATGATGTCCATTCACTTAGACTAGTGGCCATATCACAATAACTAATAGCTTGTTCGTCCTAATTTCATAGACTCTTGGGGTAAAATGCATTTCTTAAACCATCCATGGGCATAATTTAGTTCTTTTCAAGTTATTTTGTATTTAACAAGTCTCAATCACCTTTCAGTAAAATATGGGGTGTATAAATCCGTTTATGTTAAGAAAAGCCGATGGAAAGATGGTGCCTATTTTGGTGTCTGATAATTTCAATTTTAGTCAATCAGTTATAGAGCGCAACCCATGAAACAAATTTTCGAAATAACATATTCGAGATGCATGGTTTCACAAAAACCAAACGAGATTTATGTAGAGAAAGTTTCTCATAATTCATGTGATTATTGTATATAACCGGATAAGGTGCATTTCACTAGTTACTACATAACTAAATCGACACACGGATTCATTTATTTTGTGGATTCTCCTCAGGTGCATACAGCTTAAAACCATAGTATTAATCATTAAAACGAAACAAGTACACATACTTTATATCGGAAACATTTAGAATAAATTGAGTTGAAATGTGAGAATAAAATAATGTACGTAATAATCCCACGAAAATAAGGTCACCAGCGTAGAACGAGATATATAACTTTCTTTCTAGATACATTAATTCAGTCTGAATCTTTTTATTGCAATAGCTTCGGCAAAGCGTAATAGTTTGGTGTTTATTTGTTTGTTGATTATTTTGGAAGATTTCTCAACTTCAGCATCATGTCTATGATGAGCGATTGCACTACTGAAAACCTGTCCGTTCAGTCTCAAATTTATTATGTTCGAAAATGCGGATGCAAACTCGATGTTCTTCCGATGTATGTGCTTTGGTATGTACACGTCAGCTAGTAAACGCAGTTGAGGGTAACATAAGGTGGATATCTGTCCACATTCGACTGCCTCAATGAGGATTTAGTTTTGTACAGAGACACCAACATGATCCCTGGATACGTTCTTTTAAGTATTGCCTTTAATATAAAATCAATCCTTCCAGCTATTTCATCACTTTGAAGCCAAGTTTTAAGAAGACAGGCTTTTTCTGAACCTTAGTATATTCCACTTCCTTTTTTATAGTATTTGCTTATGGGTTTTTGCGGATAACCGTTCTTAAGTGGGCAACGTTCAACTATGGTTACTTCCCACTAAATTCTAACCTCAGAGTATAAACTGCTTACACGGTTGAATAGCGTTCTAACCAAAGCTCTTTTGTAGCTTATCGGAAAGAAGTTTTAGAAGTTCAAGTATAGCCCACTCCATGTGTCCATTTGATAAATATATCTTTCTAATTGGCCATTTGAATTACGTATAGTACTAAGATCGAGAAAACGAAATATGACATCATGTTCACATTCCATTGTAAATCCAATGTTAAGAAATGCTCTGTTGAAAAGTTCTAGTATACTAGGATTATAATGAGAATAATTACATGCAACAAATTTTTCATCCACATACCTGACATACAACGGTATGCAGTGATTGTCAATTTCATAAATGTTTGTTCTAGGTTCGACAGTTAATCAGTCAGTCAGCTACAACGTAGGACCAGGCACATATGTGCATCGGTCAAAGTTGCCATACCTCATTAGCACAACAAAGGGATATCTACTAGGATTGAACCATCAGACTGCCCATGGCCAGTCCACCAACTTGATGGTACAGGATATCATTGATTTGAACATACTTGTTACACATCAGTAGTAGTTGTTTGAAGTCATCTTTCGGTAAGGAAAGTAGTTCACCATGTTAACATATAATTTGTATGGTTTCTTGAGGTAAATAGTGGTGAAATATCAAGTGAAACCATGAATTTACCAAGGATGTTAACATTTTCTAGCATCTGAGTAAATTGAGAGGTGTCTTCCAAACTATGGACAGTTAACTTCGAGAGAATAGGTTCTAATATGTTCCCTAAACACTTAGCAAGTTTGTGAGGTGGAAAATTGATCATCAATATGATAGGTCTAACGGAAATATCAGGTTTGTGTAATTTTGGTTGTCCATACAAATAAGGTAATCTGTATACCCCATGTTTCAGGACATAATATGTCTGATTATTAATTAAATTTCTATTCAAAGATCTCTAAACTTGCTTGCGATATGTCTCTTTGTTGCTTCAGACATATCCTTTTTCGATCAGTCAACTAGGATACTAACAGTACCATATAGAATCGTCTTAACTTTGTTAACATAGCTTTCTTCGTCTACCAGAGCTCTTATCATGTTTGAGAATAACGATATTTTCATTATGCATTAAGTTTTTCAAGGTTGTTTGGTGCTCTTTAGATAAAACTTTCAACTGTGGGATTTGACATGTCGTGTATTGATTAGCAATATCAACGAATCCATTTTTAAGCCAATCTTGTTTTCCTTCATATTATTTTCACTTCCGACAACTGGTCATAAAAGTTCTCAAACTGGGTTCCTCAGAATATGAAATTTAAATCCGAGTGAAAGTGCCTCATTCTCAATTTGACTCAAGTTAATGCTTGACACGTTGCAAACAAATCTCCCAGCATACCTTCAAATAATTGTTCTTTAACAAGGGTTTTCGATAATCTCTTCCCAAAGTTTCTATATACTTTTTTCTGGACTTCTTGAAAGAAACTGATCAGCTTAAGTATACATATGATATTCAGTTCCTCCAAAGAAATTTCTGTACTCAGCTTAGAAACCAGATCTTTTATGAGTTGATTTTGCGGTTTGACTACACGTCGAAGAATTTTTAATGGAGGCAATTCACATAGGTGGGTAGTTTTGAGAAACTAACCAGGACAGCAGAAGGAAGTTGAAGACTGTTCAGAAAACCTTGTTCTCTTAACTTCTCTGGCTAATATGCATCGAATTATTATCAGATGATTCAGTAACTTGAATGATTGAGGTGAAATCATGAACTCACGCCATTCTGATACAATATTTCTTCTCTCTCTATTCAAATGGGGAAAGTTGTACGAAATAAATCGACACCGTTGAGTGCTATTCGAGTTATTATGGTCGATTCATTATACTCTGAAGGTAAATTAGTCTTGCCCATATTTTACCGACTGTAAATAAATTCTAGATTACAAGCAGCTATTCCTTGTCTAGTGTGACTAATAGTCACCCCTCATTTGGATGGGAATTTGAAATCCATAAATACAATAAAGAAGAAACTAGTTGGAAGACTATGTATGGTTTTCGTTAAATTATTGCACTAATTGTGTTTTCTATCCATTTGACTTTTAGTGAATTCAGTGTAAATTTCACTCATAATAAAACTAATTTTTTTATCAATCAATTCATTATAATATTCAATTGCATTAATTCTGAAATTTGTGTTCAGGCAACAACTGATCAGTTTATTACTGTAACTAATAATCATTGGATTTAGTCGGAATGTAACATGAAATTTTTCTTCGATTTTACTAAAGAAATCTTTATCAGCAGATAGGCTTTGGAGCGGTCGAGGCTAAGAGATGGAAGCTTCCGTATCCTCGTTAGGTGTGTTGTCAGAGTTAGCGCTGTTGCAGCTAATTATAACACACAAATCGCCCCATTTCTGTAATCAATGCAAAGAGTACTTTGTCAGTATATATTTAAATTGGATCTACCAATCAACATGTTTTGATTCATTTAGGAAGTGTTGTACGAGTATTTACTAATTAACCAGACTTCCTAGATCCACTGGTACTTCCCAACATTGGTTAGTTGTTTTAACTAACTCACTAGCCATTCACTTATACATGAGCCAGACTAGACGTATGGGGACTAATGAAACTAGCAGGTTGCCCAAACTGAAGTAGGTGAGACGGGGTTGGGACTTAATGGCTGTAAGATGGACGTCTTAGCCACTGAGTTACTGCTACAACTACATTTCACTACAATAATCATTGGAATGAAATGGCTCAAAATCGTTTGCAATGGCGCAGGTGCATACACTCTTTGTGTTCTCCCAAATTCTAATTTTCTGAATTCTTCATGTCCCTTTTTTTCTCTTTCCAAATCTATTTCACTGTATTATACTCTTTAAGTAACATCTCCAAACCTTAATCTTCCCGATTACTGCTTATACTCTTATTACCTCTACCACTACGGGATTTGAATCGACAACTGCATCTCTGTGCTAAGGTGGTGTGGCAACTCGAACTGATGTACGTACGTTCGAAGTTCTACGTTGTTACTGACTGACTGACTGGTATTTTTTACAGCAGGATACTTCCTTCATAATAGACAAGGTGCTTAAGGAATCCTTTCTTAAAGATACCCAAACACTTCATCTTTCGATCTCACTAATACCTTCCGAGTTATACTTTTTGGATTTAGTTTTTGAGTACAGATGATATTCCTTTTTTTCGTTACATATTTTTCATCTAATTGGTCTCTAAATTCTACGCTAATGTGACAGTTTAAACGAGTTCACATTCATACCAAGAGTAGTACGATGTCTAAAACTAACTGACAAACTTATTAAGTTACATTGGTAGAGATTTATTGAAATAAAACATGCATTTAACTTTCAAACAATTAAGAATGAAATTTTATCTAAACATATAGTTTATTAAGTTTATATTTTAATGACAATACAAATTATGAGTAAAATCCGTTGTATTATTATACGACTAAAGTAATAAACAAATATTCATTTTTCATCATAGATAATAACGATGAAAATATTTCATAACTGATTTATACATTTGAAAAACACATGCAGAAAATAGATTGAATGTACGATGTTGTTGTTGTATTGTATTGTATTCAAACAAACACATATATCTATTTAACTATGCATGGAATAGATGATGTAAACAAAATAATGATCATATAGATAGAACCAGTTTGTTGTTGTTGTTGCTGTTTTTTAAATGCCAGTTTATAAAACGTGAATTAAATAACGAAATACATCTTCAAAATAATTATAGTGAAAACACATGAACAATTAAATGTACACAAAATGAAAGGATATATTTCAGAATGACTGATATACAATAGTCAGTCGTGTAAATGATATATATATATATATATATATATATATATATATATATATATATATATATATATATATGCTTCACTCTACTAGTGACAATAATAATGATAATGATCATAATAGTAATAGTAATGATTATTATTATGTTTAGACACAACTAAAACATTGCACAAAATAATTCATACAATGTTATGAACAGAATATTCAATGTAATTACTTAGCTGGTACATCATAAAACAACCATGCAAGGGGATAACGAATCATAAATGCGAAACAAGAACAGAGTATCTGATAAAAAAAAGAGAGAATATGAATTAATTAATTATTTTCCTTGAAGTGATTTTGGAAGGGACTGAGATAAATCGAATAACTGATACAAAAAACCAGAAACAATTAAATAATAATGCTAGTTAAGTTAGTCAGCTACAACGTAGGATCAGGCACATATGTGCATCGGTTCAAGTTGCCATACCTCATTAGCACAACAAGATGAAGACTGCAAACCCTTAACCTTTACATCACTAAGCCAGCATCCAGTGGTGAATATCAATCAATTTACAATATTGCACAACCCTTATACATCGTCTGTTGTGGATAATTGGCTAACACAATACATAAGGGGGTCGTGGATACACAGTCCCATAGTAGAACGAAACGGTCGTCTAGTGCTTCCAGGTTTCGATGATAGTCTAGCTAAGATCAATTTGCAATTTTAACTATGAAGATCACATATATTTGTTATGCAACAAAAGGAAATTTATGGAATGATGGGTGCACTACTATGAATTAAAAAAAACATTTCTATCCAAAGTGCAACAAATGTGCATTTTGTATAGATTTATGTGTAACATAATAAGAAATCGAAAAGATATCTACTTACAAACTTTGTTAATTAAATATATCTTTAACTAGTTTTATTTTGAGTCATGAACAAGGTTTTGTTCGCATACAATAACTGTAGCTCAAATCAAAAGTTACATTAGTATGTTATCAATAACAGATAAACAGAATTTTTTGTTTCTTAATCGTATGAAACAGTCAATAACAACGTAGAACTTCGTACGCACGTACATCAGTTCGAGTTGCCACACCACATTAGCACGGAGATGCAGTTGTCGATTCAAATCCCGTAGTGGTAGAGGTAATAAGAGAATAAGCAGTAATCGGGAAGATTAGGGTTTGGAGATGTTATTTAAAGAGTATAATACAGTGAAATAAATTTGGAAAGAGGAAAAAAGGGACATGAAGGATTCAGAAGATTAGAATTTGGGAGAACACAGAGAGTAAATGCACCTGCGCCATTGCAAACGATTTTGAGCCATATCATTCAGGGTCTCTAACCATCGGTTGCTATCATCTCGCGGTCCCCAATCAGGTAGTCTACACCTACCAACATGACTCAGTCTACTTGTCAGTGACTTCATGGACTTGTGCCATGTTTTGATCTGGCCGCCTCTAGCTTTCTTCCAATCTACTCCTATACCACTGAACATAGCACGTCGAGGCAGTCAGTGGTTGGGCATACGTAACACGTGTATCAGCCATCTCAACTGATGAAGTTTCACTACTTCATCAACTGATTTGCCATCCTTATCTAGTACCTGTGTCCTAACAACTGAGTTACTTATCCGGTGGTCCCAGGATATACGAGCAATTTTTCGAAGACACCTATGATCAAATACTAGTAGCCCACGAATATTCTCTACTCTTACCGGCCATATTTCACTGCCATAAAGTAGGACGGAACGAACTGCTGCGCAGTAAACACGTCCTTTGGTTGATAGACGGATATCTCGTCTACGCCATAAATGACGCAAGTTGGCAAAAGCTAGTCGAGTCTTCTGTATCTGTGCTGAGATTTCGTCACACACCAGACCACAAAGACTGATGAGACTTCCATGATAAGTGAATCGGTCGACACGCTCAACTACTTCACTCCCTATCATTAGTTCAGATGCCGATGCAATCTTATAAAACAGAATAGAACTGTTTACTAAAAAGACACCAGCTTATACATAAGTTGCAAAGCATACAGAAAAAATAAAACCTGACAGTCTCTAGTGCGTGAAACTGATTCACACTTTAGAGGAATTATGAAATTTTGATGGGGATTCTAATAAATTATTTCAATTTTAAGGCTGAACACTACTACTAGGAAGCTACTCAACCCTCCTTTCTTTAGTGATTATAGTGGTTTTAAAAGTTATAAACAGAAAGAAGGAATATCTAGGACTAGTAACAATGATTGGATATGAAGATACTGGATTGCGTAACAAATTTTGACCATATTACTCGAAAGCTTTTTGTCTTAAACATTAGAAAGCATGTTGATATCAAGCTAGATGTTTAACTGCTATTCGTGAATGAGTGACAATACTAGAAACCTTTTTGTGAGGGTTCATCAGCACACATTCCAGTGTAGACAGTTTTGTATGTCTTTTAACATGGCGACCCCCGAATTCGTCCCAACGTTGGACCCAAATAGATCACATCGCTATCAGCCACCGATGGAGGGGCTCGATAGAAGACTGTCGCTCATTCTGGAGCACATGCCTAGATTCAGATCATGCTCTAGTGCGAGCGCGTATTTGCTTGCGTCTTACTGGACGTAGGAAAGACGCTGCAAGGAAACCTCTTAGGGCCTACTTAATGATAGTCAAGCTAAGAGTATATTTCAGGAACAACTAGGAAAACAGTTAGGCAGCCATGTATGTGATGCCCACCCCGATGCAGCATGGAATGATATCCGAAAAGCTGTGGAAACAGCAGTGATATCTGCTAGTAAGGTAAACCAGAAGGTTAGGGAGCAACACTGGATCTCAGCAGCATCTATCGCACTGATAGATGCTCGGAAACTCATTCCACCTGGCTCTGAACATAATGAAGAGCGGAGTCAGCTTAAGCGCAAGCTGACAAGAAGTCTACGCAATGATCGCGAACAGTGGTGGGTAGCGAAAGCAAGAGAGATGGAAAAGGCAGCGGCAATAGGTAATAGCAGACAATTGTTCAGACTCGTTAAGGAAACCGGAATTAGGAACCCGACCGTTAGCGAAACAATCTCAGAGAAAGATGGACATATTATTCATTCTCAATCCAGGAGATTGGATCGATGGGCAGAACACTTTAGGGATCAGTTCAACTGGCCTTCAGCCACACTTCGGTTTCCCACGATCTCCAGTCAACCTGAATGGCAAGTTAATGTAGGTCCTCCGTCCCTTTACGAAGTTGAAAAAGCCATAGGAAATCTGAAACGAGGGAGAGCAGCAGGCCCTGACAGGTTTACTCCTGAGATTTTTAAGGATGGTGGTCCAGTATTAGCAATGAGATTAACTGAGGTCTTAGGTAGAATTTGGGAACTGGACGTAATCCCATCTGACTGGTCTCAATCACTGATTGTGCCAGTCTATAAGAAAGGACAAAAGTCCTCTTGTGACAATCACAGAGGAATCAGTTTGACTAATATAGTGTCTAAAATATTAGCTTCAATAATACTTCGACGCCTAATCAAAGCTCGTGAAGAGCAGATTAGAGAAAACCAGGCCGGTTTTCGACCTGGACGTGGTTGTATAGATCAGATATTCACACTACGTCAGGTTCTAGAACACAGACACACATTCAGACGCCCCACAATGGTAGTATTTCTCGACCTTAAGGCGGCATTCGACTCTGTTGATCGTGAGGTTCTATGGCAGTGTTTGTCACTGAAAGGAGTACCAAAGAAGTACATTAACCTTATAAAGGCTCTCTACTCGAACACAACTGGTCGAGTGAGAGCTTATGGCGAACTGTCATCAGAATTGATTACCTCAAGTGGTGTTCGTCAGGGCTGTCCACTCTCCCCATTCTTGTTCAACTTTGTCTGACGTACTTTTAGAGATAACACTCTCCTCATCTAAATTTCCAGGGGTTGAACTTCTACCGGGAGGTTCACTTGTTGACTTAGAATATGCTGATGACATAGTTTTATTTGGTGAAGACGCTGACAAAATGCAGAGTCTTCTGACCACTCTAAGCAACAATGCAAGCATGTTCGGGATGCGATTCTCTCCCTCGAAATGCAAAATGTTGCTTCAGGATTGGGTTACATCGACACCCGAACTAGTGATAGGGAGTGAAGTAGTTGAGTGTGTCGACCGCTTCACTTATCTTGGAAGTCTCATCAGCCCTTGTGGTTTGTGTGTGACGAAATCTCAGCACGGATACAGAAGGCTCGACTAGCTTTTGCCAACTTGCGTCATTTATGGCGTAGGCGAGATATCCGTCTATCAACCAAAGGACGTGTTTACTGCGCAGCAGTTCGTTCCGTCCTACTTTATGGCAGTGAAACATGGCCGGTAAGAGTAGAGGATATTCGTAGGTTACTAGTATTTGATCATAGGTGTCTTCGAAACATTGCTCGTATATCATGGGACCATCGAGTAAGTAACACAGTTGTTAGGAAACGGGTACTAGGTAAGGATGGCAAATCAATTGATGAAGTAGTGAAACTTCATCAGTTGAGATGGCTGGGACACGTGTTACGTATGCCCAACGACCGACTGCCTCGACGTGCTATGTTCAGTGGTATAGGAGTAGGTTGGAAGAAAGCTAGGGGCGGCCAAACCAAAACATGGCACAAGTCCATGAAGTCACTGACAAGTGACTGAGTCATGTTGGTAGGTGTAGACTACCTGGTTGGGGACCGCGAGATGATAGCAACCGATGGTTAGAGACCCTGAATGACATGGCTCAAAATCGTTTGCAATGGCGCAGGTGCATCCACTCTCTGTGTTCTCCCAAATTCTAATCTTCTGAATCCTTCATGTCCCTTTTTTCCTCTTTCCAAATTTATTTCACTGGATTATACTCTTTAAATAACATCTCCAAACCCTAATCTTCCCGATTACTGCTTATACTCTTATTACCTCTACCACTACGGGATTTGAATCGACAACTGCATCTCTGTGCTAATGTGGTGTGGCAACTCGAACTGATGTACGTACGTACGAAGTTCTACGTTGTTACTGACTGACTGACTGAGACAGTTTTGTACAGGAAAGCTATCAGTATGAAATATTATGAAAAAAATCGATATCTACCTGCTGTTTTTTGAAAAGTAATCAACTTTAAGGAGTTATTATTCTTGGGACTATTTACGCTTACAAACGAAACAGAGGGGTCACGTCAACCAAGTTAAATGGTCAGACTAGCAAATGCTCTGGTACGGTCGAGAGTGAGGAGAAGCCGCTCTCCCTCTCCAAATGTTCTCACATGGCCACGCGTATATAGCCTCTGCCACGGAAGTCCTACTCACTGCCTTCTCGTTGCGCGGGTGTTGTTTACGAAATTGAGAGGACGAAAAGCGAATGTCCGGCGCTGTAACCGGGTTAGTGGACATGGAAAGTTCACCTAGAGGAGTTGGAAAACCCTCATTCCAAACCAATGGTGCACATAGGCTCCAGTATCCTGAGGGACATAATGGCATATGAACCAATCGTTGGTCACCGGCTACCATGGGACTGCATCTCCTTACGATGCTCCACTGCCTTGTGGATCAGACCTTCAGGTCGAAGGCTCCAGGTGTGGTCTCTTAGGAAGACAGCCTGCTTCGGTTTGGGCACCTGGGTAGTATCACAGCCCTCGCACATATCAAATGAGATTTGTGTGGCGCATATGCATCTGGTGCCGCCTTGTACCAATATCTATGTGTTAAAATAAATAAATAATACAGTTATAAACTACCCTATCGTGCCAAGAAATGATTAAACAATTTGAAATGAGGTTATAGCGTAAACCTTACTACTAAAGCTCCACAGAGGAACGCCCTCACTGAAGAAAACGAACTAATAGTATGGAATAAATTTGATGTGGATGCTAATAGGTGATCTAACATATCAATTCTAACCTGTCGGTTATTCAGTAGTTTGGGGCAAAATGACGTTTTAGCTTTCTTAAGGTACAAATTTAATGGGAAACGTACTTGGAGTAGCAAAAGAGTATTGGTGGTTTGTTGTTCATTTCTGGGTCCCAAAACACGTAACATCATATTTATGACAGTAAGGTTGTCTACTTCAACAATCTCTTCAGTAGGTAACTTGGTTTGAACTGGGCTTCTACTTCTAGCTCTTCGTCTTTCCGATGTTTGTTCTTCATCAGAAGACATATTTTCATGAGATGATTGTGAAACGATCATTCCCGTCGTGGGTGATGTGGAAATATTCGGAATACAATCCGGGCAAAGTTTGCATTCAATTATGCCCACGTACGAAAACACAGTCAAAACAAACTGACCAGGACGTGATAAAGACTTTGGATGAAAACGAACACGACTGGGATGTAATAGACCATCTGCTGGATCGTATCTAGAAGAAATAAATATCAAAACATAGGATTTCACATCAATAGTATATCATGCAAATGCGACTAATATCACCGGAGAACTTAAGAGAGTAACTAAAAATAGGTTTTTTGTTGTGTACTTTTACACCAATGGCTGTAGCTACCGGGTAGATGTTCTTAAACTCATGTTATTTATTGTTCTTATCAAACGAAGTGAAATTATCAAGAATATAAGAAGGATACAGTTATAATTGGTTACTCATACTTTTTAGTGGATAATACTTCAGTTTGAACTACGACTAAGAAATCACATCAACTGGTCTAAATTGTCAGATATGGCATATATATACATGCATATTTAAACAGAACATTACATTATCACTAATCCACAAGAATTTAATCTCAAAAAATAGTGCGCAGTCATTTCCCAATGTCATCGGTAAGTGACTTCCTCGCTTGACGTGGTTAACTGCACTGGTTACGGCTTCTCATCGAAAGATTATTTATTTATTATTTATTTGAACACATAAATATTGGTACAAGAATGCGCCACACAAAACAATGAAAATTTAAAGGGGAAGGACAAAAAAAAGAGATTGATGTAAGGTGGTGTAATAATAATAATGGTAAAAATGGCGGAACAGAAAGGTACAATCAGGAGAAATCTTTCAGTTAAGGGAGACACAACCACTTTTTATGAAGAAAGTAAAAGGTTACAGCAGGATCGCCACTGGCTTCTATTCTGAGCCATATCTGATAACGCCACTAGCCACTGTGTAGTACCATCTCTCGGACCCCAACCAGGGAGTCGTGAAGGACCAGCACAGGCCAGCCCTTTGCAGCTTTCTTTCATACCACGACACCATATTATACACTGACCACCTCTCCGCTTTTTCCAACTAGTCCCAGTGTCAGCAAATAATGTACAACGTGGAATTCTCCGGGACAACATTCGTAGAACATGTCCAAGCCACCGAAGTCGGTGTTTCAAGATGGTGACACCAATTGCATTATCGTCTCTGTGACCGAACACACGATGCCGAACCTCTGCATAACTGACATGGTGTTGCCACTAGATGTCAGCAATCCTTCGGAGACAACGATGATCGAACACAGAGAGTCGTCTAACATCCTAACCTTGGAGGCCAGGTTTCACAAGCATAGAGCAAAACTGCTCTCACCGACGCGTTGTAGATCCGACCTTTTACAGCCAGACTAACATCACGAAGGTGCCAAAGGTGGCCCAGGTTGGCATAAGCCGCTCTGGCTTTCACTATTCGTGCATTGATCTCATCACTCACACCCCCACCAGCACTCATACAGCTACCCAGATACACGAACTTCTCGACTACGTCTATCTGCTCACAATCTAGAGTGAGTACAGGGTTAGAATCCTGCCAGTCTTGTAGAAGTACTTTGCACTTCGAAGGTGCAAAGCACATACCATACCTACGGACACTGATTGCCAACTGATTAAGTGCGGATTGCATGCCTTGGGCATTATCGCACAGTAAGACAATATCATCCGCATACTCAAGGTCGAGAAGTCTTTCTCCAGGCAACAGATCCACAGCGCCATTACCTACATCCATCAGAGCTGTTTCCAGAATGTCATCGATGGCAAAGTTGAAGAGGAATGGTGAGATTGGGAAACCCTGTTTAACCCCACTGCTCGTATGGAACAATGGAGAAAGATGGTTGTATGCCCTCACTCTGCCTGAGCTGTTTGTATATAGGGCTTTTAGGATGTTAATAAACTTCTCAGGCACACCCTTCTTCAATAGACAATCCCAGAGAACAGTCCTATCCAACGAATCGAAGGCAGCCCTGATGTCAAGAAACACTACGATTGTTGGCCTTTGAAAAGTATGGCGGTGTTCTAACATTTGGCGGAGGGTGAAGATATGATCAATAAATCCTCGACCGGAACGAAACCCAGCCTGCTCCTCGCGAGTCAATCTTTCTCGGGTTTTGAACAATCTATGAAGTATGACGGAAGCCAATAGCTTGGACGCAGTCGGAAGTAGACTTATCCCCCGATAGTTGTTACAGGAACGACGTGAACCCTTTTTAAAGATAGGGACAACTATCGACTCATTCTATGACGTTGGTACACTCTCTAGTTCCTAGACCTTGTAAACGACGTCGTCAGTTCCTTAGTCAGAAAGTCACCACCATCTTTAAAAAGAGCCAGAGGTAAGTCATCTGGGCCCAGTGATTTGTAGCGATTCACGAGTTGGAGTTCCTTGCGGACTTCCGCCTCATTTGGTGGATCAGTCGTCGCCGTCCATGGAGGGCAGGACAGTCTGACCGATGTTGCCGGAGCAGCAGGCCAGTTGAACTGCCCTTTAATTTTCGTAAACAACACCCCCGCCACGAGAAGGCAGTGAGTAGGACTTCCGTGGCAGAGGCTGTATACGTGTGGCCATGTGAGAGTATTTCGAGAGGGAGGGCGGACCCACCCAGCTCTCGACCGTACCAGGGCGCCGTACTTGCGCCTGTTACTCCTCGTGAAGGAGCATAGGCCGCTCACCAGCATTCTCCATCCAACCCTGTCCTGGGCAATCCTTTCTAGCTCCTTCCAGTTGTTATTCATCCTTTTCATATCTGCTTCTATTATCCGACGTAATGTGTTCTTTGGCCTCCAACTTTTCCTCTTCCCTTCAGGATCCCAAGTTAGAGCTAGTCTCATGATGCAGTTTGACGATTTGCTTAATGTATGTCCTATCCATTTCCATCGTCTTTCCCCAATTTCTTCTTCAGCTGGAAGCTGATTTCTTTTCTCCCACAAAAGGCTGTTGCTGATGGTATCCGGCCAATGGATGTTGAGTATCTTGCGTAGACAGCTATTTATAAATACTTGTACCTTCTTGATGGTGGTTGTTGTAGTTCTCCAAGTTTCAGCTCCATACAGTAGAACTGCCTTGACGTTCGTATTGAAGATTCTCACTTTGATATTGGTTGAAAGTTGTTTTGAGTTCCATATGTTCTTCAATTGTAGGAATGCGACCCTTGCTTTGCCGATCCTCGCCTTTACGTCTGCATCTGAACCTCCTTGTTCATCGATGATGCTTCCCAGGTATGTGAAGGATTCTACATCTTCCAGAGTTTCGCCATCAAGAGTGATTGGATTGCTGTTCTCCGCTTTGAATTTGAGGACCTTGGTTTTCCCTTTGTGTATGCTGAGGCCTACTGATGCAGAGACTGCTGCTACACTGGCTGTCTTCATCTGCATCTGTTCGTGTGTACGTGATAGGAGGGCTAGGTCATCTGCGAAGTCCAAATCGTCTAATTGATTCTGAGCTGTCCATTGTATTCCGTGTTTTCCTTCAGATGTCGAGGTCTTCATAATCCAGTCGACCACCAGAAGAAAGAGGAAGGGAGAGAGTAAACAGCCTTGTCTGACTCCAGTCCTTACTTGGAATGCATCTGTCAGCTGTCCTCCATGCACTACTTTGCACTGTAGTCCGTCGTATGAGTTCCGGATAATATTGACAATCTTCTCAGGAACTCCGTAGTGTCGAAGAAGTTTCCATAATGTCCTCCTATCTACACTGTCGAATGCCTTTTCATAATCAATGAAGTTGATGTATAGTGATGAGTTCCACTCAACTGATTGTTCGACGATGATCCGTAGTGTTGCAATTTGGTCTGTGCACGACCGATCCTTACGGAATCCAGCTTGTTGATCTCGAAGTTGGGCGTCTACTGCATCCTTCATCCGGTTCAGCAACACTCTGTTGAAGACTTTCCCTGGTATTGACAGTAGTGTAATGCCTCTGTAGTTTTCACATTTGCTCAGATCTCCTTTCTTTGGAATCTTGACGAGGTGTCCTTCTTTCCAGTCCATTGGCACTTGTTCCTCCTCCCAAATCTTTTTGAATAGAAGGTAAGCATGCTTGTGGTTGCTTCGATGTCTGATTTCAGTGCTTCAGCTGGTATGTTGTCGGGTCCTGCTGCTTTCCCGTTCTTGATTTGTCTGACGGCCATTCTAATTTCTTCCGTCGTTGGTGGGTTGACATCTATAGGAAGATCTATGTGTGCTGCTTCGATGTCCGGTGGATTCATTGGAGCCGGCCTATTCAGGAGTTCCTCGAAGTATTCTACCCATCTGTTACGCTGTTGTTGAATTTCGGTGATTGGCTTGCCTTCTTTGTCTTTGACCGGCCTCTCTGGTTTACTGTATTTCCCTGCTAGTTTCTTCGTTGTATCGTGAAGCTGTTTCATATTTCCTTCTCTAGCAGCTTTTTCTGCCGTCGTTGCTAGTTCTTCCACGTATTTCTTCTTGTCGGCTCTAATGCTCCTCTTCACTTGTTTGTTTGCTTCTATGTATTCAGCTTGTGCTTGGACTTTCTCTGCTCGTGTTCGGCTGTTGTTAATTGCTGCCTTCTTGTTCTTCCTTTCTTTGATCTTGTCCAGTGTTTCTATAGAGATCCATTCCTTATGATGGTGTTTCTTTAGGCCCAGAACCTCTTGACACGTTGAAGTTAATGCTTCCTTGATGCCTTTCCAGTTGTCCTCCATAGTAGTTTCTTCTTCCTTCAGTAGATCTTGTAAGGCTTGGAACCTGTTGTTGAGAGCTATCTTGAATTCATTGAGTTTGTCAGTATCTCGAAGGAAGGCTGTATTGAACCTTTGTAGTGCTGTTTGTCCACTTGTCCAGTTCTTTTTAGCTTCAGTTTTAAATTGGCTACAACTAGGTGGTGATCTGAAGCTACGTCAGCACCTCTCCTGGTTCTCACATCTTCCATTGTCCTTCGGAATTTTTTTTTGATGCAAATATGATCTATCTGGTTCTCTGTGGTCTGGTCCGGTGAGATCCATGTAGCCCTGTGTATACGTTTGTGTGGAAATATTGTGCCCCCTATGACCAATTTGTTGAATGCACACACATTTGCAAATCTTCCCCATTTTCGTTTCTCTCCCAGTCCATGTCGTCCCATAATATCTTCATATCCGGTGTTGTCTATTCCGACTTTGGCATTTAGATCTCCCATTAGAATGGTGAGGTCCTTCTTTGGGCATTTCCCTATGATTGACTGCATCCGCTCGTAGAATTGATCTTTAATGTCGTCGTTGCTATCATTGGTGGGTGCATAACATTGGATAATATTCATTAAGATCCCCTCCTTCTTTGTTTTGAATGATGCTTTGATGATTCTGGATCCGTGAGATTCCCATCCTACAAGTGCATTTCGTGCCACTTTGGACAGCATAAGAGCGACTCCCTGAGTGTGTGGAGCATTGCCCTCTTCGTGACCGAAGTATAGCAGCATCTCTCCCGTATTTATCCTTTGTTGTCCAGCTTGGGTCCAGTGGGTTTCGCTGATTCCCAGTACTGCCAAATTGTATCTCCTCATTTCCGTTGCTATTTGACTGGTCTTCCCGGTCTCCCACATTGTTTGGACGTTCCATGTACCTATAAAAATTGTTGCTCTGGTCGTTAGAAGGGGCATCGGCCTCGTGGCTTCCGAGTTAGTTTTCTACGGGATGGGGACGCTAACCCCATGCCCAACCCTCCTCCTTTACCCGGGCTTGGGACCGGCAGTAACTCTAGAAGGGCTACAGGCGGAGTTTCATTGAAAGATGGTTACGCAATATCATGAGTTGACTGATGTTAGACACGTACACCATTGGATGCTGGGTCAGTGGCCCAGAGGTTAGGTGTTTGCGCGTCAGGATCATGGAGCACATGTGCACAATTTGTTTTTTAGAATAAGGGTTTACCAACTCTCCTAAGTGGATCCTTCATATCCACCAACTCAGTTAAAGCACCGGACACTCGCTTTTCGTTTTCTCAATTTCGTACACAACAACCCCGCGGTGAGAGGGCAGTAAGTAGGACTTCCTTGTGAGTGGCCATGTTAGAGCATTTCGAGAGTGAGAGCTAATTCTCCCCACCCTCGGCCATATCAGGGCATTTGTGGGAAGTGTTACAGCAACAATTGAAAATAAACCTTGAATTTCTTTCAACCATTCATTAGCAGATAATAAAATGCTGCGACAGATATGATTTATGCGGCTATCAGAGTTATAATCCAGGGGATTTTATTAATGTCAGCCAGTCATTAAGACCTCATGATACGGACTAAATTTGCAACAGTCCAAGTTGCAATGCTAGATCAGTAAAGTAAACATCTACACAAACAGAAAGGATCCTGTTAAGCTGACAGAACTAAATGACATCGAAACGATATTATAGGAGCTACAAGGATAGGATATCAAAATATGAGGAACATATGAAATTGATTTCAAAACAAGATGCTGATAACAAGCTCCAAAGAAGTTATATCAAGTGAATTGTAATGACCTGACTAGATAATACGAAATCTTACAGTGTTAATAAAATAAGGACGTATTTAAAATAACTGTAAGACAACAACTATAATTTTCTACAAACGCTTGTTATATAAGATACTTACCGAGGCAATCGATGTCGTGGGCAGGGAATCAAACCAAACAGCTGAGGAGTGCTATACAGAAAGTTGACAATTTGCGGTAGAAAGAATAGTAACAATGTTTTGCTGAAATGACCCAAAATACCGACTACAGAGAAAGTCATGCCTGCAAAATAACAGAATGTATCGCCCACGAAAACCTTCGCCGGATATCTTTTGAAAAAGATGGGGAAATATTATTAGACTATTCTTAATATATTAAATGTAAATTACTTATCTGAAGAATGAAAAGAATGACAAAATGGTTGCTTTGTAAATTTAAATGAAATGACAGAGATGCAGCAGATAAGTTGCTTTGATCTAGTGGTTATATTGGGATTCATTAGCAATATACGGGCTAAATATAGCCAAAACACCGAATATGGTCCATATCGATATGGGTTTATTTGCTTTTCATACTACGAGGACTGGTCTTTTTTCAAATCTCCAGCACTTACATAGCAACCTAGACAAACTTTCCTACTGTTTCCAGCGACTTATGACACAGAGTAGTTATAAGCACAGATACCTGTCAGTTTGCAGAAATTCCTAACATACAGATTGTGCGATTTATGTACAACTGTGAATGACGGTAGATTACGAAATGGCTAATCCATGTAGCGATTTTGCAGCCGCAAAATGAGAAGATATTATTCACATATTCACTATTCGAAAATCTCTTTCTGGGTAACAAGTGTACATCAGCTCCACACGTTTTTTCAAAGCTACTTCCAAAAGGTCATTGTTAAAAGTAAAGAGGACTGTAGAGAATAAGTAACTTTCGCTAAACCCACTGTTGGTTTAGGAATGGTCTTAGTTTGGTTAAAAAACTGTAATTTTTAAATAGCCTGATGAATTAATCTTTAGACTACATTGAGTCCTTCACTAAGTCACACAAACAACCGGATGGTGCATTGAACAAATGTAACTGACCAAGTCAATCGAATTTGGGGAACAAAAGGAGGAAATAAGCGTAGATTGCACGAATTATATCAAAGATATATTTGCAAATCTTGAATATTTCATTATCTACAATTTATGTCCCATTTCCGACGAATATTTCATTGTTTATTTCAATACAGTTTCGTTTTAACGATCTCCCGTTACATACTGTTAAGAAGTACGGCAACTAGTATTGATGCACTTTATGTAAAGTTATATGCTGACTAGTTAGCTAAAATGAATTGAACGATATCTATCATACTTTCATGGGAGTAGAAACTAAGTGGACTAAAATACATATTACTGTACAATGCTTTATAAACAGCAATAAAACTGAGAAAACTCACCGGTTTACACGATACAGAGACCAACACACAAACAAAAATGGGATCAGAAAGTAGAGTGAAAAAAGATGAACACGCCAGTGATAACCTGAAATGTTGGATGGATTTATGGACCGATTACAAACGATACAAATAAGAAAGCAAAGTAAAAGGGTCTGGGCATTGTCATTTTATACTTACTGTGAAGAAATGATGTAATTAACGTAGTTTTATTATTTGTTTAGATATCCTCATGTTTTACATTTAGAAAAGTTCCTCTGTTGTCAGCGAAAGCATTTGTAAATTATAAGCATGGGAGTGATCGAACAGACTTGTTGAGAGATTAAAAGACTTACTTAAGCCCTTATTTAGACCTTGGGATTAAAAAAAAACCTTTGTATGGCCTATTTATTTTTTTATGCAAGTAAAAAGTTATCATTTAATGGAAAGTAGTTCAGACAATTTACTCCTAATTATTACACACAATTGTATTATAGTCTTTAAGTATCAATTTAATCATACGTTAACATATAACGTAGCTGATATAGTGAACACTTGTAAGTTAGGTTGATGTACAACTAACGTGAAAGGTAATATATGACTACCTTAGCAAGTAGACTGAGATCTAAATAACTGGTAAATGTCCAGTTCCAAGACCATAGACTACAAACCTATGGGTTGAAAACTTCAAATAATATTAAATAACTGTTGCTCTTAGTTGAATATCTCCTGAAAAAACTACAAGGAATAAACAAAGTTTTAAAAAAAACATTTTAATAACTTACTAGAAAGTTCGATCAGATTGAACAAAATTAGAGAAGCACCAATCACAATTGCCTGACCAACTTCAAGACCATTTACTCCCGCATAGATGTTTATAGAATTAGTACAGAATACAGTCAGCAAACCCATATATATGTAATATAAAATACCTAGGTAATTTGAAATAAATTATCAAACATACTAGATTTTAAGCGATGATCAGTAGTGAAAATGACGGGCATATACACTTTGGTGAATGGCTGAACAAGTTAAAGTAAATGAGGAACGAAGTGATAATTTTCAACCTTATAAAGAAATTATTTAAATGTGAATCTAATTATACAGAAATAGACCCGCTTTAGTAATTTCGAGCGTATTCGATGCTGGATAGGGAAAATGTCAATGACATCTTGAAATTAGATTCTATCAAGCAATATGATACTTTTATAACAACTAGTGGCAACTAGACGGCAGTGAGCTCCTATCGGAAGAGCAACTGAGATCTGAGATGAGTTCTGGGAACTGATCACTTATGATTCCTAAGATGCTAAGTTCATTATGGGATAAAAGAATAAGGGACACAATTTTTTATGCTTTTGAAATAGGCTAAAAGATGGGAAAGCCATATCGAGTAGAATACTAAGGATTGAGTTTATGCCTGATATTTTTTCTAGCTGGTTCAGAACAGTCCAGAGGATATAGCAAGTAAACCACACAACCACAGTGTAAAGGTTGTCTCTTCGAGTAACCAACTTACAGAACCAACCACTAGTGTCTGAACCCTTAAGTTGTTTACTTGAACAAAAAATGGACACCAAAGCTAACATTAAGACTATTTTCTATGAAAGACCTTTGAGCAACGCTAAAATGACCTTAGAATGTCCGCTTACTTACTGAAGTTAAATGAAGGTTATATACTAGTGTGAGGAATTTGAATTAGGATTTACAGCTGAACATTTTTTATTATTTATTTTAACACATGAATATTGGTACAAGGAGGCACCAAATACATATGCGCCACACAAATCTCATTTGATATGTGTGAGGGCTGTGATACTACTCGGGTGCCCAAATCGAAGCAGGTGGTTTTCCTAAGGGACCACACCTGGAGCCTTCGACCTGAAGGTCTGATCCACAAGACAGTAGAGCATCGTAAGGAGATGCAGTCCCATGGTAGCCGGTGACCAACGATTGGTTCATATGCCATTATGTCCCTCAGGATACTGGAGCCCATGTGCACTATTGGTTTGGAATGAGGGTTTTCCAACTCCTCTAGGTGAACTTTCCATGTCCACTAACCCGGTTACAGCGCCGGACATTCGCTTTTCGTCCTCTCAATTTCGTAAACAACACCCGCGCAACGAGAAGGCAGTGAGTAGGACTTCCGCGGCAGAGGCTATATACGCGTGGCCATGTGAGAGCATTTGGAGAGGGAGAGCGGCTTCTCCTCACTCTCGACCGTACTAGGGCGTTTGGAGGCAAGACCACCATGGAAAACCTGGAAGCACTGGACGGCCGTTTCGTCCTATTGTGGGACTCCCCAGGATTGCACATCCACGACCCCGCCCCGTGGGACTCGAACCCAGGACCTATGTCTCGCGCCAGGCGCTTAAACAACTAGATTACTGAGTCTTACAGTTGAACGTTAGGGTTAGGAGTCAGATCAATGTTTTCATCACAAACTGACATCAGCTATTAAGCTGAAATGGTATTTGGCCAAATGAGTGAATGGATTTCGCGCCAAAATCTAAGACCTGCTATCTTAAATTTGACCGGTTCGTCTATAAATTATAGTCTCGCCAAGCTTACCCTAAAAGAACGAACTTTTAAACCAAAAGTTCGAACACACTTCCAGGGATAAAGTTTTTGAAGCACAGTGTATACAGTTGACAAACTAGAATTTCCAGGGATTAAGCATGACATTAAAAGAAACATGACTGAAATTCAACAAATAGTAACCGGATTAAATGTGTTTACGCCAAAACAATTTATAAAGCAAAAGAATGTAGCACTTAGAATACTGATACTTCATATGCTAAGGGATTCTAAACGTACCAATATCTACGCTACTACCTAAGCATTTCTCAGCATAACTGGGACAGCTATGCTTGTGGTCCCCTCATTGGCTAGATAAACCATCAGTAAGGTAAGCCTGCAACAAATGGAAAACCAATTTTATGTCTCCAAGGTAGGTTGAGGGCGTCGTCGGCGAATCCCAAGAAAAGCATGCAGCATATGGACAATAAGCCAGCAAGAAATTGAATGAACTATGAGTGAATATGGACAATCATGATAATTTTGTCATACCTGGCTTTTAAAGATAATTTCCTGTTCCCCGCTGATTTTGTTTGTCGGGCACACCTGTCACAGGTAGGGTTAGTCAAAAAATGTTTTTACTTCTAGTGATTGCACATCAGCTTTGCCAACGAGGTATCTCCAAAAGGGAACAGGAATGAACAGAAACATGATGGATAGAAAAACAACACCACATATTACACCCTGGGCTTCAGGTCTTAGAGAAAACTGAAAATAATTCAAAAACAACATACATTGTTGGTTTAGACGGTTTATTCATGTCGACACCAGCGAACCCAGCACGAAGAAACTCCCCTTTATACTTTTTGAAAAGCTTCAGCACGTACTTTGCACCAAATATAGACATACAGACGAGAACGAGGAGCTCGAAAAAATGACGATAGGTACTTAACAAGTGCCCTTCGTTTGTAGATGCACATGTAGACTCCATAACGGTGTACCAACACCGAACACTCGTGTGATTATGACGAAATCGACCTTCAGACTTAATTATCCCGCGTCATATAAACAGAACTGATAATGGTAGTTTTAAATATCTATGAACGCTCAAATAGTCCAAATGGTTCAAATGGTTGTGGACGGAATAGAAGAAGCTTTCGCTTAACAGGCTTCCGTGTCTAGTAGCAGGGGATCACCAAATCCTCCAGGCAGGAACCTAGGTATGTTAACAATAAAAGAGGAAAAGAGATTGGTAAATCATAATGTGATGCTGTTCTTGGTCCTTAAGAATAGGTCAAGTTGCCTCTTGAAGGACTCCTGAGAAGTCGCTTGGACTAGCTCGGCTGGCAGCGAATTCCAGCTTTTGACAACTCTTAAGGAGTAGAAGTTGTGTCTACATTCCGTCTTGCTATGTTGTGTTTCCAGTTTCTGGGTGTTACCCCTTAGGTTGTTATTCGAACTAAGCTTAAGTAGGTGTTTAAGAGGATGTCCAGAAGTGTTAAGAATACTATAAGCCATTAATAAATCACCTCTAAGACGCCTATATTCTAATGGGTAAAGGTCTAGTGAACGGAGGCGTTCTTCGTAAGGCTTAGATTTGAGTCCTCGAACTGATTTCGTGGCTCGCCGTTGGATACGCTCCAAAGTGACCTTGTCCTTTTGGAGTGAGGGGGGAGTACTATGTTTCCGTACTCTAAATGGGGACGGATGAAACTATTGAAGATTGTGTGGAAAGTTCTTCCGTCAAACTGGCCAAAAATGCGCCTCAACGTTACCAGTGCAAGGTTTGCTCGGAAGGCATTTTTGTCACAGTTAGCGTAAGACTTTAAATCATGGGGCACCAGGACTCCTAAATCTTTTTCGACTTGGGATACTACTAGAGAGGAGTTTCCTAAGTTGTAACTGTAGTTTGCAACATGTCGCAGATGGACTACTTTACACTTTGAAGTGTTAAAGGTAAGTCCGTTATCGTCTGCCCAACTTTGAAGTCGAGTCAGATCCTCCTGAAGTGCCTGTGTATCGTCTTGGTTGCGTATCTCTCTCCAAAGTTTCACGTCGTCGGCAAAAAGTAATAAATCTGACGTTACCTGTTGAGGAAGATCATTTATGTAGATCAAGAAGAGAAGAGGCCCTAGTACTGAGCCCTGGGGGACCCCACTAGGACATTCCATAGCCTGAGATAAAGTGAAATTAACCCTAACCTTAAAGTGTCGATTTTTTAGGTATGAAGTAAGCCAATCGATTAGGGGTGGTTTGATACCTAGTCGTTTGAGCTTGTTGATAAGACACAAGTGGTTAACCTTATCAAAAGCTTTTGAGAAATCAAGGTAAATGACATCAACCTTTCCCTTGCAATCGAGGATGCTTGTCCATCTGTCCACCGCAGTCAGCAGGTTGGTTATACAAGAGTAACCCTTCCTGAAACCATGCTGTTGGGGTGAGAAGAAATTTAAGGACAGTAGATAGTCATTTAAACCGTCGCATATCAGGGACTCCATGAGTTTTGAAGGTAATGACAGAAGAGCCACCGGCCGATAACTTGAAGGTTCATTGCGTCGACCACCTTTGAAAATTGGTGTGATGTGAGCCAACTTCCAATTTTCCGGTAATTTGCCTCGGCTAAGCGAGTGAGAAAACATCACGCTAAGCGGCGTTGCCAGGATTGAGGCTGCCTCCCTCAGTATGGCAGGATGAACCATATCCGGGCCAGGAGAAGTGTCAAGTCTTAAGTGCTGCAATTTCCGGAACACCAAGTCAGCGCTTAGGTCCACTTCAGAAAGTCCTGTGGAATTGCAGATGAAACTGTCGTCAGTAAAGTTGATGTCAGCCGGTTGAAATGTTTGAGAGTAATGTGCCGCCAGAAGGTTAGCGGCGTCGCCATCGTTGTTGGTCGGGCCGTTAAGACCTAGCAGTTGAGAAACTCCTGTTTTGGCTTGACGAAGAGAGGCTGCATAACGGAATAGGCTTCTAGGGTTAGAGGCGAATTTGTCCATAAGCTTTGTTTGGTACTGAAGCCTGTCTTCTCTTATAGCCTTCGTGCATATGTTCCTGATATGTTTATATTGCCTATACGCTCCATCGTTATTAGTTCGTTTGTATTCCGCCCAACAGTGCCTTTTGCGGCTTAGCAGGCGAAGGGTACGGTTCTTGATTACTGTAGGTGGCTTGCAGCTTTTGGGAACCGTTTGAGGAACTGAATGGTCTGTAGCACATAAGAGCGTGTGCAGTAAGAAGTCCCAATGACCATCCACATCGAGTTGAGGGTGAACATCCCAAGCCACCTGTTGTAGATAGTCATGTAGAGCTGGGACATTCAGCCGTTTAAAATTCCAACGCAAATTATTGTTGGGATACCTTAGCTTAGTTTTGATGACAAAACTGAAGGCTATGACGGCATGATCGCTCTTTCCCAGAGGAGCCAGGATTGAGAGGTTGTCGACTAGGAATTCTTCGTTAGTGAATACACAGTCTAAGCGCGATGGTGTCTGACTGTTTCTCCAACGAGTTGCCGACCTCACATTTTCATATAAGCCCAAGTCATCGATGAGGTTGTAGAACCGAGCTTCAATTGAGTTGTCGCCTCCAGTGTACGTGTGTTCCGCGAAGTTGACTCTAGGGAGATTAAAGTCCCCTAGAATCAGGATGTGTGTGAAACCGAGACGGATAGAGCGGGATAGTCCTTCCAGCATACGACTATCGTACTCGATGTCGGCAGTTGGCTTTCTGTAAATGACTCCGACTAGACACCTCGAAGTACTAGACAATCTTACAGAGCACCATATGGATTCCTCAAGATTGTTAAACTCGAGGTTGTGAACTTGGTGCACCTCCAAGCAAGAGCTTATGTATATGGCTACTCCGCCCCCAATTCCTGTTTTTCTGTCGTTGCGGAACAAAGTCATCCCAGGTAATGCTAACTCTTGGTCCGAGAACTGAGAAGATATCCAGGTTTCAGATATTCCTATCAGATGGGCCTTATTAGCGTTGCTAAGTTCACGTAGTTCATCCAGTTTGTTTGGTAGACTCGCGGCGTTCATATATAAGCAGTTTATGCTTTCAATTTGGAACGCGTGAGCTTCGTCCTGTTTTTCTGTATGAACCTTATGTGAATGGACAGGTAGCCCACCTATATGAGGTTTGCCGAGGTGGTAGGCCCTGTCCTTTACACGTTTTTTTATCGTTTAGACAGTCCACAAGTGGAATGGTCAGCTCCAACTTGCCTTTGTTCTTGGTCCTAGCTTCGTATGGCCTATCCGGGTGCATGTGGATTCCAGGTGGCAATCGACGTCTATTAGCACGAAATGCTTCCAGAACTGCAGCCGCCATGTGGGAAGATGGGAAGGTTATCTTCATTAGACGGGGTCTGGGGTCACCGTCCTTCTTGGCTAGTCTCGTCACATGCTGAGTCAGTATGTGTTTGAGCCTCAAGGACTGTTTGATGAATTTCCATTCCCTGATGTCAGAATGTGATTGAGTAGGGTCTGCATTTTCCGGTATACCTTGAACAATTATGTTTCTTCCGCGGAAAAACTTCTCGCGAGATTCTTTAGGGATGTTTCGTATGATATTGCGCTCAGAGTACGGTATGTCGGGCAATATTCTTACGTTACCATCTGATTTCAGCAAGTGACTTGCTAGCAAGACGTCCTCTACGTCGGTAGCATTCTTAAATGTTACTCGGAGAAGCCTCGGGTGATTTAGATGCTTAGAATCCTTTCCTCGAGTGAGCCGGGTGACCGTCAAAGGCTCTATTCTAGGAAGTTCAAGCTTCTTGTTCAATTCACCCCAGAGCATCCTGTCGTTTTTGTCCTGCAGACTGAGAGGAAGGTCAGGATTGTCAACGAGGTTCATGATAATGAGAGAATCGTCACGAACTGTTGTTAATTTACCAGGTTTCACGATGGGTTCAGGTTTAATAACTTGTTGTTTGGAGGTCAGTGTGCGTTTTTGAATCTTGGGCTCTTTATTGACCGGACGGACAGTCTTGGGGGTAGACTGTGCGACCAAATCACCAGTTATTTTCCGTGCAGCAACACTTGGGTTGCTCGGCTTAGGCGGTGATGCCTGGTTCTTTTGGGCTCTCTTAACGTGGGTCGAATCACCTACAGGGTTTTTGGGAACCACTGTTGTGTCCAGGGACCCTGAGCTGGGAGACCCGAGTTTGCTTAGGGAGTCTAGTACTGTCGACGTAATGATGGTGCTGAGCCTCAACACGTCGTCATTAGTGTTGATGGATGCTCCATCGATGGTATGCCTGTCGACATCCCTATTTTTGAGTCCGTCACACGCTCTTGTTTGTCGACCGGATTTTTTACTAGTGTTATCCAAGTTAACTGACAACTTGTTCCGAAGACCTGTCAGTAGGACAATGATGTTACTCAGCAAGACAACTGCGTCCGTGCTGCACGTGACACATACCCACTTTTGGTCTGACTTGCTGAGTTTGTTGTAAGCAGTTGCTGTCAGATCTGTGCATGCTTCGTGGAACCAACCTTTGCAGTTGTCGCACTGCATGCCAGTTGTGACAGCAAAACGGCATCCCGGACGTTTGCATGAGTTTTTCATGACTGTGTTGAAGCAAACTATGTTATAGATGCTTGCAAGAGCCTAAGCCTTTTAAAAAAACACTAAAAAGCACACTGAAAACAGACAAAAATGGACAAAACGAGTGATATAAACTGAAACTAGTCTATACGTGAAAAACAAAAAAAACCGAATAGTAAGCTGAGGCAAAACCACAGGTAACTATTTAATATAGTGAAACTCAAAAAAAAGTAATCTACCGAACGTATAGCTCAGGATAGATTCTTTAGAACTGAAATGGTACTTTTGTTGCGTAAGAACACAGCAAAAGTTTGATAAATGCAAATCACGTTAGGACTAAACTTCCCGTTCGAAAATCGACCTTGACGTCCTAGACGGAATTGAAAAAGCTTCCACTGAATGGGCTTACGCACATAGTAGCAGTGGATCATCAACGCCTTCACGTAGGAGCCTGTGTATATTTTAATAAACAAATGAGAAATATTGGTAAATTATGGTAAAATACTGTCCTGAGTCCCCTAGAACATGTCACACTTCTTCTTAGAAGACTCCTAGGAAGTGACTCGAACGAGCTCAGCCAGCAGAGAATACCAGAAGTTGACTACTCATAGCGGTAAATAAATCCCCAAAATAAATAGCTCTGTAAGTTTTCGACATTGGATGCTGACCAGATTAGTTTTAGTGGATCCACCTAGCTGAAGGCGCTCGGTCATGCATCCGCACCAGATCACATGTATGGACGCCGTGCTCAACATCTACTGCGATCGCCAGCCAAACTAGATCAGACAATTTCGATATATTGGCAATCGTCAAATATATCTTCCGATCTCCTCGATTCTGTCTTTTGATTTATCTTGATGGGTACGCTTCATATTAGAAGGTGTTACTAGTAAAAGCGTTACCAAACACTGAATACCTATGCTATCTTCAGCTTGGTTTACTGCTTCTCACTGATGATGTGACACTCTAGACAGAAGTTTGCAATCAAGATGATAAGCGGACATTTCAGAAAGGTTTGCCTGGACTTCAACAACGAACTAAACTTTACTTATTTATTGATTGACTGGTGCTGAAGTCTATCTTCCCTCACTGCTTTGTGCATTGGTTTCTTGCGTGTTTGAAATGGCTATACATATTGTTGTCATTAGTCGTTTCTCATTCCGCCCGTAATGCCTTTTGCATCTTAGCATTGTTAGAAAGCGATTCCTCATGATTGTATGTTGCTTGTAATTTCTGAGGACCGTTTGTGGGACAGATTGATTTGTCGCTCACAAGATTATGCCCAGTAAATAATCCCAGTGAGCGTCCACGTCAAGCGGAGGGTAAACTTTTTGGTCTAAACGTGACGGAGTTTGACTGTTTCTCTAACGAGTTATTAACTTCATATTTTGAATGATCTCAAACCGTCAATGATGTTTAAGAAAAAATCCTCAGTAAACTATACATCCTCAAAGTACATGAGCTCAGAGAAATGGAATTTAGGGAGATTGGAGTGCATCCAAGACTAATAGGGCAGGATATTTCTTCTAGCATACGATTGTCGTACTCATTGTCAAAAGTGGGCTTCCTGAAGATGACACCTCGAGTTATCAATCTCACTGAGCGCGATACAGATTCATCAAATTTTAAAGGCACTTGAGTGTGCACTTGACGTACTGCCAATTAAGACTATGGATGTAGGGCTGCTCCGCCTCCCAATTCTTGTTTTTTATCGTTGCGAAACAAAGACATGCCGAGTGTCGGTTCGTAATTCAGGAAGATGTCCACGTTTAAGATTTTCTTATCAGATGAGTATGATTAACAGTACTTTGTTAATGCAACTCACTCATTTTATTTGGTCAACTCGTAGTGTTCGCATGTAGGCAGTGAGTGCCTTCTATCAGAAACGTGTGAGCTTCTACGTCCTGTTTGTCTGAATGAGTTTTGTGTGGACGAACAATCAACCTACTTACACAGGATTTTCCGAATTGGTAGTCTCTGTCCCCTCTATTTTTTTGTTCTTGAAATTCACAGGTGGAATAGTCAGATTTAATTTGCCTTTGTGCCTAATCCTCGCATCATTTGGCCTGTATGAATGTATGTAAATTCCAGTTCGTATATAAGTAAATCCCCCTGTAACCAAACTTCCTGCCTGTTAGGAATAAATATACGTTTCTCCATGGATTCAGACAAAATCCTGCAAATCACTGAGCTGTATGCTTGACAAGCTTCATTATAATATTCTTCGAAAAAATGTTCATGGAAAGCATTGTGATCATCTTTCAAGACCTGAAGCATGATAAACACCTATGAACATAACTTTAATCTAGTTTCATTCTACATGATAAGGTTTGTTCCAACAAGAGAGAGCAGGATAAAGTCGTCAGGTGGCTAGACACCGGCGTAAATAATATACATCGGCTCAATCACGCATTCGGCGAGATTCCCTATCATGTCTTTTCCATTTTAACTGGGGAGCCAAGGGACGTCCGGATAACTGGATAGATTAGTTAATTACATTCTTGTTGCCCGCTGACTGAATAAATTCTAAATAATCGCTATGGCGACTAGAAATTGCTGGGTAACCGTATGACTTGGCACTAGATTTGTCGAAGAAACCAATATATTGGAATTATCGAGCCTCGATAAATTGTAACGAGTTTCCTATTGTTGACGTCTATTAACTACCTTTAGCGTTGGCTTCGGTCTGTGATCATACATCAATAGGAACAAACTGCAAGTGTATACACGGAGGGATTTTCAAACACAAAACATTCAAAATGGATCTCAAACCCTCTACTCATTCTTTAATTACTCCGCAAACATTCTAATGGGGGAAATTATTTCACCTGTTTTATTACATTTTATCGCATCCATAGCTCAACACTTTATCGATGTCAAAAAGACATAATTTTATTTATTTCGATTTGCAAAGTATAACAAAACAACTGAACTGCATGCATGCCACGAACCGCTGTTTATTAGGGGACTCAGGTTTCTTAGAAAATACAGAGGATTGTAACTTGATATATTCCGAATCGGCGTATCTTGCAATACAACGACGGTCATTGGAAGTTAGACCCGTTTACACTATCTTACCGTAAATCAAGAAACGACCTGTTTATCGTGCCTTGAGTAGTAAGAGATGAATTTCGGATGGACTCTGCGTTCTCTTAACTTCATCGCAACGATTTCAAGGACATAACAGTCAAGTTTAGATGCAAGAATGTTCTTTGGGTCAAGGAGTCTCCATCGTTATCCATTATTATCTGAATAACCTTGATTACGCATTGGCCTGAGACGACGTAATAAAGTAGTCGAGTTCCTGATGTCTTGATGAATCGTTTTACGAAATTTTCCTCATTTACCGAATTCGAAGTTTGCATACTTAACATAGTCTAGCAGTAGTTCCTTGAGAGTTGCATAAAGAATCGAAATATGCCTTTCTGGCAAAGCCAGAGTTTTCAATAATTTGCGTGCTTCTTTTTCGATGAATGTCAGGAAATGAGCCACAATATTAACATCCTCAACATCTTCCTTGATCATAGGCCATATGTCGAACCTTTCCATTCAATCCTCAAAAGCATCAATATCTAAATGCTAGCCCAATCATTCCATCACAGATTCCACCGCGGGGCCAATGTGATAATTAGGAATATTTGAATTATAGTACAAACTAGGAATCCCAGAAATAACACATTTCAACCAAGCAGTATTAGATGAGCACGAACGAATGTACTGTATTTGGAATTCGACATCAAGCATTCAACAAGTACAAAGGAATCATTATTTCATACAAACACCGCACAGACGTCAAGTACAAAGAAATCATTAGTTCATACAATTTATTCATTTATTTATTTATTTCAACACATGAATATTGGTACAAGAGAGCGACAGTTCATACAAACACTACAGATAGTTGGATTTAATAGACAAAACTGGACTGGGATAGTAACAGTATTTGATAAACACAAGATTTAAGAAAGGTTAAATTATGAGCCAAGCTAAATCAGATATTGTATTTAGAGTGTGTGTACGGATTGAACATATCTTTATTCATTAAACCAATATCTTATGTTGTTTGCACAGGTGTCAACCTGTAGATCATCATACTTCATGTACTTAAAGGAGCAGTGAGTTTTTCTTAAAGTTAGCGCCAACAACTTAACAAGCTTCGTATTCCAGACAACAGCTTTTCCTTATGACATAATTATTTTCAAGGTCCTTGATCGTAAAAGTTGTTCTTCATCACTTGTCGATCTGTATTGGATCCCAGAACATTAAATCTACCCAAAAATATTTATCTTTACCTACCTTGATGGTCTTATTTCTTCTGTTATCGATACGTGCCTTCATTATTTGTCCAAATGTACCTTCTTTCCCCAAACTCCCTTGGTCAAGTACTTGTAAGTTTTTGACTTTATAATAAAGCCTTGAAATGATATTTCATACTTATTTAGTTCAAATTTCAAACCGAAGGTTTTATGCGACAGAAACTCGATAATAAATCATTCATTGGTGTGATTACGACATTCCGAACTGATGCATACATTTCCCATGTTCTGAACTTATATATTAGTTTTTAGGGTTCTGAAGAAAAACAAAATCATTTCAGTTTCAATATTGATTGTACAGAGTAATGTGACATTCACTTGGTTTCTCTACTTCAGAACCAATAATAAATGAAGAAACATGACTTTTATTAAATCGATAGCAAAAAGTGCATTCCTGATAACAATAGTTATTGGACGGGGTATTTTTTAGGAAATCCAATCCAATATCTTTAATGATATTTAAATTGGCCTCATTAATTGTTTTAAGAAGCCTACGATATAGTTTGAGCTATTACTCGGTAGATATTACAAAGCATGAAATTATGTAGTATCAACTACATTAAGTTTATCAAAAACACCGGGGAATTCTTGGGGGCTTCTCAGCTACGCTAAACAGCTATATTAAAATCAGATCATTATTAAATAGAAATATGTAGAATGACCTAAGAGATTTTGCCAAGGCCATCGGTCAACCTGAGCAAAATAATTTTTCATAGTTCAAATAAGAAGAAACATGTTTGAATATTCCGGTTTTGGTACCTGAATAAAATTCCGATTTAATAAATGAATACAAGAAAACGTGCCTAAAGAAACACTTCGAAGAGATTTTCTATTTTCAATAATCACTATTATTTCCCGTTTGACAGGATAAAAATAGTTCCTTTTAAATGTTGTTTTCTAAATCAAGCCTAGTAATCATATACAACTTCACAATATTAAGCTAACTCTTTATTCTATAGTTATGATATGAAATCTGATATGACTGTTCATATAAACAAAATTAATTTAGCGGTAACAAGTTCTATCTTCTTTAGAATGAATGAAAAAAGAGGGAAATTTACCAATATCATGTTGTGTTTATTAATGTTTATAAACAATCGTTTTGTTCAATCGAACAAGTTTTGAAATATGGACAAACAGGAAAAAGAAGTGATGTTACTAAGGGATAATACAGTAGGTATAATCAAATTAATATCACCAAGGATACTTAAAGAAAAAAAAGATCAAATTTTCGCTGAACCACATAACTAATAACAATTTCATCTTGTAAAAAAGCTATTTTATCTGAAACTGGAAAATCAATTTAACATTGTGAAAATAAAGATAAATAATGAAAATAATTACTGTACAAATCAGAGAATATTACTTCAAAGAGTTCATTTTAAAATTAATACAATGTATACGTCATTGAAATGTCAAAAAAATGACTGTTTCTTAGACATTCTAACCACTTGTTTACTGTTTGCTACATTGGGGAAATATGACATGTTCATGTGGTTGGCCAAGGAATGGCTTTAATTTCTACGGGTTGAGGCACACATAATTAGTGTCCTAATTTTCTAAAGGATATATATAAATGGATTAACGTTCATGTCGATTCGATTAATCAATAAACATCCTTCATCACTGTTGGCATTTTTACTCGAGTAATCGGTCGAACTCGTGTGCACGAAAATTGGATTTTAGTGCCCACTCTTGAACACTGTACATTACAACACTAATTAGATGGTAAATTGAATTTGACTATAACCTCAGTCACATTATTCGACACAAGTGTGAAATGACGGCGTATAGCATAACTTCTTTTGATTTCCAATGGTGTTTTGATCACTGAAACCGGAGACAGGACAGTTGTCCTCTTATATTTAGTGTGTATTTTTAAGAAGATAAAATAAAGTTTTCATGATCACATTTCTCTTATTATATAGCGTAGTATATGTGAGTTAATTTATAGTTTTATAGATAGATTCCTTATTTGTTAAGAATATTAATACAACAAATTTTAATCAAACAATTGACCATATATATTTAACAAAACCGTCATGAGAGAATTTACGAAATGCACGTAATATTTTATCATTAAGCTAAACAATGAATGTGTAACCCTGAAACTGAAAACTTCAGATTAAGGTGTATTTTAAATGATAATAAATATCGTTTACGTCAAACTATACTTTCTAATACGAAAATAATAATAAATTAACTAGAGCTCAATTTATAAAGCATATATTATAATGTTTGGATCGTTATGCCAAGTCACTGCAAAAAAAGAGAAGACATAGTAATAAGGAAGACAAACATTTTCAGATGAAGGTTTTATGGAAGTTTTAGTAATTTAATCGTTGAATTCATGAATCAATTGAAGCTAGATCACCATGAAAAACCTGGAAGCACTGGACGGTCGCTTCGTTATAGTATGGGTTCGAATCTCGTGGGGTGGGGTCGTGGATGCACATCACTGACGAGTCCCACACTGGGACGAAACGGCCTTCCAGTGCTTCCAGGTTTTCCATGGTGGTCTAGCTTCAATTGACTCATGAATTCAACTATTATATCAGTGCATTGTATAAATGTAATTAGTACGACTATTATTTATGTGTTGACGATAAGTCAGTTTTGGTGTAAATGAGATTTTTATCATTGATAGGATTTTAAATATTTTATTTTTTCAACTAGGTATTATCTGTTCAAGGTAATGAAGTGGACTGCTCAAACATAATCTAATTTACATATGCAATCAACTTTCAACATCTCAATATAACTATAAGTTACCTTTAATTCATTAGTGTTATTACACTAGTAATATATGATGTAATTTATATATTGCTCCTTCACTTGCTGACGTTAGTCATTGTTGTGTGAAAATATATTTCATGTTGTGAATTGTTGGGTTCAAACTCACCATATCAAACGTATCATACTGTCCATAATCCATATTTTACTACAAGATTTTTATATTGAAACAATCATAGTTAATAAAAAAAAACTACACTTCACTTGTATATATAGCCCCCAAATGCCCTGGTACGGTAGAGAGTGGAGAGAGTCCGCTCTCCCTCTCCAAATGTTCTCACATGGCCACGCGTATATAGCCTCTGCCACTGAAGTCATACTCACTACCTTCTTGTAGTACGGGTGTTGTTTACGAAATTGAGAGGACGAAAAGCCAATGTCCAGCACTTTAACCGGGTAGTGGACATGGAGAGTCCATCTAGGGGAGTTGGAAAACCCTCATTCCAAACCAATGGTGCACATAGGCTCCAGTATCCTGAGGGAACAAATGGCATATGAATCAATCGTTGGTCACCGGTTACCATGAGACTGCATCTCTTGACGTTGCTCCACTGCCTTGTGGATCAGACCTTCAGGTCGAAGGCTCCAGGTGTGGTCTCTTATGAAAACCACCTGCTTCGATTTGGGCACCCGGGTAGTATCACAGCCCTCACACATATCAAATGAGATTTGTGTGGCGCATATGTATTTGGTGCCTCCTTGTACCAATATTCATGTGTTAAAATAAATAAATAAATAATGTATATCAATAATATGCATTTACATTACAAAGGTTACTATGTAGTCAACTAATAATGATAAGTTGTAAACATCAATCTTTAATAACTGACCAACAAGTCAGTAATAAACTTAGTCGCATTATTTAACCACTACTATTTAAAGGTGAATTGTTTTCATCAATACAATGTAAACTGTAAATTATCCAATGTAGTTTGTGTATTATTATCACTTGACATATTCTGATGTAGTTTTGTTCATCCACCTGAGCTACAAATCTTCTCCACTTGACATATTCATTTGATAAATGTGTTTCTCTTGAATATGTACAACAATTTGTCATAAGATCCATTGGAATTCATAGTATTTTAGTAAAAACTCATAAAACATTATACATATTCAAATGAATGCTTATTATCTCTACGTTTTCCTAAAGTATGAAATATTGTATATTTGTTTTATTTTCAACTTGGTACGTATATATTTTAGTTTAACAGAATTCAACTATTTATGAAATAATCTATGCTCTTTAGAAAAATAACATGTAAATGGAGGATTGTTATGGGAACAAAACTAAACGTTATCATTTTATATGACCTGAAAAATAGTGTACAGTAAATAATTATGGTAAAGTTATTATATGGACTGCAATCAATTTCTTTTCTTAAACAATGTTAAAGGTCCTATTTGCCTTTTATTTTCAACAGTATTATTGAAAATTTCACCACAATGGTATACCAACTATGGTTTATATCTGATATCAAGGCTGAACAACTGTCAATGGATATTTTATGAGATTAAAATTTTAAATATTTTTACCCTTTTGAAATCTGATTATTTAACCGGTTATCTGCTTGATTCCTAATCTAAACAACTGAACCAATGAGGCAGCTTTTTTCCTGAAAGGTGAAATCTGAAGAAATTTACTAAGCTTAGTGATAACTTTATCTATACTAGTGCAGAATTAATGAATATACTACTGTGAATAACTGTAAATTATCATCGTAGGATATGATATTTTTTTACTTATAGACGTAGTAATGACAGATCAAGTACCTTGAGATTATGAATTTAGTAGAATGGATATTTGTAAAATAATATCTACGAGAGCTTTGCCGATAAATGTTCTATAATACAATTGATAATACAGAAAAATCAGATGTAGATAACTGATATATAAAACTATGTGATGACATGATGTAAGTAGAAAGAAGGTTACTCTAACTTACTAAACTGTAATGAAATGAGTTAAATACTTTAGGTATGAATCACGTGTTTCAAACATTCAATGATACGTGTAAATGGATGGTATTGTTATGGTATTATTATCATACTTTGAAGTTTCCACGAAATTGTTAATACAATTGAGACTCACCTTTAACCGGGCATATTTGATAAACAAAGTATGCATTTGAATAAATTTATATATATATATATATATATATTATATATATATATATATATATAGCCAAAGTTGCGGTAAAACTCTTGTGCAATCGACCGGCAGCCTGCTCAAATATCTGGGCTACTTGTTCCTGCTATCTAGATATTTCAACGAGTTATCTGTTTTTGCTTGTTTTAACACATCATTATGTATATTAATCGCATAACCTATTCAGACGTGTTTATGGAAATTTTACGACCTTTCTTTGTACAAGTACAATAAGCGAAATCGTGGTGGCTGGCAAAATGAGTTGAAAAGGATGAACATTATTCAGATATCGATTATTGAACTGGTAACGTGGTGTATGCTACCTATGTCGACAGATATAAGCAGCATGTAACATCAATCGAAGTGGAAACCTTGGCAGCAGTAGGCTAAGATGATCAAGTTGAAGAAAAAGAAACATAGAGAATGAGGAGGGCAAATAATCGATCTTTGCAAATGAAGTATTCAATATTTGGTTCTCATATCTTATCAAAAGATTTTGTAATTTCGTGCTAAAATCCGTTGATTGTCCCTACTTGTGTCTTCGTTCATTATATTAACGTCTAACTGGCGTTCACTTAATATTTATCGTCAGGATCAATCTAGAAGTAAGGAAAAGAAAATTGTTGGAATACTTCGTGCTTAGAATTCTATATTGTACCAAAAATATAATAATGAATGAATAAAGTCATTAATAATAATAATAATAATAATAATAACCATACATCATTTAGTGATAAGAACTGGATAAAATCTGTTTATAAAGAATTCCATTTGTTCAGATAAGTAACATAGGACAGAACATAAGAGTTTGATTTTTATTATCGTGAACATCTTTAATCTGTGGAACAAACGTTAGTTCAATTTTGTAATTGAATACAAAAGACAATGCTTCTGGAAGTAAGTGTGATGAAAAAAATGTCCTGTATAATGATTTTAGCTTGGGAAACGATCCACGTTGTTAGCGCTTGAGAGTCAATCAATGTAATCTTCACTTAACATTTGTCAAACATTTCCTGAACGGACTAAATCTTGTCTCTAGTTAATAATTTAGAGCCATTCATTATCGAGTTACTGGATCTTTAGTTTGAAATTTCTTCAGAAAATAACGTACATGCCAGTTAATATTTGTCTATATATCAAGCGATATTTTTAAATTGTTATTAATATTATTGTTAATGATGTTTTTTTCCAGTTGGCATGAATTCTTTCCACGTCATTTCAATGTAGAATAGTCCGGGACGGCGAAAGAAACCACTATTAAATTGTGAAAAGTAAAGCGATCTGAGTTAATTAACTTCAAATACCTTACTACCATTGTTATTAAATGTCTTTTCTTTTACAATAAAGTGGTACATACGTATTTTTAGCATTCATTACACACTATTCGAAAGATACTCATTAAATTTCTGTTTATATTGTAATTTCAATAGTTGAGATCCTGAGTCAGTTGAAGCTAGACCACCATGGAAAACCTGGAAGCAACGGATGGCCGTTTCGTCCTGTTGTGGGACTCCTCAGCAGTGTGCATCCACGATTTCACCTGGCAAGATTCGAACCCAAGGCCTATCAGTTCCGTGCGCGACCGTGGATATGCACTTCTGAGGAGTCCCACAATAGGATGAAACGACTGCCTAGTGCTTCCAGGTCTTCAATTGTGGTCTAATTTCACTGACTCATGATTTCAACTATTGAAATTACTATAATATCCACAAAATTCCCTTCTGATATTATATTGTACTTGAATATGAGAAGTATTCCATTTTGAAATAGCATTTTCTTATCAGTAATCAGTTTAACAAAATAGAAGGTTAAATTATTAAAGATTTCTATCGTTACACATCTACAGTTTTATATATTCATTTATTAATGTAGGGAAGAAAAGTACACAGTTTCGTTATATTTAATTTAATGCCAAAAATCCTAAATTTATATAAGTATCATAGTGTTTGGTTATAATTTATATTATGCTTTTAGTATAGTTATTTTTACACATCAATATCTGACAATAAGTTAGACCGTAATCGATGTGATATCCACTGTTTACAATGGTATAATCCTAACTGATTGAAAGACCATATACTGGCAGTGGTGCTACAGTATTTATTATTTTGCAACTAATGATGAAAATACTAGATGTTGTATGGTAACCTTTAAATGACTAAATAAACATCTATTATATCCGTAAAAACGCTTTATAGATGTATGCTGAAAAAAATTATTCATTGATAAAACTTATAAGTAAACCAAGTTGTCCGTCAATCACTTTAACCTTCTCATATTTTATTTGATTGATATAAACTGACTGAAGTTGTTAATATGAACAGTTGGATCATGATCTATGGGTATTGGGCTCTCTATGTAATTCCAAATGTTCTGACTTGTTTCATGTATAGATTAGAATGTGTGGACTACTGTGAATTCCCAAACAATTGTAACGAACAGGTTGTTAGAGTTAACCTAGTCAATAGTCTGTATTCTTAAACATGTCTCCAAGTTGGAAAGTTGTAAAGATTCAGATATTTTGTCACTTTTTTTCCTTCTTTCGTTTGTTGTTTTTGTAAAAGAAATTTGTTGAGAATTCTATATTGTACCAAAATAGAATATTGAATAAAACCATTTGTTGTGTCTTTATGAGCCGCTAGTTATCACGTAATCTATTCGCCAATCAAAATACGACTTATTCGCTCTTATACTGTACTAAACTAATGACATCCGACCGGTCTGATCAGCCTAGTGTCCTCTTGACCCGTTTCTCGCCTAGCCCGTCCAGCTGAGTTCAGAATGCCAACAACAGCCTCCACTATACGAATCATTTATTTCAGACATACTGGGTCTATGTATTAACCAAACAGACCGCAACGCACCATAAAATAGGAAATAACATTCATACACAATAAAGCCAAAAGGTGGCTGTGAACGTGGGAGACAGTAATTGATAAACTGAGTATAATTTAAGAACAGTAAATCGTACAATAATAATCAATACGTCAAAACGAAGCTTATAATAAGGGGAATATAGATATATATACAATCTAGCCACTAATAGATATATAATAAGAATATATAGATAATATTAGTCCATTAATAGGTCTCAGAAGTTACTCGTACTTTAATCTTCACTAGGATATAACACCATTAATAATAATAATGGCAATAATAATTGTTAAATAGCTACACAGTCCACTATGATTTTCAATGATTCTTCAGTTGAAATAGGTCAATGATAAAAAATATTAATTACAACTTACACAACTGTTTACAATTCATCATTACAAAGCCTTTAATTAGGACATATGAATGAATGTCAACCAACTTAAAACGTACCAAGTGAACAGCACAAATATTATCGTAAACCAAATCATATTTTCACAATATTGATAGCGATTCTCTTCACCTCCCTCCGAAAAAAGAAATAAACAGTAATATACTAATTAAAATGGACATTAAAGTATTTAGACTAGAATGATTGATCAAATAATCAAATAGAAATACAAATTACATGTCTTGAGGTTAGTATGCATATATGTATGTAGGTATGTGTTTGGGCGTTTGTAAGATTTTGGGTTTGTTTGTACACAGTATTTGCGTAGGCATATAATGTAGTTTAAACAACCCATAAATAATTTTACATGTTATCTATTTTTCAAGTAATATTTATTTATAGAACATGAGATTAGTTGAGGTGAAAAATGTTGAAATTGTATTATCAAATAAATTTAGTTATTTTTTGAAGATTAGAAATGTTTAAATTCACTTGGTATTGTTTACTTGAATCGTCTTTTTAATGTTGCAATCGATCAGTCTTTTAGTGGCATATATGCATACTATGTTTATTACCTCGATATAGCTTTCATTCACAAGCATTATAAATAAAGATGGATGAAGGATAGCAGTGAAATCTAGGATGTACAAGTAAGTGGATATCAGGAGTAAGTAACTAAGTGAATAACGCGATGGCGTTTGAAACAAACAGTACTGGATTCGAGTTTCAGAGTGAACATCAACTTTGAGATGCATATCCATCCACCTGACGAGTTCTAAATAGGACAAAACACGATTCCCGGATTCCCTCGTTAGTCATCATCCACCTCTGCTTATTAGAAATGTTTGTTTCAATGCTTATTGAGACTGTTGTTTAATTTATAAGACATAATATGCTGACCGACGGGATGTTTCTTACTGGATGTGGTGTTATTTTCCATGAAAGATTTAAATCTGATATCATTCATAAGAATCTTATTTCTATCACTAACGAAATACATCATACAAAGTAGCTGAGGACTCCATTAAGTTCTGTAATCAATGATCTATATTTATCAGTCAGGCACATACATGCATCGGTCCAAGTTGCCATACCTCATTAACACAACAAGATTAACACTAAATTAATAGAAGTCGTTACTTCTCTGGTAGTAATATACAGAAGAAAGGTTGTGTATAAAGATATAATACAGTAAGAAAAAATTAGTTCATAGAAATAAAGGTATAAAGCAATTTTAATCTCATCATTTAAGGGAAGACAAAGAGTGTATACACGTACTTCATTGTGATCGTTTCCAAGCCATGTCATCCAGAGTCTCCAACCATTGGTTACGATAGTCACGCGGACCTCAAGTAAGTAGTCCGCATTTACGAATAGACATGTCACTATAATTCATACCTTTTGTTCATAAATGGGGATTATTTAAAATATGTTAGTTGATCAGATAGTGTGTAATATGAACAGTATTATGATTATTATTTTGTTAGATAATTATTTCATATTAAACATAATCTGAACACCAACATTGTAAAACAGCAATATTTACATATAACCATATTATTTACTTATAGTTAGACTGAATGGAACAGATGATACTATCCGTATTTGTATTATTTGAACAAACCATGCCTACGGAGTATATTTAAAGGAGAACTAACTCTGTTAAATTAATAAAGATGAATGAATCTGACAATAAAATATCTAAAATAAAGTGGGTAGAACAAGATTAGTAGAATAACATGAATACACTATATTTCAAGGCTTTTCATCAGTTGTAAACCGCCTAAATTTATATTAGTAATATTATTATAAGAAGGTTTACATATTGTGATCAATGAAGTTTAGTTCGAAACGATATAAGAAACAAGAAAAGGAAACGATATTTTTCACATAATAGTTAAGATGGATTAGTATTTACATGCTGAAGATGAAGGTTGATGTTATGTAAGACAATAAAAAGATAAGTGATCAGTATGTATAGAAATAAAAAGTTTGTAGTTTTTACAAGACAATACAAATATACACTGTTATGTAATTCCTACAGACTTCTTAACTTTTTAATCTACAACAACTTACTAGGCATATGATAACACATGGTAAGTAATTTTTCTATACAAGTGTTTTGAATCGAGATCAACTACCTTCTTTCATACATTTATGTTAGAGGCAAATTACACAATCCATCGACACATAACTTGTTGGGAAAGATATTGATTAAGAGTTATCTTCCATTTAGTATTAAATTTATTTTCATTTCTTGAAAAGACTTTCAATCCCGCCCCCGCCGAAAAGACTTTCAGTCCTTTAGGTATTCTGAATGTATGATTTAGAAAATCCTTTTAGTTATCATGCTAAGAATTTCATTTATTTCCAGAACTGTTTGTCACATGAATCTAATATTTGGCATAAAATTCTATTCTTGTCTTAGATTAAAAATATCACAAAATATAAAATGTTTCTTCATAAATTAAAGACTCTGTCTATGGTTTTGTACTTTTTGGTATTTCGATTTTTAAAGTAGTTATATTATTTTCTCGAAGGTTCGTGGAAGATGTCAAAGTTCATGGTAAAAATCACCGACTAATCATAGCTAAACAAATATTGAAGCCCTATGACTACTGAACTGCTGTTTCGTCCTAGTTTTGGAATTTCACAGTACTGTACATCCACAACTCCTCCGGAGATCAGATAAGCGACCTTTCGAACATCATGTATGGTAACAGTTGTATCCACTAATCACTAACTTCGACAGATAGCGCCTGGAGTTTTAATGAAAAGCTGTAACCTATGGAGTTGAGCTATGTCACATACTAGGCAGTTAACTGCTAACGATAATGGAAATTAATTGAGCAATATCGTGAACCGATTGATTTTGAACATGTAGACCATTGGATTTTAGTAAGATGGTTTAGGGACAAAGACCACACAACAATATCAGAAGGTTATAGGTTCGGTCACAGGTGTGGTCGAGAATGCGCACTTCTTAGAAACCCCTTACTAGAACGAAACAGCTACCCAGTACATCCTGGGTTTTTCATTAGGTTTTTTTAAGTAGAATAATTCGATTATGTTTACTATAAAATTAATTAAACAATCGATGAAAGTATAAATTTTAGTGTTCAGGTAGACGTTATTGTACGTGATACTATTTAAAACGATTGTATTAGCCAGCCATTTTGTTATTACCTAAGTTTTCTATCCATAAAATTTCAAATAACAATGCTTTGATACGATTCGCGATACGAATGGCTTTGTCTCTCTTTTAATGTGAAACGAAAAAAGAAGAAAAAGTCATGTAATACCCAATTATTGTCCAAAATCAACTCTACTCTTAGTTATTTCGAAAAGCCTATCACCCGAATTACAATATATCATAGTTTTCTACGTGTCATATCAACAATTTATTAAGATTAACCAGTATTATGTAGAAGGGAGAATATAAACGTGGAGTAGTTAATTTGAATGCTATTGTAAAGTGTCGTTAGACTTCACTCTGATGTAATCAAAGGAGACCGATACCAAATTTACACTAGTATGTTCAGTGAAAAATCACTAATAATATCTCACTCGTGATATCAGTTTTGGCCTAAATAGATCAGAAGTAATTTTCATGACAATAACACTTAGTGAAGTAGGTTTAAATCCCGCGGAAATCATCAGTTCCACCAAGATTACAGATAATCATCTTGATGCATTCAATTTAGCATAAAATATAAGCCTTCTGTTTGTTTCCTTCAATTAGCCAATATTAGGATTCGTTACGTTGGAATATTTCGTATATCCCCTACTGATAGTTAATAAACACGATTTTATTAGAGGGAGCAACATATTTGTTCGAGAATAACAGCAAACGATAGAATGATCTCTTAGCAAGTAAGAAGCATGGAAAAGCAGTGCACATAAATAATGTGTTACCAAAAATAGTATTAAGATTCAAGTGTTCACTTTAAACTGGTTAATTTCATTAAAACTAAGAATATAAGTTCCGAGTATTGAATACCCATGGAAATATGTATTTTAGAGCATTAACTACAACGTCATAGAGATAAATATTTGAGTCCTAACATTTCAGTAGGCGACCATCAAGTTTGGGAAATTAAAGGAACTAGTTTGAAATTGTAATAATTACTAAAATATGTTTCATTTTCTGTTAAGCTATACGTTCAGCTATATTGTGGTGCGGGTTACTTATATCCACATAAGTAGTATATAACGGTGGTCAGGCATAGAATGTATTTCAGTAGTAGATCGATAAGGGAAGAAAGGAAAAGGAACGCAACTGATATGAAAATGCATGAACAGTGAAATCTGAGACAATGGATTGATGTTTGCAACAGGAACAGTCAAGTTTGATATGATGGATTGGTATTTTGCAAATTAACAATTTACTATATGTAAATAAATAGTATATTTGTAATAACCCAATGAAAAATTAGATTTTCTGACGTTTCCTGGCTTAGTGTAAGTCACTTCTCTGAAGAAGTGACAATCTGCCCAATGCTCAATTTATTCGAAATTATCAAATCAAACCTTGATAATGATACCTAATTTACTATATGGTTCTCAGATTTCAGTGAGATACTCTGTAATTTCATGTCTAATACATCCCATTGTCCCTACTCATTATATTGCTCACAACAATGTAAGTTTCATTGAATCTTGAAAAAAAAGAAAAACACATCTAAAATCTATTCCAGTGACAGTTAATACATTCGAAATTCACGCTGAAAGATAATTTTAGAATAGAGCCTAGATTATATATATATAACCTATTTTTACTGTTTATGTCTTTTTATAGTAGATATCAACCGGGGAATTCAAAGTGACCAATAATATTTAGTCACATGGTTAAAGCAAATCATTCTATTTCAACCAATCATAATAAAATTGTCTGTATTTAAGATACACACATGAAATCAGAACCATTCGAATAGGAGTAGGCGTTAATGAATTACATGATTACACATGTATTAAACCAATGTATCTACACATGTTCTATACATTTTCACTCAAAGAAATTTGGAATTCTTTGAAGAATTAACATTTATTTATTTATATTTTCTATATAAAGAAATAGGAATAAAAATCTTATAATGATTTCTGTATAATGTGATTATATATATAGGTATATTGATGTAAAGTTTATAGGATTTGTTGAATTCGAAAGGAATCTTTAACATAATTGTTGAAACTTTTTAATCTTCTCGATTGTCTATAACAATGTCATTAAATTTTAATAAACTTTTTTTACAAGATATACTATCTCGAAGAGAATCCCCGCATGCACTTGACTTAAATGAAGAAAATCTTAAAATTCAAGAAGAATCAGAGTATTCAGCAGAAGATAATGATGATGATAATGATCCTGATGAATATGACGATGAAGATAATGAATCTGACGATCGATTTACTGAGGATAATAATAATAATAATAATGATAATGATGAATATTCATACTATACCGATGAAAAAACATGTACTAATAATAAAATTAATGAAAATAATAAAACAACTAATAAAATCAAATCAGGAGAACATTTACAACAGTTTAGACTTATTTCAGCATTGAATAATTTACGATTAGCTGTAGATAAACAAGCTAAATTACAATCATTACTTAGTGATTATAAACATAAAGATAAAGTCAAGATTCTAGAATATTGTCGAAATTATTAACAGTTAAAGAATATAATCCTACACCTGATGATACAACTAATCAAACTAGTAATCTATCAGATGTAATAACAACAACAACAACAATAGATAATAAAAATGATACGAAAAGAAATATTGAATTTGAAATTGAACAAAAAGATGAAACTACAAGTCCTACTAGTAAAACAATTCAATCTAAAGTGACATATAGATCGTCGAAAAAACCATGTCAACATAATACAACAGATATACCTATATCTTTAACAGATAAAGATATGATAGCATTTCGAAGAAATGAACGTTTATCAAAAAGAAAAGAGAAAGTAAGTTATAATTGTGAAATATTTTTTTATTCTATGAAAAGAATTTGTTTTATATTAGATTTTAATAAGAATATGAATATCATACTTGATAAAAATGAAACTAAGTTTGTAAATTGCACTTTCCACAGTGTTTTCCATATAACTGGTTACAAAAAGACCATTCATGTGTCTTACATTTACCCATGGGTTCGCTGAGGTGTTTTCGATTTCTTTGATCCTCAACTTCTAATTGTTTCTGATAGAAAGCGATCTCAATGGTTAAGATCATGAGTCAGTTGAAGCTAGACCACCATGGAAAACCTGGAAGCACTGGACAGGCCGTTTCGTCCTATTGTGGGACTCCTCAGCAGTGCGCATCCATGACCTCGCCCCTGCGAGATTCGAATCCAGGACCTACTGGTTTCGCGCGCGAGCACTTAACCACTAGACCACTGAGCCGGCCGACATCCAACGGTGTTAATGTCTAACTTCAACTAATCCACGAAATTGAGCGACACACTCACCATTGTCTTCAGTGAGTTACTATTTCACAACACACCTGGTTTGTGATGTAGATATTTTGCGGATTCAAATTTCGATGCATGTTGCTAGAGGCTTAGAATGATCAGTTTCCTATAGATCCATACCAATTCAATAGTTATTTTTAAGTTATGCACTTTTCCAATAGAAAATCAAATGTTATCGCATAACTGACCTCTAATCCCTGATATCAATATGGATCTTTTTTTTGTATGTCACGTTGTTTATCGAATAAAGGTCATTTCATGCCCGTATTCATCAACAGATTAGTTAGAAAGAAGAAAATGGATCGACCACTTTTCATTATCCAATCGTATTAAAACATTCACAATCTAAACTGAAATTTATATAACCAAAATTTGTTTCCATTATTGATCGATTTCTGTTTTCTTTCGATATTGTATGTATGATTAAAAATGTAATTTTTTAAAGGATGAAACAATTGGAAGGTGTTTAATGGATTTTGTGTTCGTTTAAAAACGCATTGGTTGTCCGAGCAGATGCCTTAAAATTAATTAAAGGGGATATTTATAGATAGAGAGGTTGACAACATATGACGAAAGACATTAGTCACAATGTCATTTCATTCTTTTAAGGTTTTTGTAATTTACATGATAAACGCTAAATTTTTGTGTTGAATTAATAATCAGGAACTGTCTTAATAATAATTTACCACTTAAAATTAACACATTAAATTTGTTTGTTGAAAAAAGTGCTATTTTACGTTGAAGTATATTATGCTTAAGTGAAAGAAGTACTGTCAGAGCGAGTACTATATCAAGTCCACATGGCTTATTCTAGCCTCTGGAGAGATTAATCTATTCATTCTTCTTGAGCCATATTTTTGCCCAGTCACTTATTCGCCTATCAACCTTAACTATCTTTATGTAAGCGTATGTGTGTGCATTTCTTATCTTACTATCGAATGTTTGTACATTGTTTTTGGTCTGACCATAAATTCGATTAACGCTTGATTAAATCGAGTTGGCTTACATGCCTTCTCCACCGCACATCATTTCGTTTCATCTCGGTCTCTTCGTTCCTTTGATCGCCTGCCTGGATCAATGACTATGAAATATAGGTATTCGAATTCCATTCTCGTATTTGACTTAATTTCGTTATTTACCAACGCGAGTTAAGTCGATATTTATATACGAGGATTGGCGACATGTATATTTCAATAACAAGTAGTAAATGATTTACCTGGAGTCGGATCTATGACCATTAAAAAACAAAGAAATTCACAGAATAAAGTGAATTCATTTTATTTCAAAACTTCCTTTCGGTTGTAAGCCCTCTAAGGTTACGAAGATTTATATCATTAGACGCAAATGCTTGACACTCCAATTAGTGAAGTTGATATGTACATTTGAAAGGGAGCAACACATAAAAGTGAACAATATCGTTTTCAGTTAGATCCTCATCAGTCTTTACAGTAATGTACAATAATATTTATATGCATATACGAAATTATTAAACCAATCAAGGCAGTTCATGAATAAATTGCAAAAATAAATATAAGTCAAAAGTACAAATGAATGGTGTGATGACAGGTACACTAGTTGTGATAAGAGTAATAAAAGCTTGAATCCATGTTTCATTATAAGAAGTAGATCAATGACTTGAAAAATATAGACACTAAATAATAAATAGAATCGTTTACTAAAACTAATTCGGCAAAGGAAGAAATAAGGGTGTTACAAATTTCTTATCAATACAAAGACGTTGATTGTTAGCTAAAATCCCTATATTTGAAATGGATCCGAAAATCATAATAATTGTACGAAAAACCCATTATGACATACGGCTAAAATTAATAAGCATTTGAATTTTGAAAAAAAGATGAAGAAAACTGACCGTGTAAAGTAGCATTAATTACTAACAATTATAATAAAACATTAAAAGTGATTACATTATCTTATAGTTTATAATCAACATTCTCAATAAACCTACCTATTATCAGAAAGGGGGTTTTGTGGATATTATAGTAATTTAATAGTTGAGTTCATGGGTCAGTTGAGTCTAGACCACCTTGAAAAACCTGGGACCACTGGATGGCCATCTCGTCCTAGTGTGAGATTCCTCAGCAGTGAGCATCAACGACTCTACCCCGCAAAATTCGAACCCAGAGCCTTCAATCTCGCGCGCAAACGCTTAACCTCTAGACCACTGAGCCGGCATCCAACAGTGTTAATGTCTAACCTCAATTAGTCCACGAAATTGCGCCACCGTCCATCATTGTCATCAGTGAGTTACTATCTCACAACAGACCTGGTTGGACCCCACTGGTCACCACTTCCCACTAGAAATCCAGGAAATAACTCTTGGAGACAGTCACTAGTGAGCATATGATAATTATAATCAGAGAGGGGTTTTGTGGATATTCTAATGGATGCGCACTGCTGACGAGTCCCTCACTAGAACGAAACGGCTGTCCAGTGCTTCCAGGTTTTCCATGGAGGTCTAGCTTCAAATGACTGATGAACTCAACTATCAAATAAACCTATCTATATTGATGATTACTTAATCTTACTAAAAATAACTTGATTCCATGAGAAGTATATGTACTTAAGTCAATACAAAATTAATGTGTAAGTATCATTATGATCGTACGGTAAAAAAAACTATTTGATCATACTTCTAATTTCTATGACAGAGAAGTCTATGACACTTTTCTTCTGTACTCATAAGTTAGTTCTGAAATGCTTGATTACAATAGTTTGTACCATGCGTCCTAAAATTGATGTTGGATAATAATAATAATAATAATAATAATAATATGATATATTCTGAAAATAATAACGACAGAATTCATGCCAGTTTACAAGCATAATCATTTTCATATAAATAGTAATAATAAATATAGAGGATAAATATTTGGTATTAGATTGTTTGAAGTGTTCTTACTCAAAAATTGTTTGGATAGTACATTTTTCACATGTATTACAGCAATAAAAGGATCAGTCAGGAACCTCTAATTCTTTTTAAGTGGACATTCTGTTGATTTATGAACGGTGTACTTATGGTTATTTTCTGCACCATAACAAACTGATTATAGTCATCTAAAACTAGAGAAAATAAGATGGAATAAGAGAGCACAGAACAACAAAAGCAATAATCACTACGACGGATCTGTCAGGTCTAACGTAATACATATTTCAAGTTATTTAGAAATTATTCAAATTAGTTAAGGTTACTAGGAACGGTGTTAGTGTAAAAGTTACGACTGGTAGTTAGGTTTACTCAGTAGGGTCAGTATTAAAACTATTAGACATCTGAAGTTTCTATAACCTCACTTGTGGAATAGGACCTGCTTACAGGTGTACGAACATTTATAGCATTTTCAGAGCAGAAATACGTATCTGTGCGGTGAACAAAGAATGAGAGTGATTTCATTTTACGGACAGATTAAAATGAATTATTCGAGATTCTGGAAAGTATTAGTAAAGTAATTAATATGGAGAAAAGATTTAGAATGTGATTGTTTCATCAATAACAAAGAGTTACAGATTCTGTAATTAGGAGTTTCTGCACTTTAACTTACGACAATGAATGTAAAGGATAGCTAATTAAATATTTTGAAGGGGAGGATAAGATTTAGTTTGATTTTCTTCTTCCATAAAGAGTCGAGTCCAAATTTATTACGTCTGAATGATTGGATGTTTTTACTTTGTGTTCACTCTCCATCATGGGCCTAGCGGGTACACTTGTAACAGATACTCAAAACTAAACATCACACGACTGAAGATTTAAAAAGATAAACAAATTTTGGTAATTGAACAGAAACATTTCATACGAATTATGATTTTAATGTGAACTGCATGAAAGTAAATAGAATACTCAATATATTTGGAACGAAAACATATTAAACTGATTTCATTCTTGTTCACTTTTCTGTTATCAAAATTTGCTACGAAAAGAAACAAATGACTTATTTTGATGGAGTTTTGTTCTCTGAGCTGGATGGTTTTGTCGTGGAGCTTTCATTGTTCTTCTGAACGACATCATCAGCACAAACTTCAGATAATGTCGTTCAGAAGAACGATGAAAGCTCCACGACCAAACCATCCAGCTCAGAGAACAAAACTCCATCAAAATCATCCACCTGAGCTACAAATCTCCATCATCGCAAATAACTTATAGTATTTATAATAATGCACTTGTTATCTAACAAGCAAAATCAGTAGACTTTCATCATTACAAATTATTAGACATTATGAAATCTATCGCTTTTCATTGAACAATAATTATAAACATTATAGTTTAATTGCAGATCAGTTGCCGCCCAAAACGTTTAGAGATATTATCCTTGTTTATGATATTTAGCGAGATGAGCTCAAACGTCTTATAAGAGGTAGTACCATTTTAAATATATCTTGATTATAAGTGCCAAACTTAGGTACATGTGTATGTGTCCGTCACCTTCAGTTATTTATATGATAACATCATTACTTACTTACTTACTTACTTACTTACTTACTTACTTACTTACTTACTTACTTACTTACGCCTGTTACTCCTCGTGAAGGAGCATAGGCCACTCACCAGCATTCTCCATCCAACCCTGTCCTGGGCAATCCTTTCCAGCTCCGTCCAGTTGTAATTCATCCTTTTCATATCTGCTTCTATTATCCGACGCAATGTGTTCTTTGGCCTTCCTCTTTTTCGCTTCCCTTCAGGATTCCAAGTTAGGGCTTGCCTCGTGATGCAGTTTGACGATTTGCGTAATGTATGTCCTATCCATTTCCATCGTCTTTTCCTAATTTCTTCTTCAGCTGGAAGTTGGTTTGTTCTCTCCCACAGAAGGCTATTGCTGATGGTATCCGGCCAATGGATGTTGAGTATCTTGCGTAGACAGCTATTTATAAATACTTGTACTTTCTTGATTGTGGTTGTTGTAGTTCTCCAAGTTTCAGCTCCATACAGTAGAACTGCCTTGACGTTCGTATTGAAGATTCTCACTTTGATATTGGTTGAAAGTTGTTTTGAGTTCCATATGTTCTTCAATTGTAGGAATGCGACCCTTGCTTTGCCGATCCTCGCCTTTACGTCTGCATCTGAACCTCCTTGTTCATCGATGATGCTTCCCAGGTATGTGAAGGACTCTACATCTTCCAGAGTTTCGCCATCAAGAGTGATTGGATTGCTGTTCTCCGCCTTGAATTTGAGGACCTTGGTTTTCCCTTTGTGTATGCTGAGGCCTACTGATGCAGAGACTGCTGCTACACTGGCTGTCTTCATCTGCATCTGTTCGTGTGTACGTGATAGGAGGGCTAGGTCGTCTGCGAAGTCCAAATCGTCTAATTGATTCTGAGCTGTCCATTGTATTCCGTGTTTTCCTTCAGATGTTGAGGTCTTCATAATCCAGTCGACCACCAGAAGAAAGAGGAAGGGAGAGAGTAAACAGCCTTGTCTGACTCCAGTCCTTACTTGGAATGCATCTGTCAGCTGTCCTCCATGCACTACTTTGCACTGTAGTCCGTCGTATGAGTTCCGGATAATGTTGACAATCTTCTCAGGAACTCCGTAGTGTCGAAGAAGTTTCCATAATGTCCTCCTATCTACACTGTCGAATGCCTTTTCATAATCAATGAAGTTGATGTATAGTGATGAGTTCCACTCAACTGATTGTTCGACGATGATCCGTAGTGTTGCAATTTGGTCTGTGCACGACCGATCCTTACGGAATCCAGCTTGTTGATCTCGAAGTTGGGCGTCTACTGCATCCTTCATCCGGTTCAGCAACACTCTGTTGAAGACTTTCCCTGGTATTGACAGTAGTGTAATGCCTCTGTAGTTTTCACATTTGCTCAGATCTCCTTTCTTTGGAATCTTGACGAGGTGTCCTTCTTTCCAGTCCATTGGCACTTGTTCCTCCTCCCAAATCTTTTTGAATAGAAGGTATAGCATGCTTGTGGTTGCTTCGATGTCTGATTTCAGTGCTTCAGCTGGTATGTTGTCGGGTCCTGCTGCTTTCCCGTTCTTGATTTGTCTGACGGCCATTCTAATTTCTTCCGTCGTTGGTGGGTTGACATCTATAGGAAGATCTATGTGTGCTGCTTCGATGTCCGGTGGATTCATTGGAGCCGGCCTATTCAGGAGTTCCTCGAAGTATTCTACCCATCTGTTACGCTGTTGTTGAATTTCGGTGATTGGCTTGCCTTCTTTGTCTTTGACCGGCCTCTCTGGTTTACTGTATTTCCCTGCTAGTTTCTTCGTTGTATCGTGAAGCTGTTTCATATTTCCTTCTCTAGCAGCTTTTTCTGCCGTCGTTGCTAGTTCTTCCACGTATTTCTTCTTGTCGGCTCTAATGCTCCTCTTCACTTGTTTGTTTGCTTCTATGTATTCAGCTTGTGCTTGGACTTTCTCTGCTCGTGTTCGGCTGTTGTTAATTGCTGCCTTCTTGTTCTTCCTTTCTTTGATCTTGTCCAGTGTTTCTATAGAGATCCATTCCTTATGATGGTGTTTCTTTAGGCCCAGAACCTCTTGACACGTTGAAGTTAATGCTTCCTTGATGCCTTTCCAGTTGTCCTCCATACTAGTTTCTTCTTCTTTCAGTAGATCTTGTAAGGCTTGGAACCTGTTGTTGAGAGCTATCTTGAATTCATTGAGTTTGTCAGTATCTCGAAGGAAGGCTGTATTGAACCTTTGTAGTGCTGTTTGTCCACTTGTCCAGTTCTTTTTCAGCTTCAGTTTTAAATTGGCTACAACTAGGTGGTGATCTGAAGCTACGTCAGCACCTCTCCTGGTTCTCACATCTTCCATTGTCCTTCGGAATTTTTTGTTGATGCAAATATGATCTATTTGGTTCTCTGTAGTGTGGTCCGGTGAGATCCATGTAGCCTTGTGTATACGCTTGTGTGGAAATATTGTGCCTCCTATGACCAATTTGTTGAATGCACACAAATTTGCAAATCTTTCTCCATTTTCGTTTCTCTGTCCCAGTCCATGTCGTCCCATAATATCTTCATATCCAGTGTTGTCTATTCCGACTTTGGCATTTAGATCTCCCATCAGAATAGTTAGGTCCTTTCTTCGGCATTTCTCAATGATTGACTGCAGCCGCTCGTAGAACTGATCTTTAATGTCGTCGTTGCTATCATTGGTGGGTGCATAACATTGGATAATATTCATTAAGATCCCCTCCTTCTTTGTTTTGAATGATGCTTTGATGATTCTGGATCCGTGAGACTCCCATCCTACAAGTGCATTTCGTGCTACTTTGGACAGCATAAGAGCGACTCCCTGAGTGTGTGGAGCATTTTCCTCTTCGTGACCGGAGTATAGCAGCATCTCTCCCGTAGCTAGCCTTTTCTGTCCAGCTTGGGTCCAGTGGGTTTCGCTGATTCCCAGTACTGCTAAGTTGTATCTCCTCATTTCCATTGCTATTTGACTGGTCTTCCCGGTTTCCCACATTGTTCGAACGTTCCATGTACCTATAAAAATTTTTGCTCTGGTTGTTAGAAGGGGCATCGGCCTCGTGGCTTCCGAAGGAACTCGGCTTTCACCATGAAGCGTCATAATTCTTCTAACTGAAGACCTTCTAACTCCCAGGGCAGAGTTTAAATGGTTTGGATTATTTTTTCTGGTAAGCGTTTTTTTAGCGAGTTAGTTTTCTACGGGATGGGGACGCTAACCCCATGCCCAACCCTCCTCCTTTATCCGGGCTTGGGACCGGCAGTAACCCTGTTAGAGCTACAGGCGGAGTTGATAACATCATTATTTAATATTTAAAATAATCTGTAACTATCGATTACATTATCATAGTGATATAAAGCATAATGATCTTTGACTGTTTTCAAACTTTTCCATTCTATATTTTGAATATGATATCATTATATAAAATTATATAAAATTTCATTTCTAGGTAATATGAACACTACTTCTAACGAATAGAGGACTCTCTGTTTTTAGCTTAGAGCATCAAGAACCATGACGTAAATGATAAAATGTTATTTATTTATTTTAATACATAAATACTGACACAAGGGGGCGCGAGTTACATATGCACCACACAAATCTCATTTGATATGTGTGAGGGCTGTGATACTACTCGGGTGCCCAAATCGAAGCAGGTGGTTTTCCTAAGGGACCACACCCGGAGCCTTCGACCTGAAGGTCTGATCCACAAGACAGTGGAGCAACGTCAAGAGATGCAGTCTCATGGTAGCCGGTGACCAACGATTGATCCATACGCCATTTGTTCCTTCAGGAATCTGGAGCCCATATGTACCATTGGTTTGGAATCAGGGTTTTGCAACTCTCCTAGGTGAAATCTCCATGCCAACCAATCCGGTTAAAGCACCGGACATTCGTTTTTTGTCCTCTCAATTTCTTGAAGAACACTCGTACCCCGAGAAGGTAGTGAGTATGACTTCCGTGACAGAGGCTATATACACATGGCCATGTGAGAGCATTTGGAGAGGGAGAGTGGACTCTCTCCACTCTCTACCGTACCAGGGCATTTGAGGGCCAAGAAAATCTTTTATTCTTTCAATATTACTAAAATGACATTCGACTAACTAAAACAAGTAGAATAAAACTAGTGATTGTATAATATTGTATTGTATTATTAATGTCTAATTTACTAAGTTACATGAATAATTTAACACTAAATTTATTTGTTCGTAATGTGACATTTAAAGTTTTGTAAAAAGTGATATTCTGTTGAAAGATTTAAAAGATGAACAAAAAGAAAAACGGTACACTCATGAAAAACTACTAACTATTAAACTATGCTTATTGAAGGGTATTTTATATTCTGATCTTTAAAATATTCAACAAACTATATTTTTATTTTTATAAATAAACTGAATTGGACATTTTAATTTCATAGGCTATTTAAGAGAGAAAGTTAAGAGAAACAGAACATTTAAAGTGATACATGATTTGTTATTATTTTTTTATTTTTTTGGGTTTTTGTTGTTGTTGTTTTGGTTTGGACAAAAATAGAATGATCGATCAACAGTCAAATGGACTTTAAAGAGAAAAATGTAATAGGAACAATGGCGTTATTGGTTATGTTTAGCTAATCAATTCAGAAAGTGTTTTATGATAATTCTTTCGCAGAAAATGTTACTTACTTTACTTACTTAAGCCTGTTACTCCCAATCGAGCCTAGGCCTCCGAATGTCATTCTTTAACCCACTCTGTCCCACTCTGCCTTCCTTTCCAGTTCTATCCAATTTTTGTTCATTTTTCTCATGTCTATCTCCATTTCTCGATGTAATGTGTTCCTTGGTCTTCATCTCCTCCTTTGGCCTTCAGGATTCCATGTGAGCGCTTGCCTTGTGACGCAGTTCGGTACTTTCCTCAATGTGTGTCCTATCCACTTCCAGCGATTCTTCCTGATTTCTTCCTCCGCCTGAATCTGGTTTGTTCTCTCTCACAGTAGGTTGTTGCTGATAGTGTCTGGCGAACGGATCCAAAGTATTTTGCGTAGAAAACCGTTAATAAACACTTGTATCTGATTGATGATGGCTTTCGTAATTCTCCAAGTTTCCGCCCCATACAGTAGAAGTGTTTTTGATATTTGTATTGAAAATTCTGACCTCGGTGTTGGTTGACAATTGGCATATAATGTTACTTTATATTTTACCGAATACTGTAATAATTTCGTAATAAGAAGAATCAAATTTTCTTTTAAATAGTAAATACTATTTCCACTTAAATTGACTCAAACAACGGATGTATTCATTATCAAGATGATAATTAGTTAATATTAAAACACTGACGATATATGATAAACAGCGTTTCTGCGTCTTACACAGTATAGAATGTCTACTAAAATATTCAATCAGTGGCTTTTGATTTGATTGGATTCTCTGATCAAGATGGTTTAACTGAAAATTTTATATTGTTGTTCTAAACAACACTATCAACCCCTACCTAACTATAAACATAAATTCGACTTGGAAAAAGTAGAAATTCTGTACTATAGACATTCTAGCAATATCAGGGAATTTCTGCAGTTTCAGCATTCAGGTCAATTAGCAATCAACAATCATGTCTAATTAAATCCCATCTGTCAAATCGTTATTAAAAGATCAACTAACAACTTGGTCAGGGGCCAACGGACACGATAGTGAACATGAATATGAGGAAAGACAAATACAGCAAAACCTACGAGTACGACCAATCACACAAGGTGATCAAAATAATCTGATGTAACTAAAGCGATTCTACACGAAGTAAGCGCTAATGGTGTTATCTAGAACGACAATGAAAACCTTTCAGTGTACGCGATTTACTTAAGAACATCACCTTTCATACTTTTGTGAAGTAATAATAATAATAGGATTCTGCTCAATGAAGATACAAAAGTAGAGCTTAATAATAAAGGCATTTTATTTAGTCATTCTAAAGATTCCTAGTGTTACTATTTTAGGATTAAGCTAATTTGTTTTAATCTTCATTAACTCTGATTTACGATTGAATTTATAAGATAAAGTTTAAATCAGACTAAAAAGAAAATAATCTATGGTTGAAGCACATAGTGAAGTGAACGAGAACACTAGTAGGGACAATTGAATGTATTTGACTATAAAATTACAGAAAGTCTTAGTAAAATCTAAGAACCATACAGTAAATTCTTCATTTGGAAAATGTCAATCAATCGTTTCATGCTTCATTATTCTTTTATTTCCACAGCAATCATGCCACCAGGCATTTCGCTTTCGACTGATGATACACATTAATTATATCTGTCGACATCAGTAGCACACACCACAATAGGACAGATGAAACATAGGATAATGAAAACAATTCCCTGGAAATTATTGATGACATTTTCAAACATTTTCATCAAATTTATTTAAAAGTGTATTACACATGACACGATCTAAGTGAACAAGGATAAACGTTATATATTTTGTCTGTAGGCATAATTATGAAGTCGAAATTTAGATTTTTGTTTGAAATACCCTGTTTAATTAACCGTATAAATAATTTTTGTGTATCATAATGTCACTACTTTAGGATATGATGTCTCTGAAAAGATGAATAAAATAGAGAACTGATATAAATAACCTCTAATAATTTTCAGTGCCTTTTTAAAGATAGGATAGGATAACATAGTTTTCCTTCACTATATTTCGTGAGAAGAAATTGATGAATTTAACACAGTGACCATACTTTATTCCAATGAACTTGCTTCATGTCTTAAGTTGTTTTCATAGTGCATCTCTGAAGTGTGGAGAAATAAAAATCGAACAGTTGTTAGGTGTTCTCTGAATTCCACTGGTTCTTTGAAGCACTGTATTCTGATTCAGTGATCTAGAAGTAGTACGTTCACTATGCGTTAAGAAATTCTGGGGGTCCACCGTTAGAGAGTCTTAAACAAGAACTTGGTACCTTTCCAATTTTTCTGGTTTATAATGATTTTTTAGTTGGTGTCAGTTTATAACGAGAAGATATAGTGAGTTGTTTTATTCTATGGTTTTTCTTCTGCGGAAAAGCATAAATGTTTTAATAAAATGATACATCATCACAGTCAATGCCTAATTCTTTTGGATTTCGGTAAACATGATTTTATTTAGAACATTCTCATGATTATAAATAATGTTAACATTAAGCTGGCTAAATGTCTTCTCACTATTCATTGTGATACGCGGTTGCTGGCGGGGGGTTATATATTCCATAAGATAGTCTTCAATGTTGTCACTGGGTAGCAATTATCAAGGCGTGTAGGAAATCCGATTAACATGGACAAGTTCAACTGGAGATTATCAATTGTGCAGGAACAGTTTAGATAAAGAAGCTTAATCAGGTAAAGGTTTCTATTTATTATGCATGACCTGTTTATTCGAAGCAGAAGAAAGTACGTTTTGCTACAACTCTGTCGTGGTAGGTGATGTCGGTCAAATGGTTTTGTAAAACCAATGCTGAGTCTGATGAAACCGAATCTCAAGGTCACGTCATGTTTTGGTCTTGTTCTCATTGGACGGTCTCTATATGCCTCACGAGAGTGCAGAAAGAACTCAGAACATAAACCAATCATAACAAAAAGAGATGTAGCTAAGAGTGATGATAAGAGGTATTAAGGTTTCCATATACGGTTTGTTCGAGATTGCTAAACCTCTTGGTTGTATTAATATGGTTTCGTATGGCAAAGTCAGAGAATCGTGTTCACTGATATCTGCCGACGCAATATTCGATGAATTCTACCGTAAAAGATCATTCATTCTGTATAGTTTAACTGATGAAGTGTGCAGTAAATCCTAGCACTGTCAGTATCTCTTGCATGGTCTTTTAGACTGTCATCCTAGCATTCTTAATTTCAATGTTAATCTTTTCATTCTTTTTCGTCTAAATATATGGCTGACAATGGATTTATTAATAAATAATACACTTATATTAACATTAAAATTAAATGATCATGATCAAGTATTATGTTTCCTAATAGTCTATTCTTAGATCCTTTTATCAACTCAAAACGTTAATAACTAATATCAATAGTTAAATGAACTAATTTCAAACTTGTACAATATTTAATACCATTAGATTTAATTAATTTTAATTAATTAAACTTATTTTATTGATGCTAATTTAAGCAAAAGTCTCGTAATATATTCTAATGCTTTTTCTTCAGTTAATCAAGTTATTAATTCTTCTTTTGAACGAACAAGGAATAGGTCTTACTAAGTTGCTTTAATTGTACCGTATCAAACATTAATTGTTACATTGTGAGATAAAGCTGTTGGAGTAGAATTTTAAGAATGATTTTTTTCATAACCTAATATAAGTAAGTTAACTATAAGAATACTGAACATTTCATTAACAACCATTTATATAAGTAACAAATCATACCATTACAATTTCAACCTAATCATGATACCATTTCTGGTGAGCGGCCTATGCTCCTTCACGAGGAGTAACAGGCCCTGAACAAGAACGTGATATCATTTAGTTAATAAGTTGAAATACATTTCTAATTCAATATTATCCAATTCATATTTTAATTTCATGATTAATAAAAGAAACAGAAAAAGTAACTTCTAATTAGAATTAACAAAAATATATTAAAACTTATTGTAAATCAGCCTAATTATGTTATTCTAACACCATTTTTATTAACATTTATGTAATCAGTTCCGATGTTTTATACCCGTTTAAACTGTACAAAGAAACATAAACTTATTTAATGCTATTACTTAAGAATATTCAGAAGTGTATAAGTCAGTCATTCAGCAACATAGAACTTCGTACGTAAGTTCATCAGTTGCAGTTGCCACACCACATTAGCACACAGTTACAATTGTCAATTCAAATCCCATATTAGTAGAGGTAGTAAAAGTATAAGCAGTAATCAGAAATATTAGGGTTCGAGGATGTTATTCAAGGAGTATAATCCAGTAAAATAAAGTTGGAAAGAGGAAAAAAGGGACATGAAGAATTCAGAAGATTAAAATTTGGGAGAACACAAAGAGTGTATGCACCTGAGCCATTGTAAACAATTTTGAGCCATGTCATTCAGGGTCTCTAACCATCGGTTGCTATCATCTCGCGGTCCCCAACCAGGTAGTCTACACCTACCAATATGGCTCAGTCCATGTGTCAGTGACTTCATGGATTTGTGCCATGTTTTGATCTGGCCGCCCCTAACTTTCTTCCAAAGGGGATATGGACATTCTAATGTAAGCTAAAGAGTAAATACACTTTATACTATGATTGATGACATTTATTTCTGAAATCTCATCGAAATCAAGATTTAAGATTTCATACATATAGAGTTCAGTTTATTATAGTGAGGAAAGCAAAAATACAGAATTAAGGAGAATGACGTGAATTTATCCTATTTCATCTGGTTCTCAATAGCTGATTACTTTCGATTACTTACATAAAGAAGTTTAGTTGAAAGTTGTTATGATTGCAAATCAGTATAGTATAGTAAGGATGTAAATCAGTTTAATAAATTAAATTAAATATTGTAAATAATAATTATCTTATGTGAAAGAATGTTCTACAGCGTTGGTAGTAAAGAAAGACTAAAGAGCTAGAAATATCTGTTTATTCAACAAACAAACGCTTATAATAACTAGGAGTAAAATGAATAAAGAAATAAGCTCACTTATCTAGAAGACCGTCACAATAAAAAGATGTAATAATATGATTAATTGAAACAGTCAAAATATTATGACATATGGAAGAACCGTTTGTATCTCCAGGGGAAAAAAGATTAACAATTAAATCTTGTTGAATACATAAATCAAGTTTTTGACATCTGATACCAATGGCTACAAAATACCTAGGATGTTTAAAAATTCAAAAAAATAACTTTTCAGCATGTTTTATTTTCCAGTTTTAGAATTTTTAGCGACATTTTATGCTTTTAGTGTCAGTTGCTATGTTAAAACCAAATGGCTTATTCTAGCTTCCAGAGAAGTCAGTTTATCAATCCTTCTTCAGTCACATTTTAACCTTGTCAATTATTCGATTATCAACACTGACTGATTTCACATGAGCATGTATGTGTGCATTTCATATCCTATTCATCACATGTCTGTAGCTTATTATTATTGTCTGATTATAAATATCGATTCACGCTTGGATAAACCGAGTTAGCTCACACACCATCTCCACCATACATCGTTTCGTTTCGTTTCGCTTCATTTCTCTGATTGTTTGTCTAGACAAATGATTGTATGAAATATACGTATTCGAAATTCATTCTTTTATTTGTCCCAATTAATTCTGTTATTCACCAACACGAGTTAAGTTGATAATAATAATAATATACGAGGATTAGTGACGTATATATTCCGACAGCAATCATTCAATAACACTCATTCGTATGATATTGCTGGAGTAAGATATGGGGCCATTAAACTGGTAAATCTGTCGACAACATCGTGCAATCTAATTGGCGTCAAAATAACAAGATATAATGTTACTTATTTGTGCATCTCTTTGAAATACATTGAGTTTACAAACAATCATTAATTAGCTCAAGTTAAATTAGAAGTACCAGAGATTGTTAGTTTGGTAGTCAGTCAAAGACGAAATATTCAGTTTCCTTATATATTAATCAAAATGCACCAGTCTGAGCCATGTTAGTAGATGCAGATTACTTGGTTGGGGTCCACATGACTATCGTAACCAATGGTTGGAGACTCTGGATGATATTGAGATGGTGGAGAAGATTTGTAGCTCAGGTGGATGATTTTGATGGAGTTTTGTTCTCTGAGCTGGATGGTTTGGTCGTGGAGCTTTCATCGTCCTTCTGAACGACATCATCAGCACAAACTTCAGATAATGTCGTTCAGAAGAACGATGAAAGCTCCACGACCAAACCATCCAGCTCAGAGAACAAAACTCCATCAAAAACTCTGGATGATATGCCTCAGAAACGATCACAATGACGTAGGTGTATACACTCTTTATCTTCCTTTAAACTATGAGGTTTAAATCGCTTCATATATTTTTCTCTACCAACTAATTCTTTCTTCATGTACTATGTCCTTATATGCAATCTTTCTTTTATATATTACTACCAGTGAAGTAACTACTTCTATGAATCCGGTGTTCATCTTGTGTTAATGAGGTATGGCAACTTGGACTGATGCATATATACGTCTGGTTCTACGTTTTAGTTGTGAGTGACTGACATTAACATGAACTTAGACCAATGAAATGTAATTTAATCTAGTAATTTTTAATCTAAAACTCAGATACTTCCGAAATACTTAACTAGAATTGAAATCATTTATTATTTTAAAGGTCTATTTATTTTCATAATATACTTTCAGATTTTCAATGGTGGTCTAGCTTAGATTGATTTGTGAATTCCACTGTGAAAATAATTTTCTGTATATTATCAACTGCTAAGTGATTATTAGGTTATTGGTTTATTGTATCTGCTTCATTTTATGCTTAAGTTAGCAAACTATTTTTATATTCTGGTCAAACATTATTATGTTATGTACTAAATCATTGTACATATTTAGAATGAATACATCAATTTAACATGTCAAATATTACAAGAACTAGTTTTTTTAAATGTACTGATTTGTACAGTATTGATAGGAGTTTTTAGGTCTAAAAAAGTGATTATTAAGTGATGTTGCAGTGCACAAGAACACAAGTGGGGATAAACGAATATATTTGAGAACCAAACAGTAAATACTTAACTTGAAAAATGTTAATTAATTGTCTCAAACTTGACTGTTCCTTTTTCAAATATCAGTTAATCATCTCAGACTTCATTGTTCCTGCATTTCCATACCAATTGCTTTCTGTTTCCGTTCTTCCCTACTCGATCTTTTCGACCATTTGTTGCCAGACTTTCTAATCCTCATTATCGTTACATACTACTTATGTCGATATAAGTATCACACACCACAATGCCACTAGTTTAATTGATAATCGGTTAATTAATTAATAAACCTGATAATTATGGCATCATATTAATCGGTGGTTTTGTATTGATATGTAAAATCATGAACTAAATATAGTAAGCTAAGTCTTTGATGTGTAGACTGGTGTAGAATAAACTTTCGTATGAGAGCTTGTATAGCAAAATACAACCAAAATGTATAGACCTTTGTTCATAAATACTGGGTAATGAGAATTTTAAATTGTATGGAGTTGTTAAAAACAATGTCGGCGAGACTATAATTTGTGGATGAGCCTATCAGATACAAGGTAACAGATTTTGGATTTTGGCGTGAAATTCATTCATTCGTTTGGCTAAATACCATTTTGGCATGATTAGCTGATTTCAGTTCGTGATGAAAACATTAAGTTTTCATCCGCATTTTAGATGAAACTTTGGTGAACGCTGTTTTTCGGCTTGGTTTGGTTGTTCAAATGAACATATTGTTGTTAGTAAAATGTGAATGAGTGTGTATGTTGGTTTCATTGGCGGATACTTACCTATCGTTTTTCACTAGATTATAGCTTGATATCTTTCATTATTTTATTGAGCGTGTAAAATCACTGTAACTCCTGATCTCCTAAGAACTGAGCTCTCAAAATAATATCTTTCTGTTGATTTAACGCTCAAAAACATTATTTCAAAATGTTTGAAGACTCTTAATAAAACTAAAATAGTTCCGTATAATTTTGGATTGAAGCTAACACTGGAATCTAGGACACTCGTTTTGCCTTATTGTAACTCAACAGCTGGATTTATTTATATCCGAGTATTTATTCTTACAATGGAATTTCGATCCATTACCTAAAGAGTTATTCACTAAGCCACAGACTGCAAATAACCATCGATAAGTTAAAATATAAAGTTTACTCTTATCCTCTGTTTTGCATCGTTAACAAAACACTTCACTTATTCATTTCTGTAAATTATTCTTATTTGGAATTATATTCTTCTTTTATCTTTTATTATTGGCCACAGTGACCCAATTAATCGATAAAGGATTGACAACAAGAATTCACATAGTAAATGGAATTTAATCTGTTTTTTCTTCCATATAGTTACACAACATGATATATTAGTTTAATCTCACACTATTTAATACTTATCAGGAACTGTGGTAATACTATAACATAGGATAATTAACCCTAATAGGTTTTTGTAAATCTCTGCTTGATTCCACAAAATAAGATGATTATATTCTTCAGTACTATATAAAGAAAACCTGTTGTAAATTTGCTAAATAATTGTATTTGACATTTCCATTACTCATATATATTCACATAAATAAATACAAATCTCATTTGGCTAAAATGATAGACAATCAAATATTTAGGGTAAGAAATAGCCTTGAACTATGATTTATCGTTTTTATCATTGGTTTATATGAAATAATAATTTCGAATACATTTAATGTAAATAATAATAATAATAATGAAATAAACTGTAAGTATAGAACTACGAATGGTGAAATTTTAGAAATGTTATTCTTACCAACTATTGACTCTTAATGGTCCTATATCTGACTCAATTTAGATCGTTTCTGATTGTTATCGAAATAATATATGTATATCGCCAATCTCTGTATATTATAGTTGACTTAACTCGTGTTCGTGAATAACAGAATTAATTACCAGTGAAGTTCAACCAGGTCTGTTGTGAGATATTAGCTCACTGAAGACAATGGTGTACGATGGCGCAACTTCGTGGATTGTTTGATGTTAGAAATTAACGCCGTTGGATGCCGGCAGGCTCAGTGGTCTGGTGGTTAAGTGCTCGCGCGCGAAACCAGTAGGTCCTGGGTTCGAATCCCGTGGGGTGCGGGATCGTGGATGCGCACTGCTGAGGGGTCCCATACTAGGACGAAATGGCCGTTCAGTGCTTCCAGGCTTTCCATGGTGGTCTAGCTTCAATTGACTCATGATTTCAACCTGTAGAATTAATTAAGACAAATAAAAGAATGAATTTCAAATACGTATATTTCATACAATCATCTGTCTAGACAGATGATCAGAGAAATGAAGCGAAACGATGCATGATGGCGATGGTGTGTGAGCTAACTCAATTTATCCAAGCGTGAATCGATATTTATAGTCAGACAACCATAATAAGCTACAGACATGTGAGGAATAGGATGAGAAGTGCACATACATATGCTCATGTGAAATCAGTCAGTGTTGATAATCGAATAATTGACAAGGTTAAAATGTGACTGAAGAAGGATTAATAAACTGACTTCTCTGGAAGTTAGAATAAGCCACGTAGTCTTAATATAGCATCCGACAATACATACTCATCATCAATATAAACACAGTGCGTTGCTGTTGTTATAAATCGCTGTTATTCACATTTCATGGACAAGTTTTCAATATATATTTAAAATAATTTAAGGAATTGTTACTACTGAAACTTTTTAAAGGTTGTTAAATTTTCCCAGATTACATCATGCACTGACCTTAGTTAAATAAGTATCGAAAACCAGAAAGTACAGGAGAGCTGTTTTATCCCTGTATGAAACTCTCCAGCAGCGCTAATCTACCACCACATTGAATATCGAAGCAGGGACCTTCGGTCTTGTGCTGAAGCGCCTAATTTGCAGACGAACAAACCGGTATTCATATCTAGGAATGGTTTGTAAACTATTTCTAACAGATATAGGTTGTGGTTTGTTGCATATTCTATTTTTATATATGATCTAACATATGTACAACCTTATGAAAACCCTAACTGTTAAATATTTTGGACAGCATCACAGATTGTTGCATATATATCTAATTTGTAAGTGTTTGAATCTTTCCGTTGATGATGTAAAGGACTGTAATTAATCAATCTCTTCAGCAATCTACAGAACATGACATGGTCGCTTCGATATTGCTACAAGCTCACGAGCGTTTTGAAGCAAAGTTGGATAGTGGCTGGCAGCTCATTCCAGGGTAATCGTTTCCTCTTATTTGGGACTTGTAAGCTGTGTTTATCCACATCCCTTCATTCATACTCACCCTGTGGATCGAAAACAGTGCCTTTCATTTTAAATCCTTAACATGTTATCCACATTAATTATTTGTAACTGATAGTTGTTAATATAAAGAAATTTTACCATAAATCATTGTACACCCAACTACAAAAACGAGTTTTTTTATTATTGATAGCAAGTATACTTGTTAAATTAACTAGGTGTTGTTTTACTTTTATCTTCCCATAGTCATTTAGGAATGCAATTGATCCTGTGCAGATTGCCTCGATATAGCCTTAAGTCACAAGCTTTTTAAGCAAAGATGGATAGTGGCTAGCAGTGGATGAGATGCGCATCCTGGATTCCACTGCTGGCCACTGATATATATTTTTAGGTCAATCGCATATACATTTCATCTCATTATGTATCCCTAGTTAATAAGTGATTGACCAATACACAAGAAATTTCAAACCTACCTTAAAATCAATAAACGTACGTACTTTTTAGGGTAAAAAAAAACCTTAGTTAGTAATTGGTGACAGATTAATGAATTTTGAAGGAAAGAAAATGTGTAGGAAATTTCTGTTCACGGTTGACAGATGTATCATGATTGATTTCATGCTGATTTTTCTAAATAGTTAACAAAACGTTTTGTTTGACTTTTCATCAAAATAAAAACAACAAAAAATTATAGCAGTTATGGTGAAGATAACAAATTAAACAGTAAGGTAATATTAAATTGATTGAATAGTTCAGGGATTCTTTGACCTGTGTAAGGCGACATCAACTTATTTACTTACTTAAACCTTTTATCCCTCGTAGAGGAGCACAGGCCGCTCACCAGCACACACCATTTAACCTTTATTTAGAAACAGCTTATTATGATATTGTCATGAAAACATGTAATGGATCCCTAGGCACACTTTGATGAAGTAAAGAAAGAAAATTCACAGTTGCATGATTTAAATGCTTTTTTGCATGAGTGATTTATTGAAAAGAATTTCCAAGAAAGATCTAGTTGTTGTCATTTATTTTACGTGATTGAATGAGCTATCCTTACATCTTTTTTTCGTGACTTACATTTACCAGCTTTATGGATCTAATTTTTATAAACTCGATACACAGTTTTGACTCATGACTTACATGTACCACAAAATGACTAAAGTGGAATATATAGACCATTGGATTCTAACTCAAACAAGAACGGAAAAAATAATTAGGCTGTCCTTTTACTTTTTTAATGACTTTTTACTGATCCACTGGTTGATTTAAGATTGATTATGCAATTCATTTGAATCTATCTAGATTTCTCTGTACCTAACTCCTTCAAATGGCAAAAGCTCTTTCCATCCATGAGTTGAGGCCAGAACTGTACGTGGAAAAGAAGTCTATCCTATTCTTACTGTTACCTTGAACTTAAACTTTTATTATTATACTTCATATTCGAAAATACCCCCCCTTTAATTACTACTCTTATCCCCATGATTTTATACGTATTGTTTCTGATATCACTTCATTTCATTTAACTCCTCTATTACCTTTAATTGTTGTAACAAAGATACTTTATTAAAATCATGAACCGATCAATGTCAGGCCATATTTGAAAACCTGGAAGCACTGGACGGACGTTTCGCCCTAGTGTGAGACTCCTCAGCAGTGCGCACCCGTGATATCCTGCGAGGGATTCTAACCGAACAACTTCGGTCTCGCGCGCAGACCCAATCCACAATGTCATGCAACCATCTTCCATTGTCTTCAGTGGGTAATTGCCTCATATCCGGCACAGTTGAACTCCACTGGTCGCGACGGGATCGAAGGTGCTGGCTTAGGGTCCCTTGTGTGAGATCATGGGTACGCATTGCTGAGGAGTCTCATACTGGGACGAAACGGCCGTCCGGTACCTCCAGATCTTCAGTGGCGATCTAACATTGATCTGATCATGATTTCAATGAAATTCAATGATCTCCACAACCACAAAGTGAAAATTATCTTAATCATCTTACTTTATTCACATTATAATCCGTTTTTAACTTATTAGCTTTACAAGGCTTTCTATTTGCACACAAACAAGCTTTAATTATTATTATTATTTACATTACGTAATCCAGTATTATTATCCTTCTGTTACATCATCATGTTTATTCCTTGTTCATATGTCCTCAAGGAACTAATACGTTAACAGAATTTTCATACATATATACGATTATTGAAAGAGATCCCATCTTGGAACTTCAGGTTTTGAATGATTCATAAGCTTATACCATGTAGTAATCAAGACCAACCTCACATATTTTAAAATCTTCACAAAATTAATCTATGATAAGAAATACTGACGTGAAATAAATCCTTTGAGTCGCACATAACATACTAGTTTGAATGGATTATTAATTTAATGTGTCAATGTTATTTATTGGAATAAATGGATCAAAAGTCATTATATCGACAGATTAAACACTTACGATATTCACTGTTTAACTAAACCTCATTAATAATGCATCCACTTATCATCATAAACTACTGACTCTAATATAAGATTCTCCTAAAAATATTACTGATTATGATTATAATTATTAACAAAACACATCAACAAATAACAATGATTCATATTTATACAGATGAATCTCCGTAATTTATTTGTGGAATGAAATTTGGTTTGGACACTAACATTTCTCATTGTCTAACAATTTCTTTTAACATCAGATGGTTTTTGTGGATATTATAGTAATTTCAATGGTTAAGATCATGAGTCAGTTGAAGCTAGACCACCATGGAAAACCTGGATTAGTTGGAGTTAGACATTAACACCGTTGGATGCCGGCTCACTGGTCTAGTGGTTAAGTGCTCACGCGCGAAACCAGTAGTCCAGGAGTCCCACAATAGGACGAAACAGCCGTCCAGTGCTTCCAGGTTTTCCATGGTGGTCTAGTTTCAACCGACTCATGATCTTAACCATTGAAATTTTTTTTTAATTTTAGAAAAATGAATATTTTTCGTTCCGAAAAAAAGTGTTAATAGACTTCAGACAGTTAGTCTACAATTTATAAGTTAGCTTACCTTAAACCAAAGAGAAATAAGGATTTATCCTTAAGTATAGTTGAATCTTTATTGTCTCAAACCAGGTCATTGAAATGTTACTATTTTCTAACGAGCTACATTATCTTCAATGTTACTGTGATATGCTGTTTTTATATCTCAATGTTGTCAATAAATTCTGAAGATTCTAATTACATTGAAATATCTATCGAATTCCAGGTTTTGATTTTATAAAAAGGACTGAAGTGAAAGTAACTGAAAGATAAATATCTAATGAACTATAGGCTTTTAACAAAGTCATGAACTACTATAGCAAATTACCAACTGATAATGTACAGCTGAATATTATTTTTATATGAGAACAATTTGAGAATGGTATATTTCTATAAATCCTCTTAGTAATAGTTTGTAAAATTTAGGTTTACAAAAACACTCACAACAACTGAATTCGATTACGAATTGATGTACATTAAATTGAAGTATGGTATCTCATACTGCTTAAAATGTAGGAGCCATTAGAAAATGGATCAACTTGTTTATTAAATACTAGTATCTTGATTATAAGCTATAACTCTGTATTACAAAATATTCAGTATGAACCTCATTATTACTTAGATCAACTGATGAGGAATGTTAGATGATAACTTGTCTAGAAAAACCTCCTCATTCTTTAGAAGTTTTATTGAGGTAGATTGTTTGCGGTCTTGAGTAGGACTATTCTTCCTTATGGACCTGAAGTTTTTGGTATACATACACTGTGAGATTTCCGAATATTTTATGATCCAGACATTGATTATTCATTTTTGTCTGTTTAAGTAAAAACAAGTGATCTGTTTGTAACATGTTGAGCAATGTAATTATGATCACAAACAAATTTGGAAGATTGAGAAAAGTACTAAAAAGTGCCTAGCACTCGTATCCAAAGTGATATCAATATTCAGGACATCAGCTTGTTGTATATTTCTGAGGCTTATGTTATATTTTATGATGTACATAAAATTGAGCATAAAAACATAATTAAAGTATTTAGCTATTTTTACAGTATTCGTTGCAGTATATTGGGCATTTTTCACACTACCAACAAAATTTGATGTCAACTTTAAAATGCATTGTATGATAATATATTTTATGGGATCTTCAAACTCAGCAATTTGAAGTAACATCTCTCGATGTTTTTACATTGTAGGATTTGACCATAACTCTGACATCCGAAAGACCAGAATCGGAGGTTGAACTTATACCAGATAAGCATGAACCCTGCAGAATAAACCTACAAACGCTTGTAGATCAGCAGGTAAGATATGGAATAGCCTTTAGTCTTAACATTTACATATGAGTTAAGAAATCATTGTTGTACATTTTTGTAGAATAAAATATACTACTTATTGGTCAATAAAGTAGACAATTACAACTGAAAATATTAGTTTATATAATTAAGTGTAAAGCAAACAGTTGCACTACTGAAAGCATGTTTTCAAAAGTCTTTGATGAAGTCAATGGGAAATCCCAGGTGGACGTGAACAGAACTTCTTATATAAAACTAAATTCATCTCTTAAAGCTAGTATGATATGGAATTCAAGATAATTTATACCAACTGCCTTGAAATGGAGATCTATTTTTAATAAAGAATAATAAATTAAATAGAACATCTTTCATTCGTGTGTTAATTGGGAAGCTGAGGAGTAATAGAATGGATTACAAGTTATAGATAATGTTTTTAACAGGTCCGGTTGATGGAACATACTGAATTTGGGATCTAAAATAAAACATTTAATGTATTCTGATTGTTTAACCCAGACAAAATTTAGCTTGTACTCATTCCTGTGCTATGTTGAAGCAAACCAACCCAGTTACAGCATTTAAAAACAAATTTATAAAAAAATTAAAACGAAGCGTTGAGATGGTAGAGAAGATTTGTAGCCCATTGAATGATTTAAGCGGAGTTTTCTTCTCTTAGATGGATAGTTTGATCGCGAATTGAAGTGTTCGAATTTCTACATATGTAACTCGAAGCCTGTCCTGTTGACCTCGATCTTGATTAGTTATTGTTGACCTTTAACCTGTCATTGTTTACCTCATAATTTTAATCGTATTGCCATTAGATTTGATTCTTGATCCCATATTTCTCACTGATTTTTCTGGTTGTTTGGTAGATTTAATCAGTTTCAATGTGTTTATTTATTGCTGATTGACCTAAGTACCAAGCTTCTAAACATACTAAACCTTTATCTTTAACACTAATTTAATTAACATTTTATTTTAGGAATGGCGACTCCATGAACATATTGAAATAACAAGACGTTCGGCTACCCAAGAATATACAAATTCTAGTCAAAGTCATCCTTGTATTTCTGTTACATGTAGAGCAGCACGTAGGCCTGGTTATTTCTACTGGAATGTCTTTCTAATTATGGTATGACGATGGTGTGTATATATGTATTTATCTTGTAATCTTAAATTATTATAACTTATACATTTTATATTTTAATTTAATAAATCATTAATTTTTTATCATTTAAGAGCTACGTAGATGAAAAACGTGCATATTGGATACACATTAAAATATAATGGTAATTAGAAAAAAATCATGCATAAGGCTCTAAATGAAAAGTTTGCGTCAAACAAATACTATCAGTCAGTCAGTCAGTCAGTCAGTCAGTAACAACGTAGAACTTCGTACGTACGTACATCAGTTCTCCTTATGTTGTTTAGTTGGTATATCTATCATGAGTATGAACAGAAGATATAGTTAGTAACATTGAGACTACTGTATTTTGATAGTTTTGTTCTCTGAGCTGGACGGTCTAGTAGTGGAGCTTTCGTCGTCAACTTCAAGTAGAAGTCTCCTATCTTAAGTTTGTGCTGATGATATCATTCAAAAGAACGATAAAAGCTCCATGACCAAATCATCCAGTTCAGAGAACATAACTCTATCAAAATCATTCACCTCAGTTACATATCTTCTCCATTACTATTGTATTTAAAAGTGAATAGAATACAAAAATAAAATTATTTCTCATCATTATAGGGGTTGTGGAGATTATTAAGTTTTTGATTCAGATCATGAACTGATTGGTGTTAGACCACCATTGAAAACCTGGAAGCAGTGGACGGCCGTTTCTTCCTATCATTGGACTCCTCAGCCGTGCGCATACACGATCCCGCTCTCGGGATTCGAACCCAGGGCCTTTAGTCTCGCGAGCGAGCTCCCACACCATTGGATGTCGGCTCAGTGATCCGATGGGTTGAGCGTTTGCACGCGAGACTAAAGACACTGCTAGGGAGTCCCATGATAGGACGAAACGGCCTTCCAGTGCTTCCAGGTTTTCAATGGTGGTCTAACATCAATCAGTTCATGATCTCAATCAAAAAATTATTTTTACTTGTTTAAAATTTATGTTACTTATATGTTTAGATCAACCTTAAATTAAGACATTGTGACATGTAAGTATAATAAGAACTATTTATAGTGATGTTAAAATTAGTATTGGGAATATATTCGAGAATCAGATTTACATGATAAAAAAACAAGAAACTGTAATACCAAATATCACCTGATAATAAGCATATTATCATAAGGTAACATCGTTACTATTATTATTATTATTGTTATTAAAGCAATGAATACATTATGCGTAATAGATGGTTAGGAAAATAAAGTAGAAAACTTTGACATTAACATCACTATAATATTTTACTGGTAATAAAATTTCTATCATAAATCAATGAAAAATACACTTTTTTCTTCAAGTTTTACCACAATTAAATATTTGTATCACTGATCCAAAACAAAGTGATCAGGTTGAAGGCAAATATATTGTTTATTATAATATTTACAAATGCTTTGAGAAATTTATTCACCATTTATCCCTATGTACTAATTTGTATCTAATTTATATTATTCTATATATATATATATATATAACGTGATTCCTGATATGTAATTACATTATTATCTCTCTTACCTCTTGTTAACTATCCATTCTCCTCTATTGCTAAACATATAGTCGAAATAGGTCATAAGATTGAACTTGGCTTTTGTGGTGTTGTATAAAAGTGTAAAAGTGTGTATACTAAGGTTTGTTGAAGCTTTAGAGATACGAAAATTCAAATCCCCTTTGTGTATTCAAAAACAATTTGTTCTCATCTTCAACTTACCCTGGTAATATTGGCTTATTGTCCAGAATGATTAGGTTTCAAATTGTGTTCACATTATTATTATTACGCCTTGTCTCCTCTTACTCCATTTCCAGTCTAGTTGACCATTTATTTTTATATATAAATGTTCTTAACAAGTATATTATGTGTGATCGAATTGTTCAAAATGTATTGCGCTGTTATATATCACATAGTTTCTGATAATCTTCGTCTTCTTATTACATTATCGAAATTTATCAAAGGGACTAATTGCTTTAACCAGTATTTGTTCTAATCATCAATTTCACAATTTCATTTGACATATAAACTTATATGTTCATATATCTACATACAAATCTAACTCATATTTTATATACTGATTTATCATTAAATGCTGACTAGTATAGTAGACGTTTAATCTTCTGCGCTGGTCAAATTCTGTCAGTCAAAAATCATTGAACCATGAAGTCTGAGTGACTTGAAATCACCAGTATAAATAGGCCAACGGTAAAATCTTATCCTTTGACAACAGATAACTTATAGCTTGAATCTTAATGGAAGTATCAATCCTCTAAACATTCCAATTATAACGTACTAATAAATGTTAATTAACAAAGAAATAAGGTTCAGAGATTCCTGCTAGTTTCTTTAAACAACCTAACATAAAAGCGTATCATACAGTTTATAAATACACTAACATTAATGTATTTTATAAGTTAAGTAGAGTTTTTTTATGGATTTTCTTAATCATATTTTTGAGATGAAATTGATTAGAACTTGTGACTGAAAAATAATTTCTAAAAGCCAAGTGAATACGTTGAGTTAAGCAATGGTTTAACTTAGCCGAATACATGAAACAGATTTATCAAAGCGTTGTTGCTGCAGTTTGTTTGTATTAATCAACTTATTATTTTGCAAAGAATATTTTGTTTCTTATGTAAACAACAATGTTAAGAATACAGGTAACAGATGGTCTTTTTATTCGACAAAACAATTCATATGCTGCATATATGTATATATATATGAGACAGTAAACAGCTACAGTGTTATGAAAAAAACTGTCAAATCTATCAAAGATTTCTACTTTACAAAAGTCATTTAATTAGTATTTCTAGTGGAGTAACCCAATAAATTATACAGACAAACTGTGACAACTTTCAGTCAAACAGAAACCAGTTATTACGTTTCATCGTATCCTACATTTTTTTTGGATGAATATATGTCTAGATATAAAGATATCTCTTACTTACTTACTTACTTACTTGCTTGCTTGCTTGCTTACTTACTTACTTACTTACTTACTTACTTGCTTGCTTACTTACTTACTTACTTACTTACTTACTTACTTACTTACTTACTTACTTACTTACTTACTTACTTACTTACTTACTTACTTACTTACTTACTTACTTACTTACTTACTTACTTACTTACTTACTTACTTACTTACTTACTTACTTACTTACTTACTTACTTACTTACTTACTTACTTACTTACTTACTTACTTACTTACTTACTTACTTACTTACTTACTTACTTACTTACTTACTTACTTACTTACTTACTTACTTACTTACTTACTTACTTACTTACTTACTTACTTACTTACTTACTTACTTACTTACTTACTTACTTACTTACTTACTTACTTACTTACTTACTTACTTACTTACTTACTTACTTACTTACTTACTTACTTACTTACTTACTTACTTACTTACTTACTTACTTACTTACTTACTTACTTACTTACTTACTTACTTACTTACTTACTTACTTACTTACTTATTTACTTACTTTACTTACTTACTTACTTACGCCTGTTACCACTCATGGAAGAGCATAGATAGACCACCAAAATTCTCTATCCATCTCTTTCCTGTGCAATACTCCCCACTTGCTTCCAGTTCCTATTCATCATTTTCATTATCTGCTTCCAATCACCAACGAAGTGTCTTCTTTCATCTCCCATTCTGCCGATTCCTTCAGGATTCCAACTTAACACTTGATTCGTGATGCAGTTTGATGATCTCCAAAATATATATCCTATCCGATTCCATTGTCTTTTCTGATTTCCTAATCAGATGGAAGCTGGTTTGCTCTCTCCCATAGTGGTTTGTTGCTGATGGTCTCCGATCAACGGACATTGAATATCTTACGTAGACAATTGGCTATACATACTTGTACCAGTTGGATGAAGGTTGTAATAGTTTTCGAAGTTTCAGCCCCGTACAACGAAACTGTTTCGACGTTCGTATTGAAGATTATGAACTTTACGTTCCCCTCCAGACACTTGTTTTGACTGTATAAATACTGTACATGATTTGCCAATCCTTCATTAATATCTGCATCAGATCCTCCTTGTTCATCGATGATGCTTCCCAGATACGTGAAGGATTCCACCTAATACAGAGGTTCTCCATCAAGTGTGATTGAGTTGGTGTTCTTTGTGTTGTATGTGAGGACCTTGCTTTTTTCATTGTTTATGTTGAAGCCTACTGATGCATAGGCATCTGCTGCTAAACTGGTTGTACTGACCTGCATTTGTTGGTGTGTATGGGACAGAAGAGCTAGACTAACTACGAAGTTCACTACACAGTTTTCATTTCATTTTCCTAAGAGTTTAATGAAAAAATAGCGTTTTCAAAGGTTTGACTTTTTATTTATTTTAAAGTAAGCTATTGCCTTTTTTGAATAATTGGGAAAAACCTTAGTAACTGTATTCGGTAACACAAAATAAATGTATCCATAGATTAGATGATTAATGTCAGAGTTATCGATTAATCACTGAAGACCAGTGGTAGTTTAGTATACTTTCTAAGCAAAACAATTCAGTTTTAATCAAGCTGCTAAAAGCGTTTCATTCAACGTAAGAGTTATAACTGAGTAAAAAATGTAGAATTTCAGTTTAGAAGCTATTGACGTAGATAAACATTTTGATTGCATCATTTAAGATTGATTTCATTTCAGAAATTAACTTTAAGAGTTTGTAATGAAAACCTTATAAAATATTTTCGTTAGCTTGCATAATTACAAAACTCCTCTATGAAGTACCCTGCTCAAATAACTTCAAAAAATCCTCCAACCTCTTATCTGTTTAGATAACAGTGACAGAAGTCACATAAAAACAAAAGTTTTATCAAAAAGTATTTATTCATTTCTGGTACCTCAAATTGTATTTCATTCGATAGGTTTCATATCTCTAATTCTTGCATACATTCTTGTTAATAAAGTGTATCAATTCCAAGTTCATGTATTTTGATCTATTGTGTCATACTGCTATAAAACTATTCACATGAATGTTTAAATGATACACCAGTACTATGAAATATAAACAAATTCGAACGAAATAATTCAGGTAGTTCAAATGAATACACTTATGTTGGAGAAACTTGGAGATAATTAAATGTGAGGTTGAAGGAACACAAACTATGTTTGAAACATGTTTCCGAAACCTCGATTGATCTGAAGAAGCATGAGAATATGACGGCGATAGCATTACATGCGTTAGAAACAGGACACAAGATTAACTTCTAAGGGAACAAAATACTTGAGAAAGGGTTTAGTATATATTAAGAAAGAAAGAAATCAGAAGCTCTGTATATATGGGCTAATAAGAACATCCTGTACAGAAAAGATGGTATTCAACTAGCTACCACGAAGCCAATGTTCATTAACAAGTAATTGGACTCTGTCTCTATTCAACCCGTTTATTTCACATCCATCATTATTCTGACAGAAATTGATCCGGGATGTTAAAGTTATACATTTGATGGTTCTCATTTTACATGCGCACCGACGTTTAAAAAAGCATTTTCACTTTCCACTTTTTATTTTAACTTCATATAAAAACAAATTAACACCGAATAACAACTAAAAATAACTCAATCTTACACAAATGCACTGCTAGAGACGTTAGCAAACCATGGTCCTTGGACCGAAGCACGTGTGGTTTGAAGACTAGGCCAAGTTATGTACGAGGTAAAGGTGGGAAGAGACACGTGGACTAGACACCGAAACCAACTACGGGAGCGGATAGCCCAAGACCGCCCATCAACAGGAGTAAATCTTCCCTTTGAAATCCTGCTTGATACCTTCAACTTACCAGCAGTCCAACCATGAGAAGAAGCTCAACAAAAAGCTGATCTCCGTTCCAGAAGGTGGCCTCTCCGACAGCGGTGAGCAACAGTCAAGATGCAAGTCGACCCCAGGAAAGTACGCTATTAAGAAGGGGAGGTTTGTTGGGGACGTTAGATCCCCAGAACTCACTTCAGAAAGGACCTAATTTTGTAATTTTATTTAGAAAATTTGAATTTCTTTGCTTTCGCGCCAAAGGCGCTCTTGTCACCTTCATGTCGTATTTCCCACTGGGAAATATCTTAAATGCTATTGGTCCGTTGGCTCTTTTAGTATGTCATTTGGTAACTCTCCCCAAGGACGGTTTTGTACTGTATATATACGTTTTGAATTGTGTTTGTTGTTATCGCTCGTTTCTGGCTGTTTGTAGAATATACTTCCCATTCCAAGCTTGGACTTCTCCCTCTAGTTAGCGGTGCTGGGACACATCAATAGCTAGCTTACTGGTCTGTGGTCACCGAGTCTTGTTTTCTCGTTCTCAGATCAAGTGAACTCGTGATAGCTTCAACCTTAGCACACACACAATAATTCATTTATTTAACTCAATATTGTGAAATTTCCGCATAATTCGCATATAACTGACTGGTGTTAATTTAATAGTTGAATTCATGAGTCAATTAAAGCTAGACCACTATGGGAAACCTGGAAGGACTGGACGACCGTTTTGTCTTAGTATGAGACTCATCAGCAGTGCACATCTACGGTCATTCATATGAGATTTGAACTCACATTCTATCAGTCTCGCGTGTGAACGTCTAACCTCTAGACCACTGAAGTATTTCTTAGAGTTTTAGTGAAAAGCCATGATCAGTGAAGTTCAACCAATTCTGTGATGAGATAGTCACTCATTGAAAACAATGATGAGCGCATCATTACTATCTTAAAATAAAACACATTTATTTATATACTGTTTGATTTAAAATAATCATTTATTGTTTTTATATCTTATTTCTTTGAATATTCTAGTTTTTTATCACAGGATTATCATTTGCAACATTTGCTGTACCACCGGAACGACCAGAAAATCGACTTCAATTATCTTTTACATTATTTCTAACTTCCGTTGCTTTCAAATTTGTAATTAATCAGTCGTTACCGAAAATCTCTTATTTAACATATATGGTAAATTAAATAATTTCTTTTTACTGTTAAATTAATTAAACCTAGTAATTACTATCACTATTATTATTATTATCATCATCAATATTATTAAAGGTTTTCCTCTGGTTACTAATCTAAAGGATTTCAGACATTACGTAAACATGTATTTTATTTATTTAATGCCTAGTGTATTATTGATGTTGCTATCGTGTATTCAAAACATTGTTTTCATAAAAAACATTAAGTTATAAATAGGAATGAAGATATCAAATGTAAAAATATACTAAAATAGAAATTATGATACTGTTTTATGCTATTAACGATAGATATTTTCAGTTTCATGACTGTGTACAGTATGTTGTCATGAAAATTTTTCAATGAAGCCTTTCCCAGTAATTCAATTTATTAGTTACATAATAAGTGAACATCAATTCTGTGATGCAGGTACATTCAACTGACGAGTCCCAAAGAGGACGAAATGCGTGTCCGTAATCCCATTACTAAGCACTATCCATCTTTATTTATAAACATTGTAACTTCAGGTAATATCGAGGAAATACGCACAGGATACACATATGTCAATAAGAGACTTATAAATTACGGTCCTAAATAACAAGTGGAAGATACAAATAAACAATATCAAGTGAATTTATAAGTTATATTCCAATATAAACAAGAGAGAATATGACTCAGATATCAAAAACAATGATATTTAATGATGTTTAATGATATTTAATTAAAACAAACACAATGAATAATCAAGAAGAAATGAAGTTATTAAATATTATTATCCTTTCTGATTAAACAATACAGTCAGTGATGTTGTAATCTTTTATATGTAACTTGTGAAACAGAGATTTAAGGATATTCCAATGGTGATGCCGTTGACAAAGTTTAAGACCTTGGCTAGATTGTTTTTTCTGTAAAATTAATCACTACAATAAATATGATTTGGGTAAATTAATGGATTGGATTGGTTGAAGTTAGACACTAACACCGTTGGATGCCAACTCAGTGGTCTAGAGGTTAAGCTCCCGTGCACGAAACTGACAGATCCTGGGTTCGAATCTCGTAAGACGAATAGTGGATGCGCACTGTTGAGCTGTCGCATACCAAGACGAAACGGCCTTTCAATGCTTCTTGGTTTTCCATGGTAGTCTAGCTTCAATGGACTCATGAATTCAACTATTAAATATTTGTAATGTCTCTGACTAGATAAATTTGTTCTAGTACAGTAATAAATCTGTGCTAACATTATCCTGTATCTTCTATTAATAATCATTTACAACTAAATTCATGCCTAATCTAATCTATTCATTTATAACAGTATTAATATGTCAATTTACTGGGATAATAAATAATTTCCCCAATATGATAAAGATCTTTAAATGATCAACAACAATAAAGAAATTAATGATTTGAAACAGTTGAAACTTGAAAGAAATCCTTTTGAATGTTGAATCTTGACCAGATTGTAATAAAACAAAACAATATAATAAAATTATTTTAGTGTGTAAGAGAAACAAAATACATTGAGAAATGTGTACGTCATATTCAGTAATATGTCAATTTTAGGGGGGTGGAGGGATGAAAATTTGTACACACTTTACATTTATTGATGAATTAATAGAAAAGATATGTATTGAAAACAAGCAATATACGTGTGTGTGTGTGTGTGCATGTGTTTAGAATATGTATATTTAATGTTTATAGTTTCCATCCTTATTAAGTTGAAAGCTTATACTATTTAATTTCTATTTTTTTTTAAAACAAAGCGTAAAATCACTTGATATTATTCACTTGTATCTTCTCATTATTGTTAAGGTCTGCAATTGATCAGCCTCTTATTGGCATATGTGTATCGTGTGCGAACTACGTTGAAATTGCCTTAATTCACAAGCTTTATGAATAAAGATGGATAGTGGCTAGTAGTGGAATCCAAAATGCGCCTTTCGACAAATTCGGGACTCGTCAGCTAGATGTGCCTGTATCTCGAAGTTGTTGTTCACTCTGGGAATCGAACGCCGTCGTTTTATTCAATTAGTTATTGATTCCTGAGATGCAGGCACATGCAGCCGACGAGTCCTAAATTGGACGAAACGCGCATCTTGGATTCCACTACTAACCACTATCCATCTTTGTTTATGATCCAGATAAATGTTTCAAAGAAAACATAGTAGTTTTTTTCGACATTTGCTTTATTGAAACATGATAATCAAAATCTAGATCTATTAAATTTCTAAATTCCTTTTTTCCATTATATTCATAAATGATCATTTAGTTCAGCGGCTAAATAATTCACTCAAATGACTTGTGAAGACGTCCTTATGAAAGACTGATAAAACTATTTAATATAGCTAGTCAGTATCAAACGTTAAGTAAACAAAATAAATATTTCTAATTTAATAATCATATAATTTTAAGTATATTTTTTCTAATATGTTTGATGAAAGATTATTAGACATTAACACAGTTAGAGCCGGTTCAGTGGTCCAGAGATTAAGTGTTCGCGCGCGAGGCCAAGGGTCCTTGATTCGAGTCTCATATTAGAACGAAACAACTTTCCAGTGCTCTAGGATTTCAGTGGTGTTCTACTTTATATCGACTCATGAATTCAACTATTAAAAAAACTGTTTGTTTCCATTTTTACAGGACAAATACGTATTAATGTCACTGGCAATATTATGTGTTGTTAGTGTATGGCATGCAGTAGTCACATTAATACCAAGTGATGCAGAATTTGAACAGCTTACAACGAAAAATCTTTTAAGATCAACCAATCCCAATTTTCATTTATGAAACGTTATAAAGAATTAACATTTCCGCATTCTTCTACAATGAACGTAACATCTAGACAAATAAAGGATACCAGTATAGATGATTATATTGATGTTAAAAATAATATAAGTTTAACCCAGGTCAGTATAGTTTATTTATTTATCTTACTGAATAATATATTTTTAAATTACTTGGATAGTTTGAGGGTTTCATAAACGGTTAAACACTCGATAAATATTTCTTTATTGTTCAGTGGTTATTAGTATTAAACGTTATTGATAATAGTAAAGAGTGGATAACAAGTATACATAATTGTTGATTACATAGTTAGTTACAAGTCTAGTGATTACTTATCACTTACTTAGACCTGTTACCACTCGTGATGGAGTATAGCCTGACCACCAAAATTCTATATTCATCTCTTCCTGTGCAATACTCCCCACTTGTTTCCAGTTCCTATTCATCATTTTCATTATCTGCTTCCAGTCACCAACGAAGTGTCTTCTTTCATCTTCCATTTTGCCGATTCCTTCAGGATTCCAACTTAACACTTGATTCGTGATGCAGTTTGGTGATTTCACCAAAATATATATCCTATCCGATTCCATTGTCTTTTCCTGATTTTCTAATCAGATGGAAGCTGGTTTGTTTCCTCCCATAGTAGATCATTGCTGATGGTATCCGGTCAACGGACATTGAGTACCTTGTGTAGATGACTGTTCAAAAATACTTGTAACAGTTCGATAATCATTGTAGTAATTCTACTTGATTCAACTCCGCACAGTGGAACAAACCGTCTTCACGTTCGTATTGAAAATTCTGAATTTGATGTTCTCCTCCAGACAGTTGTTTTCACTTCCATATGTTCCTCAACTGTATAAATACTGTACGTGCTTTGCCAATCCTTCATTAATATCTGCATCAGATCCTCCTTGTTCATCGATGATGCTTCCCAGATACGTGAAGGATTCCACCTAATACAGAGCTTCTCCATCAAGTGTGATTGAGTTGGTGTTCTTTGTGTTGTATTTGAGGATGTTGCTTTCTCCCTTCTGTATGTTGTGGTCTGCTGATACAGAGGCAGCTGCGGCCACACTAGTTGTCTCCATCTGCATTTGTTGGTGTGGATGAGATAGAAGGGCCATGTCATCTGCATAGTGTAAGCTGTCTAATTGATTCTGAGCTGCTCATTATATCCCGTGCTCACCCTCAGATGTTGAGGTCTTCATAATCTAGTCGATCACTGGACAGATCTCCTCTCTTCGGTATCTTGATGAGTGATCCTTCTTTCCAGTTTGTCAGTGGCACTTTTTCTTTTCCCAAATCTTCCTGAATAGAGTGTGAATCATGTTTGCAATTGCTTCTACTCGTGACTTTGATGCTTCAGCTGGTATATTATCAGGTTCTTCTGCTTTTGCACTCTTGATTTGTCTGACGGCCATCCTGAGATCTTCGATAATTGGTGGAATGACATCTGTAGGCAGGTCTGTATGTGTTGCTTCCATGTCCTGTGACTTCAGCAGGGCTGATCTATCCAAGAGTTCCTCAAAGTATTTCACATACTTGTTCCTCTGTTCTTAAATCTCGGTAATTGTTTTACCTTGTTTGTCTCTCTCTCTCTCTCTGGTTTACAATATTTCCCCAAGTCACATTGTTGCATTTGGTAAATCAGTTATCAATTGCTTTCTACATTGCATTATTTTGTTCTTGTGGTTCATGTTTTCATCGAAGTACCATTTTAACATTGAAACATGAAATTCAGAGAATGGATTTCTTTTCAAAGAATTTATTATCAAACTGTACAATAGTATATATATGTAATATGTATATTCGTATTTATGGTTGTATGGTAAATAAATGTCCTAGCAGGATAGGAAAGATTGCATCATAAAGCGATTCGAGACTCTAAATATCAAATGTGATAGTGCGATAATAGGGGGGTGAGGTAGAGAAGAATGAAAAGATGAAGATAATTGTCCGTTTGACAGATATGAATAAAAAAAGAAAAAACATTAAGGTCATGATAACAACTGGATTATAGTCATGAAAAATTGTTAAAGGATAATAATAACTGATTACAATACAAAAAAAGAAAAACACTATAGAAGTGAATAAAGGCTAAAAATGGATAAGAGGTTGGACGTATAGTTTTTACACTCAGAGTTTGGGCTGGAATTGGTGTTCCCCTACTCTTCAGCAGTGCTTCAGCAGAGAGTTGGAAAACTCTTATTCCAAACCAATTGTGCATATGGGCTCTAAGATCCTGATCGACGATACTATTGTTGGTCACTGGCTATCATGTGACTGCATGTTTTGACGATGCTCCACTGCTTTGTGGATCAGACCTTTAGGTCGAAGGCTCCAGGCGTGTCCCTCTAAGAAAACCATCCGTTTTGGTCTGAGCACCCGAACAGTATCATATCCCACACACAAATCGAGAGACCTGTGTGGCGCATATCTATTCGATGCCCCTTTGTACCAATATTTATGTGTTCAAATAAGTAAAATAAATTTCGTTGAATTCGCTTTATTCGGATGACACAATGGTTATTTTAATGACATTAAATTTAACTTATTAATTTTGTATGGAAATATGAGCAATAAACAAACATGACGTAACAGAAAGATTATAATACCAGGTGATATAGTACAAACAATAACAATAAAATTTTGTATGATGTTTACGTGAGGTGTGTAAATAAAATGGTGTATAAAATCTACTTACCAGTGGACCATAACGCTAACAGAGTAATATAACTAAATATATTTTGTTACAATAAATAAGTTTGGTCACACATACATAAGGAGAAGTAACCGTGATCTCAAAATTAGGTTGCTAAACATCGATGGGAAGATTCAGTTAAAACAATACTAAATGAATTTAAAACTTCACCCCATTGCACAAACAAGTGACTATCAAGACTCAGTAACTGAGTAGATAACGCGATAGCGTTTGAAGCGAATGGAAATGGCGTCCAGTCCCAGAGTGAACATCAACTCTGAGACGCAGGTACATCCAGCTGACGAGTCCCACATAATACAAAACATGCGTCCTGGTTTGCAATGCTAGCCACTATCCATGTTTGCTTAGAATGTAGCTAAATGGTTTCAGAAACAAACAGGATTAAATAACCCACATAGTTCTGATAATCTTCGTCTTCTTATCACACTATCGAAATGAAAAGAAACGAAATGATATCAGAAACAATCATTAATAAAATTATGGGGATATGAGAAATAACTAAAAATAAAGAGAGGAATCCTCTCAAATGCAGAATCTATGAAATGATTGTAAAATACTGATGATATTTTCAAAGCCACATTGAAGATAATGATAAGCAATGCTTCTATTGTACATATAGTTCAGCATTTATGTTATGGGTAGTAAGTGTTTCTTTTGATTTTAAGAGTTGAATATAAAACAATCCTGATAGTTATTATCTAAATACAGCTAGATAACAATTGTTTTTTGAAAAGAGATCCACTCGCTGAACTTTGTGTTTTCTTTATCTTTAAATTATTGAAATTAATGAATTTTATATTTATCCTTATGATACAGATAGAAAATCTACACATGGTCATATCACTACAAATGATGATAAAGGAATTATTGATACACAAAATTCACAGAAATTATCTCAACAATTCAATCAGCAAACATGGATAGCTTTAGCATTACAATCAAAGAATCGTGAACAACATAAACGTCGATTAATGATGAGAATTGAAAGAGATGTTTTTGTTTCATTCTGCATATTATATGTATTAGCTCATCTGACATTTATATTTTGGTTATATTTTGACGTAAGTATAGAATTTTATATTACATTTTCGATTATACCATGAGTAAATAAATAGAAATGTGATCAATGATATTACTTTCTAGGTTTCTACTGAAAATTATAAAGATTTCAGTCGATAATCAAGTATAACATGGATCATTATCTCCTACTTCAAAGTATATTACGCAAAAACTATATTGCATATGAAAATCATTGAGAGTATGAATTGTTTTAGTTTATCACTCTTCATATAATTGATGGTTTAGAATACTTACACCAGCTAGTAATAGAAATTCATTAATAGACTCTATTTTTTATATGTTTTTGAACATTTTAAAAGTTATAAGTAAACACTTACGTATGAGTTTAGGTTTCACTTTACCGGTATCAGGAATTCCATCAATTCAGAAGATTATGCACCTCAATTGTTTTAATTTGGAATCATCTCTTAAACATGATGTTTTTCAAGTTGATAAAGCCAGAAAGTCATTGATCTAGTGATGTGTTTTCAGAAAATGTGTACGAAACAAATCTATCGAACGGTTTGATCAATAAATGGATAAATCAAAAATTACAAACTACATCCTGTGAAGAGTGTTATAGTTACACATAAACATTTCTGCATATGTAACATAAATAATGAATAAACTAAGACTAATGAGTAGAAAAATGAGATTTTCTGACGTTTCGTGACTTAGTGTAAGCCACTTCTTCAGAAAATACTCTTGTTGTTCCGTTGTATTATTTAAACTTGAATTGATTTTGATTTGATTATTTATCCTCTGAAGAAGTGGCTTACACTAAGTTACGAAACGCCAGAAAATCTAATTTTTTACTCATTGGGACATTACAAATACATTATTTATTGATAACAATCTGCCCAATGCCCAATTTATTCGAAATTATCAAATCAAACCTTGGTAATGATACCTATAAGACCGTATAATTTGTAAGATTTTCAGTTTTTTCCTATGATTTATTGTTAATTATTATCATCATCGGATATTTATGTAAACTTTTGTAGGTAAATGCAAACGTTTGGTAAATAAATAATAATCTATAGTGATTGTCTGTTACACCTGCGTACAACTATATTATATGTAATGAACAATGATGGAGTTACTTTTCTATGACATCATATAAATGTTACGCTATATCATGGGTTCCTGAAGTTCGTAAACATTGGTTACTGAATTCAAACTCAGTGATCTTAAAATAATCTTCCGACAATAGTATCTTGATATCTTCGGCTCAATTTTCGACTAAGTGATATGTAAAGTCTCATAATAGGGTAGAAAATCTGTTCTGATATTTCTTATTACTATAATTAATGACAATTTGTAAAATGAAATTATTTAGAGATTTTGATGGAGTTTTTTTCCTGAGCTGGATGGTTTGGTCGTGGTAGACTTCTACTTGAAGTGTGTGCCAATAATGTTGTTCAGAAGAAGTATGTAAACTCCACAATTAGACCATCCAGCTCAGAGAACAAAACTTCATTACAGTCATTCACTTGATCTATAAACCTCCACTATCTCATTTAGTGATATTTGAGAAGTTGGCTCACATACGATATGTGAACAAGATAAATAATGCACAACAACACAACTTTTTTAATTTTTTATTCTTTTCATTTCATTATTTATTCCTTCAATAGAAAGTAAGAATTATTACGTAATTAATGTAATTTAAATTATTTTTCAAGTATTGTAAATGTTCCTGTCATATTGAATGAAATAATAACGTGTATATGGAGAATATATTTTTGTTACTAAGCAAAATTATAAAAAAAAGACTCAGTTCCATTCACAATGTTTTATATTAACGGGTTTGAATTGACTAGACTATTTTTAATATTTCATTTTAGTCTATTGTATCTGTAAGGTAGGCATAAAAGAAGGAAGAAAAAAAAAGAGAAAACTCTTACACGTGTTATTTATTATCATTGACATTTACTACAGATAATTGTTTATCCTTTCCAATAATATAAAGGCGTATTATGACTTGAATATTCCAAGCTAATCAAATATAACATAATCAGACTACTTTTGATAATATTGATTATGAATATATACAAATTATTCTAAGATAAGTATAGATGGATAGTAGCTTAAAGTGGAATATAAAACACATATTTCGTCTTAGTTAAGACCTGTCAATTGGATTTAACTCTTTTCGTGTGTGGATATTCACTCTATGACTTGAACTCACTATTTACTTTAAACACCATTGCCTTACTCAATCAGTCACTGAGTCAAAAAATGTTAGTGAAATTTAATTCATATACCTTTGGAGATAGAATCGCGTGTCTTGGATTACACTACCGGTCACTATTCATTTCTGATTAGAATACTTGTGTTTTAATGAATATATTTGGCAATATGTACAAGATGAACACATATCAAATAGTGACTAATTAATTGCATTCCTAAACATCAGTCTCAGGATTCAAACAAGCAATACATATTCTAACATACATTTAAAGTAAGCTAGCTGCAGTGAAGTATATGTTCTAAATCATATACACAATAACAATGATGTTTAATTTACTTCACATGAGTTTACAGCTGTAAAATATTCCTCAGTAGTGGATTAGAGTTCAAATTTCTTTCAAAATTCATCATTTGTGCTTATTAAGTTCGATAGATCATAATCCTTATTGTGGTCGATACAATGACTATTCTACAATGTGCAGTAAAAATACTCGTCAGTTCGAATTTCTTACTGCTAGATCTATTAGATTACATTTCACCGATCACTCTTTCTACGTTGAAAAAATGGCTGTTTAATGAAATCCTAATTGATTTGAATTAACGATTTGACTTAATTTGTATACTTAATTATGTAAGTAGGTGTTAAACTGTAAATTATTGACCTGCAAAGTTGAACTATTTTCATTTTCTGTAAACTTCAAATCATCATTTGTTTTCTATTGTTTCCAAGAATTTTGTCTGACAAACTGAGTTACCAGAGAACAAAACAATCATTTAATGTAGTCATACAGCCTAAAATGAATTTGAGTGAAGACTTGGAAGTATTTGCTGTGTAGCACATGTCGTGTTATTCACACTTGGATTAGTCTTGACAGTCTATTTGTCACAGTGACGATTTAGTTCACAACACCATATGTTACATTATCGGTAACACAGAGCAATTACTAGAGCAGACAGAAAGATACATGACCAAGAGAAGTCATGATATGCCAACATTCAACATTAAGTATTCACACACCCTTCTAGTGTACCCGAGATGATGCATTAGTTAAGTAACATTTGATATTAGCCTGAGATTGCTGTGACAATGTTTGGTCAGCTCGAGTATTGCAAAGCCATATTACATGATTTCGATAAATAAACAATCAAGTCTAATCCAACATATTTATCTACCAGTCAGGTTTAACGTTGATCTACAATCTTTTGTCAGTGTGTAAGACTCGTAGTACAGATATTCTTTAAGTAACAACAGTTATGCATGCATATTTTACAGTAACCAGCACTCCTGAAAAAATGTAATCAGCTTCAGACTGTTAGTGTTTAAAGAGAAGTTACAATGTTGTAAAAAATTCTGGTAAACATCGACCTCTCATCGAATTTGTAAGTAATCTTGATTTTACTGTCCAGAGTGGTAATCACATTTGTTTTTGTGTACTTTAATATTTTTTCCTTTGTTATGACTTACCCTTAACCTGTCTAGCTGACCTTTTAATTTTTCATATATAAATGTTCTTAACAAGTATATGTGTGATCAGATTGTTCGAAATGTATTGCGCAAATATATCACATAATTCTGATAAACTACGTCTTCTCATTGCATTATCGAAATCTTGATTTTGCCTATACCGATGCTATTCACGGATCAAAGTTGAGAAAAAATAATCGAGCAACAAATATTTGCCTCTAGCGACAATCAATCTCTTTTGACTGTTTGTAAAATATTATTCTCTAAAACGACCGATGAGCTGTATCTGACAACTGGTTAACTTCACATTTTTTATTTGTGAAGCTTAAGTCTGCAAAAAATTCCGAATTAGTTGATGTAGAGATATTTGTATTCTTATAGTTGCTAACAATGTCATCGTGAACCACTTATGACTTGTCTGTTAAAGCCAAACGGAATCTTTCGTATCGTCAATATTGAACTCAGCATGAATTAATTCAGTAGAATAACAAAAGAGAAGATTAATATCCACTGACTATGGTTAGTTGAAGGCTAATATTGTTACAGTCTATTGAACACAAAAACAATTATACATTGGATTGTAATTCATGTTAAGTCTTTACAATTTGATTCGATCGTGTCTGAATAGATTAATGTTACTCCAGTCCTGAATGTATTATTCATGAGATAGCTTTATCCTTAACTATCCTTACCTATTAGCTCATGATTTATTAGTGTTCACAATTATTATAATTGATAGTCAATATGATTTTTATTGATTAGATAATTCGAATGTCGAAACATGTTTTTCTAATCACTAACCAGTGTTTTTTGTTCTACATTGTATAATCGATTAATGATTTTGATGATGTTTATTTCAAAATTTGTTAAGTATTATTTTAGTTCATTTAGATTTTTTTCCTTCTTTAATTTTGGCATCTTTTCTGTAGGCAAGCAGACGTAGAAGAGAGATGGTAGAACGAGATCGATTATACAAGGTAATATATATATAGAGGGAAGATTTTCTTATGATATACGTTTCGATAGTAACGCGATGTATATGTTACTGGGAAATGATTTAAAACCAAGCTCCTTTATCATATTTGTCGAGACCAGGAAAGATAGTATGAATTTATCTGAACATTAAAATAGTTTATGATGTTGATTATGATTTAAATAAACTTTATAAATCCTACAGTTTATAAGCTAATTTTGGTAGATTATTGAAGATTACTGTAATTTGGATCTTATCAATGATGGAAACATTTAAATATTATGATTAATGAATAGACATTAACACCATTGGATGCTGGCCCAGTGGTCCAGTAGGTTAAGCGTTCGTGCTCGAGATTAAAGGCCCTGCTGTCAAATCCCACGAGTGGGACCGTGGATGCGCACTGCTGATCGGTCCCACGATAGGACGAAACACCTGTCCAGTGCTTCCAGGTTTTCAATGGTGGTCTAACATCAATCAGTTCATGATCTCAATAAAAAAACTTAACAATCTCCACAACCCCTAAACTGATAATATTCAATTAACTGAGTGGTTATATAGCATACAATAAAATAACAATATATTGCTTCATACTCAATAAAGCATAAACACTAATGAATAGAATGATGATGATGTTAATAATAATAAAAATAACCACCTATGGATATTTCTTACTTTTTAATTGGGACTGGATTTAGTCTCTCGAACATGATAAAAAAAATAAAAAATTTTGCTCTGGTTGTTAGAAGGGGCATCGGCCTCGTGGCTTCCGAAGGAACTCGGCTTTCACCATGAAGCGTCATAATTCTTCTAAATGAAGACCTTCTAACTCCCAGGGCAGAGTTAAAATGGTTTGAATTATTTTTTCTGGTAAGCGTTTTTTTAGTGAGTTAGTTTTCTACGGGATGGAGACGCTAACCCCATGCCCAACCCTCCTCCTTTACCCGGGCTTGGGACCGGCAGTAACCCTATAAGAGCTACAGGCGGAGTTCCTAAGGTTTTATAAGTACATATGTATTTAATAAGCTTATTAAGAATTATAGTTTAAAGGAAATTGTATCAAAATTTCATTAACAAAACTGTATACCGGATATTAAAAGCCACTTGCACGCAATTTAAATATATGTTCATTGTATTAATGAATAAATAAAGACATAGATGACATGCATATAACATAACGTCAATCAAGGAAGAGAATTAGAACAAAATCTAAACAAAAAAAATCATTTACTGTGATTATGAAATGATTATACAAGCAAACGGATGTATCAAAATGTTAAATATGAAGTAGTTTTATGACAACAGGATGAATAAAATTGCAGTGTCATGCGATCAAAATCCTCCTAAACACCTCTTTGACGGTAATGCCGGTCCCAAGTCCGGATAGAGAACAGTTTGACATATCATATCATAAAAACAAACTTGCTAAACATGTGTTCACTCAAAAATATCATTTAGATCATTTAAATTCTGTCCTGGAAGTTAAAGGATATTCATCTAGAAGAATGATGACATCTCAAGGTGAAAGCCAATATTCTTCAAAAATCGCGAAGCAGATGCCCCCTTTGGTATTCAGAGTAATAATTGATAATGTTTTGCTAAAATAGTCAGTCTGAGGTAATTGTGTATAAGCGATGTTAATAATTCACAAGATCAATGTTTACTTGAACAGTCCATATTACAATTAAAGAGTTAAATTGATTTATTTACGAGCATTTGGTTTATTAAAGAAAACATATTTAGTAAATCTCTGACATACTTAAAAAATAGTATGGTATTATTATAGCAACAATTTACACAGATTTTGTTCTCAAAGTACTCTGACTTAGCCTTAAACTAACCAAGTTATATAAAAAGAATGTACAGTGAAGTGAATTCGCTTTAGTAAGTTCTAATTATTTTCTGGTTAGAGCTTTTTTAGCGTGGTAGTCTTCTACGGGATGGGATCGCTAACCCCATGCCCAACCCTCCTCCTTCACCCGGGCTTGGAACCTGCAATAACTCTAGAAGAGCTACAGGCGGAATTTCTAATTATTATTTCTGGAAATATAGAAGAGAGACATATTATTTTGATAGTTTTCATACTATTACTTACATAACTACAACCGTGTATCCGACATAAAAGTTTGATTTCAGACGGTCTCATCGTGTAGATATTTATGCACTAAATATCCTTGGGTCAGGACAGAATTACTTATTTTCATCAGGATTTCTTACTATTTCGATTAACTTCTAGAAATGGCTACTTACCAAGACATTTCCTTATTATCTCTACATACTTTTAATGTGTTAATCAGAATTCAAAGTTTTTCACTTAAACCTTAACTTTCTACAAACAATATACTTCGATAAACATTAAAACGAAGAAATTCATTCTATTTATGTAGTAATATATACTTATTTTTTAAATACGTTCTATATTCATTTGGTATTGTTTGAGTGTATCTCCCCATTGTTGTTTAGGACATTAATTGATTAGTCTCTCGTTGACATATATTCATCCTCTGCAGACTGCCTTGATATAGCCTTAAGTCACAAGCTTTATAAGCAAAGATAGTTGGCGGCCAGCAGTGGAATCCAGAACTTCACCCCATTGTACAAACAGTTATCTACCAGGACTCAGTAGCTAAGTGGATAATGAGATAACGTTTGAAGCAAATAATATTGGGTTCGAGTCATGGAATGAACATCAACGCTGAGATGCAGACAAATCCAGCTGGCAAGTCCCAAATTGGACGAAACGCTCATCCTGGATTTCACTGCTACCTGTATAATAATTTGCCAGTATATGAAATAAATCATACACTTTGTACGGTAAACATAAACAAAATTCTGTACGAAAAACAAATTTACCTTTGACTAGTTTAAATTTGTGGGTGTTTTTATGGAATGGGAAAAAAACAGAAGAGTAAACTTTGGTTGGTCAAAAGAATTATCTGTTGATTTGGGAATTTTAATTATGAATTATGCATTTTGTATGTTTACAAGACAAAAATATCACAAAAACAAGATAAACACATATGATAGTTATATGATTATTATTATTTTCAACAAAACCTAGTGCTTGAAGGTATTGACGTGATTATTTCTTGCAGAAAAAGAAAGAAAACAAAAGTGCTGAAACCATCTAACATTTAGTGGACTATGTAACTCGGTAATAGATTGATAATTGTTGATTTAATCTTTAATGGACACATCTGTTTGTTTCTAAACATTTGGACATCTTGACAACAGCCATCGAAATATCATGAAAACGACATAGAGAACAAAGAAGAAACGCCCTAAAGAAGAAACCAATCAAAATCTCAAAACCAACCATGGAAGAAAACACAAACAACTGCGTGACCAACCTGTCAAAACTGCCACTGATAAACATAGATCACTGACTGCGAATGGGATTAAACTACAATACAAGCAACGCCTGAAAACTAGAATTCTTCACAGTACTAGAATCCTCACTCAAAACTTCCGGAATAAGTGAAGAAACGCAACAAAAAAAACAAGACAAACCACCAACTCAACGGATAAAGGATAACAACCAACTGACTTCACAAGAACAAAACGCTTTAAAGAAACTCAGAACTAGAAAAGATATTGTCGTAGTCCCAGCGGACAAAGGATGCACCACAGTGAATATGGACAAAGAAAAATACATCAAGAAAACCGAGGAACTACTTGAGGATAATAACATCTGTTTGTTTGTACAAAGTAAAAGCTCTGAAGTATATTACAATTCCTTTTTTTCTGTAATTGAAACAATTCTTAAATTTTGTTTGATGTGTAATAAAGCATACTCTTCCTCTTCTTTTTTTTTCTTTTTCAGAAATGTATGCAAGCATCAAAGGCATTATAAAGTAAGTGTTAGAGCTGACTTTTCTGTTATTTTATCATATAGTAATTTGATTTATCTTGAAAAACTATATGGTAGAGTTTATCTGAAATTCTTTGACTTTCATTGTTGAGAAGAATATGAAACCTGTGCTATATCATGTGCTTACAGAAGAGATGCATGCTGTACAAATAATTTTTAATGTAAATGTTTCAGAAGAATCATCTGTGAATACGATTTCATCAAAACAGAAAACGATAAAACAGTTGAAAAGATTGATGATTGAGCGTTTACAGGGACATTTATAACAAGAGAATCGCGCGGGAAAAGTAACTGATATAATTATGAATATTTTCAGAAGTGGATACTATGGAAAGACTTTGTTGTTTAAAGAATAAACTATTTATGACTTCGGTTGGAGTATTTCATAAACATCCTACAAGATTATTAATTTTATTCACTTAAGTGGTTTAATAATGCAAAGAATATACATTTTATTAGGGAAGTAATTCTTTAAGCAAGCATAGATAATGGCTAGCGATGGAATTCAGGATGCGCGTTTCGTCCAATTTGAGACTTTTCAGCTGGATATGTCTGTATCTCAGACTTGTTGTTCCCTCCAGAACTCGAACCCAATACCGCTCGCTTCAAACATCATCGTATTATCCATTTAGCTACTGAGTTCTGATAGTCACCTGCTTGTACAATGAAGTGAAGTTTTAAATCCTTTTAGTTTTGTTTGCTTGTATCTTCCCATTGTTGTTTACGAATGCGATTGATCAGTCTATTGTGACTTAAGGCATTATCAATGCAGTTCGCACGAGATGCACATATGCCAACAAGAGACTGATTACTTCAATGTTGTATAATATTGATGTATGGTCAAATGAGTTTTTTTTAAATGTAAGGAAAAAATGTCACAAATAGTTGCTGGAGAGAAAAAGCAGGAAAATTAATATTATGTTAAAAAAAACAACAATGAATTCCTGTCACTACCACTCAGTCTCATCTAGTTTTCCCATATCGCCTCTTTATTCATAATGTTTATTTTTTTCAGATTGACTTTCTGTGTAACCATTCAGTCTTCATGTGAAATTGTTTTAATTACTTGTTCACATAATTTTGTTTTAGTTTGTTACAATTTAATTTAAGGATTGGAAATCTAGACTGTCAGTAGGTTTTGTTACAGATTAGATGTATTATTTTAACTCGTCATGATAATACGATGATAGACTGACTATGTATATATTTAATCAGTCTTGGATAATAAAGTAGACGGTTCAAAATAGAAAGTTTGAATAGTGTATTTACAAACTACATATATATATACTATGTTTAATCACACTGTGTAAAAGTTGGCTAACTCAATCATAGTGGGTAATGCTACGTTTGAACTTGTAACTTGTTGGTTTTTAATAAATAACTATCGTAATTTCTATGATGTATTCTTAAAAAAATAATACTTTCTTAAAACATCTTTTTCAGTGTATGTCTAATCGTTATTTGTACAGATCTCATGAAATCAATGTCCATAAGCAAAGATGGGTAGTGGCTAGTAGTGGAATCCAGGATGCGCGTTTCGTCCTGTTTGGGACTCTTCAGCCGGATGTACCTGCATCTCAGAGTTGATGTTTAATTTGAGATTCGAACCCAGTACTGTTCGCTTCAAACGCCATCACGTTATCCACTTAGCTACTGAGTCCTGATAGCCACTTGCTTGTGAAATGGCGTGAAGTTTGATTCACTTGATATTGTTTTACTTGAATCTACCCATCGATGTTTAGGACTGCAATTGATCAAGTACATCCAGCTGACGAGTCCCAAATAGAACGGAACGCGCATCCTGGATTCCACTACTAGCCACTAGCCATCTTTGCTTAGAATGCTTGTAATTAAGGCAATATCGATGCAATACGCACAGTATGCACATATGCCAATAAGCTACTGATCAACTGCATTCCTAAACATCAATGGGTAGATTCGAGTAAAACAATACCAAGTGAATCATTGTCATATGTTTACTACAAATAAATCCATATATATCTAACAAAGTAAATACATTTCAGTAGAAAGATTTATTTTGTTCACAAGATTTATGCTCATTTTCTGAAAAAGTGATAGGAATTTAATAGTTGAATTCATCGTGAGACTATAATCTATGGATGACCTTTGATTGACGCTAAAGAGACTTTGAGAATTTTCACCTACATACTACGGCTAAACGTGGGTTAGACACCGGTGCGAGGAATTAGGATTAATATTAACAGTTGATAGTTAGGGTTACGAATCAGATATACCGGTTTACATAACGAACTGACTTCAGCTATAATCCCAAAAACTCCACTTAACCAAATGAATGAGTGAATTTCGTGCCAAAATTCAAGAACTGTTATCGTAAATCTGATTGGTTTATCCATAAATTGTAGTCTCTCTAAATTTATGAGTCAATTAAAGCTAGATCATGATTGAAGTACTGGACGGCCGTTTCGTCCTAGTATGGGATATGGGATTAAAATATGATATGATTAAAATACTCTATTATATCTCATAGACTAAAAGTGTTTTGTCAATCATTTGTATCGAAGTGAAGACATCCTACTAACTGTTTGTCTTTTTTTGAGAACTGATACCTGGCACATATTTAAAAAATAATGACTATTCTATACTACCTTAATTACAAGTAGCAGCGTAGTTAACAGAACACGGATGGGGACAATCCAATGTGTTTGACACGAAATTACAGGACTTGCTAATAAAATCTAACAATCAAATAGTAAATACGTAATTTGTAAAATGCCCATCAATTGTCTCATAATGACTAAGACTTCATTGTTCTTGCATTTTCATACAAATTCCATCCTGTTTCCATTCTTTACTGTTAGATCCTCTTGTCTCTCTGCTGCCAGACATTATGTTCACGACTAACATCATCTACTACTTATGTTAATATAAGTAGCGCACAACACAGTAGTTTGAAAAAACCCAGATACTTGTGACAATTTGATATTAGAAGTTAATTAATAACAAACTATTGACCTAGAGTTTCAACTAGCTAGTATACACTATTTATAAAGTATCAAATAAACATGAAGAGTTTAAATAAAGACAAAACAAATATTGATGTAGAATAATATGAATTCATTATAGTTCGTGGTTCTCATCAGCTTCTTACAACCAAATATGTATTAGAATTTTATATTGAGATAAGAAATAGTATGGTAGAATTGACATAAGTGAAAGTAAAGGATTGAAAGGACAGAGGTTATCAATGATAACTATATATATATGCAAGAACAGATCAGAGGTTGTTAGGTGTTAGAATCAAGGAAACATTAAGGATGGGTGGTGTAATAATGGAGTTCAGAGACAGATAAAATTATTAGCAAACAAGGAAGTACGGCTGCTCTCCGTTTTGCTGAAGCGATCGCGATAAAAAAACTTCACACATTTCCACTCACTTGATTCTCTTAAATTATGTGAACTCTTCAAACTCTATTCAATTAATACGTAACCCATCTTATTAACTTTTCAATTCCATGAATCCTTTATTACTTCTAAAATTATTACACAATTTATATTATCTGTCTCTGGACTTCACTATTACAGCACCCATCCTTAACGTTTCCTTGATTCTGACACCTAATAACCTCTGGTCTGTTCTTGCATATAACCTTTGTCATTCCAGTCCTTTACTTTCACTTATGTCAATCATTCTATACTATTTATCTCAATATAAAATTCTAATACATATTTGGTTGCAAGCAGCTGACGAGTAACCACGAACTATAATGAAATCACATTATTCTGCGTCAATATTTGTTCTGGTTTTATTTAAATTCATACTTACTTACTCACGCCTGTTACTCCTCGTGAAGGAGCATAGGCCGCTCACCAGCATTCTCCATCCAACCCTGTCTTGGGCAATCCTTTCCAACTCCTTCCAGTTGTTATTCATACTTTTCATATCTGCTTCTATTTCTCGACGTAATGTGTTCTTTGGCCTTCCAATTTTCCGCTTCCCTTCAGGATTCCAATTTAGGGCTTGCCTCAGGAACTTATTGCATGAAATCATGAAGAAATCAATAATTCACATGAAATTCAAACTTCAATCACTTAGTGTTACACTTTAAAATGTTTTCCAAAACTAACTATTCATTACTTATGAGTAATGATATTCCATATATATGATTAATGATTAGATTCAGTTTACAATCTTGTTTTTATTTCCGTTACTCATTATGAATTTATTATGAAATAAAGTCTTTTTTAAAGGAAAGTTAAATATAAAATGAATCATTTAGTGAATGACTGTCATTATTGACAAAAAATTTGGCTGAAAATAGTATTCGAAATTATTTCTAATATTTCATTAGTTCCATTAAAATTATCCCTATTGACAGGAAATACAAAGTACCATAAAACAAAAAGGGTTTAATTCATATACAGTCAATAATAAAAATTATTGATTTATAATGTTTATTTTTACCTCAACCGGTATTAAAATCTACCCTAATTCATTAAAACCAATAAATTTCATACATAATGAAAGTATCATCCCATATATCTCTTTTATATAATGAAATCTCTTAGTTATTGGTTAAAGTATCGAATTTTTAGATTGGTCATGAAACAATCAGTCAAGAGAGATACCAATGGAGAGTCCATTGTAACTCCATCTGTTTATCTTTGGGAAACATTATGAAATCTAAACTGTACGTTGAGTGTACATCGTAGAAGTAGTTGTTTAAGATAATGTTTTGGAATACGCATATCAAGATTATTGTTTTCAATATAGTCATATAAAAAACAAATAGTTTCTGTGAGAGGAACATTTGTAAAAGAGAAGTGAAGTCGAATGAGAAAATATTTTTTTACCAATTACGTTGATATTTCTAATTGAGTCGACAAATTCAAAGAAATCATGAGAATTGTATTTATTAATATTATTTTTAAAAGGTTGCAAAATGTCAACTAAGGATAGTTATTCATATCAAGCATAGGACGTAGAGGGACATTATTCTTATGAACTTTTGGGAGTCTATATAGTCTTGGCAAGATGGAACCCGATGGCTTCAGATGTTCATAGAGACCACAGTTGATAATAGACTCATCTTGGATTTTCCTTAGGATTTTAATTAGCATCTGTTCAGATTTTTAAGTTGTGTCTTTTTGAACGGTTTCTTTAGAGAATTCGACAGGATCACATAATATCGAAGATATTTTAGAGATATAGTCAAGGCGATCCATAAGGACAATTCCTACGCCAACAGGTAAAGTTACAATGCACTCTCCATTGGGTCCTCTTTGGCTGATTGCTTCATGGACAATCTAGAAAATTTCATATAATTAGTTCTCTTTATGAATGTAATAATCGTTCTGATGATATATTTAAATAATAACTTTCGTCTAAATTTGATCGAATAATTTCACAGTATTTGGGCGTTGAGTTGATGTAAGACATTGAAGAGGAAGAATGTTGTATTTGTAAAATCTTAACGAATGAATTTGAAGTAAATCTAATGTTTTGCCTGGCAATATTTCTTTGAAAAACCTTGTATCAAATTGCTAGGCGAAATGTTGGATTTACTTCAAATTCTTCGGCTGAGATTTTATAAATACATTCTTTCTATTTAAATAACGTTTATTACCCTTTTTTCAATGCTTATTGTTCAACTCTGTTTAATAATCTATACAATACATACTCATGTTGATGTAATAGCTTTTAAGAATGAAAGAGGGATAATGTGTTTGTAAAATCTTAATGAATGAATCTGAAATAAATCCAACATTTTGCCTAATAATCTGATCCAAGTTTTTTCAAGGAAATATAATCAAACATCGAAATTATCAAATATAAATAGGTACATGGTTCTCCGGTTCACTTTATACTGAATAGGTCATCCAATCAACGTTAACAATGTTTAAAGTAGATATTTGCTTCAGTGTGTAAGAGACATGTAGTGTGAAACAAACAGTATTAAGATAACAGATTGCGTGTATATGTAAGTGATGTTAGAAGAAATTTTATTGAAATACAATTTTGTTTTATTTCAAATTATTCTCGATTCAATGAATTATGATCTAATATTTACATAGTGATTATACTTAACATTGGTTCACTAGCCAATGTATCAAATGTCATAATAAATAATTCTGGGTTCAAATCTCGAGGGTGGGATCATGGATGTGCACTGCTGATGAGTCCCATACTAGGATGAAACTACCTTTCAGTAATTCCAGATTTTCCATTATGGTCTAGTTTCAATTGACTCATGAATTCAACTACTAAATTAAAGTAATGTATTTGATAAAAGTCGATAAGTATGAAAACATGGAATAATGACACGCGATGAAAGGTTGTAAGGATTATATTTCCAGAAAAACAGAATTTAAAACGAATTTAGTTTTTCGAGTATATGATAAAGTGCTCAAGTTCTTAGGTTTTGAAAGAACCTATTCGTGATATCTAATTAAATTTTTTTTTTCATCAAGTTATGAATAAAAAAATTCCATTTTTAAAAGTACCTCGGTATCTGTTTGTTTAGTCTCAAATTAAGTTCAATTATTTAGATTGTTCATCTCATATTGCTTGTTTAAATCTTGACATTGACGTTTAGGACCGCAATTTATCTTTTTTCTAATTGGCTCACGAACATCCTGAGCTAATCGCATCGATATTGTCATTTAATCACAAGCATTATAAGCACAGATAGATGACGGCTACCAGGGGAATCCAGGACGCATGTTTCAAAAAACCAATACATATGAATAACATTTACCAAGCCAGTGATTATCTAGGCTCCGTAACAAAGTGGAAAACATGATGGCGTTTAGATTAAAAGGTACCGGTTTCGAGTCCCGCAGGGAACATCAACACTGGTATGTAAGTACATCCAAATGATGAGTCTCAAATATAATAAAACGCAAGTCCTGGATTCCACTGCAGACCACCATTCATCTCTGATTAGAATGCTTGTGACTAATGACTATATCGGGTAATCTGTACAATATGAGACTGATCAATCGCAGTCCTAAATACCAATAGGAAAATCCAAACAATTAATATATATTCCAATATAAATTCAAGGTAAACTAGCTGCAGTGAAGCGTATGTTCGAAATCATATACACAATATTGATGTAATTTAATTCACTTGCCGTTACTTCTACTCACTTACTCACGCCTGTTACTACCACCATTCTTCGCCAAATTCTGTCCTGGACAATCCTTTCCTGTTGTTTCCAATTACTAGTTGCGCTTTTCGTGTCTGCTTCCGATTCTTGGTGCAGTGTGTTCTTTGCTCTTCAACTTTTCCGTTTCCCATCAAAATTCCATGTTAGCGCTTGTCTCGTGATGCAGTTTGGTGATTTCCAAAATGTATGTCCTATCCCATTCCATCGTCCTTTCCTAATTTCTACTCAGATGGAAGCTGGTTTGTTTCCTCCCATAGTAGATCGTTGCTGATGGTCTCCGGTCAATGGACATTGAGTACCTTGTGTAGATAACTGTTCCAAAATACTTGTAACAGTTCGATAATCATTGTAGTAGTTCTACTTGATTCAACTCCGCACAGTGGAACTAACTGTCTTGACGTTCGTATTGAAAATTCTGAATTTGATGTTCTCCTCCAGAAAGTTGTTGTCACTTCCATATGTTCCTCAACTGTATAAATACTGTACGTGCTTTGCCAATCCTTCATTCATATCTGCATCAGATCCTCCTTGTTCATCGATGATGCTTCCCAGATACGTGAAGGATTCCACCTAATACAGAGCTTCTCCATCAAGTGTGATTGAGTTGGTGTTCTTTGTGTTGTATTTGAGGATGATGCTTTCTCCCTTCTGTATGTTGTGGTCTGCTGATACAGAGGCAGCTGCCGCCACACTAGTTGTCTTCATCTGCATTTGTTGGTGTGGATGAGATAGAAGGGCCATGTCATCTGCATAGTGTAAGCTGTCTAATTGATTCTGAGCTGTTCATTATATCCCGTGCTCACCCTCAGATGTTGCGGTCTTCATAATCCAATCGACCACTGGAAGAAAGAGAGAGGGTGAGGGTAGGGGTAAACAGCCTTGTCTGACACGGGTCCTCACTTGAAATGTGTCTGTCATCCGTTCTCCATTCATGACCTTGCAGTGTAGTTTTCCGCATGAATCCCGTATGATGTTGACGATCTTCTCAGCTAATCACACCATAGTGTCGGACAAGATTATATAATGTTCTCTTATCCGCATTGTCGATGCTTTCTCATAGTCAATGAACTTGATGTATGGTGACGAGTTCCGTTCAAGTGATTGTTCGACGATGATCCATAATGTCACAATTTGGTCTGTGAATGACCAATCATCCTGGAACTCAGTCTGTTGACCTCGAAGCTGGACGTCCATTGAATCTTTCATCCGGTTCAACAACACTCTGTTTTAAATGTTTCCTGTTAGTGATAGTAGAGTGACACCTCTGTAGTTCTCACACTTGCTTAGATCTCCTTTCTTCGGTGTCTTGATGAGTTGTCCATATTTTCGTTCTGTCAGTGGCACTTGTTCTTCTTCCCAAATCTTAATGAATAGAAGATGGAGCATGTTTGCAGTTGCTTCAGTGTCTGACTTCAGTGCTTTGACTGGTGTAATGTCAGGTCGTGCTATTTTCCCATTGTTGATTTGTCTGAAGGCCATCCTTATTTCTTCTGTCATTGATGGAGTGACACCTATAAGGAGGTTTGTGTGCACTGCTTAGATGTCTGATGGATTCAATGGATCTGGTTTATTAAAGAGTTCCCCAAATTATTCTACCCATCTTTTTCTCTGATCTTGAATACCAGTGATTGACTTGCATTGTTTGTCATTGACTGGTTGTTTTCGTTCACTATATTTCCCAATCAGTTTCTTCGTTGTTTCATATTTTCTTCTCTTTCAGCTTTCTTCACTGTCATTGTTATCTCTTCCACGTATTTCTGCTTGTCAGCTCTAATGCTCCGCTTCACTTGTTTATTTGCTTCTGTGTATTCAGTTTGTACCTTTACTTTCTTTTTTTTCATTCGACTGTTATGACATCAGTTAACAGCTGTAAAATATTCCTCAATAGTACATCAGAGCTCAATATTCCTCACAAATTTGTCATCATTTATGTTGAGTCGGCGTGCGGAGAACTTCAACGGAGCCTCCAGAGGCCCAAAAGGAGCCGAAGAGTCCTAGCCAACACAGCACGATGGAGCATTCTAGAATTCCAACGTGGCGTGCTACTATTGGTCAGTAGCATAATATGTCGCTAACAGATTGGCCGAAAAATGATATTGATTTAACAAACGCTAACATCTATAAATACCCATGATTTTCTGTACAAAAACGAACCCTGGAGTAAAGTATTTCTCTCATATTTGCGTCTTCTTTCTGGTGTTTAGGTCGATGTGTAGTTCTAGCCTGCAAGTTACCAGAATAGCTTAGGAAAACGAATATAGCGTTCAATCGACAAGACATATCAATTTATACTATTTAAGTTCGATACATAATAATCCTTAATTCATATTTAATTCTATATTTTCTTCTGTATTGTTTTTCTCTACAGATTCGAAAGCATCATAATGATCAACACTGTTCAACACATTCACAAACAAACCATCTTATAAAGTAAAAAAACAAAGTGGAATTACAACTAATTATAAAATGGTTTCCATAGAATATACTATTTGCATTTTTCATCTATCTACTTAATTGAATCAATTCAAATGTAACTTGATCATCAATATCTTATTATTACCGATCTATCAATCAGTAGTGTTGATCAGTTTTGGATAAAAAAATTTTCTTTGTAAAAAAAACAAACAAACTAATAATAATAAATCATTGTATGAATAAATTTAATTATTCTGTACAATTTTTTGTGACTTAGATACTTTTATCAAAGATTGATGAATAAGGATACATGTTGTCATAGTATCAAATCATTTTATAAATCAATAATCATGTTCTGAATATTATTACTTACTAGTAGATCGATATTTGTTTTTGAACAGTTTGTAAATAAAAAAAAGTATTGCATTATTTTCACTATTGATTGATCACTGATTGGTGATCGATGTCATGTGTGTCAAGTCCTTATTTAGTGCAGATTGAATGCTATCGATCATGTTGCAATGTGGTCACCAGTCTAGGTGACTTGACACTGCGTGCACTATATATTGAGATTAGATGGTGGTTGAAAGTAGTCGACAGGAAACCCTGAACCCGGGTTTCGTACTACTTGGCACTCAGTGATCAATCAATTGTGATTACATCTCAGTCCTACTGGAGGTCAGTTACGGCTCGGATAGCTCAGTGGTAACGTCTCTGACTGTGAAGCTGGGTGACACGAGATCGAATCCGCCAGAGAGTACCAGTCCCCTCAAGATCATAGATACACCTTGCTGACGAGTGTCAAGTAGCACGAAACCCGGGTCCATCTGATTGCATCATTTTAGAAATTTCAGTGACACTATAATTTATGGATAAATCCATCAGGTAAAAGATAACAGGTCTCGGAGTTTGACGCAAAATTCACTCATCTATTTGGTTAAATGAAGTTTTGGGATTATAGCTGGTATCAGTTCATGATGAAAACCTTTAACCATCAGTTGTAAATCATAATTCTAATTCTTCATACAAGTTTATAACCCTCAATTGGTCTTAGTTATTAGGTGGTCACTCTCAAGGTCAGTCTAATGTGGCTCAAAGGTCATCCATAAATTATAGTCTCGCCGAAATTTCAAGCGATGTACATTTTAAACAGAGTTGAATAGAAGCAAGTAAAGATATAAAGGAAGAGTATTTTTTTCTATTTTCAGCCTATTGTTTGGGTATATCTGTAAATCAGTGTTGATGTTGTTATTAGAAACTGCATTCCTTTTCTTTCCGATGTGAATATAAGTACTTTGATGCGGGTATATTTAGTTAGTAAGTTACAGATTGGATGAAAATTGCTTTCACTACTAGTCACAATCCATCTCTAACTAGAATCTTTGTGACCTACTAACAATATCGAGGCGATATATTCCTGATGTAAATATACCACAAGGAAACTGATCAGTTGTCACGATGAACATTTGGTTTAATTAAATTTTCTAAGAAAAAAAATTCACTTTTACATGTAATGCGTATAGATCGGTAAGATTGAACTTCATTAATAACCGTAACTTTATTCTACAGTAATTTTACTTGTGGTCTATGAATAGCACAATGATCACTTGATCTAGTTGTTGTGAATAGAATATAGTTTACTTGCCAAATTACCGGTCAATGAGACGTAATTATGAAAAATAATAGGGTAGTTTCAAGTTTGAAAGCTAGCTTTAGTATATAAGCAAAGATGGTGGCTAGTAGTGGAACCCAAGACACACGTGTCGTCCCACTTGAGACTCATCAGCTAGATGTACATGCATCTCAGAGTTGATGATCGCTCCGGGACTCAAGTTCAGTACCACACACTTTAAACGCCATCACGTTATCCAGTTAGCTACTGAATTCAAATAGCCACTAGCTTGTGCAATTGGGTAATGTTTTAATTCATCTTGTATTGTTTGTTTGAATCTTCCCATTGATGTTTAGGACTGTAATTGATCAGTCTCTGAATAACATATGTGCATCCGATATGGACTGCCTCAATACTGCCTTAAGTCACAAGCATTATAAGCAGTGAACATTAACTCTGGGGTGCAGATATATCCAAATGATGAGTCCCAAATATAATAAAACGCAAGTCCTGGATTCCACTGCTGACCACCATTCATCTCTGATTAGAATGCTTGTGACTTAATGACTATATCGGGTAATCTGTACAATATTCACATATGCCAATATGAGACTGATCAATTACAGTCCTAAACATCAATAGGAAGATTCAAACAATCAATACAAAAATCAATTAGTTTTAGTTATTTTCACTAACACAGATCTTTGGTTACTTCACGAAGCTGAGTATTTTTCTATTTTAACAACAGGACGAAACGGTCGTCCAGTGCTTCCAGGTGGTCTAATATCAATCGGTTCATGATCTTAATCAAAAAACAAGAAGTTAACTTCAAAGTTAGCAGAACGTACTGTTAGTTACTTGTGGTGTAATCTTCATATTTCACTTCTACTTAAAGTTATCAATCCTTTTACTAAAAGAGTGATTTCATTAGCATTTATCGTTCTAAAATAAAGAAAATTTGAGCATACAATTTTTTTTACAAAAATAACTTTACTATCACGTACTAAAGTTATAAGTTCATAACTATTATATGGTGTCACAAAGTTCACAATAAGGCAATGCTAGGGAGTTAAATTATGATTTACGTTGAAAATGGTGAAGCTTTGCGTTTGAGTCACTCCTTCAGAGTAAACAATTCATGAAATGTCAAAAATCCTAAACGTCACTCACTGGAATATAACAAATTATTGTTTTATCATTATTATTTTAACTCCGCCCGTAACTCTTCTACAGTTAATGCCCGTTCCAAGCCTTACAAAATCTACTCAAAGAAGAAGACACTACTATGGAGTACAATTGGAAAGGGATGAAAGAAGCATTAACTTCAATGTGTCAGGAGGTTCTGGGTAGTAAAAAGCATCATCATCAAGAATAGATCTCTATCGACACTCTGGTCAAGAAAGGAAGAACAGAAAGACAGCAGTTAACTACAATGGAACAAGAACAGAGAAAGTCCAAGCACAATCTGAATGCACAAAAGCAAACAAGTAAGTGAAGTGGGAGAGGTGTGAGACCTAACAAATTCGAGTTCATCAGACCGGATTACACTGGAAATTCGTGAATGGAGTAAAACTGACAGATGAATTTCAAGTGAGGACCTGTGTCAGACAGGCTGCTTACCCTCACCCTTCCCATTTCTTCTGGTGGCTGACTCGATTATGAAGATCTCGACATGTGAGGGGAAGCAAAGAATACACTGGACAGCTTGAATTCGGCTGGACGATTTGAACTTCACAGATGACCTAGTTCTTCTCTCCCATACACATCAACAAATACAGGTCAAAACAATCAGTTTAACAGCAGCTGCCTCTGCATCAGTAGGCCTCACATATGCAGAATGGAAAATACAGTATCCTAAAACATAACATAGAGAACACCAGCCAAGTTGCGCTTGGTGGAGAAGCTCTGGAAGAGATGGAAACCTGAACAGCATCATCGATACACAAGGAAGATCTGATGCAGATGTGAATGCAATGACTGGCAATGTGAAGGCAACCTTCACATAATTGAATAAGATCTCTGATTCAACTGTCTGAAAGATAACATCAAATTCAGAATTTTCAATAGGAATATCAAGACAGTTCTACTGTATAAAGCTGAAACTTCGAAAACTACTATAGCCAACATCAGAAAGATTCTGGAGGTAGGTAGGATATGTAAACGGAATAACGAGGCAAGTGCAAGCTTGGGATGGTAGCAGGAAATTAAAAAGAGCAAGACCAAAGAACACACTGCGACAAGAATCGTAAGCAGACATGAATATGATGAATATCGACTGGAAATATATGGAAAAGATTTTTCAGGTTATAGCTGAATGGAGAATGTTGGTGGGCGGTCTATGCCCCAGGACGAGGGGTAACAGGGTAAGTATCAGTAATATGCAGTACTATCATCATTTTTTCATTAGCAACATTCAACAAAATGCTCATTTTATTTGAGATTATCACGTATAGCCTCGGTTACGACACATATGTATTTGTAATGTTTATGTTATTCAGAAAGATATTGAAATCTTCACGACTAAATCATCCAGTCCAAAGAACGTAATTTCAAAACGAAACTAATCTATATAATGAATTTTCACAGTTCTGTTACTTTAAAATTTAATGTATAAAGAATTTTCGACATGATCTTTTTCAATCTTCATTACATTATATCACTAATAACTCACTAATTAAATAGGCATAATTTCAACAGTTGAGATCATGAGTCAATTGAAGCTAGACCACCATGGAAAACCTGGAAGCACCGGACGGTCGTTTCGTCCTATCATTGGACCCAGCAGTGCGCACCCACGACCCCGCCTCGTGGGATTCGAATCCAGGACCTATAAGACCACTGAGCCGGTATCCAACGGTGTTAATGTTTGACTCCAACTAATCCGGCTCAGTGGTCTAGTTGGTTAAGCGCCTGGAGCGAAACTTATAGGTCTTGGATTCGAATCCCACGAGGCGGGGTCGTGGGTGCGCACTGCTGGGTCCAATGATAGGACGAAACGACCGTCCGGTGCTTCCAGGTTTTCCATGGTGGTCTAGCTTCAATTAAATCGTGATCTCAACTGTTAAAATTACTACAATCTCCACAAAACCCCTTCTGATACTAAATAGGTATAAGTTAAAAGTTTCTCAGTAAGTTCCATGCATATTCATCATATATATTTACTCATATTTGATGGTTATAAGAAATAACAGCATGATAAATGAAAATACTTTATCAGAGAAATTTCATTGTAACAATTTATGAATTAACTCTAATCATAAGGTTATATATATACCATAATGTATTTAAATAGGATTTATTGTTCTATAGCGTTAATATCGGATATTTAATATATCAATAGGACTGTGAAAAAGTCACGGTTTATCAACATTAATTACTCAAGTTAAATATAGTAATGACATATTTAAACCTTTATATTTACATAACAAACATGATTAAATACACCAGTAAGCAAAGACGAATGGTGGCTAGAAGTCTAATCCAAGATGCGCGTTTCGTACTATTTGAGACTCGTCAGCTGGATGTACCTGCATTCATTTCGCGAATTCGTACTAAGAAACAATACGTTGGTCAAATATACAAGGATAGTTGTGGGATCACAATGAGATCACCTTTATCACTACTCATCACTAAAGTAGTAGTGCAAAGACTGGAAGTGACTATTCTACAAAAAAAATGTAAACCAGTTATTTAGATATACTATCCGAATAAGATATTTTTAGGTTGTAAAAGACACAATCAGGTATAATAATAAGTTAATCAATAACTGTTACATCTTAGTGAGGATAAATTTATAGGTAACATCCGAGAGTTATTAATGGACTAATATTGCACATATATATTCTTATTGCACAACTATTGAGTAGCTAGATTATGCATATTTATATTCCTCTTATTGTTAGGTCACAATAAGCATAATGAATGGTAATTTTTGGGATCCATTTGTGGACCAATACTATGAGTATATTTTTATCGTATAATTGTTAAATAACTAAACTATACATATTCATGTCCCTCCTATTATAAGCTTTATTTTGACCTATGAACTATTATTATACGATTTACTATTCTTGAGTTCTACCCAGTCTACTAATTATTACCTCCCTAATTCACTGCCACATTTCTCTAATTCTTGTACAAATGTTGTTTCATATTTTATGGTACAATGTGGTCTGTCTGGCTGGTATATAAACCCAGTATGCTTGAAATAAATGATTCATAATGCAGAGGCTGAGATTGGTGTTCTGAACTTAACTGGCTGGGCTGGGCAAGAAGCAGGGCCAATAGGAACTCTAGACTGCTCGTACGGATTTTATGCATCACTGGTCCGATCGATAAGTCACTGCTCTATAATTGGAGGTATCGTTACGTTATACAATAAACAGGGCACAAGTTGTAACACTTATAATAAGCTTTATTCTGATCTATAGTCTATTATTATACGATTTATCATTCTTAAGTTATACCCAGTTTATGAATTACTGTCCCTTACAATCACAGCCGCTTTTTGATTTGATAAATTGGTTTGTACTATTGTTTTTTTTACCTATGGTATGATGTGGTATGGTTAGTTTGTATATAAACCAAGTGAATTAAGCTTCACCCCATTGCATAAGGAAGTGGCCATCAGGACTCAGTAGATAAGTGGATAACGTGATGGCATTTGAAGCAAACGGAACTGAGTTCGAGTCCAGAGTGAACATCAACACTGAGATGCAGGTACACCCAGCTGAAGAGTCCCAAACAGGACGAAACGCGCATCCTGGATTCCACTACTAGCCACTGTCCATCTTTGCTTATAAACCAAGTATGTTTCAAATATATGATTCATAAAGTGGAAGCTGATATTTGCGTTCTGAACTCAACAGATAGGGCTAGGCATAAAATTAACCAACAACGACGCTAGACTGCTCATACTGGTCAATACGTCATTGTTGTGGCACAGTGTTAAGACTGTATAAGTCGCATTCTGATTGGCGAATAAATCACGTAATAAATCAACCGGTCACAGGTCATAACAATAACGTGTTCGGCTATATCAAATCTACAAGCTCAAATCAGTATATAAAATTCCATTCTTCGATATCTCAATCAACAGGAAAGACATATGAACACTGATTTCTAAATCGTACAGGAAACTACACGAAACAGATCAAATTTTAAATGGATACAACAACGATCCAACATTATATGACAAGGTTTGAAAATAGCACTATTGTGAAGGGACCAAAACTGACTACTACATTCAACATGTAAAATGTCATGGAAAGTTGATTCTTGTCTATGTTACCGACCTATTGCCTCAAAAGGAGTCTACAAAATAAATCATCATAAAATCTACCGGAAATTACATATCAGATCGTTTTACAAATGAAAAACATTTCAAAAGTAACAAAAGGGATATCACTTTGTTCCCTATAACACAAACATATACGAGTCACAACAAAGAAAAACAAATTCAATGTTATCTACAAATGAAATGTATCAGTTACAGGAAACACTATATTGTATAAAGTGAACACACATATTCACCGGTTAGCAATGATAAGGCAGGCAACCTTGAAGAGAGCAAAAACAATGACTGATGCAGAATAATATGAATTCATTTTATTATGCTAGATTCTCATTAGCTGTTTACAACCTATAACACTTTCATAGTGAAATTATCATGGAAATTGAAATCGTTATAGATACGAAGGAAATTAGTGATAATTCTGTGAATTATGATGTAGCAAAGATCCCAATGAATTTAATAAAATTTTTTTTGACATGCTACTCTTTCACATATATCAGTCTATACCACCAAGCATAGACACGAACATAATTGAGATAATATCAAAATTCAGGATCAATCATGTGATTCTAAATAAATTCTTGAATTTCGATATTTCAGTTAGTCTTAACTCAACAGACACATTTATATGAATTCGATTTATCAATCCATTCGGTAAAGGTTGGCCAATAACATTGTAGTGTCTAGTAGAATGTCAAGTTCCAATGGGTTGTTCTAGCTTCCGGATAGATCAATTTATTCATTCTTTTCATGTAACATTTCGACCTTGTCAAATATTTGCTTACTGACATTGACTTTTTATATGAGCGTATGTGTGTGGATTATTTATCCTATTCATCACATGTCTGTAGCTTATTTTCGTCGGATTGTGAATATTGAATATCGCTTTGTGAAAATGAGTTGGTTCATTCACCTTCTCCACTTCGCTTTAATTCTTAGCCTTTAGTTCTGAATGTCTATCCGGATAAATGAGTGTACGAAATATACGTACTCAAAATTCATTCTCATATTTCACTTATTCCGTTATTAACTAACGCAGTTAAAATCGATAGTTATATACGAGGGTAGCTGAGCTGTATATTTTTAAACATCATCGTACTACCAGACCGGAGTTAGATATTGGGCATCAAAGTGGGTTCACCTGATTTGAATTCGATCTACACCCATTAAGGCCATAGATTTGTTTTTGTGTTGGGTATAAATTAATTTATTTCTTAACCAGAAGAAAATGTTGTGGAGATTTTAATAATTTTATAGTTGAATTCATGAGTCAGTTATTTTTTTACGCTTATTGTGGTGTGCGCTTCTTATGTGGACAGATATAAGTAGTATGTGGTTGAAATAGGAAGTTGATCGCTTACCAGCTGAAGATTGAAATGAAGAGAACTGGAAAACCAACTAAAAGCAATCAGATTAACAACAGAATCCAAAGAATGATAGAGTATGTAAAGGACAACAGAAGCAAAATGTGCGAATGATGCATTTAATGTATGATTTTCATATTTTAGAAATACAATGAGTCGGTTTTCTCTTTCAAGTTTCCGTTCACTACAGTGTTACTTTATTCTACTTAGTTGTCAAAATATTAATAGAATAAACTATGATCAATCAAATATTAAGTGAGAAAACTAAATAAATTGATACTCCTCTTTGCTTTAAATAAAAAAATAAACTTACTTTGCCATTTTACTGAAACTAGCCTTTGTATCTCAACTAACTACTGTCTAGATAAATTATTCCCACTTCATAATGACTGATCAATGGCATTTTATAATTGTCATATTTGTCCATTTCCTGTTATTAATCAAATTATGTCAATGGAATGTCAATTTACCGATAAGTCTGAATCACTCAACCTGTCATTCAATATGATTTCATGTTAATTGTTGAATTCATTCTTTAAAAGTCTCTGGATTTTATGTTTTTCTCCTAACTCACATTGTTCTACAAGACTTACCTGTAATATGATTTTCATAGTGGTAATATTTTCAACAAAAATATAAAAATGTATTATTATTATTATTATTATTATTATTATTAATGGCTTTATTCATTATTATATTTTAGTACAATATAGAATTCTCAGAATGAAGCATTTCAACAAGTTTCTTTTACAAAAACAAACACAAACAAAAGAAGAGAGGAAAAAGGTGCAAAAAAAAAGATCTGAATCTGTACAACTTTCCAAATTATAGACATGTTTAAGAATACGAGTTATTGACTAGGTTAACTCTAACAACCTATTCGTCACAGAGTATATTTGACAGAACTATTATACCTTTACTTGAGTACATGAATTTTAGTGTAATTACGTCTCTTTCTATCAGAATATATACAAAAGAAAGATATGAGTGAAGGGGATGCTTAGTATTTGATAAGATAACACCTGCCAGAAGTTTACAAGAATTCACATGTCTATCAACTTCAATAACTATTTCAGAGGACAAAACACTAGACTGTTAACTATATATAGAAAAATAATTTTAATACAATTATAAAGAATATAAAGTTTGTTTAGTAAATAATAAACGCATTATGGCAGATGGAATAAAACACTGATTAAATTGTAAATAAAATAAGTAGTTATGTTATCTAAAAGGTTATATAGTTATTGCTTTGTTTTTTCTTTGTTTTTTCTTTTTTTAGAAAAAAAGAAAAAAAAGAAAAAGGACTAGAATCTCATTCTGTTAAAACAAAAACAGAAGAAAAAAACTAGAATAAAATTGCCCTTTTAAATTCTTGTTAAACTGACAGATTCATTCAATAGGAAATTTGTCAAAAATATTCTAGTTTATTTATCATCTATAAGAGATAATTACATAAATAGTAAGCAGGGCCAATATATATTTGTGATGAATTATATAATGAAATCATAGATTTATTGTGAAAATAACAGTTGTTATTTGAGAAAATTCGTTTCGGTAAAAAATTTAAAAAAAAAGAAAAAAAAATCTATTAGAATGGGTTTTGTGGAGATTTTTAGAAATTTCGCTTGTTGAAATCATAAGTCAGTTGAAGCTAGACCACCATGGAAAACCTGGAAGCACTGAACGGCCGTTTCGTTCTAATATGGGACTCCTCATCAGTGTGCATACACGGTCCCATACCCCGCGAGATTTGAGCCCAGGACCTATCGGTCTGGCGCCAGACGCTTAACCAACTAGACCAGGTCTGTTGTGAGATATCAACTCATTGAAAACAATGGTGTACAGTAGCGTAACTTCGTGGATTGGTTAAAGTTAGACATTAACACCGTTGGATGCCAGCTCAGCGGTCTAGTTGGTTAAGCGCCTGACGTGATACTGATGAGTCCTGGGTTCGAATCTCGCAGGGTGCGGGATCATGGATGCGCACTGCAGAGGAGTCCCATACTAGAACGAAACGGCCGTCCAGTGCTTCCAGGTTTTCCATGTTGGTCTAGCTTCAATTGACTCATGATTTCAACATGTGAAAAAAATCCTTTTTTTCTCTGAGTTAAAGTACCCTTTGACATATAATAATTAATATTCAGTATTAAAAATTGATATAACAGAAAGAAAAGTCGAAAGTCGATTGATTTACTCATTATGAGTTTTGTTCAACATTACTTCCATTCTGATTCTTTGTGATGATTACTCAATGTGGTATTTGTTTTCTTTTATGATATACGATATTCTTGTATTCCATTGAGATGAACTATGCTCAGTATGTAATTTGTTATGTGATTTCATCCTAATTATTAATAAAAATGAGTATACAAACAATATATAAATGAGTGCATTTTTCGACTAGAGTCGTCGTCGTGTTTTGGGGGCTAATAAATCATCACTTATACCAGTCTTTGTATTCTTACTTTCGAATTGTGGGAATTGCAGAGATCCCTCGTTCCGAGTATAAGTGATAAATGTTTCCGACATAAAAATCAGCGACAATCAAATATTACAAGCAGCATTCAACTGACAAGTTTTAACAAAAATGTTAGTCATTTTATCTTGGTAATTCATGAATGTATACGCAAAAATTTAATCCTATGATCAAGCATGATATACAACATGCTACAGTTAACCAAATAGTCAATAGTTGCTAGCTAATATTATGAAATGTTCGTTTAATTACAATAATCTTTTTTATTTCTTGTTGAATATGTTATCTAAGAAAATACTAAATAATGTCTTATCTATCACTTTAAATATAAGTTCATTATCCACAAATGATAATAAATGTCATACTCATTGATCTTACTGATGACAGTCATGGGTCTGGTGTGTGATAAAAACGTTCTTGTGCTTGAAACTACCTGGATTACATTGAAATACAACTGTGAACAATCTATTTTTAACCGGCTTTAAAAATTGAATTGAACAATCGAATTTGACTTATCTTGCTTATTTCTTAGTAAACCGATATATGAGATTTAATTTTATTGTAATTCACACCAGTTAATGATATGTGTTTCCGACAGGGTTTTATAAATCTTTGATTACTTGTAGTGAAATTATGAGAAATGTTAATTTACATCCCACTACTCTTGTTGTTTGGAGAATAAAGAGAATGGTTGAACTGCAACTGTGCATCAATTTTTGTGAATATCATCATAAACGTAATGCAGATCTAAAACATTTTAAAGAAGGTAATAAATTGCAGATTTTTTTAAACTGACCTAATCAGTGAAAAATCTGACTCAGAAATGAATTATTTATTATGTCAGGATTTTTTTTATTATTTCAATCTGATATACTATACTAAGTCACTATTACTATAATGAAATATGTGATCATGATAAAAGACAAAGTGTAACATGTCCTAGTTTATGAAATTATACTATACTAATAGCCTTGAGTGGCTAATCTAACTTAACTTATGTTAAAATTCACTTGGTGTTCTTTTACTTGTATATCCCTATTGATGTTTAGAATTGCAATTGATCAATCTCTTGTTGACATATATCCATCCTGTGCGTACTGCCTCGATATAGCCTTAAATCACAAGCTTTTTAAGCAAAGATGGATAGTAGCTAGTAGTGGAATCCAGGATGCGCGTTTTGTCCAATTTGAGACTTTTCAGCTGGATATACCTGCATCTCAGAATTGATTTTCACTCTGGGACTCCAACCCAGTACCGTTCGCTTCAAACGCCATCGCGTTATCCACTTAGCTACTGAGTCTTGATATCCAACTGACAAGTCCCGAATGGGACGAAACGCGCATCCTGGATTCCACTGCTAGCCACTATCCATCTTTGCTTAACTTATGTTAACTATTAGTGAGAACGTAAATTTTAGTTGAGGATAGCTTGTTTCTAGCAATCATATTTTTGGCTAGATTTTATATTTTAGACTAAATAAACCATATTTCTTTTATATATGACTTATAATGCTACTTTTATAATATAAGGGATAGACTACTAGTGTTACCTCTTTAAATCAGCCAGAACTTTAAAATAAAACGTCTTAAAACTAGACCGTAGTTGTAACATCATAATTAAATTGACAATAGTGCCAATTCATGGATTTTATTGAAAATAAAAAACAAACAAACAAAGATTTCTAGTCCAATAGACTAATAGTTAACTTGAATAGGTCAACTATTCATGTTGAAATCTTATATTCTTCAGAATTTTAGAATATTTTAGTAAGAAATGCTTTATTTACAATAGTCACATCCTGATTAGTTAATATCAATCATGTATAAGTGATAATTATCCTGTTAGAAAAAAATATATATAAAGAACAAACCATTTCCTTGTTCAATTCGATATAACCAAGATTGAAGAGTATACCAACATAACAACAAATGATTTGACCTTGTAAATTCTATGTCAAATTGTAAATGAGTTTGATAAATTTTGACATTTTCAAATGTGAAAATCTTTCTTATTTGTTTTTTTCTTGTCATTGTTGATTAGTGACCCAAATTGTTCTTTTCTATTCTTCTATAATGTGAATAAATTAAAGCATAAAATTACTTTTAGTGAATAAGTGAAATGTCAAATTTTACTATATGGTTAATTTGAAATGAAAAATTCAAAAATATTAATGCACTATTTTTAATACAGTGAATATTCACCAAATGGACATTTATCATTGGATGATTACAACATATAGGTTTCTTGCAATATCAGATTTTGTAAACAATTCATAACATGAATTCACTTTCACAATTGATTGATCACTGAGTGATGATCGATGTCATGTGTGTCAAGTCCTTATTTAGTGCAGATCAAACGCTATCGACCATGTTGCAATGTGGCCACCAGTCTAGGTGACTCGACACTGCGTGCACTATATATTGAGATTAGATGGTCGACAGGAAACCCTGGAACCGGGTTTCGTGCTACTTGGCACTCGTCAGCAAGGTGTACCTGTAATCTTGAGGGAACTGGTGCTCCCTGGCGCATTTGAGCTGCACTAAATAAGGACTTGACACACATGACATTGATCAACACCCAGTGATCAATCAAGTGTGATTACATCTCAGTCCTACTGGAGGTCGGTCGCGGCTCGGATAGCTCAGTGGTAACATCTCTGACTGTAAAGTTGGGTGACACGAGATTAGATGGTGGTTGAAGGTAGTCAACAGGAAACTCTAGACCCGGTTTACGTGATACTTGACACTCGTCAGCAAGGTGTACCTGTAATCTTGAGGGAACTGGTGCTCCCTGACGTATTGTATCTGCACTAAATAAGGACTTGACACATATGACATTGATCGCCACCCAGTGATCAATCAATTGTCATTACATCTCAGTCCTACTGGAGGTCGGTCGCGGCTCGGATAGCTCAGTGGTAACATCTCTGACTGTAAAGCTGGGTGACACGAGATCGAATCTGTCAGGGAGCACCAGTTTCCCCAAGATTACAGGTACACCTTGCTGACGAGTGTCAAGTAGCGCGAAATCTGGGTCCAGGGTTTCCTGTCGACTACCTCCAACCACCATCTAATGAATTCACTTTGTGCTGTTTGTTTGAATCTTCTCATTGGTGTTTTCGGGCTACAAGTGATCAGTTCCTTATTGGCATATATGCATACTGTGGAATTCAGGATGAGCGTTTTATCCTATTCGGGACTCGTCAACTGGATGTACGTGAATTCTAGGATATCAACTCTGGGATGTAGGTTAATCCAGCTGACGAGTCCCGAATAGGATAAAACGTAAGTCCTGGATTCCTTTGCTAGCCACCATCCATCTTTGCTTACAATTCACAGCATGATAGCATTTCTATATTTTCATTTATTCAACATTTTACTAGTTAACTACAAACTACTATCTTTAGGGAATACGTTAAGTATAAATATGATATTTCAGCTTTAATAAATGAAATCATCGACAAAAAGGTTTTCTCCATTGAATTGTCTTTGTTCTTCTTCGAAAAGGGTGAAGTCATATTATGCTATTGAAGCAACTCATTATCAATCAATTTATAATAAATAATTTTGAATGAAGTCACCAATATTTTACACACTGTTTGACACGGTTTCTACAGTATAACAGTATTACAATCCAGTCATTCAAGTTGTCAGCCCTCACACCAGATAATTAAACCGATTATGACATTTTAACAGGAAATAAGTCAAACTTAAATCACCATTTATTCTACATAATCCCCTGTATTTTTTGGAGGTCAATACAAGCAAATATGTATCCTGTTTATTAATGAATCGGATGGAAAAGTACTGTTAGATATTTATTCACTTTAATAGCGCCAGTGAAATGGCACTGAGCCCTAACCAAATCATCCGGTAGTTGGGTCACTTAATGTCGAACAGTTCATTGATCCCCTTCAAGGCCAATGACAACCCACATGCGTCATTTATTAGTACTCTATGAACTGGCACATGCGGCGATGATCGTACTATTTTCTCTGTACCCATTCTGACTAATATACTTCTGTAATAACATTCTTTCTGTTATACGTTCTTCAAAGAAACCATAGTACCTTGATACGACGAAGAGGAAATCCACGTCAGGTGCTGACCGTAATGTGTGACTTCAGAGTTAGCCGGTTCGTCATACTATTCCCATCTGAGTCGATTAGACTCCTAATCATTCAACATAGATCATGTAAATTGGTTACCTTCACCTCTAATAATCATTTTACAACCAGTTATAATTTGAATTTCAATAAGTAGAATGTTAAGACAGTATTTCGTCTATGTTCTAATACACTATCCTAGTTAGTCATTGACAGTCATCCTGAAGATATTAGTCTCGTAGGAATCTAGGTTTGATAAATGATATTTAAAATAAAAAAACACTTAATAATAGCACTCTCAGAATTAAGACAATTCTGCCTAGAGCACCTATGGGGCTACTGCCGATCCCAAGCCCGGATAAAGAGGGTTAGGCATGGGGTTAGCGACCACATCCCGTAGAAAACTAACTCGCTAAAAAAAACGCTAACCAGAAAAAGTAAAGTAAGTAAAGTCAGACTTCAGATAAATCTTAAGTCTATGTTTCCTTGGATTTGCTGCACTTATAAAATCCATTATCAGATCATTTCTTTAAAACCATTTATACACTATAGTTTCTTCATGGTTTTTAAGTTTTTATTAAAACTATTCAATCAAACTATCTTAGTTATTGGATTAGTGAAGTACTAGATTATCAGTAGTATATGCTTATCTTGACTACTTATTCAATTAGTTTTTGCGCAAAAAAAATCAAAACAAATAAATAGATAACCCTATTCCTAATTACTTTCTTCTTCTTTTTTTGTTTTTGTTTGTTTTTATATTCAGTTCGATGAATTCACAATGCATAAGTAGCTTGATAATAATAAGCTGACTTACTTAGTAAAGGGTGAATGGGAAAATTGTCAACTTGATATACCTGATATACTTAATGTTTCTTTTTACATAATTTTACCTAGTTACAAATATTTAAACTACTGAACGGTACTACATTATGGTTATTATAGAATCATACAAATTATTCTTGTTTAAGAAAAAAAATGTATCGTATGAATTAAATATTATTGTTCAAAAAATAAATAAGGGTGGAGAATGAATAGTAAATTAAAGGAGAATCTCTATCATAAATGTGAGTAAGTAAATAAGTAGTACCATTATATTGAGCTTATACTATTTATGGATTAATAGGGTTTAAAGATTGAGCTCATCTATAGTTGATTAGTTAATTCTCGTTTCATTAAAACAATTAGATACAGAAAAGTAAAATATTTATAATCAAATCTCAAATGTATTTAATTTGATTTTAATGGTATACTTAAAAAAAGATAGAATTTCGATAAGCGTCTGAGGTATATTATCATCGAAAAATTAATAAATATTCACGATGGGGTTTTGTTCTTTAAAGAAGTCTACCTTAAGTTTGTGCTGATGATGTCGTTCAAAAGAACGATCAAAGCTCCACGATTAAACCATCCAACTAAGAGAACAAAGCATTCACATGAGCTACAAATCTTTTGCATCATCACGAAATCTATTATCAATATATAAATTATAATAATGCTTTAAATCCACTTATATTCAGTATAATTTACTGAGTTATACTTTAGAAATCTTCTGAGATGGTGAAGAAGATTTGTAGCTCAGGTGGAAGATTTTGATAGAGGTTTGTTCTCTGAGCTGAATGGTTTAGTCGTAGAGGTTTCATCGTTCTTCTGAACGACATCATCAGCACAAACTTCAGGTAGAAGTGAAGTGTTCGAATTTCTCCACATTTGGTTCACAGCTTGTTGTGTACAATTCGACACTGGTTGGTTCTCTTTGACCTTAAACCTATCATTGTTTACTTCTTTGTTTTGGTTGTATCTTCGACTGGTTGGAAGAAGCTCCACAACTAAACCACTCAGCTCAGAGAATAAAACTCCATCAAAATTAGAAATGTCTTGTCGGCATAATTAATCTCTCAATAGTTTATCAAGATTTTGCACAAAATCAAAGAAATTGTATACAATTAAATGTAAATATGAAATATGTCCAAACAGAGTTAACCAGAAGTCATGATGAAAGTCTCTAACAGTATGATACAGTTGCTTTATCGATTAATAAGTCACTGGTTATTTTAATATTTACATTTCTCTATTATCTTTTATCTCTTAATTATCATATTATTCATGCACAAATAGTTTTCAATATGTTATACATTTTCTTAGTGTTTCCATCAATCTATGAACTGTTGGTATAATAAAGGTATCAATGCCGAGGTTGAACTTCGTAGTTTCAAATAATTATCAGAAAGTGGTTTTGTGGACATTTTAGTAATTCTGTAGTTGAATTCATATATCGATTGAAGCTAGAGCACCATAGAAAGCCTGGAAACACTGGACAGTCGTTTCGTCCTAGTATGGAACTTCTCAGAAATGCTGGTCAGGATCGTGTATCTTCACTGCTGAGGAGTTCAATAATAAGGCGAAACGGCCGTCCAGTTTCAACCAAAGTGAGTGTTATACAGAAAGTTAATAATAAATATACTTTTTATTATATCCCAATGCGTAGAAAAATTGTATTTCTGACGTTTCATGATGTAATGTGAGCCACTTCGTCAAAGTAAATAAATAACTGAAACGTTAGCAATATAATTTTTCTACTGCTTGCGTTATAACAAAAATATATTTATTATTCATTTTGTATTGTTTATTTGAATCTTCCCTATTGATGTTTCAGATTGCAATTGATCAGTCTCTTATTGGCATATATGCATACTGTAAGTATTGTCTCGATATTGCCTTAATTCAAAGTCATTATAATCAAAGATGAATGATGACTAGCCATGGAATCCAGGATGCGAGTTTCGTCCTATTTAGAACTCATCAGCTTGATTTATTTACATCCCAGAGTTGATGTTTACTCCACTGACAAAAATGATGATAGATGACATCACTAAAAAGAAAATGTTTATTAAATAATTCTAATTTTATTTATATATAACTTGACAAATCATTTTTTTTGTAATTAAATTAAAAAGGAATAAACATTCATAAATCTAAATAACAATAAGGGAACTAATTAAATTTAATCAATAATTATTATTGTATATTGTTGTTTTTTTAAGGGTCTTCATTATATCACTAAGCTACAAATTATTCGATTATGCGAATAATTCAGTAATTTTCTTCAATATTTCAGCTTTATTCTGATTAATTATATTAATTTACTAATATCAGTATCTATTCATGTATTATAGTGTGAAATGCAAGTTGTGATATTCCAGTGATTTGAAATTTCTTTATTGAGAATAACATATATAAATGAACTATAGTTTTCCATTAGATCCTCATCAAGCTTTACTCTAATATACTAACATATGTTAGTGTTACAGTATGTTAGAGTAAAGCTTGATGAGGATCTAATGCAGAGGTTCGGCATCGTGTGTTCGGGCACAGAGACGATAATGCAATTGGTTTCACCATCTTGAAACATCAACTTCGGTGGCTTGGACATGTTCTACGAATGTCGTCCCAGAGAATTCCATTATTTACCGACTCTGGAACTGGTTGGAAAAAGCGGAGAGGTGGTCAGTATATGTCATGGTGTCGTGGTGTGAAAGAAAACTGCAAAGGACTGACTTGTGTTGGTCCTTCACGACTCCCTGGTTGGGGTCCGAGAGATGGTGCAACACAGTGGCTAGAGAGGTTATCAGATATGGCTCAGAATAGAAGCCAGTGGCGATCCTGCTGTAACCTTCTTTTACTTTCTTCGTAAAAAGTGGTTGTAACTTCCCTAACTGAAAGATTTCTTCTGATTGTACTTCTCCGTTCCCTCGTTACTACCACACTACCTTACACCAATCTCTTCGTTATTATTCTCTTTGTTTTTACGCTCATTACCTTCTTTTTCCTTCTCTTTAACTTCTCATTGTTTTGTGTGGCGCATATATATTTGGCGCACTCTTGTACCAATATTTATGTGTTCAAATAAAATTAAATAAATAAATAAATACGCTTTACTCTAATGTACAGTAGTATGTATACACGATAATATTAAACTATTCAAGGCATTGTATGAGACAATGATAACAGTGGAATAGATTATATATATATACATAATGAGTAAAAAGTACGAATTGATAGTGTAGCATCTGCCAACAATACAAAAATAGTAAATATATTATGAATTCTCTGTTTATCAAATAAAATCAAAATGCTTTACATATGATTAGAAAAGATAACACTCTAATCATAAGCAAACCGGACAAAGGATATAGGATAGTTCTAATGAACAAAGCTGATTATATTGATAAAATGAACTCACTTTTGAATGATTAAACTAAAATTCACCAATTCAACGACGTTAAGGAAATAAATATGAAAATAGAGAGACTACTGACTAATTCACTTAAAGAATTAAGAAATAAAGGAATATTTACTTAATCCATTCATGATTCACTTAAACCCATTCGACTGAACACACCGCGATTCTATGTTTTATCGAAAGTTCACAAGACTGAACTTCCTCTTCGTCCAGTTTTAGATGTGTATAATTCATCATAACACAAAACTGAAAAGTGAAGAGCTCGAATCCTAGATTCCTTACACAAATTGGTCATCAACAAAAGTGTGAAAGACGTTTTCAATTCCATTTCTAAGGCGGAACATACGACCTTGAATAGAAAACCGATGTTATCTAAATGTTACTTCCTTGTTCACCAATGTTCCATTAACTGAGAGTTTGTGTGCCAACAACTACTTAAAAACAGATCAATATTGAAATTCTCAAGGTTAGACTCAAACAATTATTCCTGAAATGTGCAATCAATGTCCATATGATAAACAAAAAATTGATGGTATAGCGATAGGTTCACCTCTAGGTACTATCTTTGCTCATTTTTCTCTTGAGAAACTAGAAAACGGACCTCTCAAAGAGGTTATCGACAAGCTTGGCATCCATTGTCGTTATATTGATGATACTTTCATTATCATCGATCAGAACATTGGGAAATAAAGAACTCTTAGAACTATTTAGCAATAATCACTCAGCAATCAAATTCACGTGTGAAGAAGAACTTGATAATAAACTACATTTCCTTTACGTTTTGCTGAACAGAAAAGAAAACGGTTCTATCAGTAGAAGTGTGTATAGAAACTGTCCTTCAGCAAGCCGGTACACACATTTCTTGAGATTTGTACCCTTTCATTATAAGAGAAAACTCGTTAGATATCTTGTAAATGGAGCTTGGAAGATATACTCAGTTGATAAATAAACAAGGAATAAGGGCTCATGCATAATATTTTGATTGAAATGAGTTATCCAAAAGGTTTCTTGAAGAAATAATTGCATATAACAAATAAGATAATATAGATATCAACGGCTAGGAAAAAACCTCTCCTCCTGAGGCTAGAATTCACTGGAGATGTAGCTGAAGATAAACTACAGGATAGGCTGACTAGAGCGGTTAAGAGACTATTTAATGAAGCTAACCTCTGTGATTCCTCCACTAACGGATAAGTTACCTAGGTTCCTAGGTTCCCTCTATCAATATCACATAAATCATCACTATAGTCTTATTCTTTTCCATCTATTTTATATCTTTCGACAGATGAGATCACGAGTCACTTAAAGCTAGATCACCATGGAAAACCTGGGAGAACTGGAGGGTTTTTCGTCCTATTGTCAGACTCATCAGGAGTGCTCATCGACGATCCCTCTCAAGGCACACCAGTCTCGCGCGCGAGCGCTTAACCACTAGACCACTGAGCCGGTATCCACCAGTGTTGATGTCTAACTTCAACTAATTCACGAAATTGAGCAGCACATCATCCATTGTCTTTAGTGAATTACTATCTCACAATAGAACCAGTTGAACCCCGCTGGTCGCTGCTTCTCACTAGAACTCCAGGAAATACCTTTTCAGGTTTCGTCCTATTTGCGACTAGTCTGTTGAATGTACCTGCATCTCAGAGTCAGTGGTCACTCCGGGACTCGAAATTCAAAATAAATGTGCATGTTTTAAAACTAAATTATCTTTTGCAGTTTCGTTCAGCCCTTTATTTAATAACCATGTGAAAATAATAAATAGTCAATTTGATCGCATGTTTATCAGTCTTACAGATTTTATGTATCCAGTTGCCACTTTGCATTTATTAACAAACAGTTTTCATCGCTTGGAACAATACTCTGGATTATTTATAATTATGATGGTAGTTAAAATTGAAGTCATAGATTTATGTTCTGTCTTATTTAGGATTTATCAGGTGGATGTACTACCATGTGTTAGTGTTCATACCAAGACTCGAACCCCAGCATCTTTCATGTTGGTGTTTGTAAGCTATTGGTGCTAATACCCCAATTTAATAAGTTATATCATGTAGTAAGTGATAAACGACTGTTCATCAATAATTTGAAAAACGATCTATGAAATATCAACATGCCGACTGAGCTATAGAGCAATTCTAAATAATGTTGAACTGTTTCAATACATCATAATAAATTACTAATTAACCACCTACCATATTACCTTGTATTCAAACACATTCAGTCAGAATCTCTTCTTCTATTGTAAACTACTAGCATATCGTAGCTAATAATTAAAGTTATAAAAAAGGAATTAAATTTTAAAAGGTTGGTATATTAAGAACAAGCTTTGTGTATATCATCAAAATGTATGATTTCGGTAATTGTATAACAATTATGAAGAATAACTTGCATTTTTCACCAATACATTTATATCTTTTACTAGATGCCACAAAATTTTTTTAAATTTTTGTTCCAAAACTTCTTAAATGTTAACTGTTATATTTATGTCTAAATAATAGAAATAGTGACACATAAGATGTTCACGTGTTAATCATCTGTATTGACTTAATGATACAATAACTTAAAAATAAAATAATTGGTAAACACAAAACAATTATCTGTTCCTGTATACGTAGATGAAATAACATTTATAATTTAACATATAAAATGTTTTTTGTTTTCAAGTAGTAATTCGTTATTGCAGAAAATGATGTCAAAAACTAGAGTTCTTTGTGAGAAGTCGTGACCAGTGGAGTCAGGAAGAGATTGGTATCTACCTCAAACAATGAATGAATAGTTGCGCGGTTATTCATAGACCGATTGAAGTTAGACATTAACACGGGTGGATGCCGCTCAGTGGTCTGGGGGTTGATTGTTCTCGCAAGAAACCAAAGGTTCCGGGTTCGAATCCCACGACGGGGTTCGTGGATGCGCACTATTAAGGAGTCCTATACTAGAACGAAACGACCATCCAGTACTTCCAGGTTTTTCTATGGTGGTCTGTCTTACATCAAAATTACTACAATCTTCACAAAAACCTCAGTTTTTATAATAATAAAAAACCTAGACAGTTTAACTTGACTAATATGATTTTTGATTGGTCCGATTGAAAAGCCAATCAGATATCTAATTAAACATAATTTACTATTTTTCAAATATCTTACATGATTATTAATTTAATTTTATAGTATGTTGGATACCTTATAATAATAATAATAAATGGAAATTTCTATTAATTTACTAAAGTGAATCATACTTTTTAGAAAAAAATATTTACTGGTGTGGATATAGTACTTATATATAGATATTACTACTGATAATTCTTATCAAGGTTAATTATAATTGAAGAAAATGAATGATGATATGTAAGTTTGTTTTATTGAATTGTTTTATTATTATCAATAAGAAAAAAAGCATATTGGTTATTGTTTCTTATGTATGTTATGAGATAGTAACTCATTGAAGACAATATTAGACGGTGGCTTAATTTCGTGGATTGGTTTATGTTAGACATCAGCACTAGTGGATGCCAGCTCAATGATGTAGTGGTTAAACGTTCGAGTACAAGACCGATAGGTCTTGGGTTTGAATCTCAAAAGTGGGATCTTGGATTTGCACTACTGAGGAGTCCGACAATAATACGAAACGGCCGTTCAGTGCTTCCAGGTTTTCCATGGTGATCTAGCTTCAGTTGACTTATGAATTCAACTATGAAATTTCTTATGCATTTGCTTTTGTTACTTCATCTTATTTCATTATTTATTATTAATATTGAGTTTTGAAGAATATCATAATGATTAATTGGTGAAATGCTTAAATACTTGGCGCCAAATAGTTGAATTCATTGTTTAATGCTTTATAAAGTGAAATTAATTTGAAATTTTCTATCTATGAACAAAATCAAATTTCTTATACATTTAAAAGAAGACACAGATATGCAAATTAAAAAAATCTATTCAATTGATGTAAATTTAACTAAAAAACGCGAAAAGCTAATGCCTCTGTATTATTTGCAATTGTAGCCAGTAATAATCATAATCAGAAGGGGTTCTGTGGAGATTTTAGAGATTTCACTTATTGAAATCATGAGTAATTGAAGCTAGACCAACATGGAAAACCTGGAAGCACTGAACGGCCGTTTCGTTCTAGTATGAGACTCCTCAGCGGTGCGCATCCATGGTCCCGCACCCTGCGAGATTCGAACCCAGGACTCATCAGTATCGCGCCAGGCGCTTAACTTTTAGACCACTGAGCCGGCATCCAATGGTGTTAATGTCTAACTTCAACTAATTCACGAAGTTGCGCCACCGTACACCATTGTTTTCAATGAGTTGATTTCTCACAACAGACCTGGTTGAACTCCACTGGTAACGGTGATCACATGATAATCACATGGTTCTACTATAGTTGGTGATATTCTACTTGATCTATATCTTAATTCTCAAACAGATAACAACCGTCCACTGAAATGATAAGAAAATAACTAATTATCAGTTTTGGGTAATAAGTGATTTATGTAGTAGTTAGTTTTTACAGACATTCAAAGTTAATGACATTTGGGTAAATAGTTAGATATTAGGAAATAAGTGATAGCTGGGATTTTTTCTTAGTTCTAGACTTTCTTAAGAGTGTATAACCAACCATTGACATGTTGAGGATCGACACTATATGAGATCTTTTGCCTTGAAATTGTCCGAATTTAAAGTCGTATTTTGAAGTTCCATGGAAAAATTCTCATTCTTACATTTAAACACTAAATAGTATGTCAAAAAACACACCATATTTTTGTTATTTTTTTTCGTATATTCTCTTGTCCAGTTTCATGTTTGTTTATTTTTTTGAGAATCCAATTTTGATGAATTACCACCTTCTCACAACTTGAAAATTGTTAATTTACTAAATGTAAGGTCATCTGTTTAACTAATAGTCATTAACTTTATAATTGAATTTGTGAGTCAATTGAAGTTAAACCTCCATGGTAAACCTGGAAGCACTGAACGACCGTCTCGTCCTTAGTTTGGGACTCCTCAGCAGTACACATCCACGATCCCATCATACGAATTAGTTATTAATTTAATTTTCTAGTAACAGCAATATAGTTATATCGTCTAAAATTCGCTTATAACATTAATTTCGTTTTACACTATATGTAACATAAACGTTTAACCCATACAAAGTAAAGATAGAATTCAAATCTTTCATAAAAGTGTATGTAAAAACAATATCAGTAGTTGGACTTTCTTCAATGACAAGTAACAATCAAGTAAAATTGCCTTCCATGAAAAATTCAGCTGTTTTTTTCCATAGCAAAATACGGTAGAAACAAATTTTCAATGACCTTCAGAAAACAAAATCACTTGTAGTCAATGGGAATGTAGGTGATATAAATGAATAATTAATCACATGAAAAACTCAAAATAGATTAAGATTAGTAGTCCCGGTTGAAATTATTGTTTAAGGTTAAGATTAGGAATTAGTAACCATAATGAGTAGACTGAGAAATGTTGCTTGGCTATACGGTTTGACACTGATGTAATCATTTCTTTGATTTTAATTGTCAAGAATCATTAAATTTTACTTCGAAAATTCGTGATTCGTGTTTGAACTTATGAACTGGTCATCAATTTAAAGTTGTTAACTTTTTGCTATTCTTTCGCTTGATATGCCAATTTATATTACTTGTTTTAGGAACAACATATTAACAGATTTCACTTGTTTCTTACAACATATCCATCACCAGTTTTTGGATTTCTTTCCGTAATCTGATTGATTTGTCAAAGAAAACATACTTATCCGTCTAAAAATCACTGATAAACAATCGCTAAAATTACTCAAATGTAATTTTTATATATAATGTCTTCCGTATAGTCTGGAGCTAAAGTTTTACAAACTGCTACATAAATAGCAGTCTACAACTTGTTTATGATGCAGTTTAATTTCAAATAGTAAATCGTTTCTGTCAACCATCGTTTCAGCTGAAAGTTCAGTAATTAGTGAGATTAAATTAAATTAAATTTAGTATATTTCTAGTTAAACCTACCTCATTATTTACCTAAACTATTATTAAGAATCTTAATTGAATCAGAGAAAGTCACTTACTTATACACACCTGTTACCCCGTGTAAAGCAGTTCAGACCATCGACCAGAAACCTCTAACCAATTCCGTCTTAGCTTCTCCATTCCACTTGTTGACAGTTGTCCTTCATCCTTTTGATGTCTGCTTTCAATTCTCGATTCATTGTGTTTTTGGCTCTTATCTTTCTTGTTTCCGTTCAGGATTCCAAGTAAGCGCTTGCCTTGTGATACAGTTTGGTGATTTCTTCACTGTATGTCTTATCCACTCCCAACGTCATTTCCTAATTTCCTCTTCAGATGGATGTTCGCTTGTTCTCTATCATAGTATATTATTGCTGATGGTATTCGGTCAAGAGACATTAAGTATCTTGAGTAGACAAATGTTTATAAATACCCGTACACTTTCGATGGTAGTGGTATTAGTTCGTCAGGTATTGACAATAGAACTGTCTTGACATTCATATTACAGATTTTGAATTTGATGTTGGCTTGTAGACAGTTGTTTTGAGTTTTATATGTTTTTCAATCGTAAGAAGTAGAGAAAAGCAATTATAATTTCAAATGTTAACGTCACGGAATAATTTTGTCAGCACTTTATCAAATAAACATGTAATTGAAAATTTCAAACCAACATACGTTTAAATCCACTTGGTATTGTTTACTTGAATATTCTCATTAATGTTTAAGAATTCAGTTGATCAGTCTCTTATTTGCATATGTGCATCCTGTGAGTATTGCCTCGATGTTGCTTTAAACCACAAGCTTTATAAGCAAAGATAGATGATGGCTAGCAGCAAAATTCAGGACGCGCGTTTCGTCCTATTCGAGACTAGTCAGCTGAATGTACTGTACTTCAGAGTTGATGTTCACTCCGGGACTCCAACCCAATACCATTCACTTCAAACACCATCGAGTTATCCATATAGCTACTGAGTCCTAATACTTAAGTGAATAATGCGATAGCATTTGAATTGAACGGTACTGGATTCCAGTCCCGGAGTAAACATCAACTCAGAAATGCAGATACATCCATCTGACAAGTCTCAAATGAGACGAAACGCGTATCTTGGATTCCACTATTAGCCACTATCCATCTTTGTTTACAACATACATTTAATATTAACAAAAAATTTATAGTTCTAAAAACTTATCATTAGGAAATTCTTTAATTAGAAAAACCATGATAAAAGAAAACTTTACATCTCAAATTACATAAATCACTTATCTGTTTAATTAACATAACCATATAAACGATTTAACAAATAGTTTTGTTTTTTGTTTTAGCATATTTCACCACTTTTTTTTTCTCTTTATAAACTAACAGACATTGTACAAATTTGTTTTGTTTTTTCTAACACAATTGTCTAGAAAATGTTCAAAAACATGATCGAAGCTGAATGTTGTCTAATGGTTTTTATCCTAGTTTCATTGTATAAATGCATGAATTATGAAATAGATCATGCATGATACTGTTCCTTTTGTTTGTTTCTTTGTTTGTTTGTCTTCAGTATTCAATGAATAGAAATGTATTCTAATTTATGTAAAAAAAATAATAAAGCAAAACAACATCGGATGTATTTTTAAGGAATAAGAAATATAAGAATGATCTTGATCAAGTCTATAGAAAATGAATCTTCGAGAAGAGATAAATCACTGCGTGATCTTTTGTTTAATAACGTGAATAATGACGTAATATCTTATTATATATATTCCATTAATAAAACGATACCACCATTGTATATACATAAGAGAGTATAAAACAAAAGTCTTTTAAATGATTTATATTTGTGTATGGTTGTTATTAACCATAGCAACAGAATTTTTATTTTCTTAATATTTCATCAGTTTTATTCAATAATACCGTGTGACAAATATTCTGGATTTATATTCAGTAGTATGTGTGACTATAATGAGTAGCCATTGATAAATTGAGATAAAATATTTGTCAAGGTATTTTTGTAAGCAATGATGGATAGTGGCTAGCAGTGGAATCCTGGACTCGTGTTTCGCCATATTTCGGACTCGTCGACTGGATGTACCTGCATCTCAGAGTTGATGTTCACTCTGGGACTCGAACCCAGTACCATTCTCTCCAAACGCCATCGCGTTATCTACTCAGAGCTATTGCTAGCCACTATCCATCATTGCTTACAAAAAGCTTGTGAATTAAGGCAATATCGAGGCATACACACAGCATGCGCATATGCCAATATTTATTTATTTATTATTTATTATTATAAGCTTTATTCAATATTATATTTTTGGTACAATATAGAATTCTCAGCGCAAAGTATTTCAACACGTTTCCGTTTCTTTCTTCTTGGTCGATCGTGACGATAAATATTGAGTGATCGCCAGTTAGATGTTAGCAGTCCAGTAAATGAACATCTGAATAATGTATATTATTTTCTCTGCATATTGCCAGCAACCACATTCTCTCTTATTGAGCTTTTTGTAACTCTGACAACGAAAGTTTGTAAATTTTTCAGAAATGCACCAGGATAGGTTATGCGATTAACAGACATAATGATATATTAAAACAAACAAAAATGGATGACTTGTTGAAATATCTAGATGGCAGGAACAGGTAGCCCAGAAGCTCAAGCAGGCTGATCAATTGCAGTCTTAAACCTCAATGGAAAGATTCAAGCCAAACAATACCAAGTGAATTTGTTAAGGTATTTTAGATACTCAGTCATCTACAATAAACCGATTTCAGTTACTTTGTTTTAACAGCTGATTGATTTCTGTCTATCAAAAATAAATCGGGCCGCTAGACTAAGTGAGTAGAGATTACCGAAAAAAGAATTAAGCGTATCACACAGGTTAAACATCATATTACACATTGTTACAGCCAAAGATGATGTAATATTATTTGAATAGTAAATGTAATCCTTTAAGATTCTATTACATAAATTACATACATCTGTATGTGATATGGTTTCGTGAATATGGGATCATTTTGTTGATTTCAGTCTCAAAGATGGTTTCAATGAATCGAGAGGATTCCGTAAATAAACATGTTTCTGATGAACTTTATTTGAAATTAAGAGGGTTTAAAAGTAATAAATCATAAAGTTAGAACCGTTGTTTCTCACATGTCTTCAGGTAATTTTAATAAAATGGTGTAATATTATATGCATTTAATTTACTCATGACCTTTAAATTACTAATCAATATGGTATTTTAGTTATTTTTTCATAACGTGAATTATACATACCAATGAACAAAACCTATCATTCACCAATGAAAATAAAAAGAAATTTATGATATATTAATCAAATGATCCAACATGATGGTTTAATAAGTAATAGATGTGCTATTGAGCATATTGTAGTAACTGCACTTAGACAAGCTGAAAGATTTTGTGATACTTGATATAAGTTACAGGTTGACCTTGAGTTTTTCCAAGTAAGTAATGGTCTCAAAACTTTCTTATATCTTAATTTCCTTCGTCGGCGACCATATCACATTGAAAGCACCGGTTCTCGTCTGATCACCGCAGTTAAGCAACGTTGGGCCCGGTCAGTACTTGCATGGGTGTCTGGCTGGGAATACCGGGTGTCGCCGGCTTAAATAATGGCGTCCAAATGCCCTGGTACAGCCGAGAGTTAGCAGGGTCCACTCTCCCTCTCGAAATGCACTCACATGACCACGCGTATGTAGCTTATGCCAGGGAAGTCATACTCACTACCTTCTCGTGGCGAGGGTGTTGTTTACGAAATTGAGAGGACGAAAAACGAATGTCCGGCACTTTAACCAGGTTGGTGGACATGGAAAGTCCACCTAGGAGAGTTGGAAAACCCTGATTCCAAACCAGTGGTGTACATGGGCTCCAATATCCTGAGGGGACAAATGGCGTATGAACCACTCGTTGGTCACCGGCTACCATGGGACTGCATCTCCTTACGATGCTCCATCACCTTGTGGATCAGACCTTCAGGTCGAAGGCTCCGGGTGTGGTCCCCTAATAAAACCACCCATTTCGGTTTGTGCACCCGGGCAGTATCGCAGCCCTCACATAAATCAAATGAGATCTGTGTGGCGCATATGTATTTGGTGCCTTCTTGTACCAATATCTATGTGTTCAAATAAAATAAAAATAATCTTTAACTTGGAAGATTTATCTTTAATTTTCTAAATGTTATCAAAATGACACATTCCTAACCCTAACAGAGCAGCATAACAAAGATAATTAACAGTCCATGATATATTTACATCAAACAATGTCTGTTTTGAATAAAATCAGTAATTTGGAGTGAACGACACATAAATTTATTTATTTGGGAATTTCAGTTCGAATAAAAAGCAACTATTATTAACATTTAACAATCTCTCAGGTAACTTCACAAGATAAGTAGACCCTATGATCTATAATGTGAATTTGAATACGAAAAATATCCAACAGAAAGTAATATATGTAACACCCTATTTTAGGTTGTATATATTTTCATGGTAACTAACACTATTGATTTGAAAATATTTTATTTTTTGAGTATACAACCCTAATTCCAAATGTTCGCCGACCGTTGTTGCTACCTCGATGTGGTGGTCGGGCTTGCTTATGCAATGAAGCAACCGAGCTATACTGGCTGGAACAACTGTTCCTCAAGGTCCTACCATTTCAGACAGGTCGGTTGAAGAGCGGTAAGACTAAAACCAACAAACCCAAGGTCCGAAGGCAAAGTCGTACTGCTGACTGTACAGAGGTGTGACAGCAGTAAGGTGTTTCCTTCAGACATCCAGCATGACGGCGATGCTGCCTTCCCACAAGGAGGAGTGGGGTTAGAAAAGGTCGACCCTAAAAATGCACACCTCACCTTATCCCACGGATATCCGTCTCCGGCGTTAAGGTCTCAAGCAGTTGTCCCTTGGGCACTGCGGTCACGCTCTCAGGTCACTAAGACCACCTCTAATCCAGTTTCTTTTTCAGGTACCTCCAGAAGAACCCTTATACAGTGTGGACAACCGGGAAGTGATAACCGCTTTCATACCTCTAACAGCACTCCAGACCACTATATTGATAATAGACCATATCCCAAATGTTCAATATACAGATTTTATGACTAGCATTTTGAAATAGACAAAGTTTAAAATTCTAGATAATTTTAAAAGTTCCATATAAAGTCTAATAATGAAATGCTTTGATTATGTTTCCGGGTAACCTATCAAATGATTTGGTAAATTTTCTTTAAACAACAATTATTCTTAAGTTATTGTCTTATTATTAGTTTGGTTATTTTCCTATACACAATTTTTAATTCAGCTTATTAGAGAATTCATTAACATTTGAAGGATACAAACTATGCTAATGGCAATAATATAAAAAAGCTACATTAAGAATTAGATACTAATGTCAATCAAGCAAAATATGATTGAAAATAATATTACAGATTAATAATTGTTTAATGAAAACAATTACGAATAATCAGCTGAGTAATTAATAGATAGAAAAGTCAATATTAAGAAAGAACAATAATTATTATTGTAAAGGGTGGTTGAGAAAATAGTAGAATTTTGTAGTAAACATCATAGACTGACCTTAGTGAAGCAACTAGTAAAAATCAGAGAACACTGAACATCTATTTTTATCTTAGTATAGAACTGTTCTACAGTTCGTATCTACAATTTCACAGGGAATAGAAATCAAGATCTCCGTCTTTGAGAAAGACCCTAAACTCTAGAGATCTGACTCGGAATTTGATCATTTGTAAGTTTAACTCCATATAACCAATTTAGAAGCTCATGCTTATTTTTATTTCAAGTTGTTCAAATGTAGTCATACAGTTGTTCGTCTACTTACAGATGATAGTGAATTCTAAAATAAAGAATACTTGGTAATGTCAATTTCTCTCAACAAAATAAAGAATAAATCACATCTTTGAGTTATGACTAGAACATTTACATTTATATGAACAGAATGCATTGAAGGCTAAGTCTCTAAATGTATCACTGATAAAATCTAACAGAATAATTATTAAGTATATTTATATACGAAATCGACCCATTTTTTCTGGTGATCTTTTCTTTATTATTCCTTCATTATTTTCTTTAAAATCTCTGGAAAATGAAGTTAGTTTTGGAAGGTTAACTGAATAGAAGAAAGGAGAATTCCTGATTCTTAAACTTTCTAGTTCTAATAAATAGATCGAATAATTTGTATGTTTAAAATAATTGAATCATGCTTATTAAGTTACTGACAACAAACAGTTTGTTGTCTTCTAGTTCATAAATCGTTCCTAACTGAATGACTTGATTATGTAATTAGTGAGAGCGATTGTCCTCCTAAACATTCCTTATGTTTGACTAGTCAATTCAGAGAGTTAAAATAAGCGTTATTAATAATTATATCTTATTATAAGTTATACAGTTTATAAAATATTTCACTCGGTCTAGACTTTAACTGTCTTTTATGAATTTTCATTGAGATCATAAATGGATCAATGTTAGACAACCATTGAAAACATGAAAGCACTCGATGGTCGTCTTATCGCAGTATAGGACTCCTCATCAGTGCGCATCCACAATCCCGTATACGGGATACGAACCCATGACCTTCAGTCTACTACTTATTCTCGTTACTCAATGTTTCTTTTCTATGTATTGTATGGGAAAAATGTTAATTTATATTTTAATTAGGCTTCTGATGACACTCATAATTTATAAAAAACTTTATAGAGAATACATTTTAGGCTTTTTAATATATCCCGTTGCAAATCTAAGATACTGGTTACAGTAACGTAAGAAAAAAAGACAAAAGTATTGTCAGTAAGGATTTGCACTACCTTTCTATTAACATTCATTTGTAACCTAATTTGGTTAATCTTTGTTGATAAATGTTATTTTCGAGAGAATGCCACAAAAATGGTCTTAACTGTCAGTTTATTATAGTTGTCATAGTGGACGTTAGTAGTTGGATTTCGCCCTATTCAAACAATGTATCAAGTATGACTAACAAGTATACTTACTACACATAAATGTATTGATAAAACATAATAATTTAATAGATTAGACAGACGACTTTTTCCTTTTCCTGAGAGTCACCTAGTTATGTTTTTGAACCGTCGAAAAACAAAATGATACAAATCCATTTTATGATGATTTGGACAATGTGCAGTTTGCTTCTAAACTGATGTAATGGATATTTATTCAGTTTAATTATCAATCTCTTGTTTGAATAGAGAGACTATGTATACTACAATTGAATTACTCAGACGTTCTCAGACACGAACTTAAATAGGATTAAAACCAAGAATTTCATATCTTGGATTTTATACATAATAACTGGTAATCACTAGGCTACTAATGCCATCTTTCTAATTTCATGGAGTTCATCATTTAATATATGTATATATATGACAGTTATAAAATGGTGGTGAAGATTTGTAGCTCAGATCGATGAAAGGTCCATGACCAAACCATCTAGCTCAGAGAACAAAACTCCATCAATTTAGCGGCGGCCCGCTTGAATATCTGGGCTACCTGTTTCTGCCATCTGATTATTTCAACAAGTTATCTGTTTTTTTCATTTTAATTTAACGTCTCATTGTGTCCATTAATCGCATAACCTACACAGGCGCTTTTATGAAAAGCCTACGACCTTTCGCTGCACAAGTTACAAAAAAGTACTATAAAAGACATCGTGGTGGTTGGCAATATGCGTTAAAGAGAATGAACATTAATTGTATGTCAATTCCCGAGCTGCTAAATTCTAACTGCCGATCACTAATCAACAAAGTGGACTATCTTCAATTCCTACTAAGTCAAAATATGTATCGTAATTGTGGTGTCATCACAATTCAAGAATCTTGGTTAAATGATTTACAGGACGACTGCCTAGTAACACTACGTGATTTTAAAATTTATCGTCAGGATCGATCAAACAATAAAAGAGGTGTGGCGGCGGTGTAGCTACGTTTGTAAACGTGAACTGATGCGCGTTTCAAGTTTTCAAATGACTTTATCGACTGTCTAACTCTAAGATGTCGTCCAAAACATCTGAATAAATACAAATATGTTTATGTTACCAATATCTACGTGACTCCAGATTGTGCATCATCTGCACTATCTGTTTTCGCTGATGAATTCACTGAGTTCGCTGTTACTGCCTTCAGTGATTCACTTTCAGTTGTATGTGGTGATTTCAATTCATGTGACTGTAGCTTCCTTACGTCACTAGGTCACCAAAATGTAGTAGATTTTCCTACTCGTTTGGATGCTCATTTAGACTTCGTTTCATTAATGATGTGGGTATATATGCGACTCGTAAACGTGCTCCATTGTCTAGCTCGGATCACTGTATAATTCGTGTTCTACCTAAAGTATATGGAAAGCATGGGAAGAGTACACTCTACATCAAACCAAGAAAGTCAAATATAGGAATTACTCAGAAAATATCCGAAATCTGAAAAACATGTTTCATACGACTAACTGGGAATTATTTACAGATGACTCACTGGAAATCACTACTGATGTTATCACTTGTTACCTTAAATTCTGTTTTGATATTTGTTGTCCCACTGAAACCATTTTTGTAAGTTTTGATCGACTTACATCTTCACAACTAAAACGACTACGGAGGGTGAAAGAAAGAATGTACAAGGAGAAAAACTCTAATGAAGTTCGTAAGCTAAATGGTCTGATAAACCTAGAGATTAGACGTCTCAACTCTATGTTTACTCAAAAAATCTTGTCTTGGAAAAACTCTCCAAGTATGTGGAAACCCTTTAAAGAACTTACAGGTGACAGACCATTTAGGAGCAATAACCAGCTGAATGTTTGTGACTTAAATAAGTCTTTTGTACGTCAGTCATCTGATGTAATGCTCCCTTCATCCACAGGTTTAAATAATAGCTGTGTTCCTAGTTTCACTGAAACTGATGTCCGAAGAAGTCTCCAGTCACTTAATTCATCCCGATGTTTAGGACCTGAGGGTATCCCAAACCTCCTTTTTAAAAATGCGCTGACGTCCTATATTATCCATTCACGACTATCTTTAACAGATCCTTCTCATCTAATCTCATACCGAAAATGTGGAGAAAGATGAAGATAATCCCTGTACCCAAGAAAGCATCTGGTGATAAGAATGTAAAATTTAGACCTATTGCAATAACTTCACCCTTCCTCAAAACCATGGAAAAAATATTAATACTTCCACTTCAGCCTGCGATAAAAGAGCATATTGATCTGTATCAGTTTTCTTACAGATGCAAAAGAAGCACCTTGGTTGCTGTTCTGCATCACAATATAGTGTTCAACTTAGAAAAGGGTAAGAAGTATGTTCGATGTGCTTTTCTGGACTATACTTCAGCTTTTGATTCTATACCAAGACAACGTTTACTTAACAAGTTAATCAGCGTCAACACTGACAGCTGGATAACCAACTGGCTATGTTCCTACCTCTCTGGAAGGGAACAGTACACTGTGTTTGGAGGAAAGTGTTCAGAGTCTCTACTGTCTCATGAAGGTGTACCACAAGGAGCTGTTCTTTCACCTCTTCTATTCTCTTTTTTTCTGCATGATCTGCCATCTTCCACAGAAAACACTTTTGTGAAATATGCGGATGATCTCACTGTATGTATGCCTATCTCTTCCTCTTTACATCCCATAGAAATGAATGAGTTTTTGTCTCGTATTGATTGTTGGTCTGTTGGTAATGGTCTCATACTTAATCCGTCTAAATGTCAAGCTGTTAACTTTAGCATGAGACATGAATGGAATCTAAACACCATTTTGAGATCCCATAATGCTTGTGCCATTGGAGACTCCTTGATAAAACAGTGTCGAAGGTCAATTATCTTGGTGTTACCTTTTCCTCTGATCTCTCTTGGTCTTCCCACGTTTTATTATTATCGAAGAAGGTTTTCCGTCTGACTTACTACATAAAGAGATTGCATGCTCTTGGGATTACTCGTCATTTACTCTTACAATTTGTCAATTCTTGCATATTACCTATTATTCTTTACTGTTCTCCATTATTCTTTCCCGGGCTTTTGAGAAAAGACTTTGCTGTATTGCGGAGAGTGCTGAAGGCAGTTATCAGAGTGTGTGGTGAATCTTTCGAGGTCATAATTAATATGGTTGTGGATAGATATCTAAAGTCATGCAAACTCCTGGCAGGTGTTATTTTATCAGATACTAGCCATCTCCTTCACTCTTATCTTTCTCCTTGTATATCTTCTGGTAGAATGAGACGTAATTACATTAAAATCCATGCACGCAAGGAAAAGTATAAAAGTTCTATAATATCTTACCTAGCAAATATACTCTGTGACGAACAGGTTGTTAGAGTTAACCAAGTCAATAACCTGCATTCTTAACATGTCTTAATTTCAAATGTTACAGTTTTTCAGATTTCTTTTTTAGACCTTTTTTCCCTTTTTTGTCTTTGTTTCTGTTTTTTGTGTAAGAAACTTGTTGAAATACGCTGTGCTGAGAATTTCTATATTGTACCGAAATATAATATTGAATAAAGCCATTAATAATGATAATAATAATAATGACAGTTATAATATTTAAAATATTATGATATTTTTTCTTTTTTAATATAAGTGAATAATAAGTTATTTCACTCAATAGTTACCATAGTATATTTTATTTATTTCATTAAATAATGGACATCTGTATGATTATGTAAATATTATCTTGTTCATCCCTTCAGGCTATCGACAACTTCTCACATATTCTACTTTATTCAAACTAGGTCATTAATAGTTGAAAACAGTTTAACAATCTGTTTAAAAGAATATATTTATCAACTAATATTTTTCAGAATGTACAATAACTAACAACCTAACCAATATCTATAACCATGACGTTGCACTTACTCTCCAACGGTCACGCCTGTTACCTCTCGTAGAGGAGTATAGGCTGTCCACCACCATTCTCCATCGAACTCTGTGCTTGACAATCCTTCCCAGTTTTTACCACTTGCTATTCATTCTTTTAGTGTCTGCTTCCAATTCTTGACACAATGTGTTCCTTATTCTTCCTCTTTTCCGTTTCCTTTCACGATTCCTAGTTATCATTTGCTTCACGATACAGTTTGATGATTTTCATAATGTACATCCTATCAATTTCAACGTCTTTTCCTAATTTCCTCCTCAGATGGGACTTGGTTTGTTCCCTCCCATGGTAGGCTGTTACTAATGGTTTCCAATCAACAGACATTGTTTGTCTTGAGTAAACAATTGTTTATAAATATTTGTACTTTTTGATGACAGTTTTGATAGTTCTCCAAGTTTCAGCTCCGTACAACAAATATAACTGTCTTTACGTTCGTATTGAAGATTTTGACTTTGATCGTGATGTTGCAATCACTTATATTCCTGACTGTAGTTATTAAAAAGTTGAATAACATTTTTTGTATCAATGAATATGATTATCGTTATGGGATTGTAGAGGTTGATACGTTTTTTGTTAAGATCATGAATCGATCGATGTCCAGTGCTTCCAGGTTTCTCCATAGTGGACTAACATCAATCGATTCATGATCTAAATCAATTAATGTAAACAAATAAATAAAACAAAAAAGATATTTTCTCTACGATAATTTAAATGTTTCAATTATTTACTTACTTACACCTGTTACTCCTCGTGAAGGAGCATAGGCCGCTCACCAGCATTCTCCATCCAACCCTGTCCTGAGCAATCCTTTCCAACTTTTCCAGGTTTATTCACCCATTTCACGACGTAATGTGTTCTTTGGTGGAGTAAAATATTTCAATTACGGTGAATTAAAGAAACATGAGTGTTTTGTAATTCCTTTGAATATAATACTCATTTTGATTATTACCAATAGAGTATTTTATTAAGTTGTGAATCAAAGTGTCCTAATGAAGAAATATACTGAACTTTGAATCACTTTGTTTGTTCGCAGTATCTCTATATGAAGGCTTTATTCGATTAATTCTTAACGGTTAATTTAGTTTAACGTTATTATTTAAGGCCATATATTATTCATCCATAGAATAAATAGCATAGCTTATTTTAATGAAAACATTTATTTTGATGGTTGATCGAATGAAGGAATTTGCTATAAAAAAGAATGTCAGTTCCTATAAAAGAAAATGGCGTAAATTAGGTGGTTCTGTGTGGAAACTACACAATTTTTGGAAAATAAAGTGTACCTATAATATGAAATACTTGATATTAAATAGAAATAAACGACCGAATTTCTATTGGTCATTGACCCGATATACTGTAAACTTAAGTCATATATATAATTATGTAGGATATAGTGAACCTTTATGTTTTTTTATTTTTATTTATTTAAACACATAGATATTGGTACAAAGGGTCACTGAATACATTCGATTTATATGAGGGCTGGGATAATGCCCTGGTGCCCAAACCAAGCAAGTGGTTTTATTAGAGGGACATACACAGAGTCTTCGACTTAAAAGTCTGATCCACAGAGCAGTGAAAAAACTTCAGGTGATTCACTCCCATGGTAGCCAGTGGCTAACAATTGGTTTAAACGCCATTTGTTCTCTCAGGATATTGGAGCCCATGTGCACCACTTATTTGGAATCAGGGCTTTCCAACTCTCCTAGGTGGATCCTCCATATCTATCAACCCGGTCGAAGCGCCAGACATTCGCTTTTCGTCCTCTCAATTTCATAAAGAACACCCCCGCCACGAGAAGGTAGTGAGTATGACTTTTCTGGCAGTGGATGTATGCACGTGGCCACTCGAGAGCATTTCGAAAGGGAGAGCTGACTCTCCTCACTCCCTGCCGTACCAGGGCATTTGGGGGCTGAACTTAACTGAGGAATACTTACTTAAGATTATTATTGGTTAGCAATAATTCTTTTGGGGTTATTTGTTGATTAAAAAATTTATCCTGTATCACAATGATTAGATATCTCTCCCTCGATCTCTCTCTCGGAATTCTGATCCTTTGAACAACGATAATAAATGAAATTTCATGGGTTTTGTATTATCGAAACGTTTACTTTAAATAACGTCGATAAAATCCATCGGCTAAATTCAAACAACTATTCTAAAGTAGCACTAGTTGGTTAGAATTAAAACTGTACAGCTTCCCAATATCATCTACGCCTAAGTAGTTAACTTACTTACTCACTTACGTACGCCTGTTACCCCCAATCAAGCATAGGCCGCCGACCAGTATTCTCCAACCCACTCTGCCTTCCGTTCTAATTCTATCCAATCGTTTTTCATTCTTCCCATGCCTGTCTCTATTCCTCGGCGTAATGTGTTCTTTGATCATTCTCTTTTCCTTTAAGGCAGTTAACTAACAAATATTATTTAAATTCAAGGGTGCTTATTATGATGAACTGAACTAATTTATAGACTTTATTGCAGTTCTGTAATTGGTGATAAAAAAAACTATATTAAATGGTCTGCCGCATATTTTGTTCACTCCTGTGGAGAGAGTTAACATGAAATTATCTTGTAAGTAGTTTTTGTTACTATTCACACTTTTCATAGTTTCATATAATTTGTGCAATTAACATTATTGGCTGTATAACTGTTGTTTAGATCTAATCCTGTTATTTTGTAACCGTTTTGTTCTCTGCTGATATGACACACTGATTATCGGTCATAAATACAATGCTGTACATACTTCTCATTCTCAATTATCAACTGACGTGATACCAGTAATCTAATATATTTCCTATCCACGTTTCTATTGTATACTAATTATGCTGATAGATATAAATAGTATGTAATATCAATCGGTAGTGGAATGCCTGCCAGGAGAAGATTGAAAAAATTCAACTGAAGAGAACAGAAAGGGAAAATAGAGAGCACTTTTAATGATAACAGAGGTGAAAGACTCATGAAACACGCAAAGGATAAGTGAAGAAAGATGTGCAAATATTGTATTAAATGTGTGGTTATCATATTTTACAAAATCACTCTGTAATTTTGGGTTAAACAATAAATAAGTTTTTCCCACCTGTCTTCTCGTTGAGTACACGTTTACAGCTCACATTGATATTTACATTATGTGATTATTCTGAATACACGTCTTGGATCATATCAATCATTACTTCTTATGACTATGGATTACATGAAGTGTATATGCAGCCGTATATTTCCGAACGATATTTCTCATTCAAATATTCATACAATTAAGTTGGTCCGTGAACGAATAATAATAGTAGTGTTGCGATTTTGCTTGTGGTTATCTGTCAGTCATTCAATCATTGAAAATGTATAACGTATCATACCATTGAGACAATACAAGACTTTACTATCCACGTCAATACAGAAAGTAGGAAATAAGCATAATGAAAATAAACGATAATATAATTAATATCAATAATCATGATAGAAAAGGCCGAAAGTTAAGAATATACTTATAGTTTAAATCCCGAATTGGTTTCAACTAAATAACAGTCAAAAACAAAGAAGCATTTTACAACCGTTTCATTCTAGTGTGTGGCTATCAAAAAAGTACACACCCGACGTCGAAAGAGTTGTAAATTATATAAAACCCACATACATCTTTAATACTAATGATTTGGTTGAGATTATGAGTCAGTTGAAGTTAGACCACCATGGAAAACCTGGAAGCACTGGACGGCCGTTTCGTCCTATTGTGGGACTCCTTAGAAGTGCTCATCCACGACCACGCCTCGCGGGGACGAAACGGCCTTCCAGTGCTTCCAGGTTTTCCATGGCGGTCTAGCTTCAACTGACTCATAATCTCAACTGTTGAAATTACTACAATCTCCACAAAACCCCTTCTGATAAAAATCATGGAAAATTGATGAAACTCAGAACTTTAAAAGAGATAAACTACTGAGATATCTTAAATAAAGCATCTGACAATGAGTCCTGTCATCTTAAGTTATTATCCATTAGTTACGATTATTTTTTTAGTTGTAACCAAGACGTTTGGATTTCCCGATTAGGTTCAAACCTACTTTCAATCCCTCAATAGATCAACTATATTTTACTTTCTCCGTTTCATTCTTCTAAACTACTTCTATGCTAACCGCAGTGAGTGTTCACTCACGTTGATAAAAAATTACTTGAAAACATAGATATATGGAAGAAGAAGAATATTCGCACTTGAGAGTTTTGTTTACAATGCTTCAACCTGTAAGTTATATTTGTCACCGAATGATCTTATTCAGGTTTACTGGTTTTCAATGGTAACCCAATTGAAATCATTATGTGACAAAAACAACCAACTAGTATTTTGTTCAATAAATTCTCATTAAACTCTGAAGTTATAGGTTCACATCCATAATTCAGTAGAATATCCATCTGAACCACAACTTTCTTTAGCCATGAAAATAAAAATCCCTAAAACATAAGGTAATTTAGCTTGATCTACAGAAGCAGCTGAATTATCAAATATGCAAGGTGATTATTCTAAGTTATTCAGCTTCTGTTCTTAATATAAGCACCGGTTGAGTGGGAATCATTAATTGTGACTTTCATTGACCAAAAGTTCTTTGAACTGTTCCGTGTGAGATTTTTATCAAAGTCCTAATATAATGGGAATATTTGAACAGTTGAAAAGTTGAAAAACCAAACTCATAGTTCAATATTTAATACATGACAATACCTATAAAACGCAATTGTTGAGAGGTGGTCTGTATAGATGTAGAGAAGAGGAATAGAGAGATCCGGTTAGATATTTTCAAGGTTGATAGTATTTTTTATTACTTTACAGTCTAATGTCAGTCTTAACTACATGCTTCAAGTTCTTCAGTAACGATAATCAAATAATTAGTATCAGAAGGTGTTTTGTGGGGATTGTAGTAATTTCAACAGTTGAAATCATGAGTCAATTGAAGTTAGACCACCATGAAAAACCTGGAAGCACTAGACGGCTGTTTCGTCCTATTGTGGGATTTCTCAAATAATTTCCATTTTGGAGATATTTCCATCAATTATTCTATTCCGTAACTTAGTTGAGGTGTAATTAGTCCTTTTCGTTAGTTTAAAGAGGATCGGATGAAGTCTTTTCAGAGTTTATCATATCATTTACCCTATAATAGTCTAAAATAATTCACCTTACTGTTTTGTATGCTTCTACTAATTTCAGAAGACATATTTTATAAGTAATGGATATTGTTCAAATCCTCATTACCATTTCTAATGTGTCTAAACTCAACATATCAACTTCCCAATTTTACTTACTTATTTCTCTCTCCAACATATTTTCTCTATTTCGTTTATGTTCAAGTTTTATTTATCCAAATAATCTATCCTATCATATTATTATAGTTGATAATCCTATTTGCCTACATTGATAGAAATTTTGACAAGTGTGCTTAGTGTATTAGACAGACTCTATTGTTTATATCACCTGTAAATTACCTGTAATTTTATGATTACAGTTACTATCGTTATCAATTTCATCATGTGTATAATGAATAAAAGCATCATTGTTATAATTCATTTATAAAGTAATATGATTGACCAAATATTATTTGCAAATACATATGAGAATGAAGCGAGAGGGAAATCTAAGTTTGAAAAAAATCTGTAAGTGGGAAAAACATTAGAATAGTTTTTTCCATTTGTCTTTATTTTGTATACAACTGTAAATAAGATGAATACTTCCTTCAAAAAAAGCCTAGGTATCAAAAGTATTTCGTTTAATATGATTCACTTGAAGTGTGATTTTATAATAAATCATATTTTGCAAAATATTTTTAACGGTGGCTAACAGTGGAATCCAGGATGCCCGTTTCATCCTATTTGGGACTCGTCAGCTGGATGTACCTTCATCCCAAGGTTGATGTTCTTTCCGGAACTCGAACCCAGCACCGTTCTCTTCAAGCTCTACCACGTTATTCACTTAGCTACTGAGTCCAGATAGCCATCAGCTTGCGCAGTGTGGTGAAGTTTTAACCCATTACTGTATCGGTTTGTTTGAATCTTCCCATTGATGTTTAAAAATAAAATTGATTAGTCTCCTATAGTGCTTATGACTTAAGGCAGTATCAAAGTAATTCACATAGGATGCACATATGTCAATAAGAGACTGATCGATTGTAGTCCTAAACATCAATGGGAATATTCAAACAACTAATATAACAATAAATTATTTTCATACTATTTCAAAGCTTACTGAAAACTTTTGAAGTTATATTAATTATTTATTGGTAAGGGTTGTTTAAATCTTCCCGTTATTGTTCATAAAGATCTTAATCGATCAATCTCTTTTAGGTATATGTACATCCTGAACGGATTACCTCGATATTCAGTTAGAGTTCTGTTGTAAATATTAACATTGAGCTGAACTTATAACTATCTGACAAACCCCAAGTAAAGTGAAACGCTCGCCCTGGATTTTATTGCTATCCACTATTTTAGTTAGGTTTGATGGATTTTAAGCATTTACGATGATCGTTTGATGATAATTCTCATGCGTTTGAACTTTGTGTTTAAGCACAAAAAGAGTGAATTTTTTAAAAATAACTTCACTTAATAACTATAATTTTAATTTTGTTAACTTGCTTTATGTGAATAGTAAGATTGTACTTTGAATTCATTTCTTTTACAAACAGTGGTTAAGTACATCGAAACTCTATGTACATCATTTATATTGCCATGTAAACACTCTATGGTCATTCAGAAAACACATCAATTACTATTGTTACTTACTTACCTACTTACACCTGTTACCCCCAATGAAGCATAGGCCGCCGACCAGCGTTCTCCAACCCACTCTATCCTGAACCTTCCTTTCTAATTATATCCAATTTTTGTTCATTCTTCTCCTATCTGTCTCTATTTCTTAGCGTAATGTGTTCTTTGATCAACCTCTTTTCCACTGGCCTCGAGGATTCTAAGTGAGGGCTTGCCTTGTGACGCAGTTCGGTGCTTTCCTCAATGTGTCTTATCCACTTTCAGCGCCTCTTCCTGATTTCGTCCTCCGCTGAGATCTGGCTTGTTCTTTCCCATAGTAGGTTGTTGCTGATAGTGTCTGGCCAACAGATTCAAAGTATTTTGGGTAGACAACTGTTAATAAATACTTGTATCTTCTTGATGATGGCTTTCGTAGTTCTCCAAGTTTCTTCCCTATACAGTAGAACTGTCTTGACATTTTTATTGAAACGTTTGACTTTGGTGTTGGTTGATAGTTGTTTTGAATTTCAGATGTTTTTCAGTTGTAAATATGCTACTCTTGCTTTGCCGATCCGCGCCTTCATATGTGCATCAGATCCACTGTGTTCATAAATGATGCTACTCAGATATGTAAAGGTTTTTACATCCTTCAAATCTTCTCCTTCAAGTGTGATTTGAGTGGTGTATGTTTTATTGTATCGGAGAATCTTGCTTTTCCCTTTGTGTATGCTGAGGACCACATAAGGACATAAGTTACTTCGCTTATTTATATGGAAAAAATGACTAAGAAAATCTTCTAATATTATTAATATCTATGAAATTCTTTACGAATGATTTTGAGAATATATAACAAACTTATTAGAAACTTTATATTGTAAAAAAATACCTCAACTACGGAAAAAATCAATATTCACAACATTACCTGTATGAATCTGATGATACATGTCTCAATCCCATACAGGATCACAAAAGCAATACTATTTTACCAAGGTTTAAACGTGAACAACATAACTGTTTAGTTTGTTTTCGATTTCCAATAGTTCTATATTCGATATTCATTTACTTAACAAAAATTACTTCTAAACGATACAGTGATATGATTCGAATTCTATACAATGAAATTTTTTAAATACACCATATATTTGAAACCCTCACCGAAATTTCTTTCATGCTCAAACCAAATTGTTGTAAAAACACACACACAAAAAAAAGAAAGAAAACTTTTTCATGGAACATTGTTTCATTCGATGTCTTGATGAAGATGTTTTTCCAATCAGATAGATTTAAACAAATGTGTTGATACATTCTTGTATCAGTGATTAAATATTTTTATGTTACACGAAGTTAATTTGGTCAGTTCTTAATTAAACCAATGCAAAACCGTGCAAAATTTTGCATATAGCGCGATGTTCAAATATAATTATGGCGCGAATATTTCTATTTCATTTTAGAATAACATATATAAGTGAACAATATTATTTTCGATTAAATTCTCATCAGGATTTACTCTAATATACAGTAATATTTATATGTATGTACAATAATATTAAACTAATCAAGGCAATTAATGAGACAATGATTACAATAGAATAGATTAAATTCACTTGATGTTGTTTAATTATATCTTCTGATTGATGTTTAGGATTGCAATAGATCAGTCTCATATTGGCATATGTGCATCCTGTGCGGACTGGCTCGATATTGCATAAGACCAAAGGAGAAATAAGAGTGTTACGAATTTCTTATAAACACAATAACTTGGGTTGTTGATTTGAATTCTTATAGCTTCTAGTATGTGTAAGAGACGAGATAGAACATCATAAGGAAAATTAGTAGGAATAAGATAAATAACATTAAATGACGTATTTCTGTCTACTACATGACCGCTATCGATCAAGTGTGATAGAACCGAGCAGTGTATTGTCTTGATATTACCTTTTCCTAACCACGAAGGGAGGTGTTCACTAACTGTTTGGCTCAGTTGTCTGGTATTGCGTTCAATATAGCCTTCTCCACATAAGTAGCTGAATTGGTAGATACATATAGAAGTGGCATACCATGTAACTTATCTTTTAGTGGAGGAATCACGGTAGATCGAGTTGAGTACCATAGTCAGGTTAGCTTCATTACTTGAATGTGTCTGTAAATTCAAAATTTATCATGGAGTCAATGAACAATGGTTTAAAGTCGAAATTCTTGTAACTGAACTTAACTAGGATCAACTAAAATCCAGTACTTTAGTACAATCCCGTAATGTCTATCAGTTGGAACGTATTTTTAAAGAAAGGGGGCAAGTTAGACAAGAAATTGTATGAACATGGAGCCTTTTATCGTTTGTTCCCTAATAAAACACTATAGGAATGTCCTCTTATTTTGAAGCAAAGATAGATGGTGGCCAGCAGTGTAATCTAGTACGCACATTTGAGACTAGTCAGATGGATACATTTGTTTTCCACAGTTGATGTTCACTTCGGAACTTAAACCCATTACTGTTTGCTCCAAAGTCCATCGCATCATCCATTCAGCTAATGAGTTCAGATAGCCGCTGAGTTGTGAAGTGTGGTTAAATTTTAGTTTTAATTCACATATACTGTTTGTTTGGATCTTCTCATTGATGTTTTAGGAGTGCAATCAATCAAAAGATGGTATTACGTTTTTATCATCAAATATATATTTACGTGAAAATGTAATTAAGAATATTTGTCCATAAAAGTATCTCTAAGGAATCATGAGTTATTACTTTTTCTTCCATATTGCGGTTAGTTATCTGATAAACCATAGATATCAACCGTTCAGTATGATAAGCATTTATTTTGTAGTACAACTATTGTAGTAAACGAGAATTCAGATGGGGAAAACCAATTTACTGTTTTATGCAAAATTATACGGTGCTTTGGTGAAGTATGAAAACCGTACATTAAATAAATTAATTGTGCATCTTCCTTTGGTCGTTCTTTACATACTTCATGATTCTTCCAATTCTGTTTTCATTACAATTGCTCTCTCTTTCCTTCCTATTCTCTTCAGTCAAATCTTCTTTTGACAGGCATTCCACTTGCGATTGCTGCTACATAATGCTTACATCTGTTAGCGTTAGTTGCATACACCGAAGGTCCTATGTTCAAATCCCGTGTGCGGAATCGTGGATTCACATTACTGAGAAGTTCCACAATGGGACAAATGGCCGTTTAGTGCTACTACGTTTTCAATGATGGTCTAACTTTGATCGGTTCATGATATCAAAAAATGAATTAGGTAATCGTAAAGGAAGGTGAAGAATTATACTTAATCATATGTGACACTAATTTGTTTTCAGTATGAGGATTTGTGGAGATTTTAGCATTTTAAAAGTTGAAGCAGCGAGTCTAAATCCCATACTAGGACGAAACATAATAATAATAATTATTATTATTATTATTATTACTATTGCTATTATTATTATTGGCTTTATTCAATATTATATATTGGTACAATATAGAATTCTCAACCTTCCAGTGCTTCAAGGTTTTCAATGATGGTCTAGTTTGAATTGACTCGTGAACTCAATTAATTTATTTGTCCATTCAAATGGTTTCTAGGCACTAAAATAATAAAGATTATATATTTGACTAAAATTTTAGCTAACACCTAATATCTACTTGTTACAGCAATTACCGATAAATATAAAAAAATCCAATGGCTCCAAAATAATTTTTGTTCTAAGTCGTGCGAATAATAGCAGTAATTAGTTTACTACGGTACCAACAGTATTCAAATATCTACAAACCAAAGTAATAATTCTAAACTTCGACTTCAATTACGATAAGTGGTACTAGTTTCTACCCTCTTGTTCTCTGATTATAACATTGAGAAGGAAGTTAAAACTTTGTGCAGAAGATTTGTTCCAAGACCTTTGAAGATAGGGTAACAAAATATTGCAGTAAAACCAACACGCAAAAAATAACCGCTCATCTGTGGACAATAGCTAGTCAAATTATAAGTCAATATATTAAGAAGCTAGTTATTTGTCAGGTACTTCTTATTGCGGTAGGTACTGAAGAAATAATGAAAGTTTCATCATTGGATCGTATAACTCAGGTAACAAAATACCCTTAAAATATCATAGTAAAACATATGCTAATCAATAGAATCATAAATTTTAAGAAAAAAAAACCGAAAAACTGGAATCATAGGAAACTTTGGCGAGGAAATTACTAAATTCAAAGAGTGATCCCAGTGAAATAACGTTTCAAAAATTTTATAGTCATCTCTACCACTTGATTATACTGAAATTATTTGAATTTGATAAACGAAGACAAACTACTTACTTGCTGTTGTAAGAAAATCGTCCACAATTCTGTTGTTCCAGTCATCTGGAAATAAAAATTTGTATAAATACCGGATGAATTATTCCTCACTGGAATAAAAATCATACTGATCATTTTGTTTTAACATTTTAATTTAATGGTAGTTATATTGAAGTGAAGGGGAACATCATTGCGGACGGCAAAATGTATGTGAACACTCTTAATAAAATCTGAGTCATACAGTAAGTTCTTCATTTGCAATCTGTCAGACTTGACTGTTCCTTCGTTTACACACCAATCACTCTCTGCTCTTATTCTATTTTCTTCGATCTTCTTAACCTTCTGCTGCCAAGTATTCCACTTCCGATTAGTGTTACATACTACTTACATCTGTAGCACATCAGCAGCACACACACAACACAATATTAATCAATTAAAATCATCATCATCATGGTGAATAATTTCAAAATCGGAAATTCAATCTACAAGAGCATCCTTATATATGTGATGAACCAATAGATATCTAGTGGAAATCACTCACATCTCAGTTTACTAAAAGAAGTTAATGCTCATTTAGTGTAGTTATAAAGTCAAGTTTTCTTTCATGATGTTGTCGATTACAAAAGCGAAAGATTCATTCAACTTAAAGAAATTACACCAATATTTGAAACAATTAATTTCGTGATAGTTGGGTTCTAAATAAGCAGAAGACATCTTTAAAAAATGAAATAATATACGTAAAAGTTTCAATGTTCGAAATCTCAACGTTTCCCTTGATAGCCTACCCCTAGTGTCTTCTGGTACATTAAAACTTTTGGAGACATAAGTTCTTATGAAAACAACTCTGTACTTAACAATTATCCAACCATTTTTAAATATTGAATTCGGTTTTAATACGAATTCGTCTCACTTGAATTTAAATGTTTGTAAATTACGATATACAAAAATATGTACATGCATGTAAATCATTTGTAATTAAATCCTATGAGCATATGTTGACTTAGGTTATAATGTGGATCACAATAATCGTCCTGGCAAGTAACTAAACTAAACCTGTCAGAAGTATATGTAGATATTAAAAAAAATAATTCTCTAATTGCACACGTACCTATATTTTGTTACGCTCGACAAATAATGGTTAAGCAAATATTAAATCATAGTACTTGATTCGACACTTTCGTTTTTCTTTTCAATTGTCTAGTCGTCAAGCTTATTTATGCAGAACTACAATTGATATATTAGTTGATCGACTTTCGTTATTGCCGCCTTGATTTTTTACTATCGTTTAGTGAAATAAACACATATTGTGCTTATTAAACCTCTTTGAGATGTCCTCCGATACTCCTAAGATCAAACTGCCGAACACAACACTGAACTTAATTTACTTCTATCGATGAAATTTCCGCCAAGAAAATTTGTTTATTATGGTGTTGCAGAAATCACTGAATTTCATAGTTTACTTCACTGAAAACTAGGAAGCGTTTGGAAAACGTTTCGTCGTAGTAAATTATTCTCCAGAAGTGCGCTTTAACATCTTATCATGGATCGAAACTAAAACAATCAGGTCTCCTAAGTGCCTAATTTTATAACTACCGAACTAGCTTACGATGGTTTTCGTGTACATTTTAAATCAGTCACCGAAACTACCCTATCATTATTCATAGACGTTGGTGATATTTGTCTCGAATTCAATACAATAGAACTTCAATAGCTACAACTTTTCACTATAATTTCGAGAATCCTCTGACACTATTGGTCATGAATAAGAATTCGGTGATACTTATGATAAACTTTTGAATTCTATAGTTTTTATCACAGACTACTACTTTTTTTTTTAAATGACTATCTCTAATTAAAGCAGTAAATCTTTTCTGACATTTTAATTTAATAAGATGCTAACCAACTAAGTTCATATCGACTAAAGTACATTTTAAACATTGACTATTTCCGACATAACCTTCTATCATTATAAATCATGTTCATGTCAGAAAATGAAATCAATCTATTTTCTTTTAGATGTTTACATTAATAAATATCACGTAGGCATTTCCTTTCGACTATTAAAATTACTGAACTAAATCTTATTTTAATTTTATTTATAATTAAAAAAATTTACATAACAGGATCTGTAAAATGTACATAACATGAGCGGTTGTCATATTCTGAAAATTAAACTATATTGTCAGTCAGTCAGTCAGTCAGCTACAACGAAGGATCAGGCACAAATTATACATCGGTCCAAGCTGCCATTACCTCATTAGCACAATAAGATGAACACCAAAATCATAGAAGAAGTTACTTCAATGGTAGTAATATATATATATATATATATATATATATATATATATATATATATATATATATATATATATATATTATATATATATATATATATATATATATATATATAAAAGAAACATTGTGTATGAGGATAAAATACAGTAAGAAAGAATTGGTTTTTAGAAAGAAATGTATAGAGTAATTTTTAATCTCACGCTTTAAGGGAAGACAAAGAGTGTTTACACCTAAGCCATCGTGATCAATTCTGAGGGATGTTGCTCAGAGTCTCCAATCATTGGTTACGATAGTCGCGCGGACATAATTTGCGAACCGGATGTTAATTCAAATAAAATAATGAAAGATAAGTTAATAATCTTTCCACAAATTATTGACTTCTAATTGATTTAATAACGTTACATTTGTGTTCTTTTGTTTAAAACCCATACTTGAATCTGCCCATTTTTTTTAAAGAGCTATGATGTCTTATTGTTTGACTAGCATTTGTAACTGTGATCTTATTGTGAAGCTAACGTTTGAAGAAAGTTAGTGTCACAGACTGATTTTAATTAAAGAATCGTCGAAAAGCAAGAATTTTAAGATGGCTATTTCAATTTAGTTTGGGACTCCTCAGTCTGTCACATTCAATTCGAAGACAGACATTGAATTAATGACTAAATCCTGAAGGTGAGCAAATTACTGTTAGACTATGGATCAGAATTCAATGGTCGTCATTCCTAAATTCAATCAATAGTATAAAGATTGATAAAACTACTGAAATTCGTTGAATCTCGTGTTTTTCTCTTTGTGTTGTATATACGTAAAATAAATAGTCTAGATGTTAGGCGTTCACGTACGAGACCGAAGGTCCTGAGCTTGAATCATGTGTGTGGGAGTGTGGATGTGCACAGCTGAGGAGTCCCATGCTTGAATTTTAGTCGTGATCTAACACTAATCCGTTTTGGATCTCAATTATAATGCAATGTTCAGTTTTATATGAATCAGGCTTTTCGCACTTCTATAAACTCGGGTGAGAAATCATAAAACCACTTGTATACTATAAATGATATGACTATTAAGTCCCAATGAATGTATGCACATTATACATAATTATTTTAAACTCTAATTATCTATACAAGTACAGATTAATTTTTTAGCATTTATCATTTTATAAGAAAACATAGACCTAAATGTTTGTGATATGCTGATCAAAGTGACTGATCAAAATAATAAACATCAGTTGATTGTACTCATTTATTCACAATAAAAACCCCTATGTAATATAACCACTAAAGCATATACTTCATAAATAATCATTACAAAATTTACTATTTAAAATAGGATTACTTAAACAAACTTTGGCTGAACAAAAGGCAAATAAATAGGGCGATAGTTTTACTGAAAAGTGGTATGTATTTATAAGCTTATTAATACAACTCTTATATAAGTTATTATATAATCGCTATTCAAGTTATATAGATTAATGTCGAGTAAAAATGGCATTCAAAAATGATCAGTCAAATAATTCCTCATTTTGTTAATGATTATATAAATATATATGTACTCAGAATCGGCGGATGTTGTTTTGCTATAACTGTTTTTGCTCCCTTTAGAGCTCGTAAGGAGATGAATGAAAGAATCAGGTCTGTCATTGTAAACACTTCGAAAACAACCAACACACACATTTCGCTTCCTAAGAGCTTCTTATAACACTTGAGTTTTGATGTTGGTTTATAAAGAAAGCTATGGTACAAATCATTATGTTTACTGTATATACTTGTATATTCGTTTGTTTTGGTGAATTTTCATGCACCGAGCTGGATGGTTTGTTCGTGGAGATTTCATTGTTTTTTTTGAACAACATCATCAACACAATCTTCAGAGAGGAGTGAAATTTTCGAATTTCTCCACATATGATTTACAGCTAGTCTTATCAACCTCGATGTTGGTTGGTTATTATTGACGTTTACCCTGTTATTATCTACCTCTTTATTTTGATTTTATCTTCCTTTGATCTGAGTCTTGATCTTATATTTATCCATGATTTTTCCAATTGATCGATAGATTGGATTGCTTTTGCCATGTTTGTTGGTTGCTGGCTGAACTGGGTGCCAAGCTTCTAACAATTCTCTGGTGTTTTTAGTATCCCAAAAACTCCCACATATTTTTCAGTACGTCCTCTATCCAAGATTTCAACCTTTTTCTAGTCGAATGTGTATCCACAGCTATCTACGCGCATTGATATAAGCGAAGATTTGTCATGGAGTTTAGCCGATAATTGATGTCCATGCAGGTGAACAAATAAGGGGCGTCTCCTTTGTCCGGTATAGTGTTTTTTGGAATTCGAACAGTTTATTAGGTAAATGACGTTCAGCTTTCTTTTTTTTTGTCATTTCGTTCTTTGGTCTGCAAGGGACAGATTGAAGTGATTTTGCTGGTTTTCGTGTTGCACTTATTTCCAACAGCTTCAGTAATCTAGTTGTAATTTATGATTCGGCCCTTAAATATGGTAGAATGATCCGTTTGCTGGTCTCTATACATGATTTCGTAAATGTTGATGACTCGGGTTGATATTTTTTGATGAAGCTGTGTGGATAACTGTTCTTTCAAAGTATAGTGTTTACATATTTTTCTTCATTTTTCCGCCCTGCTAGTGTGCTACAGTGTGTTTTCATCCTCATGAATAAAGTTTGTACGCAGTTGATTTTGTGAGTTATTGGGTTTTTGCTACTGTGGTTGGAAACATGATCTCTGTGTGTTATCTTCCGATGTACCTGATTCTCCAGTTATCCTATGTCGGTTCTGGTGATCAGTACACCTAAGAATGAAAGTTTGTGGTCCAACTCCTTTTCCATTGTGAATTTTATGTCATGAAGACGTTGTTGATCAGATTATAGGCGTTTTACAACACGTCCCCTTAGATGATGACGGATGTGTTATCAACATAGCAAATCCAAAGTTTTGGCTTGATCTCTGATAAGACCGAGGCTTCCAGTCTCCGAATCACTGCTTCTGCAATAAGCCCTGTTATTGGTGACCTCATCAGTGTTCCTTACGTTTGTTCGTAAATTTTATTGTTGCATTGGAAATGTGTTATTAAGCATAAATCGATTAATTCTAGTAAACTCTTACTTTGAAGCTTCATCTGTTTATTGAGATTTGTTTCGTTCATGAGGAGAAGGGGTGGAGTTTCCTTTGCTAAGCAATTTTTAATCGAAGTGAATAAGGCTGTTACATCGAAGGATATCATCAGTTCGTCGTTGTTGGTTCAAATCTCCCTAGTCTTTTGCAAGGATTGTATGGGGGATTTAATGGAATGTTTAGATGAGCCTATTAAATGTTTCAATATTCTTAAATTTCTCTAGATAAATTGTTTGTTGGGGTTTCAGCGATTTTTGCAATTAGACATATGTTGTTGCTTAGCTTGTTCCATTTAGATCTACAGTAAAATTGAAGGAGTACTAGTCTATTTGATTTCATTGTCTATTGATTTTGCTTTGATATTTATCCCTCTTTGATAAAATTGTTTAAAGTCCTTGAGATGTGGGAAATTCTAATAAAATGTGTCTACTAATATTGTCCAAATATACTTGTAATAAAACGTGTTTAATCTATTGCACTGAACCTGGTACCGTTAGTAACTAATATTAGCCGAAAACGTAGATCATTCGATTCGAACTAAAGACTTATGCTAAATGGTTCTTGGTATGACTTAGTTTATGGTTTTATATGACTAGCACCTGAGAAGTTCAACTGTAAGCTAGAACAGATGTTTTTTATTGATTTGCAGGCTGATGCTGGTTCTTTGTACAATTGATTGGTAACTGGGTAGTGGCCAATATCATATATGTCTTGTAATTTCATGCTTAAAAATTTCATCGACCAAATTGCAATGTTATTATTAATCAAACTGACTCGACTACAGCCACCAAACGTTTCAATACAGTTCATGAGATGAAAAGATATTCGGACTAGTGAATACACCACAAGTTGAATGAAAGAATTCAATCTGCGTTGATAGGCATGACAAAATTGACATTGGTCACTAACTAATGACCTTATCAGTAGAAAAGATTTGAAAAGCTCAATAATAAAGTCTCAGACTGTGATGATTTTTACAATTCCAAAACAGAACATCAGTACCTTAAATAATGTAGCTAGCACGAAACTGATGTCAGAGGTTTTCTGCCAACTCTTTCGAACACTAGCATCACTTTAACAGAAAGGCCAGTTATAAATTGAACATATTGTGATGTATGCTACTTATGTCGACAGATATAAGTAGTATTTAACATCAACCGAAGGTGGATTACCTGGTAGTAGAAGGTTGAGAATATCAAATAGAAGAGAATAGGAACAAAGAGTAATTGGTATGGAAATGAAGGAACAATAAAGTCTGAGATAATTAACGGACTTTTTTCTTCAAATAACTCTATCATATTTGAGTTAACCTACATTTGGTCATCCCTATCTGTGTTTTCGTTCATCTCCTAGACATTCAATTAAATAATTATTAAACATTATAAGATTTAGCTTTGTTTCATATTATTCATAAATTTATAATAATGACTGACATTAATGCCTATTAAAGGTAACAAATTATTGAAATGAAGAATAAGACGTATTTACAACAACAAAAATTACATAATACCAATCGTTTATAAACAAAATCTGGTAAGACTATAATTTATGAACGACCTTTGAGAGACGCTAAAGTGACCTTGAGAGTGTCTATCTACTAAATGAGGGTAATAAAATAGTGTGAGGAATCAGAATTATGAGTTACAGTTGATGGTTTGGGGTTAAGAATTAGATTCAAGGTTTTCATTATGAACGGATATCAGCTATCATGCCAAAACTCTATTTAGCCAAATGGGTGAGTGAATTTTGTGCCAAAATTTAGGACCTGTTATCCTCAATCTGATTGGTTCGTCCATAAATCATAGCCTCACCCAAAATCTTGTTGATTTCTTTGTTTTTTCCATATTTCATTCAGTTATTTTTCTGAATACTTTAGTCGGCATAATATGGTTCTAATAATTTACATTGTAAAAGAAACTTGTATTATTATCTATCATTTTCATTATAGCTTACAACTTCCTCTGTCTTAGTAAAGAATAATTCTTCATTCTATTCGTGTTTTTAACGATAACAATACCTTCTATTAGCATATAACACTAAAACAATTCGTAAAGAATATTATGATTCTATATGAAGAGAAAAGACATCAATTCATTGATGAATGATCTTTTCTATATTCATGATACATTATGATACTTTGTCCTTTTAATTTTTGTCAGTAACATTCTGGTTAATTTAGAAACAATGTTATATCCGGGTATTTTATATTAATGCTAAGAAAAAGTGAAATGACGAAAACATTTTTGTCATATGAGATTGTTTGTAGTAGTGTGGTGTGTGCGACTGATGTCGACAGATATAAGTAGTATGTATCACCAACCGAAAATGGAATACCTAGCGAGAGAATGTTAAAAAGATTGAAAAAAAAGAGAACAAGAACAAAGAGTGATTGGTGTGTAAACGAAGTGTTGTGGATGCGGAAGAATAGACCAATAATTATCATGTTAAGTTCAATGGTGTCCTTGGACTTTAAATGGACATTTCCTATTGGTCGATATCTGTTCACTTGTTGAATATTGTACAAAATGTTGTTTTCTATTTTTATGGTACGCTGTGGTATGCTTGACTAGTATATCAACAAAGTATGTTTGAAATATAGTGATTCATATCTCCGAGGCTGTGACTTGTGTTCTGGACTCAACTAACTGGGCTAGACGGGGAAGCGAGACCAATAGAGACTCTAGGCCGTCCGTACGTGTTTTCCGTGTCACTGTACTGCGATCGATCAATAAATACGCTGCTTATCAAACCCTGCAGTCTCACAACTTAAATTCATAACAATTGGCGACGGGGATTTTGGCAAAAACAATATAATTGGGAGACACAAGGTCATAACACGAAGGAACAGTCAATTCTGACAGATTGCAAATGAAGAATTTACTGTATGATTCTCAGATTTTATCAAGATATTCTGTAATGTTGTGCATCTGATCCTCGCCACCTGTGTTCTCGTTCATTACATTAGTAGTAGTATCACAATAACTACGACAACGATTTTGTATTCTAACATATCAGTTTAACTTGTTGATTACAACTCGTCTCCTTAATGCGGTTATTTGCTTTTATCCGTCATGTACAATACTTATTTAAAAATACTAATGATGTGAGTTTGTTTTGATAGTGATTTGTAGTACTTAAGAATCAATTGACGTGATATGTGTCACTTTCAATTTATACCGTGAATAAGGTCGATGTTAATGTTCTTTCTATTGTAGAGTAATACTAAGTAGAGGGTTGTGGAGATAGTTAAGTTTCATTGAAATCATGAATGTTAGACCATCAATGAAAACCTACGAGCACTGAATAGCCGTTTCGTCCCAGTATGGACTCTTCAACATTACTCACTACCAACCGTATACACGGGAGTCTAACCCAGAACCTAAGATTTAGAGAGTGGACGCAAAACATATTAGTTATCATGTTTGAACTTATAACTGCATAGCCTGATGAAAACTTCACTGATAACGATCATTCACTTTAAATACTCTACTTACTCGGAAAAGTATTTATTGAAATTAGTTCACTGGATTAATAGATTAATATTTCTACCCAGTCTGGAACACTTTTGTATGTCAAACCTAATACTCGTTATATTCGCTAAATTGATGGAAAACGTTTTGACAACTACAACTATTGATATTTTGTCTGTCATGAGTTATAAACGCAAAACTGAAGAAATAACTAAACCATGACATCAATTTTAATTCCAGGTATGATTACCATGTAAGAAACAATGTTTAGAAAATGTTTTATTAATATAATAAACTGTAATGGCTTTGCTTCGTTTATCAATCCCCTTGATAACCGTTATTACATAAATCTAAACGGTGTTTGAAATCAGAAGGCAACAAGAAGCGGCAACTACAATTTATTAGCAGACAGCGTAGATCACAAAACTATAAGCACATCAAGCGAATTTGAAGCAGAGGCGAATGAATGTATTTCAGCAAATACATAGGCAAATTTATAATCAAATCGTACCAGGGCACAGCAAGGCAAAGCAAAGGCTAGTAATAGGATTCGAGTACATATATACATGGGGAAGAGAATGAATCATCGAGTGATATTTAAGCAATCAGCATTTTAGCTAGAGTCTGTCATGTGATCTAGTGATCATAAAAGTACAAAGAAATAGACGAATTATTACTATTCAAATAACATTGTCTATTAAGTAAGTCAATAAAAGGGCTTAACCGGAATTAACCATAATCAAAATTGGTTGTACGACAGTTGCTATAAGACAAATGAATTTCTTCCAGTTATTTCATTGTTTCTTATAAATATTTTTGATGATTTCAGCCTGTGTCTACGATTCCTCAACACACATATTGCACCATTTATCGTCATTTTGGGTATAATTGGCAATGTACTATCTATTATTGTATTAAGAAATCGACGTATGAAATCGCCAGTTTCAATTTATTTAATCAGTTTATCAGTATTTGATATATTATTACTGGTTTGTGCTGTTGTATTATTTTTTGAATATCCTTTTGCTGAAGAAGATAATTCATCATTTTTACTATCAATGCATAATTCCTCAACAGAAGATCATGTTAACACATTAAATAAATTAGTAAACAATATAACTGATCATACAAAAATCAATAATATAACTACAGCACATCGTATTTATGCCCTTATTCAAGCACATTTCATTTATCCAATTGCATTAACAGCACAAACTTCTGCAATATGGATTACAGTTAGTTTAACAGTGGAACGATATATTGCTGGATGTTATCCTTTACATGCAAATGTATTATCATCTGTACCAAAATCTCGTTTAGTTGTATGCTGTTGTATGATATGTGCAATTGTTTATAATATACCAAGATGGTTTGAAATTACAACACAGTCTTTAAATACAACTGAATTAATAAAAGAATCAAATTTTTCACAATATTCAATACAATACGATTGGCATTCAATATTTCGTCTTGTTTATTATACATGGGGATATATACTAGTAATGTTTTTATTACCATTAATTGCCTTATTAGTAATGAATATTCGTTTAATGTATGCATTGCGTAGATCTGATTTTGCTGTATGTAAAACATTACATTCAACACAATATTTAGATAATCCACATAGTAATACTAATACAATAGTTGATGTGAATTCAAATATTTATGCAAAAACTTCTACAATATCAAACAAATCAATTACTAAACAATTTCCAATGAGATTTCAACGAAGTGATCATTGTAAATCATGTAAATCATTAAAAACTCCATTTACATTATATGGTCCAACACGATTAGCAATACAAGCAGATAAAAGTATAACACGTATGATTATTGTTGTAGTCGGTGTATTTATTGCATGTCAATTACCAGCATTAGTATTTAATATTTATTTTGGTATTGTATCACCAAAAGTTTTACCATATGGTTGGTGTGCATTATCAGAATTACGTAATTTTTTAGTTGTAGTTAATTCAAGTGTTAATTTTATTGTTTATTGTGTAATGGGAGCTAAATTTCGTCGAAGTTTTATTCATGTCATTACACCATGTTGGGAGATTAAATTAGCTAATAATACTAATAATACACGTAAACCTACTGTCCGGTTAATCACTTTACGATCAGATGTAACTGAACTTCAATGAAGCTTATCTTAATTTCTTTTTTCTAAAAAGAAATTTGTATATTTCTTCACTTGTCTTTCCTATAAACATATTTTCCTTTGTATGAAAATGAAGTTAACACTGATAATACATGTAAAAATGAAATACCACAGACTTCTAATAAAATTTCTAAAGAATATAAACTATTATTACTAATTTACAGATATTTACGTTAATCTACTTAAAGCTCCATTGGGAGTAACAGGCGTAAGTAAGCAAGTAAGTACTTAAAGCTTATTGATTAGAGTCACTGTATCCATGAATAGATAAGACATTTTCTCCATTTGGCGTGTTTAGTCTTCGTGTTAGTTACATGTTTGTACACGAATAGTTATCTAGTTATCAGAATGACAACTGGTAAGTTATTTACATTTTCACATATGTAGAAGAGATATCACGAAAGATTTTAACGAAATATTTCTTTCTCTTACATAATAGGACACAATAACTATCAGTCTGATATATAAAAGAATAATATTAATATTAAATGGGTTGGTGTGATGAAGCAAAACTCAAATGAAAAATTATTATTATCAGAAGGAGTTTTGTGTAGATTTTACCAGTGGAGTTCAACCAGGTCTGTTGTGAGATATCAACTCACTGAAGACAATGGTGTACGGTGGCGCAACTTCGTCGATTGGTTGAAGTTAGACATTAACACCGTTGGATACCAGCTCAGTGGTCTAGTTGGTTGAGCGCCTGGAGCGAAACTGACGGGTCCTGGGTTCGAATTTTGGGAGGTGGGATCGTGAATGCGCGCTGCTGAGGAGTCGCATACTAGGATGAAACGGCCGTCCAGTGCTTCCAGGTTTTCCATGGTGGTCTAGCTTCAATTGACTCATGATTTCAATCAGGCAAATAATTATGTTTGAATAACGATTATTTGAAAGATTTAATCTTTGTAACAAAAAAATTAGTTTCGATAGTATAATGAGACAATGGAGTAGATCGGAAACAATATGATGTAGTACATTTTGAATAAACTGATTACACACATCTACTTATTAGGGTATATCTTGATGAAATTAATTTGGTTCATTAAGGAGAAAGAATATATGATAACAATTTCAGCGATTGAATTTTAAGTAAATCTAACTTTCCGCTCGATAATCTAATCCAAGCTTTTTCAAGAAAGTATGATCAAATATCAGAATTATCGAATCTAGATAGGTACATAGTATCCGGTTAACTATATACTGAACAGGTCATCTAATCATTTTAATAATGTTTAAAGTAAGTATTTGACGTAGTGCGTATGAGACATGTGGTTTGTAACAAAAAGTATGTTAGAATAACAAGGTATGTGTATTCGTAAGCGGATTTAAGTTGTGAGAAGATGTAGCAAGTCTTCTACAACTAATTTCAATTATGGTTAAATTTTGATAAGCGCTTTTATTAGCTCAACAGATAATGTTATTCTAATGGTAAAGATTCACATATTTCTTTGTACTCTTATGATCACTATCTTGTCTGTTTATACGTGTACGCTTGATCACATGACAGCCTACGCACGAATCTCTCTCTACCTGAAATGTTAATCATTTAAATGTCGATCGACGAGTCCATTCCCATGTATATATGTACTCGAATCCTATTTTTAGCCTTTGCCTTGCTTTGCTGCGCTTTAATTCGATTTGACTATGAATTTGCCTGTGTATTTGTTCGTATAAACACAATCGCCTCTCTGCCTTAAGTTCGCTCTCTGTTCTTGTAACTTTGTAATCTGTGCTATTCGCTAATAAACTGTAGTTGCCACTTCTTATTGCCTTTTGATTTCAAACACTGTTAAAATTTATATAATAACGGTTATCAAGGTGATTGATTAACGAAGCTAATCCACTACATAGAAATTTTATTGACTATTCGGTCAGATTGTTTTAAATACATTGTGTAAATATCTTACATATTTCAGATCAACATAATTTATAGACCAGACTAGTTAATACAATTTTCAATAGTACAATTTTCATTTCAGGAGCATTTAAGATCAACTTGGTTTACACATTATAATCAGTTACCATTTGAAATGATTATTTTCTTTAACTTGTAGCGAGGTGTCGAGTCGCGATTGACTATGAACACCATTACAAGAAGACTACGTGCCAGTTAACCGATAAAATCTCCCGTAAGCCAAATATCAGAAAGCAGTTGATGGCTGTATTCGAGATGTATTTGTTGTCGATCTTGTGGTATCGAAAGGATACCGAGATCGTACCAAAGGAGTACAAGCGTGGTTACCGAGCGTAACCGAACCCGCGCAAGGTCACAATCGGAAGATAATGGGGCAGTAATATGGCTGTCTTTAGCACAGTTAAACAAATGAGCACAGTAAAACAATCACTGGTACAATTGGTTATAATAATGATTGTTTCCATTAAATCGATCGCGTTCTCTTGGTAAAAGTAGGTCACTACAAACTAAACCTTTAATTCAGTATTCACTATCTACAAAACAATGTTATTAAATCTAAATACAATTCAATGTAGAAACTTTTAGATCATAAAGAAAAAGTAGTCCCATTTTTTGTTCAGCTTAAGCAAATGTATAGGGAAAAAATTTTGAACATTGATGGATTTTTTAAAGTACTCATCAAAAATTGATTTCATCATGCCACGAATCAGGTAATTTATAGTTTACAACACGAAATGTGAATAAATTGTTACCAAGAAAGTGTTTGAGATTAGTATGCAAAATGTTCATCTGTCAAAAATTGTCTGATTAATGTTCTTTGAAAGTCATGAGATACAGTCATATACTCTACTCTATTATGAGGCTTTTCAATAATGCTAACTTCTAATCTCACCAGGATTCAAGTCCAAAAACTTAATGATGATAAGCTTTGTGTTTGTCTTGGACTTTCTAATTATCCCTATTATTAGCTTTCACAAACTCCCCATAGTAAACTAAAATGTGATTAAAATGTCTCATATTCACTTAAAACGCATTATCTAAAAGAACTACTTCTACGATGTACGACCAATGTGCAATTCAAATTTGACGATAATTTCTATAGACAAGTGGATGGAGTTCTAATGGGTTCTCCATTGGGTCCTCTCTTGGCTGATTGTTTCATGGCCAATAATTGAGAGATTTCATCTATATGGATGATATTTTCATTATTTGTAGAGCGTATTTGATTTGCCGAATCAAAATCTTAAATGAATGTAAAAAGTGTTCCATTAGAGTAGAAGAATTAACACTCAATATTTTCTCATTGCTTTTAAAAGACACAGTCATTTTATTCTCAGTATTAAATTATTTACTGTTAATGAAACATTTACCTTTTAATATACCTTTTAATATATTAGTACTTTGTATAATACCAGAGTTACTGATAATAAAAGATGATTTAGATAATTAAGTAAAACCGTACGATATTACTAACAGAATAGTTATTTGCTCAAGCCACTACTGAAAGTGTTTCTAATTGTAACCGTCTGAACACATATATATATATTACTTAGTTGCTTTCATAGTGTTAATGACTGATTTATCTCGTATTGAAATTATGACAAATAGAGTGAAGGTATCAAAACAATAAAAGAACTGAGTAGTTTTCTGTGAACCCATTGCAACCTAAAGCTAGAAATTACTTTTTATAAATCGGAATAGAGCGCTGTAAAACCTCTTAAAACATCTTGAAATCCTTCTGATACTAACAAAATCATTAGAAGGTAAGTTCATTGTAAGTTCAAAATATAAATCCGTTCTTTTCTTAAATTTACTCTAATATTTTTGAAATAAAAATATCACATACATAGTAGGACTTTATCTGAAAAGCTACAACCTTCATGGTATTATATTAATTCAGGTCCTAATAAACTGTATATGTTTCAAAATAATTTCAACGTATTCAGGATTTCAAATATTTTTGTGTAGTAATTTGAGAACTATCTTCTCGGTAAAGTAATCACCAGTTTTGATCGATATCTTATTCTTTATATTAAATTATTACTTATTTAAGCCTATTAACACTCATTGATGAACATAGGCCGACCATCAGCGGTCTCTATCCAACTCTTACTCAACCAATCATTTCCACTTGCTATTTATCCATTTGATGACTGCCTCCAATTCTCGAAACAGTCTGTTCTCTGATCTTCTTCTTTTTCGCTTCCCTTCACGATTCCATGTTAGCGCATGTCTCGTGATGCAGTTTGATGATTTCCAAAATTCATTTCCTGTCCACTCCCAACATCTTTTCCTAATTTCCTTTTCGGCTCAAAACTGGTTTGTTCTCTCTCATAGTACGTTGTTGTTGATAGTGTCCGGTCAACAAACATTCAGCATTTTGCATAGACAATTGTTTATAAATACTTGTACATTTTTGATAATGGTTGTGGTAGTTCTAGAAGTTTCAGCTCCGTCAAGTAGAACTGACTGTCTTGAAGTTCGTATTGAAGATTTTGAATTTGATATTGACTTACAGACAGTTATTTTTAGTCCTATATGTTCTTCAACTAAAGAAATACGACCCTTAGTAAATTTTACTACAAATGAAACCTCATATAAAATTTATACCCAGACTAAATCGAAGAATTATATTTCTAAAACAAATTGTCTAATTTAATGATAATTGAAATAATCTAAATATTTTCTTATATAATCAATTGTATTAATTTATACTTTGTAAATGTTAAGAAATATTCCATAACATGCTTTATATCAGGATTTTAATCATTAAACTAAATTACATGTTTAGTGGCCCAAAATCTGACTCCACTGATATCATTTCTGATTGCTATTGAGATATATATATCATCAATCCTCCTATTTAATAATGGACATAGATCACGTTAGTGAATAACGGAATTAAATAAGCCAAACACGAGAATGGCTTTCGACTACATATATATTTTGCACAATCATTGATCGGGACAGACAATCAGAGGAACGAAGCGAATAGAAGAGAGTGAAGCGAGATAACGCGCGATGGAGAAGGCTTGTGAGCCAACTATTCCATTTTAACCAAGCATTGTCCAATATTTATAGTCACACAAAAATAAGCTACAGACATGTGATGAATAGGATAAGACTTGTGCATACACATACGCTTACATAAAAAAACAGTCAAGATTAATAAGGGACTAATGAATAAGGTCAAAATATGACTCAAGAAGAATGAATAGATATTGGCCTGTCCAGAAGCCAGAATAAGGTTTATGGGCTATAACACAGTAAGCGACACTACACATGAAATGTACTATTCATATAACTCAAATAATGCATTATGATTATGGATCAGTCTGAAATATTCATTGACCGGAAGTAATAATTTTCAATGGACATGATTATTATTTCATTTAGATAAAAGTAAAATTCATCAAATCAACAAACCCTAGAAATTTATAGGAGAAATCTTGGAAAAAAAGTGTTTTTTTTTTTAAAAAAAAAAATGAAAAAAACCCTTTTGGAATAACCAAATTATGATTGTCCTTATAAATATGAATATGAGAACTGTAACTATGTTTTACCTGTGTAAAATAAACGTAGAAATTCATTTGATGTTATAAATCATTCAAGATATTTCAGTCAGATTTTACTGTGAAAGAACTTCTGAAAGTACTTTGAAAAGCATCTTATTACATTCAATTGATGTTTTTAAGTTGTTATTTAGGACTGCAATTGATCAGTCTCATGTTGGCATATGTGTATCCTGTGCGGATTGCCTCGATATAGCCTTAAGTCACAAGCTTTTTAAGCAAAGATGGATAGTGGCTAGCAGTGGATCCAGGACGCGCGTTGCACAAGCAGGTGGCTATCAGGACTCAATAGCTAAGTAGATGACGTGATGGCGTTTGAAGCAAACGGTATTAGGTTCGAGTTCCGGAGTGAACATCAACTCTGGGATGCAGGTACATCCCAAAAGAACGAAACGCGCATCCTGGATTCCACTGATAGCCACTATCCATCTTCTTACATTTTACAGATATTTTCTAAAATTAACTAATTTCTTGAAATAGATCTACATGAAATCCAATAAATCATTTAGTCCCTGAAGTTCAGTACAAATGATAGAGCTACGCGAGGATCCCCATCAGATAGACGTTTAGTATGTATTACCATCCTTAACACTACAAACTATTAAGAAAATCACTAAACGATATCAAGTGTAATTGATAAATCTTCTGACTGAACGCTTGATTCGGTTTCCTATGCTCTTTTATTAATCTCAGGGTATTTCTTCACGACAATTTGAACACGAAAGAAAAGGCATGTAATATGGAACGAGCGCCTTCCTTCAAGGTTAGTTTATGTACAGAAAATCGAGGGTATGTATAGCATTTCAGAGGGCCTTGTGTTACTGGAAAGTTCTTAAATTCTTCTGAATTTAGTACCACGATAGGTAATCATCCAATCAGAAATGTGACACACCACTCTTCACTTCCTAGATGTTTCTAGAAAACTTCTGTTCAATGCTGAATGGATAAAATTCTTCCCAGTGTTTTCAGGGACCCCTTGGGCTTTATCCTAGGAATTTTCCGGGTTTCCCCAACAGTAATAAAATTTGTTCAGAGAATAAAGTTTTCTTTCTGGTGACATCATTTGATAATAGTGCGGTAACCATAAATTGTCTCTTAAAATTACTTCATTTTGTATCTAACGGTTTACTCGATCTTATGAAGAAAGGTTTATTGATAACACACAGAGTCCTATTTTCGAACACACTTTCAAGAGATATCTCAAAGGTCATCAAAATGCAGGCCCGAATAATAAAATAGCTCCACTCATTCACATATGATCATGTGTTCCTACCACTATTATCGTTCAAAACTATCTATAAAGCCAACTGAAAAAAAAAAATAGAGTTTGGATCAGTAATTTGTGCATATCAGAGGATTTGGTGATTCATAAATCCAAGATTGGTCTATGTCCAGAAGCGACACATAGATGTAGTGACTTCCGAGCTGAATGGACTAGTTATGGAGCTTTCATCGTTCTTCTGACTAGCATCAACAGTGAGTGCTTCCAGGGATATTGAGCTATCAAAATCTTTCCATAGCTGACTACCAGCTTGTTCTGTTGACTTGAAATTTGATGGCATAACCTACTCAGGTGTTTTTTTTTTGAAAATTAACGACCTTTCGCTGTACAAGTTACAAAAAATTACAAGCAGTGACATCTTAATGGCTGGCAATATGCAATGAAGAGGATAAACATAATCCAGATGTCGAATCCTAAACTGCTAAATTCTAACTGACGATCACTAATTAACATAGTCGACTATCTCCAGTTCCTACTAAGTTAAAATATGTATCGTAATCGTGTAGTCACAATTCAAGAATCTTGATTAAATGATTTACAGGACGATTGCTTAGTATCACTACAGGATTTTAACATCTATTATCAGACTCGGCGTGGCGGTGGTGTAGTTACGTTTGTAAACGTGAACTGATGTCGATCTATTTTTGCATGTTTTAAGTTTTCAAACGACCTTATCGACTCTTTAACTTTAAAACAACGTCCAAAAAACTTGAATAAATACAAATATGTTCATGTTACCAACATCTACGTGACTTCAGACTACACATCATCTGCAATATATTTTTCTGCTGATGAATTCGCTGAGTTTGCTGTTACTGCCTTCAATGGTTCACTTCCAGTAATATGTGATGATTTTAATCCATGTGACTGCAGCTTTCTTTAATCACCAGGTCACCAAACTGTAACAGATTTCCTCACCAGTTTAAATGGTCATTTAAACTTAGTTTCCACTGATGTTCGCACATGTGTGACTCGTAAACGTGCTCCATTGTCTAGTTCGGATTGTTGTGTAATTCGTGTTCTACCTAAAGTATATGTGTTGTGACTTTATGTCCGGCTTTTTATCACGTGATTTATCCACCAATCAAAATACGACTTATACAATCTTAGCACTGTGCCAAACCAATGACATTCGACCGGTATGAGCAGCCCAGCGAATCATTTATTTCAGACATACTGGGTTTATATATCAATCAAACACCACAACGCACCATAAAATAGGAAATAATATTTGTACAAAATAAAGCCAAAAAGTGACTGTGAAAGTGGGAGACAACAGTCAATAAACTGAATATAGCTTAAGAACAGTAAATCGTACAATAATAAATTATAGGTCAAAATGAAGCTTGTAATAAGAGGAATATAAATATAATCTAATTATTGAGTAGTTATATCATAAGAATATACAGATAATATTAGTCAATTTATATGTCTCAGAAGTTACTCGTGATTTAATCTTCACTGGAATATAACAATATGGCAAGCTTGGAAAGAGTATGCTCTTATATAAGAAAAAGAAAATCAAATACAGGAATTATTAAGAAGAAAATATCCAAAACCTGAAAATCGTGTTTCATACGACTAACTGGGAATCATTTGCAGATGACTCATTGGAAAACACTGTTGAAGTTATCACTTGTTATGTTAAATTCTGTTTTGATATTTGTTGTCCTATTGAAACCATTATTGTAAGTTTTGATCGACTTACCTCTACAACTAAAACAATTATAGAGGGTAAAAGAAAGAACTTACGAGGAGAAAAACTCCATTTAAGTTCGAAAGCTAAGTGGTCTATTAAACCTAAAGATTAGATATCTGAATTCTGTTTACTCATAAACTTCTATTTTGTAAAAACTCTTCAAGTATGTGAAAACTATCTAAAGAGTTTACAGGTGTGAGGCACATTAGAAGAGATAACCAGCTGAATGTTTGTGACTTAACTAAGTCTTTTGTAAGTCAGTTATCTGATTTCACGCTTTCTGTATACACAGGTGTTCATTTCTTCAATTTAGAACCTTACCAACCATCTTTACCAACTCGCATCTGTCTGGAAACTTCCTCATATAATTACAAAGATACAAGCATCTGGCAAATTCGTAAGCGATTAGGTATTTGTGTAGATGAACGTTTTCGGTAACAATGTTAGATCCACCGTTATCCATGTAAGTTCCATTCAGCCAAAATAATGAAATACGGAATATAAGTAAGAGGTGGATAACCGAGTTCAGAAAAGATCTGTCTGAATAAAGGATACCATAAGAGGTAAAATACCTGATGACTATTACTTCCGTTATCCTCGATGTTCTAAAAAAGATATACATGGTCGATTAATTGACTACAGTGAAGTACTGTACTATATACAGGAGAACATCTGTATATTATGAAACAATTTTATTGTATTATAAAAACAAAAGTCAAGCGTATATTTACAAAAGAGAATTTTTCAATGTTTTTTTCACTTACTATAAACTGCAATGTAAGTTTCGTATGTTCAATTTTTTTTTATTAAAATAAATTTGAAGCGCTTCTCGCTAGAACTCCAGGAAATACCTGTTGTGAGATAACAATTCAGTGAAGACAATGGTGAGTGTCACTCAGTTTTGTGGATTGGTTGAAGTTAGACATTAACACCGTTGGATGCCAGCTCAGTGGTCTAATGGTTAAGCTCGGTTTTGGGTTCGAATCTCGCAAGGCAGAATTATGGGTGTTCACTGCTGAGGAGTCCTCCACTAGAATGAAACGGCCGTCCAGTGCTTCGGGGTTTTTCATGGTGATCTAGCTTCAAATGACTCATGAATTTAACAATTAAAATAAATTTTTATCGTCATACTCGTATTGATCGATAGTTTGATTTCATTTACATATTTTAAATTGATAAGTATCTCAATATTGTTTATTTAACTTTCATTCCAACATAGTTCCCTTGGTTGCAGTGCATGGAAACTAATTATCATACAAAATTTATTCCGTATATTTTATTTTATTTATTGATTCTTTTTTGAATGAAAACAAATTTCTTCATAGTGATTATTATTATTTAACATCAAACTGAATTAATTTGAAAAGACCGTCAACTTTTGAGATTCATATTGTTTTTAAAACTTGAACTGATGTATTTTGGTGTAGAAAGTTACACAATATCGGTGAAAATAGATTATTTCACAACTAACATTCATCAGATCTTATTATAATAAATGAATCTGAAATTCTTTTGAAGAATACATATATTGAAATCTATAATGAATGTTTATTTCTCTTCAACTAGAACGTTTATAGTTATGCACAGAAATATCAAACATACCAAAATAATATAAACAATTAATAAGCAAAGTGACAGAAATTAAAAGCTAGAATTACTTGTTAACATAATTACAGGCGAAGTAGTAGTAGTAGTATTAGTGTGGTGTGCGCTTTTTATGTGAACAAACAAAAGTAGTATGTAGCAACAATAGGATATGGAATGCTTACACCAGCAGAAGATTGAATCAATGTTACATAACAGGAAATAAGTGAATGATTAGAACAATACAGACACTGAAATAACATTCATAAAATCTATAAGATTATGTTATAAGAAGTGTTCAGATAATTTGATCGCGAAGCGTGAAGTTGGAGAAAAATAAACGAAGAAAGGGTATAGAAAATAATAATGAATAAAATCATTTATTAAAACCAAAGGAGAGATGAAGGTGTTACAAATTTTTTATCAACACAATGACTTGGATTGTTGGCTCAAATTCTTATAGCTTTTGCTATGTGCAAGAGACGAAATCGAATATCATGAGGAAAATTAGTAGGAATAAGATAAATAACATTAAATGACGTATTTCTGTCTACAACATGACCGCTATCGATCAAGTGTGATAGAACCGATTTGTGTATTGTCTTGATAGTACCTTTTTCTAACCACGAAGGGAGGTGTTCACTAACTCTTTGGCTCAATTGTCTGGTAGTGCACTCAATATATCCTTCTCCACAGGAGCAGCTGAATTTCTAGATAAATATAGAAGTGGCATACCAGGTAACTTATCTTTTAGTGGAGGAATCACGATAGATTGGGTTGAGTACCATAGACGGAGGTTAGCTTCATTAAATATTCTCTTAACTGCTCTGGTCAGCCTATCCTGTTGTTTATCACCAGCTATATTCTCACCGAATTGCAGCTTCAGGAAGAGAGATTTCGTCTCAGCCGTTAATATCTATATTATCTTATTTGTTATATGCAATTATTTCTTCAAGAAACCTTTTGGATAACTCATTTCAATCAAAATATTATGCATGAGCCCTTATTCCTTGTTTATTGTATCAACTGAGTATATCTTCCAAGCTCCATTTACAAGGTATCTAACGAGTTTTCTCCTATAATGAAAGGGTACAAATCTCAAGAAATGTGTGTACCGGCTTGCTGAAGGACAGTTTCTATACACACTTCTACTGATAGAACCGTTTTCTTTTCTGTTCAGCAAAACGTAAAGGAAATGTAGTTTATTATCAAGTTCTTCTTCACACGTGAATTTGATTGCTGAGTGATTATTGCTAAATAGTTCTGAGAGTTCTTCATTTCCCAATGTTCTGATCGACAATAATGAAAGTGTCATCGATGTAACGACAAATGACGTCAAACTTATCGGTAACCTCTTTGAGAGGTCCGTTATCTAGTTTCTCAAGAGAAAAATGAGCAAGGATAGGACCTAGAGGTGAACCCATCACTATACCATCAATTTTTTTATCATATGGAAACTAACTGCACATTTTAGTAATAATTGTTTGAGTCTAACCTTGGGAATTTCAATTTTGATCTGTTTTTCAAGTAGTTGTTGGCACACAAACTCTCAGTTAATGGTACATTGGTGAACAAGGAAGCAACATTTAGAGATATTATCCGTTTTCATTCTATCATTCATTCACCAACTTGCCATATTTTTTGTTTCCTACATTAATCTAACTTGTATAATCAAGGAGAAATTATATTTTCTCTTTTATTTTCCTTAGTATCTCTTTCTGCCGATTATTCATTCAAGTTGTATTCGTGATTCAGTCTATCATGTAAACTCATAATTTCTTCTTTTTAAAGCAGTTTAGAAATCTCATTCTGGTACATCTAGAAAAGGAAATAGAGCTTTCTAGGTTATATATATATATATATATATATATATATATATATATATATATATATATATATATATATATATATATATATATATATATATATATATATATATATGATCAATATATTGTACGCTAAAATACATCACATTCAAAATTAGATTGTTTATAGTAAGATTGTCAACAACACGAAAAATTTGCATATATCATAACATTACAATTCAGTAGTAATGCATAATTTCCAGTCAATTAGAATCCTTGAATATAAATTAAAATAATAATAATTGTCATACGTTCAACCCCATCATATTTTCTCATCACTTTCAGTTAACAACTATTATTTTCAGAAATCGGATTATTTTAGTGAATCATGAAATATTGTATGATGCATAGGAATAGTAACCGTCATAAAATATCTACCTTGGGATGTTTATTTCAATGGTTCATTGTTGTTTCATCAAGTATCTTTTCGAATACATACTTGTGTGTATGTGTGTATGTATGTATGTGTCTCTAGTTCTCTGGGTTTATCTAATAGCATCTATTACCATTAGTAAACAATAAAATGTATTTAACAGAAGAAAAATGCAAGCATATCAGAATTCTACAACTAAAATCAATCTATTTAACAACTCGACAATTTATGCATAACAAACATTTACGTTTTATCCATAGGGTATTGTTCTTTATCCTGCATTGAAATAAATAACCAGTATCCATATAGACCTGAGATATATATATATATCTATCCTCAAAGAAAGTCATATTGATTCTGGAAATCTCTGGTTAAGACATTAGCTTAACTGTAGCTTACCTAGTGCCATTCTAATTTATTTAGTTAATTGTTTTACTTACGACAGTTACCCATCGTTTAGCATCGGCCGCTCACCAGCATTCTCCATCCAACCCCATCCTGTGCAATTACCATTACTTCTTTCCATTTGCTATTTATCCTTTTCATATCTGCTTCCAATTCTTGACACAGTGTGTTCTTTAATCTTCCGTTTTACTGTTTCTGATGTGAACAGAGAAATAAGAAGCCTTGACAAACTACAGAAGCTATGTTTAGGGACGTTATTTCAGTTCATTCAAAGCTTGTAAAACATTAACATTTATTTTTATATCTAGTCTATTCTACAGATCATAAAATTTCGTTTGATGTATGATTTACTGCAATAGTCCACTTTGTTCCAAACCTATTGTAATCTAAACACAATATTCTGTACTCCATATTCTACACTAATCCCCAACTTTGAACATAATTGTATTTTCCTAATTATTGTATGTTGTGTTCGGGTTAGTCATCTATTCATTCATGTTTCTTTTTACACTGATGTGAAATCGGGAAATCGGGAACGGGATCGGAATTGAGAATAAATCGAGTGTTGTTGCAGTTGAATTGTGTTCTCTGACTCGCGTGCTTGTCAGCCAACCAATCAAGTGATAGAATAGTTTTCTTCACTCTAATTTACTCACGCGTAGTCAGGCGTACTAGCCTGAAGGTTAATCCGGTGATCCTATTGCGTGAAGGTCTTAATGAAGCTATCTTAATCAAGTTATGGTCAGCACGAAAAGTGGGTAGACAGATCAAGGACGTAACCGTTTCCCTTCACGATTTCATGTTAGCGCATGCCTCGTGATGCAGATTAATGATTTTGAAAATGCATGTCCTATCCACTTCCAACATCTTTTCCTAATTTCCTCTTCAGCTAAAGACTGGTTTGTTCTCTCTCACAGTAGACCGTTGCTGATAGTGTCCGATCAACAGACACTGAGTATCTTGTGCAGACAATTATTTAGAAAAACATGTACCACTTTGATGGTAACTGTAGTTCTCAGCTAGTAGTTTCAGCTCCGTACAGTAGAACTGACTGTCTTGATATTCGTATGGAAGATTCAGAATTTGATGTTGGTTTAAAGACAGTTGTTTTGAGTTGCGTATGTTTTTCAACTGAAGGAATGCTGTCCTCAATCCGTCTTCACATCTGCATCAGATCCTCCTTGTTCATTCATGATGCTATCCAGGCACGTGAAAATTTCCACCCCTTTTCACAATTTCCCAATCAAGTGGGATTGGGTTGATGTTCTCCATGTTGACTTGCACGATCTTGATTTTTCCATTGTGTATGTTGAGGCCTACTGATCCAGAAGCTGCTGCTGCTACACTGGTTGTCATGGCCTGCATTTGTCGGTGTGTATGGGAGAGAAGAACTAGGTCATCTGTGAAGTCCAAATCCTTTAGTACATCCACGGTCTCCAGTGTATTCAGTGCTTTCCTACAGATATGGAGGTCTTCGTAATCTAGTCAATCACCAGAAGAAAGCGAAATGACGAGAGTAAGCAGCTTTGTCTGACACCGGTCATCGGTTGGAGTTCATATTTCAGCTGTCCGCCATGCACCACCTTGCACTGTAGTCAGTCGTATGACTTCTAGATGATGTTGACGATCTTCTCAGATATTCACACCATAGTGTCGAAGACGTTTCCATAAGGTCCTCCTGTCCACACTGTCAATCGTCTTCTCACAGTCAATGAAGTTGATCTATAATGACGAGTTCCATTCAATTGATTGTTCAACAATGATCCGTAGTGTCGCAATTCAGTCTGTGAACGGCCGACCCTTACGGAATCCGGTCTGTTGATCTCGAACCTGGACGTCAATTGAATCTTTCATCTGGTACAACAACACTCTGTTTTAAACATTTCCTGGTAGTGATAGTAGTGTGATGCCTCTAATGTTCCACTTCACTTGCTTGTTTGCTTCTGTGCATTCAGTTTGTGCCTTGAGTTTCTCTGTTCTTGTTCAATTGTAGTTAATTGCTGTCTCTCTGTTCTTTCTTTCTTGAATCTTGACCAGGGTGTCGATAAAAATCTATTCTTTACGACATTGCTTGTTACTACCCAGAACCTCCTAGCACTTTGAAGTTGATGCTTCTTTCATCCATTTCCAATTGTGCTCCATAGTAGTGTCTTCTTCTTTGAGTAGATCTTGTAAGGCTTGAAACCTGTTGTTGAGAGTTATCTTGAATGCATTGAGTTTGTCAGTAGGTCGAACGAAGGCTGTATTAAATCTTTGCAATACTGTTTGTCCAGTGCTTCTTTAGCTTCAGTTTCATCTTGGCAACGATCAGGTAGATGGTGATCTGAATCTATGTCAGCTCCTCTCCTGGTTCTCACGTCCTCCATTGACCTTGTGAGTTTTTTGGTGATGCAAATATGGTCGACCTGGTTCTGTGTAGTGTGATTTGGTTACACCCTTGTAGCTTTGTGTACGCTTTTGTGGCAGAATACTGTGTCACCAATAACCATTTTATTGAATGCACATAAATTTGCAGATCCTTCACCGTTGTTGTTCACTTCTTTCAGTCAGTCCATGTCGTCCCATGATATCTTCATATCTTGTGTTATCGATAACAACTTTGACGTTTATGTCTCGCATCAGGATGGTCAGATCTCCTTGGACACCACGCTATGATTGACTGCAGTCCCTCATAGAACTGACCTTTATCGTCATCTTTGCTATCATTGGTGTGCATGACATTGGTCAGCATTCATCCTAATTCCCTTCTTCTTTGTGTTTGAAGGATGGTTTGATGATCCCGTGTCAATCAGGTTCTCATCCTATAAGCTCTTCACGTGCTTTTTTGGACAGCATCAGTGCAACTCCTTGTGTGTGCGAAGTATTTTCTTCTTCGTGACCAGAGTACACAGCACCTCTCCCGAATCTAATCTTTTCCATCCAGGTGGAGTCCAATGGTTTTCACATATTCTGAGCACTGTAAAGTTATGTCTACTCATTTTCGCAGCTATTTGACTAGTCCTCCCTGTCTCTCACATTGTCCGGACATTCCATGTGCCTATATTTTAATTGTTGCTCTGGTTGTTAGAAGGGGCATCGGCCTCGTGAGTTCTGAAGAATATCGGCCTTCACAATGAGGTGCCATAAATCCTCTGAATGAAGGTCCTTCAACTAGAAAGACAGAGTTTAAGTTTGACGTTTAGATCTCCCATCAGGATGATGAGATCCTTTCTTGGGTACTTCGCTATGATCGATTGCAGTCCCTCATATAGCTGACCTTTATCTTCTTCATTGGTATCATTGTTGGGTGCATCGCACTAGACAACATTCATTTCTTCTACGTTATCAGAGTACAACATATCCTCTCCCGAATCTAATTGTTATGGCCTTTTTTTCAATATTTACTTTGCCAAATTGTTATGTCTTATATCATTTGACATAGTCCCTATTAGGAATACCGAATCCTGTGACTTTGTTCCTGTGCTAAACCAACGATGCGTTAACCGGCACGAGTAGCCTAGAGTCAACTAAGAGTCCTTATTGGTCCTCTGCTTAACAGGTTTTCGTCTAACCCCACCGGTCAGTCCAAAACACAAATATCAGCCTCCGCTATATGAATCGTATATTCCAGACATACTTAGTTTATATACAGACAGACCAGACTGTTTCACACCATAAAATGAAAAGTAATAATCATACAAGATCAAGCCAAAAGTGGCTGTGAGTATAGGAAACTGTAACTAATAGATTGGGAATAAATTAAGAATGGTACACTGTATAACAATGATCAATATATCAAATGGAAACTGTAAAAAGAATATGGATATAGATATACTCTTGTAGCTTAATATTTATCTCATAAATACCTATGTGGTTACAGTCCATAAATAACTCTTAACAGTTACCATTCATCTATCTTTCATTCGGATATAACACTAACCTCTCCTGTTAAACTTGGGTCCAATGGATTTTATTTACTCCGAGAACCGCCAAGTTGTATCTCCTTATTTCTGCAGTCGTTTGGCTGATCTCCCCCTTCAGTCTCCCACACTGTCCAGACATTATAAATACCTATATTGGTTGTTGTTCTGATTATCGGAAGAAACAACAACCTCGTGGGTTCCGAAGAATCTCAATTTTTACCATGAGGCGTCATAGTTCCTCTAAATGAAGATCCTCCAACTCTTAGAGCAATTTAAACGCCTTAAATTGTTTTTTTTCTGGATATCATTCATTTGGCAAGTTTATTTCCTACGATCCGTGGTTGTCGACCCCATGCTCAACCCTTCTCCTATATCCGTGTTTAGGACTAGCAGTAACCCTGGAAGGGCTACAGCACAATCGGTCTGTAACAAAATAGGTTTATTAAAAAGAAACTCAGTGTCGATTGGTTACACATCACCTGAATCAGTTCTTCATTAACAACAAATCTAGAATAACTTACTAACGATTAACTTATCAACGTATATATCAGTTCGTCAGGCCTTGTAAGTTAGTTACCCTCACTGCATCCAAAGGAACTAATTCTTCGTTTTCCGCAAAAAATGTACGTTACTAAGGAGAAAAAAGAGCCGCTAAATCACATAATATGATTATTATTGCTATTAAACAGAACGCGATATAAAATTTCTCAACCTTTGTGGTATATTGTTGTATTTATTCCAGATCATTGTGGTGTGAGCTACTTATAGCCACAAAAGTAGTATATAACGATGGTCAGGAATATAATGTATTTCAGTAGAAGATCGAGAAGGAAAGGATAGGAACAAAAATGTTTGAGATAATTGATTGATATTTATAAATTAACTGTTTACAGTATGGTTCTCAGATTTTAGTGAGATATTCTGTAATTTCGTGTTCAAATACATTTGATTACCTTACTCGTGTTCTTGTTCACTACATTATTACTTCCCATCTTACATTTAGCCTTTGTTATATGGCTATTTGACCTAACTAATGACTCAGTTTGTATCTTTTTGCAATGACACTGACAAGAAATCCACTACTTTACATTTACGTTACTAAATACTCTCATCATCCATGATACATAGTTCAAGATGAATTCATTGAAAGCAGTCGTACGCTCAAATACGTTTTCATTTTTCTCAATATTCTATGGGTTTTTTAAATTAATCAAATAATACTAGCTTAGATATTCACGTACTTTTTGATTAAAAGAAACGCTCCATTTTAAAACTTACAAGTAAACGATTAACAATATCAGATTATGTAATGATGTAAGAATTCTATTATTCTTATGATATACATATATATCATTATAGACCTGAAGTAACTTTCAATGAATGAGCTTTGAATATCCCAATATGAGTTAATTACCAGGTAAATTTTATGTGGAAACATTGTAAGATGTTTATTTGTCATTTGTTCACAGAAAACAAAACATTAATACATTAGTAAATCACTGAATTATGAGGTCAATTAACAACAACAACAATAACAAAGATGAAGTTTTATAAATACAAAAACTTTTTCCATAAACAATACATGTCCCTTATTAGTTATATAATCCCCAGAGTAAAAGATAATCAATTATTGATTTACATTCATTAAAAAAAGTTAATTTTTACTTGTTCTTTTTAAGTTAAATTTCCTATTCTCTTGTCTAGAATAAAACCATGAAGTATGTTAAGGACGTTAGATCCCCAGAACTCACTTCAGAAAGGACCTAATTTTGTAATTTTATTTAGAAAATTTGAATTTCTTTGCTTTCGCGCCAAAGGCGCTCTTGTCACCTTCATGTCGTATTTCCCACTGGGAAATATCTTAAATGCTATTGGTCCGTTGGTTCTTTTAGTATGCCTTTTTGTAACTCTCCCCAAGGACGGTTTTGTACTGTATATATACGTTTTGAATTGTGTTTGTTGTTATCGCTCGTTTCTGGCTGTTTGTAGAATATACTTCCGCATTACAAGCTTGGACTTCTCCCTCTAGTTAGCAGTGCTGGGACGCATCAATAGCTAGCTTACTGGTCTGTGGTCACCGAGTCTTGTTTTCTCGTTCTCAGATCAAGTGAACTGGTGATAGCTTCAACCCTAGCAAAATGAATAACGTATCAGGAGAGTCTTTCAGTAATTATTACTTGGATTTGAATCTCGTGAGATGGGACCGTAGATGCGCACTGATGAGGATTCCCACAATAGGATGAAACGGCCATCCAGTGCTTTCAGGTTTTCCATGGTGGTCCAGCTTCAACTGACTCATGTCTCAACCACTAAAATTATTATCTGTTATTTGGAATTCACTCATTTTTTAAAAATATTGAAATGTAATCAATTAAATGTAAACTGCGAATCTACTTCTGATTGTATAAAATTTCTAGAAAAAAACTGTTCTGATAAATAATAATGACTGCATGGTCACTAACATCTAGTTTTCAGATAGATTTCGCAATAGTTTTAATAGTGTAATAACCCATGAAATATGAATCTGTAGTACGACTTTTAAGCTTCAGTTAAGTCATGATCGCTACAACATTTGGACATTATTGACCCAGTCAGGTTTGAGGTTATCAATGACTTGTATTATTCAGTAATAAATAGTTTTTATCAGAATGGGTTTTGTGGAGATTTTTAGAAATTTCACTGGTTGAAATCATGAGTCAATTGAAGCTAGACCACCATGGAAAACCTGGAAGCACTGGATGGCTGTTTCGTCCTAGTATGGGACTCCTCAGCAGTGCGCATCCACGATCCGGCCCTCCGCGATTGGTTGAAATTAGACATTAACGCCGTTGGATGCCGACTCAGTGGTCTAGTTGATTAAGCGCCTGGCGCGAGACTGATATGTCCTGGGTGCGGGATCGTGGATGCACACTACTGAGGAGTCCCATACTAGGACGAAACGGCCGTTCAGTGCTTGCAGGTTTTCCATAGTGATCTAGCTTCAGTTGACTCATGATTTCAATCAGTGAAATAAATAGTTTGTAAAAGTTTTTCAAATATTGTTAACTTATGTTAAAAAGTACCTACAAAATATGTAAAAGTATTCACAGAATTAGCCAGTTAAATGAACTCTGTTCTCTAAATAAAACTACTTCAAATATAAAATATACTTGTTTTACATTTAGAAATTTTGTTTATTATCTTTCTTTGATTTTTATTGAAGTCTATAAACAAAAATACGGGTATCTAATAAAAACGTTAGTTAAATTCAATCGCATTAGGTAATGGGCATTATATAAAGTATAAATTAATTCATCACTAACAACTAAGCTAACAATGAATGTCTTCCCATACATAATAAATTTGAATTATTACAACTTTTGGAATAATCTGGAATCTGGAATAGTCAAAGTATTTTCTGTGACACATTGATCTGAATCCGATTTGAAGGAATATATGAATATTCCATTAATGTAAATCTTCCATTTAACTCCGTTCATTACATCTTGGCTAATCCCGTTTGTGTGACAACAATAATAAAAAAGCGAATACGAGTAAATTAAGACGAATTTATTTCAGACAGACATTACAAATGTGAGGCGAGGAAGAGACTTTGAGAAGCAGACCTGAGAAGGTAGGTGAGCCGACTCAAGTTCAACAAGCGTGACTCGATATTTATAGCCAGACAAAAATAAGCCAATGACAAGTGATGAATATGGTAAACAATATACACATACACTCATATAAAAACAGTCAAGGTTAGTAAGGTCAAGATGTTACTCAAGAAGAGCAAACAAATTAGTCTTTCCGGGATCTAGAACAACCCATATGGGCTTGGCATAATACTGGACACTAAAATCTAACACTAGACGAGTGTAAACCGATAAATTAATTTCGCTCACTTTAAATCGTTCACGCACATACCAACTCATAGAAATAAGTCAAAATGTTATTAGAAAGGTTTATGATAAGGATTTATTGAATGAAATGATCCTAATGAAGTGTTACATCAACGATCAAGACTTTGAAAACACTCGAATCATTATCATTAAATGTGTCCAACTGATGTTAGTTTATAGCTTGAATATTCAGTTTCCAACTCTTGCTAAACATTAATTGATAATATGATGAAATTACAATTAATAGATGGTATTGTACCAAAAACAATACATTTACATAAATAAACAAACAATAGTATAATTCACCTGTATTTTACATCAAGAATACTGATTATATTTATATGACAATTATTAACATTCATAGAGAAAACTGTTAAAATGAATTGAATGACTAGTCAACAACAAAAAACGAAAGTCAAATCAAACAATACATAGGTACATCTGGTAATTTGTACAGTCTAACTGATATGAATGCATCTGTCAACCCTTCAACTAGTTAACTTAATGTTTATATTTGGATTTGATTACTAAATGTTGATTAAACAATTTTGTTATTGTTAGGTCCCGATAAACATAATGAATGGTAACCTTGGGATCCTTTTATGGACCAATACTAAACGTATATTTCTATTGTATAATTATTAAGTAACTAAACCATGCATATTCATATCCCTCTTATTTTAAGCTTTATTTTGACCCATAAACTATTATTATACGTTTTACCACTTTGAGTTATACCCAGTATATTAATTACTACCTCCCTCATTCACAGCCACATTTGGCTAATTGTTGTACAAATGTTGTTTCATATTTTATTCGTACATTGTGGTCTGTTTAATTGGTATATAAACTCAGTATATTTGGAATATAATGATTCATAATGCAGAGGCTGAGATAAGTGATCTGAGCTTAACTGATTGGGCTAGGCGGGAAGCAGGACCGATCAGGACTCTAGACTACTCGCACACGTTTTACGCGTCCTTCGTCCGATCGATTATTCGCCGCTTATGATTGGCGGCTTTGAAATATAACAGTTATTAATCAGGATAAACAATGTCAGTAAATTTTAATGCATTTGGACACATGAGCTAGATCATTCTGAGTTGAAAAGTAAACTTAAGATATACAGTTAATGGTGCATAATCCAAAATGTAATATTACGTAATACTACTTACCTAATGCATATTTTTTGTAAACGAGACCGGTAAAATGTTTAAGACTGTTAAGTGGAAGTTTGTTGATTCATTATAAAGTGAAAACTACTCAAAATGTTAATTCATTGACCATTCAATGAGTTTGCAAACAAATAATGTGAAAACTATATGCAACGATCAACGACCTATTCATGACCCTAACATAAATTGGTATGCTCTCAAATAAATACTTCCCTTTATTGGAAAAATAAACTGTAAAATGGAGAGAATTATACAAAAATACCACTTCTTGAGACCATAGACATAATTTGTCAACATTCTGACATCCTACCTCTACCAGTACCAGAATTCAAACGACTATTACTCATTTGTACAAAAGATGTTCAGTTCCAGTTCAACGATATCATATACAAACAAACCGATGGTGTAGCGATGGGAAGTCCGTTAGGTCCTGTCCTAGCAGATATTTTCATGGCTAACCTCGAAAGAACCAAACTCAAACGAGCGATTGATGAAATGACGTATTATTCGAGGTATGTTGATGATACCTTCATCGTATGTAATAATAAACAACATGCAATAAATCTGCTAGAGTTTTTCAACGAAGCACATCCGAATATCCATTTCACTATGGAACATGAAAAAGAAAACAAGTTCCATTTTCTCGATATCGCGATGAAAAGAAGAAAAGATGGTACAGTTCAACGTTCAGTTTATAAGAAAGACACATGGAATGGTAGTTATCTTAATTTCAATAGCTTTTGTCCAATCAGTTACAAAAAGGCACTGGTCAAAACACTGTTTTACAGAACAGAAAGAATATGTACTTCCGATACACTAGAAGAGGAAGTTATGAATGTTAAAAAATGTTTAAAGAATAACGGATACCCACTGAAATTTATTGAGAAATACGGCAAATGTGAAGATAAAAAACCGAAAGAAATTACAGCAAATAAAAAGCCTATTTTTATTAAACTTCAATTCAAAGGTGACGATGTCACAGGATCAATCAATATGAGACTAAAAACTGCACTGACAAGAACTTATCCTGCAGCGAAATTGATTGTCCTGTCCAAAACAACATGTTCTTTGACACAATCAAAGGTCGACAGGTATCCCTTTCATGTTACCACCAACTGTGTATACAAATTTACATGTACCTGCCAAAGCAGTTACATTGGTAGAACAGAAAGGAGAGCCTACGTCCGATTCAAAGAACATATTCCGAAAAGTTTAAGGTTAAATGGATTGAACGCATTCAACAGTGCTATCGCAAGACATCTCCTTGATACAGGACATAAAGCTGATATACTGAAGTCCTTCAAGGTGATTAACAAACAATCAAACTCGAACCTTTTGAAATTCGCTGAAGCGTTAGCAATCAAACGTTTAAAACCAGATCTATGTATACAAAAAGAGACAGTAATAAATCTTTCTTTACCCTGGTAACAATAACCCCCACTCTTTCTATTAATTTGCTCCTATTTATTTATTTATTACGTCATTATTGCAACTCTTTCTGAAATATAAATTACATCATACATAACTGATTGATTTCAATTCATATTTTCTTTATTACCATTAATCTATTTTCATGAGTTCTAATCACTATTTCAATGTTCCAGAACTTTCCCTCTCTAACTTTATTTATTTATTCGAATCAAACATTTTATGAGCTCATTAACTCTATCTGAATCTCTTGCTACATCATCATACACATGTATTGATCCTTAATCACACTCTTATGTATAAATATGTCAATATCTGTAATAATGTTGAATTTCAAATAATTTAGGTTGTAAGCAGCTGATGAGAACCTAACGAAATAAAATGAATTCATATTATTCTGCACCAATCTTTGTTCTTGCTCTATTTAACTTACTATTATCCAATACATCTGCGTTGCCTTACATCTTAGTGACAAATCCTTGATGGAAATTTCTTATATGTTCATTGCCTAGTTTTGTGGTGCGTGCTACTTATATTGATATAAGTAGTATATGACGCGAGTCAGGAATCTAATGTCTGGCAGCAGAAGATGGGGAAGATCAAGAAAGGAAGAGCGTGAATAGAAAGCAATTCGTATGGAAATGCAAGAACAAAGAAGTTCGAGACAATTATTGGACGTTTTGCAAATTAAGTATTATAGTATGTTTTTTCTATTTTACCAAGTAACTCTGTAATTTCTTGTCAAACATAACTAGGTTGCCCTCACTTGTGTTCTCCTCCACTACAGTTACATTAATTTTAGTGCACCTCATGGTTAATAGTAAAGCGGAATTCGAGTGGCTACATTTTATGTGTTTTTATTTAAGTAATTAATTTAGAACCTACAAAGAGATGCCAACAATTAACTTTGGCATAGAAATTAGAAAATAATCAAAGTATTATACTTAATTTCATTTATTGGTTTTGTAGTGTCGTTTACTGTATTATGCCCACATAACTTATTCTAGCTTCCGGACAGGCCAATTTATTCATTCTTCTTGATTCACATTTTGATCTTGTCAATTATTCGCTTATCAACCATGACTGTTTTTATGTGAAAGTATGTGTGTACTTCTTATCCTATTCATCTCATGTCTGTAGCTTATTTGGCTATAAATATTGATTAACGCTCGACTAAATGGAGTTGGCTCACACGCCTTCTCCACAGCGAGTCATTTCGATTCATTCTCTTTTTTCTCATCGTCCCTCTAATTGTCTGTTCAAATCAATGAGTGCACAAAATATACGCATTTAGAAATCCATTCCCTTATTTGACTTATTTAATTCCATTATTCACTAACGCGATCTAAGTCGATAATTACATACAAGTGTAAGCGACATGTGTATTTCAATAACAGTCATTCATATGATTCAAATGAAGTCAGATCTCGGGCCACTAAAGTATCAGAGATTTATAAATCGTTTTTCTCAAATCATATTAGTAACTTCTTTATCTACTGAATTGTCATTTTTTAAAGTGAGCATAACAAGTTAGGTTGACAACTATGTCTTTACATTGAGTTTAATCATAGTAACCTCATATTTGACAACAAACTTCAAACATGTGAAATGTATCTTGAAAATACTGTCCTATAGAATGCCTATCAGTCAAAAGACAGTCGTTCATGTGTGTTTTTTCCTTATCTTAACCCGACCAGCATACAACTCTAGACGATGTTGTTGGTTAAGCTTATAAACTTTATATTACATTCACATTCCATGCAGATATACATGTTCATAACGCTAATAGATGATAATTATTTTGTTTTAAAATTAATGGTTTTACTATATGTTAGTGAAGATTTAAAGGTAGCTTTGGTCAAAGATATACAATATTCTTACCTCATTCAAAACTAATTACTATGGTCCAGCATCACTGATTAGTAAACTCGGTTTTGCGTAAAAACCGGAATGACCTCACCTAGGTAATAGGTTAAATAAATTGATAAATTCTCGAAACTAGTTCGTTTGGACTTCACAGAAAAACAAATTATCTGGTGAGAATCGAAGCTTACTCGGCTAACTAATTTCAATTCTGTCCAAGCTCTTATTCTAAGACAAAGAACTTCGTAAGCGTTTAACGTTAATTCGTTATATCATACTCCTACTAAGTTTTATACTAACTCAAGTTGTGGTGTAATAAGTAGATATTATTGGTCGGCATGCTGTTTAAGTTGTTACCTTAAGTCATTTGATCCATTCCGCGATTTGTTCTAATCATTTTCTAGCCTTCAATCTCAAATAATGTGATTCGAAAGTTAAAATTAGGGATAATGAATTGGTACACTGGTGTTCTCGATAGCTGGCGCTGTACGTTCAAGACAAGAAAAGTCGTCTAAACACGGTTACTATTCTAATGAAATTGACAAATTCTTTGGATATTTTCAAATTGTGTTTTGTTAACAATCATTTTACATCTCATATTTGAAGGAAGTGAATTGTTAGACTTTGAATTTGAAATTTCGTTCCCTGAACTACGAATCTTTAACACCATCTGAAATTTTAGAAATGTTTTTCACTACAATCCTTCTTTTGTAAAATAACTGGCATATTTCTTAAATTGACGTTTAATGTAATGATTTTTTCACCATTCTTGTATATTGCTATGTATTTTATATCTCAGTCATCTGTCTCATCCTGGATTTATGCTTCCAACCAACTTTCTTCAGATTTCTGAAACCAGAAAGACGAGAAAATAGCAAATTGCTTTAATCCACCAAACGTTAATACTAGTAACAGTGGGTTTTTATAAAAAAAACTTATTTCCAGTGTTTAATTCAATACTATTGTCCACGTTTCATAATCATTCAAGATCTCCTGATTATTTGAATGTACGTGACATGACACTCTACTCAATAGGGCACTTGAATTAAACCATAAAAATGCATTTAATTGAAATTAAACTCCATGAAGATAAATTACTAATTTCTCTAAATGAAACCAAAGTATACGAGGTTTTGTATGACAATTAAATCATGGCTATCAATTGGATTCAAGACACGGGTTCCTTCCCATTTGTAACTTGTCGGTCACATGATATATCTGGATCCTAGTACTAATTTTTACATTGTGATTCGAACCTAATGACTTCGTTTTGAACCCCGATGCGTATTCATCAATCTACTAAGTTTGGATAGCCACTGATCAAAACTCAGTAAACAAAAACACCAACCGTAGGATAAACCACATTCTTTCTAATAGCAATACAAATCACATGAAGTTTCAGAATTCATATCTTCATTCATCTGTTACATGACAATATTTAACGACTTCTTAATAAATACAATACTGATATGCCAGAATTGAATTATTAAGGTCTTATGTAAGCCTTTATGGTTATACTTAAATACCTTTTTGAATAAAAAATAATTGATTTCAATGACCACTGACGAAAACGTTATTATTAAAACATCTTTTTTAAACTACAATTTTCATAAACATTTTTACTGGTATAATGGACGAACCAATCAGATATAAGAGAATAGGTTTCGGATTTTGATGCGAAATTCACTCAATCCATTTGGCTAAATAGAGTTTTGGCATTATAGCTGATGTCAGTTCGTGATGAAAACCCTAAATCTATTTCCTAACCTTAACCATCAACTATAAATCATAATTCGAATTTCTCACACTAATTTATAACCCTCATTTGGTCCTAGTTATCAGGTGGACACTCTCAAGGTCAGTCTAACTTCGCTCAAAGGTCGTCCATAAATTATAGTCTCATCTACAGCAGTCTTCGAGTAACAAAATAATTTAAGCAGTTTAAAATCATGTATATGTTTAATTCAAAGGATAATCACAGGATAATTGATCAATTTGTTTATATCAAAAATGAAACGGCGTCCAGTGCTTCCAGGTTTTCCATGGTGGTCTAGCTTCAATTGACTCATGATTTCAATCTGTGAAATTTCTAAAATCTCCACAAACCCTTCTGATATGAAATGTACTTTGTTTAAAATCAGTTTATTATAAACTTGCTTTTCTTTGAAGCTTGTTTACACTTAAACACACTGTTTAGTAGTTTTTGATGAATTATGGCTAGAATTTCTGATAACATAAGATAATTCACTTCATCAGAAGTTACTATTTTCTGCTATAAAACAAACATAATTTAGATGATATATGTAAAAGCTTAAAAAATTCTGTCAAATTCTATTAGCATCTCATCTTGGAATATGATGATTATGTGAAAATGATCTAGCACATACTAAAGAACAATATTTAGCAGAAGGTATAGAACAGTAAATTAACTATTGAGTAAATAGTTAATTTCTCTTAAACAATTGTACTCTGTATACTGCTTTAACACATGTCTAATTATAATACTTTTGATATTTTGGACAAAGTCCTATCTACCCTTTAATGAAGGTGAACAAACATTTTCCAGACATTTATTGAGCAATCACTCACAGTACTCTTAGAAAGAAAATGCATAACCGTTTCACGCAAATATATGTCATGAATCTAATGTGTTGTAATGACAATCATAATGGTTAACTGCTACATTTATTTCTACTAATTCAATTGTCAGTAATTTGTAATTAGTTTGGCATTTATTGACTGATCATGTATAAAATGAAGCATCTTGAGAGTGATTATCATCTTGCATGAATTATGATCATATATAAGTACAATTTACACTACAAGAATGTACAAACAAATTATTAGATTATATTTCTATTCATATTTCTGGATTACTTCTGGTTGTACAATTCTAACAGTTTTTTTTCCTACAATGATATTTCAATCGCTTACCACTTTTTATCCCTACACTGTGCCAAAATGAAGGTTGATAATCAATACTTGTATTTGGAAGGCATTTATTTTGTGCAAAGTTTACCTAAACATTGAAATGGAATTTCAGTCATACATCGAGGCTGGTACATTTATATTTTGTATAAACTTTTTGATGATAAGTAATTCAATACAGAAACAAGTGAATTTTAGTTATATTTATAGGTTTCCTGTGGACTACCTCCAACCACCATCTAATCTCAACATAGTGCACGTAATGTCGAGTCATCTGGACTGGTGGCCACATTTCAACGTGGTCGATAGCATTCGATCAGCACTAAGAAGGACTTGACACACATGACATTGATCACCACCCAGTGATCAGTCAATTGTGACATTCATAGGCTCTGTTGAGATTAATAAACTCCAAATATATATTATGAGCGTTTTCTTAGACAATGATTATGTCACGTTCTAAAGACCGTCAATTACCACGTGACATGATCGCCAATCAGAACATTGGCTTGTCATCCTTGGCCCTGTGCTTAACCAATGAAGCATTAATCAGTACGAGCAGCCTAGATTCAACTCTGAGTCCTTATTGTTTCTCCTCTGTTAGCCCCTCCTCTTTGGGTCCAGAACGCAAGCTCAGCTTCCACTGTATGAATCATGTATTTCATACATATGTAGTTTATATACAAGCAGACTAGCTTGCATCACACCGTAAAATAAGGAAAAAACAGTTATCCAAGACGAAGCCAAATGTGGCTGTGAGTGTGAGAGACTGTAACTATTAGATTAAGAATATGTTAAATATGGTAAACCTTACAATGGTATCTAAAAGATCAAATGAAAGCTTATAATAATACAAATACAAATATATATAATCTAGTTATTTAATAGTTATATGATAAGAATATATATAATAACAGTCCATAAATAACTCTTAGCGGTCATTATTTATATATTCTTCACTAGGATAATAACAGGTTATACTAAAGGTTTCTAATAACTCCTATTACCATTTGTAATTGTTTAGCTACAAGGGATAGATACTAAATCGAAAAACTCATCAGTGATTGTAAATCATATCTTTCTTTACTTGCCTTAATATAACAATCCAATATTGTTCAAATAACTCACCTCTTTCAATTTATTTTTGTAATAAAATTTAGTACTAACCGATATGATTGATGAAGATTAAACTTATTAGCCCAGTTACGATTTCATTCGTTTTTGATTGATCTAAAAAAAAAACATTTAACCTTCAAGCATATAAATATATTAAATGAGTTTTAACTTTTTTTTGCTTTATTTTTAGTTGTAGTATATCACAAAAGATATTTTTCCCTCTTCATTAGCCTAACTCCTGATGTTCAGGAAGTCAGCACCATCATTCCAATTGTGTTTTACAAAATGTCATCACTCGATTATGTACTATATATTCTAATAATTCATCCTACGTATACATATTTTAACGTTGTCATTAATCGCTATGAAAGCACTTCAATGAAAAACTATGGTATCCTACAAAATTACTTTGAAATATCTCATTGTGATGTATATCCCGAAATTGATTACATTTCAATTTGCGACTCATTTCATCGACATGTTTTAGTTGCGATGTAACCAAAGAAAAATAAGGAAGAAGGGGATTGATTAGTAGTGAAATGTTTACAAATCATTTAGTGAATTTTTTTAAGATTATGATAGCTGGTTATATAAATTACAGTCCTGACATCAGTGTGTGATTATTTTATTTTCAGGAAGGGTTTTGTGGAGATTGTAGTAATTTCAATAGTTGAGATTATGAGTTAATTGAAGCTAGACCACCATGGAAAATCTGGAAGCACTGGACGGCCGTTTCATTTTAGTATGGACTACTCAGTAGTGTGCATCCACAATCCCACGTCACGAGATTCGAACCCAAAACCCATGGGTCTCGCGCACGAACGCCTAACCTCCAGACCACTGAACCGGCATCCAACGCTGTTAATGTCTAACTTCAACTAATCCACGAAATTGCACCACCATCCACCATTGTCATCAGTGAGTTACTATCTCATAACAGAACCGGTTCCTGCTTTTTACTAGAACAGCAGGAAATACCTGTTTCGCGTTTCTTCTTATTTGAGACTAGTCAGCTGAATGTACCTGCATCCGAGAGTTAATGTTCACCCCGGGACTCGAACGTCAAAATAATTATGTGTGTTTTAAAACTAAAGTATGTTTTGCAGTTTCGTTTAACTCTGTATTTAGTAACCATGTGAAAATAATAAATAGTCAGTTTGGTCACATTTATATCACGTTAGATGTCGGTTCAATTATCTGGTTTTAAGCGTTCGCGCGCAAGACTGAAGATCCTGGGTTCGAATCTCGTGAGGTAGGATCGTGGATGCCCACTGCTGTGGAGTCCCATACTAGGACGAAACGGCCGTTCAGTGCTTTCAGTTTTTCCATGGTGGTCTAGCTTCAATTAACACATGATCTCAACTATAAGATTTTAACTTAATGACTCAATAATATGACGTTTATCAAGACCACTATATAGGTTTGTATTTCACCTTACTTGATATTATAAATGCTCAATGCTATTGTAACCTAAATAAGGATAAACTAGTCAGTTAATATTTTCCAGTTTTAAAAAGTTCCCAACTTGATTTCACTTTGTAATAAAAATTAATTTTTTTTCAAATCTATTAGATGAGACTTTTTTTCTTTAAAATAAATAAACACGAAAGATCAAATGATGATGTCCTTTGGCGTAATGTCATTGTTCACAAATGTCCCACTCAGAGAAACTGTAGAATATATTTGTGAACAACTTAGAGAACAAGAACTAAAAACGACAATCCCTTTGAAGATCATCAAAGAATTATTACTAAAGTGTACTATGAATGTACATTTCAAATTCAATGGTGAAATCTACAGATAAATAGATGGTATCTCAATGGGTTCACCCCTGGGTCCCATATTGGCTGACATTTTCCTCTCTAAAATAGGAAACGGCCCACTGGCACAAGAGATCGACAATTTTTCATTTTACTGCTGATATATGGATTATAAAAAATTTATCCTTTGTAACAGCCATACGGACTTCATAGAAACACTCGAGCGTTTCAATACAGTTCACTCGTCCATAAAATCAACATGGGAGAAGGAAAATGGGGGGTAGAATAGCCCTTCTAGATGTTCTACTTACAAGGAGGAAAGAGGGGTCGATAAGAAGAAACATAAACACTAGAACTGCCTGGACGGGTCAACATACAAACTTTCTTAAATTTGTTCCTCTGCAATACAAAAAAAACTTATTAAGACACTGAATCATAGAATCAAGACCATGCTCTCTGGATACGGTTGAAGATGAAACAAAGGCATTATGCACAACCCTGAAGGTAGATAGATATCCCGAGAAACTTATAAATAAAAACATAGCCAATAAAAGACAGCATAAAGAATGCCTAACTGTAAATAAAAAACCTCTGTATATACGCTTACAATTCAGAGGCGATGTACCTAGTGAAATGCTAAGACTAAAGTTAAGTAGATCAATTTAAAGGACTTTTCATGCAGGTAAACTACAACTAATGTTTTCTACACGTCCAGTAATCACTCTAAGGTTGAGAGATAAATTACCTAGACTAGCCACTTCTTTCTATATCTATCAATTCAACTGCTCCTGTGGAGCAAGTTATATTGGCAGATGTTCTAGGAATTTGTACATTCGGACTCGTGAGCACCTCCTCGTGTGGTTAAGCAAAGGTGTAGTCAGAACGGTTAACAGCTCCATTTTAGACCATCTAGTTCAGACGGGACATACAGCCAATATGGAGAAATCTTTCGCATTAATATATCGTGTTAACAGCAATCTACCTAATTCCGTCAGACTGAAAATCTTACAGATGGCTGAAGCAATTGTTATTCGGATCAAAAAGTCAGAGCTTTGCATCCAAAAGAAATATGTTCAACCACTCCTTTTATCCTGGTCAACTTTGGGGCCAACTAGTTAGGAATCAACCTTATAATATGGTGACGTAACTTGATTAACGTTCATTTTATGTCCCAAACTTATTATCATCTTTATCATTGTTATTATTAGTATCATTACACTTGATAACCTTTGAAAAATCTACAAACCATCCACCCTTATCTACTATATCTGACCTAATTCATATTATTCTACAAATTACGTCATTTCTGATTTTTATTCCATTATTCTCTCTCTCTCTCAACCCATATCGACCATATTTATTCTGATCATTATTTATCTCACAATTCCATTTCACTTATAAACTGATTCAAGTCAACAACTTCATATTACGTTTTTTATTGAGATCATGAACCGATTGATGTTAGACCACCACCTTTGGAAACCTGGAAGCACTGGACGGTCGTTTATTTATTTAGAACACAATTCATATGAACGAAGAATATTCTTTTCAATGAATTTCTCACCAGGTTCTACAATTATAAATCCAAATTAATAATCCATAACATTAGCTAAATTCAAGGCAGAGCAAATCATTTGGAACTTGTAATATGTGAATTAAGGATTGTTGTTTGTTATATAAAATCAATTCAGATCGTTAAAGTTGGGGTTGACTAATATGAAGTTACTAGTATGGGGGTTGTGGAGATTATTACGTTTTTGATTGAGATCATGAACGATTGATGTTAGACCACCACCTGTGGAAATCTGGAAGCACTGGACGGTTGTTTTGTCCCATTGTGGGACTCCTCAGCAGTGCGCATCCACGATCCCACTCGCGGGATTCGAACCCATGGCCTTCCGTCTCGCGCGCGAACGCTTAACCAACTGGACCACTGAGCCGGCATCCAATGGTGAGTGTTGGTCGCGCAATTTCGTGGATTGGTTGATGTTAGACACTATCACCATTGGATGCCGGCTCAGTGGTCCAGTTGGTTAAGCGTTCGCGCGCGAGACGGAAGGCCATGGGTTCGAATCCCGCGAGTGGGATCGTGGATGCGCACTGCTGAGGAGTCCCACAATGGGACAAAACAACCGTCCAGTGCTTCCAGATTTCCACAGGTGGTGGTCTAACATCAATCGGTTCATGATCTCAATCAAAAACGTAATAATCTCCACAACCCCCATACTAGTAACTTCATATTAGTCAACCCCAACTTTAACGATCTGAATTGATTTTATATAACAAACAACAATCCTTAATTCACATATTACAAGTTCCAAATGATTTGCTCTGCCTTGAATTTAGCTAATGTTATGGATTATTAATTTGGATTTATAATTGTAGAACCTGGTGAGAAATTCATTGAAAAGAATATTCTTCGTTCATATGAATTGTGTTCTAAATAAATTCTATCCACAGTATAGTGATAATCATAGAAATAAAAAAACAAAGTTAAATATTAGTATCAGAAGCGCCTAGTTGGTTAAGCGCCTGGCGCGAGAATGATAGGTCCTGGGTTCGAATCCCGCGAGGCGGGGTCGTGGATGCGCACTACCGAGGAGTTTCACAATAGGACGAAACGGCCGTTCAGTGCTTCCAGGTTTTCCCTGGTGGTCTAACTTCAATTGACTCATGATCTCAACTGTTTAAGTTAAATACATCAAACTTTATCTTGATTAAATTATAACAAAATAAAACGATTTGATTGGGATTAGGATAAGTCCTTTGTAAACATTTTGAAATCCGTGTGTTTAGTTAAAAAAAACCTTATATAAGAATATAATAGATTACAATGAAAGAGTATAAAATCTAAATAAAATATGCTGAAATTATTCTTTATATGTATATTGAATAGTTCAATTGTATACTTACAAGTTCATTAGTAAATAAGGAAATAATAAGAATTAGGTCATATAAAAAAAATCAATCTAAGTAACGTGACAATCAAAATAACAGAAGTAACAAACATTAAAATAAACTTGGTGTTGTTCATTTGTATCTTTCCATTGTTATTTAGTACTGTAATTGATCAGTCTGTTGTTGGAAGGTAGGTATTATAACCCAGTAGTTAAGTGGATAATGTGATGGCATTTGAAGTGAACGATATTGGGTTCGAGTCCTAGAGTGAACATCAACTCTGAGATGTAGGTACATCCAACTGACGAGTCCCAAATAGGATGAAACGCACGTTCTGGATTCCACTGCTAGCCACCATCTATCTTTGATTAAAATAAACTATATAAAATTTCTTCGGTGAATGAGCCAGTATAAATGATATTATCTACCAGTAACCGTTTTAATAGCATGAATCATCATTTATAATTTATTGACTGATTATTGATGTCATGTTTTTTCAACCTCAGAGTGAATCGAATTCTATTCATTAAGAGGTAATGGGATTACATTGGTGTGACTTGTCATCACTATGTGACAATTTTAATGTTATATATTGTAAGGTAACTTATGGAAAGTCTTAGATTTAGGATTTTTCAGTTGTTAGTATTTATAAAAAAGATAATACTGAGATTTTGAGGGAACAGATGTCTTTCCAAATGTAGTAGTGATGTCAGAAATATTATCACTGAATTTTTATTCTCGACTTGGGTCTCATGTAACTGTAATGCCCATATTGGCTAGTCATTTAAAGTCAAGTTTATATGCTTATCAAATCATACCGATCACGTGAACTCCGGTAGCAGTTTCATCTTGTTGATAAGTATTAATCACAACTAGTTCTTACTATTTCTGCTAATTCTCTTTAATATCAGAAGGGGTTTTGTGGAGATTTTAGAAATTTCACAGATTGAAATCATGAGTCAATTAAAGCTAGACCACCATGGAAAACCTGGAAGCACTGGACGGCTGTTTCGTCCTAGTATGGGACTCCCCGACAGTGCGCACCCACGGTCCTGCAACCCGCGAGATTCGAACCCAGGACCCCTTCTGATAATAATCATCTGCTTACTAGTGATTGACTTCAAGAGATACTCCTGGAGTTCTAGTGAGAAACCGTTACCAGTGGAGTTCAACCAGCTCTGCTGTGAGATATCAACTCACTGAAGACAATGGTGTACGGTGGGGCAACTTTGTAAATTGTCTTCAAGTACATAACATCGAACATGAAATTATGTTATTAAATACTTATTATGATTAAGAAAAATTTCCCTAACATTATTAACATTCTATTTAGTAACAAACAGTTTAGCAAGTAATTTTAAAAACAACAGGTTTTAAAGTTTCTACATTTTGGAGAGCTATTGATTTCTGAAACATTGGAGAGTACAATACATAGTTACGACTACTCACTAATGATGATTATTTAATTTTTAAACTATACTGATGACTTAGATTACTGATAGGTGTATCTACATATCATAAATTAATGAAATAATTCAATTGTCAGGAAAATAAGGTGTCCAGTGATAATCCTTCTCATATGGGTATCAAAGGAGTCACATTTATCTTTATTGAAATCATCGGAACCAGGATCACGTTATTGCTATTTATGCTATCACCTTCTCACACCAAATTGTTCTGTGAATCGAAAACCTTAAACCGTACTTATTTTATTTCTTTGCTTGCCAATATTCGTTTAAGACCATCCATTCTTTTTAATAAACCATTACATCATCGACATTTCAAGGTCATTTGGAGAATATTGACCAAATTATGTTTATTCATCTGGTTGTATTTAGTCGAAACGGTAAAAGTCTTTCAACAAGAGTGATTGCTGTCCGATTTCGCATAAATTGCTACTATTAAAGGGTCGCTGTGTTATCACTTATTTGACGTTGAATGATTACATTTGCACTATAAAAATGACTTTTCACTCACCTGCGTAATGGGGTGAAGTTTAAATTCACTTGGTGTTGTTTGCTTGTATCTTCCCATTGTTTAAAGCAATTAGTCCCTTTGATGTTGTTGTTTAGGACTGCAATTGATCAGTCTGTTGTTAGTATATACGCATCATGTGAGGACTGCCTCAATATTGCCTTAAGTCACAAGCTTTATAGGCAAATATGGATGATGGCTAGAGGTGGAACATCAACTCTGGGATGTAGGTACTTCCAGCTGACGAGTCCAAAAGAGAACAAAACGCGCGTTCTGGATTTCACTGCTAGTCACCATCCGTCTTTGCCGATAAGAAGGATTATTTAGTCTTATACAACTTGAAAACTAGATTGAAATAATAAGAGAATTGAATGTTGTAAGTGGGAAAAATATTCTATGTAGTCACTTGTTATAATTCAATATGGATCGCTGTTACTCGATGCAAGTTAAAAAGAAGGATTGTTGTTATATCTGGAATAGAATAAATGAATGGTAACCGATGGTAATTATTTGTGGACTAATTCTATACATATATTCTTATTGCATAACTGTTAAGAAACTAAACTACATATATTTATGTTCTTGTCATTGTAAGCTTTCATTTGACCTATTGGTTACCGTTACATGATTTACTATTCTCAAGTTATTCTCAATCTATTAGTCACAGTTTCTCACAATCACAGTTACTTTTTGGCTTGATCTTGTACAATGGTATGATGTGATCTGATGTGCTTATATATAAACCAAATATGTTTGAAATAGATGATTCGATATAAAGTAGGCTGATATTTGAGTTCTGGACTGAATCGGTTGGGTTAGGTGAAAAGATGTTATCTCAAGGATCAATAAGATCTCTAAATTACTCGAACTGGTTTATGCGTCAATGGTTCGGTCAATACGTATAAAACTTACAGTATCAATATGTTAAACTTATTTATCTAACGAATGTAACCGATTAGATGTGGTGTTTGAATGAACTAATGATTCCTTTGTACTTATTGAATGCTTGATTTCATATTCTAAATACAGTACATTCGTTTGTGGTTATCTAGTACTTCTTGATCCTATTACGTTATTTCTGGGATCCTTAGTTCATGCTATAATTCAAATACTCGTTATTATCACATTACACCAAAGTTGACATAATAGTTTTAATGATGTGAGAAATATACTTAGCATCATAACATAATTTATATTACACCTGATAGGGAATGGTGGTAAACGTCAATAATATTGTTTTTCTATAGTTGTACTATTTAGAAAATGCCAATTAATTTGAACAGGATTCATACAATCGTAACCGGCTTGTTAAGTGAGAGAAAAAAACACTATTTAAAGTAGACACTGATGATGTGTTGTTCATTATGGTGATCATGTTATCCTGTTGAAGGAGTGCAATATCAGCAAAAGGTATCCACCTGATCTAAATAGTCCTTTTTTATTGCAAAATAAACACTATGGAAAGTAAAAAAACTATAACCGTTTTTTAAAAAAAAACTTTGTCAATCTGGAAATATTTGTTAAACATGAATAATAAGTCATTATGAAGTATATTGTTGTGCCAAAAAAAGAAAGCACTGATCACTTGTACTCGGGACGAGGGACCTCTGCAATTCCCACGATGCGAAGTAAGAACACAAGACTGGTATAAGTGAAGATTATTAGCCCAAACACTATGACAAACGACGAATCAAAATAGTCTAAAATACACTGGTTTATATATTGATTGTACACCCATTTTGATTAATAATTAAGATTAAATCACATAATCAGTTATAACGACTCACTTACTGAGCATAGTTCATCTCAACTGAAGACAAGAATATCGTATATTATACAGAAGAAAATATCACCGTTATCAAATGTGAAAAATAACAACACTTCTATTCCAACTTTAAATTAAACAATAACATAGCAGTGTTATTTTTTCTCCATTAAAGAAATATAGAAACTTGACAAATGTTATTCGATTCGAAATGCAGTAAAATTTTGAACTGATTTAAACAACTGTTCGGGATTCATGAGAGAATACAGTTCTCCGTATTCTTCCGAAGTAAATGGATTTTATATTTTCACTTTCGTTTTTAAATGTGTATTATTTGAACGTATATTCTGGAATACATAAGACTTCTTTTCAATAAAATGCTTTCTTAAAGAAAAGTAAAGACCAGTGATATACTACTAGTCTTTGTTACATTGATCTAACATCCTCTTCAACAAACTATTTCTTTCTTACTGTTAACAAAATACAACTTTCTGGGCCTCATTAAAAGTATATAAAATTATCTGTGCTATGTTCGAAGAGATTATGATTTCAACTAATCTGAGAACGGAACAAAAAACTCTGTGACACAATGACATATTAGCTAGCTATTCTGACGCATCCATGCCCCGCTAACTAGAGAGAAGTCCAAGTTCGAAAGAAGGAAATATATTCCATCAGCAGTCAAAAGCACAAACACAAACAACAAGCAGAAACCAAGCGTATATATACAACATAAAAGTTTCCTTGGGAAGTGTTACAAAATAGCATACTAGAAAATACAACGAACCAATAGAGTTCAAGATCCTCTCATGTGGGAAATACGACATGAAGGTGAAAATGATCGCTTTTGATGTGAAAACAAAAAAATTCAAATTTTTGAAATAGAATTATAAAAATGATGTATTTACCAAGTGAGTTCTGGAGATCTAACATCCCCAACGTTATTCATTCGTATACTATCAGGATAATATATTACTAATCTCTGTGGAGTCCCATTTTATAATGACAAAACAGCTGTTCACCATACTTTGACACTTTAATAGTTGATCAAATACCTACAAATCGTACAATCTACACAAACTTCACAAGTTAATAATAAAATAATCAGAAGGGGTTTTGTGGAGATTTTAGAAATTTTACCGATTGAAATCATGAGTCAATTGAAGCTAGACCACCATGGAAAACCTGGAAGCACTGGATGGCCGCTTCATCCTAGTATGAGACTTCTCAGCAGTGCGCATTCATGATCCCACCTCACGAGATTCGAACTCAATCAATGAAATAAATTAATCATCTAAATTCTAATGAAATATCTTGTAAATCTCTTAACATACTAGTTAAGTATTTCTCAATAGTTTATTGTAGAAATCTAGTTATTGGCCTCATTTACAATTTCACTTATTAAAATAGAATACATTATAATTCAGTTACTAAGTCATATATATATATATATATATATATATATATATATATATATATATATATATTTCTAGGAGTAATCTAATAACGTATTTAGTTATTTCAGGTAAATTAAAAGTTTATCCAAGTACAAATCAACCAATCATATAAATAAGGAAACAAATGAATTCCTTTAGGATTATTATTCTTTTTATCAAATAAAAAAAAGGAAAAAAATCTGTTGACTTTTTTCTTCCAATTATATTGAATAAATTTCAAAATAACAATATTATTATTATTATCAGAGAGGGATTTTGTGGAGATTGTAGTAATTTAATAGTTGAATTCATGAGTCAAATGAAACCCCTCTCTGATTGTTATCATTATATGCTCACTAAATACTGACTTCAAGAGGTATTTCTTAGAGTTCTAGTGAGAAGCAGTGATCAGTGGGTTTCAACCAGGTCAGTTGTGAGACAGTAAATCATTGAAGACAATAGTGGATGTGTCGCTCAATTTCGTGAATTAGTTGAAGTTAGATATTAACACCGTTGGATGCCACCTCAGTGGTCTAGTGGTTAAGTGCTCGTGCGCGAAACTGATAGGTTTTGGGTTCGAATCTCATGATGTGGGAATGTGGATGTGCACTACTGAGGAGTCCCATTCTAAGATGAAACGACCTTCCATTGCTTCCAGGTTTTTCATGGTGATCTAGCTTCAATTGACTCATGAATTCAACTAATAAAATTATTATTTATAATATTTTTATGCTTTGTTAAATAGAAATTACAAGTGATATAATTAAACTTGTGAAAATTTACTTTTGAACTTTAAATTGACAACAAACAAATTATATTTTTTATATGATAAAGTATTGAATGATTATTACTTGTATAGGAGTGAAATCTTCTTTTCATTTATATTTACGACTGATTGTGATCAGTCCGTACTAATAGAATGATTTATTGAGTGAGTATTTTGATATGTTTTGTCATTACAAGTTGGCTATAATTTTGGATAATAAGTAGTATTAGAATGCCGTATGAGAGTTTCATCAAGTTTGAGACTAATCATTCTAGTGTAAACTCGTCATGATACTAATATTGACAGTGAGATTCAAGCCTTATATATACTTTTACAATTACTACTGGATAACATACTCATTGAATAGACTGGTGGCTGTAGTGATTCATTATCCTAATGGATAACGGACTGGACTTTTATGTTTTGAATACTGAAATCTGGTCTTGGTACAATAACGAGGAACAATGAACGAAAGTAGAACGAAACGCACATACAGGAATCTGTAGTTAAGGATTTAATTGTCAATTTCGCCTAACCATGGTGAACTCATCCATATATTTGTTACTCTGTTCTTCTTTTCATGACACTTTATTGATGCTCATGTCTTATTTGATCTATACTCAGTTAATTTTAATTTTCAATGATGGTCCACCATTGGTCGGTTCATGATCTCAATTAAAACTGATCAATCTCCACAATTCTATGCTGACAATTATGTGCTCATTAGTGACTAGCTTTGAGAGGTAATTCTCCGAGTTTTAGTGATAAGCCAAGACCAGTGGACTTCAATCGTGTTTTGTCTGAGACGGTTACCCATCGAAGGCATTGGGAGACGGTCGTGCAATATCGTAGATTAGTTGAAGCTAGATATTAACTATGTTGGATGCCGTCTCAGTGGTCTAGAGGTTAAGGGTTCACGAGCGAGACTGAAGGTCCTGAGTTCTAATTCCATGCGCACTGCTGAAGAGTCCTATACTAAGACAAGATGGCCATCCAATGCTCTTAGGTTTCCAATCGTTCGTCATCTCAATTAAAATTCAACAATCTCCATAAACCTATATTGATGACTTATTTCGAAAGTTACATAACTACAACATCAGTATATTATTTCTAAATAATTGTGTTTATATATTCTTGGTTGTTTATTCTAACATATTCTTATATTCAACCTATAAATATTCATATTAATTAATATACTTACTTAACTTGTAAGTAGCTGATGAGACACTGTGAAATACAATGAATTCATCTTATAAATGGGAAAAATTGCATGAAATTATACATGTTAGCTATGAGTAAATTATTCAATATAAAATATTCTTTAATATTTGAGAGCTACTTAACAAACCTAATGGTATTGAAAAGTCTATACAGTGAGCTTTCAATCTTAATCTCTCATTCCTAATATTTATCAAAACATGATGTTCTATAATGTTCCAAATATGTGAATCCATTTTAGTGTTTCAGATACGATGATACATCCTAAGATCTTCTTAAAATGTATACTTATATTGGTAATTGTCTTCAATAAATGCTTTTTTAGGGATATTATACTAAAAAAAGACAGGCAATGTGGTTTTTGTTTGCTAACAAGTGTCAAACTTAGACCGAAGTACAAGTGTATACTCTTCTATGAATTATATATAAATTACTTTCTTCTTACTGAACTATATTATTCAGTATTAATTTGCTTTCTAACATGGAAGTATTTTGAACATGGCTAACGTTTCATATAATCCATTAACACTGTTTTTAAAAAGTCGCCATGTTCAATGTACTTTATAGATCACATTTCTGCATTTAATTCTATCCGGAAATCATCTTTATTGAACTGTTTGGTAAGATATACAACCAGTTCCATATAATTAAAAGTTGCATCTCTTCATTACAACCATTTTGTATACCTTACACGAATGAAAGCACTCAACTTTTCCAGTTGTTAACGTCAATCCATCTGAAGGTGATGGTTTTTGACCTTTCCTTTTGTTTCTTGTTTGTTCTTCTTCTTTCACCAAATATACTTTAGTTAAATATACAGATCATCTTATTGTATGTTTTTCAATATTTTTACCTCTTCAAATCTTATTGAAATAAATGTCAAATCTTAATTACGTTGGACATAAAATCATTTTACTATTTATGAATGTTTCACTTACTACATCTGTGAACTATGTTTGCTAACAAGCTGAAATAAGTGTACACTGAGAATTCCATTTTCTTAGATTTATAATCATACGGTTTGGCTCAAGTGTTATCTACAATAAAGTAGTTCAATCATAAATTACAAATTATTATCACTGAATAGATTGGAAAAAAGCTAGGAGAGATTAAACTAAGACAAAGCTTTAGACGATGAAGTTATTGGTTATTTGTTGAGGAATATTAAGAGACGCAAACCATCTGGTTGCAGCTTGTATGGTGATCATAACTAATCGTTGGGGACCCTATGTGAAGTGAGTCGAATGCAATCGCAAACACACTAACTTTATTTTCCCTTAGATTATGAGTCTTAATAATATTTCATGCTTCTTACTTTGCAAATCCATTTTTTTATCTTGAAAACCATATTCTCTATCCTTACTTCTTATTTATCATTAACACTGCTATTACTCCACATTTCCTACTCTTATTATTAAGTATATCTTACTGGGGTAATGCTATACAGCAACTTAGACTGGTACATATTTCTCCCAGAATCTACGTTATGATTACCGTTGAAACGCTTTTCAGGTCACTTAAATATTGCTCGTTTTCTTCTGAAAGATTCAATATTGATAAAAACTCGATTTCAGATAATGAAATAGGCCAACAAGTGAAATCTATCCACTTTGTATACAGTTTAATTAAATAGATAAAATACAGATCAGTTTTCACTTATTTCGATCATTTACGCTTAAGGAATTTTCAGACTTGATAGATTAGCAAAAATTGTTTCCTATGTAAATACGATAAATGATTTCATTATCCGACCTTATCAAAAGTTTAATTATAACAGTTCATTCTGTCTAACACTTTTCATGAAAAGTTTTAAATGTTTCGATTATATTAATGCAGTGAAAGCATTTTCGTTTAAATACCGTCTTTCTGGTAAACCAACATAATGTTGATCATTAAAAGTATAAATGAACTACAACTTTGAATCGCTTAGGCATATGATAGTTCTTCACCCAATGTAAATGACATTTTAATTTTAAAAAACGAAGTCAATAAGTACTTTATCAAAATCGGCAGCTGATTAAATAATATTAAAAACTTAGTATTTTGGAATACCTAAATCAGTATTAGTACATTTTACAGTATGTATAATAGGATATCCTTCAAACTTTCTCGAGGAAAACACTATAATTGCAAATAAAACCACTCACTTAAAAAAGTAAATGCTTAAACAGTAAGTATTCAACTGAATATACAACATCACAAAATGATCGTAATTTAACAATCACTGAAGAACAGAAAGCACTGGATAGCACTATCCCTATCTTAGTATGGGACTACCCAGTAATGAGCATCCACGATCCTACCACCAAGGATCGAATCTCAGGTCTCGCCCTGGAATCCTTAACCTCTATACCACTGAATCAACACTGAATGTTAGCTATGAAATTAACAAAATTCTTCACAAACCCCTGCGGTAATCAACATCTATTTGAACATAGTTCACGTTAAAATCTCAAATCAGTTGAAAAAACGTTGAGAGTAGGATATAATTACGTGGATGTATCATCAGCAGGTAATTTTCACCCTATTAGTGATCTTCTCGGACTTCTTTTCCATTTATTTTTAAAATGAGCCATTATTAAATTGGGAATACTATATTTTCCAAATATAACAATAAAATTAACCTTAATTTCTCAAATCAAGGTGATTTCCATACAATCAATTTCAATGTATTTTCCTTGCAAAGACTATTTCATTGTGATATATAATGTTCACTATCTACCAAGTGAGAATGGTGCTGTTAATCGATTTAGTAACTCCTTTTCCCAACCATGCTGGTACATGTTCACGAAGAAACAAGGATAAAGCCCTCTGAGTACAGCCTATGTAACTAGCTCCACAGGAGCAGTTGGATTGGTATACACACGTGGAGGAGCCCATCTTCGGTAACCTATCCTTGATTAGTTGTGTGAGTACTGGTTTAGTTGAGAAATAAATTTTAATTTTATCACAGTGACGTTCTTAGGTTTTTCTGTATAGTAAAGACAAATTAAACAAAGGTACATATAAACTGATAAACATAATAGGATTTTTGTCATAAATGAAAGGAGATTTGATGGCACCTTAGTAGTAACTATCAAAAATAATCTTTTTGTTTAATTGACTATGATATGCACTATATGATGATTCTAAATTTCATCTATGAATGGGTTAATATAATTCTAGGTTAGTTGTTTTACATTTTTGACAATTGATTAGATAAGTCACTATTTTATATCTACCATGTTCCATAAAAATGTACTCAGAAATAATTGGATTCATTTCTATAAACCATAACAATGCTCTGGATGCAACTATATCCCAGGGTTGTTGTCCACACTGAAACTCCAACCCAACACACAAAGATTGGTCAACTGATCTTTAATGTTAATAATGGAAAAAAAGATACTTTTACATGAAACTAACTAGTCAGTCAGAATATGTGTGGATACTTCAACCTTTATGTGTAATTACATATATCCATGCTTAATAAATGCGCTAACTTAAAATACTTTTGAAATGACTGTATAATATGAATATCAGTAAATCATAATGTTACTAAATGTATTCTTCTCCAGATCAAACTGTATCGATAAAAGGTTTATATGGTAAAATATATACTTCTTTAAGAGAGATTATATATTCTTCACAATGAATTCTCGATTTAGTATACATTTATAAATCTACATGAATGTTCCACAAGAAATAGGCAAGTCTATAATATAATCAATAATACATTTAATGACTATGCTGTATAACGATGAAAGATTACGTAATGAGCAAAATGAAATGAATTAAATTGAAGATTGTGAAACCAAGATGAGTGTCAAATGTTTTTTTCTAAATCTTAAGAACAAAAATGATCAAAGCAGATTTTATTGGTAAATATAATGAGAAAGAAATGGCATGAACAATAAACGTATTACGTTATAATATAACTGAATTTTCAATAATTTTATCGAATGTAATGATATAAAGGGTAAACAACAAAGAGATGCCAGATCTGCTTGATTTTGAACTCGTAGTTGTGGTTCTTTAATTGACGTGATTATTACTTCTGTTGTTTAATGAATAGAAATCTTGGAAGATGACTTCAGATATGCTAGGTTATTGAAAATGATTATGTATTGTAAATGAATTATCTTCATATAGATCCACATCTCTTCCTAACCTGCTCAAATATGGTCAGTTACGTAATTGATCTGTCTAACCACGTTTCGTGATGAGGATAATTTGATTACGATAACTACATTAAGACCTTCACGCAATAGGCTCACCGGATTAACCTTCAGGCTAGTACGCCTGACTACGCGTGGATGGATTAGAGTGAAGAAAATTATTCTATCACCTGATTGATTGGCTGACAAGCACTCGAGTCAGAGAACACAAGTCAACTGCAACAACACTCGATTTATTCTCAATTCCAATCCGGTTCCCGATTTCCCGATTTCACATCAGTGTAAAAAGAAACATGAATAAATAGATGACTAACCCGACCACAACATACAAATATATAGAAAATACAATTATGCCGAAAGCTGGGGATTAGTGTATAGAATAGAGTACAAAATATTATGTTTAGATTAGAATAGGTTTGGAATAAAAATGACTATGGCAGTGAATCATCCATCAAACTGAAGTTTATGATTTGTAGAATAGACTAGGTATAAAAATAAATGTTAATGTTTTACAAGCTTTGAATGAACTGAAATAACGTCATTAAAAATAGCTTCTGTAGTTTGTCAAGGATTCTTATTTCTATGTTCATATCATGTTCACAAGAATGGAAAGGTAAATGTGCGAAATGTCGATCAATCAACACAAATGCACATATATACTTAATGCAGGAATATTATTCCATCATTTGGACTAAACTTGTCATAAACATTCAATGTCACCATTACTTACTTACTTACTTACTTACTTACTTACTTACTTACTTACTTACTTACTTACTTACTTACTTACTTACTTACTTACTTACTTACTTACTTACTTACTTACTTACTTACTTACTTACTTACTTACTTACTTACTTACTTACTTACTTACTTACTTACTTACTTACTTACTTACTTACTTACTTACTTACTTACTTACTTACTTACTTACTTACTTACTTACTTACTTACTTACATCTGTCACTCCCAATGGAGCATAAGTCACCGACCAGCATTCTCCAAACAACGCTAACAGAAAAAAATAATTCAAATATCATCATACATCAGAATGAATTGTTTAAGTTGATCAAATAGACACAGAAATTATGATGGTGAATACATAGTGTTTCCTTATTTATAGTTAGTAACTATCATAATAAATAGTATTATCATAATTATTATTAGTATTATTCAACATAATGATTGTTCAATATTCTGTTTATAATGAAACATGAATTTAATCGTGTTTCTATTTCATGTTTTGATTTTTCAGGAAACTGTTCAAAAACATTTTTTGTGATAAAAATATCAATTTCAATAAATTTTGAAAAAGAAAGAAAGTCTCCCAACAACAATAACATATTAATATGAAATGAATGTTTTCCATTAACAAGATAAATCAAAATTTGAATTTCGTACAAAAATCGATATCTGAAATCTGATTGACTTAAGATTACGATATATAGTTTATAATAAATGGAATATACACATTGGTGATCTAGCTTCAATTGACTCATGATTTCAGTCAGTGAAATTTCTAAGATCCCCGCAAAACCCCTTCTGACTGACTTCAAGAGATACTCCTGGAGTTCTAGTGAGAAGCCGTTACCAGTGGAGTTCAACCACCTCTGTTGTGAGATTTCAACTCACTGAAGATAATGATGTACGGTGGCGTAACTTCTTGGATTGGTTGAAGTTAGACATTAACACCAGTGGATGCCGGCTCAGTGGTCTAGTTGGTTAAGCGCCTGGCGCGAGACTGGTAGGTCTTGGGTTCGGATCTCGCGGGGTGTGGAATCGTGGGTGCGCATTGTTGAGGAGTCCCCCACTAGGACGAAACGGCCGTCCAGTGCTTCCAGGTTTTCCATGGTGGTCTAGCTTTAATTGACTCATAATTTCAATCAGTGAAATTTTTAAAATCTCCACAAAACCCCTTCTGAAAATAAGAAAGATTGATTTAGGGGTGAGTTCTCTTCTTAATGGATTGAATTTTAAAGCCTCTTGAAGGAAATGCTTGTCATAAAAATGGGTATCTTTTGGTATTTATTGACAAGAACATAGAACCTAAATACAAATATACAATAAACTGGAGAACCATGTACTTATTTATATTCCATAATTTTGATGTTTGATTATATTTCCTTCAAAAAAACTTGGACCAGATTGCCAGACAAAATGTTGGATTTACTTCAAATTCTTCCGCTGAGATTTTACAGATACATTCTTCCTCTTTAATGTCTCACATTAACTCGGCGCCCAAATACTGTGAAACTATTCGATCAAATTTAGACGAAAGTTCTTATTTACAAATAAACTTGGTGAGAAAGAAAACACTCTACATGAACATGGATTTTATGGATGATAGAGTTACAAACGTCCTAGAGAGGGGAATTTCCGAGTCTTTAAAAAGAAAGTTCTTTACAGCAACGTTTCGAATAGTATTTTCCAGCTGATCATTGTTCACCAATAATCTTAAGGATAAATTATCCCATCTGACCAACTCAATGTGTATTTACGAACTTACCTGCTCAGGTAGAGCTAGGTATATAGGTCGTTTGATGTGGATTCTATCCGAAAGAATTCAAGAACATTACTCGGTGTGGCTAAAAAGAAGTGGAAATGGATCAATAATCGAACAACTTGTGAAAACTGGTCACTTAATCGAAGCGGACTCTGAGTTCAAGATCAGTAATGTAGGTAGAGGGCTGTCAAAGGCAGTTATATTGTATCTTTTTAACATTGCCAAAGCAATATCTATACATCTGGGAAAACCAGAACTATATGTCCAGAAGAAATCGGTACAACCTCTTCTTCTACCATGGTCTTAATGCCTGATAATTTTCCTTCTTCTTCTTCTTCTTCTTCTTTCTTCTTCTTCTTCTTTTTCTTCATACTTTTCTTCCTTTACAGCTACCTGCTTCCCCTTCCATCTTCTCCATAGACGTTCTAGCACCAATTCGTTTATTTCTGTTTCTGTGATCCTCTTGATTACATTTCATCTCAATTTCAACATTTTATCACGCTGAGCCATCCGTCCTCAGTTATAATCTCCCTATTTATCTTCGTTATGAATATTTAAGCCCCTAACAATTAAACATTTATTAGTTTCAATAGTTGAGATCACGAGTCAGTTGAAGTTAGACCACAATGGAAAACCCGAAAGCACTAGGCATCCATTTCGTCTTCTTGTGGAACTCTTCGGCAGTGGGCATCCACGATTCCACCCCACGAGATTCGAACCCAGGACCTATCGGTTTCGCACGTGTGCGCTTAACCATTAAACCACTGAGCCAACTGGCATCCAATGGTGTTAATGTCTAACTCCAACTAATCCACGAAATTGAGCAAAATATTTACCATTGTCATCAGTGAATTACTATCTCACAACTGACCCGGTTAGTTTCCTTGACTAAAAACTTTTTTAAAATTACTTTTGTTTATTCTACCTCACTGTTACCATGTTTGATAGAATTTTCTAATCGAGATTATTGTGATTATTATCATTTTGAAAACTAATGGGTATGTACAGTTCTGAAAATGAATTCACCGAAAAGAAAACTTTTCATTGAATCAATCTTTCATATTCTATACACATTATATTCCATTTAAAAAAAGATATATCATAAATGATGTAATGTTTATAGCGTTCAAATAGAAGAACATTTTGTTCTTTATATAGCTCAAGTGATTATCAGTTTAGTTATCTATTAGGTTCATTGAAGATATCATCATGTCAATTAATGATAAATAAAATTCGATATGTATGCATCAGTAATCACTAATCTTTTTTTGTTGTTGTTGGTAAATAAAGCTAAAACATTCATATATCAGTCTATTATTAAATGAGATTAATATATTGAACGAAAAATATTCTTTTCGACCAATTTTCTTTAAGTTCTACAATTCAATATATCAGTTGGGTTTTGTGGATATTATAGTAATTTCAATGGTTAAGATCATGAGTCAGTTGAAGCTAGACCAACATGGAAAGCCTGGAAGCACTGGATGGCCGTTTCGTCCCATTGTGGGACTCCTCAGCCAGCTCAGTGGTCTAGTGGTTAAGTGCTCGCACGCGAAACCAGTAGGTCCTGGATTCGAATCTCTCAGGGGGCGAGGTCATGGATGCGCACTGCTGAGAAGTCCCACAATAGGACGAAATGGCGACCAGTGCTTCCAGGTTCTCCATGGTGGTCTAGCTTTAATTGAATCATGATCTTAACCATTGAAATTCAATATATCTAAATTAATAATCTGACAAATGGACAGATTAAGGGTAAAGTACATCGTTTAAAGCATGTGAATTTAGGATTGTTAAATAAAATACAATAAAATTATTAATTTGGAAGACAGTTGAAATAAAACTCAATGTGATGTAATAAATGCAAGAAAGAGTTCGAGGAAAAAAGAACAAATTTTTTTTTTTTTTTAAGATTCAGCGAAAGAGTATTTGTCACCAAGGCAAGGAAAGATTAATAACCGTCTCCTTTATTTATTATGTAATCACTTATTTCTGGCCGTTTGAATTGTTGTCACAATCAATGTTGTAGAATGTTCTTTCACATAAGGTATATATTTATAACATCCAGTCTACTAATTTTATTTACACCCTTGCTATACTATACGAATATGTCTTCAATATAACTTCCAATCAAACTCTTTCATTTAAGTAATTTAAACTCATTATGTAATTATAATTTTAAATATCACAGGCTCTAAGCAGCTGACGAGAACCTACGAAATAAAAGGAATTCATGCTTTTCTGCTAGAATGTTCTTGCTCTTTTCAAAACGATAAGGGAATTATGTATTTAAAATTGTTAATGTTGATATGATTCATATAGAATGTTAACTTGAATCTGTATATATATGTGAAGTGAAAGTTTAAGATCCATGATCAGAATAAGTATGGGTCAGATAGGGTGAGAGAAATAATAGTGCAATTACAATTCAATCAAATGTTTAATGTGAATTATTAGTAAGACATAATAAGGTAAGATAAATGGGAAGTGAATGAATTATGTGTTTGGGAGATTAATAGTGATAAGATGATGGAGAAGATTTATAGCTCAGATGGATGGTTTTTATTAAGTTTTATTCTCTTAGCTGGATAGTTTAGTCGTAGAACTTTCATCATTCTTCTGAACGACATAATCAGCACAAACTTCAAATAGAAGTCAATGTCAACAAAACGATAAATAAAAACAATAAAACCAACTAGAAATAGTATCACTAGAATAAATTAATTTAACACTAACGAAACAAATAAGAAGTTCACTTTTACATGAGTTGAAACATGATAATATTATCTAAAAACAACAATAAAAGTTCCATAAATAAACCATCTACATCAAAGAACTCAACAATACTAAAAGACAGATTTCCTGTGTTCAACTTAGAAAGGAGAAAAAAAGAAGAAACATTCATTCATTTTGTAACTAAGCAAACTGAATTCAATTAAAACATACTTATACTCAAATCTTAATGTAGAAAAAGCCTGTAAATAAAAATAAACAACCGAAACAAAAACAAAAAATAGGATTGATCATTATGTAATTTCCTGTTCCGTTAAACTATCTTATATCCAACTTTAATAGTAAATAAAATGATCCCTTGTTTACACTTGATCATCTTAAAACTTTCATTTTTTTGTTTCAATATACACATTAGAAAGAAAAACAAACAATAATAATCTCAAATTTTAAGTCAAATTGAAAACAAAAGAAAAACATGAGTAGATTAATTCTCTGTAACACACGCACACATGGTCATTTAGTAATAGTATTTATTTATCTTAATGGTGTGGAACATGGTAAACATTAAATAGATAAACATATTTATATTCCGTTCTTTATAGAATTTTTTTAAATAAATAGAAAGAAAGGATCTTTTTGATTGAGATCATGAACCGATTGATGTTAGATCACTGTTGAAAACCTGGTAGCACTGGACGACCGTTTCGTCCTATTGTGGGGCTATTCAGCAGTGCATATTCACGAACCCTGGGCCTTCAGTCTCGCGCGCGAACGCTTAACCTACTGTACTACTGAGCTGACATCCAATGGTGTTAGTGTCTAACTCCAACTAATCCACGAAATTGAGCAACATATTTACCATTGTCATCAGTGAATTACTATCTCACAACTGACCCGGTTAGTTTCCTTGACTAAAAACTTTTTTAAAATTACTTTTGTTTATTCTACCTCACTGTTACCATGTTTGATAGAATTTTCTAATCGAGATTATTGTGATTATTATCATTTTGAAAACTAATGGGTATGTACAGTTCTGAAAATGAATTCACCGAAAAGAAAACTTTTCATTGAATCAATCTTTCATATTCTATACACATTATATTCCATTTAAAAAAAGATATATCATAAATGATGTAATGTTTATAGCGTTCAAATAGAAGAACATTTTGTTCTTTATATAGCTCAAGTGATTATCAGTTTAGTTATCTATTAGGTTCATTGAAGATATCATCATGTCAATTAATGATAAATAAAATTCGATATGTATGCATCAGTAATCACTAATCTTTTTTTGTTGTTGTTGGTAAATAAAGCTAAAACATTCATATATCAGTCTATTATTAAATGAGATTAATATATTGAACGAAAAATATTCTTTTCGACCAATTTTCTTTAAGTTCTACAATTCAATATATCAGTTGGGTTTTGTGGATATTATAGTAATTTCAATGGTTAAGATCATGAGTCAGTTGAAGCTAGACCAACATGGAAAGCCTGGAAGCACTGGATGGCCGTTTCGTCCCATTGTGGGACTCCTCAGCCAGCTCAGTGGTCTAGTGGTTAAGTGCTCGCACGCGAAACCAGTAGGTCCTGGATTCGAATCTCTCAGGGGGCGAGGTCATGGATGCGCACTGCTGAGGAGTCCCACAATAGGACGAAATGGCGACCAGTGCTTCCAGGTTCTCCATGGTGGTCTAGCTTTAATTGAATCATGATCTTAACCATTGAAATTCAATATATCTAAATTAATAATCTGACAAATGGACAGATTAAGGGTAAAGTACATCGTTTAAAGCATGTGAATTTAGGATTGTTAAATAAAATACAATAAAATTATTAATTTGGAAGACAGTTGAAATAAAACTCAATGTGATGTAATAAATGCAAGAAAGAGTTCGAGGAAAAAAGAACAAAATTTTTCTTTTTTTTAAGATTCAGCGAAAGAGTATTTGTCACCAAGGCAAGGAAAGATTAATAACCGTCTCCTTTATTTATTATGTAATCACTTATTTCTGGCCGTTTGAATTGTTGTCACAATCAATGTTGTAGAATGTTCTTTCACATAAGGTATATATTTATAACATCCAGTCTACTAATTTTATTTACACCCTTGCTATACTATACGAATATGTCTTCAATATAACTTCCAATCAAACTCTTTCATTTAAGTAATTTAAACTCATTATGTAATTATAATTTTAAATATCACAGGCTCTAAGCAGCTGACGAGAACCTACGAAATAAAAGGAATTCATGCTTTTCTGCTAGAATGTTCTTGCTCTTTTCAAAACGATAAGGGAATTATGTATTTAAAATTGTTAATGTTGATATGATTCATATAGAATGTTAACTTGAATCTGTATATATATGTGAAGTGAAAGTTTAAGATCCATGATCAGAATAAGTATGGGTCAGATAGGGTGAGAGAAATAATAGTGCAATTACAATTCAATCAAATGTTTAATGTGAATTATTAGTAAGACATAATAAGGTAAGATAAATGGGAAGTGAATGAATTATGTGTTTGGGAGATTAATAGTGATAAGATGATGGAGAAGATTTATAGCTCAGATGGATGGTTTTTATTAAGTTTTATTCTCTTAGCTGGATAGTTTAGTCGTAGAACTTTCATCATTCTTCTGAACGACATAATCAGCACAAACTTCAAATAGAAGTCAATGTCAACAAAACGATAAATAAAAACAATAAAACCAACTAGAAATAGTATCACTAGAATAAATTAATTTAACACTAACGAAACAAATAAGAAGTTCACTTTTACATGAGTTGAAACATGATAATATTATCTAAAAACAACAATAAAAGTTCCATAAATAAACCATCTACATCAAAGAACTCAACAATACTAAAAGACAGATTTCCTGTGTTCAACTTAGAAAGGAGAAAAAAAGAAGAAACATTCATTCATTTTGTAACTAAGCAAACTGAATTCAATTAAAACATACTTATACTCAAATCTTAATGTAGAAAAAGCCTGTAAATAAAAATAAACAACCGAAACAAAAACAAAAAATAGGATTGATCATTATGTAATTTCCTGTTCCGTTAAACTATCTTATATCCAACTTTAATAGTAAATAAAATGATCCCTTGTTTACACTTGATCATCTTAAAACTTTCATTTTTTTGTTTCAATATACACATTAGAAAGAAAAACAAACAATAATAATCTCAAATTTTAAGTCAAATTGAAAACAAAAGAAAAACATGAGTAGATTAATTCTCTGTAACACACGCACACATGGTCATTTAGTAATAGTATTTATTTATCTTAATGGTGTGGAACATGGTAAACATTAAATAGATAAACATATTTATATTCCGTTCTTTATAGAATTTTTTTTAAATAAATAGAAAGAAAGGATCTTTTTGATTGAGATCATGAACCGATTGATGTTAGATCACTGTTGAAAACCTGGTAGCACTGGACGACCGTTTCGTCCTATTGTGGGGCTATTCAGCAGTGCATATTCACGAACCCTGGGCCTTCAGTCTCGCGCGCGAACGCTTAACCTACTGTACTACTGAGCTGACATCCAATGGTGTTAGTGTCTAATATCAACCAATCCACGAAATCGTGCAACCATCTTCCATTGTACTGAGGTGGATACCTGTCTCTACCCGACACGGAAAGAAAGGAATATAAGCATATAGTAGTCACAAATATTAAATTCATGATTATTTTAATGAATACGTCTGATAGAGAAGTCTTACTTACTGCTTTCATGCAATCGATAGTGTTGTTTACAAAAACGAACGTTTAGGTTTTAAACCGAGTTGATGGATACGGAAGGTCTACTTAGGTAAGTTGGGAAACCCGGATTCCAAACCAACGATTTACATAAGCTCCACAAGTAGTGAACGGTACATGAACTTGTGTTTAGTGCTCGGCTACTGTAAGATGGCAGCTTTTGACGTCGTTCCGTTGCTTTGTGGATTAGATCTTTTGGTTTAAAAAGTACTCAGGGAGTGCCCACCTTAGAAAACGTCTAGTTCAATTTGATTGACCGGAAAATATCCCAGTTTACAAACATATTCTATTTTGTGTAGCTTATACCATTTTCGGTTCCTACTTGTACCGAATTCCAAGTAAATTAAATAAAAATACAGTAGTTATCATAGCGATTAGAAACAGCAATTGCCATGCAATAATCATGGAATTTACCAGGTTAAAAATCAAGATGAATATGCCCAAAATATTGTACGTACAATCTTCACCTTTTTGACGCTGGTTGTAGTAGTTCTCTAAGTTTCAGCTCTGTACAATAGAACTATCTTGTAGTTTTTTATTATTAAGCCCATTGAATTACCTGCTATCTATGTTGGTTCAACTGATGCGAGTGATGATCGATATTCTATGCTATAATTAATTAGAAAGCAGTACGTTTTACCCTAGAAAGCATCGACAACTATACAGTTGATAAAATGTTTTATGTAATATTGACTTATTTAACATAACTTTTGTTGAGGAATATTCAATAAGGTTCAAATCTATCAACATTGAATTATACTTTCAAACTATCAGGAAACAGAACAATTACCTAGAAATTGTACATTTTTTCAGAACTCTCTCTTCAATAAATTACGTTCCATATCCAACGTAAAATATCTGCGTTCATATATTGAAATAAAAACGTTATTTATTCAAATCGAATTGGAACTTATCACTTCTTAAATAATAATTGCTCAAGTAATATAAACATAAAACTGAATGGTGTAGTTAAATAATGAGTCACTTATGTCGATTATTATCATTTGAACACATTGGTACAAGGTGGCAACAAATACATATGCGCCACGCAATAACAGTGAGGTCATGGAGAGATAAAGAATGTAAAATGCGTGTAATAAAAGAACAACAAAGGACAGAAATTAGTGTATAAGAGTGAAATAATAATAATAATAATAATAATATATTATTATTATTATTATTATTATTATTATTGTTATTATTACGGGAGAAGCAGTTCAGTAAACAAAAATATAACCAGAAAGAATTCTTTCAGTTAAAAAAAAAGTTATCTTCAGTTTAACGAAGAAAGTAAGAGGTATTTACAGCAGGATCGCTACTGGCTCCTACTCTGAGCCATACGCGACAACGTCTCTAGCCACTATGTTGCACCGTCTCTCGGATCATAATCACAGAGTCGTGAAGGCCCAACAGAAGTCAGTCCGGTACAATTTTCTTTCGTATCACAACACCATGTCATACACTGATCACCTCTCAGATTTTTCCAACAAGTATCAGTATAGGCAAATAATGCACGACATGGAGTTCTCTGGAACGAAATTCGTAAGACACATCCAAGCCACCGAAGTTGATATTTCAAGATAGTGACACCAATTGGAATATCGTCTTCGTGCCCCAACACACGATGCTGAACCTCTGCATTACTAATATGGTGTTGCCACTGGATGTCAGCAATGTTAGCGATCGTTCGGAGACAACGATGATCAAAAACAGAGTCATCTAACATCCTAAACTCATGGAGGCCAAGTTGTGTCGATACCGAATACTCTTTATACCAAATCCCTGGATTCAGTCCATCCTTTCCTGTATTACTTTCTAGTAAAGGTTAAAAAAATGGACCTGCGGAATTTCTACTGAACTTTTTGAAATACATCCAGAAATTGTGCGCACACTTGTGACTACCTTGTATGCATATTCAGGTAATTTTTATAAAAACTAGTGATGACTGAAGCTCATTCATGTTGACAAGAAAACAGATTTCACCATGAGATTGGATAATGTCACAATACTGTAAATAACTGGAATCGGAAATGTGTATTACTAGAATCCAACTAAGAAGTCTCAATTTATTATGACTCCCATTAGAGAGACGTGAAGATTATAAGCACAATCATACATTCCTGAGAAACTTCTCTGATATTCCACGATTCTACAACTCATATCAGTCTATGAATAGAACTAAATTCAAACACATATATATTCTTCACAAACTCATATTTTACTGATTCTCTTTCAATTACACAATATTCGTTAAAAAGATTTACTATGGTTAAGATCATGAGTCAGTTGAAGCTAGACCACCATTGGAAAACCTGGGGACACTGCACTGCACCAATGACGGTCGTTTCGTCCTACTGTGGGACTCCTCAGCGGTGCGCATCCACGACCTCGCCCCCTAAGAGATTCAAACCCAGGACCTGCTGGTTCCGCGCCCGAGCACTTAACCACTAGACCACTGAGCCGGCCGGCATCCAACGGTGTTAATGTCTAACTTCAACTAGTCCACGAAATTGAGCGACACATTCACCATTGTCTTCAGTGAGTTACTATCTCACAACAGACCTGGTTGAACTCCACTGGTCACTACTTCTCACTAGAACTCCAGGATATACCTCGTGAAGCCAGTCACTAGTGAGCATATGTTGATTAATATCAGATGGGTTTTTTGTGGAGATTGTAGTAATTTCAATGGTTAAGATCATGAGTCAGTTGAAGCTAGACAACCATGGAAAACCTGGAAACACTGCACTGCACCAATGACGGCCGTTTCGTCCTATTGTGGGACCAGTAGGTCCTGGATTCGAATCTCGCAGGGGGCGAGGTCGTGGATGCGCACCGCTGAGGAGTCCCACGATAGGGCGAAACGGCCGTCATTGGTGCAGTGCAGTGTTCCAGGTTTTCCATGGTTGTCTATCTTCAACTGACTCATGATCTTAACCATTGAAATTACTACAATTTCCACAAAAAACCCATCTGATATTAAAAAGATTTTCTAACAAATAGTTAAGCTGCAGTTTATGTTTCTTCTGTTTAGCCTTAATTATTCTACTTACCCAATAAAACTATTTCCTATATGAAACTATGTTCAGTTGGAACCATATGTAAAGTTTAGAAAATAATTTATTGATTGCTGAGGAAATCATGATTGGAAATTTACTTAATTGATGTGAACAGAGAAATAAGAATCCTTGACAAACTGCAGAAGCTATTTTTAATGACGTTATTTCAGTTGATTCAAAGCTTGTAAAACATTAACTTTATTTTTATACCTAGTCTATTGTACAAATCATAAAATTCAGTTTGATGGATGATTCGCTGCCATAGTCCTTTTCGTTCCAAACCTATTCTAATCTAAACATAATATTTTGTACTCTATTCTATACACTAATCCCCAGCTTTCGGCATAATTGTATTTTCCTAATTATTGTATGTTGTGGTCGGGTTAGTCATCTATTCATTCATGTTTCTTTATACACTGATGTGAAATCGGGAAATCGGGAACCGGATAGGAATTGAGAATAAATCGAGTGTTGTTGCAGTTGACTTGTGTTCTCTGACTCGAGTGCTTGTCAGCCAATCAATCAGGTGATAGAATAATTTTCTTCACTCTAATCCACTCACGCGTAGTCACGCGTACTAGCCTGAAGGTTAATCCGGTGAGCCTATTGCGTGAAGGTCTTAATGTGGTTATCTTTATCAAGTTATCGTCATCACGAAAAGTGGTTAGACAGATCAAGGACGTAACATAATGTTGAGTTACTTTTTTACTTTTTCTTGTGAGACCATTCTATTAATTACTGATATGGTTATTTACCTTATAAAATATTTACAAATTCTTATTGAGTCTACATTGATGACTAAAAGAACAGAGGTCATAATGGTATCCCTCTTTAATTTGTACAACTGTATGTTGATTTTATAATCTTAATGGACTCTTATATTGATAGGCTTCATACTGAAATACCTTTGAAAAAAAAGTAATATCCTGAAATGATTAGCTATTTATTGAGCATCACTCAGACATCAACAACGTAAAACTTCGCACGTACATACATTAGTTCGATTTGCTATACCACATTAGCACAGAGATACAATTGTCGATTCAAATCCCATAGTGCTAGAGGTAGTAAAAGTATAAGCTGTAATCGAAAAGATTAGGGTTTGAAGATGTTATTCAAGGAGTATAATCCCAGTGAAATAAATTTGGAAAGATGGAAAAAGGGAGATGAAAAATTCAGAAGAATAAATTTGGGAGGATACAAAGAGTGGATGCACCTGCGCCATTGCAAACAATCTTGAGCCATGTCACTCAAGGTCTCTAACCACCGGTTGCTGTCGTCTCGCGGATCCCAACCAGGTAGTCTACGCCTATCAACATGGCTCATTTATTGAGCATAGTATTTTATGACAGGAATTGAGCATAACAAATCTCCTCAATTTAGTATTAAAAGATAATAGTGACTCAGAACACTGTTATATCCCGATAAGAATAATGAATGGTAACTTTTGGGATCCATTTATGGGCCAATACTATGAGTTCATTTTTATTGTATAGTTGTTATGTAACTAAACTGTTCATATTCATGTCGCTCTTATTATAAGATTTAGTTTGACCCATAGACTATTACTATACGATTTACCATTCTAGAGTTATGGCATGTCTATTAATTACTCTCTCCCTCATTCACAGCCACATTTGGCTAATTCTTGTACAAATATGTTTCATATTTTATGGTACGTTGTGGTCTATCTGGTTGATATATAAACCGAGTATGTTCGAAATAAATGATTCACATTGCAGAGGCCGAGATTGGCGTTCTGACTTAACTGGTTGGGCTAGGCGGGGAACAGAGCCAATCAGGACTCTAGGTTGTTCACACGTGTTTTATGCGTCACTGGTTCGATCGATAATTCGGTGCTCTCTGATTGGCCGTATCGTTGCGTTATCCAATATACCGGACACACAGGTTCACAAGTTATACAAACACTCATTACAAACTGAAACAGGTTGAATGGTGCTTACATCACAAAAAGCATTTTCGAAATGAATTAGAAACTACACTTAATTAGAAATTTCTTTGATTGAGTAGAAACATTATGTTTACTTTATAGACTAGAAAAAAATAAGTGAAACTTGTAGTGGCTAGTTCTATGTCAAGCTCACATATGTTATTCTAGCTCTTGAATGGACCAATTTATTCATTCTTCTTTAGCCACATTTTGATCTTATTGACTAGTTGCTTAATAACCCTGACAGTTTTTATATGATCGTATATGTGTTAATTACTTATCCGATTCACCACGTGTATGTAATTTGTTTTCGGTCTAGCTATAAAGATTGAGTTACTCTCAGTCGAATCGTGTTGGTTCACATGTCTTCTCCGATCCGCTTCGCTTTTCCACTCCGTTTCTCTGACCGTCTGTCTGGATCAATGAGTGTGCGAAATATATGTATTAGAAATTCATTCATGTATTTAGCTTATTTTATTCCGTTATTCTCTTGCTCGAAATAAGTCGATAATTATATACGAGGGTCGGTTGTGTGTATATTTCGATAAAAATCATTCGTACCATCTAAATGGAGTCAGATACATGAGGGCCACTAAAAACTATTCGTAGTTATATGCACGATAATGCAAATCATACGTAAAACGTCTGTAAATATGAATGAGCCTATGTTATCAACGTAAACGCTATTATGTTTACGAATAAATATATTTCTACTTGTTAATTATTTAAAAAACTGTCAAATAAATGACAAAAAAGGATGAAAGCACTTCCATACAGATGGCCCTAATAGAAAAGTCCATGCTAGTATATCATTCAGAAACCGATAAATACCTATTCTGTTTAAGTTCTAACTGTACGTATTAATATGCATATGTCCAAACAAAGATCTTGAAATGATAATATTCAAATTTTCAACTACATGCTAAAGAATTTGATAATTAGGGTAACCAGTATGCATAATTAATGAACAGAATACATTGTGAATATCTTAACGAACTTCAAAATAATCGCTGGACAAAAAAATTGTCATGTTTTTTCGACTTGTTGTAATATTAGCTGTCCGTTAATTTCTAAATGAACAATGTCTTCAAGACGAACTAAGTATTAACTCGGTATTACCATAATAGTTGCATTTATGTACAGTGACACTATCTATTATTTTTCAATTTTAATTTCCGACCCCCTTTCTTGAAATACTAATTAAAACCCAAACCCTTCAATCATTCTTTGAGTGCTTTTAAGTTATAATGTGCTATTAGTGATTTCTTTCATATTAGACATCACGTTCGATGTCCATCAATTATGTATACATCTTAGTCTACTTGTAATTGAATGGAAACCATGAAATTAAATGAATTTATTTTATTCTACATAGATGAATAACATGATAAGCTGAATGCGAAGGCTTCATTATTTTTAAAAAGTAATTAAACTACTCATAAGTAGATTAAAACGATTTAACGAACTTAGAAAATATTTACGGCACCAATTTAAATTTATTAGTAGAATACAATCTATCAAGTTTCTGAAAAATCTAATGACTGAATCGTGCTAAGTCACCAAATGACTTGATAAAACTCTAGCGCAAAAAATCAAGAAACAGACAAACTCAATTCTAAACAATACTAACTTGAAACTACTCATTTTCCGCACCGATTCCGAAAGACTACAAATGTATTTCCTAAAGCTGTACTGTTGTTTGTTGCTGAAACTTAATGAATGAGGCCAAAAAGTTTTAACTATGGATACAGATTTAAAATCACTAATAAAAATTATTCGAATGAAACAGGCTTACAATTAATTCCATAGAAATGGTAATATTTACATCTATTTAGTACTCTAATAGAAGAACTGTTGGTTTTAAAATGAATAATAATAATATCCCATTCACTTTTTAACACCATAATAAATAAATATGGTAAATTAACTCATTCTCCAGGTAACTGGTTATGAACCACACATCGGGTAGGAAGTTTAATGATAATACCCGGTAACCCAATCCGAATTAGGCGAAACGGGGTTTTAACCTAGACTTAGAGGCTGACGGTCGAAAGCCTTGAATAATAAAACATGGTCCAACAGTTATATATTTATCAGTATGGGGGTTGTGGAGATTGTTAAGTTTTTGGTTGAGATCATGAATCAATTGATGTTAGACCACCGTTGGAAACCTGGAAGCACTGGACGGCCGTTTCGTTCTAGTATGGAACTCCTCAGCAGTGCGCATCCACGACCCCACACACCGCGGGATTCGAACCCAGGACCTACTGGCTTCGTGCCTGAGCACTTAACCATTAGACCACTGAGCCGGCATCCAATTGTGTTAGTGTCTAACATCAACCAATCCACGAAATTGCGCGACCAACTTCCATTGTACTGAGGTAGATACCTGTCTCTACCCAGTGGAGCTAATCCGTGTCGGGTAGAGACAGGTATCTACCTCAGTACAATGGAAGTTGGTCGCGCAATTTCGTGGATTGGTTGATGTTAGACACTAACACCATTGGATGCCGGCTCAGTGGTCTAATGGTTAAGTGCTCAGGCACGAAGCCAGTAGGTCCTGGGTTCGAATCCCGCGGTGTGTGGGATCGTGGATGCGCACTGCCGAGGAGTCCCATACTAGGATGAAACGGCCGTCCAGTGCTTCCAGGTCTCCAACGGTGGTCTAACATCAATTGATTCATGATCTTAACCAAAAAGTTATATATTTGTTAAGTAACAGATTGCGAATAAAAGATAATTACTTATTGTAAGTTAACTTTTAAATGAATAAATTATCAGGATGATTGCAGAAAGCAAATTCTCACTAGTAAGGTAATGTGATCTTGTTAATGAGATCATACCTATTTATTAAATCAGATGTCTTTTTGCTAGTGAATAAATTACTTTATTTCCAAATATATCGTTAACTAGATCAAGTTTCTCTCTTTATTAATTACAATATAGTAATTGACAAGGCTAAACCCGAAATATGTTTCTTTTTTAGTCATTTAAATTCTCAACAGGTATGTCATATAAAGTAAATTTCATTAATTTCCAATATACACTTCCAATAAAAGTTGCTTGATTGAAATACATTTGTGTGAATGCATGTAATCTTTTCACCAAGTGATATTTCAAAATAATTAACAATTTTTTAGAAAAACGAAAACTAAGATTAAATTTTTGCCATAATAGTTAAATGGAGCTGAAACTTGGAGAACTAATACAATTATCATCAAAAAGGTGCAAGTATTTAAAACAGTTGTCTACACAAGATACTCAATATCTTTTGGTCGGATACCATCAACAACAGCCAACTAAGAGAGAAACAAATCAAGTTCCAACTGAGGAGGAAGTTAGGAAAAGATGTTGGAATCGGACAGGACATCAAATTCTGAATCTTCCATACGAATATCAAGACAGTCAGTTCTACTGTACGGAGCTGAAACTACTAGCTGAGAACTACAGTTACCATCAAAGTGGTACATGTTTTTCTAAATAATTGTCTGCACAAGATACTCAGTGTCTGTTGATCGGACACTATCAGCAACGGTCTACTGTGAGAGAGAACAAACCAGTTTTGATTTGAAGAGGAAAGTAGGAAAAGACGTTGGAATCGGATCGGACATACATTTTGGAAATCATCAAACTGCATCACGGGTTAAGCGCTAACTAGGAATCGTGAGGGGAAATGGAAAAGAAGAAGGCGGAAGAACACACTGTGCCAATAATTGGAAGCAGACATGAGAGAGATGATTAGTAACTGGGAAGAACTGAAAAGGACTACCCAGGACGGGGTTGAATGGAGAGTGCTGGTGAGCGGCCTATGCTCCTTAACGAGGGGTAATAGGCGTAAGTAAGTTTAATAATTAAATATACATTTAAATATTTCCAGTAATTTACGAATAGGTAGTTTATTAAAAACGCCGATAAATCCGATGAAGGAGATCCAACTTCGAAAGCGTTACAACCTACTGACCCCATAAGACTTGCTTTACTAGACAAATGGTGATTTTACTGCAGTTTTCTACTGCACTCACGGGGGAGATGGGATTATTTCCACGTAATCACGCAAAGCAACTCCGAAACAATTATAGCGATGAACTTGAATTAAAAAGTGGAAAGCGAATTCCTAAACAAGAAAAGGCCATTTGACCTAATTACGTAATTTATTCAACACAGAAATAGACTATTCGACCAGTTCTCTTCTCACGACTACATTTGTAACTTAGTTACTTACTTACGCCTGTTACCCCATGTCGAAGTGCATGGCCGGCCACACCCATTCACCATCCAACCCTGTCCTGGGCAATCCTTTTCAGTTCTTCCCAGTTACTAATCATCTCTCTCATGTCTGCTTCCAATTATTGGCACAGTGTGTTCTTCCGCCTTCTTCTTTTCCATTTCCCCTCACGATTCCTAGTTAGCGCTTAACCCGTGATGCAGTTTGATGATTTCCAAAATGTATGTCCGATCCGATTCCAACGTCTTTTCCTACTTTCCTCTTCAAATCAAAACTGGTTTGTTCTCTCTCACAGTAGACCGTTGCTGATAGTGTCCGATCAACAGACACTGAGTATCTTGTGCAGACAATTATTTAGAAAAACATGTACCACTTTGATGGTAACTGTAGTTCTCAGCTAGTAGTTTCAGCTCCGTACAGTAGAACTGACTGTCTTGATATTCGTATGGAAGATTCAGAATTTGATGTGGACTTAAAGACAGTTGTTTTGAGTTGCGTATGTTTTTCAACTGAAGGAATGCTGTCCTCAATCCGCCTTCACATCTGCATCAGATCCTCCTTGTTCATTCATGATGCTATCCAGGCACGTGAAATTTTCCACCCCTTTTCACAATTTCCCAATCAAGTGGGATTGGGTTGATGTTCTCCATGTTGACTTGCACGATCTTGATTTTTCCATTGTGTATGTTGAGGCCTACTGATCCAGAAGCTGCTGCTGCTACACTGGTTGTCATGGCCTGCATTTGTCGGTGTGTATGGGAGAGAAGAACTAGGTCATCTGTGAAGTCCAAATCCTTTAGTACATCCACGGTCTCCAGTGTATTCTGTGCTCTCCTACAGATATGGAGGTCTTCGTAATCTAGTCAATCACCAGAAGAAAGCGAAATGACGAGAGTAAGCAGCCTTGTCTGACACCGGTCATCAGTTGGAGTTCATATTTCAGCTGTCCGCCATGCACCACCTTGCACTGTAGTCAGTCGTATGACTTCTAGATGATGTTGACGATCTTCTCAGATATTCACACCATAGTGTCGAAGACGTTTCCATAAGGTCCTCCTGTCCACACTGTTAAACGTCTTCTCATAGTCAACGAAGTTGATCTATAATGACGAGTTCCATTCAATTGATTGTTCAACAATGATCCGTAGTGTCGCAATTCAGTCTGTGAACGATCGACCCTACGGAATCCGGTCTGTTGATCTCGAACCTGGACGTCAATTGAATCTTTCATCTGGTACAACAATACTCTGTTTTAAACATTTCCTGGTAGTGATATTAGTGTGACGCCTCTTTAGTTCTCACGTTTGCTTAGATCTCCTTTCTTCGGTATCTTCATGACGAGTCCTTCTCTCCAGTCTGTCAATGGCACTTGTTCTTCCTCCCAGATCATCTCAGTCGATGAAAATTCACAACCTTATCAACTGATTTACCATCATTCCCTATTACCCTGCGTCTAGCCTCACTACTACTTTCTAGGTTATCCCAAAGATGCGAGCAATATTTCTAAGACATCTGTGATCAAATACTAGTAACTTACGTGTATCCTCATCCCTTAATGGCCACGTGTCGCAGCCTTAAAATGAAACAGAACGAATTGCTGCGCAGTATACTAGTTTTTTAATTGATAGGCGGATATCTCGTCTTCGCCATAGATGACGTAAGTTGGCAAAAGCCAAACAAGTTTTTTGAATCCATGACGAGATTTCCTCATATACCACACCATAAGTATTGATGGACTGTCATGATAAGCGAAGCGGTCAGTGTGTTCAAATACTTGACTCCCTATCATTAATTCGGGATCTGACGCAAGCCAATTCTGAACCTACCTTTTCCACTTAGGTGGAGAGATACGCATCCCAAACGTTCTGACAGTGTTGCTCAGTATTACCCAAAGACAGAATTTTATAGGCGTCTTCACCACATACCCGACAAGTCGACCCCTTGGTAGGAGATCGAAACCCGAGAATCCAGATAATGAGGACATCATTTTCAGTAGTAGGTCTATGATAAAATTAAACAAAGATAAAAACAGTGGACAGCCTTTCCCTGGACCACTTTAGGTTGCGAAATCAGATGGCAGTTCACCATAAGCTCTCACTAGATTAGTAGTGTTCGAGTAAAGAACCTTCACAAGGTTTACTTACTTCTGAGGTACGTCTTTCAATGAAAGACAATGCCGTACAACCTCTCGATCTTCCGAGTCAAGTGCTGCTTTTAAGTCAAGAAAAACATTGTTGGATGCCGACAAGCATGTCTATGTTCTAAAATCTGACGAATGGTGAATGTGTGGTCAATGTAGCCATGATCAATTCTGAAGTTAGCCTAGTTTTCGCGTATTTTCAGTTCACGAGTCTTTGTTAGGCGTCCGATAATTATTGATGCTAATAATTTAGACGTTATACTGATTGAACTATTTCCTTCAACAAGACAGCACCGCTGACAATATGCAATACCCTACTCTTTCATCGTGGTACACGACCGTCAATAACGATAAAACAGCTACAGCAGGGTGAAAACTAAATAATTGAAAAACAAAAAGTTGTAACGAATTGGGAATCGCAGAATATGGCGGAAGACAAAGAACCGATACGCCTGCGTCATTCCAAACAACTTCCACTCATGAAACTGATAATTCACAACAATAATTTATGATAATCACGTGCACTCCGACCAGGTGCTAGTCTACACTACACTTGTTAACATTGTTAAGTCCAATTGTCAGTCACTTCATGGATTGATCCCATGTTTGTTTTGGCCGATACTAGCTTTCTTCTAGACTACTCCTACACCTGAAAACGTCGGTCGTAGAGGTAGACAGTAATTAGAAATACGTGACACGTCCCAACCACTTCAGTTAGTGGAGATCTACTATCTCATAAATCCACTTTCCATCCTTACCTAGTACCTTATTTCTAACCATACCATACGTACGGACACTAATTGTCAACTGATTAAGTGCGGATTGCATGGTTTGGGTATCATCACACAGTAACACAATATCATTCGTATACTCACGGTTCAAAAGTCTTTCTTCAGGCAACAGATCCACACCGTTATTAACTACATCCATTAGAGCTGTTTCCAGAACGTCATCGATAGCGAAAATGAAGAGGAATGATGAGGTTGGGCAACTCTGCTTGACCCCACTGCTTGAATGAAATAGTGGAGATAGGTGGTTGTCCGAGGGCACGCCTTACTTCTGTAACAACTCTCTACAGTCATCAGTACGGCTTCTCTCTCAAACTTTAAGCTCTTGCTTTTAGTTTTAACTTTCTCCAACCAACCTGCCTGGCATGGTAGGACCTAAAGTAACATGTGCTCCAACCAACATAGCTCGGTTGAATCATCACGATAGGCAATCCCGACCCCCGCATCAAAGTAGCAGCTACAGTCAAGTGCTTTTTCATTACTTTATGGTTTTATGGAACAAGACAACTCACACCACCTCTCTTCATTCCTTTTGTTTATTTTCGTTATTTTAGCAAACAGAAGCAATAGTAACAAAGGAAAAGCATATCTAAACATTAGGTACACGCTCAAAGTAACGAGTAATGGCAGACAACAGTTATATTTTGGCGACTGCATTTTAAAACATCTAATTTACACTGGATCTCAACATTATAAAGGTGGATACTAAAAGATTAGAAATCATGAAAGCAGAAACTTAAACATATACACGGTGCATATAGCTATTTAATAAAAATACGCAACTTATAAAACATTTGAGTTTCTAAACATGAAACTATTGAATGCCTGCATATGGCAAAAAAACAGAAGTGAAAAAATACTTATCGAAATGTGAGTGTACAAAGAAATAAATTAATTTGAAAAATAATTGTAATACTTTTACATTCACTAGGCAAAAACTTCAGCATAAAAGAGGAAAACAAAAATATTAATCCTATTGGTTGTTGTTATTTTTTAAAATTCTTTCACCTAAATGTTACAGCATCAAGTTAAGTGGAAATAAATAAACATACTAAATTCTGTACAAGCGACATAATGTTACTACAGGAAATATTATGAGACAAACAATTTACAGAAAATAGGATAGATATAGTTTAGGAATCATCGGATTTGACAGAAAAACGTAGGAAGATCAAAGTAACAATATTTCTAATACTAACTTCTATAAAAAATATCGACAACTGCAAACGAACTCACATCGGTAATAAACGTAACTCGAACATGACTTCCTTGGCTACGCTAACCAATTAACATCATAATTACAGAAATGTATATCGAAAATGAAGATAAGAATAATAAAAACCTTCATTGTCATCGCCCAATTTGAGTAGCGATCCAATCTAAACCTTGGGGAAGCCTAGAAACAAGTGGTAGTAATAATATCTTAATTTAAAAACAAAAAGAGTAATACAAAATAATACTCAACTAAAAATTCAAAGAGTCTCATTTGAAATGAACTTACTCTAGTAATATACCTGAAAATATATAAAGCTTTGATGGGAGATTGATTGCGAACTAAGAAATTCATTTTGTAACCATTAGCACATCTAAACAAGTTCCACTCGTGTACACTATAGCCAATAATAGCACTGTCAAACTGGTTTCGTCTGATATATATAAACAACTGAAATAGGGAAGATCCTATTTCCGGTGTCGTCTACACAACCACAAAAAAGTATCCGGTAGATAATAGTAAGCCAGTTTACATAACCAAGAGGATCACAACAGAACTGAATAATGCCATGGGTAATGCTTTCATGCATCATATAGAAGGTTTATCCTAAGTCACTTCCTCAGCAAACCTTAATGAGAGGGACTGCGCTTTTCCTAAGAATAGAGATATACTTTTTATTTATTTGAACATAAGTAGTGGTACAAAGGGGCACAAAATACATATGTGCCACACAATAACAATGAGAACGTAAAATGTGTATGAGAAAAAAAGAGAACAGTAACTAACAGAAATTAGTGTATGATAGTGAAACAATAATAATAGGAGAGGCATTACTAACATGGTGTTGCCAATGGATGTCAGCAATCCTTCAGAGACAACGATGATCGAACACAGAGAGTCGTCTAACATCCTCAACTCGGAGAGACCAGGTTTCACAAGCATAGAGCAAAACTGCTCTCACCGACGCGTTGTAGATCCGACCTTTTACAACCAGACTAACATCACGAAGGTGCCAAAGGTGGCCCAGATTGGCATAAGCCGCTCTGGCTTTCATTATATGTGAATCGATCTCATCACTCACGCCACCACCAGCACTCATACAGCTACCCAGATACACGAACTTCTCGACTACTTCTATCTGCTCACCATCCAGAGTGAGTACAGGATTAGAATCCTGCCAGTCTTGTAGAAGTACTTTGCACTTCGAAGGTGCAAAGCACATACCATACCTACGGACACTGATTGCCAACTGATTAAGTGCGGATTGCATGGTTTGGGTATCATCACACAGTAAGACAATATCGTCCGCATACTCAAGGTCGAGAAGTCTTTCTTCAGGCAACAGATCCACACCGTTATTAACTACATCCATCAGAGCTGTTTCCAGAATGTCATCAATAGCAAAGTTGAAGAGGAATGGTGAGATTGGGCAACTTTGCTTAACCCCATTGCTCGAATGGATCAATGGAGAGAGGTGATTGTATGCCCTCACTCTGCCTGAGCTGTTTGTATATAGGGCTCTTAAGATGTTGATATACTCCTCAGGCACACCCTTCTTCAATAGACAATCCCAGATAACAGTCCTGTCCAACGAATCGAAGGCAGCCCTGATGTCAAGAAACACTACGATTGTTGGCGTTTGATAAGTATGGCGGTCTTCTAACATTTGGCGGAGGGTGAAGATATGATCAATACATCCTCGATCATAACGAAACCCAGCCTGCTCCTCGCGAGTCAACCTTTCTCGGGTTTTGAACAACCTACGAAGTATGACGGAAGCCGATAGCTTGGACGCAGTCGGAAGTAGACTTATCCCCCGATAGTTGTTACAGGAACGACGTGAACCCTTTTTAAAGATAGGGACAACTATCGACTCATTCCATGACGTTGGTACACTCTCTAGCTCCCAAACCTTTGTAAACAACTCAGACATCGTTTACCGGAAAGTTACCGCCATCTTTAAAAGGGACGGAGGTAAGTCATCCGGCCTATTGAGTTGTAGCGCTTCAAGAGTTGGAGTTCCTTGCGGACTTTCGTCTCGTTAGGTGGGTCAGTCGTCACAGACCACGGAGAGCAAGACAGTCCGAACGATGCTACCGGGGCAGCAGATCCGGCCGTTGCTGCTACCTTTACGTGGTGGCCGGGCTTGCCTATCGTGATGAACCAATCAAGCTATACTGGCTGGAAAAATCGTTCCCCAAGGTCCTACGATGCCAGACAGGTCGGTTGAAGAGCGGCAAACACGAGGTCCGAGGGCGAAGTCGTACTGCCGATTGTACGGAGGTGCGACGGCAGTAGGATGTTTCCTTCAGACAACCAACACAACAGTGACGCTGCCTTCCCATAAGGAAGGGTGCGGTTAGAAAAGGTCGACCCTTATCCCACGGATATCCGTCTCCGACGGTAAGATCTCAACAAGTACGGATCTAACACGAAAATTACGCATAAAAACGTTGTGTGTGATCGACCTCAAGCAGTTGTCACTTGGGCACTGCGGCCATGCTCTCAGGTCGCTAAGACCACCCCTAACCCAATCTCCTTTTCAGGTACCTTCAGAAGGGGGCAGTAGACCAGTTAGACTGTCCGTCGAAAACTCTGTACATCGTCCAAGACGTCAATAGATGTTAGTGATTGGCATCCCGTCAGCTTCACAGATTGTTTCGCCCACACCAAACTTCTTGCTGCCAATGGATCGGATGAGTTAAAAGAGCTTCCGGAGGTTACCAGATACAACTGCTTTTTCCAACTCATTGGCACGCTCCGACCACCAGGCTTCTAGCTCCTTACACAAGCTCTGATTAATTTCATTAAGTAACAATTTCTGTTTGCGGTCGAACTTGCGGTCATTTGGAGTAGACCGACGAGATTCAATCAATTGTAAGGAACCTGAAGAAGTCCAGTGCCCATGAACAGGACGTTTCGCGAAGCCGCAGACGACTTTACTCGCCAGTTTCATGGCGTAATGCAATTGCAACCAATGCTCATATATACTTTTCGGTAAGATGGCAGCTAGCCTTGAGCCTAGCTCGGTTAGATATTTAGTCGCAACAGAAGATGCAATCAAGTTACTGGCATCGATCCGTTTAGGTCGACGAATTTGTTGGCTACTGAAAAGTAGGTGAGATAAGCGCAAACAAGGGAATAATCAGAGTTCATATAGGTACTCCAAAATGAGCGACAGTCTTGTACACAACCACGCTAGTGGTAGCTCATCGCGATGTGTCAATCTGAGTCCAGGCTTGAGATGCAAAGGGAGGATGCCAGGTGGCCTATCAACGACGACTGTACCAGTAGTTAGTACTTATTATTCATTACTTGAACACAAATATTGGTACAAAAGGGCACTGAATACATATCAGCCACACAAGTCACTTGATTTGTGTGTGGGTTATAATACTGCCAGGGTTCCCAAATCGAAACGAGTGGTTTTCTCAAGGGACCACCCCGGAGCCTTTGACCTAAAGCTCTAATCCACAAGGCAGGTACTGCACTTGAGTCTTAAATACGGGTTTCGGATAGACAACAGACGTCAATATAGTATCTACACATTTCAGTAAAACTCTAACCAATATCTAGCAGTCTCAAGATGAAGCGGGGAAGTTTTAGAATCGATAATAACGTTTGAGACAACTGAAAATTTTCTGTGATAGAAGACAGTAATAGTATGTTGTATGGTATTTTGGCAGACAAATAAAAGCGGAGTACTTCAAAATACAGTGATCCTCTACTCTTATTAATCTAAGTGAATTCACCAACAGTTCATTTTGATACATATGAACAATGTTAAGTTATGAAAAATGTAGACGATAACGACAAAATAGCTACAAGCCAACTTGATTGATCGGTTTAGGCTCTAAATTTAGTTTTTGGATGTTAGGAAAACATCTACTATCTAAAGGTATTTAGGCAGTATTTTAAGGCTAAGAAACTAGTTGGACTCTGTTGGGGACGATATATCCCAGAAACTCATATTTGTAATTTTATCATATCGATTAACTGATTAAATAGCAGTCAACTGATGAACTCATTTACTAATGTTTAAAAATTTCCTATGACAATATCGATTATATATATTTGTATATATGTCTTAAATTGTGTTTGTGGGCTCGCTCGTTTTCTGGCTGTTTGCAGAAGATATTTTCCATACCAAGCTTGGACTTCTCCTTCTAGGTAGCGGGGCTGGAACACATCAATAGCTAGATTACTAGTCTTTGGTCACTGAGTCTTGTTCTCGTTCGCAGATTAAGTGAACTCGTGAAGCTTCAAACCTAACAGACTCTTCATTTATCACAGTAATTAAAGATACAATCACTAATTTCAAACCCACAATAAATGTTAAAGATTAGTCGATAGAGACGAAAAGATTATTCGGTGAACGACTAGACACTATTTGTAGTACAGTATTTAACTGGACGGTTCAAACGTGATCTTTTGCCTTTCCTGAGATAGCACACCACAAAGAAACATTCGTGAACAGAAAATCCTTCCCAGCTCTGATTCTTTATTACATATGGATTTCCAGACAAGGTAGAAGAATCTTGTATACGAATAATATCTTGTACCGTAGTCCAGAATTTGGCACATAAATTCTCCTGATTCAGATGACATTTATAGATGTTATAATTTTTTCGAAAGACAATGAACTTGACAAAGAAATGTTAATGGAACTAGATAAATGTTTTTACTGCTTCAAAGATAATCAGAATGCATGGCTGTGACGCATAGATAAAGTGTAGTCTGTGTAAAGCAGTTTGCAAGACCGGCAAGTGCAATAACGTGACGTTAGGCAAAATGATGACAGTTTCGTAATACTACCAACCTTGAAGCAAGCAAAAGTCACACAATTCGCTTTGATTTTTGGACATATTCGTCATCTTATGAAACATTTCATACGTTTTAAACATATGTACGTTCCCATGAAACGTAATAAAGATAAAACCTTGATAAACGGAACCAAAATTAGTACATGAAGTAAACGTAAAATCAACAAAATACATGTACTTGTCATGAACACAAAACTGAATGGATAAAAAACCAAAATAAATGACGAACCCTTCTCCTGTGAGTGCACAACAAGGCTGTACATGCCATGGGTGGTCCCTAATAGACGTAAGGTTTAGATTGTGACTGATTTCAGCAACAGACATGCAGCCAGAGACATCTTGTTTATTGGCAAAAATCAACATTTTCGAGCGTTTCAACTCCTAAAATAAACTAGACATCGTATTTTACTTACCTCAGCAACTAGTAGTTTACACAGCTCCTGTTTAGTCAGGTATAGACGTTCTCGATCTGTACTGTCAACAACTAAAATGACAAACTACATGCAGTTAACATATATTTGAAAAATACGTCTGAGCCTGCGAAGTATGTGGTCCAGGAAGCCCTAACAGAAGTCTGTCCACCAATATCCCACATTACGAAATGCAGATTCTTCCACTTTACTTCCTCAACATTGCTTCCAATGGTGGGAGAAGTCTGTACAGCTTCTTTGAGAACGAACTGGTACAAAATAGTAGATTTTCCAGCATTATCCAACCCCAAAATTATGACTTTATAATCTCGAGAGTTGAAAAGCCTCCAAAACTTTGTGAACAATAAGCCCATCACCCATGTGGCTAAAATTTAAAAACCCTCCATGCATTCCTATATGTTTTTTGCAATTAATACTAAAAGTGCTGAGGAACATTAAAAAATATGATATTATTTATTGTTTGCATATGTCAATAATGATGTTGATCAACGCTTGTTTATCCTGCAGCTGATTCAGCGGGTTAATCGGGTTATGTTAAAATGGCTAAGGCTCCAAATGGTACAAAGGATTACGATGAAATGTATAAGCTTTTACTTGTTGGCGATTCATCCGTTGGTAAAACAAACCTTCTCCTTCGGTTTTCCGATAATAGTTTCAGCAAAACCTTTATAGCGACCATAGGTAATGTATTGTCATGGTACACACATAACTTTTAAGGCATTGACTTCAAAGTTCGCACCATAGAAATTGATGGGAAAAAAATTAAGTTGCAGATATGGGACACTGCCGGTCAGGAGCGTTTTCGAACTATAACAACGGCTTATTATCGTGGTGCGATGGTAAGTTGTGACAAAGTTCGCACTTATTTCCTAGGGTATCATGCTTGTTTACGATGTTACTAATATAGATTCTTACCATAATATCACTACCTGGATGAACAACATAACCGAGGTAAGTCTTTAAAAGTATCATGCTTATGTCACCCTGCTAGGCACTGCACTAGAGTATTTTTACATAGACCACCGTTTAACATAAAGCAAGCGGACTTGGTTAGCTCCTTCAACTTTCAGGATTATTCTGTAAACCCAATCATGTGATGCGCAGAGAGTGCGATAACTTCACATCGAAGTATGGGGTCATTTTACGACATCTATTCAAGGAACAAACTTCCAGTTTGTAACCGAAGGACCTAGTTCATTTTTAGGTTTTCTTAGCAAAGTCAAACTACTAATTTATGCTTATAATGTTTAATCCAATTACAAACTTATTGGAACCGGAAAAGTGAACAAAATGTCGGTCAGTGAGTAGACTTAGAACCTAGTACTCTTGTACATCGATCCAAGCCACCAAATCCCATTACCACGGAGATAAAATTGTGATGCTAGAACCCAGAATAATAGAGGCAGCAGTTTCAATGGTACTACAAAAGGTTACATATTGAAAATACTATTCGAGAGTAAAATATAAATTAGTGATATAAAAACCAAAGAAGTTGTAACCAATCAGGAATCGCAGAATATGGAGGAAGACAAAGAACCGATACACCTGCGTCATTCCAAACAATTTTCACTCATCTCATTCATAGTTCACAACCATTAATTGTGATAGTCACGTGGACATTGCTGAGTCCAATTTTCAGTCACTTCACGGACTGATCCCATGTTTTGTTTTGGCCGACACTAGCTTTCTTTCAGACTACTTCTACACTCGAAAACGTGGGTCGTAGAGGTAGACAGTAGTTGGAAATGTGTAACACATCCCAACCACCTCAGTTGGTGAAGATTGACTGCATCATCAATCCGCTTCTCATCCTTACCTACTAGCTTATTCCTAACCCACTCATCGCTTACTCCGTGGTCCCAAAATACACGAGCAATGCTTCGAAGACACCTATGGCCTGATACCAATAACCTACGAATATCCCCCATTTCTAATGGCCATGTTTCACATCCATAAAGTGGAACGGAGAAAACTAGTGCGCAGTGAACTCCCTCTTTGCTTGAAAGACATATCTCGCCTACACTGAAAGTGACGCACCTTAGCGATAGTCAATCGACCCTTATGAATCCGTGACGAGATTTCCTCGGACACCACACCATCAGTATTGATGAGACTCTCAAGATAAGTGGAGCGGTAGATGCGTTCAAATACTTCACTTCCTATCATTAATTCGGGTTCTGATGCAAGCCAATCGTGAAGTGACATTCTGCGCCTGAAGAAAGAGAACCCCATCTCAAACATGTTTTCATTGTTGCTTGAGATGGTCAGAAGACTGTGTTTTGTCAGCGTCTTCATCAAACAGGACTGCATCATCTGTGTATTCTAAGTCAACAAGTGAATCTCGTAGCCGAAGGTCAACCCCTGAAAAGCCATGCGATGAAAGTTTTGTATTTAAAAGCATGCCTATGACGAAGTTAAATAGAAATGAGAAAACAAAACAACCCTGACAAACACCACTTGAAGTAACCAATTCCGATAGCAGTTCGCCATTAGCCCTGGTTCGACTAGCAGTGTTCGAGTAGAGAACCTGTACAAGGTTAATCTACTTTTTTGGGACGCCTTTGAACAACAGACACTGCCACAGAACCTCATGGTCAATAGAGTTGGACGTCGAGAAGTATATTCGTGTTCTCGAGTCTACCAAAGGGTGAATATTTGGTCTATGCATTCAGGTTCGAGTCTGAAGTCGGTCTGGTTTTTTCGGGTTCGTTCTTCACGATCTCTAGTTAAACATCGAAGTATTATTGAGGTTAATATTTTAAACACTATATTGGGTAAACTGGTTCCTCTGTGATTGTCACAAGGGGATTTTTATCCTTTCTTATAGACTGGGACCAATCAGAGGATTACGTCCAGTCCCCAGATTCTAGCTAAAAGCCTAGTTGACCTGACTGCTAAAACTGGACCATCAGGCCCTGCTGCTGTCCATCGCTTTAGATTACTTATAGCCTTTTCAACCTCACCAAGAGTTGGATAACTTACATCACAGAGTTACACTTAAACTTGATTTGTTATAATAGGCTTGTTATTCTTATGATTTGTCCATCAGTTCAATCTCCTGAATTGAGACTGAATGATATCCCCATATTTTACCGAGATAGTTCCGCTAACACCTGGATTCTTAGTACCTGTCTCCTCGATTAGTTTGAACAGTTGCACACTGTTACCTATCACTACTGTCTTCTCCATTTTTTCCGCTCGTGCTACCCACCATACAAAGCTACCTCGAGATGAATATCACTTTCACGGTCGACTATCTTTCTCTAGTTGTCCCTGAAAAATGTTCCCAACTTTCTCATTATTAAGTCGAACTCTAGGGAGTTTTCTTGCTGTGGTTTTTCTACGTTCAGTAAGATGCAGATGTGATGGATATTACTAAACAAAATATGTGATCGTGGAATAAGATTTGGAATGTACTCTTGTTATAATATTAAAACTACATAAAAGTCTACCCTTTATTCAATGACTAAGCAGAAGATACCACCACTGCTTATAGATTCTAACCGTTTAGAGTTAATTACGCAATCACTATCTGTACTAACTGTCAAACTCTGTTTATCCCCTCTGAGTTGTTTTGATGTGGCTAAAAAGCATACATAATATCCAGTTTCTTTTCTTGTCACTTCATTATGAATAGTTCGCATCTTAATCTGCCGTAAGTTAATATGGAAAAATCGTAATTTTCGAACCGCGTGCCTTAAACATTGTCTGTGAAACTGTTCCCACATTTTTCAGGATATGCGTCACTTTTCAGTCTATAGGATATAGTCTTCACAGTGTCCTAGCATAGGTCTTACCAATTTTTCGTGTTCTTACCTGTCAGTAACCCCATATCTTAGTCTGACCACCCTAACTTTCTTCCAACCTAATACACTGGTAATCATAGTCTGTCGGGGTTGGTGACAGTTGAGTATGCGTAACACATGTCCAACATATAGTTTGGATAGCCGTCTCAGCAGATCTCGAAGTGCATTTCGGGAACTCGAATCTTTAGACCTGGCAGCACATGTGGAAAAAGTCGAGGACAAAGGATAAGAGTTGATAGTGGAAGCAGAAGTGTATCGTAATAAAAATGGGGTTTGATTATAAATTAGTAAATCTCGCATGTTTTAAGAGGTGTCAGGGTGGTTATCACTTCCTAACTACACACCTTAAAAGGATACTTTTTTGAGGTACCTAACAAGCGAACTGGATTAATAGCACTCTTAGCAACGTGGAAGTATGACTGAAGAACCCTGGAAGCAACTGATTGCATTTACCTTTTTGAACTGATCCACAAGTTTGCTCCGTACTTCTGAGGTAACACCGCTGAGGGAGACAACCTCTGTAGTACAATGTGTGATTTTCTCACGGTTGACTTTCTGTACACCCCCTTTTTCGGTATGGCAGAGCACCATTTGTGCTTGTCATCTGAAAAGAAAATCTCACTATCGTCATCCCTATACAATCAGAAGGTTGTTGCCTTTCGTGTTAGAACCTGGAGAAACGAATGTTCCGGTCAAGTTGGGTCATCACAATATACAAGTCTTACTATCCCATTAAGGTAGAAGTTACAGTAGCTGACAACCTCTTCCAAATGCGATCATACAGTTACGCTCAAACTTAATTTGTTATAATCGGCCTGTTGTTGTTATAATCTTCACTTCGATAAACAATTCTTTTTTAGCATACTAATGAAGGCGTAGCGAAGATGCTACTTGGAAATAAATGCGATCTGGAAGCACAAAGAGTAGTAAAGTATGAAAATGGTTATAAGGTTAGTAAAAGTATTCATCCATTTTAAAAGTATGGATATGTTCTGTATGTCAGATAACCATATTTTACTAAATATATGGTATTAAATAAACCAATTAGTGATAAGCTTATTTCAAATAACATTCAATCGTGATTTTATTCTTAGACTCGCTTGTACAGTAAATACAAGTTTTCACTCAGTTATTTACGTACCTGAATTTCAACCACTGTCACAATTGTAAGCCCAAGTTACTCTAGACGGTTAGTACAAGCATCATAGGACTTGACACAAATATACATCAGTTTAAGTTGCAACACTTCATATCAAAACACTAACAGTAATCTAAAGCATCGAAATAACATTACCAGTGATAGCGACTAATTAAATACAAGGAGTGTAGTTCAAAAAATACGGTAGTATCTTTAGTGCTTAAACAACTGACATGACCCATAATACAAGGCAGTATGTTTTCTTAGTGAATCTAAACTGATCGATTATTTAAATCATGATCAACATTCACAGTTGTTCTCCATCATACTCCCCTTTAAAGGTATTTAAGCCAGGAGAAATTTTAAGATAACTTTCCACAAACAGCAACAGGGTGTTTTGTGTATGAATTTTATTGACTTGTTTGGATTGTTACCTGTTACATCGTTTTCGTCTATGAAACCAGAGTAGTTGTGACGAGGTTTATACGTGAGACTCAATTGTATTGGTCATTCATATAAGATTATAAATTAGTAAGTCCACTTATTTTTCTTCTAAGTTTTTCCGCTATTTCTCTACAGCTCGCCCAATCATATGGAATCAGTTTTATTGAGACTAGTGCTAAAGGAGGTATTAACGTCTCTGAAGCGTTTACAATCTTGGCCCGAAAAATAAAAACGAAGAGGGAGCAGGAGGCTGTAAGTTTATATATTGTGAGCAGTCCCCGTTATTTTATTCAGTATATGTGTATATATACCAGTATTTAACTTTCGTCTACAATATGGTACCAAAACAGAGCACTACATTTTAGTACATTAACCTCTAGAAGACTTGTAAATGTCTTTTTGTTATTATCATTATGTAAGCTTACAAAGTGAAGAAATTTACAAACAGCATAACTGTACATTGATACTGGGGATTATTTAGTGTCCTGGAGTCAGTTTAAACTTATATCAGGTTAAAAAAACGAAGATTATGTTGCTTATGTTTCCTGTAATTAAAGTTAGATGTTATGTTAGTCAGTTATAGTCAACGTAAGACCTGACACAGATGTACATCGACTCAAGGTCCCGCCCCACTTGTGCTCAAAGACATTAAATCATGTCTAAATTTCATCTGCACTTAAAAAACTTTATATCTAGGGTATATCACTAGCACTGACTATGTGCCTTATAACATCGTAACCATATTTGTGTGTATCTGTAATTGTTAGTTGGATAGTTGTGTTCCTGTGGCTTCATAGGAATCAAGTTACAGACCTAAGTAATAACCTTTGAACTCAGGCATCAAAAGTTATATAACCCATCACCACAACGTTTATTCTAATTTTCTTGTCTTTTTTATTGACTTCATCTAAAACGTGTTATACGAGTATGAAACCAAACTTTTCTTATTAAAGGTATAACTTTGTTTGCGGTTTTAACGGAACTTCAAGTCGATCTTATTTAATGTGGGCTTTTTTTGTTTGATTTTCAGAACCTTAATAACCCACCTAGAGAAGACATAAGAAATATAACCAGCAAACGACCCAAACGCCTAATATGGGGATGCTCAATATTGTAAATGGCTTCTCCATTAATTTTTCCAAGAAACATCTTTTAGACATGATCTATCCTGCACTCAAACATTGAACAATTCTTGATTTTAGGGATCTTTATTTGGTGCCTTTTATAGCCTCATTTCTTCGTCGTCCCTTGCTTGTATTTGACACATGGTTTCCATCGTCCCCATCATACAGTTTCGTTTATTGTCTTCAAGTATCTACTTTTACCTTTATAAAAACATTATATCTTATCAGCAAATTGCTTTTTCCGTCTAAGTTCTAATTTTTTCCTTTTGTTGTTACGAGTCAAGCCGGTTTTATCACTTAATTAGAATTAGTTGAAATAATGTTTGTGTTGTTTGGTTTCTTTCACCTCATTGTTAGTTTACACTAACGTGCAAATTTTCATAATTGTTTTATTTTTTGTCTCAAGATCACTAGTTTCTCAGTGATTGTAAATAATCCATTTTGGCACGTATTCCTACTCCTTTCAAAACCTGATTCTGTCCTACTTTTCCAAAACTTGTTAAATTGCTAAACTATGTATATATATATGTTGTTAATTTGGCCCCATATTCTCTGACTTTATTTTTGGGAACCTATTATGGTGTAATTCTGAAGCTTTATTTTGAGCGTTTTTATCTGCGCGTTTGCGCTGTGTTAGTATTATATGCATCTGCATCTATATGAAAATACATTTAATCATATTTTTAGACCGACAAAACCTTGAAATTCTGTCTACAGTTTCACTTACAGAACATGTACACCTATTTATGGCTTCTTGTCAAGCCGTTATAGATTATACTTATAAATCTCTCTGTTAGGCACAATATATCATCTGTACTAGGAGTTGGTCATGCCGGTTTCAGTTGATTTCTTCATTTGATTACATTTCAAATAAAAGTAACTGTTTCTCAAAAAAATGTAAGCTTTTTTTAAGCATATGATTTTCATTATTGGTCTTCTATTATCAGAATTTCCTAAGGAATTCTCGATAAAGTTGTTTCTCGTCTTTCTGTCTTGCTTTTTTCATTTAATCTACCGCCTCATCACTTTTCAGATTATATGCAATACTAAATGAGCACTATTATGTTACTCTGTTTTATTTTTCATTTTGGCTAATATATTTAACACTGATTATAATAAAACTTATCTTCAAGTTTTTCTGATATTAACTATTAGTGTGTAAATTTCTAACTCCGAAACCCTAGATATTACACAAATCTGTTATACTAATAATTATGCGTCAAGTCGCATCCTAGCGTAAGTTATATGTTAACGTGAAATATGGCTGAAGTGACGTCATGTGCAATGTAAGCCCCCAAATGCCCTGGTACGGCCGACGGTGAGAAATTATGTTCTCCCTCTTGAATGGCCACGCGTATACAGCCACTCACAGGTAAGTCTTACTGCCTTCTCGTGGCGAGAGAATGAAAAGCGAATGTCCGGTGCATTAACCGGGTTGGTGGACATGGAGAGTCCACCTAGGAGAATTGGAAAACCCTGATTCCAAACCAATGGTGCACATGGGCTCCAGGTCCTGAAGGAACCATTGGCGTATGATCTTGTTGGTCATCGGTCACCATGGGACTGCACCTCCTAACGTTGCTCCACTCCCTTGTGGATTAGACCTTCAAGTCAAAGGCTTGGGGTGTGGCCTCCTAAGAAAACTACCTGCTTCGGTTTGGGCACCGGGGCAGTATCACAAATTAATGATAACTGTTACTGGCCTCATTGTTATTGTGTGGCTCATATGTATTTGGTGCCCCCCTTGTACCAACATGTTGATAATGTAGTGCTCAAGTAAGCTACTCGTTAATTCCAAGTTATATTTGACTCGAAAACCGGTTATCTAAATACCCTAATGTTCTACACATTGTTTTTCCTCAGGTAACCCGACCGTTGTTGCTACCTTGACGTGGTGGTCGGGCTTGCCTATCGTGATGAAGCAACCGAGCTATACTGGCTGGAACAACCGTTCCTCAAGGTCCTACCATGTTAGACAGGTCGGTTGAAGAGCGGTAAGACTAAAAGCAACAAACCCAAGGTCCGAAGGCGAAGTCGTACTGCTGACTGTACAGAGGTGTGACAGCAGTAAGGTGTTTCCTTCAGACAACCAGCATGACAGCGATGCTGCCTTCCCACAAGGAGGGGTGGGGTTAGAAAAGGTCGACCCTGAAAATGCACACCTCGCCTTATCCCACGGATATCCGTCTCCGGCGGTAAGGTCTCAATAAGTACGGAGCTAACACAAAAATTACCCATAACAAGGTCGTGTGTGACCGACCTCAAGCAGTTGTCCCTTGGGCACTGCGGTCACGCTCTCAGTTCACTAAGACCACCTTTAATCCAATTTCCTTTTCAGGTACCTCCAGAAGAACCCTTCCACGGTGTGGGCAACCGGGAAGTGATAACCGCCCTCATACTTCTAACAGCACTCAAGTCCACTGTATTCATAATCAACCATCCTCAGATAAAGGGCTCATTGTTTCTATAAGTGTACCAAACTGCGGATACAGAAAGTGTCCGTCGACAAGGAATAGTCAAAACGAATAGGTTGCTTAGGGTCAGTGACCTAATTAGACAGTTGGTTAGCTCACAAATGCCCTGGTAGGGCCGAAAGGGAGCAGGGTCCACTCTCCCTCTCGAAATGCTCCCACATGGCCACGAGTATATAGCCTCTGCCAGGGAAGTCATTCTCGCTGCGAGGGTGTTGTTTACGAAGTTGAGAGGACGAAAAACAAATGTCCAGCACTTTAACCGGGCTGGTGGATATGGAGAGTTCACCTAGGAGAGTTGGAAAACCCTGATTCCAAACCAATGGTGCACATGGGCTCCAATATCCTGAGGGGACAAATGGCGTATGAACCAACCGGCTACCATGGGACTGCATCTCCTTACGATGCTCCACTGCCTTGTGGGTCGGACCTTTAAGTCGAAGGCTCCGGGCATGGTCCTCTAAGAAAACCACCCGCTTCGGTCTGGGCACCCGGGCAGTATCACAGCCCTCACACAAATCAAATGAGATTTGTGTGGCGCATATGTATTTGGTGCCTCCTTGTACCAATATCTATGCGTTCAAATAAATAAATGATATCAATATAAATATTATATTGTGCAGTCTGTATTTTCTAAAGCCAATTAGAAACCATGTTGTTTTCCACAGTATGTCTGTGCCTGACCTATCAGTCAGAAGTATCGCTAATAATCCACCAATCCAAAAGAATATTTCAGCTAAGCCCACTAAAGGTGTGTGCGGTCTATTTGTTAAGTGTGCGATCCAGCACACGAGTGCATCTGCAGGCAATGCTTTTGTACATGAAATTCGCACTTATATGCGATGTTCTCTGATTTTATGTAACTCAGAAACAGGGATAAAAATATATTTAGTGGTTGATGCCCAAACCTAGTTGACTTCTGTGGTTTGCACAAGTCATCGTTTATTTTTGTGCCTAACCAAACAAAAAAGTCAATATGAACGTAATGACTCCCCTAAAAATTTTGAGTTTACTACGGAAATAAAACAGTTAACCCTCAACACCAATGAGTTCTAACATTGATGGCGACAATAGTAATAAGCAAATCTAGCTAACCAACATTCTAGTTATTAACTTGTTTTATGACTGAGTACACAATCATATGTTTGTTTCCTTATAACATTTTAGATGCACTCTCGATACGCGTGAAGAAGCGATTGACCTACGGGTTATTTGAGGGCAAAAGTAGACGTAATTATGATAAAAAAAATGGTTAGTACACTAAAGTGTCCTAACAAACCCCACTGGAATGCATAGCGTTGATCAGTGGCCAGCTGTTTAAGGTATGAACAGCACACGTATTTTGTGCTCAGTTTAATTATAATCAAATAGAAAAGCCACATGTTTGATAAGATTTATTTATACTACAAAAATGTGTGGACTGTTATGTATAAAATAAGGTTTTGTCACATGATAATAATGGTAATTTCCAGGATTTCGTATGAACAACTGACAATGATTGGTTCAGCACGAGTGTAGCCATAAGAGTCGTGCTGTAAACTCAATGTTCTTACTACGTAGTAGACAAGTTATCCATAGTAGTGTTTATAGATGGTTAATTAGGAATTACTGAGCATACAAGCTATCTGTGAGTATTATGTTGAACAGAAGCTATAAATCAACCCGTTTGAAATTGGGATTTGAGATCAATACAACTTTTATATCACCAAAGGTGACGCACTAAACGGTGTCTTTAGTTAGTTAAATGCTCATAAGCTGACAAAGTGAGTGATTATCAAGGCGAGCATAGGTTTTAGCCAAGGAGAGTACAACTTCCAACCCATTTCTATGATATTAGCATGAACTTCTTGTCAGTGTTTGGATAAATACTACAATGATGCCATCGCGGTTGGAATATCTACGACTATACAGAGTGTTACTTAGTACCCCCGATCGGTAAGTCAAAACTAGTGAATAAACAATGACACAGAGTTCTGTTTAGTTAACAATTGCAGCAAATTCCTTCACTGATACAGTATCGCTATGATGTCGTTAACAACTATTTAAACTAATAACAAGGATAAAAATATCTCCACACTTTCGTCGGATATTCTCCCTGACTCCAACCGCGAACTTCAGGTCCCACACGATAATACCACGGACGAGGTTGCCATATGGTGATACTGGCTCGGCAAAACGGAATGTTGGTACGGCCAAACAAGATAAGTGATTTAGTACCCCCAAATGCCCTGGTACGGTCGAGAGAGGGGTGGGTCCGCCCTCCCTCTCGAAATACTCTCACATGGCCACGCGTATATAGCCTCTGCCAGGGAAGTCCTACTCACTGCCTTCTCGTGGCGGGGGTGTTTACGAAAATGAGAGGACGAGAAGCGAATGTCCGGCGCTTTAACCGGATCCCAAATCAATGGTGCACATGGGCTTCAGTATCCTGCGGGAACGAATGGCGTATGAACCAACTTTCGGTCACCGGCTACCATGGGACTGCATCTCCTTACGATGCTCCACTGCCTTGTGGGTTATACCTTTAGGTCAAAGGCTCGGGGTGTGGCCCCCTAAGATAACCACCTGCTTCGATCTGGGCACCCGGGCAGTATCGCAGCCCACACGCAATTAATGAACTGAACTGTCTATGATCATGGAAACTAATTCTCTTGCTTCGACGAACATTCAAATGATTTAATTATTATCATTACTATTATTATTATTATCATTATTTACTACATCATTATTCACCCTCTTTTATTCCTACTCCGTCTATACTTATTTTTTCGGTTTATACAGCACCTCGTCTTTGGTGGAAATTCGACTCTATCTAGACGTTCTCGAGTCACTGTCCGGTTGAAAATTGTATGTTACCACCGAATATGAGTACTGAAGCAGTTTTTCTGAAACCACGTACACCATTCAAACTGGCTGCCTTCAACGTTCGCACATTTATCCAGGTCAAATCACTTGGCCCAGATGACTTACCTCCGGCTCTTTTTAAAGATGGTGGTGACTTTCTGACTAAGGAACTGACTGTGTTGTTTACAAAGGTTTGGGAGCTAGAGAGTGTACCAACGTCATGGAATGAGTCGATAGTTGTCCCTATCTTTAAAAAGGGTTCACGTCGTTCCTGTAACAACTATCGGGGGATAAGTCTACTTCCGACTGCGTCCAAGCTATCGGCTTCCGTCATACTTCGTAGGTTGTTCAAAACCCGAGAAAGGTTGACTCGCGAGGAGCAGGCTGGGTTTCGTTATGATCGAGGATGTATTGATCATATCTTCACCCTCCGCCAAATGTTAGAAGACCGCCATACTTATCAAACGCCAACAATCGTAGTGTTTCTTGACATCAGGGCTGCCTTCGATTCGTTGGACAGGACTGTTATCTGGGATTGTCTATTGAAGAAGGGTGTGCCTGAGGAGTATATCAACATCTTAAGAGCCCTATATACAAACAGCTCAGGCAGAGTGAGGGCATACAATCACCTCTCTCCATTGATCCATTCGAGCAATGGGGTTAAGCAAAGTTGCCCAATCTCACCATTCCTCTTCAACTTTGCTATTGATGACATTCTGGAAACAGCTCTGATGGATGTAGTTAATAACGGTGTGGATCTGTTGCCTGAAGAAAGACTTCTCGACCTTGAGTATGCGGACGATATTGTCTTACTGTGTGATGATACCCAAACCATGCAATCCGCACTTAATCAGTTGGCAATCAGTGTCCGTAGGTATGGTATGTGCTTTGCACCTTCGAAGTGCAAAGTACTTCTACAAGACTGGCAGGATTCTAATCCTGTACTCACTCTGGATGGTGAGCAGATAGAAGTAGTCGAGAAGTTCGTGTATCTGGGTAGCTGTATGAGTGCTGGTGGTGGCGTGAGTGATGAGATCGATTCACATATAATGAAAGCCAGAGCGGCTTATGCCAATCTGGGCCACCTTTGGCACCTTCGTGATGTTAGTCTGGTTGTAAAAGGTCGGATCTACAACGCGTCGGTGAGAGCAGTTTTGCTCTATGCTTGTGAAACCTGGTCTCTCCGAGTTGAGGATGTTAGACGACTCTCTGTGTTCGATCATCGTTGTCTCTGAAGGATTGCTGACATCCATTGGCAACACCATGTTAGTAATGCCACGCAGTATACTCGTCCCTTAATTGATAGACGGATATCTCGACTTCACCATAGGCGACGTAAGTTAGCAAGAGCCAAACAAGCTTTTCGAATCCGTGCTGAGATTTCGTCAGACACCAACCCATTAGGGCTGGTCAGACTTCCAAGATAAGTGAAGTTGTCGACGCGTTCGACTACTTCACTCCCTATCCTTAGTTCAGGTACTGACGCAGACCAGTCCTGAAGCAACAACTTGCATTTAGAGGGGGAGAAACGCATCCCAAACATTCTGGAATTGTTGCTCAGTGCTATCAAAAGGATGGATTTTATCGGCGTCTTCATCAAACAGGACTATGTCATCTGCGTATTCTAAGTCGATAAGTAAACTTCCTGGAAGGAGATCAATTCCCGAGAATTCAGTCGACGAGAATGTTATTTCCATCAGTAGGTCTATTATGAAGTTTAAAAAAATGGAGAAAGTGGATAGCCTTGACGGACACCACTTGAGGTTGCAAAAGCAGATGACAGTTCGCCATAAGCTCATACTCGACTAGTAGTGTTCGAGTAAAGAGCCTTCACAAGGTTTATGTACTTCTGAGGTACGCCTTTCGATGACAGACACTGCCACAGAATCTCTCGGTCTACCGAGTCAAATGCTGCTTTTAAGTCGAGAAAGACCACCATTGTCGGACGCTGATAAGTATGCCTATGTTCTAGAACCTGACGAATGGTGAATATGTGGTCGATGCAGCCACGACCAGGTCTGAAGCCAGCTTGAATCTCTCGTGTTTGCAGTTCACAAGTCTTAGTTAGGCGTCTGATAATTATCGAGGCTAGTATTTTAGATATTATATTAGTCAAACTAATCCCTCTATGGTTGTCACAGGATGATTTTGACCCTCTTATATATTGGGACGATAAGTGATTGTGACCAGTCAGATGGGATAACGTCTAACTCCCAGATTTTAGCTAAAATATTAGTCAACCTAGTCGCTAAAATTGGACCACCATACATAAAGACCTCTGGAGCCAATCCATCTGGACCAGCTGCTCTTCCTTGTTTCAGATTAGCTATATCTTTATGAACTTCAGATTGATTATGAATACAGTAGACTTGAGTGCTGTTAGAAGTATGAGGGCGGTTATCACTTCCCGGTTGCCCACACCGTATAAGGGTTCTTCTGGAGGTACCTGAGAAGGAAATTGAATTAGAGGCGGTCTTAGTGACCTGAGAGCGTGACCGCAGTGCCCAAGGGACAACTGCTTGAGATCGGTCACACATGACCTTTTTATGAGTAATTTTTGCGTTAGCTCTGTACTTTTTGGGACCTTAACGCCGGAGACGGATATCCGTGGGATAAGGCGAGGTGTGCATTTTCAGGGTCGACCTTTTCTAACCCCACCCTCCTTGTGGGAAGGCAGCATCGCTGCAATGCTGGTTGTCTGAAGGAAACACCTTACTGCTGTCATACCTCTGTACAGTCAGCAGTACGACTTCGCCTTCGGACCTTGGGTTTGTTGCTTTTAGTCTTACCGCTCTTCAACCGACCTGTCTGAAATGGTGGGATCTTGAGGAACGGTTGTTCCAGCCAGTGTAGCTCGATTGCTTCATCACGATAAGCAAGCCCGACCACCACGTCAAGGTAGCAACAACGGTTGGGCTAGAGTCGGGGGACCTACTTCAGTGTTCCATTCATGCTGTCTGGGAATGATGGGTAGTTGTAGAGTAGCTGAAGGCCAGCTGAACTTCTTAAAATGTTTCGCCCATCGTTCTAAACGTCTGGGCTGAGAGCAGATAAAATTGTCGTCTTTTCCCGAGATAGTCTTGACTTGACTTTTTAGTTCCAATTTCTTCTATTAGCCTGAAGAGCTGTCTTGTGTTACCTACAACTGCCACATTTTCCATCTATTTTGCTTTCGATGCCCACCACTCCTCACGGTCGTTCCTAGACTTCTGATTAACCTAGATCTGATTTGCTTTCGCTCTTCATCATGTTCAGAGTCTGATGGGATAAGTTTACGAGAACCCATCAGTTCAATAGATTTAGAAGAAATCCATTGGTTTTTTGTAACCCTTTGGTTTAAATCACTAAAAGATGTCACTGCTGTTTCCACAGCTGTTTGTATCTTTCCAAGCAACATCTGGGTCAGATTCGTTTTCAGAGCTACCTAAGGGTGACCTCAGTTGTTCGCGGAATCTACTTTCGGGTTTCTCGTCACTCAATCCAATTCTAGTGGGTCTTCTTAATGTGGCTTTTCTGCGTCCAAGGAGGCGCAAGCAAATGCGTACCAGTATTAGCGCATAATAGGAGTGTAAACATGTACTCCAGAACAAGTGACAGTCTTCTATCAAGCCACTCCAACGATGACTGATGGTAATATGGTCTATTTAAGTCCAACGTTGGTTTGGTGTAAGGGGTCGCCATGTTAGACGATGTCTCTCCTTATGCTTAAAATTAGTTTTTGCTAAAAATAAACGATTGGCTGAGCACAGTTGCAGCAGACGATCACCATTATCTGACGGAAATACACAGTTCCATTCCTATTTATGTTACAAAAATTGACTCAGTAATTAGGGTATATAGCTCCTATTTTAGGGAATACTGAAGTCCACGTAAATACAGTACCTTCCAAGACATCAGAAATTAAGTCAGTACTTGCCTGTTTCGCCGGAACAGTTAAATGAATCACGTGGAAATATATATATGTCCTCTACCACCGATACCTATGAGACCAACGTTTTTTAGCTCAGACAACACAAAACCCTCCTTACGAGCTAAAGTTTTCTTCACCATCCCAATTACCAAGGTTGATATCTACCTCAACATATCCATAAAAACTGTATGGTTGTAAATTTCCTCGTCTTTAATACCAATAGAAATGTGCGGAATATGAAAAGGTACGAGTCTAATATACAGATGACGAAGTAACCTAACTGGGTTTACTCAGACTGCCGCTATGACCATGAAATTGCTTTAGAAACAGTATATTACATGAGAAAGTCCGGTATGTAGAGAAAAAAATACTGCTGCCAACAATACTTTGTACTACAAAAATTCGAAGGACATTGGTTGTAGATTTTTCTCAGCACTAGGTCAATAGGATTGTGATCAGACCAATCTTATCTTTAAAACTAAATGACCAAATAAACAGGAAGATTCCCCAGTTCTTCCAAAAACTTCACACTGCTTAGCTTACAAATTGTGTCCTGAGTTTGTACATTTCATAAAGACCCATCTTATCCTAACAAATGAGGACTACACTTCATTAGCAATAGTTTTAGAACAAAAACTTGTCTCATCGAACAGTGTTTTATGAAAAGAGCCGCAGGACGTTTTCACCCGTTTAACTGGGGATGCTAGTCTTACTGTAACCGATGCCAACAAAATAGCCGCATAAAAGTGATGTCACCCTGTTGTCACATATTATGAAAATTACTTTTGTCGATTTTACTATCGTATCCTAAGGGTATGTAGCCTTCTTTCTCGAATTCTCAACGGTGACATATTTTCTCTTTGGGAACAGAATTAAGGCTCAAGTCAGTTGGACACTGTTCTCCAGGAAAATCTCTTCAGATGTACTACGGAACTAACTTCCACATAACTATACGCAAGCTGTGGATTGAACTTTAACAAATGATTATCACTAATCGCAAAAAACGGACCCCAGTCCATTGTTAGAAGACACTATTGTTATGATAACTTTATTAGTTAAATAAGCAGCTTTTCAATGCTCTGTTGAATAGAAATGACGAGAGGTTTGAGTTGCGAGCCCTCGCTATCTGTAACAGCAACGGCTGCTACAGATCTGGATACACCACAGGCACGACCCAAAGCCATTTGTGATGGGATGAAGACGTAAGGGACATTCTTGTCTTCACACAGAAGAGGCAAGTGTAAAACTATTTCAAGGGGATCTATGTCGGCAGCCATTACAATAAACTCTGCTTTTCCTCTGTTAAGAGCCTTGGTCGCCTCGTTTGCACCCTTCTTAAGCTGCTTATATGAACTAGCCTGTTTGACAAGTTCGATTATTTTATTCGTTAACTCAGGACCTGCCAGCGGGTAAGCCCGTGGGTTAACACCTAGAGTCTAACAGTAAAATCATATAAGTAAAAACCGAACATACCATGATGTGCACTCAAACGTGTTTCGAGACCGTGACCTTGAGAATGACTAAGACCCAATACTCCAAAAGACTTGTCTAACATCAAATTTTACAAAGCACAAATAGTTACAGGTTCTATCTGGATTTTTAACTTCATTACAGTTAACTACAATCTTATTCGGTTCTTCTGTCGTATCACTGTGAATGTTTAGTTTGGATATATACATCCAGTTTGAGAACAGTTTGTTTACGAAATAGACTCACTGTTCCTCTATTCTCAGTGGACTTTTAGAGTTACCTTAGATAGTCAAATAGGCTGGAAAAATCCCCGATTGTCCCGGAATAGACGACTTTGGCACGGCTATAAGTATATCAAACTCATTAGGCCTGATGTATTCCACTTATATAGAAGAGATTTTCACTGAGACAATGTGGAAGGCTGAAAGGATTATCCAAATGGCCGTCGTCAAACATAATCAGTACCCGATTGAAACGATCAAAACTTATTGGAAACGATCTGGACAAAACCGATATGTTCAGCGGTAAATGAATCCTCAAAACAAATCGTTTTGCAAGTCCTCGACATTAGTGCTGACCTCATTATTTCTGCAAAGCACACCCAAACCGAAGGTGTTTAATTAGGCGTTATCGTGAGATTATGTTTAGGAACGTTATGCTGTATATTTATCACAACGACTAGTTGGTTGAGACTACATACTTCTGGGAGCATAGACTATTTTCTAAAATATTTTTGAACCACTTTGTTCACGACATCTGGTTTAACTGGTTTTAAGATCCCTAACTGAGACGTCACAGATAACAGCGCTGTCAAGAACTGTATTTATTAAATATCCATGTGAGCAAAGATAACTTCCACACTCGTAAGGATTCGCATCGATACTGATGTAGAAAAAAAGGCACAAAAAGCGTCTGTGGGATGATCAGCCTGAGACTACGGGAACCTTATGCACCCTTGAAAAAAATTATCATGAATGACATTCAGTGCGGCGCGGACACCAATAATATTGGCGAAAATGACAAATGTCTGTTTTATGGGAGGCTACTTGTCATCCATGATGAATGTATAGGTAAAAATCTGACGTCATAGTCGGGGTGGAAGCATCGGGTATGAACGCATCTTTGGTTGACATGGACTGAGTAAGAGAAACGAAAAGGATGACGGACTGGTAGATCTATGCGTTTTCAACAACTTGATTATAGGTGGTAGTATTTTCTCCTTCATACTCGCACAAAAACCACTTGGGTTTAACGGGTCAACACTATGGAGGACCAAATCAATCGTATTTGCACCAGTAAAATTCCCAAATATCCATAGAAGACGTAAGAACGGAGTAGCAAGCTGATATAAGCTTCAGATCATCACCTGGTGATGGTTAGGATCGAACTGAAGCTAAAGAAGCATTAGGTGATGATAAAAGCAGAACTACAATACAGCCTTCACTGAAAATATTAAAAAGCTCAGAGAGTTCATTGTAGTTGTTAGGAATACATTACAAACCTAACAAGCGCAACCAGAATAAAAGGAAATTAATATGACAGACAACTGGATATGGGTTCAGAGGTAATAATTTCAACAAACCAGCAGGTGTTGGGCCTCAAAAGGGACCGGCATAAACAGACGATCTTTGTAGATAGCCTGTGTAGCACTCAAGAAAGAAGAAACGAACAGACACCAACTAACAACACCCGAATAAGGGCAGTAAAATTCAAGGCGTTGGGCAAATATATAAAAGTGAACAAAGAAGTGAAGAAATGTATTGTGGCAGACGTGTGGGAATATGTGGTAGTCCTGTCAAGCACATCTGAAAACCCCGAAGAGGGAAATGTCAAAGAACTATTTGACACGAACAGGAGGCTTGTAAGGAAATGTAGTAAAGCAAGGAAATCAGTTAGAAAAAAGGGAAACCAATCACTTAAATTCAAGAACATGGAACCTATAGGATACCAAAACAGCAGTTAGAGACCTTCCCACGAATATCAACTCACCACAAAGGAGGAATTCAACATGGCCATCAGAGAGATCAAGAGTAGAAAAGCAGCAGGTATAGTAAACTTAACATGTGAGATACGAAGTTAGACATGGGGTTTATTGCTAAGGGGCAGAAAAAGTGCCAACAAACTGTAGACGGTGAACAACCACCAAGATGCTAACAAAAGGTCTTAGTAACCGTTGGAGGTTTAGAGGCATCATACCACTAACAGCACTAGACAAAGTTTTCAAAAATGTAGTTGAACTGAATGAGGGATCCAGTGAACTCCCGGAATGAGAACCGAAAACTAGCGGTCGGGCGTCTGATGAGCAACCCAATGCCATATGAAACAACACTGCTAAAACAACGCTAGCCACGAAACAACTTAAACCATTACAACTCTATCCTTCGAGTTCAAGCGTCCTCTTTGAGATGAATTATGACACCTCATGCTGAATTCCCAGATTATTCCGAAACCTAGAGGTCGATGCCCCTTCTAACAACCACGGCGACAGTCAATATAGGTAAACAGAGTGTCCAGACGATGTGCGAGACCGGGAGAACAAGTTAAAGAGCTGCAGAAATGAAGAGATACAACCTGACCGTGTTCGGAACTAGAGAAACACATTGGACTCAAAGTAGACATGAAACGTTAGATTCTGGAAAGATGCTGTTGTACTCTGTTTATGAGGGAGTTAACGCTCCGCACACTCAATGACTTGCGCTGATGATGTCCAAAGAAGCACGAAAGCGCTAGTAAGATAAGAATCTCGACGGATCCAGAATCATCAAAGCACCGTTCAAGAGAAAGAAGGAGAGAATCAGAATGGAATTTATCCAGTGTTGTGCACCCACCAATGATAGTAACAAAAAAATGAAGATCAGTTCCATGAGAACCTGCAATCAATCATAGTGAAGCGTTCAGAATAAGACTTGACCATCTTGGTGAGAGACCTAAACGCCAAAATCGGAATTGACAACGTCGTGTGTGAAGATATCATCGGACGACATGGACAAGAAGAAAGAAACAAGAATGGTGTCAGATTTGTAAATTTATACCCATTCATCAAAAGTTATAGGTGGCACAATATTCTCACATAAATGCATAAACGAACTTACACGGGTCTCACCGCATCACACCACGGAGCACCAGATAGATCACACTTGTATCAATAAAAAATTCAGAAGGTAAGAGAAAGACGTGGGAACCAGGAGAGGAGCTGACATAGATTCAGATCACCACCTACCTGGTTGTTGCCAAGATGAAGCTGAAGCTAAAGAATCACTGGATAATTGGACAAACACAATTAAGAAGTTTCAATGCAGCCTTCCTATGAGATAATACCAATTCAACATAGCTATCAACAACAGGTTTCAAGCCTTACAAGACCTGCTCGAAGAAGAAGAAACTACTATGGTAGACGATTGGAAATGAATGAAAGAAGCATTAACTTCGACGTGTCATGAGGTTCTGTGTCTCAAGAAGCATCATCACAAAGAATAGATCTCCACCGAATCTCTGGTTAAGATTCGAGAAACGAGGAACAACTGGACAGCAATTAACTACAATTGAACAAGAACAGGAAAGTCAAGGCACAAACTGAATGCACAAAAGCAAACAAGCAAGTGAAGTGGAACATTAGAGCCGACGATCAAAAATATGTGGAAGACCTAGCAACGACAGAGGGAAAGCTGTAAGAGGAGGAAATATGAAACAACTAAATGACCCAATGAAGGAACTAGAAGGGAAATATCACAAACTAGAGAGACCAGTCAAGGACAATGAAGACAAGCCAATCACTGAGATTGAAGAACAGAGGAACAGTTGGGTAGAACATCATCTAGAAGTCATACGACTGACTACAGTGCAAGGTGGTGCATGGCGGACAGCTGAAATATGAACTCCAACCGATGACCGGTGTCAGACAAGGCTGCTTACTCTCGTCATTTCGCTTTCTTCTGGTGATTGACTAGATTACGAAGACCTCCATATCTGTGGGAGAGCACTGAATACACTGGAGACCGTGGATGTACTAAAGGATTTGGACTTCACAGATGACCTAGTTCTTCTCTCCCATACACACCAACATCAAAACTTTTCACTAAGTGTTCACTTCTCTTGTCTCTCTTCTTTCCCTCTAAATAAATCTTATTCTAAGGATTACGAAGTTTGTCTCTTTAAACAATAACTTGTGTTACACTTAAATTAACTTGTCAGACTCGTTTTATCTTCACTATGCATATATGACTACTCATACATATTGATATTTCATTATCCTTTTCACTCAATTGAGACTTTCATCGCATCACTCTAAACTATAACTGCACAAACATTTATTCTAGCGTCATATCTTACTTCAATTATAAGTTATTTTTTCCTAATTATTTTTTGTTACTAATTTAACGATACACACAGTCGTTTATTCTTGTTCTGTGTTCGTAAACACGCCTATTAGACTGTTTGCGTATTTCACGTCTCCTTTATTTCTATTCCCTTATTTTCTGCATTTCCTTCTTTAGACTCAAATCAATATTCTTCTCAATTGCACAGACCCGATTTATTATCATTAATATTCTACTATTATTGCTCAAAATTTTTTTTTAATGGCAAGTAGAATGCTGACATTATTGAAAATTGTGTATTATTGCATTTTTTTGAAGAAACCCGAAATGGTTTCTTCACAACACTTATGTACCCATAAGATGTTTGTGAATAATAATAATAATAATAAATGCAGGCCATGACAACCAGTGTAGCAGCAGCAGCTTCTGGATCAGTAGGCCTCAACATGCACAATGGAAAAATCAAGATCGTGCAAGTCAACATGGAGAACATCAACCCAATCCCACTTGATTGGGAAATTGTGAAAAGGGGTGGAAAATTTCACGTGCCTGGATAGCATCATGGATGAACAAGGAAGATCTGATGCAGATGTGAAGGCGGATTGAGGACAGCATTCCTTCAGTTGAAAAACATACGCAACTCAAAACAACTGTCTGTAAGTCCACATCAAATTTTGAATCTTTCATTCTTCTCCCTGTCCTGTAGTTTAACCTTTGTTCAGATCTCCTTTAGCTACACCTTTGGTTCTTCAGTCTGCCTCGTCTGAGCTTTTGTTATGTGATTTTGATTGAAGAACTATCCTTTGTTACCTAATTTTCTGTTGCATGTTGCCGGGCTATTGACAGTAAGGTCGTGTTTGACCAAGCTCAAAGTCATGGCGTGGTTCAGTGTGTGACTGTTAACATTCTGACTGTCTGCTTTGTAGGATTGCTGGAATACCTGCAGATAGATATTTGATTCCATCTTGTTGGGAATATTTTTATTGATTCTCAGGTATCGAACCCTTTAGTATTAACTGTTTCTTTTGCTGTTAAGCGCGCTGCTTTGCGTTAGGAAAACCTTTGACTGTATATTACAGGCTGTACCGTTTGAGGTATTTTGGATTTTTGATATAATTTGTTCTATTTCCTAAATTAGAACCGTTTAAATTGAGCACGGAGTTGATGTTTTGATATAATTTAATACTAGTGTCTCAAAAACGCTTTGTAAGCTATACAGAAGAACGTAGTCTGGCCTATTCGAATACATTTTGGTTTGTCAGTCCTGCGTTCAAACCGAATACTGGCAGTTCGGTCGTTACAGTTACTACAGTGTGCAAATAAATCCCCAAAATAAAGAGTTTTTCAAGTTTTTGACATTAATTCTGACCCTAATTTGTTTTTCTTAACACATATAGTTGCGAATCTCTGTCATGCATTCGCAATAGATCACGAGTGGGTACGTCATGCTATGCATCCTTAGCCATCTTAGACAAAACGTTTCTCGATGTATCGATAGCCTTCCAAATATATCTTCGAACCTCTTCATTTCTGACTTCTAACTTGACTGGGTTGACATAATTCGAATATAAAGGTGATATTATTTTTATTATTACTAGTAACTTTGTTCAATACTGTATTCTTGGCATAGTATAAAACCTCGACAAAAACTATTTTAGCAGGTTCACTTTCTGATTTCTTTATCGATCCTGACGATAAATACTGGGTGATCGCCAGTTATATGTCAAAGCCAACGTATAGTTGAACTGTTCAATTCATGAATTGACGTCTTGATCATGTTCATTCTCTTTATTGAATATTACTAGCCGCCACGATGTCGGTGATTGCACTTTTTGTAACATGTACAGTGAAAGGTCATGAGTTAGTAGTGACCTGATTTTATGAAGAGATCGCGATTGGTATAATGGAAACAATTATAATAAACAAGTCCACCAGTGATTATTTTACTGTGCCTGTTTGTTTAAGTGCACCAAAACATACTGCCTTCCGTTCTTCGCGACCTTGCACGAACTCTCGTACGCTCAGTAGTCTCGCTTGTAGATTTTGGCACGATCTCGGTATTATTTCGATATCACGAGATCGCCAACAAATACGTCTTAACTACAGCCTTCAGCCGCCTCCTGATATTTGGCCTCCGGAGAGGTTTAACCTGGTAACTAGCACGTATTCCATCTGTAGTGGTGATCATAATCACCCGCGAGCCGACGCCTACCACAGATTTTTCGCAAATACGTTTGAATGGGTTATGAGATTAAAAGACATAATAGTGTGTTAAAACAAACGAAAACAGGTGACTTGTTGAAATATCTGAATGACAGGAACAGGTAACCCAGATATTCGAGCAGGCCATCACTTTCGTGTGAATGCGTTGTCAAAATCCGAATGTCTTCACTGACCCTACACTTTGTTTGCACGAAACCTGATCAGTAGCTCTTTGGTTTAAAAAACAACCTTTTGTGTGAGCCTGTTGGTCAAACTTCAAGAAGCCTCATTACTTGCGATTTCGTTGACAGTTCCCTTCGCTGAAAAAGAATTTTTTTAATAAAGGAAACCTTGGGGGTACAAAGTTCTTATTGGATAATTAAAGGATGGAAGTCTTAACAAGACTATAACACTACTCAACAATTACCATACTACTGTAATACTAGGGAAAATTTAAAACTACTTGTGGAAACATAGTAATTCCTCGCTCACTCCAAAAGTATAAGGACACTCTGGGGCGTATCGAACGGCAAGCCATGAAATCAGTTTGAGGACTTAAATTCAAGCCTTATGAAGAGCGCCTCCATTCACTAAATCTTTATCAGTTAGAGTATAGGCGTCTTAGAGGTGAACTTCTATACTTGCGCTTAACAAGCATATCGTACGGTGATATATGGGACTCGTATTTAGCATACAATCATAAATATTTAGAAAGATTGTAGTATATGGAGTAAAACCTTATATACCAACGACCTTGGACAACTTGTCAGCTGATCAGGAAGTGTCACCTAATTATAAGACAACTAACAACATGAAATAAGGAAATAACAGCTTTGACCGTAATAATTAGTCTTCGCAAGTCGAATTATCCCTTCCAATAAAGAAAAAAGCAAGTCAACATATATACATACATACTAGGAGTCGGGCTAGTAACTTTATAACCCTATGTGGTTATCACATCATAGTGTTCGCTACCCACTGACATCAGTTATAAAACAAAAAGCTTAGGGTTAGATACTAAGGTTTAAACTGGAGTTTTAAGTTGAGTCTACAAATTGGAGTCAGGGTTTTCGACACGAACTGGCATCATTTACAATGCAATGCTTCGCCACCTTCCTGTTTACAAAGTTGAAAACTTAGGGTTGAGATTAAAAGCAAGAATAAGAAAGGGATAACATTATCTGGCTTCACTAAGCACTTGATTACGTAGTGAACAGCATTACGCAATTTGACGCATAATGTGCCTTAGAAGCAGGTATGCCAAATAAGTTAGCCTAAGAACTATCTGAAATCCACTTTATCGTCATATAGTAGATATTTGGTTGATTTTAAAAAAGCATTCTAAGAACCAAAAATTTCCCATTTTTACGTGATTAATGATGATATACACGTTACCTACTACTGAACTTGAAACTTTTCGCAAGATAATTAGGGTACTGTCTTAATTCCGATTGGTTTACTTAAGGTCGTCATTGTATTGGACTTTTATCGTATATAAATACTAGGTAAATTCAGTTTTTTAGTTTTCGCCAGTCTTCTTTTTGTTGACTACAAGTGATTTGATTATTTTTAGGACAGTTATCACGTGTCAAGCTTGATTTTCAATGAATTTATAGAGAAAACTGTCTTTTTCATAGGTCTCCATATAAGGAATACTTCGTGTGGTTCAGATCTGAATTTCCAATAAGACTAATTAACAGCTAACATGTGGTACTGCATATGAAAAAAGTCGCACACCGAGTTTCCACATGGTTAATAACACATGTTCACCACCAGAGAAGCGAATACTTTGTAAAAAATTGGCGGTGAGACTATAATATATGGACGACCTTTGAGCGACGCTGAAGTGACCCTGGGGATGGACACCTATTGATTAGGACTAAATGAGGGTCATAAAGCAGTCAGAATTATCATTTACAGTTGATACTTAGGGTTAAAAATTAGATCTAAGGTTTTAATTGCAAACTGACATCAGCTATAATGCCAAAACCCTATTTAGCCAAATGTACCGATGAATTCCGCGCAAAAATTCGTGACTCGTTTTTTTATATTTAATTGGTCCGTCCATAAATTATAGTCTCGCCGCATAACTGGTCATTACGTTACTCACCCGGCCAAGCCTATCAGGCATCACGTTCTCAACTGATATAAGCTCCATGGTGCTAAGATCAGTGAAAAATACTTCAGGTATGTATATTGCACAGATGATATGGGCCCAACCTGTCCTGGAATACATCCTGAATGAAGCCCAATCTTACCACATCGAACGCCGTTGCTGCGTTTAAATGCACCATCCTTAATTGGGCACAAATCGCAACGCTATTAATAAGTTTACATATGACTGTATCTTACGATTTTGCTCATGCGAACTTGCGACTCGCATTTCCTACAAAACCAGTTATTAACACCAGTTAGTTTCGGTACGCCATAACATCCCTGGTGAACAGTTGTATTGCAGTTGCCACATAAAATCAGAGAATTGGATGGATTTTGGAACTCCAAACTGCAAACACAACACCTCATTGGTGACGAATCTGAAACGCGCTCCCCATTACGTCCTTGTGGACTAGAGCAGATTTAAAAAAGATACTCTGAATGATGGCCAAAGTTACTTTTGTGATAGCTTTTCTTTTAGATTTTCGCACCATCATAAGCTAGTAATTTTCTACACAAAGCTTCATTGATACAAGCCCCGATCTATTTAAAAGGACAGTGGTAGTGTTTCTCGTTGAGCTAATTAACTGTTTTGATGGAAAATTACGCATCAAAACTACTGTTTACACTTTGATTGAATCTACCCCAGTTAAAAAGATATTGTATTGAGTGTTTCGATTTTGCTTTTGTGTATTGATTGCATCGAAGCATACTTCCGTCTTCAGTCTTCAGTTATAAGGATAGTAGGTTGATGAACCTGTGTTAATCCTGGCACATTGCTTTCAAGTCAAGGTCCAGGTTCTCTTTGAAAATATTCACTGATGGGGCTGATACCAATTGTTCGGGTAAGGCGTTCCAATCATTGACTACTCGATGAGAAAAACGGGATCCCACTTTAAGTTTATTAGATCGTGGTTTATGAACTTTCTTGCTATGACCTCGGATATTATTAGTGCTGGAGGGAGCAAAAATATAAGACATATTAACACCCAAATCATAATTAAAGATACGAAATGCCAGTATAAGGTCACCTCGTGTCCTACGATACGACAAGGGGAAAAGATTTAGGCGTTTTAAGCGCTCATCGTAAGGGAGTCTAGAAAGACCCTTCACTAATTTCGTCCCCACACGCTGGACACGCCCAAGGGAGTTAGTATCCTTTACCAGACACGGGCTAGCTGCTTGGATACAGTACTCTAAATGTGGTCTAACATATATGGGATATAAAATTCGAAACGTTTCCTCGTCAAAAGATTTGAACGCTCGGCGAAGTGACCATAACGCACGAAAACCTTTGACAGCGGCTGCTTTGCAATGCGCAGTTGTTTTTAAATCATGACTTAATATTACTCCTAAGTCTTTATGCTCTCGAACGCAAGGAAGAGGTTTACCCTCAATAGTGTAACGGTAACTATTACCTTGACCGATGTGCATTAGTACACTCTTCTTATCATTTATTTCTAAGCCTCACTCTCGAACCCATCTTACTTAATCGTCCAAGTAAGCTTGAAGATTTAGATGACCAGCCGCACTTTTTATTGTTCTCCAGATTTTTACATCATCCGCAAACAATAATGTCGACGACCTAAGTAACAGCGGTAACTCATTAACGTAGAGAAGGAAGAGCAGTGGACCTAAGATGGTGCCTTGGGGTACACCACTTTTGACCGGCTTCCAATCGGATAGCGTTCCATTGACCCTCACTCTCTGTCTGCGTGTAAAACCTTGTCAAATGCTTTGCTAAAATCTATGAATATCACATCGACCGACAGATCGTTATCTAGGGCTGCTGTTCAATCCTCCCTCGCAATAAGCAAGTCAGTCAAACATGAAAGCTTGTTACGAAATCCGTGTTGCTCAGGAGCTAACAGATTGTGTAAATCTATGTGGCTTAGCAACCTAACCCGAATTATCTTTTCGAGTAACTTAACGACTATGCTAGTTAGACTAACAGGCCGGTAGTTAGATACTATCTGTCGCTGACCGTCCTTAAATATAGGACTAACTATAGCGTCCTTCCAATCTCTAGGGAGTTGAGCGAGTGAGAAGGACATGTTGAAGAGTGTCGCAAGCGGTTTTTAAATAATGTCCGCAAGAGATGACAGGAACCGTGGATGTAACCCGTCAGGGCCCGGTATCTTACCAGGTTTGAGGTTAGTTATCAACTGAAGGACAGTTTCCTCAGTCACCTGTACAGATTCAATGGTTGGTATCTCGGTGTGAGTGGGACAAGTATTTGTTACAATAAACGTTACAATAAACTTGGTCGACTTTTACTTGATTTATTTAGTTAAGGTCTGAGAATCCTTTTACATATCCTGTTTTTGTCACCGTTCTAGTTGATTTTCAAGATGGCTAGATCTGCCCATAAATGTGGACAACCATATTGGTTATTCCGCGTGGAGGAAGGGATGCAATGTGATGAGTGTAATAAGTGGTTCCATAAGATGTGCACTCGATTAAGCCCCACTGCATATAAAAGGTGCTCAAAGCCCAACTCTCATTGGCTTTGTAGTTTTTGTTGCTCGAGCAAAACGTTGCTTATCCAGGAAGCAATTGGTCTCCTGGTGTTGGATAATAAGAAGGTTTATGAGGGCTGTACTGGAAACATTGGTACTGATGGCGAAGATTGCGTTAGTGTCGTAAGTGCTGTCACGGCGCAAGCCAGACATCTAACTGTGCAACCCGCTATTAAACCGTCTACCCCGAAACAATCAATGAGTGACACCTCATTAGATATTGGTGGCCATGCTGCTACAGCAGCAACCGGTGACCCAGATAAAACAATTACTGTCCCGAGTGGTTCTAATGTGGATAATACGACTGATGGAATATGGATGACGCGGAAACGCAGAAGAGTAGGAAAGATAGCTAAAACTAATGACTGTTTACTTGATAAGTCCTTGGTGGACTCTCAGACCACTCCGCCAAAGTCCCATAGTAAAGCTTCGTCTGACATTGTTGTGAGTCATTCGCTTGACTCCCAGGACTCTGTTACAATAAAAACTAATCGTAAGATACCAGTAGTTAAAATACAGGATCTAACGTCACGGTCGAAAGCTGTGAACACAGTTTCAAAAGAAGCTAAACCCTCCCTAGTTTAATTATTTGGAATCTAGAGGAGTCGAAAGACAACGACCCTGCTAAGAGACATGCACATGACCTGCAGTTAGTGGAGTCTGTGGTAAGGAACGTACTACCTGAAGAGGTTTCAGGGGTACATATTACAAAAGTAATACGACTTGGTAAATGGGTTGGAGGCGAGACCCAACCAAGAAGAATCCTGAAGCTGGTTCTCGGGAGTTTTGAAGAAAGAGACATATTATTGAAAAGCGCACTAAAAACTCGTGCCTCAAATATCCGTATTCGACCAGATTGGCCGCTTGAGGATCGAATCAAGTGGAAGAATGCTCTTACGGAGTTGAGGACTCCCAAAATAACCTTACCATTAAGGGTTTTCGGGTAGTCAGGTCTTGGAAGCCAATGCTTCCGAGGCCTGTATGGGTAGAACGATTGATTTCCAAAACACCTTAAGTGTGTGCTACACGAACGCTCGTAGTCTTAGAAATAAAACGTCCGAGCTAAGTCTGATGGTGCAAGAATTATGTCCCGATATAATCGTTGTTACAGAAACTTGGTTCACCGTTGATATAGACTGTTCTCCTTTCATTGCTGGTTATATCTGTATCAGAAGTGATAGAGTTTCAAGTCGCAAGGGGGAGGTATAATATTTTACGTTAGGGATCACTTTCGTATACAATCAACCATATCGGAGGCTCATATCAGTGGCACATGTGAGGTTGCATGTTGTAAGATTAAATCTAGAAATGGGTTAGTGACTATAGGGGGAATATACCGTAGTCCGTCTTGTCTGCTGACGACTTTATCCTAAGACACATCTGTTCTTGGAGTATGGCAGAATGTTGTCTCATCATTGGGGACTTCAACGCACCGCATATCAACTGGATAGAGCTTACAGCTCCAGGTAGTGGTTTCGATAGCGACCTTTTATCTACCGTTATTCAGTGTGCACTTGTACAATGTATCACAAAACCGACACATATTGATTTGCATCATGATCCGTCACTGCTGGACCTCGCCCTCACCCACCACTCTGAGGATGTCTTTGATATCCAGCACCTTCCTCCACTAGTGAACAGTGATCACGTTGTAATTCACTTTAAGTTTAGGACACATGGTATACAATTCGTATCTGCTCCACCCCGTCCCAATATCTGGCGAGCTAATATTCCGGAAATCAGAAACTGTGCTATCTCGACTGATTGGTCGGTCGACGCGGATGGATTGATCGAAGATGAATGGAATAAGTTTAAGGCTACATTCGAGTCCGTAACGTCGCCGTTTATCCCATGGTCAGCACGTAAGCTATCACATTGCCCTCCATGGATTAATAAGGAAACCCGGAAGCTGTTAAAGCGTAGGAAACATTTCTGGGACTTATTCTTGTTGACAGGTCATGCACCATTTAAGCGTGAGTACAAAAATACCGTAATATCTGTAAGAAAACCATAGCGAAATCCCGTACCACTTACGAACGACAGTTAGTATATGATAGCCGTACTTGTCCGAAACGATTGTTTTCGTATGTTAAACGGCAAATGAAACGTAGTGATGGTATTCCCCCGTTACTGTTACACGAAAATTCAGAATTACTAGCTGAATCAGATCGAGCAAAAGCTGAGACTTTTTCAGATTATTTTAGCGAAGTCTTCTCTACGTTTATTGTAACAAATACTTGTCCCACTCACACCGAGATACCAACCATTGAATCTGTACAGGTGACTGAGGAAACTGTCCTTCCGTTGATAACTAACCTCAAACCTGGTAAGATACCGGGCCCTGACGGGTTACATCCACGGTTGCTGTCATCTCTTGCGGACATTATTTCAAAACCGCTTGCGACACTCTTCAACATGTCCCTCTCACTCGCTCAACTCCCTAGAGATTGGAAGGACGCTATAGTTAGTCCTATATTTAAGGACGGTCAGCGACAGATAGTATCTAACTACCGGCCTGTCAGTCTAACTAGCATAGTCGTTAAGTTACTCGAAAAGATAATTCGGGTTAGGTTGCTAAGCCACATAGATTTACACAATCTGTTAGCTCCTGAGCAACACGGATTTCGTAACAAGCGTTCATGCTTGACTAACTTGCTTATTGCGAGGGAGGATTGGACAGCAGCCCTAGATAACGATCTGTCGGTCGATGTGATATTCATAGATTTTAGCAAAGCATTTGACAAGGTTTTACACGCAGACAGAGAGTGAGGGTCAATGGAACGCTATCCGATTGGAAGCCGGTCAAAAGTGGTGTACCCCAAGGCACCATCTTAGGTCCACTGCTCTTCCTTCTCTACGTTAATGAGTTACCGCTGTTACTTAGGTCGTCGACATTATTGTTTGCGGATGATGTAAAAATCTGGAGAACAATAAAAAGTGCGGCTGGTCATCTAAATCTTCAAGCTTACTTGGACGATTAAGTAAGATGGGTTCGAGAGTGAGGCTTAGAAATAAATGATAAGAAGAGTGTACTAATGCACATCGGTCAAGGTAATAGTTACCGTTACACTATTGAGGGTAAACCTCTTCCTTGCGTTCGAGAGCATAAAGACTTAGGAGTAATATTAAGTCATGATTTAAAAACAACTGCGCATTGCAAAGCAGCCGCTGTCAAAGGTTTTCGTGCGTTATGGTCACTTCGCCGAGCGTTCAAATCTTTTGACGAGGAAACGTTTCGAATTTTATATCCCATATATGTTAGACCACATTTAGAGTACTGTATCCAAGCAGCTAGCCCGTGTCTGGTAAAGGATACTAACTCCCTTGGGCGTGTCCAGCGTGTGGGGACGAAATTAGTGAAGGGTCTTTCTAGACTCCCTTACGATGAGCGCTTAAAACGCCTAAATCTTTTCCCCTTGTCGTATCGTAGGACACGAGGTGACCTTATACTGGCATTTCGTATCTTTAATTATGATTTGGGTGTTAATATGTCTTATATTTTTGCTCCCTCCAGCACTAATAATATCCGAGGTCATAGCAAGAAAGTTCATAAACCACGATCTAATAAACTTAAAGTGGGATCCCGTTTTTCTCATCGAGTAGTCAATGATTGGAACGCCTTACCCGAACAATTGGTATCAGCCCCATCAGTGAATATTTTCAAAGAGAACCTGGACCTTGACTTGAAAGCAATGTGCCAGGATTAACACAGGTTCATCAACCTACTATCCTTATAACTGAAGACTGAAGACGGAAGTATGCTTCGATGCAATCAATACACAAAAGCAAAATCGAAACACTCAATACAATATCTTTTTAACTGGGGTAGATTCAATCAAAGTGTAAACAGTAGTTTTGATGCGTAATTTTCCATCAAAACAGTTAATTATCTCAACGAGAAACACTACCACTGTCCTTTTAAATAGATCGGGGCTTGTATCAATGAAGCTTTGTGTAGAAAATTACTAGCTTATGATGGTGCGAAAATCTAAAAGAAAAGCTATCACAAAAGTAACTTTGGCCATCATTCAGAGTATCTTTTTTAAATCTGCTCTAGTCCACAAGGACGTAATGGGGAGCGCGTTTCAGATTCGTCACCAATGAGGTGTTGTGTTTGCAGTTTGGAGTTCCAAAATCCATCCAATTCTCTGATTTTATGTGGCAACTGCAATACAACTGTTCACCAGGGATGTTATGGCGTACCGAAACTAACTGGTGTTAATAACTGGTTTTGTAGGAAATGCGAGTCGCAAGTTCGCATGAGCAAAATCGTAAGATACAGTCATATGTAAACTTATTAATAGCGTTGCGATTTGTGCCCAATTAAGGATGGTGCATTTAAACGCAGCAACGGCGTTCGATGTGGTAAGATTGGGCTTCATTCAGGATGTATTCCAGGACAGGTTGGGCCCATATCATCTGTGCAATATACATACCTGAAGTATTTTTCACTGATCTTAGCACCATGGAGCTTATATCAGTTGAGAACGTGATGCCTGATAGGCTTGGCCGGGTGAGTAACGTAATGACCAGTTATGCGGCGAGACTATAATTTATGGACGGACCAATTAAATATAAAAAAACGAGTCACGAATTTTTGCGCGGAATTCATCGGTACATTTGGCTAAATAGGGTTTTGGCATTATAGCTGATGTCAGTTTGCAATTAAAACCTTAGATCTAATTTTTAACCCTAAGTATCAACTGTAAATGATAATTCTGACTGCTTTATGACCCTCATTTAGTCCTAATCAATAGGTGTCCATCCCCAGGGTCACTTCAGCGTCGCTCAAAGGTCGTCCATATATTATAGTCTCACCGCCAATTTTTTACAAAGTATTCGCTTCTCTGGTGGTGAACATGTGTTATTAACCATGTGGAAACTCGGTGTGCGACTTTTTTCATATGCAGTACCACATGTTAGCTGTTAATTAGTCTTATTGGAAATTCAGATCTGAACCACACGAAGTATTCCTTATATGGAGACCTATGAAAAAGACAGTTTTCTCTATAAATTCATTGAAAATCAAGCTTGACACGTGATAACTGTCCTAAAAATAATCAAATCACTTGTAGTCAACAAAAAGAAGACTGGCGAAAACTAAAAAACTGAATTTACCTAGTATTTATATACGATAAAAGTCCAATACAATGACGACCTTAAGTAAACCAATCGGAATTAAGACAGTACCCTAATTATCTTGCGAAAAGTTTCAAGTTCAGTAGTAGGTAACGTGTATATCATCATTAATCACGTAAAAATGGGAAATTTTTGGTTCTTAGAATGCTTTTTTAAAATCAACCAAATATCTACTATATGACGATAAAGTGGATTTCAGATAGTTCTTAGGCTAACTTATTTGGCATACCTGCTTCTAAGGCACATTATGCGTCAAATTGCGTAATGCTGTTCACTACGTAATCAAGTGCTTAGTGAAGCCAGATAATGTTATCCCTTTCTTATTCTTGCTTTTAATCTCAACCCTAAGTTTTCAACTTTGTAAACAGGAAGGTGGCGAAGCATTGCATTGTAAATGATGCCAGTTCGTGTCGAAAACCCTGACTCCAATTTGTAGACTCAACTTAAAACTCCAGTTTAAACCTTAGTATCTAACCCTAAGCTTTTTGTTTTATAACTGATGTCAGTGGGTAGCGAACACTATGATGTGATAACCACATAGGGTTATAAAGTTACTAGCCCGACTCCTAGTATGTATGTATATATGTTGACTTGCTTTTTTCTTTATTGGAAGGGATAATTCGACTTGCGAAGACTAATTATTACGGTCAAAGCTGTTATTTCCTTATTTCATGTTGTTAGTTGTCTTATAATTAGGTGACACTTCCTGATCAGCTGACAAGTTGTCCAAGGTCGTTGGTATATAAGGTTTTACTCCATATACTACAATCTTTCTAAATATTTATGATTGTATGCTAAATACGAGTCCCATATATCACCGTACGATATGCTTGTTAAGCGCAAGTATAGGATAATCTTATTATTTATTTATTTATTATTTTAACACATATTGGTATAAGGAGGCACCAAATACATATGCGCTACACAGATCTCATTTGATATATGTGAGGGCTGTGATACTGCCCGGGTGCCCAGACCGAAGCGGGTGGTTATCTTAGAGGACCACGCCCGGAGCCTTCGACTTAAAGGTCCGACCCACAAGGCAGTGGAGCTATGTAAGGAGATGCAGTCCCATGGTAGCCGGTGACCAATAATTGGTTCATACGCCATTTGTTCCCTCAGGGTACTGGAGCCCATGTACATCATTGGTTTCGAATCAGGGTCTTCCAACTCTCCTAGGTGAACTCTCCATGTCCACCAGCTTGGTTAAAGTGCTGGACATTCGTGTTTCGTCCTCTCAATTTCGTAAACAACACCCTCGCAGCGAGAATGACTTCCCTGGCAGAGGCTATATACTCGTGGCCATGTGGGAGCATTTCGAGAGGGAGAGTGGACCCTGCTTACTCTCGGCCTAATTTCACGGAATATATAGTTCCAGACTCTTATTTTTACTTATAATCACGAGTAGCTTCACATTAAGACGACTTTTGAGTATGTATATGCCTGATTTATGTTCATAATGAAGGTAAATGAATCCTTTAGATTGTAGAGTCCTTTCACAATAAGTAGGCTTATAATTGTGTTGAGTTCGTCAGCAATGCTTTAAGACGACTGTGGAAATCAATCCTCACTGTCTTTTTAATCAGTTTCTTGTTATCATAATAGTATGGGACATTCTTTCGATATCCTTTTATGCCATTTTTTCTATGATGAATTGAATGTAACCATCAGTAATAACTACTACTTTTTAAAGGTTTATTACAAAGACAAGGGAGAATTTGTTAGGGCTGTCCCTTTATATCTATATTTATGTGGTCAAAAGTGTTGGCGTGCATATTTGTTACTATTTAGTCATTAGTAATCTAACCCCGCTTGTTATCCTAAAGATTCGATGTACTAGTTATGAAAAAGAATTAGCTTGTTCATTCCGTTTATTCTCAGCAACAGTGAGTATGACAGGATTGTGAGCCAAAAGTTTTGAGGGTTTGTGCTGCTGCTCGGTTATTCAAACCTTAAAGTAAAGTATAAACGGGTGAATTGTTGTTCCAATATCTTCCTAACAGTAAATTCTAACAAAATTCGCGATTTAGTGTGTTCAGAAATAAAGAATTTCATTGCTCTGTTCCTTACATAACATGTATTGTTCTAAATAAAATCAGATCATATTTATCAGAATATTGAAAATAGCTTCAAGATAGAGAATTCTGTAGACAGGCGAAGAAATTTGTTAAATTAACAGTTCAACGGAACTGTAGTTCGTAATAACTAGCGAGTTTCTTAAACTTCAGAATTTTTAGTCAAAAATTTTAATTGTACGTTAATCATAAAATAGTCCAAAGTAAGGTAGTACTAGGAAGATTATTGAATGGTTATACTTTAATAAAATGAATGAGTAGCCTATGACTTGTCACATCGCTACCACCACGATCGTTTCAGATTCACTTCACTAAACTAATTTCTCTGCTCGAAGCCTTGAGTGCTATCTCGATCTTGCCGTTCTTTTCAACTGTGTATGGGTTGATAACCAACCACAGTGAAATCAGGGATAACATAAATTTCATTAGTTAAGTGTTTCTGACAGAATACATTTTAAATAACTACTTAAACTCTATGGATACTGTTCATAGTTGATAATTGTTGTTGAAATTTCCCTCTAACTTTTATATTTTAAAGTCGTGTATATTTTGCGAAAGAAATCAACGAAGCTCTCTAGCGAACTACGGAGCTTGTATCCAATGTGCGTGGAAAAATTGCCGTTTATACTTTCATGTTTCTTGGTAAGCAATGACCGTTTTCTTACTTTAGCTTAAGTTCTGTTTCTTGTGGGATTTTCTTTGTTGCTCTTTTTTTGTACCGTCAGTTAGACTATTCTGTAGAAGCTACTCGTTAATCCACATGTTTTACCGGTTTTGAATGATCACATCCTTTTGGGTACTTTTTTGAAATCCAGTTCTCTTATCTATTACTGACTGTGATAGTTTGAATCTCTCTTAATGCATACCTTTAATGTTACTGCATAAAACGTTGGAATAATGGTTTCTTTTTTGGTTCGACTTTGAAGCCGTATTCCCCCATAACTGAGCTAGGGTTGACTAAATGATAATTCACTGCTCCGGTGCAGTTATATATCATGCGGTGTTTTAAGACTTTAAATTTAATTGATTGCAGACTGATCTTTATCAGGTTTATTTTCGTGATCGTCCATGAACAGTGGTATTAACTGTGACAACTCTCATGGGAATTAATACTTGTGTATTCGGACCTCCATTTCTCGCCACTGATTGACTCTATATGTGTGCCTGGAAAGTTGACTACTTCCTCTGTGAATATCACTCAGTTATCTATAAACCAATTTAGTCATAAAATTCCATTTGATAAGAGAAAAAGGGATGTTGACTATCTATAGTAAATAATTGTGCGCTTTATTTATAACATTTTCTAGAGAATTAGGTTCATGAATTCAAAAAGATCAATACAGATTTTTTTTAGATAATTGAATATCTGTTGATACAAAATTTTATATTAAGGTATTGGACTCCCAACGAAGTCTTGTTATTGTATTTGAATATGAGATGATATATATGTACAATCTGCAATTCCGTAGATATATAGTCTGTTTCCACTTTAAGCCAACAATAAGTAACCGGACAAATATTGTCGAATTTTATAATTTAGCTGCTTATACACATGAAAACTTAACGATAAAATACTTTCAAATGTCCCCGCGGACTAAACTTTGTTTATGTTGGTCCGTTTAGTGTTTCTTTATTTAAACATAATCTCTGTATCAAACGACACGTTTTTCTTCTCAATGAGTTACTTTTCAGTACAGGCATGCAGACGGAATCGCAGATGATAGTTCTAATGATGCCTTTTTTAAAGTGTTTTGCTGATTGTAGCTGCTACTTTGACGCGGTGGTCGGGATTGCCTTGTCTGTGCATTCAGTTGCTTCCAGGGTTCTTCAGTCACACTTCCACGTTGCTAAGAGTGCTATTAATCCAGTTCGCTTGTTAGGTACCTCAAAAAAGTATCCTTTTAAGGTGTGTAGTTAGGAAGTGATAACCACCCTGACACCTCTTAAAACATGCGAGATTTACTAATTTATAATCAAACCCCATTTTTATTACGATACACTTCTGCTTCCACTATCAACTCTTATCCTTTGTCCTCGACTTTTTCCACATGTGCTGCCAGGTCTAAAGATTCGAGTTCCCGAAATGCACTTCGAGATCTGCTGAGACGGCTATCCAAACTATATGTTGGACATGTGTTACGCATACTCAACTGTCACCAACCCCGACAGACTATGATTACCAGTGTATTAGGTTGGAAGAAAGTTAGGGTGGTCAGACTAAGATATGGGGTTACTGACAGGTAAGAACACGAAAAATTGGTAAGACCTATGCTAGGACACTGTGAAGACTATATCCTATAGACTGAAAAGTGACGCATATCCTGAAAAATGTGGGAACAGTTTCACAGACAATGTTTAAGGCACGCGGTTCGAAAATTACGATTTTTCCATATTAACTTACGGCAGATTAAGATGCGAACTATTCATAATGAAGTGACAAGAAAAGAAACTGGATATTATGTATGCTTTTTAGCCACATCAAAACAACTCAGAGGGGATAAACAGAGTTTGACAGTTAGTACAGATAGTGATTGCGTAATTAACTCTAAACGGTTAGAATCTATAAGCAGTGGTGGTATCTTCTGCTTAGTCATTGAATAAAGGGTAGACTTTTATGTAGTTTTAATATTATAACAAGAGTACATTCCAAATCTTATTCCACGATCACATATTTTGTTTAGTAATATCCATCACATCTGCATCTTACTGAACGTAGAAAAACCACAGCAAGAAAACTCCCTAGAGTTCGACTTAATAATGAGAAAGTTGGGAACATTTTTCAGGGACAACTAGAGAAAGATAGTCGACCGTGAAAGTGATATTCATCTCGAGGTAGCTTTGTATGGTGGGTAGCACGAGCGGAAAAAAATGGAGAAGACAGTAGTGATAGGTAACAGTGTGCAACTGTTCAAACTAATCGAGGAGACAGGTACTAAGAATCCAGGTGTTAGCGGAACTATCTCGGTAAAATATGGGGATATCATTCAGTCTCAATTCAGGAGATTGAACTGATGGACAAATCATAAGAATAACAAGCCTATTATAACAAATCAAGTTTAAGTGTAACTCTGTGATGTAAGTTATCCAACTCTTGGTGAGGTTGAAAAGGCTATAAGTAATCTAAAGCGATGGACAGCAGCAGGGCCTGATGGTCCAGTTTTAGCAGTCAGGTCAACTAGGCTTTTAGCTAGAATCTGGGGACTGGACGTAATCCTCTGATTGGTCCCAGTCTATAAGAAAGGATAAAAATCCCCTTGTGACAATCACAGAGGAACCAGTTTACCCAATATAGTGTCTAAAATATTAACCTCAATAATACTTCGATGTTTAACTAGAGATCGTGAAGAACGAACCCGAAAAAACCAGACCGACTTCAGACTCGAACCTGAATGCATAGACCAAATATTCACCCTTTGGTAGACTCGAGAACACGAATATACTTCTCGACGTCCAACTCTATTGACCATGAGGTTCTGTGGCAGTGTCTGTTGTTCAAAGGCGTCCCAAAAAAGTAGATTAACCTTGTACAGGTTCTCTACTCGAACACTGCTAGTCGAACCAGGGCTAATGGCGAACTGCTATCGGAATTGGTTACTTCAAGTGGTGTTTGTCAGGGTTGTTTTGTTTTCTCATTTCTATTTAACTTCGTCATAGGCATGCTTTTAAATACAAAACTTTCATCGCATGGCTTTTCAGGGGTTGACCTTCGGCTACGAGATTCACTTGTTGACTTAGAATACACAGATGATGCAGTCCTGTTTGATGAAGACGCTGACAAAACACAGTCTTCTGACCATCTCAAGCAACAATGAAAACATGTTTGAGATGGGGTTCTCTTTCTTCAGGCGCAGAATGTCACTTCACGATTGGCTTGCATCAGAACCCGAATTAATGATAGGAAGTGAAGTATTTGAACGCATCTACCGCTCCACTTATCTTGAGAGTCTCATCAATACTGATGGTGTGGTGTCCGAGGAAATCTCGTCACGGATTCATAAGGGTCGATTGACTATCGCTAAGGTGCGTCACTTTCAGTGTAGGCGAGATATGTCTTTCAAGCAAAGAGGGAGTTCACTGCGCACTAGTTTTCTCCGTTCCACTTTATGGATGTGAAACATGGCCATTAGAAATGGGGGATATTCGTAGGTTATTGGTATCAGGCCATAGGTGTCTTCGAAGCATTGCTCGTGTATTTTGGGACCACGGAGTAAGCGATGAGTGGGTTAGGAATAAGCTAGTAGGTAAGGATGAGAAGCGGATTGATGATGCAGTCAATCTTCACCAACTGAGGTGGTTGGGATATGTTACACATTTCCAACTACTGTCTACCTCTACGACCCACGTTTTCGAGTGTAGAAGTAGTCTGAAAGAAAGCTAGTGTCGGCCAAAACAAAACATGGGATCAGTCCGTGAAGTGACTGAAAATTGGACTCAGCAATGTCCACGTGACTATCACAATTAATGGTTGTGAACTATGAATGAGATGAGTGAAAATTGTTTGGAATGACGCAGGTGTATCGGTTCTTTGTCTTCCTCCATATTCTGCGATTCCTGATTGGTTACAACTTCTTTGGTTTTTATATCACTAATTTATATTTTACTCTCGAATAGTATTTTCAATATGTAATCTTTTGTAGTACGATTGAAACTTACCGCGTTTAATAGTGTGAGATTTGAATTTACAATCTCATATATATGCTAATGGTATGTAGTGACTTGAACCAGTGTGCAAATGTAGCATGTTCTACTTTGTGATATAGTGAATAAATGACGTTTATTTGTTTTGTTTATCGTTTTGGGCGTTTATGCTTATAACATGACCCATTTTTTGTCACTATTTACGTTATCTTGGGTGTTCAAATACATGAAACTTTTCTCTAATGGATTGTGTGTAATGGGACGTATTTATTTCGTAATATGTATATTTACTGTTGACTACACAAGGGAACATTGAAAATGCCATAACTTGTAACTTGCTTGGCAAGCACCTTTCACATAGATGAATTGATATTTTTGCAGCTGTTTTTCTTTAGCTATTTGCGTCCTAAAATGTCTGGTACCGATAATGTTTGGTACATATACCGTAATGTCACAAACATATGATTGAACACAGCTAATCCGAAGACGTCGAAGTATTGCTGTTAGTCAGTTTCGGTAAATATGAGTTGGTTGATTAGTTTCCACTGTTTCTCCCGCTAATATTAATTTATATTAATTGTTGCTGTGGTTGCTAGAAGGGGAACCAGTCTCGTGACTAACAAAGAATTCTGGCTTTTACCATGAGTCGTCATAATTCTTCTAAATGAAGATCCTTCAACTTCCATGGCATAGTTTGAGTGTTTTTTTCTGGCTGGCGTTTTTTAGCAAGGTCGGTTCCCACGAGAGGAGGCTACTGACCCCATACCATAACCTTTATCCGTACTTGGGATCGCAAGTAGTCCTAGAAAGGCTACAGAAAGAGTTGTTTCTCTTTTATCATACAATTTGTGGCATCCAATAAGTGGAATTTGATCTGATCTATAAATGTATCAGTCTAGGTTAACAAAAAGGTAAACAATAAAACTTCAAAAAGCACTAGCAAAGTTTGGCTAGGTAGAAAAGAGGATAAATTAACAGTTGTTGTGATTACTCAGTAACCTCTGAAAAGTTCATATTTGCTGTCACTCACTCCTAATCTGTAGTTGGAACTAATATAGACAACAATAAAGCCGGAGAGTCAAGAATTACTTTTATCGGCTCATTTCAAATTACCTCAGTTTCCTACTTACTACTTTGTGGCATATTTACTATTCAAAAGTCTGTCATACTCCCCAATCGTTTTGCCATTTAATGTCAGTTTCATGACCAGTTATTAGTCGGCTATATCGTATCACTGTACATTACCTATTGTTTAGTATGATATCCATTATTTTACTAACCCATACTTGGTATCAAATACTATAAAACTGGGACTTTTATAAATAAGGCTATAACTTTGCAGTTTGAACGTTCAAGTTTCAGCTGTTATGTTATTGCTTAAAACAGCTTTTCACCTATCTCTAATATTCGAATAACTCATAATAAGTACGGCATAATCTCGATTATAGGAACCTGTAATTGATGATTAAGTATCACTATATTATAACCTTAAAGAAATTTTAAAATGTCACTCATCAGTCAGTCAGTCAGCTACAACGTAGGACCAGGCACATATATGCATCAGTCCAGGTTGCCATACCGCATTAACACAACAAGATGGACACCGGATTCATAAAAGTAGCTAATTCAGAGGTGATGATATGTAAAAGAAAGATTGCAATAAGGATATAGTACAGGAAGAAAGAATTAGTTCGTAGAAAGAAAGATATGAAGTGATTTTAATCTCGGTTTAAGGGAAGACAGAGAGTGTATACACCTACGCCATTGTGGTCGATTCTGAGCCATGTCACCAAGAGTCTCCAACCATCGATTACGACAGTCACGCGGACCCCAACCAAGTAGTCTGCATCTACCAACATGGCTCAGACTAGAAGTTAGTGACTTCAAGCACTGACCCACGTTTTGGTTTGGTCGCCCCTAACTTTTTTCCAACCATCTCCAACACCGGTTAGCATTGCACGTCGTGGTAATCGGTGTTCAGGCATACGTAACACGTGACCCAGCCATCTCAGTCGATGAAGATTCACAGCCTCATCAACTGATTTACCATCTTCATTCCCTAATACCCTGCGTCGAACCTCACTATTACTTACCCGGTGATCTCAGCAGATGCCAGCAATATTTCTGAGGCATCTGTGGTCAAATACTAGCAGCTCACGAGTGTCTTCTACTCTTAATGGCCATGTTTCGCTGCCGTAAATTAAAACAGAACGGACTGCCGCACAGTATACTCGTCCTTTTATTGATAGACGGATATCTCGCCTTCGCCAAAGGTGACGTAAGTTGGCAAAAGCCAAGAGAGCTTTTCGAATCCGTGCTGAGATTTCGTCCGATACCAACCCATTAGGGCTGATCAGACTTCCAAGATAAGTGAAGTTGTCGACGCGTTCGACTACTTCACTCCCTATCCTTAGTTCAGGTGTTGACGCAGACCAGTCCTGAAGCAACAACTTGCATTTCGAGGGGGAGAAGCGCATCCCAAACATTCTGGAATTGTTGCTTAGTGATACCAAAAGACTGCATTTTGTCAGCGTCGTCACCAAACAGGACTATGTCATCTGCGTATAATGTCACTCATTGTGTCAGTCAGACATATTAACAACAAACTAATCAGGCTGTTAGTGATTTCGTTATCTTTTCATTTTCTGTTTGTAAACGTAATAATCGAAACAAATGTATATATCTATATTTCTATATAACTTTCAACTTTCTTTTAATTCATATCAGTGTGGAACTTCTTTAACTGAAAGAATTCTTTCTGGTTATATTTTTGTTACTGAACTGCTGCCCCCATAAATAATAATAATAATAATAATAATAATAATATTTATTTTTATTATTGTTGTTATTATTATTTCACTGTCATACACTAATTTCTGTCATTTGTTGTTCTTTTATTACACGAGTTTTACATTCTCTAACTCTTCACAACCCCACTGTTATTATGTGGCGCATATGTATTTGTTGCCCCTTTGTATCAATGTTTATGTGATCAAATAAACAATAATAATAAATAACATAAATTGTGATTTTTTTCTACTTTTCCTAGTGCTTGTGCAGAAGGTTTACTTAGCGAGTTACCTGCAACTGAAGCGAATACATCTTTATCAATTGCCGAAATATTATTCAAGACAACTGATAAAAATAAACTTTCGCTTAATTTATCAGATGATTCCACTGAATTATCTAAAGAAATCAATCATAGTTGTGAACAACAATCTTATAGATATCCATTAAATGGTTTTTGTTGTTCGCAGCATAAAAAGGTATCTTGTGTCTATTTTAATTAGTTGAACCATTTATAATCTTATCCCCTCTTCATCTGTTAATCTACTTTGATTATTATATGATGAAAATTAACTGAAAATACACATGAGAATATCACCTTGTGTTTATTTGTTGTTAATTTAACTTTGAGTGGAATCCAGTAGAATGTATTCACAAGGTATATATGAAATGTTATAGGACTTTAAGACATTTCTAAAGAAGATAATTGTTAGCATCAATTGTCAGTTAGTTTTTTTGGTAACGAAATTTCATTTCTGAAAAGCCAGTATTCATGGTTATGAATCTTTAATTATGGATATAAACGTCAACGTTGACAATAATTTTTGTTATATAGAATATTCTGTTGCTATTGTTAGGATGACTAATTTTACTCATATAATCATCGAAAATAACCAAGTATATATTTTTTCAAACACATGAATTGATAATGAAAATGCTTATATCCAGGTCCAGTGATACATTTATATTTGCCTAAATGAAACTAAATAACAACCTCTATTTCCTTTTTTAAATTTGTATTACTCCTTATTTCGCATGAAAAAAGACTTTTAATCATATTTTTCATTTTCAGAAATTCATGTCTGAAGCTTCCAATCTGAACTCAATTCCTGCTATTTCTCACGGGTAAGCGTATGTTATGCTCAAAGCCGCCAATCAAAAACAGCGAATTCTCGATCGGACCAAGGTCGCGTAAAACGCGTGCGAGCAGCCTAGAGTACTGATTGGTCCTACTTTCTACCTAGCCCAGCCAGTTAAGCTCAGAACGCCAATCTCAGCCTATGCAATATGAATCCTTATATTTCAAACATACTGAGTTTTATATACCAATAAAACAGACCATAACGTAGTATAAAATAGAAAATAACATTTGTACAAAATTTGGCCAAATGTGGCTGTGAATGTGGGAGGCAGTGACTAATAGACAGGGCATAATTCAAGAATGGTAAAACGTATAATAACGGTTCATAGGTCAAAATAAAGTTTATAATAAGAGGAATATGAATATGAATAGTTTAGTTATTTAACAATCATATGATAAAAATGTACGTTTAGTATTGGTCCACAAAAGGATCCCAAAGTTACCATTCATTATTTTTCTTGAGACCTAACAGCGTAAAACATACGCTTAATAAGTTTGTTGCATACTACTGATTTTATTTATTCCTATGTATATATATTTGTGGCTAAGCCAAAAAGGGTTGATATAACAACTCTGCTTAAACATAGCGTTGGTTCATATCAGTAATAAATGTGCAGTTACGTTTATCTAGGGTTGAAAGCTCCCGCTGACTGAGAAACATGAGACAGCTCCGATATTATAAACTACAGAAACTTGGTCTGGAGTATTTGTTACCGTGTTCATCAGTTGAAGTGGTTGGGACGTGCTACACATATCCAACTACTGTCTACCTCTACGACCCACGTTTTCGAGTGTAGAAGTAGTCTGAAAGAAAGCTAGTGTCGGCCAAAACAAAACATGGGATCAGTCCGTGAAGTGACTGAAAATTGGACTCAGCAATGTCCACGTGACTATCACAATTAATGGTTGTGGACTATGAATGACATGAGTGAAAATTGTTTGGAATGACGCAGGTGTATCGGTCCTTTGTCTTCCTCCATATTCAGTCAGTCAGTTAGTCAGCTACAACGTAGGACCAGGCACATATATGCATCAGTCCAGGTTGCCATACCGCATTAACACAACAAGATGGACACCGGATTCATAAAAGTAGCTAATTCAGAGGTGATGATATGTAAAAGAAAGATTGCAATAAGGATATAGTACAGGAAGAAAGAATTAGTTCGTAGAAAGAAAGATATGAAGTGATTTTAATCTCGGTTTAAGGGAAGACAGAGAGTGTATACACCTACGCCATTGTGGTCGATTCTGAGCCATGTCACCAAGAGTCTCCAACCATCGATTACGACAGTCACGCGGACCCCAACCAAGTAGTCTGCATCTACCAACATGGCTCAGACTAGAAGTTAGTGACTTCAAGCACTGACCCACGTTTTGGTTTGGTCGCCCCTAACTTTTTTCCAACCATCTCCAACACCGGTTAGCATTGCACCTCGTGGTAATCGGTGTTCAGGCATACGTAACACGTGACCCAGCCATCTCAGTCGATGAAGATTCACAGCCTCATCAACTGATTTACCATCTTCATTCCCTAATACCCTGCGTCGAACCTCACTATTACTTACCCGGTGATCCCAGCAGATGCCAGCAATATTTCTGAGGCATCTGTGGTCAAATACTAGCAGCTCACGAGTGTCTTCTACTCTTAATGGCCATGTTTCGCTGCCGTAAATTAAAACAGAACGGACTGCCGCACAGTATACTCGTCCTTTTATTGATGGACGGATATCTCGCCTTCGCCAAAGGTGACGTAAGTTGGCAAAAGCCAAGAGAGCTTTTCGAATCCGTGCTGAGATTTCGTCCGATACCAACCCATTAGGGCTGATCAGACTTCCAAGATAAGTGAAGTTGTCGACGCGTTCGACTACTTCACTCCCTATCCTTAGTTCAGGTGTTGACGCAGACCAGTCCTGAAGCAACAGCTTGCATTTCGAGGGGGAGAAGCGCATCCCAAACATTCTGGAATTGTTGCTTAGTGCTACCAAAAGACTGCATTTTGTCAGCGTCGTCACCAAACAGGACTATGTTATCTGCGTATTCTAAGTCGATAAGTGGACCTCCTGGTAGGAGATCAATACTCGAGAATTCAGTCGACGAGAATGTTATTTCCATCAGTAGGTCTATTATGAAGTTTAAAAAAATGGAGAAAGTGGATAGCCTTGACGGACACCACTTGAGGTTGCAAAAGCAGATGACAGTTCGCCATAAGCTCATACTCGACTAGTAGTGTTCGAGTAAAGAGCCTTCACAAGGTTTATGTACTTCTGAGGTACGCCTTTCGATGACAGACACTGCCACAGAATCTCTCGGTCTACCGAGTCAAATGCTGCTTTTAAGTCGAGAAAGACCACCATTGTCGGACGCTGATAAGTATGCCTATGTTCTAGAACCTGACGAATGGTGAATATGTGGTCGATGCAGCCACGACCAGGTCTGAAGCCAGCTTGAATCTCTCGTGTTTGCAGTTCACAAGTCTTAGTTAGGCGTCTGATAATTATCGAGGCTAGTATTTTAGATATTATATTAGTCAAACTAATCGCTAAAATTGGACCACCATCCTTAAAGACTTCTGGAGCCAGTCCATCTGGACCAGCTGCCCTTCCTCGTTTCAGATTAACTATAGCCTTTCGAACTTCAGCAAGAGTTGGGGGACCTACTTCAATGTTCCATTCACACTGTCTGGGAATGGAGGGTAGTTGTAGAGTAGCTGAAGGCCAGCTGAACTGTTCTCTAAAATGTTCCGCCCATCGTTCTAAACGTCTGGACTGGGAGCAGATGAGAGTGTCGTCTTTTTCCGAAATAATCTCACTTACACTTGACTTATTAATTCCAGTTTCTTTTATTAGTCTGTAAAGCTGTCTTGTGTTCCCTATAGTCGCCGCCTTTTCCATCTCTTTTGCTTTCGTTGCCCACCACTGCTCACGGTCGTTCCTTAGACTTTTTCTTAACCTAGATCTGATTTGTTTACGCTCTTCATCATGTTCGGAACCTGATGGGACGAGTTTGCGAGAATCCATCAGTGTGATAGACCTTGAAGAAATCCACTGGTTTTTTGTAACTCTGTGGTTTAAGTCACTAATAGATGTCACTGCTGTTTCCACAGCTGTTTGTATGCTTTCCAAGCAACATCTGGGTCAGCCTCGTTTTCACAACTACCTAAGTGTGACCTCAGTTGTTCCTGGAACCTACTTTTGGTTTTCTCGTTACTCAACTCAGTTCTAATGGGTCTTTTTAATGTGGCTTTTTTGCGTCCAGTGAGGCGCAAGCAGATGCGTGCCCGTATTAGGGCATGGTCGGAGTCCAAGCAGGTACTCCAGAATGAGCGACAATCTTCTACCGACCCTCTCCAACGATGACTGATGGCAATATGGTCTATTTGAGTCCATCGTTGGTTTGGTGTAGGGGGTCGCCATGTTAGACGATGTCTCTCCTTATGCTTAAAATTTGTGTTTGCTAAAAATAAACGATTGTCTGAGCATAGTTGCAGCAGACGATCACCATTATCTGTTCGCTGTGTCGGAATACTAAAATATCCACCTAAATGCCTTTCTGTTTGGTTTAAACTACCTATCTGAGCATTAAAGTCACCTGCTACGAGTACTATGTCTGAGCGTTTAGCTTTCTGAAGAAGTTCAGATAGCTTTCTGTAAAATTCATCTTTCACTTCATCTGAGCTGCAGTCAGTGGGAGCGTAGGCAGAAACGACAAAAAGGCAACGACGTGTGTCCCTATCCTTCCGAGTTCTTACGTAGCCGTTCAGCCGAACAGCACATAGACGACTGTTGACGGGGATCCACTCTAGCAGTGCTTGTTCCGCCCTCATGCTTAGTGCTATGCCTACACCTGCCAGTCCACGAGAACTGGCCATCGGGTCACCAGATACACGGAGGGTGTATCTCGTTGGCTCTCCGTCTTGCCGAGGTGAGGTCAAGTGAATGACCACACTGGAATCCTGTATGCGTGTTTCGGAGACACAGCATACATCAATGGAAAGAGACTCTAGGGTTTTAGCCAAGGAAGCCTGCTGACCGATTTGACATAGGGTGCGTACGTTGAAGGCTCCAATGTGTAGTTTGGAGCGAGGTTTCAGTAGACCTGGGACAGTGTTTTGAGCACTAGAATCGTTGGCTATGGTGACACTTGAGGAGGAAGCCGAAAAAGGAAGTTTAGAGTTGAAAGTCGATGTAGGAGGAATAATAGGAATTGAAGAGGAGGTTGATTATGAATACAGTGGTCTTGAGTGCTGTTAGAAGTATGAGGGCGGTTATCACTTCCCGGTTGCCCACACCGTGGAAGGGTTCTTCTGGAGGTACCTGAAAAGGAAATTGGATTAGAGGTGGTCTTAGTGACCTGGGAGCGTGACCGCAGTGCCCAAGGGACAACTGCTTGAGGTCGGTCACACACGACCTTTTTATGGGTAATTTTTGTGTTAGCTCCGTACTTTTTGAGACCTTACCGCCGGAGACGGATATCCGTGGGATAAGGCGAGGTGTGCATTTTTAGGGTCGACCTTTTCTAACCCCACCCCTCCTTGTGGGAAGGCAGCATCGCTGTCATGCTGGTTGTCTGAAGGAAACACCTTACTGCTGTCACACCTCTGTACAGTCAGCAGTACGACTTCGCCTTCGGACCTTGGGTTTGTTGCTTTTAGTCTTACCGCTCTTCAACCGACCTGTCTGACATGGTAGGACCTTGAGGAACGGTTGTTCCAGCCAGTATAGCTCGGTTGCTTCATCACGATAAGCAAGCCCGACCACCACGTCAAGGTAGCAACAACGGTTCTGCGATTCCCGATTGGCTACAACTCCTTTGGTTTTTATATCACTAATTTATATTTTGCTCTCGAATAGTATTTTCAATGTGTAACTTTTTGTAGTACCATTAAAACTGTTACTGCCTTAAATAGTGTGAAATTTGGCCTTACAATTTCATATATATGCTAATGGTATACAGTGACTTGAACCGGTGTGCAAATGTAGCATGTTCTGCTTTGTAGTTGACTGATCAAAGACTGTCACTGTGTCGAAAGCTCGTCTCAGGAGGAGGGCGAACATAGTTTCATTTCAGAACAATGGAATACTGGGTATCGCATTGTTATTGTTGGACTGTTGAACGAAATCTTTCTGTTTTTTATAAATGTTAACTCGCGAATATCTTAGTCGAAAATCAAATTTATCGAACACCTTAACATAAATCCTACCGTCTTGCAAGAATTATGTGTATTCTTCCCTGGTTGCGAAAGGTTCACACGTATTGTCAATTAAGTTTTATAGGGCTGTAATATACAACAAAAGATTCCAGTCTTATTATTTCTAAACTTTGAAATCTGTTATCTAGTGTCCATTCACACCATAAAATTCATTTTCTTTTCAGTTCATCTAGATAATGAAAATTTACTGTTTTTCCCCTTGAACTAATCACTTTAAACTTATAATAGTATTTCAATATTGTTCATTTATACTAGCACTGACGTTAACAAAGGATGTAAGTCCCCTACGACTGAATTGTCTTGTGAAGTGAATAACCAACCTCTTAGACGCCGATCTTCTCAGCTGCGCCTTTCTCAGCGACCATATACTTCGGATCCAAACAGAACAGATGAGATTATTAACACTCAAGACGATTTAAAGAGTGATGGAAGGAGTTCGTCGGAATACAAAAGTGAATTTAGTCATCAAAGCTCTTCCACAGTACAGAAAGATCAAATTTATAGTGAAACTCGCTCTCCTGGATCTACAACAACCGACTGCCCAAATGTTAAGCGGATCAAAATAGATGTAAACTTAAGTAAAGACAAAATTGGTGAAGTTATTGATACAGAACGAGTTCTTAGTAAGTTCTTAGTTGTGCTAAAATGCAATCATAAAGGATTGTAGCCCGTGTATATAGATCGTAATAATATTGTCCATATCTTATTATCTTGGTGGTAAGTAGTCTCAAATAGTATGAAACTCGCACCCTGGATTCTACTACTAATCACAATCCATCCGATCTCTTATTTACTTATTCAAGCACATAAACATTAGTACAAAGGGACATCAGAATATACATATGCGCCACACAACGACAACGAGGTTGTGAAGAGATAAATAATGTAAAATGTGCCTAATAAAAAGAACAATAATGAACACAAATTAGTGTATGCGAGTGAAATAATAATAATGGAAGGCGTTCAGTTAAAAAAATACAACCAAAATGGAATCTTTCAGCTAAAGAAGTTCCTCTCACTACTATGAAGAAAGTAAGTGAAAGTTACAACAAAACCGCCACTGGCTTCTATTCTGAGCTATGTGCGATGACGTCTCAAGCCATTATGTTGAACTGTCTCTAGGACATCAACCAGGGAGTCATGAAGAGCTGACAGATTCTAGTCCAGTAAAACTTTCTTTTATACCATGAAACCATTTGATACACTTACAACCTCTTCGCTTTATCCAACCCACGCCAGCGTCGACAAATAATGCACGATATCGTCTCTCATGCCTGGCTAGTATGCACTTTGTCGTAGTAAATCCGTCGTTCTTGCGATGCCTGTATCTGCTACCTAGTGACACTCATGTATCATCTTACGCCGCCAGTCTTTCGGGATCACAGCCACCCAATTCTCGTCATCGTCCTGCCAGGTCAGGACTCCATATGCGTTCACTTTCAGTTGTTATATACTACTTATGTCAATATAAGTAGTACGCACCACACTACTACAACATCTACTACCACCACTTTGGTATTCATTTCTGTGCTGCTGTGGTGTTGCGAATGAGGCCGATTCAAATTTGTGCCAGATCCTATGTTGCTTATGATTCGCTGGTTGATGAGCCATGCACAACCAGGTGTGTATAGGTCTCACAGCCTTAGTGTTGGATTACATTCAGAAGGTATTGTATATCTGATATAAAAATTAGCGACATATTTTGTCTATAACTTTATACACACCAAATTTTCCACTTTTAAGAGTTTCCCATTTAATCGGAAAACTCGAAGTAAAAGTTATGAAATAAAGTTTTATCTAATTTTTGTCTCGATAATCCAATGAGAAGACGAAGTTCATCAGAATTATGTGATATATTTGCGCAATACATTTCGAACAATCTGATCACACATATACTTGTTAAGATATTTTTATATGGAAATTAAAAGGTCAACTAGATATGTTAAAGGTAAGCCGTAATAAAAAAGATCTAATATTAAAGTACACGAAAACATTATGATTACCACTCTGGATAATAGATCAGTATTACCAGGGTAGGCTAAGTGTAAGAACAAATTGTTTTTGAACGTATAAAGAGGGTTTCAGTTTCCGTATAGCCAAGGCTTCAATAAACTTTAGATACATCTTTGAAGGTTTTTGTATAACACTACAAATATTGACTTGAAGTCAACCTTATGACCAGTCTCAATCAAATGTTTCGCAATGGAGGATGATGCATGTCTATCCTGTGATCTTATTTGACCATATAAAAATGTCTTAACAAGTATATGTGTGATCAGATTGTTCGAAATGTATTGCGCAAATATATCACATAATTCTGATAAACTTCGTCTTCTCATAGCATTTATCAAAAGGACTAATTGTTTTAATTTTTGTCTGTTAATTTAATTAACTGTTGGTGTGTATAGTACTATGAAAGTTTTGAATATTACCTTGCTTTCATTAGAACAAATCATTCCATTTACACAAAATAGTTTAATTTTAATTTCCCTTGATCGCCATGATTATACAGCATCTCCGTCATCATCAGCAACAACAAACAATCAATCGGCTGTGACTAGTACAATTACATCATCCCAAAGTTCCTTTACTGATTCCACTATCCCTGTAACTTCTCAGGAAAATTTACCTCTAATACTACCGCGTCGACCTTTATCATTACGGGGTTTAGGCATTTCTTGTAATTCGAAGAATAGTTCAGTTTTAAATAATATAGCTGGAATGTATGTTGACTCACCATTGGCGCCTACAAATAAAGTCTCAATCTCAGCAAAATCCGATAATTCATTTCCACCTACATTAGCTACAATGCATGATTTGTTAGAATGGCAATGGGATCAAGCTGGAGCTTTACTAATGCAACAGGCAAAAAATACAGATGGTATGTGTTATCAATTGATTATTGTAATATTTTCGCAGAAACTTCCTCTTTTCTACAGTATGTATATTTATACATACCAAAGTGAATGACTGCTTTATTTCAGTAGTCAATTTTACACAATTTGTTTGGTTTTTTCAGAGAATTTATCTTTAAATAGTGAATACACTGTATACATTTTAAAATAATTTTAGTGTTGATAAAATTGATACAGTTGTAATATGGATAAGTACTTTATGACGTGGTCTGAAGCTAAAATCAAGCGGTGGTGAAACGAAATTGTACTACTGTTTTTGGTTTTGACACCTTTCATGCATAGTATTCCTAACTATTAAAGAAATCTGAAAGATTCCTATGATTAAATTTATGTCGTCATTCATAAGATGTTCATCTCATAGGCTTTTCAAAATCAAATTTTTGTCAGAAAATTATAATATTTATTCTTTACAAAGTGAGAAATTAAAGTACTATTCACATCTACTGGCCAATTATTAAATAGCTTTAGGTATGGATTTTACCTGATCGGGTTCTCTCACTTCAAGTGCGGAATGTCACTTCACGATTGGCTTGCATCAGAACCCGAATTAATGATAGGAAGTGAAGTATTTGAACGCATCTACCGCTCCACTTATCTTGAGAGTCTCATCAATACTGATGGTGTGGTGTCCGAGGAAATCTCGTCACGGATTCATAAGGGTCGATTGACTATCGCTAAGGTGCGTCACTTTCAGTGTAAGCGAGATATGTCTTTCAAGCAAAGAGGGAGTTCACTGCGCACTAGTTTTCTCCGTTCCACTTTATGGATGTGAAACATGGTCATTAGGAATGGGTGATATTCGTAGGTTATTGGTATCAGACCATAGGTGTCTTCGAAGCATGGTATTCACTGACATTACATTACAACACCACTTATTTTCGGACTGATAACATCAGTCCTGTAACAATTATTGAAGTAATTGGATAGTAGTATTTCCCTGATCTATCACCTTCGAAATCTGATGTATGACAATCCATTCGCGATATTTTATAGCAGCTTAGAAAAAAAGGAAATTGACATCAAGATGATAAGCAGGCGGGTGTAAAGGATAATCCTAATAGGGAATAAAAACTAAGCATAAAATGAATGGTTTGAACCAATCAGGTTTTCTAAAATCAGTAAAACAAAGTGTCGGTGGAATCGATTTTGATAACAACATAAAGATATTATATTTACTTGGTTTTGTTCTCTTGAATGTTCCCATTGATGTTTAGAACTGCAATTGATCAGTCTTTTATTGTTATATATGCGTATTGCTTAGATATTGCCGTAATTTACAAGCATTATGAGCATTATCGAGGCAAACACACAGTATACATATATACCAATAAGAAACTGATCAATTGAAGTTCTAAACATCCATGGGAAGATTCAAGTAAACAATACTAAGTGAATTTAAACTTCACGGCATTGTACAAACAAGTGGCTATCAGGACTCAGTTAGGCGGATAACACGATGGAGTATGAAATGTCATGTACGGGGCTCGAGTCCCAGAGTGAACATCAACTCTGAGATGCAGGTACTTCCAGCTGACATGTCTTAAATAGGCCGAAACGCGCGTCCTGGATTCCACTGCTAGTCACTATCCATCTTTGTTTATAAAGATATTATGTTGCAAAACCGATGCGCTAATTTAGCTGTTTACATAGTCTTATTCAGAAAACATGTTTTATGACAATCGATTAAATGAAATCTTGGATAATGATGTAATCAGTTTCTATTTCTTTCCTGTAATTTTTGTAATTAAGGTACTTCAGTAACAGTATAGTGTAGGGACGGTTTGAAAAGCGGCGACTAATTTTCAGCTAGTTTTTGGCCAATCAGGAAACAGATTTTCTAGATAGATACCCCATAGAAAAGGAAATAATAATATTGTTAACTGAACTGATTTCACTTTATTCATCAATGTGTTAAAGTCTTCTACAGGTTTCTCTGCCTTTAAATCATAAAAGCAACGACATGAATTCGTCATTATGAATCTGGACCGACCGTCTTTTCAAAAGAACTCTTTAAAGGACCTAAATGGATTTTTAAGAGTTACTTCAGTCAGTCAGTCAGCCACAACGTAGGACCAGGCACATATATGCATCGGTCCAAGTTGCCATACCTCATTAACACAACAAGATGGACACCGGATTCATATAAGTGGTTAATTCAGAGGTGGTAATATATAAAAGAAAGATTGCAATAAGGATATAGTACAGGAAGAAAGAATTAATTCGTAAAAAGAGAGATATGAAGCAATTTTAGTCTCTTAGTTTAAGAGAAGACAGAGAGTGTACACACCGACGCCATTGTGACCGATTCTAAGAGTTCCTTATTGTTCCTCGTTTTAATTTGATATTTAGGGTAAGCATAAGGGTCTAAGGTTAGGGGTTTTATCACGAACTGATATCAGCTATAATGCGAAGATGCTCTGTGGCCTTGTGGATGAATGAATTTCATGCAAAAATCCTAGTTGCATTGACTGATTAGTTCGTCCATGAAACATAGTGTCAATAAGTTTTGTTCCAGGACTAAAGGTTTATGTTTGGGATCTAGAGATACTGTTGAATGTTTTATACAAATTGTAAAAACAGAATCAGGTATTTAATATGTTTATTACTAATTATTATTATTTTCACTTTATGATTACAAAAAGTTTTCGCTTTCATTTTAAGCAGTATACAGAGGTGTTTTTAGCTATCGTTATACATAGTATTCGAATTGTGCTCAAAAACCTGGGAGTTTCCTCCTCAGTTCTGATTGGCTCGTCTCTGTTCCATACTTCTACCGGTTCTTCTTTGTAGTTACAATTCATCCTTTTGATGTCTGCTTCCGATTTCAAACTCAATATGTCCCGCGGTCTTCCTCTTTTCCGTTTCCCTTCAGGATTCCGAGTTAAGGTTTGTCACCTGATGCAGTTTGGTGATTTCCTATCCATCTCCAGCATCTGTTCCTAATTTCTTCTCCAGATGGATGTTGGCTTGTTCTCTCCCAAAGTAGGTTGTGACTGATAGTATCCGGTCAACGGACATTGAGCATCTTGCGTAGACAATTGTTTAGAAATACTTGTACTAGTTTGATGATGGTTGTAGTAGTTCTTGAAAATTCAGCTCCGTGCAGTAGAACTGTCTTGACGTTCGTACTGAAGATTTTGAGTTTGATGCTGGCTTACAGACAGTTGTTTTGAGTTCCATGTGTTCTTCAAATGTAGGAATGCTGCTTGTGTTCTGCCAATCCTTGCCTTTCCGTCTGCGTCAGATCCTCCTTGTTCATCGATGATGCTTCATAGGTACGGGAAAGCTTCCACCTTATCCACAGTTTCTTCATCAGGTGCGATTGAGTTGGTGTTCTCCATGTTCTGTTTCAGGATCTTTTTCCTTGTATACGTTGAAGCCTACTGATGTAGAGCCAGCTGCTACACTCGTCTTTATCTACGTTTATTGATGTGTATGAGATGGAGGAGCTAGGTCATCTGCGAAGTTTGAATCGGATAGTTGCACACAAGCTGTCCATTGTATTCCACTCTCACCATTCTTCTTTAACTTTGTCGTTGACGTGCTTTTAGAGATATCACTTTCCTCATCTACCACTTTAAGCAACAATGCAAGCATGTTCGGCATGCGAAATGCAAAATGTTGCTTCAGGATAGGGTTGCATCGACACCTGAACTAATGGTAGGGAGTGAAGTAGTTGAGCGTGTCGACCGCTTCACTTATCTTGGGAGTCTCGTCATTCCTTGTGGTCTGGTGTGTGACGAAATCTCAGCATGGATACAGAAGGCTCGACTAGCTTTCGCCAACTTGCGTCATTTATGGAGTAGGCGAGATATCCGTCTATCAACCAAAGGACGTGTTTACTGCGCAGCAGTTCGTTCCGTCCTACTTTATGGCAGTGAAACAGGACCGTTAAGAGTAGAGGATATCCGTAGGTTACTAGTAATTGATCATAGGTGTCTTCGAAACATTGCTCGTATATCCTGGGACCATCGAGTAAGTAATGCAGTTGTTAGGAAACGGGCACTAGGTAAGGATGGCAAACCAATTGATGAAGTAGTGAAACTTCATCGGTTGAGATGGCTGGGACACGTGTTACGTATGCCCAACGACCGACTGCCTCGACGTGCTATGTTCAGTGGTATAGGAGCAGGTTGGAAGAAAGCTAGGGGCGGCCAAATCAAAACATGGCACAAGTCCTTGAAGTCACTGACAAGTGAACTGAGTCATGTTGGTAGGTGTAGACTACCTGGTTGGGGACCGCGAGATGATTGCAACCGATGGTTAGAGACCTTGAATGACATGGCTCAAAATCGTTTGCAATGGCGCAGGTGCATTCATTCTTTGTGTTCTCCCAAATTCTAATCTCGAATCCTCCTCGTTTCTTTTTTTCTCTGTCCGGATTTGTTTCACTGGATTATACTCTTTAAATAACATCTTCAAATCCTAATCTTTCCGATTACTGCTTATACTCTTACTACCGGTACCACTACGGGATTTGAATCGACAACTGCAACTCTGTGCTAATGTTGTGTGGCAATTCGAACTGATGTACGTACGTACGAAGTTCTACATTGTTACTGACTGACTGACTGACATTGTATTCCGTGCTTTCCCCAGATGTCCAAGTCTTCATAATCCAGTCAACTACAAAAAAAGTGGAAAGGACGAGAGTAAGCAACCTCGTCTGACACCGGTCTTCTCTTTGAATGCATCTATCATCTATCCTATATGCATGACCTCGCCATGTAGTCTGTTATATGAGTTCCGTATGATGTCGACGGTCTTCTCAGCTACACACACCACTGTGTCGAAGAATGTTCCGTGAGGTTCTCCTATCCGCACTGTCAAATGCTTTTTCATAGCGACGGAAATTGATGTATGGTGACGAGATCCATTCAACTGATCGTCCAGCGATGATCCGTATTGTCGCGATTTGGTCTGTGCACAACCGACCCTTACAGAACCCGTTCTGTTGAGACCTATGTCCGGAGCGATCTGCCAACTACATCCAATTACTTAATATCGAAAAATAATGCACGGAGTGTCAAGTCACTGATACTAGTAACTACATTATACCTTGATCAATTTAATTCGTTTTACACTAAATTGTAGACAAACATGACATTGACCTCTAGTCAGTGATCAGTTAGTGTTTATATTTGAAGGTAGAAGACATGAGCTATTTATATTTCTAGCAATTCCGCATAATTTAATATAGAGGCGTGGCTCACTGGTTTAAAAGTCCGACTTTAAGCTTTCATTCCCCAGTCTGCATACATCAATGTGTAAGTTATAGGATGATTCAGTTAATTTCGATAATCTCTAGTTGATTTATCATTACCGTTTTTGTAGAAGCCTGTAATTCCTGTATTCTGTATATTATACATAAACTTTAGTTGTTACATTATTGGATTGTTTGCATCAATTAAAATGTGAAAATGATATTCTTGAAGCTAAATTAATTCGTCTTACAACAAGACATGAGCATTTGAAATCTGTGAATGCTCGTTTGTCTGGTTCACTTGCTACAATGGAATCAACAATGGTAATGAACTCTCCAAAACATGAAATTTCCGAACAGAATTCTACTGGAGTCAATAATCTTACAAAAAAGTCAAGTCACCATTTCGCCCATCCTTTGGATACTAATACTGCCATTACTTCTAATATAACGACCACTACACAGAGTTCACATATATCTACAATCTTACATTCTATTGATCAGGAATCTCATCAACCTCAGTTATCCGACAATGTCACTAAAAGTTAGTTATTTGATATTTGTTAGTAATATGTATATTGTTGAATTCATAATTTCTGTTAGTTTGAGATAATCTTATTTTTTCGTTCATTTTGTTTGAGTCGAAAATGGTAGTGATAAGTAGTTCATCTAATAATAACATGGTTTAATCAAAATATTAATTATTATTATTATTATTATTATTATTATTAATGGCTTTATTCAATATTATATTTTTGGGAGAATATAGAATTCTCAGCACAAAGTATTTCAACAAGTGTTTTTGTACAAAAAAAGTGAAGGAAACTGATAAGTTAAATAGATAGACTACCTGGAATTAAATGAAATGTTTTTTTTTCAAAAGGTGATTTGGGTCTATGCAACTTTTGTTTAGAAACATGCTTAAGAATACGAGTTGTTGACTAGGTCAGACCTAATAATCTGTTTGTCACATATGATATTTACTAAATAAGTCATTGTAAAGCCTTTATATCTTAGATTGTGTGCATGGATTCTAAAATATTGACATCTCGTTTTACCAGAAAATATACAAGGAGAAAGATATATATGAAATAGATGATTGGTATCTAATAAGATATCATCTGCCGGGAGTTTGCAAGATTTTGGATGTTTATCTACAACCATATTAATAATAATTTCAGCAAGCTCACCACACACCCTGACAAATACCTTCAGCACTCCCCGCAACACAACAAAGTCTTTTCTCAAAAGCTGGGGAAAGAGTAATACAGAACAGTAAAGAATAATATGATTTCCGGTTAAATTGTGTTTAGTTAACTGAGTATGCAATCGCATAACTCTTTTGCTACTGCTCTAAACAATACCAACGACTATTTCACATAAAGGTAAGCTATTTAATCGTTCTACAAAAGCTAAATCAGTTCATTCTTACGAACTGTCGTTTTTGAATTGTTCTTTATCTTCATTTGTTTGACCATTCCTGTTGACTGACTTGTTCGGTCACCCTAAACACGTGATTGGTTGACTTTTTACGTGCAGGATGATAGACCGGATCTATATCGGTGTCTTTTGATCATCTATTGATCTAAATGCAATGTTTTCAGTTATTCTCATTCATTCTTTAAATTTTATCTACTCGAAAGTTTAACATTTTCTTAATCAAATATATATTTGTACAATAATGTTTGTGATAATATGTCATGTCCTGTTTCACTGTTAGTGATTTGTGTATGCGCGAACAAAAGAGGTCCTCATCTTATCCAATATATTGTCTGTCTCAGGTGATGCAACTTATTTTATGAACAATATTGTATTTATATTATTTTGCTGTTGTACGATGAAATAGAATGACTGTGTCTATTAGCGAGTAATGTTAATTTCAACAGGCTTTAAGAAGTTTCAGGTGATTTATGGATTGGTTTTATACGCGACAGAGTAATTTTACTTTCGCAGATAATCTTATGGAAGTACCTCAACTTGTTAAACACTTTTTGATGGAGTTTTCTGTGTAACCATTTTTACGGAAAACAGAGAAAATATGCTTCGTTTTTTTCGTGTACTCAGAGTACCAGGAGAAGTCTTGATTCTTCTGAATAACGTCTTGACACAACTCATCTTGGAAACTTAGTTTTTTCTACTGTAATTGTAGTATGTGATCTATGTAACTTGATTTCCTGCATGCTTGTATTTACGATACTGGTTAACTGTTGATTCTCCTATTGTAAAATGTTGCCAATCAGTCATCGAGTATCTTTAAGTCTGTTTCTCTTGAAGATAACAACCGTGTCATTTACGTAACATTAAAATCTTTGTTTGATTATTGGTAGGACTTTAGCTTTCGGTCTTTACATAACTGCTTTTTATAATTAAAACTAATAGAAATACTGCCAAATATTTTTCCACTGAATTTTCGAATACATAGTGAGTGTTATTCTCTCTTCCTAATATACAATAAGTGCTATTCACAACTGCAAGCATTAACATACATTTAAGGAATAAGTCGTATTTATTTTAACAGTCCGGAAATGATAACGTGCTCATTTATAGATTGTAGGGTTTTGTCATACCATTTGAAACTAATTACAAGCTAATAACATTAAGAATTTGTATTTCTATGTAGTGGAAATTACGTCATCCTTTTTTGGCCATTTTTAGTTCTAATCTGTGAAAGTAAATACATTTAGTTTTGTATATACACTTTTAAGATTACATCTATCCTGTTCTCATGTATAATGGAATTTCCTTTTTTATTTGATATCCCCTAAGTTGTTTCATCATCTAACGATGATTATTTATAAGTTGATAGTTACTTGAAAATTTACTAGTTTTTTAAAACTCTTTCTACACAATAATTATTTTGATTGTTTAGCATTATTTATGTATTCTCCTACTGAATTGTTGAAGATTTTGTAGATTATTTCTTACAAATAAATGTTAGGATAATTTTAATCACTAGCTGATATTAACTGAAAAATTAGTGAAGTGTCTCATTCCTAGTTCAGCACTCTTCAGAATTTCATATCCATGAATGTGCATTGTATCTAAATTTCTTCATGAACACGATATTCATAGACCTTTGAGCCAGAATCCATTGCTCCACATCTGCAAATTTAATCAAATCGGTTGCAGAACATTTATTTATTTGAACACATGAATATTGGTACAAGAGAGCGCCAATATATATGCGCCACACAAAACAATGAGAATTCGAAGAGAAATAGAAAAAAAACTAAGGAGCGCAAAAGAAAAAGAGAACAATAACGAAGAGATTGGTGTAAGGTAGTGTGGTAGTAACGAGGGAACGGAAAGGTACAATCAGAAGAAATCTTTCAGGTAAGGGAGACACAACCACTTTTTAAGAAGAAAGTAAAAGAAGGTTACAGCAGGATCGCCACTGGCTTCTATTCTGAGCCATATCTGATAACGTCTCTAGCCACTGTGTAGCACCATCTCTCGGACCCCAACCAGGGAGTCGTGAAGGACCGACAGAAGCCAGTCCTTTGCAGCTTTCTTTCATACAACGACACCATGTCATGCACTGACCACCTCTCCGCTTCTTCCAACCAGTCCCAGAGTCGGCAAATAATGCACGACGTGGAATTCTCTGGGACGACATTCGGAGAACATGTCCAAGCCACCGAAGTCGGTGTTTCAAGATGGTGACACCGATTGCATTATCGTCTCTGTGCCCGAACACACGATGCCGAACCTCTGCATTACTGACATGGTGTTGCCACTGAATGTCAGCAATCCTTCGGAGACAGCGATGATCGAACACAGAGAGTCGTCTAACATCCTCAACTCGGAGAGACCAGGTTTCACAAGCATAGAGCAAAACTGCTCTCACCGACGCGTTGTAGATCCGACCTTTTACAGCCAGACTAACATCACGAAGGCGCCAAAGGTGGCCCAGATTGGCATAAGCCGCTCTGGCTTTCACTATACGTGCATTGATCTCATCACTCACACCCCCACCAGCACTTATGCAGCTACCTAGATACACGAACTTCTCGACTACTTCTATCTGCTCACCATCCAGAGTGAGTACAGAATTTGAATCCTGCCAGTCTTGTAGAAGTACTTTGCACTTCGAAGGTGCAAAGCACATACCATACCTACGGACACTGATTGCCAACTGATTAAGTGCGGATTGCATGGTTTGGGCATTATCGCACAGTCTGACCGATGTTGCTGGAGCAGCAGGCCAGTTGAACTGCCCTTCGAAGAATTCTGCCCATCGTCCAAGACGTCGATGGATGTTAGTGATTGGCATCCCATCATCCTCGCAGATTGTTTCACTCACACCAGACTTCTTGCTGCCAGTGGCTCGGATGAGTTGGAAGAGCTTCCGGTAATTACCAGATGCAGCTGCTGCTTCCAGCTCATTAGCACGCTCCGACCACCAGGCTTCTCGGTCCTTACGCAAGCTTTGCCCAATTTCCTTACGTAACATCCTTCGTTTGTGGTCAAACTCACGGTCACCCGGAGTAGACCGACGGGCTTCAATGAGTTGTAAGGAACCTGAAGAAACCCAGTGCTTGTAAGCGGGACGTTTCGCAAACCCACAACTGACTGTTCTCGCCATTTTCATGGCGTCATGCAATTGCAACCAATGCTCATCTATACTTTTCGGTGGAGTGGTAGCTAGCCTAGAGGCTAGCTCGGTTCGATACTTACTTGCAACAGAAGTTGCAACCAGCTTGCTAATATCAATCCGTTGATGGCGGTCACTTCGTTGGCCACTGAAAAGTAAGGTAAGATTGGCGCAGACCAAGGCATGGTCAGAGTCCAGATAGGTACTCCAAAAGGAGCGGCAGTCTTGTACACAACCACGCCAGCGGTAGCTGATCGCGATGTGATCAATCTGAGTCCAGGCTTGAGATGCAGAGGGAGGACGCCAGGTGGCACATCGGCGATGACTGTGCCGAAAGTTAGTGCTAGCCAGAAACAGGTTGTGGTCTGTGCATAGTTGCAGTAGACGGTCCCCGTTATCTGACCTGCGACCAACAAGTCCCCATCGGCCACCTAAACGACCCTCTTCTGTGCCTAGACGCCCGACCTGAGCATTCAAGTCTCCGGCTAGTACTACAATATCTGTCGAACGCACTTTCTGGAGAAGAACAGATAACTGGTGGTAAAACTCATCCTTGATTGCATCCGGGCTGCAATCTGTCGGGGCATAGGCGGAGATGACGAAAAGACATCGTTTCTCACGCCGATTTCTTCTCACTTTGATGGAACTTTCTAATCTAACAGCACATAACCGACTGTTAATGGGGATCCAATCGACTAGTGGTGCCTCAGCTCTAGCGCTTAGTGCGACACCAACGCCAGCAAGACCAGACGAAGATGCCACAGGGTCCCTGGATAAGCGCACGTAAAACAAGCTTTTTGAAGCGACAGATGGAGATCGAATTTGTAGTACTTCGTCAGAGTCTTGAATACGGGTCTCGGATAGACAACAAACATCAATATTAAGACTTTCCAAAGACATAGCCAGCCCTATCTGTTGTCCGACCTGCATAAATGTGCGAACGTTGAAGGCAGCCAGTTTGAATGGTGCACGTGGTTTCAGAAAAACTGCTTCAGTACTCATATTCGGTGGTAACATACAATTTTCAACCGGACAGTGACTCGAGAACGTCTAGATACAGTCGAATTTCCACCAAAGACGAGCCGCTGTATAAGTATAAAAGAGGGTGAATAATGTGGAAAATAATAATAATAAAAATAATAATAATAATAATGACGATAATAGTAATAATAATAATAGTATTAATAATGACAATAATTGTAATGATAATAATCTGAATCAATTGATTGTTTTCCGAAGCGAGAAAAGTAATTTCCATAGACATAAAGAGTTCATCATTTATGTGTGGGCTGCGATACTGCGCGGGTGCCCAGGTCGAAGCAGGTGGTTATCTTATTGGTCCACACCCCGAGCCTTTGACCTAAAGGTCTAACCCACAAGGCAGTGGCGCATCGTAAGGAGATGCATTCCCATGGTAGCCGGTGACCGAAAGTTGGTTCATACACCATTTGTTCCCGCACGATACTGGAGCCCATGTGCACCATTGGTTTGTGATCCGGTTAAAGCGCCGGACATTCGCTTTTCGTCCTCTCATTTTCGTAAACACCCCCGCCACGAGAAGGCAGTGAGTAGGACTTCCCTGGCAGAGGCTGTATACGCGTGGCCGTGTGAGAGTATTTCGAGAGGGAGAGCGGACTCTCCCCACTCTCGGCCGTACCAGGGCATTCGGGGGGGGGTACAAGAGTGCGCCAAATATATATATGTAGAACATGATCTTCAAGGAATATTATCTACAATTTACTGTCTTATTCCAGACTTTATTTATTGGTTGTTATGGCTTTCTATTGGAGAGTTTCAGAAAATTGTTACTAAATTTACTCAAAGTTAGTGAATACAGAAATATTTTTAGTTTGACGGCTTTGGGTTGGTTTTTGTATATATTTTCATTACAATCGAAAAATCGTGGTGAACTAAGACTGACTTTTACATAATTGTTTGCCATTCTGATAATATTAAATATCATTATTTTGATTGTTGTGTTAATAATCAGTATTTTACGTGTTTGTACATTGCTTTAACATGTAATTACATTTTGTATTTATTCTGACTGTAATCTATTTTTGCTCAAGATTCTTCGAATCAATCTGTCACATTGATCAACAATTACAATGATCCATCTTTTGCAAAATATTCAACTAATAGAAACAGAAAAGTTCCAATTCTACCGAAAGACTATACTACAACTTGTTCCAATTTGAATTTAAAACATGATTCAACAAATCTTATGGATAATCTAGGATCATTTGATAAAATTCACTCAACCAATTGTTTAAATCATACTCAACCAGTATTTTGTACATCGTTAGATTATTCGAAGTCTTCACATGAATCACATTTAAGCTATTCAGATTTAATAAAACATCAACCGAATACATTTCTAAATGATTCTTTCACTCCAGATAATAATAATAATAACCAAACTAGATCAACCTTTGACTACCCATCCAGTTCATGTTCTTCTTCTACGTTACCGTCAACAAATCCTACATATTTTACTAAAAGTGTTGATCATAATGATTTGGTGAGTATCTAATGATTGAGTAATAAGTAAATTTTAATCGCTTCATATTATCATTTACATTCTTTGTCCACTGCTCACTGCTAAATAGTTCCATACTAGGACGAAACGTCCATTTAGGGCTTCTAGGTTTCCAATGGTTGTCTAACATTGATTGATTCATGATTTCACTTGATTATAGTAATAATAATAATGATAGTCCTTTGCCATCCAAAAAGTGTATTTACTCATTATTGAGCTATAATTACTGACAGAATATGCAAACATGTGATTCACTGATTGAAAGTTGAATGATTTTTATCCATTAGGTTTCTGTATAAATCAATTAATTATAGATTAGTTGGATTCTTTTACTGTAAAAAATGTTTTCCAGATTGTAGAAATTTTTAGTAATTTTCCTTGTTTTACAATATATCTTTTAGTAATATTATTAATATCATGATAATGTAGATCGTATTAGTCATTTTTGTTATTACCGGTATTCATAAGTGGAAAATTATTAGTTACATACATTATGACTTTTATTTGTTTAAAACAGTTAGTTCATTTGATAAATTTAGTTAATGTAATGAGAAAGTAAAATTTTATCAGTACTAAGCCCCTGACCCATATGAAATTTCAGACTCCTGTTGTTCTTTTTTTTCAAAAACAATTTGTAATTACACTAAGTCGGTCGCGGCCCGGATAGCTCAGTGGTAACGTCTCTGATTGTGAAGCTGGGTGACACAGGATCGAATCCGTCAGGGCGCACCAGTTCCCTCGAGATTACAGGTAAACCTTGCTGACGAGTGCCAAGTAGCACTAAACCCGGGTCCAGGGTTTTCTGTCGACTACTTCCAACCACCATCTAATCTCAATATAGCGCACGCAGTGTCGAGTCAACTAGACTGGTGGCCACACTGCAACTTGGTCGATAGCATTCGATCTGCACTAATAAGGACTTGACACACATGACATTGATCACCACCCAGTGATCAATCAATTGTGAAAATTCAGACTCCTGTTGTTGTTTTTTTCAAAAACAATTTGTAATTACACTAAATCTACTCTAGTAATATTAATTTATTATCCAGTTTAGTGTGATGTATACTGTTTTTCCTTATCATCTTTATTTTGTTCATACCTTCTAGTATTTTTCATGTGTATAAGAATGTCTAAACGAATAGATGTGTGGTCAGTTTATCCCCTCATTGAGTTTTATAATCACTTGTCGTCAAATAAATTAACTCAGTGATACTATATTGCTTAAATATATATCACGTAAATCCTACCTTCAATTACCTGTAATATATATTTTCATACCCAGTTAATCGGCTGATGATCTTATATCTCCTATAAACCTACTCCATCGTGATTTAGTAAAGGTTTACTTAAATAAACTTATCAATCCAGTCATCATCTCACTTGACTTTGTTTAGAACTGGTCACAATTACTGTTTTTTTTTGTACATTCTTATCTTTTTGTTTATATTCTTTAGTCATCTATTGAATTTCTTCCGGTCTTTGTCGTATTGCCATTGATTTTAAGAAACGTGCATGTTTGTTCTTGATCCTTTTCTTTGTTGTTGCAATTTAAGTTAATCAATCTGTTTTTAAAGTGAATTGGGTTTTAATCAGTTTATGAAATAAACTAATTAAAATTATTCATACGTAAATCTTCTAATCTAACCAGAAATGCGATTAATTGATTCGTGTAAATTATTGATTGTGTTGAGTTTAACGTGCCCTGGTACGACCGAGAGTGGTGAAAGTAAGCTCTCCCTCTCGAAATGCTCTCATATGACCACGCGTATACACCCACTCACAGGGAAGTCTTACTCACTGTCTTCTCGTGGCGAGGGTGTTGTTTACGAAACCGAGGCCAAAAAGCGAATTTCCGACGCTTTAACCGGGTTGGTGGACACGGAGGATCCACCTAGGAGAGTTGGAAAATCCTGATTCCAAACCAATGGTGCACATGGGCTCCAGTATCCTGAAGCAACAAAGGCATATGAAGCAATTGTTGGTCACCAGCTAACATGGAACTGCATCTTCTTACGTTGCTCCACTGCCTTTTGGATTAGACCTTTATGTCGAAGGCTCTAGGTGTACCTCCCTAGGAAAATCACCTGCTTCGGTTTGAGCACCCGGGCAGTATCATAACCCACACACAAATCAAGTGACATGTGTGGCTCATATGTATCTGGTGCCCCTTCGTACCAATATTTATGTGTTCAAATAAATAAATAAGGCTATTTCAAAATTAATAATCTTAGTTTGTTTTTTAAAGTTAATGTTAAACTGTAACATGTAATTTGAATATATATCACAGTTTAATCAGTTCATTTATCATTTTAAAACAATCGATCTCATAATAATTATTTTAGTTAAGAATTCATGCATAGTTATACTTTATTTATTTAAATACTGTGAATTGAGTTTATGGCGAAGTAACGACCTCCATTGCCCGAGGCCTTTATATATTACACCATTGAGTTAACTGCCTCTATGAATCTGGTGTTCGTCTTGCTGTGGTAATGAGGCATTTACGTTTAATTAAATACTGAAGAAAATTTTTATATGTATAGATATGTGCCCGATTTTGTTGTTAATCATATCTTTAGTTATAGATTATTTATGCCTTAAGTTTTTTTACTGCCTTCAAAGTAAACTTTCATACACTTCTCATTATCACATTTACTCTCAATTGCATATCAATCTTAAATATGATGTAGTACTACTGAGTATATCACTAATGTTTGACAACTACACTTTAAATTCTCCACTATTACTAAGGCTTATTTTGTTTATAATCACGAACTATAACATATCATTGAGATATTGTGCTTTCCTACCAATTTTTTCGTTTTATTTCTATTTTTGTTCTATAGCAGGAACTAAGCGCTCGTTTAAGTTCAGCGATAGCTGCTCGACAACCTCAGTCATCAAAAAGTACTAGTTCAGCTATGCCTCCATGTCCTGTTTTGCCTAAGAATTCTGGTCAAAGCAAAAAAAACAGCAAAGTTGTTACATCTGCTCAATCATCATCTTCAAGTAAATTACCGATACCTCCGTTAAATTCTGGTTCATTGGTCAATTGCATTTCGAAATTAGACACATTAACTAGTTGTCATAATTTCTGTCCTACGAATTCGAATAACGTGCAACCTACAACAGCATCTAATAATCCAACTAAATCATCATATTCCAGTGATCAAGCTTCTATACAATCACAAAGTAACCCTTTATGTAAGTTGATACACTTTCAGACTGTAGTGTTTGACGTAATTGTATTATGTAATTCACCTAAATGCATCGAAATCTCTTCTTATGTTGTTTAAAAATGTTTCAGATTCTGACGTTCCACTGTGGTTGACTGGATTCATGAATACATATTTATATCTCTTGGTTTGCTCTTTTTACAGCAAATGTAAGGCACTAATAATTCTATTCATATTATATTAGATACGAAGGAATTCTTAACTTGAGTCCAAGCCAGATAGTTCAAAGTTTCACAATATGCTATTGTGATCATGTGTTGAATCTTACGAAATCATACTGTGCCGGTGAAATATAAGTAATCATGTTGGTCATTTTACAAGAATAATTGATCACCGTTGAGAAATAATATATGAACGATAATCAAATAGAGAGAGTCGTTTAACATCCACAACTCCGAGGGCAGGTTTTACAAGCATAGAGCAAAAATGATCTCACCGACGTACTATAGATCTGACCTTTTACAACGGGATCAATATTAAGAAGGATTCGTAGATGGGTCAGAGCGCCATAAGCCACTCTAAGTTTCACTATACGTGAATTGATATAATCATTCACGCCACCATCAGCACTTACACAGCTACTCAGATGCGACTATTTTTAACTACTGACTACCAAGAGTGAATACAGATTTCGGGGTTCTTCTAGTCTTGTAAAAGTATTTTTCACTTAGAAGGTCCAAGGTACATGCCCCGTACCTACATACACTGCCAACTGATTAAGTGCGAATTCCATGGCTTGGGTACATCACACAGTAAGACAATATCGTCCGCATACAGTAGGTCGAAAAGTTTTCCTCGAAGTAAATTGTACACCACTATTACCTACATCCATTAGGGCTGTTTCCCGAAAGTTGTCAATGGCAAATTTGGAGACAAATGGTGAGATCGGGCAATCTTGTGTAATTACACTGCTTGAAAAAATGGAGTGCGGTGGTTGTACACCCTCACTCTTCCTTAGTTGTTGTATGTAGGGTCTTCACGATGTTGATACACTCCTTAGATATACGCTTGTCCAACAGATAATCCCAGAGAACAGTCCTGTCCAGCGAACAGAAGGCAGACCCAATATCAAGAAACACGTACCAGTAAGATAATTCGATAAATTGTTAGTTTCTTAACAGTAATGTTGATAAACTATAAAAATTCTACAAGGATTTCATTGTTCGTAATTCCTACAACGTATCTAACGGAGAAGTATACAAATTGTTGGGTACACTATCATCTGTAGAAAATTATTTGATCGTTTTTCTCACAGCGTTTTACAGCTGTTATTCAGATGATCTTATTATCATGCACTTATTCGTCTTTTGATTGCGTTTTGACAAAAAGTTGTAATTCATTTTGAAATCAAGTTTCTCGTAATTGTTTTTAAGGGATTTTATGTTTGTATTTATTTATATGACTTATAAGACTGCGAAAATTCAGTCTAGTATATATAAAGACAAGGAAATGAATATATGTTAATTCCTTTTAAGTATATAGTTGTATTCTACTCATTTTAAAATCTTATATCTGTTGTCATCTACTCAATCACTCAGATTAAGATATTCACTTTTAGCTTAGTTTCTGAATTCTAACGCCGTTTTAAGTTTTGATTGTTATTTTTTCTTAGGACAATCAACTGTCATTAAAATGATGTGTAATCGACTTTTAAATTTCCTCAAAATCATATCCGTAATTCATATAACACTGTGATGTGAAATTTAATTGTCCTTCTTGAATCCAAACGAAATTTCATTTACCACCATACTGTAGACAGATAACATTTTCAACTTTAGAAAACAATCAATCTATTGAAATCATCTTATGTAATTAAATGTTTACCATCGTTTCTCTGTCATAACATAAATTACTTATACTTGTATAATGTTTTTTTTTGCCACTACGTTTTTGAAGTTTGATTTAAGATAATTTTATTGTTGACTGAATAGTCAACAGGATATAGGAAATTGATGTTATAGTCGTAACTTATTTGTTTATTTATTTATTATGATTTATGACTCATGATTATATTTCATTCTCTTCATTCTCTACTACTAGCTTTTATGATATTTACATCACCAACAGTTTCGGAAATACATAATCATAATATTCCATCTTCAACAAATCAACCAATTATTACATCTAATGAAATTCTCTCTAATGAATTGAATACATTTGAGCCATCAATAATCGTAGCAACTAATTCAAATTCAGTTAGTCTATCAAATGATTGTAAAACAAGTTTAACTCATTGAATAATAATTCAGTACGGACAATGTTTTTTTTATATATTGTTTTATTCTTCATTTATAGTTGATGTTCAATTTCCAAGTTTACTTTTTTTCTTCTTCTTCTCCTTCGTTTTCTAAATGGAAGTATGTTGTTGTTTGTTTATTTATTTAAATTTTACTAGAGTCATGTACACTTTTTAGAAATTTAAAATCTATACTATTCTCAAATAACTAAAAGCATATATATATATATATATATATATATATATATATATATATATATATATATATATATCATACTAGGAATTTTCTAACTGTTTAGTATCGTTTTCTCTTGTATTATTACTAATTCTATAATTGAAAATTTTTTATTAGGATAGATTTATTTAAGGAAATTATCTATTGTCTTTTTTAAAGGAAATGTTTGTTTTTGTTTTTATATTTAAATACGCATCCAATATAAGTGACTCAATAAATGTATTCCCCCCCCCAATATGGCAGCCATTCTAAGCAGAGAAAAACAAAATTTAAACAGTTTCTGCTAAAGAAAAGAATAAACGGTGTTTCTCCTCCTTTTTTTGTTTTTGATATTCCCAATTATGGTTGTATTACATCACCTCGTTTGTTTTTTGGATGAATGATTTACGATTAGGTTTCGTAGTTTTTTCATATTATTAGTTAGTAGTGTTATTTTCATTTTAAATAAAGTTTCTTGTATAATGAATAGGATTTTTCAAATAATCATTTGTATTATGTTGGTCAACTATAAAGTTTTGTTATAATGTTGTAATATTTAAATTGAAATGCTCTTTTGAAACGTTGGACACCATTTTTTTTAAAATAGAAATTCATCATTTAGTAATTTAAGTTATTTATTTATAAAATATAAAAAATTATTTATCTTCTATCTTGTAGTCTACTTTCATGAGAGGATTTGGTTAGTTTTATGCGATAAAAATTATATTCATTTATGGTTTATTGTTTAGAATATAGCTGATTTATTTACAGTTTATCCTGTGATTACCTCTAATCTATAGAGGAGCACATTGTAAGAAGTGGTTCTTCTATTTAAACTTGATGAAGAAAACGTGGTAGGTTGGATTCTAGTTAACTGTAGACTCTAGGTATGAACATTTCCGTATTATGACTGACAGTATTCTATCCGCGTTTTATTTTGGACCGTACCTAATCTGAAGTAATTTATCAGTCAGTCAGCTACAACGTACGACCAGACGTATATGTGCATCGGTTCAAGTTCCCATACCTCATTAGCACAGCAAGATTAACACCGAATTCATAGAAGTAATTAATTCATTGGTGGTAATATATAAAAGAAAGGTTGTATATAATAATATAGTACAGGAAGAAAGGTTTAGTTCGCAGAAAGAAATGTATAAAGTACCTTTAATCTTACGATTGAAGGAAAGACAGAGTGTATACACCGACGCCATTGTGATCGATTCTGAGCCATGTCACCCAGAGTCTCCAACCATTGGTTACGATAGTCACGCGGACCTCAACCAAGTAGCCTGTCAGTCAGTCAGTAACAACGTAGAACTTCGTACGTACGTACATCAGTTCGAATTGCCACACCACATTAGCACAGAGTTGCAGTTGTCGATTCAAATCCCGTTGTGGTACCGGTAGTAAGAGTATAAGCAGTAATCGGAAAGATTAGGATTTGAAGATGTTATTTAAAGAGTATAATCCAGTGAAATAAATCCGGACAGAGAAAAAAAGAAACGAGGAGGATTCGAGATTAGAATTTGGGAGAACACAAAGAGTGAATGCATCTGCGCCATTGCAAACGATTTTGAGCCATGTCATTCAAGGTCTCTAACCATCGGTTGCAATCATCTCGCGGTCCCCAACCAGGTAGTCTACACCTACCAACATGACTCAGTTCACTTGTCAGTGACTTCATGTACTTGTGCCATGTTTTGGTCTGGCCGCCCCCTTAGCTTGTTTACTTATTTGAACACATATATATTGGTACAGGAGTGCGCCAAATATATATGCATCCCTAGCTTTCTTCCAACCTACTCCTATACCACTGAACATCGCACGTCGAGGCAGTCGGTCGTTGGGCATACGTAACACGTGTCCCAGCCATCTCAACTGATGAAGTTTCACTACTTCATCAATTGATTTGCCATCCTTACCTAGTACCCGTTTCCTAACAACTGTTACTTACTCGATGGTCCCATGATATACGAGCAATGTTTCGAAGACACCTATGATCAAATACTAGTAACCTACGGATATCCTCTACTCTTACCGGCCATGTTTCACTGCCATAAAGTAGGACGGAACGAACTGCTGCGCAGTAAACACGTCCTTTGGTTGATAGACGGATATCTCGCCTACGCCATAAATGACGCAAGTTGGCAAAAGCTAGTCGAGCCTTCTGTATCCGTGCTGAGATTTCGTCACACACCAACCACAAGGGCTGATGAGACTTCCAAGATAAGTGAAGCGGTCGACACACTCAACTACTTCACTCCCTATCACTAGTTCGGGTGTCGATGTAACCCAATCCTGAAGCAACATTTTGCATTTCGAGGGAGAGAATCGCATCCCGAACATGCTTGCATTGTTGCTTAGAGTGGTCAGAAGACTCTGCATTTTGTCAGCGTCTTCACCAAATAAAACTATGTCATCAGCATATTCTAAGTCAACAAGTGAACCTCCCGGTAGAAGTTCAACCCCTGGAAATTTAGATGAGGAGAGTGTTATCTCTAAAAGTACGTCGACAAAGTTGAACAAGAATGGGGAGAGTGGACAGCCCTGACGAACACCACTTGAGGTAATCAATTCTGATGACAGTTCGCCATAAGCTCTCACTCTACCAGTTGTGTTCGAGTAGAGAGCCTTTATAAGGTTAATGTACTTCTTTGGTACTCCTTTCAGTGACAAACACTGCCATAGAACCTCACGATCAACAGAGTCGAATGCCGCCTTAAGGTCGAGAAATACTACCATTGTGGGGCGTCTGAATGTGTGTCTGTGTTCTAGAACCTGACGTAGTGTGAATATCTGATCTATACAACCACGTCCAGGTCGAAAACCAGCCTGGTTTTCTCTAGTCTGCTCTTCACGAGCTTTGTTAGGCGTCGAAGTATTATTGAAGCTAATATTTTAGACACTATATTAGTCAAACTGATTCCTCTGTGATTGTCACAAGAGGACTTTTGTCCTTTCTTATAGACTGGCACAATCAGTGATTGAGACCAGTCAGATGGGATTACGTCCAGTTCCCAAATTCTACCTAAGACCTCGTTAATCTCATTGCTAATACTGGACCACCATCCTTAAAAATCTCAGGAGTAAACCTGTCAGGGCCTGCTGCTCTCCCTCGTTTCAGATTTCCTATGGCTTTTTCAACTTCGTAAAGGGACGGAGGACCTACATTAACTTGCCATTCAGGTTGACTGGAGATCGTGGGAAACCGAAGTGTGGCTGAAGGCCAGTTGAACTGATCCCTAAAGTGTTCTGCCCATCGATCCAATCTCCTGGATTGAGAATGAATAATATGTCCATCTTTCTCTGAGATTGTTTCGCTAACGGTCGGGTTCCTAATTCCGGTTTCCTTAACGAGTCTGAACAATTGTCTGCTATTACCTATTGCCGCTGCCTTTTCCATCTCTCTTGCTTTCGCTACCCACCACTGTTCGCGATCATTGCGTAGACTTCTTGTCAGCTTGCGCTTAAGCTGACTCCGCTCTTCATTATGTTCAGAGCCAGGTGGAATGAGTTTCCGAGCATCTATCAGTGCGATAGATGCTGCTGAGATCCAGTGTTGCTCCCTAACCTTCTGGTTTACCTTACTAGCAGATATCACTGCTGTTTCCACAGCTTTTCGGATATCATTCCATGCTGCATCGGGGTGGGCATCACATACATGGCTGCCTAACTGTTTTCCTAGTTGTTCCTGAAATATACTCTTAGCTTGACTATCATTAAGTAGGCCCTAAGAGGTTTCCTTGCAGCGTCTTTCCTACGTCCAGTAAGACGCAAGCAAATACGCGCTCGCACTAGAGCATGATCTGAATCTAGGCATGTGCTCCAGAATGAGCGACAGTCTTCTATCGAGCCCCTCCATCGGTGGCTGATAGCGATGTGATCTATTTGGGTCCAACGTTGGGACGAATTAGGGGGTCGCCATGTTAAAAGATGTTTTTCCTTATGCTTAAAGTTAGTATTTGCAAGGAACAGGCGGTTATCTGAGCATAGCTGCAACAGACGGTCGCCATTATCTGTTCTTTGAGCCACGACACCATAAGATCCACCTAGGTGTCTTTCCCTATCGCTTAGTTTACCTACTTGAGCATTAAAGTCACCGGCCACTATTACTACATCCGAGCGCTAGCTTTTCGGAGAAGGTCCGAAAGCTTTCTGTAAAACTCATCTTTTACATCATCTGAGCTGCAGTCAGTGGGAGAATAGGCAGAGACGACGAAGAGGCAACGACGAGTGTCCCTATCTTTTCGGATTCTTACTGTTCCGTTCAGTCGGACAACGCACAAACTTGGTCTCGTGTGCTGTTATGGGTATGAGGGCTGATATCACTTCCCGGCTGCCCACACCGTGAAAGGGTATTTCTTGAGGAACCTGAAAAGGAATTGGATTAGTGTTGGTCTTAACGACCTGGGAGCGTAACCACAGAGCCCAAGGGGCAACTGCTTGAGGCTGGTCGCGGACGGCCATTTGCGAGAGGTTTTTAGCGTGTTAGCGCCGTCCTTCAAAGGGCCTTACCACCAGAGACGGAAATCCATGGGGTAAGGCGAGGTGTGACATTTTTAGGGTCGACCTTTTCTAACGCCACCCCTCCTTGTGGGAAGGCAGCATCGCTGCAGATGCTGGTTGTCTGAGGGAAACACCTTACTGCTGTCACACCTCTACAGTCAGCAGTACGACTTCGCCCTCAGACCTTGAGTTGCTGCGTTTAGTCTTACCGTTATTCAATCGACCTGCCTGGCATAGTAGAACCTACAGGAACATATGTTCCAGCCAATATAGCTCGGTTGGGTCATCACGATAGGCAAGCCAGACCACCGCATCAAGGTAGCAGCTTCGGTCGGGTAAACGGTATTCGAAGCTTTAGTCTACTACTGAATATGTTTGGCTGTAATAAACACTTTATGCTACTCAATAAGGTTGTAATTTATTTCCTTCAATAATTGGGAGATTAGTTAAATGATTCTCATGTCCTTCATTAAGACTTTTAACTGAACGTTTCCCTTTTATTATTACTTAACTCATTATGACTTTTGATTTCTTATAGTCAGGAATCTTAATCAAGGGAGTCGCTCATGTTTTATACTGCAGTGAATATTCATACTGGCTGATAGGTACATTCAACTCACTCTGACTTTAATGCATATTGGTCTGTCTACTCTGAGTATTTGAATTTTTAATCAGTCATTTATCATCACCAGTGTGACAAGTCCTCTTTACTTTCAATCTGCTTACAAAAAAACAAAATAGGTGGGTTTTGTGCGGTAGTTATGCTATACTTACCTATTTTGTTTGGGTTGTAGAAAAGTGGTGTAATGACTTACATACGTCATAATCAAATCACTTGGTAGTTGTTTAGCCTAACGAACCCTAGACTTACAATCAGGTATCCTTCCGTGTTAATCACTTATAACATGGAAAGGAAGCTCATTGTTAGGATGCCGCAGATTTCGAGAATCAGAATACGGTCACTGTCGCGATGGTCAAGTTATGCTGCACATCCTTAGATTGATGCTAGCCTCTGACAACCTTGACCATTCATCTGGTGTGTTTAGATTGACCGATAATTTTGCTAGGGTTAAATTTTATTCCACTGACACTATTGTATGACAGTTGGAAGATCGCTCACATAAAATAGGAGATGAGAGTCCTCTATATTTACTCCACCTCGATTAATCAGATTATTGAGATTACATTTGCCCCTCGTTCATATACAGTAAAAGGTTTCAATGGAGCTGTAATAGATTTATTACCGAAAGAGTTAACACATGCAATGGGAGTCTCATTTCAAACATACAAATCTTCCGATAGCCAATATGGAATAACGGGAAATATAATAGCTAAACAAAATGACGAGGTAGAAAAAACTAATTTGAATTAAAGATTCTGGACTAACTTAACTACACAACCTATGCTGCCGCAAGTCTTTCGATATGTCTGAAAATATTCTCGATCTTTTCATTTATTCGTGAGGGGTAGTTTTTTAGTTCAAACTACTAGTACCGTTTCGAGTAAACAATATATCAGGCCTCCTTTAAAACACGTTAGCTAAGGTGCATGCTGTCCTGAAACATTTTCCTTCAGTTATTATAAATTTTCACCCATATGTCTCGAGTTATATGTGATTTTTAAAATCTACCCTCATGAGATTCGAAAGAAAAGTTTTGTGCATGAAGGTATCTCTAATATCTAGTATGGCTACATAAAGCCAGTTGAAGCATGCCATGTCTTGAAAGGAGATGGCCGCATGTCCTATCGAGTTTCTTCTAATAGGAAGTATTAAATTCCATCATTTCTTGGGTCTAATAACGAAAATTCAACTACTGAAAGAATTATTGACAATATTCTTGATTAATCATGATAAACAAGAACCGATGTGCAATTGGCGGAACCTGAACTCCCGTCTCTTAACGCCCATAACATGACTTCTACATCCCTTGTTCGAGAACGGTATCACTTTCTTAACATATCTGTAGTGTGCGGCGTCTAAACGATAGCCAAAACAAAAACAAACTTAGCTGATCTGTAAGCATTAAATTCCCAACCTGTATATTGAACGTCGTATATCACCATCGTGAATAGTCTGTGTTATATGATTGTGAGCCTATTCGAGTTAGACGGGGATGGTGTGATCAGCCATCCAACGATGAAGTCACACTACACGATTAGTTCATAATGTGGAATACCCTTTTGTCGTGTCCAGGTTCTAGAGCAGCTATGACGACCGTGCAACTCAGACGACTTTATCACGGAAATATAGTGGTAGATGTAGGAACAAGGGACCGGGTGCGACCACTGCCGTATGGGACAGTCCATGACGTGCAATTAACTGTTGCGTGTTTGTTGTCCTTCGTGAGGATCGGCGAACTGTTCGATATTTAGTAACCCGACTGCTGGTTGATTTGGCTAGAGCCTAGCCACATTTCACTGGCTCTGGAGAGTAAAGCAGAAAGATTTGATCTTTATGGGCAACATTACTAGTCATTTCCTACACTTCTATTGGAATGAATAAAGTGGATGTTAATCTACTGACTGGATTGGAAAACAGAACACAGTTTAACAACCAACTGAACAGAACTCGTCAACATACATCAACTTCCCTCACTATGATAAAGGGTTTAGCAGCATGGATAGTAGAACAAACTTAAAACGACGCGTTCTGGAAGAAGAGTTAGATTTCCAGAGTATTTAAACGACTATTGCACGTAAGGCACTACTAGACATTTAATATTATCTCGATCTTTCTTTTTACGATATATAATATATTTTTAAAAAAAACAATTTTAATATGCTTATATATTTTTATTTTTTATTCCAAAAAAACAAAAAAAACATTATAAATTTTTTTAACGATATTATGTGTAAATTAGTTTAGATTCCAATTTTTTTCGCCGACATTGTATTTTTACGCACATTCGAGTGTATTTCGACATGCACTTACATTTTCTTTTTCATTTCCAGGACAGCTGGAAAAGAACGATGACGTTTAGGAGGAAGTGAACTTTTCATTGTACTTTTTCTTTTTTTACTATGTTGTACCTCGGTCCTATATAGTAAGGAAAGACGACCAGACGCTGCTAATCCTAGCAAGCTATCAGAAGAGTGTTTACCAACGACAAACTCGTTGGGTTTAAACTTCTGGCTGGCCACGTCTTAGGGTCATCACTAACCCACTAGAGGGGGGAGTGATCTGTTGTGGTAAATAAATCCCCAAAATAAATAGCTCTGTAAGTTTTCGACATTGGATGCTGAACATATGTTTTAGTGGACTCATCTAGCTGAAGGCGCTCGGTCAGGCATCCGCACCAGATCACGTGTGGTAACGCCGCGCTCAACATCAACCGCAATCGCTAGCCAGGTTAGATCAGAGAATTCCGATATTTTGGTTATCGCCAAATACACTCTTCCGATCTCCTCGACTCTGTCTTTTGATTTCTCTCGGTGCGCACGTTCCATATTAGAAGGTGTTACTGGTAGAAGCGTTGTTAAACACTGAATACCTGTGTCATCTTCAAGTAAATAACAAGTCAGGTCAAGCACACAATCAAGCGTATTTATACTAATATTTACGATCGATATTGTCATGGAAAATTTTTAAACATTAATCAATGAGTTCATTAACTGACCGCTATTTAACATTTAATCGATAGTTCATCAATTGACCTATTTTCACATCTAGTCGTTAAGTTCATCAATTGACCCCAATACAAATATTTAAACATTTTATCGATAAGTTGATCGATAAGATAAAATTCAAAAATATGAGTTTGGGGATCTATCGTCCCCAGCAGTTTCACCGATGCCCGAAGCTTGCTCAATAAGCGGTCAGAACTAGGTGTCAAGACTGACTTGAAAAAGGCAGATATAATTGCAGTCACAGAAACGTGGCTTATGCAGCTTATAGGTAATGTAGAACTTGATTTCGAGTGCTTTACGCTAGTAAGGGCCGACAAAATACAAAAGCATAAAAGAGGGGGAGTAGCTCTATTCATTAGGAATGTTATTCTATTTGTCATTATCGACAGTATATCCCATGAGTGGTACGTGTGAATTACTTGAAATGCAAGGGACAAGATCTACTAATTGGTTTGGTCTATCGCAGTTCAAGCTGTGAGGTAAATGAGGTCTTGCTAAGCAGTCTCGATACTTGATCACAAAGTGGTCGATGTCTAATCCTAGGAGACTTTAATGCACCCATGGTAGACTGGGAAAATCTGCGAACTGAATCGTCAGATAATTCCTTCGAGCAGGAACTAGTTGATGCGGTTATCACATGTGCTATAGTGCAACACGTGAAAGAAGCGACTAGGTACTAGCCGGACACTGAATCCTCTTTACTAGATCTGATACTCACTCACTATGTGGATGACATTGCTAACCCTAATTATATGCCACTCCTAGGTAAAAGCGATGACGCAGTTTTAATTTTCGACTTGCATCTAACTGTCAATCACGAGCACGCATCAGCCCAATCCAGACCTAACGTCTGGAAAGCAAATATACCTGTGTCTCGACCCTCCGTGAGTCTAGAAAGTTGTACGAAGAAAAAATTGTTAAGGAATCCACAAAATGTCCTAAACGCTTGTATTCCTATATAAACCAAGGAACAAAGAGAAGAGGAAATATTCCTGCTCCATGGGGAGACAGTACTGCCGCGTCACTAGTGGAGGAAGACTTTGGTAAGGCTCAAGTGTTCTCGAACTACTTTAGCAACGTATATACCATAGAAGCACCCTTCTCATCAGCGCATACAGATCCCCCCACACATACACTGGATAGCGTGACCATTAAAGAACTCGATGTCTTTGGTCTACTAAATAAGCTTGACATGGGTAAGTCCACGGGGCCCGATGAATTACATCCTAGGCTACTGAAGGAATTATCTAACCTCGTTGCAAGCCCTTTAATTACATGCTTTAACCTATCCGTTACGCAGGGTCGTTTACCAAAAGACTAGAAAAACGCCATAGTAAGTCCTGTCTTCAAAACAGGTACGAAACACAAACCTGGGAATTACCGCCCCGTTAGCCTAACTAGTGTGGTTGTTAGGATCTTAGAAAAGATTATCCGGAAGGAGCTGTTTAAGCATCTCGATAAAAACCGGATCCTTTCTGAGAAGCAGCACGGTTTCAGAATAGGTTATTCTTGTCTCTCTAACATATTAGTCGTCCGTGAAGGCTGGTGCGCTCTTAAGGACCAAAATTTACCTGTAGACGTAGCCTTCATTGATTTCAGCAAAGCTTTTGACAAGGATCCGCACAACCCGCTGTTATATAAGTTAAGAAATGTCGGGATTGGAGGCAATCTATTTATGTGGATAGAAGACTTCTTAGTTGGGCGTCAACAAAGAGTTCGGGTGAACTCAAAGTTATCTAGCTGAGAAAATGTGTTTAATGGAGTGCCCCAGGGTACAGTTTTGGGGCCAGTGTTATTTCTCATGCATGTAAATGACCTTCATAGCCTAATATCATCATCGGTCTTGCTATATGCTGACGATGTCAAGATATAGAGAACGATAAGATGTAACGGTGATAGCCTAGAACTCCAAAATGACCTGAAGAAATTATCTTAATGGTCTCAAACCTGGAAGTTGCCAATAACTACTTCCATGTGTGTTGTGATGCATACCGGTCACCAAGTTACACATACATACACGATGAATAGCAGTGAGCCACCTGTTGTTCAAACACATAATGACTTAGGAGTCATCGTTAGCCAAGACCTAAAGACTACTACAGACTGCCGTGTAATGGCCGTCAACGGTTTTAGAAACTTATGGTCGATACGTAAGGCTTTTATTCATGTCGACGCTAAAACGTTTTTGACTTTGTATATAGTGTTTGTGCGTCCTAAACTTGAGTGCTGCATAGAAGCGGCTAGTGTCTGTTTAAAAAAGTCACTGAGGTTTTTGAAGAGGTTCAGGGAACAGCAACTAAGCTGAACCAAGCTAAACCTATTCCCGTTGTCATATCGAAGAACTAGAGGTGACTTGATTACAGTCTTCAAATTGCTTAGTGAAAAATTTGCACCTGATATCCTCTCATTTCTATTGTCTTCTGAAATAGAGAATTAATTAAGACTCTCCAAAAAAATTCACAAGCCCAGAGTAAATTACTTGTCAGCTGACTATCGACTTTCCCATCGAATCATCAACGAGTGGAATTCATTAATTCAGCACGCGGTTGAGGGTCCATCCATCGACTCTTTAAAGAGAAGGTCGGATCAACTCAGAGACCATAATTGCCAGGAATAACGCAGGCCATCAAACATCCTGTCCTTTCCAAAGTGAAGTTGAAGAAAACAAGAACATGTACGTATTAATTTAAGGTGGTAATTATTGTCTAATGTTCTATAGGTACAGTCTTCAGTGTTAACGAACATAACCGTTAGTGAAGCTTCACGTAACTAGTTTGTGCTTAAATAAATGTTATTTAGATATCGTTGTAAATTTTTGTCCAATAAATTTCAGAATTCACGAGATTATTTTGATTCTCAATAGTCGAACAGTCGTTACGAAAAGAAATAACCAATGGAATATTTATCATGTTCAACTTTTTTTTCAGTAAACGTGCTTTTACTTTCTTACTTGCATAAGAAACTCTTTGACTAAGTGTTAAGAAAGCCTGTTTAATTTTAAATGCTCTTGAAATTAAGTACATGTGCCTAGTTAATAACACATCACCTGTTCTTTCTTTTGTAGATCTTTTCAAAGCACAATAAGACTTGGCAAATACAATTACAACACGCAACCTTTGATTCTCCAGCATCTATCAACTACTTATGATGCTGTACATTATTACGTTGTTTTACCTTCCAGTAGATTTCTTCAAACATATACCACCCCTTACGTCGATTGTGGTTTTCGTGTGGTGTGTTACGGAAATAAAGGCGGACACAGGGGACGTTTAGGGTTATGCCAAAGGTGTTTTAAAATTGGAAGCAAAATTAGATAAGTCGGTGTGTATTTAGGCGAAAAGTAGACAATTCAGCAAAGTTCCAAACCCATAAAAAAACGACATAAAGAAAAAATTCTGCATTATTTTCCCAGACAGACATTTTGGCGCGTTTTCCCACTATGTTCCTTTTATATTCCAACGCATATTCTCATTTATTTCCCCTTATTGGTTAATCGGGGCAGTATATTGTACACTTATTCTCAAGACTTTAGGGTGTAGTTCAGCACAAAACGGATAGAAAGAAACTTTATACCATAGCCAAATTAACTCACGCTGAAGCAAATCAAGTATGCTTTTGAGGCAATAAATACAATACAACAAAGTTAATTCACAACACGTACGTGGGCACTGCCCATTTCAAAAACACGCGGTCACTTGAAAATGTCTAGTCTAACTGTCCTGGTGAGATAAATGTAACTATTATAGTTGTCCCTTAGGTTAAGAAACATGTGCCACTAATAAAGTTCCGCGGTCAATTGAAAAACTCCATAAACATGTAATTTATACGACTAACATATGTTCTCTTCAAGTTCGAGAAATTCTGGGGATTCACAAACTCGCATCAACTCAACTTTTGTTGTGAAATCATCAGTGCCTCCAGAGTTGGCAGTAGAAGCCTCTCTTATTAACCCGAAGTTTCGGAGGAAAAGGATAACGGACGAAGAAGTTGCATTTTATGAGGTAGCACAATTACGTTAATATTATTTTTTAGAGAGGCTTTGTCGCTGAATAAATAAATGATGTAGCATAATTGAAGTATGTAGTTCATTGTGATATAAAAAGTAATACAACGACTTCTGAAACTCTTGAAAGTTTCCTGTATCTTCACCACGCATCGGAAACACATGGTCATTCACAGTTATGTAACTAGGTGTCGTAAATAAGCTTCTTTTCTTGCGACTTCTAGAATATCATCTGAGATCAAAAGCACATGTAGATTATGACCGGCTGGTGGAACGCGTGCCTAATAAATGAATTGGTACCTAGTCTAGTTTCACATAGCTATAGCTGTGTGCTGATATATTATCATTATACGCAATTTCGTTCGCTGTACAATTCAATCTCTGAATCCATTCTTGACCCAATATTTTGATAGCTTTTGGCTTTCATTGATTCACCGTCTGAGAAGTAGTTAGTCGGTCGTTTTTGTTTAGAGAATTAGGTGCTATAATTTTATCAAATCCTTTTGAAATGTCAGTCAGTTAGGATTTGAATGTGACCAACTTGGTCTCGTGTGCTGTTATGGGTATGAGGGCTGATATCACTTCCCGGCTGCCCACACCGTGAAAGGGTATTTCTTGAGGAACCTGAAAAGGGAATTGGATTAGTGTTGGTCTTAACGACCTGGGAGCGTAACCACAGAGCCCAAGGGGCAACTGCTTGAGGCTGGTCGCGCACGGCCATTCTGCGAGAGGTTTTTAGCGTGTTAGCGCCGTCCTTCAAAGGGCCTTACCACCAGAGACGGAAATCCATGGGGTAAGGCGAGGTGTGACATTTTTAGGGTCGACCTTTTCTAACGCCACCCCTCCTTGTGGGAAGGCAGCATCGCTGCAGATGCTGGTTGTCTGAGGGAAACACCTTACTGCTGTCACACCTCTACAGTCAGCAGTACGACTTCGCCCTCAGACCTTGAGTTGCTGCGTTTAGTCTTACCGTTATTCAATCGACCTGCCTGGCATAGTAGAACCTACAGGAACATATGTTCCAGCCAATATAGCTCGGTTGGGTCATCACGATAGGCAACTTCGACCGCCGCGTCATGGCATTCATGGTTGGGTTGCATAAGTCACATTATGTCCTCACACTTAGATCACAAACTGCTGCCTGTTTTTATTCTAAATTCTCAACCATGTCTGAGTTGTAAAAATCAACTTGTGCTCCAAAAACATGGTACGCTTAGTGAATATGCTAACGGCCATTGAGTTCCTGTGTTACCTGATAGGTTATCCTGACGTCACTGTGCATTCATCTAATTAGATAGGCAGTATCACACAAGGTACTAAGATAACTAAATCCAGATGCGTCTTTAGATCACAGGAGTATGCAGACTATTGGCGGATGAAATAAATTAGTAGGTCCTGAACGTACGGCCTGTCGTTACTATATTGTTTTATACTGAGCACAGTTATTTACTTTTTTTTGTGAGCTGCCATTGTAAGGGTTTTTTTACTTCGAGAACTAGTTACAATGTTTGTCTCTATGCTGTGTCAGCTCACTTTGATCATGTTACGTTGTTAGTGTTAAGCAAAATAATAAAGCCTCCCACGCTGTGGATGGATTATATAGCTCAGTTACATACAATTACTAATTATTGACGCTGTCGACTATTGTCAACACTTCCATTTATTCATTTCGCATTTTGGCGTGCAATTTACGTACAGTTCTTGAGAGCTTTTCAGCTCGATGTATTTCACCACAAATATCCAAACCGTTGCTTGTCGAATGAGTCGGCATCACTCGCCTATGCTTTTCTGTGAACCACCGGATTCGATTTCGTTCACCCATAAGAGGTATATCGTAGACCCTTTGTTTTAAGTAACTACCTCGATATTGTTGTCTTAACATTTTCTCCTAATTGTGATGTCCCCATTATTGTAAACTAAGTTCGGGAATAGTTTTTCGAGGGTGAGGACGGTTTGTCGCTTTTCTTCACAATAAAAGAAGTAAGAATTCCTGGACATTGAAGTATTCGCAAATGAATAGTGAGAACACCCTTACGAGTACTTTCAAATTGATGGTTATCAGTCTCATAAATCATGACGGGGAAGTGCTTAGTTGCAAATATAAGCTGACGAATTCGTTGAAATCATAGAGCGACCAGTGATTGACTACCATTAAAAACCTGGGAGCATTTGACGGCCGTTTTGCCCTAGTAGGTGGCACCTCAGCAGTGCATATCCATGACTCCACCTGTAGGAATCAAAACCAAGACCTCTGCTCTCGTGTGCGAACGCTTAACCTCTAGACCGCTCTTCCGGCATTTAATCGTTTTAATGCATAACATCAATCAGTCCGCGATATTGCGCGACCATCCATTGTCTTCGGTGTGTAATTATCCCACAATAATAGTCTCAGCTTCACACTAGAACCCCGAAGATCGCCACTCTAAGCTACTCACTACTGACCACTTGATAATTCAAATAGCGCTCAATAATCATAACTTTGTACTGATAAGTAACGGACTCGGTTTTGGGCTTGTAAAAAATCATATTGCAGTAAAGCTAGGTGAAGTGAAATGCTCATCTGTCTCGACTTACATCTACACAACTGAAACGACTACGGAGGATGAAAGAAAGAATGTACAAGGAGAAGAACTCAAATGACGTTCGTAAGCTAAATGGTCTGATAGACCTAGAGATTAGACGTTCAACTGTATGTTTACTCAAAAACTCTTGTCTTGCAAAAACTCTCCAAGTATGTGGAAACTCGTTAAAAAACTTACAGGTGACAGACCGTCTAGGAGCGAATGTTTGTGACTTGAATAAGTCTTTTGTAAGTCAGGCATCTGATGTAATGCTCCCTTCATCCACAGGTTTAAATAATAGTTGTGTTCCTAGTTTCACTGAAACTGATGTCCGAAGATGTCTCTAGTCACTTAATTCATCCCGATGTTTAGGGTATCCCAAACCTCCTTTTTAAAAATTTGCTGACGTCCTATATTATCCATTCACGACTATCTTTAACAGATCCTTCTCATCCAATCTCATACCGAAAATGTAGAGAAAGATGAAGATAATCCCTGTACCCAAGAAAGCATCTGGTGATAAGAATGTAAAATTTAGACCTATTGCAGTAACTTCACCGTTCCTCAAAACCATGGAAAAAATATTAATACTTCCACTTCAGCCTGCGATAAAAGAGCATATTGATCTGTATCAATTTTCTTACAGATGCAAAAGAAGCACCTTGGATGCTGTTGCTGTTCTGCATCACAATATAGTGTTCAACTTAGAAAAGGGTAAGATGTTCGGTGCGCTTTTCTGGACTATACTTCAGCTTTTGATTCTATACCAAGACAACGTTTACTTAACAAGTTAATCAGCGTCAACACTGACAGCTGGATAACCAACTGGCTATGTTTCTACCTTTCTGGAAGGGAGCAGTACACTGTGTTTGGAGGAAAGTTTTCAAAGTCTCTACCGTCTCATGAAGGTGTACCATAAGGAGCTGTTCTTTCACCTCTTCTTTTCTTTTTTTTCTGCATGATCTGCCATCTTCTACAGAAAACACTTTTTTGAAATATGCGGATGATCTCACTGTATGTATGCCTATCTCTTCCTCTTTACATCCCATAGAAATTAATGAGTTTTTGTCTCGTATTGATTGTTGGTCATGGTCTCATACTTAATCCGTCTAAATGTCAAGCTGTTAACTTTAGCATGAGACATGAACGGAATTTAAACACCATTTTGAGATCCCATAATGCTTGTACCATCGGAGACTCTTTGATAAACTCAGTGTCGAAGGTCAATTATCTTGGTATCACCTTTTCCTCTGATCCCTCTTGGTCTTCCCACGTTTTATTATTATCGAAGAAGGTTGTCCGTCTGACTTACTACATAAAGAGATTCCATGCTCTTGGGATTACTCGTCATTTACTCTTACAATTTGTCAATTCTTGCATACTACCTATTATTCTTTACTTTTCTTCATTATTCTTCCCCGGGCTTTTGAGAAAAGACTTTGCTGTATTGCGGAGAGTGCTGAAGGCAGTTAGCAAGATGTGTGGTGAATCTTTCGAGGTCATAAGTAATATGGTTGTGGATAAAAATCTAAAGTCATGCAACACCTGGCAGGTGTTGTTTTATCAGATACTAACCATCTCCTTCACTCTTATCTTTTTCCTTGTATATCTTTGGTAGAACGAGACGTAATAACATTAAAATCCATGCACGCAAGCAAAAGTATAAAAGTTATGTAATACCTTACCTAGCAATACTCTGTGACGAACAGGTTGTTCGAGTTAACCTAGTCAATAACTTGCGTTGTTATCATGTCCTTAATTCTAAAAGTTGTACAGTTTTTCGGGTTTTTTTTTATTTAAAAAATACATTAACCTTTTTATGTATTCGTTACTGATTTTTTTGTTTTTGCGTAAGTAACTTGTTGAAATACCCTGTGTGGAGAATTCTATATTGTACCAAAACTATAATATTGAATAAAGCCATTAATAATAATAAAGTAAGTACGAGTTCAAGTAATCCCAGTTACAAGAGCTTAGACTCTATAGAAGTCCTGTGCTTAATTTGAAGGTATATAAAGGAAAATTAGGGAAGCTATCGAGCTCCACGGTCCGAATATTTGTCTTGTTACCGGCCAACGTCAACCGAAAAGCCTAATGAGCAATTACAACAACTTCCTGGAGGTTCTCCTGGATATTGAGTTATATCGAGGCTTATGGGTAGCTATGAACCGGGACTGTCGTGCATTTTTCTTTACGCTTGGTTTTGTCATAAGTTGGGTGAATAAGGTATCTATTTTTATAGCTATACAACAGCCTATTTCACACCCAGAAACAACCAACTAAGAGTAAATGGTCACGGCTGCTTGATGAAGTTACTTATGAATTGTAATGTTTTGGACATCTTAGGCGACTGTTCAACTTCCTCAGGATTCTTTTCTGTCCTTTGAAGTGCTAAGGCAGTTGAGGCACGCAAACCATGCTTTACCACCAAGTGTTTTTGAGGTGCCCCTTGCTTTGTTTTCGACATAATTCCACATAATTACTGACTACCAATCTGACCTAATGCTCGAACCACAGTATAACCATGCAGTCAATCAGCTACAATGTAGGGCCAGGCACACATATGCATCGGTCCAAGTTGCCATGCCTCATTGACACAACAAGATGGATACCGGGTTCGTAAAAGTCAGTCAGTAACAACGTAGAACTTCGTACGTACGTACTTCAGTTCGAGTTGCCACACCACATTAGCACAGACTCGAATCCCGTAGTGGTAGAGGTAATAAGAGTATAAGCAGTAATCAGGAAAATTGGTGTTTGAGTTGTTATTTAAAGAGTATAACAGTGAAATAAATTTGGGAAGAGAAAAAAGAAGAATGAGGAATAAGGAGATCAAAATTTGGGAGAACACAAAGAGTGGATGCACCTGCGCCATTGCAAACGATTTTGAGCCATGTCATTCAGGGTCTCTAACCATCGGTTGCTATTATCTCGCGGTCCCAACCAGGTAGTCTACACCTACCAACATGACTCAGTCCACTTGTCAGTGACTTCATGGATTTTTGCCATGTTTTGGTCTGGCCGCCACTAGCTTTCTTCCAACCTACTCCTATACCATAAAAGTAGTTAATTCAGAGGTGTAATATATAAAAGAAAGATTGCAATAAGGATACAGTACAGAAAGAAAGAACTAGTTCGTAGAAAGAAAAATATGAAGCGTTTTAATCTCTTAGTTCAGAGACAGAGAGTGTATGCACCTAAGCCATTGTGGTCGATTCTGAGCCATGTCTCCAACTATTGGTTACGATAGTCACGTGGACCCCAACCAAGTAGTCTGCATCTACCAACATGTCTCAGACTAGAAGTTAGTGACTTCAAGCACTGATGTCACGTTTTGGTTGGCCGCCCTAACTTTCTTCCAACCATCTCCAGCACGGTTGCATTGCTATATAACCATGCGGGATATTACCTTTCACAGGAGTATTTCTAACTTCTTGTTCCACAAGTTCATATGATCTGAGATATGACATCCGTCGATTATATGCTTATCTTTTATTGAAAGGAGGCAACTGCTAGTAGCTCATTATATGTGGAGTGAGGTCTGGCATGTCGATCATAACTCGTCATATCTGTGTGTAAAGTGCTAACTAGGTCTATCATACATATTTACAAACGTATTAAGTCCATCCTTTAGTAACTTAATAAACTCTTCATTGGTTATGAGGATGCTTGCTTGAGTTTTCTTTACACAACTTGTTTGGCTACAAGTAGCTTTGTATTTATTAAAAAGCAAATAGATGGAATTATATTTTCCCTAAAAGGTATCTGATTTGTCGATCAAGATCAACAATTAAAGAATCACTATTTTCGTAAACACCAGTATTTAGTAGACCGTCACGTTCTTCAATCAGCCGAGTAATTTGTGCTTCGATTTTCTCATCCACCACAGACTTTACATCAGAAACGTTTATTTCAGTAGTCATTTCTTCATTCATTTTGGATCTAAAAATCAAAATATATAGCTACTGTAATAAAATCACATCTGGAAGTAAATTTTGAGAAATTATTCAGTTAGTTTAAACAGGTCTAGTTTGTTAGGTTGGTGCACCTATAAAAGGAAGATAATATGTGGAGTGTCGGTCAGAAAAACAGCAGCAGGAAATGCGATATAGTTCACATTTTTTCAAAAAAAGCAATCACCTAGGACGAAAGTAAACAGAATTTATGCACCTTTAAAAAATCAAACGGTAAACTCCTGGACCTTAGTAATAAACCTTAATGTTGCGTATAACTATTACACTCGTCTTCCACTTCACACATATAAGTAACTAGGAGAAGTACTGGGATGCTAGTATTGCTTTGAGAATCTATTTCCATTTAATCACCTTGTGGATGTATTGTGAACCATGACCAATAACAGAACGACCCCATCCAAACTTACGTATCAATACATTCAGTGTTTTATCCTAACTCAAGATATTATTCGAAATTTTTAAATCGTCACTCATTTCAGTATATTCGTGAAAGTATTTATCTGTATCCTATCAATCAATCCTAAAAATATTTGCTGTCCACTTATTGTGTATTAATCATCCGAATCCGTACGAAACATGGAAGCAAGGGATTAAAATAAAACTAATAACTCCTGTGGAAAAATTTGTGTGGCTAATATTGAACAACTGACTACAGTTGTACACCAATTTAGTTTGTGATTACGTCCAAATTCTAACGCACTTAGACGAAAAATGATTGTGAGAATAATATATTTTACAGTACTTATTTTGCTCCACGTTTATGCTAATAACCCCTCTGTTTTACGTCAAACATTAAACATCTGTATTAATTATTTACGTCCTATCGTTCAATGTATGATGGTTGTTACGCTGTAAACGATTACTTAGTAGTACAACTTCATAACTGCAAACAATATGAGTGTATGTATACAGAATTTCAGTCCTCTGGAAAAACATTGAATTTATCGCGATTGTCCTAACTCTGGTCTAATGGCGCTTCAGTTCACTAAATGTTACATTTAGATGTTACAAAACGCTGAAGATCACCGGAAAGCATATTCAGCATAGGAAGTATATGTGCATGTATGATTTGAGAAGGGGAAATATAAACCGCGAAAGTTATCTATAGTGCAAAAGCCTCATAATCAACAAAACTGAAGCGTTAACTCTAAGAAGATGGCTAAATAACTGGTGAGTTTAGCCGCGAATAAGTTACAATATTTTCAGAAGAATAGTTAGTGAGGTAGAGCGTATTAGATAAAACTGGACATCATCTACTAACATATTGAGAAACAATTCAAGATGATTTTAGCGTCGAGGATTTCCTCTTCGGCTATATCATTTGGTATAGCTTAACGGTCCCGACCGTTGTTGCTACCTTGACGTGGTGGTCGGGCTTGCCTATCGTGATGAAGCAACCGAGCTATACTGGCTGGAACAACCGTTCCTCAAGGTCCTACCATGTCAGACAGGTCGGTTGAAGAGCGGTAAGACTAAAAGCAACAAACCCAAGGTCCGAAGGCGAAGTCGTACTGCTGACTGTACAGAGGTGTGACAGCAGTAAGGTGTTTCCTTCAGACAACCAGCATGACAGCGATGCTGCCTTCCCACAAGGAGGGGTGGGGTTAGAAAAGGTCGACCCTAAAAATGCACACCTCGCCTTATCCCACGGATATCCGTCTCCGGCGGTAAGGTCTCAATAAGTACGGAGCTAACACAAAAATTACCCATAACAAGGTCGTGTGTGACCGACCTCAAGCAGTTGTCCCTTGGGCACTGCGGTCACGCTCTCAGTTCACTAAGACCACCTTTAATCCAATTTCCTTTTCAGGTACCTCCAGAACAACCCTTCCACGGTGTGGGCAACCGGGAAGTGATAACCGCCCTCATACTTCTAACAGCACTCAAGACCACTGTATTCATAATCAACCTCCTCTTCAATTCCTATTATTCCTCCTACATCGACTTTCAACTCTATATTTCCTCTCTCGGCTTCCACCTCAAGTGTCACCGTAGCCAACGATTCTAGTGCGCAAAACACTGTCCCAGGTCTACTGAAACCTCGCTCCAAACTACACATTGGAGCCTTCAACGTACGCACCCTATGTCAAATCGGTCAGCAGGCTTCCTTGGCTAAAACCCTAGAGTCTCTTTCCATTGATGTATGCTGTGTCTCCGAAACACGCATACAGGATTCCAGTGTGGTCATTCACTTGACCTCACCTCGGCAAGACGGAGAGCCAACGAGATACACCCTTCGTGTGTCTGGTGACCCGATGGCAAGTTCTCGTGGACTGGCAGGTGTAGGCATAGCACTAAGCATGAGGGCCGAACAAGCACTGCTAGAGTGGATCCCCGTCAACAGTCGTCTATGTGCTGTTCGGCTGAACGGCTACGTAAGAACTCGGAAGGATAGGGACACACGTCGTTGCCTTTTTGTCGTTTCTGCCTACGCTCCCACTGACTGCAGCTCAGATGAAGTGAAAGATGAATTTTACAGAAAGCTGTCCGAACTTCTTCAGAAAGCTAAACGCTCAGACATAGTACTCGTAGCAGGTGATTTTAATGCTCAGATAGGCAGTTTAAACCAAACAGAAAGGCATTTAGGTGGATATTTTAGTATTCCGACACAGCGAACAGATAATGGTGATCGTCTGCTGCAGCTATGCTCAGACAATCGTTTATTTTTAGCAAACACAAATTTTAAGCATAAGGAGAGACATCGTCTAACATGGCGACCCCCTACACCAAACCAACGATGGACTCAAATAGACCATATTGCCATCAGTCATCGTTGGAGAGGGTCGGTAGAAGATTGTCGCTCATTCTGGAGTACCTGCTTGGACTCCGACCATGCCCTAATACGGGCACGCATCTGCTTGCGCCTCACTGGACGCAAAAAAGCCACATTAAAAAGACCCATTAGAACTGAGTTGAGTAACGAGAAAACCAAAAGTAGGTTCCAGGAACAACTGAGGTCACACTTAGGTAGTTGTGAAGACGAGGCTGACCCAGATGTTGCTTGGAAGGGCATACAATCAGCTGTGGAAACAGCAGTGACATCTATTAGTGACTTAAACCACAGAGTTACAAGGAACCAGTGGATTTCTTCAAGGTCTGTCACACTGATGGATTCTCGCAAACTCGTCCCATCAGGTTCTGAACATGATGAAGAGCGTAAACAAATCAGATCTAGGTTAAGAAAAAGTCTAAGGAACGACCGTGAGCAGTGGTGGGTAACGAAAGCAAAAGAGATGGAAAAGGCGGCGACTATAGGGAACACAAGACAGCTTTACAGACTAATAAAAGAAACTGGAATTAATAAGTCAAGTGTAAGTGAGATTATTTCGGAAAAAGATGATACTCTCATCTGCTCCCAGTCCAGACGTTTAGAACGATGGGCGGAACATTTTAGAGAACAGTTCAGCTGGCCTTCAGCTACTCTACAACTACCCTCCATTCCCAGACATGTGAATGGAACATTGAAGTAGGTCCCCCAACTCTTGCTGAAGTTGAGAAGGCTATAGTTAATCTGAAACGAGGAAGGGCAGCTGGTCCAGATGGATTGGCTCCAGAGGTCTTTAAGGATGGTGGTCCAATTTTAGCGATTAGGTTGACTAATATTTTAGCTAAGATCTGGGAATTAGACGTTATCTCCATTTTTGTTTAACTTCATCATAGACCTATTGATGGAAATAACACTCTCGTCGACTGAATTCTCGGGTATTGATCTCCTTCCAGGAGGTCCACTTATCGACTTAGAATACGCAAATGACATAGTCCTGTTTGGTGAAGACGCTGACAAAATGCAGAGTCTTCTGGTAGCACTAAGCAACAATGCCAGAATGTTTGGGATGCGCTTCTCTCCCTCTAAATGCAAGTTGTTGCTTCAGGACTGGTCTGCGTCAACACCTGAACTAAGGATAGGGAGTGAAGTAGTCGAACGAGTTGACAACTTCACTTATCTTGGAAGTCTGATCAGCCCTAATGGGTTGGTGTCTGACGAAATCTCAGCACGGATTCGTAAAGCTCGTTTGGCTTTTGCCAACTTACGTCACCTTTGGCGGAGGCGAGATATCCGTCTATCAATAAAAGGACGAGTATACTGCGCGGCTGTTCCGTTCTGTTTTAATTTACGGCAGCGAAACATGGCCCTTAAGAGTAGAAGACACTCGTAAGCTACTAGTATTTGACCACAGATGCCTTAGAAATATTGCTGGCATCTGCTGGGATCACCGGGTAAGTAATAGTGAGGTTAGACGCAGGGTATTAGGGAATGATGGTAAATCAGTTGATGAGGTTATGAATCTTCATCGACTGAGATGGTTGGGCCACGTATTACGTATGCCTGAACACCGATTACCGCGACGTGCAATGCTAACCGGTGTAGGGGATGGTTGGAAGAAAGTTAGGGGCGGCCAAACCAAAACGTGGCATCAGTGCCTGAAGTCACTAACTTCTAGTCTGAGCCATGTTGGTAGATCCAGACTACTTGGTTGGGGTCCACGTGACTATCGTAACCAATGGTTGGAGATTGTGGGTGACATGGCTCAGAATCGATCACAATGGCGTTGGTGTAGACACTCTCTGTCTTCTCTTAAACTAAGAGATTAAAATCGCTTCATATCTTTCTTCCTACGAACTAATTCTTTCTTCCTGTACTATATCCTTATTGCAATCTTTCTCCTATATATTACCATCTTTGACCTAACCACTCCTATGAATCCGGTGTTCATCTTGCTGTGCTAATGCGGTATGGCAACCTGGGCCGATGCATACATGTGCCTGGTCCTACGTTGTAGCTGACTGACTGACTGGATAGCTTAACGGTTATTTACTGTGCTTGGCAATCAATTTAGTGACGAAACTCTTAACTGTGTTGCTTTATTTTTAATTCTTATACTTACTAAGTACGATTGTACGGTTTTAGCAAATGCTATGATCAAAAGAAAAATTCTCCTCGCTGAAATCGCCTTAATTTCTTCAATTCATCTGTTTAAAGTGGTACATTTAAAAATTATTTTCTATTAGTCTATAAATTGCATTAAAATTCTTCTAAAAGCAGGGGACACTCCTTATGTAGTACTGAGTAAGCCAACTTGATTAATAGACATTCCAAATAACCACTTACCGTTCCAAGTTACCATCTGTCAGTTCTTTTAAATCTTGGCTAGTTGGTCGTTTCTCATCAACATTTAAGCAGTAAGACTTTAGTTGTTCAAGTTCTGCTTCTTTTTGTGCCAGTGAAATTCGAGTAGCTTCATCTGCTTCTTGTTTTACCTTGGCTAGTTCATGCAAGATTTCGTCCATAACTGACGATATCTTGCTCGACCACGTTCTACTTCAACTAAACGGCATTCTGTTTCGGATAGTGTAGCCCGAGCAACTGCTAATTCTGCAGTCAGTCGGGCTACTTCATTGTTTATTGAAGGTGTTTCGTTAGATGCTTTGTTATCTACCGACTTTTTCAATCTGCCGTTTATTTCATTTCTTAGACTGTTATTCTCTTCCTTCCAGAGAAGCATACTTACTTCGCCATTCAACTATCTGTAAATGAGATAGAAATGCAATATTTATAATTATATAGAGTATATCTGTAAATTGGATTCAAAGCCAACAGTAACAACATTACAGTTTATAAGGGAGGAATCTCACTAAATTTACTTGTGACTTCCAATGTTCAGAGTTTTTTTTCTCCAATTTCATCTGACTCTCTAGATCACGAATCTGAACTTGAGACTGTTGGTTCAATTCTTTGCGTCTAACTTCCAATTCCCTTGCATTTTCTTTTTCAGGCGTACCAATTCTGCCTCACCTGCGGTTAGCTGACGCTCTCTAGTAGCAAGTTCAATGAGTGTATTGCGCAATTTTTCCTCCAGAGCTTGATATTCAGAAAGCTAAATTTACGTAGAGAGGAAGAGTAAATTAAATTTTTATCTCATTTATGCAAAAGAACTGATGAAGAGACATAGCATTTATATTGCATCATACCTAGGAATAGTCTCCGTCGTATCAGTCAATCATAAACAATATAGGTTTTGAGACAAATATCGACTAAAGATGTCACGGTCTGCGTCACCACAAAAAGAAATCAACCGCATGAAAAGTAGTCTTAAATAGTAATATCAGTAGTGGAAAATTAGGAGTAATATTAACATTGATAGCTCTGAGGGAGGTTAGTGTATTACTTTATTTATGATTTGAAGCTCCTGACAGCAGAAATTAATACTATGTGGAGCAATGTGATATCTATGTCTTTTGTTTCCCCAACGTACCCCTATGTTAGTCTAGGTAGCTCTTCGGAGTAGGTGGTAATTTGTTAGATTTGGTCAACGAGGATTCACCGACCCATTATGCACGACCAGAAGATATAGAAAACCATTGGTCTATGAATGTGGTAAAAAGTAAATCTTATTCTAAATTTTGTGTTGAATCAATTCGTTTACTTAATTGCGACAAACCAGCTTGTATTGTAAAGAACTTATGTGGCTAACATGTTTTATGGTGAGCTACATTAACTCTGATTGGTTGGATTGTGTTTCATTTGGTCGGACAATTATATTCCTAATATCCTTAGTTAGAATTTTAGGACTAAAACATGTACAATAGTATACAGTGACTAATTTGGTAAACTGAAAACAATTAAATTGTGCTACATTCTAACCTCCCTATGTTTCTATCAGTCGTAATCGAATGGAATGAAGCTAGGTCGTTCATACGATATTCTTACTCATTGATTCAGTCGTCACTTATTGTTCTTTGTTGTAACAAAATTTCAATCATGATGGACTGTCTTATCCTTGACATTGATATTATTTAGAAGTATTTTTCATTAAAAGAATTTTATAATTAGTGTTGCAAAACACCATCAATTATCATAAGGGGCTGTGGGTAATAAAAACGTATCATAAGTGTTGTATTCATTTTTCGTAATCAGTCACGATCAATTGTGTCCTAGCCTAGGTCTTAAGTACAGCTTTATGAATAAGTACTGGGTTGAAATAACAGTATTATCAATGATAGCGAAAATTATATAATAATAATATGGTTCTAAGAAAAAGGAGAATCGAAAGCACAAAATATTACTCAAAACTTAAGAGGAAATTCAATATGGGTGCATCTGCGCGCCTGTGATCCCTTCTGAGCCATGCTAACCAATGACTGGTCGCAGTTACCACAAGGACTACGGTCAAGTAGTCTACATCTAACAACATGACATGGACTGGTATCAAGTCTCAGTTTTACCACCTATATCTCGTCTGTTGTTCAACAAACACATATGTCAAGCGGACTTTCGACATCCGTGTCGAAGTCTCATCAGACACCAATTCGCTAAGGTTAACGAGACTTCCAAAATAAGTAATGGATCGCTGTACTCAATTATCCCTCTTCCTATATCTAGACTATGCGATATTTCAATCTGGTGATTTGTCACAATGCAGATAAACGCGTCTTATACAAGTAAATATTCATATTTTAATCTATTTTTCTGCCCTTTGTATCTTGTAATAACAAATTTTCGTTTAGATCTATTTCTGATGCTTTATCTAACAGTCGGATTATTGAGCATGAGTAACGCAACATTATAACACTAGGGATGGATGCAGACCAGTCATTTCGAATTTAAAAGGAGAGAGAAGAATAGCAGACAGGTTTGTTTTGTTTATCAATGAGATCAAAAAACTGCATTTTATCTTCATTAGGCAGAACTAAGTCATCTACATATTCCACATCGATAGGTGAATGACCTGGTAAAACATCGAACCTCCACAATTTAGATTGAAAGAATGTTATTCCTGAGAGTATGTCTATAATAAGCTTTTACAGATACGGTGACAGTGAGTAACATTGACACTCACCATCCAATATTCCTAATCCAAATAGAATTTCACTATTAAATCTGACTTCGTCAACACTGTTAGTCTTCACGAAGTTTATGTACTTATTCAGTACAGGTTTTAATAACAAACAATTTTGACCAATCGCCCGCATCTTCGTAGTTGAATGATACCTTTTATTATTATGTGGGTGTCCGTGATCTGATACTAGAATACAACATGCTAAGCACTAACCCCCAAAATTGACTATTGAGTGAGTGAGGAAATTTATTGAAATATCGAACAGTCAGTTAGCAACAACGTAGGACTTCGTACGTTTGTACACCAGTTCAAGTGAAATACTGAATAACATGCTAAATGTCCATATACATAATTCTAGCCCATAGAAAATGAGTTCATTTCTTAGCCAATCATATGCATTTGTCCTTCAGCTCATTTGTGATTATCATCAGTTGACCTCATTTGGCTACTTCTGATCAACTCACTATATCAGCGTATCAAGAATTACCACTATAATCAGGCAATGAGAGTTATGTATAAGTTTGTAACCCAATTATAGGTGGAATTTATAGCATTCAGTAGCAGCCTTGCAAGGTTATTGTTATATCCGAGTGGAGATTAAATTACAGGTAACTTCCGAGGACTATTCATGGACTAATATTCTATAAATATTCTTATTGTATAACTACTCAACAATTACACTTTGTATATTTATATTCCTTTTATGATAAGCTTTATTTTGACCTATAATTTATTATTGTACGATTTACGGTTCTTAAGTTATGTTCAGTTTATTAACTACTGCCTCCCACATTCACAGCCACTTTTTGGGCTTATTTGTGTACAAATATTATTTCCTATTTTATGGTACGTTGCGGTCTGTGTGATTGATATATAAACCGGGTATGTCTGAACTAAACGATCTGCTCTGATTCGGAAGCTGGTATCTTGTTCTGGACTCAAGTGGAAGGGCTCGTAGGACATAGGACCAATAAGGACGCTAAACTGCCCACACCGGTTAGACGTCATTGGTTGGCCTAGTGTGAAGATTCGTATAAGTCGTATTCGGATTGGTAGATAAGACGTGTGATCGAAAAGTCAGACACTCAAGGTCATAACAATTGGCGACGGGGATTTTGGCAACAAAGAAATAATAATAATACAAGTGGTGACTCAGATTTTGGAAATAAATTAGCTGTATAATTGCCGGTGATTTTTGGAGCTAATATTATTGGCAAAAAAAAATGTCGATTTCTTTCGAACAGTTGCGGTTAATATTACAGCACCAGCAGAAGATGTTTGCCTTGCAACAACAGCTATTTGTAACAGTTTTGGGCAGACTTTGCATTCAAGCAGAAAATAAGAAATCTATATATCATGCAGATAATGGTGCAGTAATGGACATTTCAGAAGCATATCCTGTGCAGGATTCAAATCCCTCTATACCAGAAGGAAAACGTAATATTGGTAACGTGTCCAGCTCAGAGCAAGAAAATATTGTGCTAAATGCACATGAAGTTGTGACAATACCAGATGATCAGGAGCCAGATCCTGTAGATGATGCCCAGAGTCCAGAATCAAATGAAACACTACTGGTACTGTCTAGCTGCGAAAATAAACGTCAGCTCGAACAAAATTGTGGTCCACGTGCTACTAGTCGAGAAAGCTATGGTGACTCGTATTCAGAAAATAACTGGAGCAACACGATGAACCAAATTGTACCAGATGTTACTCAAAATCACCGGAAGACAGAATTTTATATTGAGTCAACTTATCCCATTTCTAATGACAGTGTGCCAGATATTGATTCTCAGAATAATGCATATGATTTTGATGAAACTTCTTATAACAATGAGGGAAATATGTCAGCTGAGTCGAATGATGGCCAAAAATCTAATTTAATTCTGTTAGACGTTGACTTTCTTAATGACTCGTTATCTGCTAACGAGATTCATAATGAATTTGAAAATAATGAACTCAGATCAAAGGTCGTTCATCATCATCTAGTCATTTTTAGTGGCTTCTCCAGTCAATACGAGAAACATGGTTTAAATAAAGTCCTACTAGTTGTATTTTGGAGCCATAAGGACCCAACATTATTTCGAGGAGGAGGAGAATGTTGAGGAATTTAAAGTCACATATGATTCTTTTTTTTAATCAGAATCTAAAGTTGGAATTTTCAAAAAAAAAAGGGGAGGTGTTATATCCGAGTGGAGATTAAATTACAGGTAACTTCCGAGGACTATTCATGGACTAATATTCTATAAATATTCTTATTGTATAACTACTCAACAATTACACTATGTATATTTATATCCCTCTTATGACAAGCTTTATTTTGGCCTATAATTTATTATTGTACGATTTACGGTTCTTAAGTTATGTTCAGTTTATTAACTACTGCCTCCCACATTCACAGCCACTTTTTGGGCTTATTTGTGTACAAATATTATTTCCTATTTTATGGTACGTTGCGGTCTGTGTGATTGATATATAAACCAAGTATGCCTGAAATAAACGATCTGCTCTGATTCGGAAGCTGGTATCTTGTTCTGGACTCAAGTGGAAGGGCTCGTAGGACATAGGACCAATAAGGACGCTAAACTGCCCACACCGGTTGAACGTCATTGGTTGGCCTAGTGTGAAGATTCGTATAAGTCGTATTCGGATTGGTAGATAAGTCGTGTGATCGAAAAGTCAGACACTCAAGGTCATAACAGTTATAAAGTAGGAGCACTTGTAGCGACAAATAAATCTTCGAAATCAATAGCTCTGTAAGTCTTCGACATTTGATGCTGACCACATTAGTTGTTATGATCTCACCGAGCTGAAGGCTCACGCATCCGCACCAGATCACGAGTGGGAACGCTCTGCTCTTTCTACAACCGCTAGACAGTTTAGATCAGTCACTTCTCGATATATTGATAACCTATCAAATATTTCTTCGAACCTCTACGCTTCTGACTCCTGATTTCACTGTGTGGGCACGCTTAGATTATAGAAGGTGTTGTCAGACTCCAAGTACTTGTGGCATCTTCACACTTATTGATTAGCTACTATTAAAAGAACTTTAGTATACCGGATCGTGATTCTCTCCAGTAAATGCTATGTACCGATAGAAATGACTAGATACCTACCTTTTTACGACATATAATTTCTCGTTGACTATCCCTTTTATGCCATTCTTCAGCAAGTGTAGCCATCAGTGTCTGTTCTCGTTTCTTTAATTGAGCAGTGAATTTGGCTTCTTCTGCTGCACGCCACAGTTCCAACTCAATGGCCACTTGATATTCACGGGTTGATCGTATATCTGATGGTTCAGACTATCAGATTGTAAGTAGCATAGTTGTTGTCATCACACATATTTGGATGATATGAAAGCAAGAGATAATAATATAAGTAATTTTAATTTCCTATTCAGTTTATTAATTTATTTCTTTACGTTTATTGCTGATATACGTTTTCTGTAACTTCAGATAGAGGACGAGATTAGGGTTCTATATATCTACAAAGACTGAATTACGTTTATAATAATCGAAGTCAGACAATAAGGGTTTCAAACAATCATAACATACGAGAATTAATGCTTATCACTTTAGTCAGTTGCTATATGACTTGAAATTGATAGGATTCGATCAAGATAAAGAATTAGGAAAAACCCAAATTATTGAACTTATCACTAATCATTTTTGTCTAGAGGGTGCAGAACCTCACAGGCAAAAGTAAACTGTAGATAATGTTACTAATCTATACATTGATTTAATTACAATCTATTAATTAAGTGTAAAAATCACGTCAAAACAACTGTCCTGCATTTTTATATATTTGATATTCTCTTAGTCAATCTCACCACTGAAGCCGTGAAGACAATCTCAAAATTTTTCAAACTTTCGAAAGTGATAAATCATTTTGCATCACTTACCTTGATTTCATCATTTATTTGATGAACTAATCCCTTTGTCATATCCAATACAGATGCATTACTATCTACAGTATGTGCACCGAAATCTTCTAACTGTAATGAATAGACAAGTTGTCCAACAACTTTAATTCATTTGTGTTGCTTTGTTCAGCTAACATGTCAACACTATCATTTATACGTCTGACTAAAGTAGACGATTCTTTTGTGGCTGGAATAAACCAAAAATAATGAAAACTGTTCAATTCAATATTGAAATTGTACATCTTATTAATAATATGACACATAAGATGTGAGGATAACTTAAAGCGTATCAGCACTCGAGTAGGTTATATTTTAAAATGGAAACAATATGTCGAAAATGAAAATCAACGTGGGACCTATACCAAACACGCAAATACCCTCATGTGAATTTGTGTTTACAGCCTATGTAAAAGATAGTAGCGGTGAAATAAGAAGAATTATGGCATTGGTCGTAGAATACCTGGATATTAAAACACAATTATATGAAGGAAGAATATTCTTTTCAATATTTCTCAAGTTCTACAATTATAAATCTATATTAATCATCCATAGAACTGGCCAGATTCAAAGCAGAGTACATCATTTAAAATTGTAATATGTGAATCAAGAATTGTTGTTTGTCTTATAAAATCAAGTCGTTACTTTTGGGATGACTAATATGAACCATTTTGGGTCTCGACATAATTTTGTTGTTATCATTACTCGAGTTTATTCGGCTACTGTCGGGATAGAATTCTCAGTGTATATGGTATGTAGCCAGTAGTAGAATGTAGGACAAGTGTTCAATCCTAAGTCTCAGTCAGAGAGGGAGTTATCACTAACACACGAAATATGTGATAAATAACCTGCGAAGGAATGAGATGTTTGTCAGTTTTTAAGACGGATTTGTGTTGTCACATATGAAACATAACAATGTATTGAAGCAAAATCATCAAAAAGCAAATATGGCCACCAAGACTGAATAATTGCAGTCCTGAATATCAACAATAACTCCACCAGTAGCTCTTCTAGCATTACGGCCGGTCCCAAGCCCATACAAAGGAGGAAGATTGGGTATCGGGTCAAAAACCCGATCCCATATGAAACAATCTTGCTGAAACAACACTAACCACAAAACACAATTTAAATTATTTCAACTTGTTCCTCCGAGTTCAAGCATCTTCATTCAGAAGAATTATGACAACTCATGGTGAATGTCCAGATTTTTCTGAAGCCACGAGGTCGATGCCCTTTATAACAACCACAGCAACAATCAAAATAGGTACATGGAATGTCCAAACAATGTGAGAGACCGGGAAGACCAATCAGATACCTATGGAAATGAGAAGATACAATTTGACACTGCTCGGAATAAGTGAAGCCCATTGGAATCAAACAGAACACCAAAAGGCTAGATAAGGGTAAGATGTTGCTGTAATCTGGTCACGAAGAGGAGAATGCATCACACACTCACAAAGTTGCTCTGATACTGTTCATAGAAGCACATAATGAACTCACAAGATGGGAATCTCGATGGAACCACAATCATCAAAGCATACTTCAAAACAAAGAATGAGGGAACCACGATGAATTTTATCCAGTGTTATGCACCCACCAATGATAGCAACGACGGTGATAAACATCAGTTTTACGAGAGGCTGAAGTCGATTATAGTTAAGCGTCCAGGAAGAGACTTAAGCGCCAAGTTGAAATAGACGACATCACATGTGAAGATACCATGGGACGATATGGACTTAGAGAAAGAAACGATAATGGCGGCAGATTTGCAAATTTCTATGCATTCAACAAAATGGTCATCATACATCAAGTCCCTTCACTCTGAGAAAGCATTTTACAGTGTGGATAGGAGAACCTTATGGGACATTCTTGGACATTTTGGTATGAGTAGCTGAGAGAATCGTCAACAGCATACAGAATCCATACGACAGACTACACTGCAAAGTCGCGCATAGAAGACAGCTCACAGACACATTTCAAGTGAGGACCAAAGTCAGACAACGCTGCTTACACTCTCTACCTTTTCCTTTTTTCTGGTGGTTGACTGGATCACGGAGACCTCCACATCTGAGGAGATGCAAGGATCACAATGGACAGCTTGAATACAAACTAGACGATTTGAACTACACAGTTAAACTAGCCCTTCTACCTCATAAACACCAACGAATCCAGGTGGAGATATCCAGTGAACCAGCCGTGTTTGCATCAGTAGGCCTCAATGTAGACAAAGGAAAAAGCAGAATCCTCAAACACAACATGGAGAGCACCAACTCAGTCACACTTGATAGAGAAGCTCTGCATAGCATTATTGATCAACAAGGAGGATGCGGTGCAGATGGAAAGAAGCGGATGGCAAAGCACAAGCAGCATTCCTACAGTTGGATAGCATATGGAACTCAAAACAACTATCTGTAGACCAACATCAAGGTGAGAATCTTCAATACGAACATCGAGACAGTTCTACTGTACGGAGCTGAAACTTCGAGAACTACTACAACATTAACTATTGCATACAGGCACATCCGATTGAAAAATTCCAAATAAGATTCCAGTGCCGGCCACCATCCAATTGTTAAAATGAATAATACTCTAAGAAAAAAAAAAGTTCAGTACAGTAATCTAAAAAAAATAAAATTTAGTTTACTAAGCCTTCTACTTAACAACCTAGTTTTAATTTAGAAAAAGTATTTCATTAAGAAAATTAAACTTAAGAAACCAGAAACTAACCGTTTACTCGTCATCTAAAGTAATAATCACTATTGATAAACTATTTATATGTTTTAAGCAATTTGAAAACAAAAATTCTCATTTTAAAGTAAGAGGGTTATTAAGTTATCTTTTCCATTTAAATATAATTAACATATGAAAATTATGGTCACAATAATCAATAGGGAATTTCACAGATTGAGATCATGAGTCAATTGAAGCTAGACCACCATGGAAAACCTGGAAGCACTGGACGGCCGTTTCGCCCTAGTATGGGACTCCTCAGCAGTGGGCATCCACGATCCCGCACCCCGTGAGACTCGAACCCAGGACCTATCAGGGAATTGTAGATAATCTTTAGGATGCTTGAATCATAACTATTATTATGTTAATATTATATAACAATCCTAATGATCTTTTTAATTCAATATGTGATGTAGTGATTAACAATGACAGCGACAATAACAAAAATATAGTTAAACAAAGTTTTAAATTAAATTCTAACCTTTAACAATTGATGATTCAAAGACTGATACTAAAGGTATAAGGGAATATCCAATGAAGGAATCTGTTGCTAAAGTACCTTGTGATCGATCGAAAAATTCCACTTTCAATGGATTGTCATTAAGACGAGTTTTTAACTAAGATTGTAGTATTAAAAATTTTTTTAAAAAAAACACTATTTCAATAGGTCTGTAAATAGAAATGAGTATATGGTTTATTTTTATTAAAAAAAATACATAAATAGATTAACAACTTGATGTAGTCATACGTTAATATTTGACTTCATAACAGTTGGATAACGTTAATAAAATATATATCCTATTTGACTTTATATTATCTCCATAATAACAACGTAAATAAAACAAAGTCGAAAATGAAATTATTTGAACAATGTCTATTTTAGACATTCGATAATGTAGGCGGCGATACGAGATGAAGTGAAATTACAAGCAACAGAAATAGCCAACTACGGTATTTAATAATAGACACGTTAAATGAACATAATTGTATATTCAATTTAGAATACGATATGTGAATGAGCATATGACTGTCAAGTGAATTAATTCAATTCTTTTGGTTAATTTGTTCCCAATTGTGTGAATAATTCGAATGCTTATACGTGAATCTGTTATATCTAGTACTATGTCAAGCCCATATGTGTTACTTTAGCTTCTGAACAGACCAAGTTATTTACTCTTCAGTCACTTTTAACCTTGTCAATCACTAGCTTATTAACCTTGACTATTTTTATATGAGAGTATGTGTGTATGTCACTTATCCAATTCACACATATCAAGCTTATATTTTTCCGGCTATAGTTGAGTTACGCCCTACAAAATGGAGTTGAAACATTTGCTTTCTGCTTTTTCATTTTCGATATCTGTTTGCGTAAACGAGTGTATGAAGTAAATCATCCAACTCGATTTGTATTTGGCTTTTTCTTAACGGGGTTAACCTAGGCGTAATATACGAAATTGAATGGAGGGTTTATATTCACAGCATGTTTATTCTTTGGAATCGGAATCAGATCAACGGGCCACTAAAAATCTTCCTTTGTTTGGTTACCCTACCATTTATTTGTTCATCATATTCCATCACTATATTGGTATATAAATGCTTAAGACATGCCTATTATTTGACACTCTGGAAAGTTCGTATTCATTTCAATACAATGAAGATTAGACCAGTCTAATCCAGCTCTGGATTTATTTTACTACAATACAATTAATTGCTGGTTATTCCTGCCAGTATTATTTCTATTATAATATAATTCCTATCGACTTTCAGTGCCAGTAACAATATAAATTCAATTCAGTTACAAAGAGGCTTATTTCTGGTGTTTTTACAATACTAATATTATTTCAGTCCATCTGTTTCCATTCAATCCAAAACATTTTGATCGTTTATTACTACCGTACACCTCAGTGAATGAAATTACTGAAATATATATTCAAGAACACTTATTTTAGTTCTTACTTAATTCATTTGTTCTCGGTCATCGATGATAAATAAAACGTATATAACCAACTCAATTTAACCAAACGTGACTCCATATTTTTAGTCAGACAAACTGGAGAACGGAATAAATGATAGACACACACACTCACGCATACACCCAAAAAACAACCGAGGTAACCAGTGTGTAATTGACAGTGGCGAATACATGTGTACATAATGACGCCAAAAAAGCAGATTAATTTATCTGTCTGGATCTCAGAATAAACCATGTAGTTGTGTAACAGTAAAGGAGCTGCTACGTTAGTTCCACCAATCAATAAGATACATTGCCTGAATTTCCGTTCTAACCATTGAAAACGTAAGTGTCTAAGATATTCTGAAGTCATCATAATCCCGATAAGATCATGTGATCACTATTTACAACTTTCCGGTCACACATAAATATGAACTACAATGTGAATTAACTGTACTTACTTGACAGAAGACTACTAACGTCAAATAAATCCTTCAAATTATAATGATTGTTAGGATCAGTGCTTAACATTTAGTCCCAACCTTACTAATTTCAAAAGGTTAAAGTAATTAAGAGTATTTTGCCATGCTGTTTGGTATTTTATCTTGGGCATAAAATTATTCATACACGTTTCCAGACAAGTCAACTTAGTTATTTTATCAACTAATATTTGCACATAAAAAACACTCTCATATTAGGATCAATATTTTGTTCTTCCTTGGCAATGACTGACTATGGTGATGACGAACCGCTCGAGTAAAATTAATTGGGAAATAATCTGCTGACAATGAAGTTTGTCATGATCTCATTAAAAGGTATGAGTTACTTTTGCTTTATAAAATCACTTCGTAAGTTTTACTCTACACTGGTGGTTCTTTATATAACTGCTAAGAACTTCCTTATCATTACTGAATGTGCAAATTAGTTGAGCTCTGTTCTACAGACTATGAAATTTTGGTTAAATTGTGTAACAGCTCACGATTCCTAGTACTTGTCCTGGTAATACTATGAGGATTAATGAGATCTGTTTTACATTCTATATCTAATGCTGACATACATAACACTGAGCTGTTTAAGAAGGTAATTCTTAAGCGAGTTAGTTTTACAAACTGATTAAGTTTGAATGAATTTATTTGTAGCCCCGAATTACGAAATCTTTCGGAAACTGGTCTGTCACAAATAGGCGACATCTTAATCTAACCCAGACGGTTTCTGACAATAGTTTCTTTTGAAAGCCTCAAAGCAACCGTAGATTAAAATTGCGACCTTTTAGAGCAATAAGAAGAAAGAAATGAAGTCTTATATGGTTATTAAAAAACTTGCTTTAAATAATTGTTCTGTTACCAATAAGCCTTGGCAACAACACTTCAGCTTAACGGATTTATACAATTCCATCTACTTAGCACAAGAAATATCGAAGTTGGTTTCAGACTTAAACATTACCTAAAAACATTTATGTGTGTTTCATGTAGCTGTTGACTAAACATCATCGGGATTATAAGTAAATGATCATCTCTACCGGAAAAAAACCAACTAATTCAGTCTGCTGTGCAACAACTACATACAACTGATGGGTCCCTCGAAATGTGAAATATGCTGCATGATTTCCATTACTATATAAAAACCTCAGATTCAGTCCCGTATATGGATTCGAAGGGTAAATAAAACTCAAGAGATTACTCTGATGTTTTCTTTACCTTCTCATTCATTTTAAAGAATTTACTACAGGATTGAATAAAGTACAGTGGTTCGAAAACCCTATAATAAAATATGCTCTAGAAAGATGTCTTGTCAAATACTAGGTGGAAATTTTACGAAGATAGACACGTATAACTCAAACCAGCTTGGTAAAACAAAATACGATGATTTCTTCATTAAAACAAATCTTACTTCTTCAGGCGATGCAGCAAACTCAAAAGCACAAAACCCATGCGGAAGAATAACCTCTTGATGTCTGGCTACGGCAATTGGTGGAAGTGTCATAACTGGGGCTCCACTTCCAAACAATGGATATACATATCTGTAAGATCATAAATAAGGGTAGGGAAAAGGGTATTCAGCACTGGTGAATGCTTTTAGTGAGATTGTATTCCCTAAACCAGAAAGTTCAAATGCTGAATTATCATCGTCTAAAACAAAAATGATGAGCTTCACGGGACTAAATTCAACCAACTGTCAGATGATTTTCAAGAATGAGAGTCAGTGTACCTCAGTCAGGGAGTTATCACTAATATACGAGGTCTGAGATTAATAACATCCGTACGACAAATATTTGATAAGTGCCAAGAAACTTAGCTTTAATGTTGCTAGTCGATTATCTACAACCAGCTAATGCACAACAAAGGTGGGGTGAAATATTGGGTCAATCAGTTTGACTCCTAGCCATTTCACAAAGTGGTTAACAGAATATTATCAGCACTACGAATAATTAGTAAATATTATGTGTTAAAATCAGTTGGAAAGTTTGTAAAGAATTTTTTATGCTAAACTAATGGAAAAGGAAATTCACACCAGAAATTATTAGGTAACTAAATATAGGAAAAAACACCTGAAGATCTTCCAGCGTTACTGCCGGTCCCAAGCCCACACAAAGGAGGAAGATTGGGTATCGGGTCAAAAACCCGATCCCATATGAAACAATCTTGCTGAAACAACACTAACCACAAAACACAATTTAAATTATTTCAACTTGTTCCTCCGAGTTCAAGCATCTTCATTCAGAAGAATTATGACAACTCATGGTGAATGTCCAGATTTTTCTGAAGCCACGAGGTCGATGCCCTTTATAACAACCACAGCAACAATCAAAATAGGTACATGGAATGTCCAAACAATGTGAGAGACCGGGAAGACCAATCAGATACCTATGGAAATGAGAAGATACAATTTGACACTGCTCGGAATAAGTGAAGCCCATTGGAATCAAACAGAACACCAAAAGGCTAGATAAGGGTAAGATGTTGCTGTAATCTGGTCACGAAGAGGAGAATGCATCACACACTCACAAAGTTGCTCTGATACTGTTCATAGAAGCACATAATGAACTCACAAGATGGGAATCTCGATGGAACCACAATCATCAAAGCATACTTCAAAACAAAGAATGAGGGAACCACGATGAATTTTATCCAGTGTTATGCACCCACCAATGATAGCAACGACGGTGATAAACATCAGTTTTACGAGAGGCTGAAGTCGATTATAGTTAAGCGTCCAGGAAGAGACTTAAGCGCCAAGTTGAAATAGACGACATCACATGTGAAGATACCATGGGACGATATGGACTTAGAGAAAGAAACGATAATGGCGGCAGATTTGCAAATTTCTATGCATTCAACAAAATGGTCATCATACATCAAGTCCCTTCACTCTGAGAAAGCATTTTACAGTGTGGATAGGAGAACCTTATGGGACATTCTTGGACATTTTGGTATGAGTAGCTGAGAGAATCGTCAACAGCATACAGAATCCATACGACAGACTACACTGCAAAGTCGCGCATAGAAGACAGCTCACAGACACATTTCAAGTGAGGACCAAAGTCAGACAACGCTGCTTACACTCTCTACCTTTTCCTTTTTTCTGGTGGTTGACTGGATCACGGAGACCTCCACATCTGAGGAGATGCAAGGATCACAATGGACAGCTTGAATACAAACTAGACGATTTGAACTACACAGTTAAACTAGCCCTTCTACCTCATAAACACCAACGAATCCAGGTGGAGATATCCAGTGAACCAGCCGTGTTTGCATCAGTAGGCCTCAATGTAGACAAAGGAAAAAGCAGAATCCTCAAACACAACATGGAGAGCACCAACTCAGTCACACTTGATAGAGAAGCTCTGCATAGCATTATTGATCAACAAGGAGGATGCGGTGCAGATGGAAAGAAGCGGATGGCAAAGCACAAGCAGCATTCCTACAGTTGGATAGCATATGGAACTCAAAACAACTATCTGTAGACCAACATCAAGGTGAGAATCTTCAATACGAACATCGAGACAGTTCTACTGTACGGAGCTGAAATTTCGAGAACTACTAAAACTATCATCAAAACATACAAGTATTTCTAAACAATTGTCTACGCAAGATACCCAATGCCCGTTGACCGAATACCATCAGCAACAACCTACTGTGGGAGAGGACAAACCAGCTTCCATTTGGATAGGAAATTAAGAAAAGACGCTGGAGTTGTATAAGACATACATTGCGGCAATCATCAAACTGCATCACGAGGCAAGTGCTAACTTGCGATTGTGAAGGGAAACTGAAGAGTGGGAGACCAAGAACACATGGCATCAGGAATCGGAATCAGATATGAAAAGGATGAATAGGAACTGGAAAGGATTGTTCAGGACAGAGTTTCATGGAGAATGCTGGTGGGAGGCCTATGCCCCTCCACGAGGGTAACAAGCTAATTAAGTAAATACAGAGAACAAATTATTCCTGATTAATTGATTTGTCCTTAAATTGATTAAGTACTGTGTAGTGAACGCTGTCATGTTTATCTAGTTCTTTCAGTGGTGATCAAATCCTATCAAAGAAGTTGAAATATAACCACTAGTCCAAGTGACTTACCATCGCGTGCAACATATTAAGAAGCTAGGTGATTGGAGATACCTAATATTATTTATGTTTTTGTTCGTATAGTAAAAAGATGGATTCAGATAGAACTGTTGGAATCATTCTAGAAATGAGGAGCTTTTCTGGAGATTTATATGACCTATATTACATAAAAATAACTAGTATTTTACTACATAGTTTCTTGACGTTATAATGTTTTCCGAATAGCAAACCAACCACTTGCTTACTTACCGGTTAGTGTACTCTTTAGTTGTTCAACTAAATTAAATTAGTCATTTTTGCTTTTGTCTTTAATGACTTTTAACTATTATTGCTGATTTTATCAGCTCGAATGTAAATTTATAACGTGAACTAATTATTTAATTACTGTAAAACTATTCATTGAGTTATGCATAAATAAATTCCGAGAACTAAATACAGTCTTCTAACTTAAACAATAATAACATCATAAGCAAAAATGGATAGTGGCTAGCAGTGGAATCCAGGACGCGCGTTTCGTCCTGTTTGGGACTCGTCAGCTGGATGTACCTGCATCTCAGAGTTGATGTTCACTCCTGGATTCCACTGCTAGCCACTATCCATCTTTGCTCATAATGCTTGTAAATTAAGGCAATATCGAGGCATACGCACAATATGCACATATGCCAATAAAACTGATCAATTTCAGTCCTAAACATCAATGGGAAGATTCAAGTAAAACAATATCAAGTGAATAATAACATCAATTATCAAACATTTAGTTCCATAATATTTTCTGGATTAAAGAAAAAAGTTTGCGATACAACTAAATATCCCTCTTAAAAACATTGCAACTTAATTTTTAAAGTTCTAGTGAGTATATATACATAAAATCTATTTAAGCTTCTAAAAAGCAGCAACCTATTGATGAGTTGTATAAATTCCTTTGATTGGAAAACTGGATAAAAACAATTATAGCAAACAATAATCACCATCGTTACAGTACAATCTCTTTGTGAAAAAAATCTCTCTTCCCTCTTAATGTACTTTAGTAAGTTGCAATGTTAGTTGACAAGGTGTTGTATATTTATTTTTAAATTAATACATAATTTCGTTTGTTTATGACAATGCTGTCTTACCTATAAAAAAAGTCATTTTTTAACAAACTCTTAGTTTAAACTAGCTATTAAGTTGACAATAAAACTATAATGGTATAATGAGAGTGTTTAAAAACTATTTAAAGCCCTCATTATTTAACAGTAACAACATTACGGGAACCTCACTAATTATTTAAAGATATCAGTAGTGTATAGTCGAAGTCAAATAAAGTTTCACATACCTGGCGTAAAGTTGTAACTCATGGTCGAAACCTTGAATACTTTTTACACTTCTTAGTTCAATAGTGTAACAATAACGATGCCAATTGGGTGTACCATCCATTGACTGATAAACGTTCAGCAGGTTTGATGGACATAAAAAATCATCACGTTCAAGTGTTCTACTGGATTGTTTAAGTGTTTTTCCCTGTGAAGGAATTTATCCCCAAAAAACTTTATCTTAGCCTTGAATACACGTTATAGTGTAATTATTTGTAACGTTTTATCTTAATCTTGGCGTATATTTACACAATCTTAATTGAGAAAAAAGATAAATTGAATGCATTAGCCCCTTACCTAATATGAATAATTGTTTGGGATAGCCACAAATGTTCTGTTATGTTGAAATAAGGCCAAACATATGTACAGAACAATACATACTATAGTACTTTTTCGACATACATGCTCACATTCAAGTATAAGTGTATGATTTAGTCAATTTTGTTGCACAGAATACTATATGAACTAATAGTCTGTATGAGCACGTTCATCGAAATTCGTACGTACATTTTGACAAAACTGGTGGCCAAGTGCACAGAAATTAAATGTAAACATTGCATTAAAATAATCTCTGATTAAAATTTACATAATTCTAAATATTGTTCACTTAAAAGAATAACGACTGTAACTTATAAGCTACTGAGTTATAACACTATGGAAGTTGCGAAACGACGCTGAGATTGTGTTATTAGTTATTTCACTAAATCAAAGTTCACCTAAACATACTACATAAGATGAAGCCTAAATGAAACGAAAGTTAACAACGGATGGTCACATCAAGGAATTACACAAAGCTATAAAAACTGATTAATGTTGAATAAGATCTTTAATGAAATATTGAAGCAATCAAAACCATCAGTTAAAAATCCCGAATTCCGAACAACACATATTGTGTTACGCCATATTCATTTCATATCATAGTTTTCTCACAGATGCTTCTCTTTTCCTATTTCAAATAAATGTTTATATCATTGATTTTCATTGCTTTGTACCTATTTTCATTGATTGCTTTTTTGTATACTGACGTGAAGTATTTACAATTAAGCTTATACATAACTGTGAGAAATGTAAATGTTTTTTCCATTGTCTATTATTACACTACATTGACTGATTATTTGTGAATCAATCCCGTGGTGATGAAAGTAATTAGCTTTCAATTAGTAGGTCTTCATTTCGAACCTAGCCATTCACTTATTTCGGTTAGATATTCTGGTGGTATCACATAACTTCACACAAATGATATAAATTAAAGATGAGTATATAAATTGGTGTACTTGGTAAATAAGTTACATGAACATGGATAGAAACTGACTGTTTCGTATGATTTAGATTGTCAATATTTCTGCACGAGTCAGTAAAGCAATTACTCATGAAGAAATTGATCCTATTAATCAGGTTTTTAAGGACTAAAGACACTATTTAGTTGCTGGATCCGAAATACATACATCGCAGTTCAAGTCTTTGACTAAATGATTGACAATCAAATACCTAAACCTCTGATTGAATTGATCTACGGTGAGCAGCAAATTTCTACAAAGACATTAAGAGTATACTGAGTGGTTGAGCTAGTGAAGCTATACACATATTTAAAATATAGTCAGAAATAATAATTAAAAAAGATACAATAATAGTACTGGATGCTTACCTCCGGTAACGAAGTTACAAACTGATCTATAGGAAAACACACAAACAGTTATTTATTAAAAGTAATAAATGAAATTAACCTACCATAATTTTCATTTACATTCGAACTCATTGTATTTACATCTGCATATGGATCGAGATTCAGTGAAAAAATATGATTCAATGAATCTGTCATATTGCGCAATCTTCTGCTACTATTATTATTATTTGTCATGGTTGATCGTTGTTGTATTGCATTTTTATCAGGATATCGTCGAAGTGTTATGTTTATATTGACACGTGGTTTATCTTCAGTATGCTTACTTTGATATTCTTTTAATTGTTGATCAGATTCTTCGGATATAAGCTAAAGAGAGAAGAAAAATTAAAATCTGAAATAAAATAACTCAAAAACTTTAATTTTAATTACATTAAAACAACAATAATAAGACTTGAGATAACGACTATATACTAATAAAAAGGTCACAACTTCTGAGATCATTCACGAACACCAGTTTGTAAGAAAATAAACTGGGCTAGAGAGAAGACGAAAAGTTCCAAAAACTTTCATTCAGCGATTACAAGAAGATAACATACTTGCAACGAAGCCACTTGAAATCGCTTGCCCAAATAATGTGGAACGTAGTAAAACAACAAATTGTAACTCATAAATAAGTATGTAAAATAGGACAAATGAAGAAATAATAATTTGTTTTGTTAAACGCAAGAAAATACTAGGAATCCTAGTGAATAAAATACACTTCCAATCTGTTTATCATTTTAATGAAAAATGGTTTTAAATTAAGAGATATTACTCTCAAACTGAAGTCAAATTAAAAATTATTGGCTGCTAAACGACCTTGAAGGTTTTTCCTATTTTAGCTGGTCATGATGTAGAAAACTTTAATAGATTATTTGTATTCATAAGTAAAAGTGTTTTGATGTCAGTGTGGTGTGTGCTACTGATGTCAAAAGATATAAGTAGCATGTATCATGCATCGAAAGTGAAATGACTGGCGGCAGAAGGTTAAGAAGATCGAAGAAAAGAGAACGAGAACAGAGAATGATTGCTGTGAAAGTGAAGGAACAATGAAGTGTGAGACGATTGATTAACATTTTGCAAATGAAGTATTTAGTATATGGTTCACAGATTTTACTAAGACGTAGTATAATTTGTGTATCCAAATATAATCGATAGTCCCCACTTGTGTTCTTGTTCTCCACAGTTGGTGATAACTTCTTTTCGAAAAGTATTCTATAAATTAACTTGTACATACGGCACTATAGAAGTCTTTTTCATGATCTTTGTATGTACATAAACAGCATTGCGAAAAGCTCAAGAATAATTGTGTGAACTTTTGTTATTGAGTCGGAAAAGTTCCGCTGGTATATTACAGGTTTATGAGCTTATCTGTGCTAAGCAAACTTCGATTCCAGTGAATCATCATGAAATAGTGTCAGATGAACACCCATATTATTTCAAAAAATTATTCTTTAGTAAAATTTAAATAATCTCAACCTCTTGCATTGGTTGTAAAAATGAATGTAAATTCGACAATATTTAGAAGGGAGATTTGAAGTGAATATCTAATAAAAAGTAAGTAAATAAGTCAATGGTTTCTTACACTAATTACTAACAAAACTGACTGATTTTAGCTGCGACAAGAGTAAAATATTGAGTCTTACGTCAAAACTTCTATTTAATACAGCAGTATTCTGTAGTATATGATCATTGAACGGTATTAGTTGTTCTACTGGAACAGTTGCATGTGCTAATACATGACTTCCAAAACAAAATTTGATCACTAATGGAGTAATATGCACAAAATAAATACGTAGAATATCAACTGTTGATCTGAAATGAAAAAGAAACATACGTTTAGATAGCATATTGAGAAATGGAAGTCACCTCACTACTGATCTTAAAAGATCTCAAAAAAAAGAAATGGAAACAGTTGTTTGATTATTAGAACATTGTTAACTGCTGAAAAAGTTTTACTCAGAAGGTTCTCAAAATATATTCACCAAGATTATAAATATTAACAATTAGTCTTAAAAGTGAATTAAAATCTACGGGTGGGAATTATTTAATGCTTTATAGACTAGGCGACTCTGATTAGATTATTAATTATTTTATTTTCTGACAGGGAAACAAATCACTCTGATGACAGGGAATAATTGAGTCATTACTGTTGATTAGCGCTTGTAGTCTTAAGAGAATTAGTTCAGCTAGTTATACATATAGTTGGGGAACATGTAATTTTATACATATGAATGTGATCTTAAAAACTGAAAAACAGATTAATTTACGGTAAAACGATTAAAAACAATCAGAACAAAATCCTAAACCTATATTTCATGTCGATTAACCCAGACAGTCAATTGGTCATGTTTTTGAATTTGAAACAAAGTGAAATGGATTCGAATCGCATAAGCACTAGTCATTTTCAAACGGTTACCAAATACGTTTTGTGAAATGGTGTTAAAGAATATAAAACTTCTGTGTAAGGCTTATTGTAGTTTCTGTCAACCGTCTCATACTTTAAAAACAGTTCACGATCATATTGAATCAGTTAGCATGGCTGTGCAACAGTTCGCTTCATTCTACTCTATGGCTGTGAATCATGGTTCATTAAGAATAAAGTTTATTTATAGGTTACCAATATTTGATCATAGGCGTCTTCGAAGCATAGTCTGGGTATTTTAGGATTACCGAGTGAGAAATGACGAGGTTAGGATAGTATGTAATGACGGTAAATCGAATGATAAGGTAGTAAGTTTTCATCAACTGAAGTGGTTGGCATATGTGTTACGTGTGCCCAATCAAAATCTACTCTTATGGGGAATGTTGGCTGATGAAGGAGTAGACTGAAAGAAAGCTAGGGGTGGGCAAACCAAAACAAGGCATCAGTCCATTGAGTCAATAACAATTGGACTGAACAATGTTAACAAGTGTATACTACTAGCTTGAGGTCCGCGTGATTATCGTACCTTTGAATAGCATGGCTCAAAATCGTTTGGAATGTCGAAAATTCATCCAACCTTTGTCTTATTCAGATCCAAAGTTTGTAAATGTTCCATACATTTGATTTCATCAGTCTATATTTTCTTCCGGAATTTCATTTTCCATCCCAAGTCCGTTCTTTCACCATTGATTATTATTGAACTTAGATGGCACTCCGTGATGAGTAAATAACTTCACTAGTAGTAAATTGCACTGGGTAAGTCATAATTGTTATCACATATCAATAAATACTTCACAATTTGACAATCATAATGTTTCATACTGTTTATTTTTTTGCTAAATTGTAATATGTTTCAATCGTTGTCATATATTTTAGACATTTTATTTATCATTATGGGGATCTGTGGAGATTGTAGTATTTTAACACTTAAATTCATGAGGCAATCCCCATAATGACAATAATTATGTGCTCACTAGTGACTAGCTTCAAGCTGGATTTCCTGGAGTTTTTGCTAGAAGCCGTGATCAGTGGAGTTCAATCCGTGTCGGATGGAGACAGTTATCCACTTCGGACAATGGATTAAGGGTTGCACAAGATCATGGATCGATTGAAGTTAGACGTTGTCACCACTGGATACCGGCTCAGTGGTCTAGAGTTTAGGCATTCGCGCGCGAGACATAAGGACCTGGGTTGGAATCCCGCGTGCGGGATAGAGGATGCACACTACTGAAGAGCCCATAATAGGACAAAACGGCCTTCCAGCGCTTCCAGGTTTTCAATGGTGGTTTAACTTAGATTGACTCGTGAATTCAACTGCTAAAATATATTTTATTTAGTTTTATGCAATAAATCCCCATAGCCGTTTAATTGAATTAAACCCTGTAGCACTGTAGCATAAATTCTTTTACTTTATTTAGCTAGAAATCAGTGTTTAATTCGTGAATAAAATCAATCAAAGTTTATCATGACTAAATATTTTCTTTTCACATAAAAAACTCACTTAATATAGAAAGTTTGTTCGATTGGATTGAATTTCACTTGCATTAATTGACTGAATTGATTAGAGTAAATTGTAATACCAAATAGTTCACATGTAAAATGAAATCCACCAATATGTTCACCTGAACATAAACTTTGTTCAGTTGGGATAATGATTCTAATTTAAAAGCTTCTTCAAACTGAAAAGTTAACATAAAATATTCTTTTGCTAAACGCCTTGGACCAATTGTATACCAAGTGATATTTGTTGATTGTATATTTGCCATTGTTGTAGGTACTGAAAAGTGTTGATTGTCTTCTTCTGAATTATAAACACGAGGTATTAAATCAGCTTCTGATAGGCTCATCGCTAAACCTTATAAATTTGAAGAAAAAAACTCTGAATTATATATATACCGGTACTTATCATCGATTAATGATATAACCCCACCTGTAGCTCTCCTAGGATTACTGTCGGTCCCAAATCCACACAAAGGAGGAGAGTTGGGCAAGGGGTTAGCAACTTCATTCTGTAGAAAACAACCTTGCTAAAAATACGCCAACCAGAATAATCAATAATATGAGGATAATTTGAAGATAAAACTTTATGACAATTACTTATGGTAAATGTATGTTGAAATAAATCGGATATATTGTACAAGGCTGTATACATAATGCATTTACATGTGTATGTATGTTCATTGTAAAATTACCAATAGATACAATGAAATCCCTAACAAATAAGTGGAAAAACAGAATTATATAAATCGATAATACAAGAAGTAAAGAAAATGTTGCAAAACGTTTTTCAATGTAGCTCATTTCTAGGTATAAATTTATTTACTCGGTTTTGAAACATACTTTTGTATGATGGCTGTGAAGATTTCCGGTCGGTGGTCGATGTTACGTGAAGGAATAACAGGTTTAAGTAAATATATGGATACTATTTATATACCCAAACCAAAGTAGTTGGTTGAACCAGGTTTAAACTGGCTACCTACTAGTTGAACCTCATTTTGGGACAAAATAACGGTTCAATATCTTTTAACTTTCAACGATTACCTAACAGAAGTCGCTCTGCGATGTAAAACTTCAGATTTAAATATTTATATCATTTGTTCTTAACACGAATTCGTTGTAAGCTATGTCCTATACTTCATTTTTAATAGAGCTACAGATATGAAATGTCAGTAATTAATTATTTTTAAAAGGTTTAACCAAGACTCATTACAGTAGTCAGCAAAAAATCATAAAATTATTGTTTTTACTGAAAATCTTATTATCATGGGCTCATAAACTTAACATGACTTCCTACTTTGTTAAAACTACAGAGTATCAACGAATTTATTAGATCTTTGCCCGAAATTCGAAAGATAGTGACTCACACCTTGTAACAGTTAAGTGAAAATTACCTGTATCTCGTTTCTTGAGGTGCTTGAAATCGACAAATTTACTTGTTGCGCAAAAATACAGTGAATGCTACATGGTGTTAAGCTAAAATAAATGAAACAACTGCTTTTAAAGTATATTTTATATGAAATGCTTATTATTCACTGTCTGTATTCGATAAGATTCAGATTACTGGTAAGAGTGTTCGTGTGATCTACCACAGTCAGCGTTGCCTAACATTTATAAACAGTCCAAGGTAACTTTAAAGTTTTAGAGTTATCAATTCAAATATCGATCTGCATAAGTTTTGACCAATATAGCTTACAGATATTCTTCCAATTTAATCTCCATTACTTATCGTAATTCTTAGCTTTTAAAGTTATATAAAAAGGAATACCGGAATTCATGATCAGAGAAAGATAACAAGCAAGTTCATCTGCGCCATCGTGAATAACTCTAAACCGTGTCACCCAAACTCTGCAGCCAATGAATACGGTTATCGCGCCGACACCAACCAGGTAGTCCGCATTCTAGACTTACAATCAATCAGTCCATGGACTGGCATCAAGTCTTGGTTTGGACACCCTTAACTTCCTTTCAGCTCACTCCTACACCAAACAACATTGACTATTGAGGTTGGCAGTAGTTAGGTATAATAGCATATCCAAATTACTTCAGTCGATGAAAGTTCTACGTTTGCCACGAGAGTCTTTTAAAAATATTACACTAAAGAAGTAAAATCTAACAGAAATCAACAAATAATTGCCTAAAAATCTACTAATACTCATAATCAAACTGCAACACAAACAAAATTGACAACTGATTACCTGTTTTGATTTTTGGATTTGGAACAAGTTCTTGTCCTTCAATATCTAAATAAATTGAAGCAAATACAGCTGGACTGCTTTTATATTTACTATGCAGAATTCGATACCACTTGTAGACCTTTTAAAACACATTAGTAAAGTTGTATGAGTCAAGATTAAAAGAATATTCACTTTTCCAGTAGAACATGAACGTAAATCTAACATGAAAAATCCAATCGGTTCTTTAACTGGTGATTGGCTGTCGACAGCGGATACCGTCACTTTCAATGCACTCCGTTGTAAACGATGTTGTTTTAAACTTGTTTTATCTAAATCCCAAGCAAGTTCCTGTTCAAATTGGGGTTCTTCATTATGTTCAACTGGATCAGTTGATAAAACTTCATTATTGAATTTGGCTTCACATACTAAATGATATGTAGGTCGATTAGGAAAGTTACGACCTTGGAAACAGAGAATCCGTCAGTAACATTTGAGTTGTTTAAATAGGAAGTTTTAAGATTATTATATAAATGATAAAGTTAATTGTACATAAACTTAAGACTACATGGCTTTTCAAAGTATTTGAAAGATTAATTACTTTATTAATCCGCCCAGCATGCATGTATGCCACAGGAAACTGAAAATTCGCGGTCCTTAACACTAACAACGGAAGGACTCGAATCGTCACAACTGCATTGTTTATTTTTTAACTCATATTTTTGAATTCACACTAGTACACTGTTGAATAGTTTTGATCGTATGATAATTGTGATTGAATAGACTTTAAAAATTTTATTTTTATTAGCATACTTCTCACCTCTAGATTCTAATTCAATTTAAATAGAGTGAGACCACTAAATTACTACCCTTTTTCACAATATCACTCCAAAATCAAGATGCTAACCAACTGGACAAAAACTTATCAACTACTAGAAACCAACGTTTTAGACGGGCTTTTAAACGAAAAACTCACTCAAAAAACTAAGTTAGTAGCGTATATTAATTGTTTCGTTTAAGTAATCTATGTTAATAAAGAGCATTTTCAGGTAAATACATAACGATTTTACGACATAAATTTTATGTCAAATTTACACGTACCATCAAAAAAGTATATAATCTTTGAAGCATATTCTTAAGAGGCTACAATGGTTAAGAGAATTTTTTCTAATTCTGAATAAATTAGCTTCCAGTGATGGATAATAATCTTACACTACACTGCTTTTATATTTTTGTAGCAATATAATTTACTAGTTGAAAAATCTACAACAAAATTTGTGATTTTAAATGAGTCGATGATAAAAACGTATGAAGCATGGATGTCAAATGTAGAACCAGGGAATAACCTTGTGTCCGTAATAAATGTATATTCATTTTTAATAATGCATGTAGCTCAAATATAGATCTACCATTTTATCGAAATAGCACTATTTTAGAAACTTTTTAAAGTTATGTACGTAAAAGAACATTTAACAAGACATTTTAATTACGAAATCAGTGGTTTAAGAAACCAGTTATTTAATATATCTCTTCACTTTCCCCCCATATTCAATAACATTTTATCTTAAGGAAGACAAACCAGAATTCAGTGAATTAAAACAGTAATAGTAGTAGTTACCGATCAGTGAAACGCCAAAGAATTTTAAAATTAGTCCTGTTAATAAACTATCTCTTTTTAATTTACACGTTTCTAGATGTGTTTAAAGTAATCCATTTTAGGCTGTTATAAAAACTTGGAAATTACCTAGTAGGGTGGTACGCAAGAGCTTAATACATAAAACAATTTTTACAAACATCTTTGAAATGTAATCATACCTTAAGAGCAATCATATAATTTAGTAAGTTTGTTATATATTTTGGTTATAGATGTCGATAATATTCTGGAAACTACTTCGGTGGGACGAATTAGTGATAGTGTAGAACTGTCACCTAGCGAGATAATTCTTGATCTTCACTATGTGAATGATATTGTCTTACTGCGCAACGATACTCAAGTTATACAAATTGCGACTTGTCATTTGCCAGTCAGTGTCCATAGCTACGGCAGGTAATCTCTACCTCCCAAATCCAAAGTGATTTCAGAAAACTGAGAGGAACTTGTCCTTGAACTCACCCTTGATAGTGAGCCATCGGTAAACGACACATTTGTGATTTAGCGGCTGTGTGAGTGCTGGTGGTGGTGTGACGTATTAAATCAACTTACATATAGTGAATGCCAGAATAGCTAGGGTATTTTTTGGTGCCATTGTGATGGTGATCTACGATTTGTTCGTGATGGTAGAATCACGGAGTCAGTAATGTTGAAACTAGACGTGGAGTAATAGGCAAAAATAGATGACTGAAATTAGTCTGTGACTAATACACCTGTCAATCAAAAGAATTCCCACAACAATTGCTTTATTTAGAATAGTAACATGTGTTGATTTGATATCCAGTATCCAATAATTGATAGCACTCTATTTCAAACCTTGGCAGTTAAGATGCTTCATTAGAAAAGACTTTCGTTTGTGGACATTTGTAACGTCTTTTTTTCTCATAGTTTTAGAAGCATTTTCCCCGTTGATCTCTATACTTCTTGTTGTTTGTAAACCGTGACAACTTAAATCAACACATTTGCTATTATGTCTCATGTCGCTTCTGTATATCTATTTGAGTTGTCCATGAATGCAATGGGCTTAAATTACAAAATGCATTGTTATTAACATTATATAGATCTTTGGGACGTTTGTTATAAAATAAGGTGTCTTTAGTTGGTGCAGTTCAAAGACTTGTATTCCTTACTTAGTTAGGGCTATTACCCTTCGTGGAGGAGCATAGGTTGCTAATCAGCACTCTCCATACAACCTTGTTCTGGGCAATCCTTCCCACTTCTTTCCAGTTGCTATTTATCCTTTTCATATCTGCTTTCAATTCCTGATGTAATGTGTTTTTTGGCCTTCCTCTTTTCTACTTTCCTTCCGAATTAAAAGTTAGCGCTTGCCTTGAGGTGCTGTTTTATGATTTCCTAAATGTATGTCCTATCCAACTCCAGCGTCTTTCCATGATTTCCTTTTCAGACGAAACCTGATTTGTCCTCTCCCACAGTAGGTTGTTGCTGATGGTATTCGATCAACGGACATTGAGTATCTTACGCAGAAATATTTGTACGTTTTTGGTGATGGTTGTAGTAGTTCGTGAACTTTCAGCTCCGTACAGCAGAACAGTCTCGACGCTCGTATTGAAGATTCTGATTTTGATATTGGTTGACAGTTGCTTCCAGTTTCATATGTTCTTCAACTGTAGGAATACTGCCTTTACTTTGCTAATCATTGCCTGCACATCCGCAACAGATCTTTCTTGTTCATCGATGATGCTTACAAGGTACGTTAAAGATTCCAGATTTTTCGGAGCATCTCCACCAAGTGTGATTGAGTTGGTGTTCACCGTATTGTATTTCAGGATATTGCCTTTTCAAATGTGCAAATTGAGGTCTACTGATGCAGATGTGGCTGCTTTACTGAATATTTTCACGTGCATTTGTTGGTCTTTATGGAATAGAAGGGCTAGGTCATCTGTGAAGTTCAAACCGTCTAGGTGCATCCAAGCTGCCCATTGTATTCCATGCTTCCCCTCAGATGTGGAGGTCTTCGTAGTCTAGTCAACCACCATCTATAGGAAGGTTTTTAGATGCTGCTTTGATGTCCGGTTGATTCAATGGAGCTATTCTATTCAAGGGTTCCTCAAACTGTCCTACCCACCTGTTCTTTTGTTCTTCGATTTCAGTGATTAACTAGCCTATTTGTACTTGACTGGTCTCTCTGGTTTACTATATATCTTGTTCAAAGTTTGCATAAAAATCCATTCTTTATGATGATGCTTGTTGCGACCAAACACCTCCTGGCACGTTGATGTTAGTATTTCTTTGATCCGTTTTAGATTATTCTCCATCGTAGTTCGTTCTACTTTCAGTAAATCCTGTAACGCTTGGAACCCGCTATTGAAAGTTATGTTGAATTGGTTGAGTTTGTTATTATCTCGTAGGAAGGCTGTATTGAACCTTTGTAACGCTTTTTCCCCTAGCTGTCCAGATTTTCTTTACCTTCAGTTTCATCTTGACCACAACCAGGTGGTGATCTAAAGCTATGTCAGCCCCTCAAGTGGTTTTCACGTCCTCCATTGACCTTCTGAATTTTTTATTGATACAAACATGATCTATCTGGTAATCCGTGGTGTGGTCCAGCTAGACCCATGTAGCTTTGTGTATGCGTTTGTGAGGAAATGTTTTGTCTTTGTTGAATGCACATAGGTTTGTGAATCTCTCCTCGTTTTCGTTTCACTCTCCAAGTCCATATCGTCCCATTACATCTTCATACCCAGTGTTGTTCATTCCAACATTGGAGTTTAGGTCTCGCATCCTGATGACCATGTCGTTTCTTAAGCACTTCACTATGATCGATTGAAGCCTTTCATAAAACTGGTCTTTATCATCGTTATTGCTATCATCGTTGAGTGCATAACATTGGATAACATTTATCGTGATTCCCTCCTTCGTTTTGAAGGATGCTTCGATGATACTAGATCTGTGAGATTCCCATACTATAAGTTCATTACGTCCTTCTTTTGAGAGCATCAAAGCAACTGCCTGAGTGTGCGGAGCATTTGCTTCTTGTAAACAGTGTACAGCAGCATCATTCCCGAACCTAACCTTTTCTGTCTAGTTTTAGTCGATTGTGTTTCACTGAATCCGAGCACCTTCAAGTTGTATCTCATCTCCGTTGCTATTGGACTGGTTCTCCCAGTTACCCACATGACCTGGACATTCCATGTACCTATATTGATTGTTTCTGTGGTTGTTGGAAGGGCCGTCGGCCTTGTGAATTACGAAGACTCTTGGCCTCCATCATGAGACGTTATAACTCTCCCTTCAACTCCCAGGACAGAGTTAAAATAGTTTAGTTTGTTTATTCTGGTTAATGCTTTTCAGCAAGATTTTTTCTACGGGATGTGGCTGCCGATCTCATATATATATATATATATATATATATATATATATATATATATATCCTTAACATTTCCGGACATCCCCTTAAACACCTACTTAAATTTAGCTCCAACACAAATCTATGGGGTAACATCCAAAAACTAGAGACACAATACAGCAGAACGCATTGTAGACACAACTTCTACTCTTTATGAGTTGTCAAATTCGGGAATTCATTGTCGCCTGAGCTAGTTCAAGCGACTACCCAGGAGTCCTTTAAGAGAAACTTTGATCTATTTTCAAGGACTAAGGATAATATCTTACTGTGACTTACCAGTGTCCTTTTCCCCTATTATCGTTAATATACCTAGGTTCTTGCCTGAAGGTGTGATCCACTGCTACCAGACACGGAAGACGTTAAGCGAAATCTTCTATTCTATTCACAACCATTTGAACCACTCATCGACGATGAGTTGACATTATTCATCGAAAGGCTATATCTACCGTTTTACGGACTGAAAACCAGCTATGAGTTAAAGCCGCGATACACATTTAATTTCACAAATAAAACGGGTATTATACTGAGAACAGATGCCAAGATTTATTTCTCAATGTGAAATCGTTTGTAAACAAAGGATATTTAAAAGAGGATCCAAGAAAATTTTGAGGCATCAAAAAATTAGCTATTAATTTTGCTTTCCAGAAGTAACAAATTTAGTCCGAACATACAAAAGATAGAACATTGTGTACTGACTAAATGCTCATACTTGAAAGCAGAGGGACAATGTTAATCTTTGCAATGTTCTATAATTTGCAGTACAAAAATGAACAATCCATTTTTAAATTTAAAAATGCATAAAAATGTAAAACGAAAATAGGTATTTAGGTAATATGGTACCTGTGATTAGTGCGACAACAACTAAACAACGGTCTTTCAACTGCATTTCGAATGATAAAATAATAGTAAGTTATCCCTATCAACATCATTTGATTCGCTCAAACAAGTCGACAAGTAGTAATAGCTTGCTGGTGACATTTAAAAATATTTTGTTGATAGTGATTGTGCGTTTCTGGCCTTATTTTGAAATTCGATGCATTATATCTTATAAGAATGTGTACAGAAGTTGTACAGAAGAACGTAGTCTGGCCTACTAGAATACATTGTGGTTTGTCAGTCCTGCGTTCAAACCGGATACTGGCAGTTCGGTCGTTACAATCTGTAAAACAGATTCAGATTTAGGTATGTGTATCAAGGACAGAAGATCCATGGTCTATGTTAGTCCTTTTCTAGTAAGCTTCTATGAGTGTCTAGTCTTCTATTGAATGAATCAATTGAAGGTGCGGTAACACTGCTTCGGGTAACAGGATTCAAGAATCAATGATCCGGTTTAGAAACCTGTATTCCACTAGTATTTTGCTCGTCCTTGGACTTTTCACTCGTCCACTATGTCCCTTGAGTTGTCCTTATCTGATAGGGAGAAAAAGAAATCAAACCACCTCTCAATCTGGGGTAGGACAGAGTAAAGGTGTCCATCTTTTCAAGACACCCTACTTATGGTAACAGCCGGTGTCTGGCACTGTGTGTGTAGCTTCCCTCCGTACTTTTTCCGGAATATCCGTTCAAACGGGGCTTGATACCTGAGTGAAGTCTCAAGTATGGATCTCACTAAGGTTGTGTATACCCTCGTGAACATATTAGTAACTAACTTGTTGAATATCGGTTCTAAAGTTCATGGGGTTCTAAAGCCCTTGGGTATGAGGTCGAGGCAGCATGGCTGTGATCTTGAGGTCGTAGCTTACTGCTGTTCTAAGACCATTGTGAGACCACACTGCGAGCACTGACTCTTCAACAACCCTATATCTATTCACCCATATATCCCTTATGTGCGTGTAGACACATTTACTGCATTGATGGGCATCAGCCATTTTAGATCAGCTAAACAGATTATCTAAGTCTTCCCGAAGTGAAAATGTACTTCGTAAAATTTTCATATAATCAACGTCTATTAGTATCGGGTGCTCAACTGCACCTGAGAGTTCATTTACATACCGTGTAGAAAGCGGAATACTTAAAACAGAGCGTTGAGGTACTCTAAGTATTGTTTACCATTCCTGTCTACGACCTACCAAGAAATCATCAAGCCATTTTAGGGGAGATCTGTCAATGCCCAGATTTTTCAGCTTCAAGAGTATTTTGATGTTGTTCATGTAGATAACATCCACTGATTTCCCGCTGTTCAGAGCCATCATCCATTGCTCGTCTGCTATTAAAGGGTTTGTTGTACATACTTCGTTATTAGTACTGCTCTAGTAATAAACCCAATCCTTAAATTGTAGATCTGTCATTATGTGACTACTTAATCTATGAGATATATCGTGGAAGCAATATCGTCGTCTACACTGATTCTCCCTACTTCTGGGGAACACATTTAAGCTGGAGATAGAACATTATATTTAACATGAGTAAAAGATATAAATTACACAAGAATGACCACTCCTGCAAGGCTGGGCCGCGCCAACCGATTGAATTGAATATTTCCGCATTCTCGACTTTTAACCTCCTCTTTGTGTCAGTTGTTGAATACAAATCTTCTTAGTAATTATACGCTCATTTTCAAAAGTTACGGTCCAACGCCACTACACTACTCTCACACAAGATTCAACGTGACGTTGGTTCGATACCAAAACTAGTGGTGTAGGGCCAGTGAAATGTCATTGAGCCCTAGCCAAATCATCCGGCAGTTGGGTCATTGAATATCAAACAAATCATCGATCCTCGTCAAGGTCAAGGACAACCAACGCGTATCAGTTAATCGTACGCCATGGACTGGCCCATGCGTCGGTGGTCTTACTTTTGCTTGTATCTTCTTTAACTACATATTTCTGTACTAACGTACTCTGTGTTGCACAGTTCTCAAAGCATCTATAGTATTCACCGGCTGATAGTGTATACTAGTTGCAAGTATGGAGTTTAGCACAATGTAGAAAACGACGTATTCGAAATATAATGATTAAAATCGTTTTATCGACAAAGCCCATGTGCCATAAACACAGGTGATATGGTGTTGCACGACGCTTCCAGTTAAATAAAGCTTCACAAAATGATAAACAGTGAATAGTGCTCATGTGTATTCTAACTATGGCCTTTGATTAAAGCAGTATTCATACTTACCACAAACGTAAGAAAGCCTAACATCACAAAAGGAGGGCGGGTGGCGTTACTGACCAGCAAACATGATGGTGGGGAGACGACTTCAATCCACCCATGTCTGTAGGGCAGAACATTTTGTTTAATTACGGCTCCTTATGGTTTAGTGGGATGTCACGAACTTAAGATATTATGCTCATTTATCATGCAAAATGCCTCAATAAATCGTGTTACGAAAGTTGAATTGGTTTCACTTCCTACCCAGAAATCCTATTACAAGCAAACTAGACAATTCGATAATATACGAAGCCTACTCAAGACCCTATGATACCTAAAAAATAATAATAATACAAAAAAAGATGAAAAGGACTCCAATAGCTTCGATAAAAAAGGAAGATAATCAATTGTATCTCACAATAGTGTTTTTCGCACTATATTTTATAACCACACATAATACCATACTCTCAACTCCTCTCTGAATCGCCTCCATTTGTCAGTTATATGTCCTCTCATACCTTGTTTTTACACTTGTTCTCTTTAACCTATTAAAATTCTCTTGCTTAACAAATACCTTAATTAAAGAGAATTAGACTGAGTAATCATATCTTAAACATTCCTTCAAGAATATTGGCTACTATGCCTCTCGTCCTTTCTTTTACTTGCTCCCTCTTTCAGCCCCCTTGAGATATGGAACGGGTGACTTCGTCCTGCACCATCCTTAAAGCCTTATATATTCCAAATGGATATAAGATTGCGATTTCTAGAAGCTCCCACCTTCAATGGACCTATCCTTGACCATCAGTTGCACATTCGCAACGCAACTTTCATGAAGCGCGCCAACTGTGATTCTGACTAAAACCATCGACATTCATATCTTTTAAATTATCAACCCAGCTATGTAATTTACCACAGTGGATATTGTATCAATTGTAACAATTTGATCTTGCCTGTAAACTGGCATGCCTCATGTTATTTTAGAATAAATTATTATTATTATTCTTATAAGGCAGAACATAAGTTGTAACCAAGGAGAGTACACTACCAACTCATGTCTATGATAATGGCTTGAATCTTAGTCAGTGGTGGGATAAATTCGACAGTATTTTCAGTTTACATGAGATTCGCTCGACTGCTTATACTGATGATTCGCATAAATGATTGTGTTCCTGAACTCCAATTAGGCTGAAAAGGTTTTCAGATATTTGCCGAATGAGCGTTTGATACAGAAACATACTGTAATCATTTAAAGTGGATGAAGATAACGAGAAAATAACACTATTTAATGATAATTACAAATAAATTTGTCGACCGGTCTTGTTAATAGTTTCATCAACTTTATCAATCATATTACGCGATTGTCAAGTCGTGATAAAGCTTTATGACGATATCCTGAAACCATCATGTTTAACAAGTTATAGTGTTTATTGAGAATTAGAAGAAACAGCTATTATTGTTTTATATGCTTTTCAAATAGTAGACGTTCGTAGCACTAACGGATCCGAGATGGTTCATTACGTTACCCATTGCGACCAAGAAAGTTTTATTCAATAAGTGTTAATTTTGATAGTAGGCTCCAGAGTTTATTTTGAATGCTTGTTTGATTAACAACTACGTGATAGCCTAATCATTATATAAGCGTAGCATGGTAGTACCTAAATCCGTCGATTTTATTATCTGTTACATTCAAATTTTCGCTCGTCCCCGTTATTGAAGTACAGTATATTGATCTATTTGCTATTTACGAACCAAAATTACCAATAGAACCAAACTCCTCTATAGGTACCAAAGTTTATTCGCAATTTACAAATAATCGACCCGAATGTCGTCCTTCAATTTTGTAATTTCTCGGAGTAAAAATTCCATAAAACCAAAACAAAGACAAAGAGGAGCCAAAATGTCCCTTCATCCACAGGTCTTAAGAATTAATAAGTTCCTAATTTCATTGAAACTGATGCACGAAGATGTCTCCAGTCACTTAATTCACCCCGATGTTTAGGACCTCATGGTATCCCAAACCTCCTTTTAAAAATGCGCTGACGTCCTATATTACCCATTCACGACTATCTTTAACAGATCCTTCTCATTTAATCTTATGCCGAAAATGTACTTGTAAGTAACGAACTCGGTTTTGGGCTTGTAAAAAATCATATTGCAGTAAAGCTAGGTGAAGTGAAATGCTCATCTGTCTCGACTTACATCTACACAACTGAAACGACTACGGAGGATGAAAGAAAGAATGTACAAGGAGAAGAACTCGAATGAAGTTCGTAAGCTAAATGGTCTGATAGACCTAGAGATTAGACGTCTCAACTGTATGTTTACTCAAAAACTCTCCAAGTATGTGGAAACTCGTTAAAGAACTTACAGGTGACAGACCGTCTAGGAGCGAATGTTTGTGACTTGAATAAGTCTTTTGTAAGTCAGGCATCTGATGTAATGCTCCCTTCATCCACAGGTTTAAATAATAGTTGTGTTCCTAGTTTCACTGAAACTGATGTCCGAAGATGTCTCTAGTCACTTAATTCATCCCGATGTTTAGGGTATCCCAAACCTCCTTTTTAAAAATTTGCTGACGTCCTATATTATCCATTCACGACTATCTTTAACAGATCCTTCTCATCCAATCTCATACCGAAAATGTAGAGAAAGATGAAGATAATCCCTGTACCCAAGAAAGCATCTGGTGATAAGAATGTAAAATTTAGACCTATTGCAGTAACTTCACCGTTCCTCAAAACCATGGAAAAAATATTAATACTTCCACTTCAGCCTGCGATAAAAGAGCATATTGATCTGTATCAATTTTCTTACAGATGCAAAAGAAGCACCTTGGATGCTGTTGCTGTTCTGCATCACAATATAGTGTTCAACTTAGAAAAGGGTAAGATGTTCGGTGCGCTTTTCTGGACTATACTTCAGCTTTTGATTCTATACCAAGACAACGTTTACTTAACAAGTTAATCAGCGTCAACACTGACAGCTGGATAACCAACTGGCTATGTTTCTACCTTTCTGGAAGGGAGCAGTACACTGTGTTTGGAGGAAAGTTTTCAACTCGAAGGTGTACCATAAGGAGCTGTTCTTTCACCTCTTCTTTTCTCTTTTTTTCTGCATGATCTGCCATCTTCCACAGAAAACACTTTTTTGAAATATGCGGATGATCTCACTGTATGTATGCCTATCTCTTCCTCTTTACATCCCATAGAAATTAATGAGTTTTTGTCTCGTATTGATTGTTGGTCATGGTCTCATACTTAATCCGTCTAAATGTCAAGCTGTTAACTTTAGCATGAGACATGAACGGAATTTAAACACCATTTTGAGATCCCATAATGCTTGTACCATCGGAGACTCTTTGATAAACTCAGTGTCGAAGGTCAATTATCTTGGTATCACCTTTTCCTCTGATCCCTCTTGGTCTTCCCACGTTTTATTATTATCGAAGAAGGTTGTCCGTCTGACTTACTACATAAAGAGATTCCATGCTCTTGGGATTACTCGTCATTTACTCTTACAATTTGTCAATTCTTGCATACTACCTATTATTCTTTACTTTTCTTCATTATTCTTTCCCGGGCTTTTGAGAAAAGACTTTGCTGTATTGCGGAGAGTGCTGAAGGCAGTTAGCAAGATGTGTGGTGAATCTTTCGAGGTCATAAGTAATATGGTTGTGGATAAAAATCTAAAGTCATGCAAACACCTGGCAGGTGTTGTTTTATCAGATACTAACCATCTCCTTCACTCTTATCTTTTTCCTTGTATATCTTTTGGTAGAACGAGACGTAATAACATTAAAATCCATGCACGCAAGCAAAAGTATAAAAGTTATATAATACCTTACCTAGCAAATATACTCTGTGACGAACAGGTTGTTAGAGTTAACCTAGTCAATAAACTGCACTCTTAACATGTCTCTAATTTGAAAAGTACAGTTTTTCAGACTGTTTTAAAACCTTTTTTCGCTTTTTTTCTTTGTTTCTGTTTTTTACGTAAGAAACTTGTTGAAATACCCTGTATGGAGAATTCTATATTGTACCAAAATATAATATTTAATAAAGCCGTTAATAATAATAATAGCAATAAGGAAACAAGTTCATAAGTTGAGTAAAACAAATACATCCAAGAACACGGTGAAACTAAGAATATTCAATACAAAGTTTTTAATCAGCCAGATGTTTTCAGTTCTCCCGTAACAATTATCTCAACTTTGTTCAACGTCTTTTTAAGAACTAATTTGATGGACCAATTCGGAAGCTCAAATATGCATTGCAATGACGACTATGATGGGCTTAGTGAAAACGTCAAAGATGATTCAAGTGATTGTTACATTTAAAAGGCATACAGACGTAATGCGACTCATTTACGTACCAGGTTAAAATGCTGGTTGATGAAGGATATAACATTTAAAAAATTATAAAGTTGGCCATAAACGTTTTCTCAAATTTAGACTTGTGGCACAACAGTTAAGAATATGAAGAGTTATACTATAGATTTTTCATACGAAATTGCTGAAATTAGTTTGGTGAGATTAAAATCATATGGCGAAGGTAATTGGAACTAAGAAGTGTCAATTAATTTTTGAATCTAGTATGCTTCGTCAGTAAACGACACAAATTTTCATATTAGTATGTTGTAGCATAAAGCCATTAAATATACCTTATACCAAAAACATTTTGGGAGTGAGCTGTATGATATATAGAAAGCTAGTCTAGGTGAAATTACACAAATTTTAAGGATTATCAAAAAACATGGCAAACCATCCAGCAAAATAATTAAACTCGCCTGGTTTATTCTCGAAAATTAAATCATCCAAAATATTTGAAGTATGTACGACCAGTTGTTAACCGTTTGGAACCACTTTGTTCACTTGTTAATAAGTTGTTGTTTTTCACGAATGTCATAACGGTCTTTTTGACTATTCTGTTCAGTATTTTAATCACGACACTGTCGAGGCCGACAAGTCTGTAATTTGATCGGAGTTGTCTTGATTTAGTTTTATTCATGAGATTGATAATTGTATTCTTCCAGTCCGTAGGTTATACACCGTGATTAAGTGACACATTTAATATTGTAGACAGTAGGACAGCAAAAATTTATTAAAATTGTCTCACACTTTTAAATCATGGTTCATCCGCTCCTCTATTTTTTTAGTTTCAAGGGTACCAAGGGCTTTCAGCACATCGCCTAGGTCAAGGTTAACAGTGAGCAGAAGAATTTTTACTTCGCTCTTGGGTCTATTACTTTGTCTAGAGAAGACTGTTGATTGGAATCTGTTCCGACATAGTTTGCCACAAATCTTGCTTTGTCATGATCATCCTCCCTTATTTGAGATTCAGTCACTTCCGTAACTAGTTCGAGAACGTAATGCTGCATCCTTGTTCCGTAATTTATGAATGAGAATAGTCTCTTGGGCTGCTTTAGCGGAGATTGTTCCAGCTACATTTCACATTTCTCCTAGCTTCTCAGATTTTAATTATACACTTGTTCTTACCGACCTGTGGCGTTCCATCGTACTTGCTGTGCCAAGGTTGATGTCAACGTTCCAACATTTCTTATTTTGTCTTGGTAAGCGTCGAATAGCCCGGCCTATTCAGGGATGGTGGTGCTTCTTATCTCACAGCGAAAACTGGGAAGTGTTGTAGAACTATGGTCTACTATGATATTAGTACTGCTCTAATAATAGACCTAATCCTAAAATTGTAGATTTGTCATGATATAACTGCCTAATCTATAAGATCTTACGTGGAAGTCACACCATCGACTACACCAACTCACTATATCGCATCAATTACCAATACATGATGTAGAACAAGGTTAGGCTAGAGAAAGAACAATATATTTAATATGAATAGGAGATATAAGATAACATCCAGCAAGGACCACGCCTGCATGGCCGAGCCATGCCACTCGATCAACTCAGTCCATTCAATTCATTGTACGCGCCTTCTCCATCCTAGGTATTTCTCCATGTTAAATATTGAATATCTATTTTCCGAGTAGTGTTGTGTTCAGCTTTGAAGATTGTGTGGTTATGGTCTAATGCCACTACAGTGTCTCTTAAAGCTTCATAAGTCATAGACACTGAACAAAGAAAATGAAGGTGCCACAGGTATTCGAAGTTTGACAAATCTTTAACCAGTAACACCTTCTAATATGGAGCGTGCCCACCAAGTGAAATCAAAAGACAGAAGTGAGGAGGTTCGAAGATATATTTGACAGGCTATCAATATATCGAGGATTGTCTGATCTAATCTGGCTAGCGATTGCGGTTGATGTTGAGCACGGCGTTACCACACGTGATCTGGTGCGGATGCCTGACCGAGCGCCTTCAGCTAGATGAGTCCACTAAAACATATGGTCAGCATCCAATGTCGAAAACTTACAGAGCTATTTATTTTGGGGATTTATTTACCGCTACAGATCACTCCCCCCCCTAGTGGGTTAGTGATGACCCTAAGACGTGGCCAGCCAGAAGTTTAAACCCAGCGAGTTTGTCGTTGGTAAACACTCTTCTGATAGCTTACTAGAATTAGCAGCGTCTGGTCGTCTTTCCTTACTATATAGGACCGAGGTACAACATAGTAAAAAAAATGTACAATGAAAATTTCACTTCCTCCTAAACGTCATCGTTCTTTTCCAGCCGTCCTGGAAAAGAAAAAAGAAAATGTAAGTGCATGTCGAAATACACTCGTATGTGCGTAAAAACACAATGTCGGCGAAAAAAATTGGAATCTAAACTAATTTACACGTAATATCGTTAAAAAAATTTATTGTTTTTTTTGGAATAAAAAATAAAATATATAAGCATATTAAAATTGTTTTTTTTAAAAATAATTATATATCGTAAAAAGAAAGATCGAGATAATATAAAATGTCGAGTAGTGCCTTACGTGCAATAGTCGTTTAAATGTTCTGGAAATCTACTCTTCTTCCAGAACGCGTCGTTTTAAGTTTATTTTCAGATACATTCGGAGTATCATCGCTAGTGTTGGTTGTCGGTTGAGGAATTATGAGTGGAGTCGTGTCGTTCGATTGTACCGAAGGAAAATCGACGTAGATAGGATTTCCTTCTAAATACGCTGCTTTTAAGCGATCGATGCTGATGCTATCGTTGGTTCCGTTCTTATCGACTATATAGTACTTAGATTCACGTTGAAGAACTTTGAAGGGTCCTTCGTATGCTGATTCGAATGGTCGTCGATGCGAGTCTCGACGAACGAAAACGTGTGTACTATATCGTAAGTCAGGTTGAACGAAAACATCAGTTGATTGAGGTCGAGTGGAAGCAGGTTTAACTGAACGCATTGCGTTTGTAAGCCTGTTCGTGTAGGAGGTTAGATCCATGTTCATTGAAGAGGACGAAGGATCCACGAATTCTCCTGGAAGTCGAAGTGTCGTTCCATAAACGAGTTGAGCCGCAGTGTATCCAATGTCAGCTTTCACTGCATTGCGGATACCTAGTAAGACGAGTGGAAGAGCGTCGGTCCACTGTGAAACGTTTGCAGCTGATAGCGAAGCTTTCAGTTGTCGGTGAAAACGTTCTACCAACCCGTTTGCTTGTGGGTGGTAGGCGGTCGTTCGGAAGCGAGTGATTCCTAAAAGTGTGGTCAGACGACGGAAAAGATCAGATTCAAACTGACGTCCGCGGTCTGTAGTGATGGTTGAAGGGCAGCCGAAGTTTGCTACCCATCGTTCGACGAAGGTGCGGGCCACTGTTTCAGCAGTGATGTCCTTGATAGGTACTGCTTCTGGCCATCGAGTGAAACGGTCTACGCAGGTTAAGAGGTAAGAGTATCCATTTGAATCTGGTAAAGGTCCTACCAAATCCAGATGAACATGGTCGAAACGAGCATCGGGAGTTTTAAACGAGCCTAAGGGACATTTATTGTGTCTGATAACCTTAGATTTTTGGCAGCTTACACAGGAGCGTGCCCACTCCCTCACGTCTTTATTCATGCCAGGCCAGCAAAATCGTTCTGCTATAAGCTTGATGGTTGCACGAACACCTGGATGAGAAAGTTTGTGCAATGTATTGAAGACATTGCGTCGATAATGTTTCGGCACGATTGGGCGATCCCTACCTGTAGATGTGTCACAAAGTAAGGTTTCCTTACCTGTTCCCATCTGTTTGATGCGTAGTTTAAGTGTTGTGGACGATAACTCGTGCTGAAGATCAGTGTCTTCTTTTTGAAGCTCGGCGAGTTTAAGAAGGTCGATTCCTTGGAAACTGTTCAAGGAAGTTATGCGAGATAAGGCGTCTGCAACTACATTGTTTGCTCCAGAGATGTGTTGAATATCTGAAGTAAACTGCGAAATGTAGTCCAGTTGTCGAGACTCACGGGGAGAGTACTTGTCAGAAGGAGAGCTTAACGAGAAAGTGAGCGGTTTATGGTCCGTGAAAAGAGTGAATTCACGGCCTTCGATATAGTGTTGGAAATGCCGTACAGCACAATACATAGCTAGGAGTTCCCTACCGAATGTGCTGTACCTCGATTCGGTGTCTAGCAACCTTCTAGAGAAAAATGCCAAGGGTTGCCAGGAGTTGTTAACCCATTGTTGTAAGACTCCTCCGATTGCCGAGTCGGATGCGTCTACTGCGATGCTAATGGGTGCTTCGGTGTCCTGATGTGCGAGCATTGTTGCTTTAGCAATCAGTTCCTTAACTGTGGAGAATGCTTTTCGTGCGGTGTCGTCCAAATTAATGGATTTCGCATTTCCACGAAGTTGGTCGGTCAGAGGTTTCATAAGTAATGCGCATTTCGGTATGAAACGTCTATAGAAACTTACCAGGCCGTTAAACGTGCGTAATTGCTTGACGGTGGTCGGTTCTGGGTAATCCAGAATGGCCGCCACTTTGGTTCTAAGGGGTCGGATACCTTGAGCATCGATAGTGTGTCCCAGAAAGTCTAACGAGTCGGTTCCGAATTGGCATTTCTGAACGTTTACAGTTATGCCATGTTTTTGTAATCGTTCGAAAACAAGATCCAGATGCTTGAGATGTGTTTCTCTGTCCGGACTTGCGATTAGACAGTCGTCAACATACGCGTGTACGAAGTTGAGACCTCGAAAAACGTCGTCTATGAATCTTTGGAATGTTTGAGCAGCGTTCCTTAGACCGAAAGGCATTCGCAAAAATTCATAGAGTCCGAAGGGAGTTATGATAGCTGTTTTCGGTATGTCGTCAGTAGCCATAGGGATTTGGTTATACGCTTTAACCAAGTCGATTTTCGAAAAGACAGTTGTACCTTTCAAGGTAGCTGTCAAATCGTGAATGTGAGGCAACGGGTAACGATCGGGAATGGTTTTCGCGTTCAATCGCCGATAGTCACCAGTTGGACGCCAATCGTTGCTGTCCTTTTTAGGGACCATGTGCAACGGAGATGCATATGGGCTACTTGACGGTCGTATGATTCCTAAGTCCATCATGTGATCGAATTCGTTTTTCGCTAACCTTAGCTTTTCAGGAGCTAGTCGTCGTGCTTTAGAGAATACAGGTGGTCCTGTAGTCGTGATGTGATGTGTAACATTGCTGGTTACACACGGTAGTTTCGGTTGAGTTTGTTGTATCCCAGGGTACTTATCGAGTAGTGGTTGATAGAGTGGGTCTATCATATGTTTAACTGTGACTGGGGATACTCTACAACCAGTAAAAGAAGTTACGCAAACGGACAAATTAGTGTTTCCGTCTACTAGCCTCCGTTTGCGAGTGTCGATGATCAGATTGTGGTGTTGTAGAAGGTCCATACCAATGATTGGCATAGAAACATCTGCAACGACGAAAATCCAGTGGATGGGTTTGCGTAAACCCACGTTAAGGTAAACGTACCTTTTGCCATACGTAGCGATCGGTTTTCCGTTTGCCGCCTGTAAGTTTAGAGTCGATTCGTGAAGTCGGTCGTTAGGATTTGCTGGGAGAACGCTAACTTCTGCGCCAGTGTCGACGAGGTAGCGAACTCTCGTTGTCACATCTGTGACGAATAACAGACGGCTATGTTCGCCGGCTACGGTTGCCGTTAACGCGTGCCGGCTTGGAAGTTTCCCGAATTGTTTTTCGAGTCAGTCGGTTTCGTGTTGGGAAAATTGCAGGGTTTTCTGCAATTTCTGGAAAACTTTCCATACTGGTTATGATACCAGCACCAGTCGGGGTTATCTGTCTCTCGTGGTCTAGAGACAGATCGCTTACGAGAAATGCTTCTACGTGGTGTGCGCGATCTCTTACGGTCGGTACGAAGACTAAGATAACGCGTGAGTGTGTGACATAAGTCGGTTATGTCATTCTGAGTCGTGTGAGGCTTTTCTTTGACTGAAAATACCTCGGTAGTAGATTTCGTAATTTCTAGAATGCGGTCGGCAGATGCAGCTAGCTCGTCTAAGGCGTTGTTCTGGAACGAGACCAGAACTGCTTGCACCTGTTGGGGAAGTTTTGACAAGAAGAGTTGTTTGAATAGACCTTCGTCGAAAGTTCTTGGGCCTATAACCTCTCTCATCCGTTGCAACATGTCTGTCGCAGAACCGTGTTGCAGGTCGATGTTATTGAAGAGTTGATCTAACCTTTGTCGATCGGTTAGGTCTCCTCGTTTAAGAATCGAGCGTTTTAAGATTTCGTAAGGATCGGAAACATCACTAGTAAACATACTAGGTGTTACGTACCTGTTGAATTCGCGCGGTAGTGCCTTGACTACTGCGAGGAATTGTGCACGTGTGTCGATCACGCCGTGCTCGGAGAAGTCGGCTTCTGCGTAGCAAAACCAGGCTTCGATGTTGTCGGGCCAGAAAGGCATCAGTTGAAACGAAGGTGGGGACAAGGTCTTAAGCTTGAGTACTTTAGGTGTCTGTTCAGTCATGATGAAATATGAAGTACGATAATGAACGAGGGGAAAATATATATATATCCAAGAAAAAACACGAAAAAAATCACAATGTTTAAAAAAATAAAAAATAAGGCAATGATATATAAAAATCCCAAAAAGGAACAGACTCACAGTTGCAATAAGGTGTACCAGATCACGACGGTCTCACCAATGATGATGTCACAGGTATTCAGTGTTTGACAACGCTTCTACCAGTAACACCTTCTAATATGATTTGTTCCCACCAAGAGAAATCAAAAGACAGAGTCGAGGAGATCGGAAGAGTATATTTGGCGATGACCAATATATCGGAATTCTCTGATCTAATCTGGCTAGCGATTGCGGTTGATGTTGAGCACGGCGTTACCACACGTGATCTGGTGCGGATGCCTGACCGAGCGCCTTCAGCTAGATGAGTCCACTAAAACATATGGTCAGCATCCAATGTCGAAAACTTACAGGGCTATTTATTTTGGGGATTTATTTACCGCTACAGAGGTTTTTATATGACGGTACCTAACAATGACAAAAAAATCTGACTTCCGCCGCTACAAAAAACATTAATACTTATGAATGCAAACAATACTCGAGGATATACTCAACGATGGAATATAAATACTAGTGAACTTCGTTTTTTTTGTCTGTACTTGTGAGGTATAGATGATGAACTTCTCTTGAAAAAAGGAAACTCTTGAAGATTAATTTACCTAAAATAAATTCGTTTAAAGCAAAAACTTTAGTATTTATGTGTAATTTAGCGATCAATACCATGAAATATACTGTTCTTTTTTAATAGCGCGCGTCAAAGAGTCATCAACCCTCTATGTTAACGATTATGAGGAACGAATGGACTAACATAGAAACATTTCATGTATGGATTGAGTCTAGCAACTGTCTAATTTAAAGCTGTAGTTATTGGTATGTTATAGCGCAAAATCTGGGTCTTACGTTACACTGACAAAATATTCTCTAGGACATGTTATCAATGAACTGCTTATGTTAATAATCAATCAAATTAGTAATTTGTCAACAAGTATGAAGCATTCTGGTTTTGTTATTGTCCTACTAACTCTTAGCTCACGGCTTGCTAAATACATATTGTGGTGTTCCTTGTCATTACACTTTCTAATTGTCGTTTATATCCATGATGGTCAGTAAAAGTCCATGACTTTAAATGCTAGGACTACTCATTCATATTTTCTTCGGTCTTTTTAAGACCACCGTTGGCCTACTGTTTGATTGTAAGAAACAACCCATGGGTACCCAATTTCCAAAGTCTGTAAGCACATATGTGTTCCGAAATCTAACAAATGTCTCATTTTTGATTTTTTTTATTTACCTTCACACCTAAAACTGCCATGATATTTCCGATTTCGGTCTTCGTGAACTCCAATTAAGCATTGAGTAACCTTAGATGCTGTTTTTTATTTACTACAAAATTTTTTTTGTTCTTTCTTACAAACTAAGATAAATAGTGATCACGATTTACCTGATAGCGTTGCTTTAAGACCCCAAGATCGAGCAAACATCTCAGCCAATATAACTACTAAAGCGCTATCATCATCTGTTATATCCTAACGAAGAATAAATAAACTGTAACTGTTAGGAACTACTTATGAACTGTTGTTATATATTTATTCTTATTGTATGGCTTAAGTAACCAGCTCATACATATTTATATTTTTCTCATTATAAGATTTCATTTGGCCTACTGGCTATTATACAATCTAATCACGTGATATATTAGCAAGTGCATTGGACACAACACTATCCTTTTCTAACCGGGCTTGACAGGAATTTTCTGTGTCTTTTGCTGTGATAGAATAAGCCACAATTCCGTTGCTTGTTGATATTTTTTCAAGGTTTTTTGTGTCTTCATTTTTCCTCTGTCTATGAATGTTGTGTTCTGTGCTTTTGTTTTATATTAGCAAATTGAATTGTAATAATGGCTTATTCAATGTAAAACTACGTACTGAATATGTTCTGGAATCGTTTAAGGTAATGTATCATTTGTATTTTATTACACATTCCTCCGCTTGCAGAAAAACTAATAAACTAATAGAACATATTGTCATTTTCCATTTGGATAGTACAAACGGTGGTTGGTTATCGAATAATTTGTTCTAATATTTTTAGATCCTGTAGTTGAATATGTTTATCCATCTGTTAACAACGAAAATTCTCACTTTCATAGGCTGCGAAATTTTGTTCTTCCATGTAAACATAAAAGGTCAGTAATATTTATCTTCCATAGTTAACTTGTTTTAACAGTCTTATTTCGGAAGAGTATACACTTATATTCACGGATAGCGATGGAACTGTAGAATTTTTTGCCTGTATTACTTTACCTATTTCTGGATATATTGTGTGTATTAGTAGGTAATATTTTCATCACACTTATTTTTATAGTCTAAATTTTTTATGATAATTTTAGTTATTTTCCTTACTTTGAACTTTTGCACTCAATCATAACTCTGATTAATCAAGAACATTTATACAGAGAAGAAAACCGACGTAATATTGAAGTAATTTTAAAGGAATTGCATTATCATTCTGGTGTTGCAACACTTAACATTTCATCACCTCCGAATTCGACGGTACTGCTCACATTCTATCTTTTAAACCAATTTATCCAAACAGAAGTTAAGTATACAACTCCCAGAAGCACAGTTTCAGTTTGTTTATCATGTAACTGATGATTGTCATTATTTCGCGAAATTTTAGAGACACATTTTAGAGTATTATAATACATTGTCTATCGGCAATTGGATTGTAATATTTGAAAGGTGAGACATTGTATAGTTTGGTTAATTAATAAAAAAATTTATGTTACTTCCTACATCTAGCTTAATTTTGGAGAAAAGTGTAATATTCTACTCAAGTCGTTTACAGCGTATTACTTCCTGTCTTTTGGCCAGTCTAAGTTTGTTGTACCCACTTATATGGTATTTTAATTCCAACTAACTTGTTTTTCCTTACATATAATCAGGCCTCATTTAATTTATTCTCTACTACCTTCCAGTTGTATTGAATATGTTGGGTAAGTAAGTAACGTCAACACTTGGAATCTAGATCTTCTTTTTTCTTTGAAGCTGTCCGACCCCATTTGTTGCTGGTGTTCACTCATGTTTAAAAGAGGTTTGTTTAATTCTGTCTTTCAGATTATGTGCACGATTGTCAGAAAGGGGTTGTGAAGATTGTTGAATTCCATTGAAACCACGAACCGACCAATGTTAGACTACCATTGCAAACTCGGAAGCACTGAACTGATTTCGATGACATTCAACAATCTTCAAAACGCCATACTAAAAGATATCATGTGCTCACTAGTGACTAGCTTCGAGAAGTGTTTCTCCGATTTATAGTTAGAAGCCGAGACCAATGGTATTCAACCCTGTTGGGTGTGAGGCAATTACTCACTGAAGAAAACAGAAAACAGTCGTGCAATACCTTGGGTTGAGTGAAGTCAGGGATCAACACAATTGGACGCCAGCTCAATGATCCAAAAGTTAAGCGTTCGCACTCGAAACCGGAGGTCCCGGGTTCGAATCCCGTATGCGGGATCATAGATGCGCAATGCTGGGGAGTCCCACACTAGGACGAGACGGCCATTCAGTGCTTCCAAGTTTCTAAATGTGGTCTAACATTGATCGGTTCATGGTTTCAATGTAAGTCCTTGATTTTTTTAAAAGTTCTGCTTTTTATTTGTATAGAAGATGAAACCATTGTTAATTCCTGGAGTTCGACTTGTCGATTTGGATCATGATGTTGTATATGGAACAGGGGATGTTGGAATAACCATGCCGTCTGTTTTAGTATGTTTAATATATTTATACTGGTGTTTCTAAATATTAATTGTCATCTGTTTGCACTAAAAATAATCATTTTGATGTATTATGCCTAATTATAAAATTCACATGGATTCATCAGGTAATTGATCTAATGCGCAGAAGCGTTTTGGTCTACTTAGAAGCAGACAGATAAAAAAGTGTTTATTGGATGCGAATCTTGGTAAAGTATGGTTTATTTTTAGCACATTGCGTGGAGTGTTTGAAATCCTTTTAATGCTTATGAGATGAATACGTTCATTGATATAAATTTTAGGTTTAACTAGGACTTAACAGGAAAGCACGTCGGTTTCAGCCTTCACATTTCACATCATTTTATCAAGAAAAAGTCAGCATGAGAAGTAAAAAGAATTGAAAACACCAATTTAGGAATCAGTAGGGAACTTAAAGAAACAGATAAAATCAAGGGATGAAGACAGAATAAATATGCAATATTCGACAATTTAGAAAACATACGTAGTAAACAAGTCCATACCTCAATTTTAAATCATATCGCTAAACATCTCCGACCATTAGTTAGGGGTTCTCACATACTAACTAAATCACCTGAATAGTACTTTACTGTTCAGACAAACTGATTTATCTGAAAGTTCGTGAAAATGAACGTTGTTACTGGTCCTCAGCCATATATAATGACTGTTTTGCTGAACCCCACCACGGAGTCTGTAACTACTTCACCAGCCAATAGCTTCATATATATCAATCCATAGTTTATATATGTGGTGTTCAGAAACTTTCATTCCAGTCGGTAAGAGTTGAGGAGGAACCCATATGTTATTGCTTTTTTGCCTTAGATCGGTAACATGTGTGTAGTTAAATCATTGGGTATCTCTTAATTTAACTCTGAGGCGTTTAACTATGGAAGTTCAATCTTGGAAAAAGAGTTAATTTCAATATCATGCAAAAAAGATCCGCAAACTTTAAGGCAATAATAACAAGGTTGGATTCGTTAGTTTGAAATATTTATTTTATATCACAATGGATAGAAAAGTTGTATTTCCAACGTTTCGTGACTTAATGTAGGCATCTTCTTCAGATGAAGTAAATAACTGCAATTACATCAACACAGGCTTCAAACTTAGTTGATAATAAGTTTGTTACAGTTATTCTTATCAACAAGATACTACCATCAAATATGTAAGTACCGTACTGTTAAGATGAAATTTAAATAAAGGGAACTAATTGCATGAAAGATGAAATCGTTTGAAATAGACATTTCTTTTTTAATTAGTTTTAATTTTTTTTAATGATAAATCAAGATTCTTATCTAATATTGACATGGAAGCAAGAAAATTTACCGATGATATTACAAGTAATGTAGGATTACATTGATGGCTGTAACTTTTTTATACTCATGCAATCTTATTTTTGTTGTTTTTCCGTTCACATTTATTATTTTAGTCTTAAAAATTAGTTTCAAGATTATTCAATGACATTGTAAACTTCTGTTGTTAATGATCCTTGTCTCATTCGATACTTTCTCATTTTCTTAGCGTCATTGGTTGATTAAACGGTGTAACGCATCACACAGTGCAATTTTACGGCATATACGCTCAACAGAGAATGTTGCTTCAACTGCTGCCTTACTTTTAGCTCGACCATACTTAGAACTGATGGCTATTCTTCTTGGTAAGGTTACTATTTTTGCTTCGTAACTAAAAATTATTTCATAGTAAATTAAGTCTACTTACAAAAAAATGAAGAGACTGTAATTATTAGAAAAGCACATCACTCATTGTATTCATCCACAATATAACCACATAACTTGTATCAATTATTTTGAGGTTATTGAAGCATCGATTCCTAGAGAAGTCGTGTTAGATATTTACTTAATTCAGATAGTGATTATATTTTTCATATAATTCAATTTGTTGTTTGAGACAAAACTAGTTTTTGCGCCTTATCAGAAAAATAGTCACACATCTGTAGGACTATTTGATCAAATTGTGATAAGAGTTCGAGTAGATTTGTTCATGCACATCTGTGACCACAAGATTGAAGTTTGTACAATCCGTCATATGCACGCAAATCTAGGTAAATACATGAGGCTATAGAGTGTATCCAACATTTTTTAAAAGGTATCGTATTACAATCGGCGTGTTTAACTAAAGTTGTCCAGTCCCAATTCGTTTGCTTTTAATATTATAAATTTACTGTTTTAACATTTGTCAAACCACTAGTTACTAAGAGCGTTGTATACCTGTCCTCATTTATTTTAGATAATATCCATAAAAAGGTACCAAATTACTCCATACATTTTATGAAGCTTTCACTAAAATTTTAGACTGACTAAGCTTTCCGACAATCACATGTGTTCGCAAAGATTGGTTTATTCTCGTTGAGTCTGTTAGTTAAGACAATATTTCTAATCGTTACCAGCTGACAGTTTGTTTTGAAATCAGATTTGTGGAAATCGATGCCACTTTCTTATTGTAAGCGAATTTCTAATCTGATTATGATTATTAATTTACTGCATCTTCCTTGTATTTTCTGAAATAGGTCGTTATCGATCGGCACTGCAGCATAATGAAGCTTCTTCATCGGTCGATCTTTTACCAATACAATCACCAAATGATGAAAGTCGATCACAAGATAAATTTGATCAACCTCGTATAGGTGGATGGTTTTTCGATCGTGCTGCATTTGTCATTTCTTGTGGTCATGAATTACAGCCATATCTTACAGAACTTTTAAATTCTCAGATGGTGATACAAGTGAGTTTATCTGGTAAACGTTTAATTGTTTATGCTCTATATACACCTATATATCTGTTATTTGGCGAAGATGCTGAAACATTGACACTCATTAGAACTGAAAGGTAGAGAAATAATGTGTACTCAAATAAGATTATGCGCGTGTGTTGAATTTTATCGATTTGCGAAAATAAACTGTTATGCAGCTAATTAAAAATAAAATTATCACTTTCACATCACAAAGTTATTTGTTGTGAAATGGACGAATATCAAGAGCTATGTGATGGAAAACCCATCATTTCCTGAACATTCTACTTAAATCAAAAAAGGTTTTTCTAGTAATTGTCGTTTTTAATTTAGAAATAGCTCATGTGCCATTTCATCAGGCACCATGAATGAATGATTTTCTAGGGGATCCTAAAAATAGTCTATATGCGTTCATATTTTCTCCATGTTTCATCGTTGCTTAGGAGTAGGGAAGGCACAGCACAAGCTTAATTTGCTAGGTTTGAAGCGATTACGAGTTCACTTAGTCTGCGAACGGATGGGTTTTCCATCTTGATATTCGTCCATTTCACAACAAATAACTTTATGTGACGTGAAAGTGATCGTTTTATTTTTAATTAGCTACACAAGGGCGGGAATTTTTTCTCTATTTGGCTGTACTTTCCGTTGGAGCCAGTGTGCGAGATGCGTGCATGATAGCTTTCTCTGTTGCGTCCGGGAACTGGTGTGAGATGACAGCACCGAGTCAAAGGCTGAAACGTCTGCAGCTACAATGATTGGCATCAACGGATCGTAGTGTGCCAATAATATGGTTGTTTTCAGCTTGCAAAATGCAGCTTCACATTCTTTTGTCAATCTCCAGATAGTATTCGGAAGATAATTTAGCGGGGTGCGTATGTCATGTATCGACGGGACGAAAGTTGAATCGTAACTAACCAATCCCAGGAATGATCGGTGAGCGTACACATTTGTAGGAGTGGGTATCCCTTTTATGGCTCGAATGTTTTCAGGGCCTGGTTTGCGACCTGCAGCATCAAAGATGAATCCCAAATATTTTACTGACTTCAAGAAAAGCTGGCATTTTTCTGGGTGTAACCGGAATTCGTTGTCGCTGATGCGCTCTAGTACAGCTGTCGTGCGTTTTTGAAGCTGTTCTAACGATGTGGCAACAATTAAGATGTCATCGACATAAGTTGCGACCCCCGGGATACGCGATAGGACGGTATCCATTACTTGCTGAAAATGGATGGGGCGGTTTTAACTCCAAATGGCAGACGATTATACTGAAACAAGCCACGATGAGTATTGATGGTAAGTAGCTCTCTGGATTCTTCAGCCATTTCCACTTGTAAATAGGCATCAGCTAGATCCAGCTTTGCAAAGAACTTCCCACCATTTAGCATTGTCAACAAATCTGCAGGGACTAGCAGCGGGTAATGATGCTGTTCGAGAGCTGCGTTAAGACCGGTGGAAAAATCTGCTCATATTCGGGTTGTGCCATTAGCCTTCTTGATAACCACAATGGATGCTACCCAGGCGGAATAAGAAACCTAGTATTATGCTTGGACCAAAAAATGTTCAGTGCTTCTTAGTTCTCAATGGTTGTCTAGTCAAGAACAGTACTTGATGTAGATCCATCGTTTTAATTTCTAGTCCGCTTTATTCTTACAATGATTTATAGGAGTCAGTCATATATATATATATATATATATATATATATATATATATATATATATATATATATATATATATATATATATATATATATATATATATAAGTCGATGTGCGCAAATTCTAGATAGTGTAAATACATTAAGCATATGTAAGTTTGGTTGTTTGTTCATTTGACATCATTAATATTCAAAATGTCAGTCATTCAGTTATGTATAATACAACCTACTTATCTAACAGACTGATTATCTCCTGTGTCTTAACACTTTTATATATACTCATAAATTATTTCGTTGATATACTTAATGTTATACTTGATTCTCTAGTGTGAATAATTAATGACTAATGTATTCGCTGATTCTTGTTGTTCAGTTAGAAATAGGAATCATTTTCAGTTTGTTTATAACTTCAAATCGATTAGTAATCAGCCATATAATTTTGTATCTTTTCTTTCGTGAATTTATTCGACTATCAAAACTGTTATAATTAAATTGAATTTGTAGTCCTGAATTTTAAGCACTCCATTTTTAATAAGTCAGCCATGATAAGTTGTGTTAATTTGAACGCTTTATTCGGTTCCTAAACTATTATGGTAACCCGCAAGCTAGAACTGCGCAGCGACCTGAACTCGAGAAAAAAGGCGCAAAATAAGCGAAAAACACGGGTATTTATAGATGCTAACATTTGTTAAATTAACATCATATTTTGGCCAATTCGCTAAAAGACATATTATGCTACTGATCAATAGTATCACGCCACTGATATTCTATAAAACTCCACCATGCTCTGATTGGCTAGGACTCTTCGGCTCCTTGGGGCCTCTGGAGGCTCCGTCGCAGTTCTCACAAAGCCATACTATTGGTGTAATATGTGTAAGTTCAAATCGATTGTCAAAATATTTCCTGTCGAGATATATCTTTTATCACAGACATTTTACTCAGTTATTTAAGTCGGATCTGGTATCTTTGAAGTTGATTTATTTTATAATGAATATATAAGACTGGACGCCTGTATCAGTTCGAGAGATAACTTTTTTTATGTAATTCATGTTGGAACGTATTCGGGGATCCTTTTAACGAGTATTTCAGTCAACTCCATTTCGCGGCCAATTGAAATTGTGCCAGTTCATTGATTATAGACAAATTTGTGGATTATGATGAAAAGTTATTTCAAGTGATTGTAAAAATAAACCAGATAAAGATAGACACATCAGTCTGTCACTGGTAATTTTGAGATAAATCATACGTTGAGTTTGTCGTTTAGTAGTTTAGTCATTCGACTATCAACCAAAGGTTAGAGATGTATTACTCACATATTAGACGACCATCTACTGTGATGAGAAATGTTGACCAACATAAGAGCACACCAGAATAATATTGGTAGCAGTCAAACAAAAGTTTGACATCAATCTACAAAGTTACTGACCCTTAGACTTTGTAGTGTCCATTATTTGCTTCATTCTCCCTTATTTGATAAACAATTAACATTATATGAGTAAACAGGAGATTTTCAGTTATATACTAAGTCCTGAGTAATTTTCAGAAACGGAGCAAGATTATGCCCCTCTCATTTATACTTCTGTACTACCCCTGCGTATGACCTATTCTTAACCGTCCATTCATATTCCATAGCCCATATAATATTTGATCATTGTTATTATTTTTGTTGTTTGAATCATAAACTGATCTTAGCTAAATCAACATTGTAAATCAGGAAGAAGTGGACAGCTGTTGAGTCCTAGCATAGAGCTCTTCAGGAATATGCATTCACAACCCCACTGGGGATCGAACCCGTGAATTTCAGTTTATCTCATAAACGCCTAACCCCCGCACCACTCAGCTGGCATTTAACTGTGTACGCGCCTAACTTCAATCAACTCTCGATATTGCGTGGCTATCTCCCACTGTCTGCGGATTCCCATACTAAAACAGACTAATTCCATTACGGTTTTCACAAATGTACTCTAATACACTGTTTATTGTAATACAATTGATGTGACGATAAAAACAATCATATTTCTTGTAATTTATTTTTGAGTTTCACGTGGTCGTACAGTAAGAGACAGGAGAGCAATTGTATTAATCTTTTCCGAGCATTGATTGGATCACCTAGACTGTTTATCAAGTCACCAATGGCCTTCGGCTAATAAACGACACGACTTTAGTGAAATGACGGCCAGGAATAATACTTTATGACCATTAGTCCAAAAAACAGTTTCCCACACTCGCTCACTCGGCAGCCAGAATAGAACACAGTACCGAAAGTAGACAACTTCTAACTATACAGTTCGAATTTATGAATCGCTCATGCAACAATATAGAGTAAAATCCTGACCACACATTAACGTAATTAAGAAATTACAATACCGACATAACTACGCTATTGGTGGAAAAAGACTGAGTAATGTGTCTGTCACAAAGTAACAGTAACTTAAGAATGGTACACCACATAACCACAGTTTATGCTTAACGAGAAAGCTTGTAAGTAGAGGAATACAAAAGTACAATAATCTAAATATTTGATAATTGTACAACAAAAATGTACACATTTACTTCATGTAGGATAGTTCCAAAGGTTTAATTTTGCCTAATACTTATCCCGTTATAGCAGCAGTGTTATCTTGAGTACCGAATAATATTTAACTTTTACCCCCAAATTTTTAACATAATCTTTAAGATTGAAAAATAATGCTTTCTTCTTTTTCTTCATCATATTTTAAAATTTTTAAAGTTTTTCGAATCACGTGTAGCAGTTTTAAATTCAGATATGGCGTTTATTCCACCAGATGATTTTGAAGATATTATCGACCATGTTTCCATCCCGAGACGTTCTGGTGGATTAAATGATCTACTGAATTTCGGTCGAACTGAATTTGATAAAATAACTCGAAAAGTAAGTTCTCCAAGGGAAAAATCCAAACAAAATTTACGTAACCTAATTAATGATAGAAATTTTACATTTTTTAATGAACTGGAAATATTATTGCTATTAGTGATGATTCACGTTGGTATTAAAAATTCACGTCACTTTATTTTTGATATTATTTAACTGAAAGTGTTTATTTCATGGTTTGATAATATGCTCATTTAAACGAGAATTCAGCAGTTCTGTTTTTGAATTCTTGGTTATTTATACACAAATATGCCGAATTGTATGGTATTCTTCATGTCTCAAGTAGTGATTATTATTAGTATTTGTAGTGCGATGTCTTAGTGGTTGGAGCATGAAGCTTTCGGTTAGTTGACTGTAGGTTTAAAGCATCCCTTCACGTACTTATGTTTGGACGGCCTAATCAGTATTACTGTCTTTCTTACTCAAAAAACGTTGGACGGTAGCTCAATGGTTATAGCATTCGAGTTTCAGTCACTAAGTCTCATTCAAAAAACCCCCTACACTTAAGTCGCTTTAGGCAACCGCGCAGTACCAATCGTCCTCACACCGAATGTTGCTCGAAGTTAAGTACATGAGTCTGTAACCTGATAAATGAATTGTCCATATCAGGAAGTCTTCATACAAACAGTATGGTCCAAAGTTGTGTAAATAAACATCTTAGTAAATGAGTTCAACAGAAAATAATGTAGTTTCTTTAAGAATGATTCGATATTAGTACTTGATAACATGAATTCCAATTTCATATACAGGAGTTACATATATATATATATATATATATATATATATATATATATATATATATATATATATATATATATATATATATATATATATAATGGTTAGTTATATTCTAGGTATACCTAAATTAAATTTGTTCTTAAAACTATACCTTGACGTTTACGCTAACTACCATATGTGCATTTTTGGGTGAGTGCTTGAAATTCCTTCATCATTCACACATGTGATCTGCATTTGTCTATACGTAACATAATATGTTGTAAATATGTCTTTTTTTAATCGACTTAATGCCTTTTATTAATAAATTATAGACTAGCTCTTAAAAACTACTTTTCGTAGCTTGTTTCATCGATATATAGTCATTAATTCATCCTATCTTTTCGTATATATATAGTGTATACTACTTACGTTGACAGGTATAAGTAGTATGTGACACCAATCAGAAGTGGAATGCATGCAAGGAAAATAAGAATTAATTAAATCATAAAATCCAATAATCTACTTGTGAGAAAAATAATTATATCTCTGGACTTTCCAGGTGGCCTGTAATACTGGGAAATTAGAAAAACGATTAATCTATTCTAATTCAAACGGTTCTATTAACGACTTGATAGTGGTAGATGCCACAAAAAACTTCAACTATTAGTCGCTAACACGAAAAGAGGACAAAATGTAAAAGAAACTCGTTATTGTAGAAGAACAACTTGAAATAGTACAACTATGTCTTTATAGTAACGAAAGAATAATCTTCAAGTATACGTTTAACTAGCGAACTGAAAGTATTGCAATCAATCAGAAAAGAGCAAAGATCATGTGAGAAACTGAACTGAAAAAGCATTCGCGGTTTCCATTACTAGTTACCCTTCAACATTAGAAAAAATTAGGCAGTTCCATTATCACCTTGGTACACAGATAAAATAGACTGACAAGAGTAATATTTATTCATTGTACTATTAACATATCAGCTCCTCTGTTTGTACATTATTCATTCCTTGATGTCACTTGCATTCCAGTTTAAATACATTGTAAATAACACTAGATTCCAAGTCACGTGTTTTAGAATGATAAACAGTGTTATTTAGTATAGGAATCTATCTCTAATAGTTTGCGTATGTTTTACTTATAAGTGACTTTCATAAATTTTATGTTCGTCCGTTATCTGACACAGAAGTTAACTTTACGAAAAATACTGAATCTGTTGGTTTGTTGCATTTTGTATCATGAGATAATGCATACCCGTATTGAATTTACATCGTTCAATGTAAGAGGAAATTAATCAGTTTAAGAAGTAACAATTCCTTATTATAATTAGTTGACAAAACATGAGTCAAGAGATGGAATCCAATAAATAATGATAAAATTTGATGAGCGCTTAAAAGACTAGACAAGCACGACAGTGATCACTACTAGGTGATCAAATTATTTCTGGGCATACCAATCATATGGGAGGCCATTCAATTGCCGTCTAGCCAGTGATAATGTTATATACTGTGATAGTAAATGTCATGGGTTCGAATCCATCAAGTAGCATTAGTTCTTCAAGATTAAAGGTACATTTTACTGATGTGTGCCAACTATCACAAAACTTAGCCCCGTGGTTAACTGTCGAATATCTCCCGTGACTAGACATCTCATTTATATAGAGTATATAGTTACTTACATACACCTGTTATCCCTCGTGGAGGAGTATGAACCACCCACCAGCATTCTCCATCCAGTTCTGTCCTGGAAAATCCTTTCGATGTCTGCTTCTAGTCCCCAGTCCAGTGTGTTCTTTGATCTTCCTCCTTTCATTCCATGTGCCTCGTGATTCAGTTTGGTGATTTCCAAAATGTATATCCTTTACACTTTCAACTTCTTTTCCTAATTTCCTCCTCAGATGGAAGCCAGTTTGTTCTCTCACTCATAAGGTTGTTGCTGTAAGGTTAGGGAGCAACACTAGATCTCAGCAGCATCTATCGCACTGATAGATGCTCGGAAACTCATTCCACCTGGCTCTGAACATAATGAAGAGCGGAGTCAGCTTAAGCGCAAGCTGACAAAAAGTCTACGCAATGATCGCGAACAGTGGTGGGTAGCGAAAGCAAGAGAGATGGAAAAGGCAGCGGCAATAGGTAATAGCAGACAATTGTTCAGACTTGTTAAGGAAACCGGATTAGGAACCCGACTGTTAGCGAAACAATCTCAGAGAAAGATGGACATATTATACATTCTCAATCCAGGAGATTGGATCGATGGGCAGAAAACTTCAGGGATCAGTTCAACTGGCCTTCAGCCACACTTCGGTTTCCCACGATCTCCAGTCAACCTGAATGGCAAGTTAATGTAGGTCCTCCGCTCTTTACGAAGTTGAAAAAGCCATAGGAAATCTGAAGCGAGGGAGAGCAGCAGGCCCTGACAGGTTTACTCCTGAGATTTTTAAGGATGGTGGTCCAGTATTAGCAATGAGATTAACTGAGGTCTTAGGTAGAATTTGGGAACTGGACGTAATCCCATCTGACTGGTCTCAATCACTGATTGTGCCAGTCTATAAGAAAGGACAAAAGTCCTCTTGTGACAATCACAGAGGAATCAGTTTGACTAATATAGTGTCTAAAATATTAGCTTCAATAATACTTCGACGCCTAACCAAAGCTCGTGAAGAGCAGACTAGAGAAAATCAGGCTGGTTTTCGACCTGGACGTGGTTGTATAGATCAGATATTCACACTACGTCAGGTTCTAGAACACAGACACACATTCAGACGCCCCACAATGGTAGTATTTCTCGACCTTAAGGCGGCATTCGACTCTGTTGATCGTGAGGTTCTATGGCAGTGTTTGTCACTGAAAGGAGTACCAAAGAAGTACATTAACCTTATAAAGGCTCTCTACTCGAACACAACTGGTAGAGTGAGAGCTTATGGCGAACTGTCATCAGAATTGATTACCTCAAGTGGTGTTCGTCAGGGCTGTCCACTCTCTCCATTCTTGTTCAACTTTGTCGTCGACGTACTTTTAGAGATAACACTCTCCTCATCTAAATTTCCAGGGGTTGAACTTCTACCGGGAGGTTCACTTGTTGACTTAGAATATGCTGATGACATAGTTTTATTTGGTGAAGACGCTGACAAAATGCAGAGTCTTCTGACCACTCTAAGCAACAATGCAAGCATGTTCGGGATGCGATTCTCCCCTCGAAATGCAAAATGTTGCTTCAGGATTGGGTTGCATCGACACCCGAACTAATGATAGGGAGTGAAGTAAGTGAGCGTGTCGATCGCTTCACTTATCTTGGAAGTCTCATCAGCCCTTGTGGTCTGGTGTGTGACGAAATCTCAGCACGGATACAGAAGGCTCGACTAGCTTTTGCCAACTTGCGTAGGCTACTAGTATTTGATCATAGGTGTCTTCAAAATATTGCTCGTATATCCTGGAACTATCGAGTAAGTAATGCAGTTGTTAGGAAACGGGTACTAGGTAAGGATGGCAAATCAATTGATGAAGTAGTGAAACTTCATCAGTTGAGATGGCTGGGACATGTGTTACGTATGCCCAACGACCGACTGCCTCGACGTGCGATGTTCAGTGGTATAGGAGTAGGTTGGAAGAAAGCTAGGGGTGCATATATATTTGGCGCACTCCTGTACCAATATATATGTGTTCAAATAAGTAAATAAGCTAAGGGGGCGGCCAGACCAAAACATGGCAAAAATCCATGAAGTCACTGACAAATGGACTGAGTCATGTTGGTAGGTGTAGACTACCTGGTTGGGGACCGCGAGATGATAGCAACCGATGGTTAGAGACCCTGAATGACATGGCTCAAAATCGTTTGCAATGGCGCAGGTGCATCCACTCTTTGTGTTCTCCCAAATTTTGATCTCCTTATTCCTCTTTGTCTCTTTTTTTCTCTGTCCGGATTTATTTCACTGTATTATACTCTTTAAGTAACATCTCCAAACACTAATTTTCCTGATTACTGCTTATACTCTTACTACCGCTACCACAACGGGATTTGAATCGACAACTGCATCTCTGTGCTAATGTGGTGTGGCAACTCGAACTGATGTACGTACGTACGAAGTTCTACGTTGGTACTGACTGACTGAGGTTGTTGCTGATGGTATCCAGCAAACGAATATTTAGTATCTTACGTAGTTAGTTGTTTAGAAATACTACGTTTCAGCTCTGTACAGTAGAACTGTCTTGACGTTCGTATTGAAGATTTTGATTTTGGCTTGGAGACAGTTGTTTTGAGTTCCATATGCTCTTCAACCGTAGGAATGCTGCCCTTGCTTTTGTAACCCGTGCATTTCCTTCTGCATTATGTACTTTTTCGTTGATGATGCTGTCCAGATACGTGAAAGATTCCACATTTTTCAGCGCATCTCCATCAAGTGTGATTGAGTTGGTAATTTCCGTGTTGTATATCAGAATATTGCTTTTTTCTTTGTGTACGTTTAGGTCTACTGGTGTAGAAACGTCTGCTTCAGTGGTATCTTCACCTGCATTTGTTGGTGTTTATGGAATAGAAGGGCCAGTTCATCTGTGAAGTTCAAATCGTCTAGTTTGCATTCAAGCTGTCCATTGTTATCCGTGCATCTCCTCAGATGTGGAGGTCTCAGTAATCCAGTCAACCACCAGAAAAAAGGAAAAAGTAGAGGGTAAGCAGCGTTGTCTGACTCCGGCCCTTCACTTGAAATGTGTCTGTGAGCTGTCTTTCATGCGCAACTTTGCAGTGTAGTCTGTTGTATGGATTCTGTATGCTGTTGACGGTTTTCTCAGCTACTCATACCAAAATGTCGAATAATGTCTCATAAGGTTCTCCTATCCATACTGTTACATGCTTTTTCAGAGTGAAGGAACTTGATGTATGATGACGAGTTGCATTCAACTGATTGTTCAATAATAATGAGTAGTGTCGCGATTTGTTCTGTGCACGACCGATGATCAATTACAGCCTCTCGTAAAACTGATTTTTATCGTCGTCGTTGCTATCATCTCTGGGGGCAGAACATTGGATAAATTCCATTGCGATTCCCTCTTTCATTGTTTTGAAGTATGCTTTGGTGATTCTGGATCTATCGAAATTCCCATCCTAATAGTGCTTTACATGCTTCTTTAGACATCATCAGAGCAACGCCTTGAATGTGCAAATCATTTTCTTCCTCATGATCAGAGCTCAGCAGCATCCCTCCCGAATCTAACCTTTTGCAGTTCAGTTTGAGTCCAATGTGTTTCACTGATTCCGAACATGCTCAGGTTGTATCGCTTCGTTTCCGCAACTCTGAGTGGTTCTCTCGGTCTCCCACATTGTACGGACATTCCATATACCTGTTTTGATTGTTTCTGTGGTTGTTATAAAGGGCATCGGCCTCGTGGCTTCAGAAAAATCTGGGCATTCACCATGAGTTGTCATAATTCTTCTGAATGAAGATGCTTGAACTTGGAGGATTGAGTTGAAATAGTTTAAATTATTACATAGTTATTCGTGTCGCGAGCTATCTCTTTTGAATTGAGGCATTTACATTAATTGATCACTAAGTGAGTAGCGAGTAATGTCATTGTTACCGCTATTGCTTCGTAAGTCCTCATAATAAATAAGCAAATAATCGTTATTTAAGGTATTAATCCATAGATTTTAATCATATATATATTTCAGCTGACGCAGAAATCCGAGAAACTTTCACAGAAAGTAAGTTTCGTATTATTAAATTTCTCTTGTTATATATATATAAGATTCGTATTTCCATTCGATAACAGTTCTTCACATTCATTTCGTTTTTTATTTTCTGAGATTCTTTACTCTCATCAGAACGTAACGTACTAGTGAGGATTTTGTTATTGTTTTCTGAGTTCCTCTCTCTATATCATTATCCTAACCAAATCATTCGTATTGGAATCAATATTCGAATGGTTATATTAATTTTACACCATAGTATGCTTGTAAATTACACAACATCAGATTAGCACCTAGTAATTGAGTTTGTGTTGGTATCCCTATTCAACTGTCTTTTTTTCTTTATTACGAATCATTCTTTTGAAGTGAAATTTGTAAATCTCAATAACTCACTTCATACTCTTATTGTATATTTAACTTTCTTTATGAAGCCACATTTGACTTGGTAAAATGCCAAGATGAATGAGGTGGCTCAACACATAAACGGCCTAATTGGTTTTTAAGTCCTAGTATTATAAAACAACCACTTATTAATTGAATGCGTATTATAGGAAAATTCAAACTGCTATATATATTTCCAAGTAAGCCAAATAACTTGTCAAATAACAATTTATTAATGATGTACTAGGATTCTCGATGCCTACCTCCGAGACGAAGATGTACTACTTAGATTGTATGGCGTCTCATTTTCCTGAAAACCAGTATAATAATAAATTTCTCTCTTAAAAGATATATATATATATATATGCCAGTTGAGCAATGGGTTTGTAGTTAAAGCAACTGATTTCCGTCTATTAGGTTGTAAGTTCAAACTCTAAAGCATGTGATTCGGTCTATATAGTCAAGTTTTAATACAAGCTGCTATACAAAGTGTTGATCATAACCGAGCACTTGAATCTTTACCGCGATACATATCCTAAGTAAACGCTTAAACATTGACTTTCAAACCACTTCTTAGTCTCCAGGATTGCCCCATTCTTTATCTCGGAACAGAAAATGGTACGTATACAAAAAGCTTTACTCATATATAGTTTATATACAGAAAACAAATGTATTTATTGACCATTAAACGTAACTTTGAGATTTTATGAGCTTTTAGAAAATATGCTAAAATTAGTGACAAATCCGATTATCGTCCAGTCAACGTAGTAAAAGTATAATCCGTTGTTTTCTAGTTTTCTAACAGACACTGATTGTAATCGCTGGAAAATTCCCATTATATTAAAACACACTGATTGGTCGGTGTAATTTTTTGGCATCTGGAGAGTTTTTTTAGGTTCTTAACAATTTGATAAATGATTTTCACCTACTGATTAATTAATTGATAATAAAACTGGTCACAATAAGTTATTTGATTTTCATCAGCTACTCGTATTAATTTCCATAAATTATATCTCACATGCCAATTATATTTTGTAACAAACGATAGCTTTTTGATACTTTTCGTTTTAGGCCACACGTTAATATTTATCATTATTGTCAAACAAATATCTTATTTTGATTTTGACACACCAATATAATCTATTAACACTGAACTTTTATAATGTAGGTATTAGACTGTTTCTGTTTTCTTCTTCTGATTCTCCCTTTTCCGCTTTGTTCCTATTGGTGGTTACTGGTGATTACTGATGGTCAGAGCATTGCAACCAAACCCAACAATAATATATCTTAGAAAAGAATATGAAAAGTTGATATTAAGTTTTTATGTTTATTCATTGATTAAATGATTAATTTTCTCAGTTTAAACCATGAACCGGTCTTATCTAAGTCACCATTGAAAACCTAGAAACACTGAGTGACTGTTTCGTTCTAGTGTGAAACTCCTCAGCATTGTAGACCAATGATCCGCACCCGGTAGTCGGATGCAGTCTTCGTGCGCGAACGCTAAACTTCTAGACCACTTAGTCGGTACCCAACTATGTTAACGATTCACGATATTACGCAATTATCATTCATCATTTGCAGTAGGTAACTGTCTCACTACTAACTAGCTTCAAGAAGCAACTCATGAAGGTCTAATAAAAAGTGATGACCAGTTAAATCTAACCATGCTGGATATGAGACCGTTATCCACCACAAGCAATGGGTAGCGGTTGGGTGATATTGTAAATTGTTTGAAGCTGGACATTGACATTGTCCGATGTCAACTCTGTGGTCTACAAGTTAAGTGTTCGCGCACGAAACCAGAGGCCCTGAGTTCAGCTCCCGGATGCGTACTGTATATTCGTCCCAGTTTAGGACGAATAGGCAGTCCAGTTCTCCCAATTTTTCAGTGGTGGTTTAGATAAAATGATACAAATTAATTAAAACACTACAATTTCCACTAACCCCACTACAGTAGAAATTATTAATCGTAATGTATTATTTATTTATGATATTCCAACTACTCAGTTTATTGTCTCAGATATATTTAATCCATTAAAGATTTACCTATTTAATGGAAGAGTTCAATGGTGTATTGTTAACATTAAGCAATCCAATAGTTGCATTTATCATTACTGTTTATTCTTATTTCATAGATTAATAATAATTACTTCAGTTTTACCGTTTCAAATAATGAGCGAGTATAAAATTCTATATGAACATAATCATTACAGATGTTTCTTGTATTTTTGTTCGAAAAATATATAAAATAAATGTATCAGTAGTATTAATAGTAGTATTTCCGAAGATTATGTGTAACCCGAAGTATTTTTTCTCTCTGAAAAGCTTAATCAATTAATCTAACTAGTTGAAAGAGGTCATAGTTTTTAAAAAAATTGTTTTTTTCGAAAGTCATCTAGATGTTATAAGTATAACCTTTCTGAAAAAAAAGTATTTAATTGCACTTTAAATGACATTAATTAACAATTTTATTTGGTATAAACAAAACGGGCTAAGTAACTTTATTCAAATGTACTTATGGTACATTTTTCAAGTCAAATAATGTATTCATTTAGAGAGAGAGAGAGACAGAGATAGTGATTGAGAATGAAGTTCATGAACGTATAATGTGTATGTTCACACTATTATCCAAATGTTTTAGTTGTAATGTAGTTACTTGTGTTGATTTATCATTGAATACTGACTAGTTCCAAGTTTGTCTAATCTCAATGCTGATCGATTACGACCGATCGAATTGCAATTTGATTACACTAGTTCACGTGGTTTAGCATCGCATTTACTCCATTAAGATATCACGTAGCTAGAGGTAGTCTTCAGGAAACCTTGAATTTAGAGTAGATTCCTGACGACTGCTAGATGCTTAGCCTTATAACATTCTCATAACACAACTAAAATAATAACCTGACCTAAATTTCCTCACTCAAATTCTTTCTGTTCCAAAATCTCTGTAAGAAAACTAAAAGGTCACCCCGATTTTCTTATATTGTTTAGAGTTAAAAACCAACTTAATCATATCAAATCAGAAATTTCAGTTTGTTCAAAACTAGATCATTTGTAGTATGATGCTACTGAGTAACAGTTATATAGATATCCAACCATAATTTACGAACTTTTAATGATTTAAAGAAATGCTTACAGTTGCGATAAAAAAAATACTATAAATCAGTCGCTTAATACATACACACTGAAGGCAGATTCACTAATTCTTTGATAAATAGTTTTCAAAATCTCACATTTCCTAGTTCGCTTATTTCTAACAAAATATCTAAAAACAATGACGATTATTTATTAGAATTCTTGTCATAATGTGTGATTTAATGAGAAACATGTCACTTAATGGTATTATAATATTAAATTTTCAATTATGTAGTTACAAGTTTAAATTGTGCTCTACTTAATTCCATTTAAGGAGCTATATAATACTTATTGTATCCACATAATTTGGTGTATGCTACTTATGTCTGTCGACATAAGTAGTATGTAACATAAATCAGAAGTAGAATACCTGACAGCAAAATGTTACTTACTTGCGCCTGTTACTTCTAATGGAGCATAAACCGCCAGTGATGCAAAATCACGAACAAAGCGTCTGTAATAATAAACGAACCCCAGGAAACTACGAACGTCGTATGCCTTTTCTCTGTCTGTGCCTACCCCATCTGCGGTGATACGGTGTCCCGAGAAGATTACTTCTTTTTGCAGCAGTCGGCATTTGGACGGTTTCACTTTTGAGTTGTATTGTCTAAGGCGCTGAAGAACCGCTTTCAAGTTAGCATTGTGTTGTTCTGGTGTGCTGCCATACAGAATAATGTCATCAAGACATATCAAACATTTGTAGGGTATTATATCTTGTAAGACTGTTTGTATAAGTCTTTGAAAGATGGCTGGAAATTCATATAGGCCATTTGGTACTATGAATGCGGTTCTCCTTCTATCTTTAGGTTGAACTTCCACTTGCCAATACCCAAATGCTAAGTCCAAAGTCGAAAACCAACAACCGCCTCTCATGGCGTCTAATGTAGCGTCTGTCGGCGGAAGTGGAAAAGAATCACGTTTAGTTATGGCGTTAAGACGTCGGTAATCTACGTACAGTCGTAGAGGGGAGTCTTTCTTTTTCACTAAAACAATAGGTGATGCCCAGGGGGATGATGAGGGAATTACAATATTTTGGTCTAATATATCCTTTATCACCTCATCCAGTTGCGGTCGGTAGTGTACCGTTACCCTGTGAGGTGGCTGCCGAAGGGGCATATAGTCCCTTGTGAAAGTAGAGTGTTTTACTGTTGTCGTTCGGTTTCCGGAGATCCACCGAGTGTCAGAAGGCGTTCGATGCTTTAAATGCAAGGCTAACCTCCCTACGCATATTAGCCTTCCCTGACACCTCAACAGATGAGAGCGAATTTATACTTTATACGGATGTTCTATCACAGGTGGCTCGAGTTGAACAGCAGAGACTCGTAGCGTACGCTAGTCGACGACTGGACAGTAGCGAAACGAGATGTTCCACAACACGTCGAAAGATGTTAGCGTCAGTAAAATTCTTACAAACCTTGCTTCATTATCTATTGAGTCCTCCCTTTCGTGTGCGCACGGCCCACCGTACACTCCAGTGGCTTCGTTCTTTCCGCGAACCAGAAGGATTGGCAAGAACGGTTACAAGAATCCGATTTCACATGCGAGTATCGACCGAGAAGCCGACATAAAAAGGCGGATGCTCTGTGCCGCACACCTAAGCCCCCCAGATAACATTAATGCTATTCTTAGTACAGCCCTAGAGATCGATCAGCCTTCTCTGAAAGCAGCAAATCAGGACCTTCAGCTTATTTACCAAAGACAGCTACAAGTAAATAATAAACCATCCATGAGGGAGCTAAAAGATCAATCCATAACAACTCGTCGTATTTGCAGCAAATGGAGCAACCAGAAGTGATATAGTAACACTTTATTCCTAATTAATGAGTTGAGACAACCCCTAGTAATAGTTCCGCGGTAAAGGTTCAGAGTATTGTGGAACAGGTGCATCGCCTACTCGTTCACTCAAGGGAACGAAGGATTTAATACACAGTCCGCCAGCGGTTCTGGTGGCCATTCATACATGAAGATATAATGGAATTTTGCAAGAACTGTAACACGTGTTGCGGTATAAAATCGCCTCAGCAGACACCCCATGCACCGTTAATTTCGATGAGGACAACAGGACCACACCAGTGAGTGGGCGTTGATATCGTTGGGCCACTGACAACGACGAAAGAAGGAAGTCGCTACATATTAGTTATGGTGGATCATTTTACTAAATAGTGTGAAGCAATACCCATCCCTCAACAAGACTCCCTCACGGTCTTTCGAGCTTTCATCGATCATTGGTTTTCCCGTTACGATGCCCCATTCTCACTTTACTCCAATCAAGGTCTAGCCTTTGAAAGCCGCCTCATCGCTCAAATATACCGGCTATTAGGAATCAAGAAAACACACACTACTGGGTATCACCCAGAGGGTAACGGCCTTGTTAAAAGAACAAACAACTATTGAAGCCATCCAACAGATCGTCGCCTGATTTGTGGGATAATGTGCTACTCTAATGCCTTTTAGTTTATCGTACATCGACACATGGGTTCACAGGATTCTCACCCGCCATTTACTGTTCATGTACGAAATATTCCTAGCGGTTGAGATACAAACGCCTTTGTTGCCGTGCGAAGCCCAAGAACATATACCGTACATACGTAGTCTCCGCAACCACTTGGCAGATGCATACCGCTTGATCAACATCAACTTGTGCAAGGCTAGTGGTAGTGGACACCAAAAAGACATACAACTTTCACGGTTTCACTCTTGTGATTTGTTGCATGGACTTCCCTGCCCGTCAGTAACTGCTGATTACACACGCAAAAGGTTGATGAAATCGAATTGAATAAAACGGAAATAGAAACAAGCGTATCGAGAAATGGGGGAATCATGAAGGATGTAAAGAACAACTGATGAGAGATGTGCAAATGAAGTACTTAATGTATAGTTTTCATATTCTACGAAGACACTGTAGTATATATATAGTTCAAGTTAAAGAGCAAACGCAAACGATTCTGAGACATGTTACCCAACATCTCAAATCAATGATTGGGAATATCATGGCGACCTTGATCAGGTTGTCTGCATCAACTAACATTCTTCAGCTCAGCGATCACTAATTTGAACTGTTGCCAAGTCTTAGTTCGATTGCTCTCGGGTTTATTCCAACCTATTCTAACTCAAGCCACCACTTTATGTCAAGGTGGACGGTAATCAATTAAACTCAATACATGCTCCATCTATATCAGTTTATTGTGATTCACAACCCCACCAACAACTTTACTATATTTGCTTGGCGTTCTATGCATTACCACAGAACTAATCACTCGGTCGTCCTACAATACTCTAGAAAGGCTTTGCAACCTATGTCTTCCATTTTCATAAAAAATGCCTCTCGTTCCCAGTGAAATATAAAATCCATCACTGCTCATAATAATTCAGCAAACCTTTTGTCAACTTACGTTTGAGTTGCCGTCTGTCTTTGTTCTCTGAGCTACGATTCCTAAGTCTGAGTGCTTGGCTTGCTGGGGAAGGTCGGAAAAAATTCATGTAAAACATCTTTTACTCCACCTGAGTTGTTGTCAGTGGGGACATACGCAGAAACGACGAAAATACAATACCTTGTGTCAGTATCTTTCTAAGTTCTCATGATATTAACTAGACGTCAGCAGATAAACAACTGTCAACGAGAATCCAACCCAAAAGTGTCTGTTCTGCTTTCAAACTTAGTCCTCTACCTACACTGACAAAATCATGAGAAGTTACTGTAGCACCGACATACACGAAACAAAAAACTCTAAATAATTTTGGTGTGCGATTATATTTTCTTGAAAAAGCTTGGACCAGATTGCCAGGCAAAACGTTGAATTTACTTCGAATTCTTTCGCTGAGATTTTACAAATATATTCTTCCTCTTTAATAAATCTCTTCTGTTCTGGTTACTGGGTAAGATCGAGTGAATGAGACTTGTATGTGTGTTTCTAAGATACAGCATACATCAATACCAATGAATTCTAGGGTTTTAGTTAATGGCGCCTTTTGACCGACTTAATGTATGGTCCCGAACTTGAAAGCTCAAAAGTGTACTTCCAAGCACGGTTTCAGTGAAACTAGAATACTTAATTACTTACGCCTGTTACTCCCCGTAAAGGAGCATAGGCCGCTCACCAGCATTCTCCATCCAACCCTGTCCTGGGCAATCCTTTCCAGCTCCTTCCAGTTGTTATTCATCCTTTTCATATCTGCTTCTATTATCCGACGTAATGTGTTCTTAGGCCTCAAACTTTTCCTCTTCCCTTCAGGATCCCAAGTTAGAGCTTGTCTCATGATGCAGTTTGACGATTTGCTTAATGTATGTCCTATCCATTCCCATCGTCTTTCCCCAATTTCTTCTTCAGCTGGAAGCTGATTTCTTTTCTCCCACAAAAGGCTGTTGCTGATGGTATCCGGCCAATGGATGTTGAGTATCTTGCGTAGACAACCATTTATAAATACTTGTACCTTCTTGATGGTGGTGGTTGTAGTTCTCCAAGTTTCAGCTCCATACAGTAGAACTGCCTTGACGTTGGTATCGAAGATTCTGACTTTGGTATTAGTTGAAAGTTGTTTTGAGTTCCATTGTTCTTCAATTGTAGGAATGCGACCCTTGCTTTGCCAATCTTTGCCTTTACGTCTTCATCTGATCCTCCTTGTTCATCGATGATGCTCCCCAGGTATGTGAAGGATTCTACATCTTCCAGAGTTTCGCCATCAAGAGTGATTGGATTGCTGTTCTCCGCTTTAAATTTGAGGTCATCTACGAAGTCCGAATCGTCTAATTGATTCTGAGCTGTCCATTGTATTCCGTGTTTTCCTTCAGATGTCGAGGTCTTCATAATCCAGTCGACCACCAGAAGAAAGAGGAAGGGAAGGAGTAAACAGCCTTGTCTGACTCTAGTCCTTACTTGGAATGCATCTGTCAGCTGTCCTCCATGCACTACTTTGCACTGTAGTCCGTCGTATGAGTTCCGGATAATGTTGACAATCTTCTCAGGAACTCCGTAGTGTCGAAGAAGTTTCCATAATGTCCTCCTATCTACACTGTCGAATGCCTTTTCATAATCAATGAAGTTGATGTATAGTGATGAGTTCCACTCAACTGATTGTTCGACGATGATCCGTAGTGTTGCAATTTGGTCTGTGCACGACCGATCCTTACGGAATCCAGCTTGTTGATCTCGAAGTTGGGCGTCTACTGCATCCTTCATCCGGTTCAGCAACACTCTGTTGAAGACTTTCCCTGGTATTGACAGTAGTGTAATGCCTCTGTAGTTTTCACATTTGCTCAGATCTCCTTTCTTTGGAATCTTGACGAGGTGTCCTTCTTTCCAGTCCATCGGCACTTGTTCCTCCTCCCAAATCTTTTTGAATAGAAGGTAAGCATGCTTGTGGTTGCTTCGATGTCTGATTTCAGTGCTTCAGCTGGTATGTTGTCGGGTCCTGCTGCTTTCCCGTTCTTGATTTGTCTGACGGCCATTCTAATTTCTTCCGTCGTTGGTGGGTTGACATCTATAGGAAGATCTATGTGTGCTGCTTCGATGTCCGGTGGATTCATTGGAGCCGGCCTATTCAGGAGTTCCTCGAAGTATTCTACCCATCTGTTACGCTGTTGTTGAATTTCGGTGATTGGCTTGCCTTCTTTGTCTTTGACCGGCCTCTCTGGTTTACTGTATTTCCCTGCTAGTTTCTTCGTTGTATCGTGAAGCTGTTTCATATTTCCTTCTCTAGCAGCTTTTTCTGCCGTCGTTGCTAGTTCTTCCACGTATTTCTTCTTGTCGGCTCTAATGCTCCTCTTCACTTGTTTGTTTGCTTCTATGTATTCAGCTTGTGCTTGGACTTTCTCTGCTCGTGTTCGGCTGTTGTTAATTGCTGCCTTCTTGTTCTTCCTTTCTTTGATCTTGTCCAGTGTTTCTATAGAGATCCATTCCTTATGATGGTGTTTCTTTAGGCCCAGAACCTCTTGACACGTTGAAGTTAATGCTTCCTTGATGCCTTTCCAGTTGTCCTCCATAGTAGTTTCTTCTTCTTTCAGTAGATCTTGTAAGGCTTGGAACCTGTTGTTGAGAGCTATCTTGAATTCATTGAGTTTGTCAGTATCTCGAAGGAAGGCTGTATTGAACCTTTGTAGTGCTGTTTGTCCACTTGTCCAGTTCTTTTTTAGCTTCAGTTTTAAATTGGCTACAACTAGGTGGTGATCTGAAGCTACGTCAGCACCTCTCCTGGTTCTCACATCTTCCATTGTCCTTCGGAATTTTTTGTTGATGCAAATATGATCTATTTGGTTCTCTGTAGTGTGGTCCGGTGAGATCCATGTAGCCTTGTGTATACGTTTGTGTGGAAATATTGTGCCTCCTATGACCAATTTGTTGAATGCACACAGATTTGCAAATCTTTCTCCATTTTCGTTTCTCTCCCAGTCCATGTCGTCCCATAATATCTTCATATCCAGTGTTGTCTATTCCGACTTTGGCATTTAGATCTCCCATCAGAATAGTTAGGTCCTTTCTTGGGCATTTCTCAATGATTGACTGCAGCCGCTCGTAGAACTGATCTTTAATGTCGTCGTTGCTATCATTGGTGGGTGCATAACATTGGATAATATTCATTAAGATCCCCTCCTTCTTTGTTTTGAATGATGCTTTGATGATTCTGGATCCGTGAGATTCCCATCCTACAAGTGCATTTCGTGCTACTTTGGACAGCATTAGAGCGACTCCCTGAGTGTGTGGAGCATTTTCCTCTTCGTGACCGGAGTATAGCAGCATCTCTCCCGTAGCTAGCCTTTTCTGTCCAGCTTGGGTCCAGTGGGTTTCGCTGATTCCCAGTACTGCTAAGTTGTATCTCCTCATTTCCATTGCTATTTGACTGGTCTTCCCGGTTTCCCACATTGTTCGAACGTTCCATGTACCTATAAAAATTTTTGCTCTGGTTGTTAGAAGGGGCATCGGCCTCGTGGCTTCCGAAGGAACTCGGCTTTCACCATGAAGCGTCATAATTCTTCTAAATGAAGACCTTCTAACTCCCAGGGCAGAGTTTAAATGGTTTGAATTATTTTTTCTGGTAAGCGTTTTTTTAGCGAGTTAGTTTTCTACAGGATGGGGTCGCTAACCCCATGCCCACCCCACCTCCTTTACCCGGCTTGGGATCGGCGGTAACTCGAGAAGAGCTACAGACGGAGTTGAAACTAGGATAGCAATTCATAAAATTAAATTGTCATCATTGGTAGAATATGTGGTGGAATTCGAGGACAGAAGATGAGGGTTGATTGTGGACATAGAATATGTGTATAAAGTATTACTACTTTAAATCCAACATATCTGGTACGGTAGGACGTAAAGGAAATTAATGCTCAAGCCAATATGGCTCGCTTTGATCATCCTAATATACAAGCTCAATGATCACGCTAAGATATATCAGATACGATCTGAATGAACATAAAATGATTTTCATTCTCATCTCGCATACCAGACTGAAACACGATTATTTTATTTGATTGTATTTACATTCTTGTATAGTTTAATTATGTAAGTTTGTATCATTTTTGTTATTTTTATTCAAATTGGTTGTTTAAAATGTATATTTTTGCACTACCTTAAGTTGTATATACTTTTAAACAAGTTAAAAAATGTGTATCAAAGTAGTGAATCATTGTATGTTATTTTCCATTTTTTGACGAAATAAGTGTTCCGTGAGCGAATTTTCGATTGGTAAAACATATGTAAAGAACGCTGATCGATTGGTGGTATCCAGCGACAACTGTTCATAGGACCGAATGATTGACCTAAGCTCCCAAAGGATTTACGATAAAGAAAATGCCATATTATGGGGTCTTGAAGACTGTTGAATTTGATTGAAATCACGAACCGATCTAAGTCAGACCACCTTTAAGTGCCTAGAAGTACTAAACGGCCATTTTGTCCTAGTACGGGACTCCTCAGCCTCCGAGTTTCGAATGGTGGTGATTTCGACAAAATATCACAAGCCAGAGGAATGGGTTTTACTTAAGTTATAAAATGATATGCTTATGTGCAAAATATTAATACAAAGTAAGCATGATAAATTGTCATACGTGGTTAGAGGGAATTAGTCACTCACTCACTTATTAATTGTTTGACTTAACTCTTCGACATTATATCACAAGTTTCGAACTTTGTGAACATAATTATCATTTAGTTAATTGCATGGGTTTGTATGTCACTGTTTTTGATAATTAGGACTGAGTTTGATCGTGCTTTATGTTCATTCTATGTGAATTCCCTCGATATAGTCATTTTGTCACAAGTTTTATTGATATTTGGTTCTGGATTTTTCAAATGAACACTGATACTTGACAAATAAGTTGTTTATATGAATGATACTGAAGATTGTGATGACAATATCTTATTTGACATCTAAATATCTTTAAGTAAACGGAATATATCCATTAAGACATGAAATAAGAAAGAATGGTTCAGCGAAGTGTTCTCTTTTCAGCTTTGAAAATGAATCCGCCGAAATGGGAACTCTTCGTTGAACTAATCTTTCTTAGTTTAAATATCTGTCATTTATGTATGTATGACCTCCACAAATTATTGTCAGTTCTAGTTGCCACATCTCACATTAACACCACTTGATTCGCTTCTTTTTTTGGATAATAAGCAAATTGTGAGAGTCAAAAGCTTCATTGTAAATGATAAAAGTGTCATCAATATGTCTCTTCTATGTATGTTAAAACCTCTTACAGACTTCACTGAATACCTTTCTCAGTATTGGTTCACAAAACAAACCCAAGGATTTTTCATTTCTAATACTAACTCGGTAGTTTTGTTTGTTGAGGTTGAAATGAATATTCAAAGTTCATATGATTATAAACTCTTTCAGGATGAAGGCATATCGACACTTAGTCTATATATATCAGGGTAATCAGATATAAGTTTACTTGAACGGTTACGTACACCATGATGAGAAAAACCACGAGTGCCTCAAATCAGATGTTGGTATTCTTCATTCTTGAACTTTAGATAGTTCATAGTGTCAAAGAATTATAAATCTTATGACATATCATTAGTCGACAAATTGTAGATTTTACTAAATAATTAAATCGTCAAATAAGTGAACTTTTAATATGTCACTAATTAATTCAGTCAAAGTTATTAATTTTATTCTGAATAATAGTTATTTCTATGTCTGACGTTAACACCTAAATAAGGATCGATCACCATAGTCTTAATGGCTTATCTGTATGTATTGAATTATCAATGTTTATTTGTTTTTACTCCCACTATATCGGACCGTATACTACTTAATGATATTCAATAGTCTGGTAATATTTGCATATTATCCAGGGTGATGAGGTTTCAAATTTCCACATTATTTTCTTTATTATCCTTATCTCCTCTTATCCCCCCCCATTTCTAATTTAGTTGACCTTTTATTTTTATATATAGGTGTTCTTAACAAGTATATGTGTGATCAGATTGTTCGAAGTGTATTGCGCTAATATATCACATAGTTCTGCTAATCTTCGTCTTATTACATTATCGAAATTTATCAAAGCGACTAACTGCTTCAAATCCAGTAGTCTATATTACAATAATCAGTTTTGGGACGTGTTTCGTGGAAAGTTTCCTTGTCTCAACTGAGCTGCTATTCCTAAATATTTACATTTTATCCGATCAGTGATCCAAAGACTAGAAGCCACATTTTATCCGACTTCTGATCCGTTTTGTTACCTATGAATTAGTAAATAGCGGTGGTACTGAATAGATTGCTCAGAGTTTTTAGGTGTTATAGTGATAATGATAACAGTAGTTATGACAACAATAGTGTGTGTGACTACGAGAATACAAACAGGGAGATTGCATTAATATTAATCGAATTATGTTGCCGTATCAAAATGATAACTAACTAATTAGGTCAGAAGCTGGTTAAAGTATACTTCTGGATACAAGGCTCTGGCTTTTTGATCCGAGTAGTTATTGCTTCAGCCGTCTGATGGATTGGGCAGATTGGTGTTAGTGCGATATATTGTTGTAAATGATTGCTCTATGTTGGTTGTTTATACCAAATGTACTAAAATCGAGTTGTTAACAATTTCGACTATATTTTTGTTTAACTACACTAGGTGCTCGCAAGTACGACAATGCATTTTCCTAGAACACCTGCCAGTCTGACTTTTTCCACAAAAGCAGTTGAACTGCCACAAAAGAAGTGGCTAGTCAAGGTTATTTATCGTTCAATCTCAGACGGACCATCGTGTTATTCAGGCTAGGTAGTGAATGAATAAGCATCAGATTGTTATTCGCATCACTGAAAATTATCAAATTTTGACAAAATTGGGTTGATAGGAAAGTTCAGTTCCATTAACACAATAAACAAATATCACATTAATTATCTCATATAAGTTCAATTTTCGGTAACTTCGACTTCGTCTAGTCCATATAATTCTACGTAAGATGTTGAAGCAAACTAGACTTTAGATGTTCAAGATTTCGATGTATTCAGGAATTGAAGATTTGTGCTCTTTCTGTTTAGACATATTATTAGCTCGCGATAAAATCACACTCATTCAAATTAACGCTTTCCTTAAATATCGCACAACAAAAATGAAATTGTTTAAATTTGACTAGAGTACTTAAAACTTTTCTTAGTCAAACATTGTTGTCTTTAATTCAAATATATTATTATTATTTGTTTAAAATCACTATCAAGCTCTGAATGCATGAATAATCTACTTAGCGGTTATCCCATTTTATTAATTTTTACTAATTTCGCCTAACGTTTTATACAGTATAGCCTTCCACAAAATATTTGATCTGATTTGTAATTAGATCATTATCTGTATCACTTCATATTAACCATATTTATTCTGATCATTATTCTCAGAATTCCATTTAACGTATAAACTTATTCAAGTTAATATTACACATTAGTTATTACAACACTAACAATTTTATATATCTTGAATTCTCATGCCATAATTTGAAACGATATATTTTGCCTTAAACGTGAACCCTGTTTGGATTTATTTATTTAGATATATAATTGTAGAAACTGAGGTGAATTTATTTTAAAAAATATTCTTCGTTCATATATCTGTGTTCCGTTATTTTACTTAGTATATTATTACAGATAAATCTCGTGTTTTGTCTGAGAGATTCTACGCTTAACACGAACATAAGTTTAGAATTCTTGAAATGATTTTTGCAGTCAGTCAACATTGAACCTGATATAATTGATGTCTGATTCAACTTTTTTTTTGTTATACCATAAAATTAATTATTGATAGTTTTATCATTGTGATTTATTCGAAATTTCGTCAGTAATTCAAATAATGATGAAAATATCCTTTCTTTGTTTTTTTTTGAAAAAAAAAATGGATGATTTACAGTTTGTCCCTCGTCCTAATAATCTTTATCAAACCTTTAAATTGAATAGTTCTACGATGCAGAAACGAAATTTCGTAAGCGATTAGGTTTTTTTCTTTTTTGTTAATTATTGTTTTATCTTCAATGATAACTCTAATTGTTTGTAAAGATACAGCAACACTGTTCAAAGCCATAGCCAAATGATTTTGTTGTTTGAAAAAGGTATGCGTAGTCTTAGAATAGCTGCATCAGATATTGTATTGAGTGGTAGTTTCTAGGAAGCCGCTTTTTTGTGGTTTCAGACTGTTTGCATAGTACGAAGCTTTCAATTTAGGAAAATGGTCGATGATGACTATTTGAAACTTGAATTACTATAAGGATGATTGATGCAATAATCTTACAACTGCCTCATAATAAAAAGACTGCCTGAATTCGCAACATTCATGTGTATTTACCAACTCAACTGCACTTGTGCAGCCAGTTATGCAGGGCGTGCGATTCGGCAAGTCCGTCATCGCATAGTAGAACACCATCCATCTTGGTTGAGCAAAGGACCGGTAAGAATGATTAAGAGTTTTGTTCTCGCTCACTTGGTGGACACAGGTCATCAAGTTGACCTGATTAAAGCTTTTAAGGTATCCACCATATTCCATCAAATTTACCATGTTTTACGAGTTCGCCTTTTGCACATTGCTGAAGCTGTCGGAATCCATATTCACAAACCACACATTTTCATCCAAACTAAGTTTATACAACCATTCTCACTACCTTGATCATCGGTATAGAAGTGAGTTTTCTTCAAAATATCTAAACTGTTTTCCAATTTCTTCCACTTTTGTATTATATATATCCTTAACCTTCGTCCCTTGATTCTTATATAACAACTATGATAATATCAACGAAATGTAATTGAGAGCCAAACGTTATTTACTTCTGAAGCTTTAAACCTATTGTTAGCTTAGCCAACATACTTTTTGTTGTGATTTTGTTTAACCTCTTTCGTTTGTCAGAAATCACTTGCTTTATTCAATAACAAATTCTATTGTGGAAACTTTTTTTTGTTTTTACAATTCTATTGTAGAGTAATTCTGCTACATCAAAAGCTCACAGTACAAAAGTACTAATCCCGTCTCTGTCAACTCGACCATCAGAACAAGATATCTGTGAGATATTAAGGAAAAAATTGGAATTTAAAAAAGATAATAATTTATCTCTACCCACTCATTATCAGCAAAACAATGATACAAACAATCTTCCATCTTGTGATAATTCCATATGGCAACCTTTATCACCAAAAATCGATCATGAATTACGTAATTCAGAACGAACAAATCGTAGTCTACTCACTAGTATTTTGTCAGAACTGCCTGACTTAACAGCTGATTTTTATCCTTCAACAACTAGTCGGGTTAATGATTCCCAAGTATCGCTTAGAAATCGTTCTCAAGACATAGAGCATAAACCATTTGATCTTCGTTGTAAATCATCAAAGCGTATGGGTTGTTACGTAGAGTCTCCTGAAAAAGCTTTTCATAATTGGGTTACATTCGATTCTAGTCCACCTACATGTTCTTCTGAGTAAGTTTTTGAAATGCTTACCTTTTATATTTTTCAAATTGTGGCAAAGATTAATTTCAACTTCCATCTCTTATAGTTTAATATTCTAAATACAATCCCTCGAATGTCGAAAGACGCGTCCCTAGCATATTATTTACTCATATGGAATAGGAAACATTGATTCCAAAGCAATGACCAACATGCTATCCTAAATTCTAGTTAGGGTTAGCATCAAGTAATCCTACATCCAACAAGATAAAACGGTAATGTAATTCTTGAAGTAAAATCAGCTTCCATACTGAAAAATGTCCACTTACATAGTGTTAGGATAAAATCTTTGAGTAAAATGAAATCTTTAATCATTTTTCTGTACTTCATGCTCATTTACGACAGATCATTGCACCGTCAGAATATATAGAACTAATCGTTTTACGAATGTTTTATGTGTGTTTGTAGGACAACTACTAAATTGTGAGCACCAAGATTGAGTATAATTTTCTTTATGATAACTACTTGAACTTGTATATGCTAACTTTATTTAAATCGATAATTATTTAAATAATAATGGCTTTATTCGGTATTACATATGTGGTACAATGTAGAATCTTCATGTTTCTCGTAGTCCAGTGTGCTATTCACTATCTTGTGCACTTTAACTATTTGATGCTTACGAAGAAGTCATACCAAACATATCCAGACCGCAACACCTATTTTCGAGCTTTGGTTTGTTGAGATTGTTTGCCGTAACTAAATGTTTTACGTTCATGATCTATTGGTTTAAACATTTGGCTTTTAGTTGTTATATGAAGCACTTCAAATCCTATCTCTACTTGAATCTGAATAATAACTAGCTATGCATAAGTTTGGGTACTCAGTTGTTGTATTATATTAATCTGTTTGAATTTCAGCTTATTTAAATTAGTGTCAAAGTATCTCCAGAATGGCGAACAGGTTTTGTAACCGTTAGTGATTTGATTCAATTTCCTAATGTAAATTACAAGTTGTATATTTCCATTAATCCTTCACATTTCTCATTCTTTGTAAACATATTTTAGAGATCTTATTAATTTGACTGGTTCCCCATCCAAATCATCCAATACACTTGATCCGTTTTCAGATGATTCATTTGTAAGTGTACTTTTAAATCATTCAACTTTAAAATATCTGTAACTTCATAGTTGTGTTAATGTTTAAGCGTTTTTAGTTGGGTAGGAAAACGTTTAATAATGGTGTTTCCAAGATAACATATATTTTGACTGGTGTAAATGCTTAAACTAGGGAACATTATTAAATAATAGTCTATTCAGAACAATCTATATTTTACCATAATTCATCAGAAAATCCCTATTTAATTTACAAGAGTTTATGTATGATTTAATTAATATATTTATACTAATCCTTGATTGTAATTTAATGTCATATAGTCATAAGCCTCTTTTCGGTTTGTAAACGATTGGTATGCTAAATATATTTATAGTGATAAGAAATAAGTTTATGAGATGAACACGTGAAATCCAGCACAATTTCGTGTGAATTCAATTTGTTATACTTTGAATCATCACAGTAGAAATCAAGTACCTAGAAGCTAAGAAAAAAAATATGAAAAATTTGTATTACCAATAATGGTGATAATATATCATACAAGTTAAATTATTGTTACCTGGAAATGAACTATACAGGATCGTGCCACGCTTAAGATTTCAAAAGAAACAAGAATAAGTACTTTCGATTAACTGGAACAAATTTTGAGATCCATTCTCTAAGATCTCCAACTATAAATAACAATCATTTATGGACTGAAAACCGGTAATCCTACACTACTGTAGAGGTTGGCCTATTCCCTTTTTTCTTCGTACATACAACTACATGTTAACTGAATGTATATACGAAAAGATGTAGCCAATTTCACAAAGGTATAAGTCAAAAAAACATTTCTATGACTCAACATGACGTATTTTAGAGGACAGTAGTTTTCACCCATTGCTTGTTCGCCTTATAGTTATTTCTTATTTCGTTTGTGATAAGTTTTGTTAATGTAAACGCTTTATTCGGTCCCTATGCTATTCTGGTAACCTGCAAACTAGAACTACGCAGCGACCTGAATACGAGAGAAATGGTGCGAAATAAGCGAAAAGCACTTTAATCAAAGGTTCATTCTTGTACAGAAAAACACAGGTATTTACAGATGTTAACATTTGTTAAATCAGTCAGTCAGCTACAACGTAGGACCAGGCGCATATATGCATCAACCCAAGTTGCCATACCTCATTAACACAACAAGATGGACACCGGATTCATAAAAGTAGTTAATTCAGAGGTGGTAATATATAAAAGAAAGATTGCATATAAGGATATAGTACAGGAAGAAAGAATTAGTTCGTAGGAAGAAAGATATGAAGCGATTTTAATCTCTTAGTTTAAGGGAAGACAGAGAGTGTCTACACCAACGCCATTGTGATCGATTCTGAGCCATGTCACCCACAATCTCCAACCATTGGTTACGATAGTCACGTGGACCCCAACCAAGTAGTCTGCATCTACCAACATGGCTCAGACTAGAAGTTAGTGACTTCAAGCACTGATGCCACGTTTTGGTTTGGCCGCCTCTAACTTTCTTCCAACCATCTCCAACACCGGTTAGCATTGCACCTCGTGGTAATCGGTGTTGAGGCATACGTAACACGTGACCCAACCATTTCAGTCGATGAAGATTAACAAACTTATCAACTCATTTACCATCTTCATTCCCTAATACCCTGCGTTTAACCTCACTATTACTTACCCGGTGATCCCAACAGACGCCAGCAATATTTCTAAGGCATCTGTGGTCAAATACTAGTAGCTTACGAGTGTCTTCTACTCTTAAAGGTCATGTTTCTCAGCCGTAAAGTAGAACAGAACGAACTGATGCGCAGTATACTAGTCCCTTAATTGATAGACGGATATCTCGCCTTCGCCAAAGGTGACGTAAATTGGCAAAAGCCAAACGAGCTTTTCGAATCCGTACTGAGATTTCGTCCGATACCAACCCATTAAGGGTGATCAGACTTCCAAGATAAGTGAAGTTCTCGACCCGTTCGACTACTTCACTCCCTATCCTTAGTTCAGGTGTTGACGCAGACCAGTCCTGAAGCAACAACTTGCATTTCGAGGGAGAGAAGCGCATTCCAAACATCCTGGCATTGTTGCTCAGTGCTACCAAAAGACTGGATTTTGTCAAACAGGACAATATCATCTGCGTATTCTAAGTCGATAAGTGGACCTCCTGGTAGGAGATCAATACCCGAGAATTCAGTCGACGAGAATGTTGTTTCCGTAAGTATATCTATGATAAAGTTGGACAAAATTGGAGATTGGACAACCTTGAAGAACACCACTTGAGGTTGCAAAATCAGTCGACAGTCCGCCATAAGCTCTCACTCGTCTAGTAGTGTTCGAGTAAAAAGCCTTCACAAGGTTTATGTACTTCTGAGGTATACCTTTGAATGACAGACACTGACACGGAACCTACCGTTCTACCGAGTCAAATACTGCTTGTAAGTCAAGAAAGACCACCATTGTCGGACGCTGATAAGTATGCCTATGTTCTAGAACCTGACGAATGGTGAATATGTGGTCGATGCAGCCACGACCAGGTCTGAAGCTAGCTTGATTCTCTCGTGTTTGCAATTCACAAGTCTTAGTTAGTCGTCTGATAATTATCGAGGCTAGTATTTTAGGTACTATATTAGTTAAACTAATCCCTCTATGGTTGTCACAGGATGATTTTAACCCTCTTATATATTGGGACGATAAGTGATTGTGATCAGTCAGATGGAATAACGTCTAACTCCCAGATCTTAGCTAAAATATTAGTCAACCTATTCGCTAAAATTGGACCACCATACATAAAGACCTCTGGAGCCAATCCATCTGGACCAGCTGCCCTTCCTCGTTTCAGATTAACTATAGCGTTTTGAACTTCTGCTAGAGTTGGGGGACCTACTTCAATGTTCCATTCACATTGTCTGGGAATGGAGGGTAGTTGTAGAGTAGCTGAAGTCCAACTGAACTGTTCTCTGAAATGTTCCGCCATCGTTCTAAACGTCTGAACTGAGAGCAGATGAGGGTGTCGTCTTTTTCTGAAATAGTCTGACTTACTCATAAAAGATGAATAATATATATTTGTAAAATCTCAGCGAAAGAATTTGAAGTAATTCCAACATTTCGCCTGGCAATCTGGTCCAAGCTTTTTCAAGGAAAATATAATCAAACAACAAAATTATCGAATATTCCTCTTTAATGACTCACATTAACTCGGCGCCCAAATATTGTGAAACTATTCGTTCAAATTTAGACGAAAATTCTTATTCATTGGTCTGACTTACACTTGACTTATTAATCGCAGTTTCTTTTATTAGTCTGTAAAGCTGTCTTGTGTTCCCTATAGTCGCCGCCTTTTCCATCTCTTTTGCTTTCGTTGCCCACCACTGCTCACGGTCGTTCCTTAGACTTTTGCTTAACCTAGATCTGATTTGTTGTCGCTCTTCATCATGTTCGGAACCTGATGGGACGAGTTTGCGAGAATCCATCAGTGTGATAGACTTTGAAGAAATCCACTGGTTCTTTGTAACTCTGTGGTTTAAGTCACTGATAGATGTCACTGCTGTTTCCACAGCTGCTTGTATGTCTTTCCAAGCAACATCTGGGTCAGCCTCGTCTTCAGAACTACCTAAGTGTGACCTCAGTTGTTCCTGGAACCTACTTTTGGTTTTCTCGTTACTCAACTCAGTTCTAATGGGTCTTTTTAATGTGGCTTTTTTGCGTCCAGTGAGGCGCAAGCAGATGCGTGCCCGTATTAGGGCATGGTCGGAGTCCAAGCAGGTACTCCAGAATGAGCGACAATCTTCTACCGACCCTCTCCAACGATGACTGATGGCAATATGGTCTATTTGAGTCCATCGTTGGTTTGGTGTAGGGGGTCGCCATGTTAGACGATGTCTCTCCTTATGCTTAAAATTTGTGTTTGCTAAAAATAAACGATTGTCTGAGCACAGTTGCAGCAGACGATCACCATTATCTGTTCGCTGTGTCGGAATACTAAAATATCCACCTAAATGCCTTTCTGTTTGGTTTAAACTACCTATCTGAGCATTAAAGTCACCCTACGAGTACTATGTCTGAGCGTTTAGCTTTCTGAAGAAGTTCGGACAGCTTTCTGTAAAATTCATCTTTCACTTCATCTGAGCTGCAGTCAGTGGGAGCGTAGGCAGAAACGAAAACGACGTGTGTCCCTATCCTTCCGAGTTCTTACGGAGCCGTTTAGCCGAACAGCACATAGACGACTGTTGACGGGGATCCACTCTAGCAGTGCTTGTTCCGCCCTCATGCTTAGTGCTATGCCTACACCTGCCAGTCCACGAGAACTGGCCATCGGGTCACCAGATACACGGAGGGTGTATCTCGTTGGCTCTCCGTGTTGCCGAGGTGAGGTCAAGTGAATGACCACACTGGAATCCTGTATGCGTGTTTCGGAGACACAGCATACATCAATGGAAAGAGACTCTAGGGTTTTAGCCAAGGAAGCCTGCTGACCGATTTGACATAGGGTGCGTACGTTGAAGGCTCCAATGTGTAGTTTGGAGCGAGGTTTCAGTAGACCTGGGACACAGTTTTGTGCACTAGAATCGTTGGCTGTGTTGACACTTGAGGGGAAGCCGAAGAGGAAGTTTAGAGTTGAAAGTCGATGTAGGAGGAATAATAGGAATTGAAGAGGAGGTTGATTATGAATACAGTGGTCTTGAGTGCTGTTAGAGGTATGAGGGCGGTTATCACTTCCCGGTTGCCCACACCGTGGAAGGGTTGTTCTGGAGGTACCTGAAAAGGAAATTGGATTAGAGGTGGTCTTAGTGACCTGAGAGCGTGACCGCAGTGCCCAAGGGACAACTGCTTGAGGTCGGTCACACACGACCTTTTATGGGTAATTTTTGTGTTAGCTCCGTACTTATTGAGACCTTACCGCCGGAGACGGATATCCGTGGGATAAGGCGAGGTGTGCATTTTTAGGGTCGACCTTTTCTAACCCCACCCCTCCTTGTGGGAAGGCAGCATCGCTGTCATGCTGGTTGTCTGAAGGAAACACCTTACTGCTGTCACACCTCTGTACAGTCAGCAGTACGACTTCGCCTTCGGACCTTGGGTTTGTTGCTTTTAGTCTTACCGCTCTTCAACCGACCTGTCTGACATGGTACGACCTTGAGGAACGGTTGTTCCAGCCAGTATAGCTCGGTTGCTTTATCACGATAGGCAAGCCCGACCACCACGTCAAGGTAGCAACAACGGTTGGGTTGTTAAATCAACATCATATTTTGAATAATCCGCTAAAAGACATATTATGCTACTAACCAATAGTAGCACGCCACTTTGATATTCTAGAAAGTTCCATGATGCTCTGATTGGCTAGGACTCTGACTCCTTTAGGGCCTCTGGAGGCTCCGTTGCAGTTCTCGGAAAGCCAACTCAACAGTTTTTTATCATCTCAGACATAATCCTAAACCAGAAAGTTATTAACAGAATTTAACCATGAAAGTTTTAATATGGGAATGAATTATATTACTTGTGCATTAAAAAGCAAGCCATAAATGATTATTGTTTTCTTTTTACTTTCATTTACTCGAATCAAGTCCAAATCTTTATCAACTAACACAAAACCAGCTAAATGTGATCACAATGAATTAGAACAAGCAATTCTTAATGAATTCGACCAATTTTCTATATCTCGAATGAGAAAAACATAATGGTGACAATTATAATTCTCACTTATGTATATGTCGTTATTATGATTAACTAATTTTAGTGTATATTTACAAATGAATCTCTGTAATCGTCGATCTGAGATCTCAGTTCATGATAAAATTTCATTCCATTTTCTTAGAATCTAATAGAGATTTCTTACGTTTTTTCTTATTACAATCGAGACAATCATTTTTTTAAACTTTACATTATTTGTTTATTTGCTAAAAAAGTTTACTCGAATATTTAAATTCTTTATATTTCAAAAAAAGTTGATTATTAATAATGTCGTTTTGTGTATATTGAACATTTGAAAAACATTAATATTTTGGTGGAGTTTTGTTCTCTGAGCTGGATGGTTTGGTCGTGTATGGGTCGGTTCCCTATATACTTGAGTTTCCAGTTTTCCTGTATCAGTTCTAGTGATCGATATATCCAAGAATGCCAGTTGGTTGTTTGACTCCTGTTCCATTGTGAACTTGATGTCATTGAAAACGTTGTTGATCAGTTTGTATGTGTTTTCCAGTTCATCCTTTTTGACGATGACGAAGGTGTCGTCCACATAGCGAATCCAAATTTTTGGCTTGATCACTGGCAATATCGTGGCTTCTAGTCTTTGCATCACTGCCTCTGCGATCAGTCCTGATATTGGTGTCCCTTTTGTTTGTTCGTAGATTTTGTTGTTGAATTGAAAATATGTGCTTAGGCATAGATCGAATGAGTTCCAGTAGACTTTGAATTTGAAGCTTCGTGTATTTGGTGAGATATGTGTCGTTGTTGATTAGCAGTGATATAGTTTCTTTTGCTAACTGGTTCAATTGAGATGAACGGTGTTGTTACGTCGAAGGATATCATGAGTTCGTCGTTGTTGATTTGAATATCCTTAATTTGGTCCAGGAATTGTGTTGCGGACTTGATGGAGTGTTTGGCTGAATCTACTAGATGTCTCAGTATTCGTGAAATTTCTTTTGACAAATTGTACGTTGGCGTTCCGGGGAGTGCTACTATTGGACGTAGTGGAATGTTTGGTTTGTGTATTTTGGGTCTGCCATAGAATCGAGGGCGCACTGGTCCGTTGGATTTCATTCTCCATTGTTCTTGTTTTGTTATTTCTCCTGCTTTGACTAACTTGTTTAAAGTCTTTGAGATTTGGTTGTCTAGTTTTTTGACGGGATTTGTGTCCATCAGTTTGTATGTGCTCTTATCTCCGAGTAGTTCTTCGGCTTTGTTGACGTATTTTTCTTTGTCCATGATTACTGTGGTGCGTCCTTTGTCCGCTGGTATTATGACAGTATCCTTTCTATTTTTGAGTTCTTTTAAGGCCTTTTGTTCTTGTGGAGTCAGTTAGTTGTTTTCCTTCACCTGTTGAGTTAGCGGTACTATAGTTTGCCTTATTTCCTGTTGTGTTTCTTCACTGATTCCGGAAGTTTTGAGTGATGACTCTAGTGCTGCGAAGAACTCCAGCTTTGAGGCGTCGCTTGTATTGTAGTTTAATCCCTTTTGGAGCAGGTGTTCTTCCGTATTTGTTAGTGGTTGTTTTGACAGATTGATCATGCAGTTGTTTGTGTTTTCTTCCATGGATGGTTTTGGATTTTGATTAGTTTTTTCTTTAAGGTGTTTCTTCTTTGTTCTCTATGTCGTTTGCATGATATCTCGATGGCTGTTGTCACGATTCCCAAATGTTCTGATGTGAGCATCCTTTGTAGCTTTATCTTTTGGTCCTCTATGACGTGTTGGTATTTGCGGATCCTGTAGTGTGCATCCGTTATCATTAGGTGTACCATTTTTCTTCCACTTTGCACAGCTATTCTCCATCCTAATGGGCAGTTGATTGGAGGTCTATATCTTACACTTGTTGGTAGAACATGCTGGCGAAGACACTCATGGAGAAAATATAGTTGTTCTCGAGTGGAAGCCTGCATTTTGGCGAAATTCTCCCATTTTCGAACAACGAGAAGCGTATTATGCTCATATGATTTTGAGATGGTGGAGATTTGTAGCTCAGGTGGATGATTTTGGTGGAGTTTTGTTCTCTGAGCTCCACCAAAATCATCCACCTGAGCTACAAATCTCCACCATCTCAAAATCATATGAGCATAATACGCTTCTCGTTGTTCGAAAATGGGAAAATTTCGCCAAAATGCAGGCTTCCACTCGAGAACAACTATATTTTCTCCATGAGTGTCTTCGCCAGCATGTTCTACCAACAAGTGTAAGATATAGACCTCCAATCAACTGCCCATTAGGATGGAGAATAGCTGTGCAAAGTGGAAGAAAAATGGTACACCTAATGATAACGGATGCACACTACAGGATCCGCAAATACCAACACGTCATAGAGGACCAAAAGATAAAGCTACAAAGGATGCTCACATCAGAACATTTGGGAATCGTGACAACAGCCATCGAGATATCATGCAAACGACATAGAGAACAAAGAAGAAACACCTTAAAGAAAAAACTAATCAAAATCTCAAAACCATCCATGGAAGAAAACACAAACAACTGCATGATCAATCTGTCAAAACAACCACTAACAAATACGGAAGAACACCTGCTCCAAAAGGGACTAAACTACAATACAAGCGACGCCTCAAAGCTGGAGTTCTTCGCAGCACTAGAGTCATCACTCAAAACTTCCGGAATCAGTGAAGAAACATAACAGGAAATAAGGCAAACTATAGTACCGCTAACTCAACAGGTGAAGGAAAACAACTAACTGACTCCACAAGAACAAAAGGCCTTAAAAGAACTCAAAAATAGAAAGGATACTGTCATAATACCAGCGGACAAAGGACGCACCACAGTAATCATGGACAAAGAAAAATACGTCAACAAAGCCGAAGAACTACTCGGAGATAAGAGCACATACAAACTGATGGACACAAATCCCGTCAAAAAACTAGACAACCAAATCTCAAAGACTTTAAACAAGTTAGTCAAAGCAGGAGAAATAACAAAACAAGAACAATGGAGAATGAAATCCAACGGACCAGTGCGCCCTCGATTCTATGGCAGACCCAAAATACACAAACCAAACATTCCACTACGTCCAATAGTAGCACTCCCCGGAACGCAAACGTACAATTTGTCAAAAGAAATTTCACGAATACTGAGACATCTAGTAGATTCAGCCAAACACTCCATCAAGTCCGCAACACAATTCCTGGACCAAATTAAGGATATTCAAATCAACAACGACGAACTCATGATATCCTTCGACGTAACAACACCGTTCATCTCAATTGAACCAGTTAGCAAAAGAAACTATATCACTGCTAATCAACAACGACACATATCTCACCAAATACACGAAGCTTCAAATTCAAAGTCTACTGGAACTCATTGATCTATGCCTAAGCACATATTTTCAATTCAACAACAAAATCTACGAACAAACAAAAGGGACACCAATATCAGGACTGATCGCAGAGGCAGTGATGCAAAGACTAGAAGCCACGATATTGCCAGTGATCAAGCCAAAAATTTGGATTCGCTATGTGGACGACACCTTCGTCATCGTCAAAAAGGATGAACTGGAAAACACATACAAACTGATCAACAACGTTTTCAATGACATCAAGTTCACAATGGAACAGGAGTCAAACAACCAACTGGCATTCTTGGATATATCGATCACTAGAACTGATACAGGAAAACTGGAAACTCAAGTATATAGGGAACCGACCCATACACGACCAAACCATCCAGCTCAGAGAACAAAACTCCACCAAAATATTAATGTTTTTCAAATGTTCAATATACACAAAACGACATTATTAATAATCAACTTTTTTTGAAATATAAAGAATTTAAATATTCGAGTAAACTTTTTTAGCAAATAAACAAATAATGTAAAGTTTAAAAAAATGATTGTCTCGATTGTAATAAGAAAAAACGTAAGAAATCTCTATTAGATTCTAAGAAAATGGAATGAAATTTTATCATGAACTGAGATCTCAGATCGACGATTACAGAGATTCATTTGTAAATATACACTAAAATTAGTTAATCATAATAACGACATATACATAAGTGAGAATTATAATTGTCACCATTATGTTTTTCTCATTCGAGATATAGAAAATTGGTCGAATTCATTAAGAATTGCTTGTTCTAATTCATTGTGATCACATTTAGCTGGTTTTGTGTTAGTTGATAAAGATTTGGACTTGATTCGAGTAAATGAAAGTAAAAAGAAAACAATAATCATTTATGGCTTGCTTTTTAATGCACAAGTAATATAATTCATTCCCATATTAAAACTTTCATGGTTAAATTCTGTTAATAACTTTCTGGTTTAGGATTATGTCTGAGATGATAAAAAACTGTTGAGTTGGCTTTCCGAGAACTGCAACGGAGCCTCCAGAGGCCCTAAAGGAGTCAGAGTCCTAGCCAATCAGAGCATCATGGAACTTTCTAGAATATCAAAGTGGCGTGCTACTATTGGTTAGTAGCATAATATGTCTTTTAGCGGATTATTCAAAATATGATGTTGATTTAACAACCCAACCGTTGTTGCTACCTTGACGTGGTGGTCGGGCTTGCCTATCGTGATGAAGCAACCGAGCTATACTGGCTGGAACAACCGTTCCTCAAGGTCCTACCATGTCAGACAGGTCGGTTGAAGAGCGGTAAGACTAAAAGCAACAAACCCAAGGTCCGAAGGCGAAGTCGTACTGCTGACTGTACAGAGGTGTGACAGCAGTAAGGTGTTTCCTTCAGACAACCAGCATGACAGCGATGCTGCCTTCCCACAAGGAGGGGTGGGGTTAGAAAAGGTCGACCCTAAAAATGCACACCTCGCCTTATCCCACGGATATCCGTCTCCGGCGGTAAGGTCTTAACAAGTACGGAGCTAACACAAAAATTACCCATAAAAGGTCGTGTGTGACCGACCTCAAGCAGTTGTCCCTTGGGCACTGCGGTCACGCTCTCAGGTCACTAAGACCACCTCTAATCCAATTTCCTTTTCAGGTACCTCCAGAACAACCCTTCCACGGTGTGGGCAACCGGGAAGTGATAACCGCCCTCATACCTCTAACAGCACTCAAGACCACTGTATTCATAATCAACCTCCTCTTCAATTCCTATTATTCCTCCTACATCGACTTTCAACTCTAAACTTCCTCTTCGGCTTCCCCTCAAGTGTCAACACAGCCAACGATTCTAGTGCACAAAACACTGTCCCAGGTCTACTGAAACCTCGCTCCAAACTACACATTGGAGCCTTCAACGTACGCACCCTATGTCAAATCGGTCAGCAGGCTTCCTTGGCTAAAACCCTAGAGTCTCTTTCCATTGATGTATGCTGTGTCTCCGAAACACGCATACAGGATTCCAGTGTGGTCATTCACTTGACCTCACCTCGGCAAACGGAGAGCCAACGAGATACACCCTCCGTGTATCTGGTGACCCGATGGCCAGTTCTCGTGGACTGGCAGGTGTAGGCATAGCACTAAGCATGAGGGCGAACAAGCACTGCTAGAGTGGATCCCCGTCAACAGTCGTCTATGTGCTGTTCGGCTAAACGGCTCCGTAAGAACTCGGAAGGATAGGGACACACGTCGTTTCTGCCTACGCTCCCACTGACTGCAGCTCAGATGAAGTGAAAGATGAATTTTACAGAAAGCTGTCCGAACTTCTTCAGAAAGCTAAACGCTCAGACATAGTACTCGTAGGGTGACTTTAATGCTCAGATAGGTAGTTTAAACCAAACAGAAAGGCATTTAGGTGGATATTTTAGTATTCCGACACAGCGAACAGATAATGGTGATCGTCTGCTGCAACTGTGCTCAGACAATCGTTTATTTTTAGCAAACACAAATTTTAAGCATAAGGAGAGACATCGTCTAACATGGCGACCCCCTACACCAAACCAACGATGGACTCAAATAGACCATATTGCCATCAGTCATCGTTGGAGAGGGTCGGTAGAAGATTGTCGCTCATTCTGGAGTACCTGCTTGGACTCCGACCATGCCCTAATACGGGCACGCATCTGCTTGCGCCTCACTGGACGCAAAAAAGCCACATTAAAAAGACCCATTAGAACTGAGTTGAGTAACGAGAAAACCAAAAGTAGGTTCCAGGAACAACTGAGGTCACACTTAGGTAGTTCTGAAGACGAGGCTGACCCAGATGTTGCTTGGAAAGACATACAAGCAGCTGTGGAAACAGCAGTGACATCTATTAGTGACTTAAACCACAGAGTTACAAAGAACCAGTGGATTTCTTCAAAGTCTATCACACTGATGGATTCTCGCAAACTCGTCCCATCAGGTTCCGAACATGATGAAGAGCGACAACAAATCAGATCTAGGTTAAGAAAAAGTCTAAGAAACGACCGTGAGCAGTGGTGGGCAATGAAAGCAAAAGAGATGGAAAAGGCGGCGACTATAGGGAACACAAGACAGCTTTACAGACTAATAAAAGAAACTGCGATTAATAAGTCAAGTGTAAGTCAGACCAATGAATAAGAATTTTCGTCTAAATTTGAACGAATAGTTTCACAATATTTGGGCGCCGAGTTAATGTGAGTCATTAAAGAGGAATATTCGATAATTTTGTTGTTTGATTATATTTTCCTTGAAAAAGCTTGGACCAGATTGCCAGGCGAAATGTTGGAATTACTTCAAATTCTTTCGCTGAGATTTTACAAATATATATTATTCATCTTTTATGAGTAAGTCAGACTATTTCAGAAAAAGACGACACCCTCATCTGCTCTCAGTTCAGACGTTTAGAACGATGGCGGAACATTTCAGAGAACAGTTCAGTTGGACTTCAGCTACTCTACAACTACCCTCCATTCCCAGACAATGTGAATGGAACATTGAAGTAGGTCCCCCAACTCTAGCAGAAGTTCAAAACGCTATAGTTAATCTGAAACGAGGAAGGGCAGCTGGTCCAGATGGATTGGCTCCAGAGGTCTTTATGTATGGTGGTCCAATTTTAGCGAATAGGTTGACTAATATTTTAGCTAAGATCTGGGAGTTAGACGTTATTCCATCTGACTGATCACAATCACTTATCGTCCCAATATATAAGAGGGTTAAAATCATCCTGTGACAACCATAGAGGGATTAGTTTAACTAATATAGTACCTAAAATACTAGCCTCGATAATTATCAGACGACTAACTAAGACTTGTGAATTGCAAACACGAGAGAATCAAGCTAGCTTCAGACCTGGTCGTGGCTGCATCGACCACATATTCACCATTCGTCAGGTTCTAGAACATAGGCATACTTATCAGCGTCCGACAATGGTGGTCTTTCTTGACTTACAAGCAGTATTTGACTCGGTAGAACGGTAGGTTCCGTGTCAGTGTCTGTCATTCAAAGGTATACCTCAGAAGTACATAAACCTTGTGAAGGCTTTTTACTCGAACACTACTAGACGAGTGAGAGCTTATGGCGGACTGTCGACTGATTTTGCAACCTCAAGTGGTGTTCTTCAAGGTTGTCCAATCTCCAATTTTGTCCAACTTTATCATAGATATACTTACGGAAACAACATTCTCGTCGACTGAATTCTCGGGTATTGATCTCCTACCAGGAGGTCCACTTATCGACTTAGAATACGCAGATGATATTGTCCTGTTTGACAAAATCCAGTCTTTTGGTAGCACTGAGCAACAATGCCAGGATGTTTGGAATGCGCTTCTCTCCCTCGAAATGCAAGTTGTTGCTTCAGGACTGGTCTGCGTCAACACCTGAACTAAGGATAGGGAGTGAAGTAGTCGAACGGGTTGACAACTTCACTTATCTTGGAAGTCTGATCACCCTTAATGGGTTGGTATCGGACGAAATCTCAGTACGGATTCGAAAAGCTCGTTTGGCTTTTGCCAATTTACGTCACCTTTGGCGAAGGCGAGATATCCGTCTATCAATTAAGGGACTAGTATACTGCGCATCAGTTCGTTCTGTTCTACTTTACGGCTGAGAAACATGACCTTTAAGAGTAGAAGACACTCGTAAGCTACTAGTATTTGACCACAGATGCCTTAGAAATATTGCTGGCGTCTGTTGGGATCACCGGGTAAGTAATAGTGAGGTTAAACGCAGGGTATTAGGGAATGAAGATGGTAAATGAGTTGATAAGTTTGTTAATCTTCATCGACTGAAATGGTTGGGTCACGTGTTACGTATGCCTCAACACCGATTACCACGAGGTGCAATGCTAACCGGTGTTGGAGATGGTTGGAAGAAAGTTAGAGGCGGCCAAACCAAAACGTGGCATCAGTGCTTGAAGTCACTAACTTCTAGTCTGAGCCATGTTGGTAGATGCAGACTACTTGGTTGGGGTCCACGTGACTATCGTAACCAATGGTTGGAGATTGTGGGTGACATGGCTCAGAATCGATCACAATGGCGTTGGTGTAGACACTCTCTGTCTTCCCTTAAACTAAGAGATTAAAATCGCTTCATATCTTTCTTCCTACGAACTAATTCTTTCTTCCTGTACTATATCCTTATATGCAATCTTTCTTTTATATATTACCACCTCTGAATTAACTACTTTTATGAATCCGGTGTCCATCTTGTTGTGTTAATGAGGTATGGCAACTTGGGTTGATGCATATATGCGCCTGGTCCTACGTTGTAGCTGACTGACTGATTTAACAAATGTTAACATCTGTAAATACCTGTGTTTTTCTGTACAAGAATGAACCTTTGATTAAAGTGCTTTTCGCTTATTTCGCACCATTTCTCTCGTATTCAGGTCGCTGCGTAGTTCTAGTTTGCAGGTTACCAGAATAGCATAGGGACCGAATAAAGCGTTTACATTAACAAAACTTATCACAAACGAAATAAGAAATAACTATAAGGCGAACAAGCAATGGGTGAAAACTACTGTCCTCTAAAATACGTCATGTTGAGTCATAGAAATGTTTTTTTGACTTATACCTTTGTGAAATTGGCTACATCTTTTCGTATATACATTCAGTTAACATGTAGTTGTATGTACGAAGAAAAAAGGGAATAGGCCAACCTCTACAGTAGTGTAGGATTACCGGTTTTCAGTCCATAAATGATTGTTATTTATAGTTGGAGATCTTAGAGAATGGATCTCAAAATTTGTTCCAGTTAATCGAAAGTACTTATTCTTGTTTCTTTTGAAATCTTAAGCGTGGCACGATCCTGTATAGTTCATTTCCAGGTAACAATAATTTAACTTGTATGATATATTATCACCATTATTGGTAATACAAATTTTTCATATTTTTTTTCTTAGCTTCTAGGTACTTGATTTCTACTGTGATGATTCAAAGTATAACAAATTGAATTCACACGAAATTGTGCTGGATTTCACGTGTTCATCTCATAAACTTATTTCTTATCACTATAAATATATTTAGCATACCAATCGTTTACAAACCGAAAAGAGGCTTATGACTATATGACATTAAATTACAATCAAGGATTAGTATAAATATATTAATTAAATCATACATAAACTCTTGTAAATTAAATAGGGATTTTCTGATGAATTATGGTAAAATATAGATTGTTCTGAATAGACTATTATTTAATAATGTTCCCTAGTTTAAGCATTTACACCAGTCAAAATATATGTTATCTTGGAAACACCATTATTAAACGTTTTCCTACCCAACTAAAAACGCTTAAACATTAACACAACTATGAAGTTACAGATATTTTAAAGTTGAATGATTTAAAAGTACACTTACAAATGAATCATCTGAAAACGGATCAAGTGTATTGGATGATTTGGATGGGGAACCAGTCAAATTAATAAGATCTCTAAAATATGTTTACAAAGAATGAGAAATGTGAAGGATTAATGGAAATATACAACTTGTAATTTACATTAGGAAATTGAATCAAATCACTAACGGTTACAAAACCTGTTCGCCATTCTGGAGATACTTTGACACTAATTTAAATAAGCTGAAATTCAAACAGATTAATATAATACAACAACTGAGTACCCAAACTTATGCATAGCTAGTTATTATTCAGATTCAAGTAGAGATAGGATTTGAAGTGCTTCATATAACAACTAAAAGCCAAATGTTTAAACCAATAGATCATGAACGTAAAACATTTAGTTACGGCAAACAATCTCAACAAACCAAAGCTCGAAAATAGGTGTTGCGGTCTGGATATGTTTGGTATGACTTCTTCGTAAGCATCAAATAGTTAAAGTGCACAAGATAGTGAATAGCACACTGGACTACGAGAAACATGAAGATTCTACATTGTACCACATATGTAATACCGAATAAAGCCATTATTATTTAAATAATTATCGATTTAAATAAAGTTAGCATATACAAGTTCAAGTAGTTATCATAAAGAAAATTATACTCAATCTTGGTGCTCACAATTTAGTAGTTGTCCTACAAACACACATAAAACATTCGTAAAACGATTAGTTCTATATATTCTGACGGTGCAATGATCTGTCGTAAATGAGCATGAAGTACAGAAAAATGATTAAAGATTTCATTTTACTCAAAGATTTTATCCTAACACTATGTAAGTGGACATTTTTCAGTATGGAAGCTGATTTTACTTCAAGAATTACATTACCGTTTTATCTTGTTGGATGTAGGATTACTTGATGCTAACCCTAACTAGAATTTAGGATAGCATGTTGGTCATTGCTTTGGAATCAATGTTTCCTATTCCATATGAGTAAATAATATGCTAGGGACGCGTCTTTCGACATTCGAGGGATTGTATTTAGAATATTAAACTATAAGAGATGGAAGTTGAAATTAATCTTTGCCACAATTTGAAAAATATAAAAGGTAAGCATTTCAAAAACTTACTCAGAAGAACATGTAGGTGGACTAGAATCGAATGTAACCCAATTATGAAAAGCTTTTTCAGGAGACTCTACGTAACAACCCATACGCTTTGATGATTTACAACGAAGATCAAATGGTTTATGCTCTATGTCTTGAGAACGATTTCTAAGCGATACTTGGGAATCATTAACCCGACTAGTTGTTGAAGGATAAAAATCAGCTGTTAAGTCAGGCAGTTCTGACAAAATACTAGTGAGTAGACTACGATTTGTTCGTTCTGAATTACGTAATTCATGATCGATTTTTGGTGATAAAGGTTGCCATATGGAATTATCACAAGATGGAAGATTGTTTGTATCATTGTTTTGCTGATAATGAGTGGGTAGAGATAAATTATTATCTTTTTTAAATTCCAATTTTTTCCTTAATATCTCACAGATATCTTGTTCTGATGGTCGAGTTGACAGAGACGGGATTAGTACTTTTGTACTGTGAGCTTTTGATGTAGCAGAATTACTCTACAATAGAATTGTAAAAACAAAAAAAAGTTTCCACAATAGAATTTGTTATTGAATAAAGCAAGTGATTTCTGACAAACGAAAGAGGTTAAACAAAATCACAACAAAAAGTATGTTGGCTAAGCTAACAATAGGTTTAAAGCTTCAGAAGTAAATAACGTTTGGCTCTCAATTACATTTCGTTGATATTATCATAGTTGTTATATAAGAATCAAGGGACGAAGGTTAAGGATATATATAATACAAAAGTGGAAGAAATTGGAAAACAGTTTAGATATTTTGAAGAAAACTCACTTCTATACCGATGATCAAGGTAGTGAGAATGGTTGTATAAACTTAGTTTGGATGAAAATGTGTGGTTTGTGAATATGGATTCCGACAGCTTCAGCAATGTGCAAAAGGCGAACTCGTAAAACATGGTAAATTTGATGGAATATGGTGGATACCTTAAAAGCTTTAATCAGGTCAACTTGATGACCTGTGTCCACCAAGTGAGCGAGAACAAAACTCTTAATCATTCTTACCGGTCCTTTGCTCAACCAAGATGGATGGTGTTCTACTATGCGATGACGGACTTGCCGAATCGCACGCCCTGCATAACTGGCTGCACAAGTGCAGTTGAGTTGGTAAATACACATGAATGTTGCGAATTCAGGCAGTCTTTTTATTATGAGGCAGTTGTAAGATTATTGCATCAATCATCCTTATAGTAATTCAAGTTTCAAATAGTCATCATCGACCATTTTCCTAAATTGAAAGCTTCGTACTATGCAAACAGTCTGAAACCACAAAAAAGCGGCTTCCTAGAAACTACCACTCAATACAATATCTGATGCAGCTATTCTAAGACTACGCATACCTTTTTCAAACAACAAAATCATTTGGCTATGGCTTTGAACAGTGTTGCTGTATCTTTACAAACAATTAGAGTTATCATTGAAGATAAAACAATAATTAACAAAAAAGAAAAAAACCTAATCGCTTACGAAATTTCGTTTCTGCATCGTAGAACTATTCAATTTAAAGGTTTGATAAAGATTATTAGGACGAGGGACAAACTGTAAATCATCCATTTTTTTTTTCAAAAAAAAACAAAGAAAGGATATTTTCATCATTATTTGAATTACTGACGAAATTTCGAATAAATCACAATGATAAAACTATCAATAATTAATTTTATGGTATAACAAAAAAAAGTTGAATCAGACATCAATTATATCAGGTTCAATGTTGACTGACTGCAAAAATCATTTCAAGAATTCTAAACTTATGTTCGTGTTAAGCGTAGAATCTCTCAGACAAAACACGAGATTTATCTGTAATAATATACTAAGTAAAATAACGGAACACAGATATATGAACGAAGAATATTTTTTAAAATAAATTCACCTCAGTTTCTACAATTATATATCTAAATAAATAAATCCAAACAGGGTTCACGTTTAAGGCAAAATATATCGTTTCAAATTATGGCATGAGAATTCAAGATATATAAAATTGTTAGTGTTGTAATAACTAATGTGTAATATTAACTTGAATAAGTTTATACGTTAAATGGAATTCTGAGAATAATGATCAGAATAAATATGGTTAATATGAAGTGATACAGATAATGATCTAATTACAAATCAGATCAAATATTTTGTGGAAGGCTATACTGTATAAAACGTTAGGCGAAATTAGTAAAAATTAATAAAATGGGATAACCGCTAAGTAGATTATTCATGCATTCAGAGCTTGATAGTGATTTTAAACAAATAATAATAATATATTTGAATTAAAGACAACAATGTTTGACTAAGAAAAGTTTTAAGTACTCTAGTCAAATTTAAACAATTTCATTTTTGTTGTGCGATATTTAAGGAAAGCGTTAATTTGAATGAGTGTGATTTTATCGCGAGCTAATAATATGTCTAAACAGAAAGAGCACAAATCTTCAATTCCTGAATACATCGAAATCTTGAACATCTAAAGTCTAGTTTGCTTCAACATCTTACGTAGAATTATATGGACTAGACGAAGTCGAAGTTACCGAAAATTGAACTTATATGAGATAATTAATGTGATATTTGTTTATTGTGTTAATGGAACTGAACTTTCCTATCAACCCAATTTTGTCAAAATTTGATAATTTTCAGTGATGCGAATAACAATCTGATGCTTATTCATTCACTACCTAGCCTGAATAACACGATGGTCCGTCTGAGATTGAACGATAAATAACCTTGACTAGCCACTTCTTTTGTGGCAGTTCAACTGCTTTTGTGGAAAAAGTCAGACTGGCAGGTGTTCTAGGAAAATGCATTGTCGTACTTGCGAGCACCTAGTGTAGTTAAACAAAAATATAGTCGAAATTGTTAACAACTCGATTTTAGTACATTTGGTATAAACAACCAACATAGAGCAATCATTTACAACAATATATCGCACTAACACCAATCTGCCCAATCCATCAGACGGCTGAAGCAATAACTACTCGGATCAAAAAGCCAGAGCCTTGTATCCAGAAGTATACTTTAACCAGCTTCTGACCTAATTAGTTAGTTATCATTTTGATACGGCAACATAATTCGATTAATATTAATGCAATCTCCCTGTTTGTATTCTCGTAGTCACACACACTATTGTTGTCATAACTACTGTTATCATTATCACTATAACACCTAAAAACTCTGAGCAATCTATTCAGTACCACCGCTATTTACTAATTCATAGGTAACAAAACGGATCAGAAGTCGGATAAAATGTGGCTTCTAGTCTTTGGATCACTGATCGGATAAAATGTAAATATTTAGGAATAGCAGCTCAGTTGAGACAAGGAAACTTTCCACGAAACACGTCCCAAAACTGATTATTGTAATATAGACTACTGGATTTGAAGCAGTTAGTCGCTTTGATAAATTTCGATAATGTAATAAGACGAAGATTAGCAGAACTATGTGATATATTAGCGCAATACACTTCGAACAATCTGATCACACATATACTTGTTAAGAACACCTATATAGAAAAATAAAAGGTCAACTAAATTAGAAATTGGGGGGGATAAGAGGAGATAAGGATAATAAAGAAAATAATGTGGAAATTTGAAACCTCATCACCCTGGATAATATGCAAATATTACCAGACTATTGAATATCATTAAGTAGTATACGGTCCGATATAGTGGGAGTAAAAACAAATAAACATTGATAATTCAATACATACAGATAAGCCATTAAGACTATGGTGATCGATCCTTATTTAGGTGTTAACGTCAGACATAGAAATAACTATTATTCAGAATAAAATTAATAACTTTGACTGAATTAATTAGTGACATATTAAAAGTTCACTTATTTGACGATTTAATTATTTAGTAAAATCTACAATTTGTCGACTAATGATATGTCATAAGATTTATAATTCTTTGACACTATGAACTATCTAAAGTTCAAGAATGAAGAATACCAACATCTGATTTGAGGCACTCGTGGTTTTTCTCATCATGGTGTACGTAACCGTTCAAGTAAACTTATATCTGATTACCCTGATATATATAGACTAAGTGTCGATATGCCTTCATCCTGAAAGAGTTTATAATCATATGAACTTTGAATATTCATTTCAACCTCAACAAACAAAACTACCGAGTTAGTATTAGAAATGAAAAATCCTTGGGTTTGTTTTGTGAACCAATACTGAGAAAGGTATTCAGTGAAGTCTGTAAGAGGTTTTAACATACATAGAAGAGACATATTGATGACACTTTTATCATTTACAATGAAGCTTTTGACTCTCACAATTTGCTTATTATCCAAAAAAAGAAGCGAATCAAGTGGTGTTAATGTGAGATGTGGCAACTAGAACTGACAATAATTTGTGGAGGTCATACATACATAAATGACAGATATTTAAACTAAGAAAGATTAGTTCAACGAAGAGTTCCCATTTCGGCGGATTCATTTTCAAAGCTGAAAAGAGAACACTTCGCTGAACCATTCTTTCTTATTTCATGTCTTAATGGATATATTCCGTTTACTTAAAGATATTTAGATGTCAAATAAGATATTGTCATCACAATCTTCAGTATCATTCATATAAACAACTTAATTGTCAAGTATCAGTGTTCATTTGAAAAATCCAGAACCAAATATCAATAAAACTTGTGACAAAATGACTATATCGAAGGAATTCACATAGAAAGAACATAAAGCACGATCAAACTCAGTCCTAATTATCAAAAACAGTGACATACAAACCCATGCAATTAACTAAATGATAATAATGTTCACAAAGTTCGAAACTTGTGATATAATGTCGAAGAGTTAAGTCAAACAATTAATAAGTGAGTGAGTGACTAATTCCCTCTAACCACGTATGACAATTTATCATGCTTACTTTGTATTAATATTTTGCACATAAGCATATCATTTTATAACTTAAGTAAAACCCATTCCTCTGGCTTGTGATATTTTGTCGAAATCACCACCATTCGAAACTCGGAGGCTGAGGAGTCCCGTACTAGGACAAAATGGCCGTTTAGTACTTCTAGGCACTTAAAGGTGGTCTGACTTAGATCGGTTCGTGATTTCAATCAAATTCAACAGTCTTCAAGACCCCATAATATGGCAATTTCTTTATCGTAAATCCTTTGGGAGCTTAGGTCAATCATTCGGTCCTATGAACAGTTGTCGCTGGATACCACCAATCGATCAGCGTTCTTTACATATGTTTTACCAATCGAAAATTCGCTCACGGAACACTTATTTCGTCAAAAAATGGAAAATAACATACAATGATTCACTACTTTGATACACATTTTTTAACTTGTTTAAAAGTAAATACAACTTAAAGTAGTGCAAAAATATACATTTTAAACAACCAATTTGAATAAAAATAACAAAAATGATACAAACTTACATAATTAAACTATACAAGAATGTAAATACAATCAAATAAAATAATCGTGTTTCAGTCTGGTATGCGAGATGAGAATGAAAATCATTTTATGTTCATTCAGATCGTATCTGATATATCTTAGCGTGATCATTGAGCTTGTATATTAGGATGATCAAAGCGAGCCATATTGGCTTGAGCATTAATTTCCTTTACGTCCTACCGTACCAGATATGTTGGATTTAAAATAGTAATACTTTATACACATATTCTATGTCCACAATCAACCCTCATCTTCTGTCCTCGAATTCCACCACATATTCTACCAATGATGACAATTTAATTTTATGAATTGCTATCCTAGTTTCAACTCCGTCTGTAGCTCTTCTCGAGTTACCGCCGATCCCAAGTCCGGGTAAAGGAGGATGGTTGGGCATGGGGTTAGCGTCCCCATCCCGTAGAAAACTAACTCGCTAAAAAAACGCTTACCAGAAAAAATAATTCAAACCATTTAAACTCTGCCCTGGGAGTTAGAAGGTCTTCAGTTAGAAGAATTATGACGCTTCATGGTGAAAGCCGAGTTCCTTCGGAAGCCACGAGGCCGATGCCCCTTCTAACAACCAGAGCAAAAATTTTTATAGGTACATGGAACGTTCGAACAATGTGGGAAACCGGGAAGACCAGTCAAATAGCAATGGAAATGAGGAGATACAACTTAGCAGTACTGGGAATCAGCGAAACCCACTGGACCCAAGCTGGACAGAAAAGGCTAGCTACGGGAGAGATGCTGCTATACTCCGGTCACGAAGAGGACAATGCTCCACACACTCAGGGAGTCGCTCTTATGCTGTCCAAAGTAGCACGAAATGCACTTGTAGGATGGGAATCTCACGGATCCAGAATCATCAAAGCATCATTCAAAACAAAGAAGGAGGGGATCTTAATGAATATTATCCAATGTTATGCACCCACCAATGATAGCAACGACGACATTAAAGATCAGTTCTACGAGCGGCTGCAGTCAATCATTGAGAAATGCCAAGAAAGGACCTAACTATTCTGATGGGAGATCTAAATGCCAAAGTCGGAATAGACAACACTGGATATGAAGATATTATGGGACGACATGGACTGGGAGAGAAACGAAAATGGAGAAAGATTTGCAAATCTATGTGCATTCAACAAATTGGTCATAGGAGGCACAATATTTCCACACAAGCGTATACACAAGGCTACATGGATCTCACCGGACCACACTACAGAGAACCAAATAGATCATATTTGCATCAACAAAAAATTCCGAAGGACAATGGAAGATGTGAGAACCAGGAGAGGTGCTGACGTAGCTTCAGATCACCACCTAGTTGTAGCCAATTTAAAACTGAAGCTAAAAAGAACTGGACAAGTGGACAAACAGCACTACAAAGGTTCAATACAGCCTTCCTTCGAGATACTGACAAACTCAATGAATTCAAGATAGCTCTCAACAACAGGTTCCAAGCCTTACAAGATCTACTGAAAGAAGAAGAAACTAGTATGGAGGACAACTGGAAAGGCATCAAGGAAGCATTAACTTCAACGTGTCAAGAGGTTCTGGGCCTAAAGAAACACCATCATAAGGAATGGATCTCTATAGAAACACTGGACAAGATCAAAGAAAGGAAGAACAAGAAGGCAGCAATTAACAACAGCCGAACACGAGCAGAGAAAGTCCAAGCACAAGCTGAATACATAGAAGCAAACAAACAAGTGAAGAGGAGCATTAGAGCCGACAAGAAGAAATACGTGGAAGAACTAGCAACGACGGCAGAAAAAGCTGCTAGAGAAGGAAATATGAAACAGCTTCACGATACAACGAAGAAACTAGCAGGGAAATACAGTAAACCAGAGAGGCCGGTCAAAGACAAAGAAGGCAAGCCAATCACCGAAATTCAACAACAGCGTAACAGATGGGTAGAATACTTCGAGGAACTCCTGAATAGGCCGGCTCCAATGAATCCACCGGACATCGAAGCAGCACACATAGATCTTCCTATAGATGTCAACCCACCAACGACGGAAGAAATTAGAATGGCCGTCAGACAAATCAAGAACGGGAAAGCAGCAGGACCCGACAACATACCAGCTGAAGCACTGAAATCAGACATCGAAGCAACCACAAGCATGCTTACCTTCTATTCAAAAAGATTTGGGAGGAGGAACAAGTGCCGATGGACTGGAAAGAAGGACACCTCGTCAAGATTCCAAAGAAAGGAGATCTGAGCAAATGTGAAAACTACAGAGGCATTACACTACTGTCAATACCAGGGAAAGTCTTCAACAGAGTGTTGCTGAACCGGATGAAGGATGCAGTAGACGCCCAACTTCGAGATCAACAAGCTGGATTCCGTAAGGATCGGTCGTGCACAGACCAAATTGCAACACTACGGATCATCGTCGAACAATCAGTTGAGTGGAACTCATCACTATACATCAACTTCATTGATTATGAAAAGGCATTCGACAGTGTAGATAGGAGGACATTATGGAAACTTCTTCGACACTACGGAGTTCCTGAGAAGATTGTCAACATTATCCGGAACTCATACGACGGACTACAGTGCAAAGTAGTGCATGGAGGACAGCTGACAGATGCATTCCAAGTAAGGACCGGAGTCAGACAAGGCTGTTTACTCTCTCCCTTCCTCTTTCTTCTGGTGGTCGACTGGATTATGAAGACCTCGACATCTGAAGGAAAACACGGAATACAATGGACAGCTCAGAATCAATTAGACGATTTGGACTTCGCAGATGACCTAGCCCCCCAACCACACACACAAAAAAAGACACAGAAAAACAAAGAAAGTAGAACAACACTCTCCACAACAAGACCCCACAACACACAAAAAGAAAAAAAAAAGGTCCTCAAATTCAAAGCGGAGAACAGCAATCCAATCACTCTTGATGGCGAAACTCTGGAAGATGTAGAATCCTTCACATACCTAGGGAGCATCATCGATGAACAAGGAGGTTCAGATGCAGACGTAAAGGCGAGGATTGGCAAAGCAAGGGTCGCATTCCTACAATTGAAGAACATATGGAACTCAAAACAACTTTCAACCAATATCAAAGTCAGAATCTTCAATACGAACGTCAAGGCAGTTCTACTGTATGGAGCTGAAACTTGGAGAACTACAACAACCACCATCAAGAAGGTACAAGTATTTATAAATAGCTGTCTACGCAAGATACTCAACATCCATTGGCCGGATACCATCAGCAACAGCCTTCTGTGGGAGAGAACAAATCAGCTTCCAGCTGAAGAAGAAATTAGGGAAAGACGATGGAAATGGATAGGACATACATTACGCAAATCGTCAAACTGCATCACGAGACAAGCCCTAACTTGGAATCCTGAAGGGAAGAGGAAAAGTGGAAGGCCAAAGAACACATTACGTCGGATAATAGAAGCAGATATGAAAAGGATGAATAACAACTGGAAGGAGCTAGGAAGGATTGCCCAGGACAGGGTTGGATGGAGAATGCTGGTGAGTCGCCTATGCTCCTTCACGAGGAGTAACAGGCGTAAGTAATTAAGTATTCTAGTTTCACTGAAACCGTGCTTGGAAGTACACTTTTGAGCTTTCAATTTCGGGACCATACATTAAGTCGGTCAAAAGGCGCCATTAACTAAAACCCTAGAATTCATTGGTATTGATGTATGCTGTATCTTAGAAACACACATACAAGTCTCATTCACTCGATCTTACCCAGTAACCAGAACAGAAAAGATTTATTAAAGAGGAAGAATATATTTGTAAAATCTCAGCGAAAGAATTCGAAGTAAATTCAACGTTTTGCCTGGCAATCTGGTCCAAGCATTTTCAAGAAAATATAATCGCACACCAAAATTATTTAGAGTTTTTTGTTTCGTGTATGTCGGTGCTACAGTAACTTCTCATGATTTTGTCAGTGTAGGTAGAGGACTAAGTTTGAAAGCAGAACAGACACTTTTGGGTTGGATTCTCGTTGACAGTTGTTTATCTGCTGACGTCTAGTTAATATCATGAGAACTTAGAAAGATACTGACACAAGGTATTGTATTTTCGTCGTTTCTGCGTATGTCCCCACTGACAACAACTCAGGTGGAGTAAAAGATGTTTTACATGAATTTTTTCCGACCTTCCCCAGCAAGCCAAGCACTCAGACTTAGGAATCGTAGCTCAGAGAACAAAGACAGACGGCAACTCAAACGTAAGTTGACAAAAGGTTTGCTGAATTATTATGAGCAGTGATGGATTTTATATTTCACTGGGAACGAGAGGCATTTTTTATGAAAATGGAAGACATAGGTTGCAAAGCCTTTCTAGAGTATTGTAGGACGACCGAGTGATTAGTTCTGTAGTAATGCATAGAACGCCAAGCAAATATAGTAAAGTTGTTAGTGGGGTTGTGAATCACAATAAACTGATATAGATGGAGCATGTATTGAGTTTAATTGATTACCGTCCACCTTGACATAAAGTGGTGGCTTGAGTTAGAATAAGTTGGAATAAACCCGAGAGCAATCGAACTAAGACTTGGCAACAGTTCAAATTAGTGATCGCTGAGCTGAAGAATGTTAGTTGATGCAGACAACCTGATCAAGGTCGCCATGATATTCCCAATCATTGATTTGAGAGTTTGGGTAACATGTCTCAGAATCGTTTGCGTTTGCTCTTTAACTTGAACTATATATATACTACAGTGTCTTCGTAGAATATGAAAACTATACATTAAGTACTTCAATTGCACATCTCTCATCAGTTGTTCTTGACTCCTTTCATGATTCCCCCATTTCTCGATACGCTTGTTTCTATTTACGTTTTATTCAATTCGATTTCATCAACCTTTTGCGTGTGTAATCAGGCAGT